>CP136056.1:474463175-475951300 GCA_032464435.1 Aegilops umbellulata | reverse complement strand
TCTTCCCAGGCTTCGAGATGGCGTTGGAGTTGGAGTACGCGATGAAGCTCGCGCATGCAGAGACTTAGGCGCCAGAGACCCGGAGGGAGAAGAAGTGGCGCAGCAAAGCCACCGAGGGTTTCACACCGACATGAGCC
The DNA here is from genome assembly GCA_032464435.1 of Aegilops umbellulata. Classification (NCBI taxonomy): domain Eukaryota; kingdom Viridiplantae; phylum Streptophyta; class Magnoliopsida; order Poales; family Poaceae; genus Aegilops; species Aegilops umbellulata. The sequence goes on along the minus strand of CP136056.1, from coordinate 475,951,163 downwards.
TTGCAATAATAGGCGAAAATCGCCAGGAGAAGGACAAAGTTGGGGTGGAGGTGCAGAGCCTGCAAGTTGTATTGGTGGAGAACGGCATGAAAGAACTCGGAGAAAGGAGGCACCAGACCAGCGGCAATGGCGCTCATGAAGAACGGGTAGAAGGTGCTCCCCTTGCCCTCAGGCTGGTCGGAGCTGACCTTGAGCACAGACGCCCCCTCGCTGCCCTGCGCCACCATCATCAGATGCGCGAGGGCAAGGTTCTTCCCCGTTAGATTCGGGGAATCCAGGGCCGGCGAGTACCAAGCATCAGCCGGGGACTTGCGAGGCGCCATGGCGTGCCATATGCAGACGATTGAGACGGATCTAGAGAATTTCGGGAGCAAGAGGAAGGAGAGCGAGAAAGGGGATCTACGGCAAGACAGATGAGAGCGGGGTAAGCATGCCTGGCCCGAGCATCCCCTTTTGTCAGACGTGCAGTCGCCAAGGCGTCGTGGGAAGTGCAGGCGCCCATGTCCAATCAACCGCCACGCGGCGCCCAAGGCCGCAGGCTATTAGGGCCCGCGGCGCTTTGCGCTTGCCCCTTCGCTTCGTCGCTAAGCCAAGCCCGCGCACGCCTTGGGCCCAGGGGCTACTGTCGGCGTTCTGGGAAGAGGGGTCCCCAGACTTGCCTGCCTGCGGCCTGCGGCGTGGCTCAAGTGGGGGCCCAGCGTGGCCCATCTTCATCAACACAAGCTCAAGACCCTCGATAGGGGCCAAGCCTCGCGGGCCGGACGACAGGAAGCTTCCTCAGGAGCGGCCTCATCAGGCAGGCTCGCGAGGAGGCGGAGAGATCAATGCAAGGGTACCTCGCGAGGATCTAGTGACGCAAGCCATGACGATCAAGACCAGGCGGGCGCCGGCCTGTGAAGAGTCCTTGTTTCCCCTTTGGTGCAAAGGAGGCAAGAACAGGCCAAGGCATCAGGCAAAGGTTACCATTCCAGTGCAACGAGACGAAGACCAGCCGGACGGCCGGACGGAGGTCACCGTGGATCCCAAGACGGCGTCACCAGGCATCTGGAGACCAAGTAGAACTCACCGCATCAGCTCAAGAACACCTCTCACGAGGCTGTTCTTCCTCTGTACTGTTCATCATCAGCCCCCGAGGCAATCCACCACACCACACACTGGAGTAGGGTATTATACCACAACGGTGGCCTGAACCAGTATAAATCTCGTGTCCCTTGTGTTGTTCATCGTTTTCATCTTAGTTCGCACGAGGGGATCGGACGTAGAACGGTAGGGGAGAGATCTCCGTGCGCACCCCAGTGTTCGAACCTGAAGGGTCTGCCGGAACCCGAAATCCGACAAATACCAGTTTACAACCTATCATGCCACCACATGATCAGGTTATCTCACCATCATATGAACACATCAAACTTCGAAGCTCACCTGTAGCTTGCCTTGCATGCAACATAACACTCACTAATGCTTATATAAACTTGCCATGAGAAACTACTCGAGCAAACATGCAAAACACTCATCATATCAAAGGTTCAAACATGCTTGCCTGGTTCGGAGTAGTCGGAGTCTAGCTCGGCGAAGTTTGCGGTTCCGTCACCTCCTCTGGTATCTACAGTATAAAGAAATCGTATACTAACGTAAATACCGTGTGTGCATAAAAATTGTTCCAACAATTTTTCAAATAAATATGATAAAAACTAGACAGAAAAATAAAGATGACAGAAAAAGAATCAAATAAAAATCATCTTTTGTTAAAAAGTTATAAAGGTTTTAGTCCAGGGACTCATCTCTAATGAAACAGAAAATTTCCAGGGGTTAGTTTATAAAAACAGAAAACGTTACAGTTAGAAATACGCCAACCCAAAGGGAAAGCGTACTTTGCCCGAAGGCGTCTTTCAGAAAATGGTTCGAATAGAGGGGAGAGGCTAACGAGGGGCTCCCACACGTCAGGTTTGAATTTCAAAACAGAGTCCACCGACGCCCGAGGGCCGCGGCGGTCACCGGCGTCGATCCACGGCGGTGTAGGGGGAAAGGAGGGTACCTACGGACTCATCGAGCTCTCCCGCATCTGTGGGTGGTGGAGTTGGTCGTCGGCGAGCACCACGTCGTCGGCGGCCTCCACTCCGGCGGACGGTGGTTCAGGCGGTGATGGATTTCGCCGGGGAAGGCTGCAATCGTCAAATTGGGGCTTGGGTTAGAATAGTGGGTGCACTAGGAGGCGACTGGCAAGGTTTGGGAGGCGGGGGGTGCCCTCACCGGAGAGAATCGTGCCGGAGCCTGAAGCGGATCGGGGCGGCCGGAGTCGGGGAAGAAGACCTCCTCAAGGTCCTCCTAGTGGCTGGGCGCGACTCTGGTGAGGTGGAGGGGTGGTGCTGGGTCGAGAACGAGCTCGAGGCCTCCTTTTATAGCCGGTCCGAGGCGGTTGCCGAGAACGGGTAACTCCGGCGAGTGATTACGGCGAGGCAGTGGTCGGACAGGCGGTTTAGGTTACTGGGCATCATCGTGTTGGTCCACTGGTTCCATCCAGAGGCTAATCTTGGCAAAACTTGGTCGATACTCCAAGTCTTCGATGGAATGGCTTCACGGGCTCGTCGGCAGCAGAGACAGCGCTCTACGCCTCTCAGGCCACGGCGACGGTGCTACAACGTGCACAAAGAAGGGGACGGCCATGCAGAGGCCTCTGGTGGCGAGGGTGGTGCTGGACGGCGCCGTATGGCAGGGCTGGCCCCTGCTGGCCGCCACGGGTGGTTCTGCCACCGCGGAAGACGCCGGCGCTGCCGAGACACGTCGCCACCGACGCTCGCGCCCGTCCAAATGATCGTGTGGCGCACTGGATAAGGAGGAGCAGGGAGCAAGAGGCCAGAGCAAGCACTGGTGAGATTGACGCCGCGCTCTAGAGAAAACGACACTGACGACAGAACTAAACACCGAAACTCTAAAACTTGACAGAAACAGTGCCGGCCACCTGTTCGACGAAACGATTTTGGCATGTGGAAAATTTTTCTGGAGCTGGGACTTGGTGAGGTGGTCTCTTGGTGCATCTAGAGGCTGCCTGATATTTCTCAGATTTTTAGGAACAGAAAACAAATGAATTTCACCAAAAATGTCAAATCTGGTCCAAACTTGCAGCAAGCATATTTCGAAAATTTTGAATTGTGGACCAGTGGATCTTGATGGATCTTGGTTGAGGGTGCTAAGGACTAGGCAGAGAAGTTTATTTGGAGTCAAAACTCAAAGGAAATTTGGCAGTTCCTTTGTAAATCTCTAAGGCCCAAACTAAATGACAGAAAAGATTTTGAGGTTAAAAATAAATAGAAATAAAGTTTAGGGGAGTTGAAACCTGCTGCAAATTGGATGCTTGGCTTGTCCCAAAGTTGGGAGGTGGGTTTGGAAGAATGATTTCAACAAGAGACATGGCAAAAGAGAATGGTTTGAATGGAAAAAGAATAAATCCATAACCCATAGGATTTCTTTTTAATAGAGAGAATTTGAAAAACTTTCCAAAAATTATTTGTGTTGAGTCAACACCAAATGAAAAAGCCCTCAAGACCAAAAATCAAGGTTGAGGAGAACACATAAAATATTTGCCATAAAAGAAAATTATGAGAAGGAGAGTCTTTTAGAAAAATTTAAATAACCTCCTTCAAATCAAATAAAGAATTTGATAAAAACCAAATCAAAATTTTTGGAGTGTTTGTAGGATCGGAAGTATGTCTAGAGGGGGGGTGATTAGACTACTTGACCAAATAAAAACTTAACCTTTTCCCAATTTTAGTTCTTGGCAGATTTTAGCAATTTTTAGGACAAGTCAAGCAATCATCACACAATTCAAGCAAGCATGCAAAGAGTATATAGGCAGCGGAAAGTAAAGCATGCAACTTGCAAGAATGTAAAGGGAAGGGTTTGGAGAATTCAAATGCTATTGGAGACACAGATGTTTTTCCCGTGGTTCGGATAGGTGGTGCTATCCTACATCCACGTTGATGGAGACTTCAACCCACGAAGGGTAACTGTTGGGGAACGTTGCAGAAAATTAAAATTTTTCCTACGGTTTCACCAAGATCCATCTATGAGTTCATCTAAGCAACGAGTCATGGGAGAGAGATTGCATCTACATACCACTTTGTAGATCGCGAGCGGAAGCGTTCAACGAACGGGGATGAGGTAGTCGTACACGACGTGATCCAAATCACCGGAGATCCTAGCACCGAACGGACGGCACCTCCACGTTCAACATACGTACGGTCAGCGTAACGTCTCCTTCTTCTTGATCCAGCAAGGCAAAGGAGAGGTTGAGGAAGATGGCTCCAGCAGCAGCACGACGGCGTGGTGATGGTGGAGCTGCAGTACTCCGGCAGGGCTTCGCCGAGCTCTATGGAGGAGGAGGAGGTGTTGGAGAGGGAGAGGGAGGCGCCAGGGCAAGGGTGCGGCTGCCCCCCACCCCTCCCCCCTTTTATATAGGCCCCCTGGGGGGCGTCGGCCCTGGGAGATAGAATCTCCCAAGGGGGCGGCGGCCAAGGTTGGTGGAGTGCCCCCCAAGGCAAGTGGGCGCCCCCCCCCCCACACACCCTAGGGTTCCAACCCTAGGCGCAGGGGGTGGGCCTTGGGGGGCGCACCAGCCCACTAAGGGCTGGTCCTCCCTCCCACTTCAGCCCATGGGGCCCTCCGGGATGGGTGGCCCCACCCGGTGGACCCCCGGGACCCATCTGGTGGTCCCGGTACAATACCGGTGACCCCCAGATCATTCCCGATGGACGAAACTGCACTTCCTATATATAATTCTTCACCTCTGAACCAATTCGGAACTCCTCGTGACGTCCGGGATCTCATCCGGGACTCCGAACAACATTCGGGTTACTGCATATACATATCTTCACAACCCTAGCGTCACCGAACCTTAAGTGTGTAGACCCTACGGGTTCGGGAGACATGCAGACATGACCGAGACGGCTCTCGGGAAATAACCAACAGCGGGATCTGGATACCCATGTTGGCTCCCACATGCTCCATGATGATATCATCGGATGAACCACGATGTCGAGGATTCAATTAATCCCGTATACGATTCCCTTTGTCAATCGGTATTTTACTTGCCCGAGATTCGATCGTCGGTATCCCAATACCTCGTTCAATCTCGTTACCGGCAAGTCACTTTACTCGTACCGTAATGCATGATCCCGTGATCAAACACTTTGATCACATTGAGCTCATTATGATGATGCATTATCGAGAGGGCCCGGTGATACCTCTCCGTCAAGCGGAGTGACAAATCCCAGTCTCGATCCGTGTCAACCCAACAGATACTTTCGGAGATACCCGTAGTATACCTTTATAGTCACCCAGTTACGTTGTGACATTTGGCACACCCAAAGCACTCCTACGGTGTCCGGGAGTTACACGATCTCATGGTCTAAGGAAAGGATACTTGGGAAAACTCTAGCAAACGAACTATGCGATCTTATGCTATGTTTAGGATTGGGTCTCGTCCATCACATCATTCTCCTAATGATGTGATCTCGTTATCATTGACATCCAATGCCCATAGTCAGGAAACCATGACTATCTATTGATCAAGGAGCTAGTCAACTAGAGGCTTACTAGGGACACGTTGTTGTCTGTTATTCACACATGTATTACGATTTCCGGATAACACAATTATAGCACGAATAAAGACAATTATCATGAATAAGGAAATATAATAATAATGCTTTTATTATTGCCTCTAGGGCATATTTCCAACAGTCTCCCACTTGCACTAGAGTCAATAATCTAGTTACATTGTGATGAATCAAACACCCATAGAGTTCTGGTGCTGATCATGTTTTGCCTTAGGGAGAGGTTTAGTCAACGGATCTGCGACATTCAGATCCGTGTGCACTTTACAAATTTCAATGTCTCCATCTTGAACATTTTCACGAATGGAGTTGAAGCGACGCTTGATGTGCCTGGTCTTCTTGTGAAACCTAGGCTCCTTGGCAAGTGCAATAGCTCCAGTGTTGTCTCAGAAGAGTTTGATTGGCCCCGACGCATTGGGTATGACTCCGAGGTCGGTGATGAACTCCTTCACCCAAATCGCTTCATGTGTTGCCTCCGAGGCTGCCATGTACTCCGCTTCACATGTAGATCCCGCCACGACGCTTTGCTTGCAACTGCACCAGCTTACCGCCCCACCATTCAAAATATACACGTATCCGGTTTGTGACTTAGAGTCATCCAGATCTGTGTCCAAGCTAGCGTCGACGTAACCCTTTACGACGAGCTCTTCGTCACCTCCATAAACGAGAAACATTTCCTTAGTCCTTTTCAGGTACTTCAGGATATTCTTGACCGCTGTCCAGTGTTCCTTGTCGGGATTACTTTGGTACCTTCCTACCAAACTTACGGCAAGGTTTACATCAGGTCTGGTACACAGCATGGCATACATAATAGAACCTATGGCTGAGGCATAGGGGATGGCACTCATCTCTTCTATATCTTCTGCCGTGGTCGGACATTGAGCTGAGCTCAATTTCACACCTTGTAACCCAGGTAAGAACCCCATCTTAGATTGATCCATATTGAACTTCTTCAATATCTTATCAAGGTATGTGCTTTGTGAAAGACCTATGAGGCGTCTTGATCTATCTCTATAGATCTTGATGCCTAATATATAAGCAGCTTCTCCAAGGTCCTTCATTGAAAACCTCTTATTCAAGTAGGCCTTAATGCTGTCCAAGAGTTATATATCATTTCCCATCAAAAGTATGTCATCTACATATAGTATGAGAAATGCTACAGAGCTCCCACTCACTTTCTTGTAAACGTAGGCTTCTCCATAAGTCTGCGTAAACCCAAATGCTTTGATCATCTCATCAAAGCGAATGTTCCAACTCCGAGATGCTTGCACCAGCCCATAAATCGAGCGTTGGAGCTTGCACACCTTGTCAGCATTCTTAGGATCGACAAAACCTTCCGGCTGCATCATATACAATTCTTCCTTAAGGAAACCATTGAGGAATGCCGTTTTGACGTCCATTAGCCATATTTCATAATCGTAGAATGCGGCAATTGCTAACATGATTCGGACGGACTTCAGCTTCGCTACCGGTGAGAAAGTCTCATCGTAGTCAATTCCTTGAACTTGTCGATAACCCTTAGCGACAAGCCGAGCTTTATAGATGGTCACATTACCATCCGCGTCTGTCTTCTTCTTAAAGATACATTTATTTTCTATGGCTCGCCGCTCAACGGGCAAGTCAGTCAAAGTCCATACTTCTTTTTCATACATGGATCCTATCTCGGATTTCATGGCTTCCAGCCATTTGTCGGAATCCGGGCCCGCCATTGCTTCCTCATAGTTCGAAGGTTCACCGTTGTCTAACAACATGATTTGCAAGACAGGGTTGCCGTACCACTCTGGTGCGGAACGTGTCCTTGTGGACCTTCGAATTTCAGCAGGAGCTTGATTAGAAGTATCTTGATCATCATCATTAATTTCTTCTCTAGTCGGTGCAGGCACCTCAGGAACGTTTTCTTGAGTTTCGCCATTTTCCGGTTCAAGAGGTAACACTTCATCAAGTTCTACTTTCCTCCCACTTACTTCTTTCGAGAGAAACTCTTTCTCTAGAAAGGATCCATTCTTGGCAACAAAGATCTTGCCTTCGGATCTGAGGTAGAAGGTATACCCAATAGTTTCTTTAGGGTATCCTATGAAAGACGCATTTTTCCGACTTGGGTTCGAGCTTTTCAGGTTGAAGTTTCTTGACATAAGCATCGCATCCCCAAACTTTTAGAAACGACAGCTTAGGTTTCTTCCCAAACCATAATTCATACGGTGTCGTCTCAACGGATTTTGACGGAGCCCTATTTAAAGTGAATGCGGCAGTCTCTAAAGCATAGCCCCAAAAAGATAGCGGTAAATCGGTAAGAGACATCATAGATCGTACCATATCTAATAGAGTGCGATTACGACGTTCGGACACACCATTACGCTGAGGTGTTCCAGGCGGCGTGAGTTGTGAAACTATTCCACATTTTCTTAAGTGTGTGCCAAATTCGTGACTCAAGTATTCTCCTCCACGATCTGATCGTAGAAACTTGATCTTTCTATCACGTTGATTTTCAACCTCACTCTGAAATTCCTTGAACTTTTCAAAGGTCTCAGACTTGTGTTTCATTAAGTAGATATACCCATATCTGCTCAAGTCATCAGTGAGGGTGAGAACATAACGATAGCCACCGCGAGCCTCAACACTCATTGGACCGCACACATCGGTATGTATGATTTCCAATAAGTTGGTTGCTTGCTCCATTGTTCCTGAGAACGGAGTCTTGGTCATTTTACCCATGAGGCATGGTTCGCACGTGTCAAATGATTCATAATCAAGAGACTCTAAAAGTCCATCTGCATGGAGCTTCTTCATGCGTTTGACACCTATGTGACCAAGGCGGCAGTGCCACAAATATGTGGGACTATTGTTATCAACTTTAACTCTTTTAGTATTCACACTATGAATATGTGTATCATCACGTACGTGATTCATTAAGAATAAACCATTAACCATCGGAGCATGACCATAAAACATATCTCTCATATAAATAGAACAACCATTATTCTCGGATTTAAATGAGTAGCCATCTCGAATTAAACAAGATCAAGACACAATGTTCATGCTCAAACTTGGCACTAAATAACAATTATTGAGGTTTAAAACTAATCCCGTAGGTAAATGTAGAGGTAGCGTGCCGACGGCGATCACATCGACCTTGGAACCATTCCCGACGCGCATCGTCACCTCGTCCTTCGCCAGTCTCCGTTTATTCCGCAGCTCCCGCTTTGAGTTACAAATGTGAGCAACTGCACCGGTATCAAATACCCAAGAGCTACTACAAGTACTGGTAAGGTACACATCAATTACATGTATATCACATATACCTTTTGTTTTGCCGGCCTTCTTGTCCGCTAAGTATTTGGGGCAGTTCCGCTTCCAGTGACCACTTCCCTTGCAATAAAAGCACTCAGTCTCGGGCTTGGGTCCATTCTTTGGCTTCTTCCCGGCAACTTGCTTACCGGGCGCGGCAACTTCCTTGCCGTCCTTCTTGAAGTTCTTTTTACCCTTGCCCTTCTTGAACTTAGTGGTTTTATTCACCATCAACACTTGATGCTCCTTCTTGATTTCTACCTCTGCTGATTTCAGCATAGTATATACCTCAGGAATGGTCTTTACCATCCCCTGCATGTTGTAGTTCATCACAAAGCTCTTGTAGCTAGGTGGAAGCGACTGGAGGATTCTGTCAATGACCGCTTCATCCGGGAGATTAACTTCCAGTTGAGTCAAGCGGTTGTGCAACCCAGACATCTTGAGTATGTGTTCACTGACAGAGCTATTTTCCTCCATCTTACAGCTAAAGAATTTGTCGGAGACTTCATATCTCTCGACCCGGGCATGAGCTTGGAAAACCATTTTCAGCTCTTCGAACATCTCATATGCTCCATGTCTCTCAAAACGCTTTTGGAGCCCCGGCTCTAAGCTGTAAAGCATGCCGCACTGAACGAGGGAGTAATCATCGGAGCGTGACTGCCAAGCGTTCATAACGTCTTCTTCTGCAGGGAGAACAGGTGCGTCACCCAGCGGTGCTCGTAGGACATAATTTTTCTTGGTAGCTATGAGGATGATCCTCAGGTTCCGGACCCAGTCCGTATAGTTGTTGCCATCGTCTTTCAGCTTGGTTTTCTCTAGGAACGCGTTGAAGTTGAGGACTACGTTGGCCATTTGATCTACAAGACATATTGTAAATATTTTAGACTAAGTTCATGATAATAAAGTTCATTTAATCAAATTATTTAATGAACTCCCACTTAGATGGACATCCCTCTTCTAGTCATCTAAGTATAACATGATCCGAGTCAACTAGGTCGTGTCCGATCATCACGTGAGACAGACTAGTCAACATCGGTGAACATCTTCATGTTGATCGTATCTTCTATACGACTCATGCTCGACCTTTCGATCTTCTGCGTTCCGAGGCCATGTCTGTACATGCTAGGCTCGTCAAGTCAACCTAAGTGTTTGCATGTGTAAATCTGTCTTACACCCGTTGTATGTGAACGTTAGAATCTATCACACCTGATCATCACGTGGTGCTTCGAAACAACGAACTGTCGCAACGGTGCACAGTTAGGGGGAACACTTCTTGAAATTATTATGAGGGATCACCTTATTTACTACCGTCGTTCTAAGTAAACAAGATGCAAAACATGATAAACATCACATGCAATCAAATAATAAACATGACATGATATGGCCAATATCACATAGCTCCTTTGATCTCCATCTTGGGGCTCCATGATCATCTTGTCACCGGCTTGACACCATGATCTCCATCATCATGATCTCCATCATCGTGTCTCCATGAAGTTGCTCGCCAACTATTACTTCTACAACTATGGCTAACGCGTTTAGCAATAAAGTAAAGTAATTTACATGGCGTTTCTCAATGACACGCAGGTCATACAAAAATAAAGACAACTCCTATGGCTCCTGCCGGTTGTCATACTCATCGACATGCAAGTCGTGATTCCTATTACAATAGCATGAACATCTCATACATCACATATAGATCATTCATCATTCATCACAACTTTGGCCATATCATATCACAAAGCACTTGCTGCAAAAACAAGTTAGACGTCCTCTAATTGTTGTTGCAAGTTTTACGTGGCTGAATTAGGGTTCTAGCAAGAACGTTTTCTTACCTATGTGAAAGCCACAACGTGATTTGTCAACTTCTATTTACCCTTCATAAGGACCCTTTTCATCGAATCCGCTCCAACTAAAGTGGGAGATACAGACACCCGCCAGCCACCTTGTGCAACTAGTGCATGTTAGTCGGTGGAACCGGCCTCACGTAAGCGTACGTGTAAGGTTGGTCCGGGCCGCTTCATCCCACAATACCGCTGAAGCAAGATAAGACTAGTAGCGGCAAGAAAATTGACAACATCTACGCCCACAACAAATTGTGTTCTACTCGTGCAATAGAGAACTACGCATAGACCTAGCTCTGATACCACTGTTGGGGAACGTTGCAGAAAATTAAAAAAATTCCTACGGTTTCACCAAGATCCATCTACGAGTTCATCTAAGCAACGAGTCATGGGAGAGAGATTGCATCTACATACCACTTTGTAGATCGCGAGCGGAAGCGTTCAACGAACGGGGATGAGGTAGTCGTACACGACGTGATCCAAATCACCGGAGATCCTAGCACCGAACGGACGGCACCTCCGCGTTCAACATACGTACGGTCAGCGTAACGTCTCCTTCTTCTTGATCCAGCAAGGCAAAGGAGAGGTTGAGGAAGATGGCTCCAGCAGCAGCACGACGGCGTGGTGATGGTGGAGCTGCAGTACTCCGGCAGGGCTTCGCCGAGCTCTATGGAGGAGGAGGAGGTGTTGGAGAGGGAGAGGGAGGCGCCAGGGAAAGGGTGCGGCTGCCCCCCTCCCCTCCCCCCTTTTATATAGGCCCCCTGGGGGGGCGCCGGCCCTGGGAGATTGAATCTCCCAAGGGGGCGGCGGCCAAGGTTGGTGGAGTGCCCCCCAAGGCAAGTGGGCGCCCCCCCCCCCACCCTAGGGTTCCAACCCTAGGCGCAGGGGGTGGGCCTTGGGGGGCGCACCAGCCCACTAAGGGCTGGTCCCCCTCCCATTTCAGCCCATGGGGCCCTCCGGGATGGGTGGCCCCACCCGGTGGACCCCCGGGACCCATCTGGTTGTCCCGGTACAATACCGGCGACCCCCAGATCATTCCCGATGGCCGAAACTGCACTTCCTATATATAATTCTTCACCTCCGGACCAATTCGGAACTCCTCGTGATGTCCAGGATCTCATCCGGGACTCCGAACAACATTCGAGTTACTGCATATACATATCTTCACAACCCTAGCGTCACTGAACCTTAAGTGTGTTGACCCTACGGGTTCGGGAGACATGCAGACATGACCGAGACGGCTCTCGGGCAATAACCAACAGCGGGATCTGGATACCCATGTTGGCTCCCACATGCTCCACGATGATCTCATCGGATGAACCACGATGTCGAGGATTCAATTAATCCCGTATACGATTCCCTTTGTCAATCGGTATTTTACTTGCCCGAGATTCGATCGTCGGTATCCCAATACCTCGTTCAATCTCGTTACCGGCAAGTCACTTTACTCGTACCGTAATGCATGATCCCGTGATCAAACACTTTGATCACATTGAGCTCATTATGATGATGCATTATCGAGAGGGCCCGGTGATACCTCTCCGTCAAGCGGAGTGACAAATCCCAGTCTCGATCCATGTCAACCCAACAGATATTTTTGGAGATACCCATAGTATACCTTTATAGTCACCTAGTTACGTTGTGACGTTTGGCACACCCAAAGCACTCCTACGGTGTCCGGGTGTTACACGATCTCATGGTCTAAGGAAAGGATACTTGACATTGGAAAACTCTAGCAAACGAACTATGCGATCTTATGCTATGTTTAGGATTGGGTCTCGTCCATCACATGATTCTCCTAATGATGTGATCTCGTTATCATTGACATCCAATGCCCATACTCAGGAAACCATGACTATCTATTGATCAACGAGCTAGTCAACTAGAGGCTTACTAGGGACACGTTGTTGTCTGTTATTCACACATGTATTACGATTTCCGGATAACACAATTATAGCACGAATAAAGACAATTATCATGAATAAGGAAATATAATAATAATGCTTTTATTATTGCCTCTAGGGCATATTTCCAACAGTAACGGTTGCGTGAGTCCACGGAGGGCTCCACCCACAAAGGGTCCACGAAGAAGCAACCTTGTCTATCCCACCATGGCCATCGCCCACGAAGGACTTGCCTCACTAGCGGTAGATCTTCACGAAGTAGGCGATCTCCTTGCCCTTACAAACTCCTTGGTTCAACTCCACAATCTTGTCGGAGGCTCCCAAGTGACACCTAACCAATCTAGGAGACACCACTCTGCAAGAAGTAACAAATGGTGTGTTGATGATGAACTCCTTGCTCTTGTGCTTCAAATGATAGTCTCCCCAACACTCAACTCTCTCTCACAGGATTTGGATTTGGTGGAAAGAAGATTTGAGTGGAAAGCAACTTGGGGAAGGCTAGAGATCAAGATTCATATGGTAGGAATGCAATATCTTGGCCTCAACACAAGGGTAGGTAGTTCACTCTCAGAACATATGAGTTGGAAGTGTAGATGTGTTCTGATGGCTCTCTTCACGAATGAAGAGGAGGTGAAGGGGTATATATAGCCTCCACACAAAATCCAACCGTTACACACAATTTACCAATCTCGGTGGGACCGAATCAACAAACTCGGTCGGACCGAAATACTAAACCTAGTGACCATTAGAGATTTTCGGTGGGACTGACATGCAACTCGGTAGGACCGATATGGTTAGGGTTAGGGCATAACGTAATCTCGGTGAGTCCGATTTGGTAATAAGCTAACCAGAGAGTTGGTCAGGTAAACTCGGTGGGACCGATTTGCTCTTTCGGTGAGACCGAAAAGTTACAAAAGGGAAACAGAGAGTTTACATTGCAATCTCGGTGGGACCGATCCGCTATTTCGGTGAGACCGAAAAGTTACAAAAAGGAAACAGAGAGATTGCAATCCCATCTCGGTGAGACCGAGATCCCTATCGGTAAAACCGATTTGCTAGGGTTTGGCAGTGGCTTATGACATGTGAAACTCGGTGGCGCCGGATAGAAAGAATCGGTAGGACCGAGTTTGGCTTAGGGTTTAGGTTATTTGTGGATATGGGAAAGTAGCTGAGGATTTTGCAGCATATCATTAAGCACATGAAGCAAAAGGCTCGTTAAGCAACACCTCATCCCTCCTTGATAGTATTGGCTTTTCCTATGGACTCGATGTGATCTTGGATCACTAAAATGTAAAATGAAGAGTCTTGAGCTTTTGAGCTTGAGCCAATCCTTTGTCCTTAGCATTTTGAGGGTTCCACTTTCACCATCCATGCCAATCATTGAGCTTTCCTGAAATAATTGTCTTGGAATAGCATTAGCTCAATGAGCTATATGTTGTTATGAATTACCAAAACCACCTAGGGATAGTTGCACTTTCAATCTCCCCCTTTTTGGTAATTGATGACAACATATAGATCAAAGCTTCGACAAATGATAATAAAAATGAATTATATCATCGCTTTGAGAAGTATGTGATAAGTAAGAGCTCCCCCTAAATTTGTGCATATTTAAAATTTGCTTTGGACTGCAAATGCACAAAGAGTTAGAATTATTGGTTACTCTTCCATGTCACATACATCTTGGTGGAGCGCTCAAAATGATAATAATGAAATACATGCACTCATCACCAAGGAAAAGTGAATGATCACATAAGATAGATAAGATATATCAAGCATGCATAAGTGTAGCTTATGATCAAACACATGATCACCAATATCTCACAAGCATATCAAAGTATCTCGACCAAAAGCAAACAATGTTTGAAAAACCACCAAATAAAGCAAGAGAGAAAAACAACACACACACACTCTCTCTCTCTCTCTCTCGAAGCCTATGATCTATATATTTTTCTCCCCCTTTGGCAACAAGTTACCAAAAAGTTCCTAGAAAATGCATAGTGCTAAATCGACACTCAGGGTTGATCTTCTGGTGGTGGTGGAGTCTGGATCACTCCAAGGATGAAGGCTTCTGTAGACGTGGTTGGAGCTGGAGCTGAAGTAGATGCTGGAGCTGGTTGGGTTGGTGTTGTGGCTGGAGTTGAGGCGGTGGCTCTTGTGTCAGGAACTGTCACTGCACTGGACCTCTGAGCTCGTGGCACTCTGGCAAATGCATCAATGGTAGTCTTCCCTTTCCTCTCCTGCATATCATCTTGAAGTTGCTCCACTGCAGACTGAATCTCTGTCACTTTGACATCCAAGTCATAGAAATTTTGTTCTTCAATTCTCTCTAAGCTCTCCTGATTCTGATTGAGGGTGGCCAGTCCTTTCTCTATCCTCAGGGTGGATGCAATCAAGTAACTGAGCTGCTCTTGCTTGGTTTTCAAGAAATATTCAGATGCCTCCTCTTGAGTTGGCATCTTTGCAGCTTTCTCCTTCCTTGCCTTCTCCTTCTGTGCTTGTGCATGGGCTGAAGATGGTTCATCCTTGTTCATCACAACTTCATTATCTTCAAAATCTGGATGAATAGGCAAATGTTCCTTATCCAAGAGGTATATGTCTGTGCCCATCTTGGAGTTAATCAGCTCCTGGATCTTAGGGGCATATCCACAGCTCCTCTTCTGGTCTGCTGCAGTCCTCTTGATTGTTTCTACCATGAGGCTCATGACTTTGAATTTTTGTGGCACATCAAAGATATGAAGCAAGTTGATTGCATGGCCTCTGATCATCTTGTGACCACCTGACTTGGGCAACAAGGTGTGCCTCAGTATCCAATTAGTTGGCAATCCTGACAGAAGATAATGTACTGATCCAAACTTGAAAGTGTCAAGTGCCTTGTTTGGGATCTCTTTGTACATATTTGACATAGAGTTGTGGTCCATCTTCTTCTTGGCATAAATATCTAGGTCATCCTCATGATCCTCTGGGGCATTGATGAGCTGTGCCCACTCAGCAATTGTTGATTGGTACCTCGTACCTTCAGACATCCATACAATTCTGCCATCTGGATAAAAATGTGCTGTGGAGTAGAAATGCATGATCAGCTCTTCATTCCACTTTGTGAGCTTCTACCCAACAAAGTCAGCTACTCCACATGCCTTGAAGCTGTCTTGCACTCCAGGATAGTGCTCTTCATTGTCCTTGATGTATTCCCAGTCGACCCATGTCATATCACACACAATGGGCTTCTTGTCCAATAAGACTGTCTCATAGAAGTCCTGTTGTTCCTTAGTGTGGAACCCGTAGTCAACAGCAGTCCTCCTCCTGGTAGCATATGGATCCTCTGCTCTCCACTTTCTCAATCCTGAGTCTCTTCTGATCTTCATATCCTCAGCCACAGGATGAGCATCATTGTGGTCTGGGATCTTGGGCTTCAACTTTATGAGAACTTGGCCTTCCTCTTCTTCTGCAGTGTCAGGCATGGGGCCTTGTTCTTCTCAGTAGCTGGGATGCTCCTTGTATTTCTCTTTGGAGCTGTCTTGGCCTTTGATGCAGCCTTGGGTGCTTCCTTGGGCTTAGATGCAGTAGCCCCTGATCTTATAGCATCACCCATTAGCTTGGGTGCCTTAGGTGCTGGTGCAGCAACCTCTTCTTCTTCTTCCTCATCAGAAGAATGTTGTTCAAATTCAGCCATGGGATCAACTTTCTTGCACCATCTGCCTCTTTTCCTTTCCTTCTTCCCTTCAGCAGCAACTGACTCTTTGGGTGCAGGCTTTTCAGGAATCTTTGTTGAGGCTCTGGCCTTTGGCATGGGCTGCCTGCCTGCTGGCCTTTTGACCTTTAAGCCTGGCTTGGTGCTCTGTCTTGAGCCATGCTCCTTCCTGAGCACAACTTTCTTGGAAGTTGCTTCCTCTTCTGCCACATAGTCCTCATCCTCTGATTCTGAGGTTCTCTTCTTCCTTTGTCTTGTGGCAGCTTTTGGCAAGTTGCTAGGGGTGCTCCTGCTGCCTTCATCTGAAGAACTGGAGGGACTAGTGCCCCCAATCATCTGCACTGGCTGTTCTGACATGTTCTGGCTATCACTCTGGTCTGACATGATGAACAAGCTGACTGCTGACCCTGTGAATAGTTTATAGATGAGGTAGAGTGGATGAGCATCACAAAATGCAGAGATTTTTGCAAAAGAATGATTCAAAATCTTAGTTTTAGTTTCCCACAGAAATCATTTCGGATCTACCGATTTTTAAACTCGGTGATACTGAAGCAGTTTTTGGAACCTAAACTGGTGAACTCGGTCAGACCGAGTCACAGTTTGGTGGCACCGAGACTGCTAGGGTTTCACAAAGTTCTAAAATCGGTCACACCGATTAGCAATACTCGGTCAGACCGAGTCTCACTTGTGCAATGGCATAAGCCAAATCGGTGGGACCGAGTTTTTCAACTCGGTGGATCCGAGATGGTTTCGGCGGAAACCTAACCCTAAAATTTAAGAATCAAACCTATTCTACGAATTCATTTACTGGATAGGAGTTTATCAAACGTGGCTAGAATCAATATGATCACAATGTGCTTGGAATCGGATTGGGGAATAGCACAAAGATCGAGTCCATACCCTAGTTCGGCGGAGACTCGCTACGGCGGCAACGGCGGGGTTGAATCCCATTGACGGCGACGGAGACCAGCGACTAGAGGCGGCTGGTGTCGGGTGGTTGGTGCGACATATGCCAATGGGTGGCTTATCTGTGTGGGAGCCAGTAAGACGTCGCCGGTGCCTGGAAGCGGGATAAGGCGAAGACATGCACGCCGGCGAATCTTACCCAGCTCTGGGGCTCTCCGTGGAGATAACACTCCTACTGCTGCTCTGCGGGGTCTCCGGATGATCACTCAGTGAACAGGTAACTACAAAGCGCTCCTTGAGCTGTTTGGCGAGAGGAAGAAGAAGGGCAAGGCTAGCTCTACTCCTCTCTCTGTGTATGTGATAACCTAGATGAGATCAACCCTTTGCATGGGTGCCCCGGGGGGTTTATATAGGCCTACCCCCCGGGGGTACAATGGTAATCCGGCTGGGAGCGGGTCCCAGCTGTCAGCGTCTACGCTCGCCGGCTTCTGCGCCGACTGTCGGGGCCCGCCGGCTGGTGGGTCCCGTCGGCTGCTGGCATCTTGGCCGACAGGCAGGCCCTACTACCTAGGGCCCTGTCGGCGACCGATTACTGTTGCCTCAATCCTGATGATGAGGGCTTTATCGAGGTAAGCGTGGCTACAGTACCGCCGCCTGGTGGGCGATCGCTGTAGCCTCACGTCGCCTTGTCTTCTTAATGGGGCACCTCCTTCGTGGGAAGGAGCAAGCCGGCTTTGGGGAAGCCGGCCACGTCTTGGCCGACTGGGGGAGGCCTGGCTGCCTTCGGGTGTCTCTCTGCCCAGAGGGGCCCACCGCCCGCGGGCCACGCTGACAGCCCGCCGTGAATGGCGCCATAGGCATCATGGCAATAGTGTCGCGCCGGACGGGACAGGGCTACCCCGTACGGCGCATTGTGCCAGGCGTGCTCCGGGTTTCGGGGGTGGCAGGCTTCACTATAGCCATGCCCCGTCCCATCGCCGTTATGTGGTTGCGGACCTCGAGGGTACGATCTTGACCGTGCCGCGGGAGCCGGCCTCTTGGAGTCGGCCTTCTTGAGGCCGGCTTCTCGGAGCCGGCCCTCCCGCGGCTTTCTTCGTGAAGGTGGAGGTCGGGCCGCCTCCCGACAGTCGGCATGAGAGGCAGTCGGCAGAGGGAAGGCGGCCCAACGTCTTGGTTCCTTGGGGGCCAGATTGGCTTGTAATTTTTCTGAAGTGCCAAAGGGAGCCGGCTAGGCTACCCATGGTCATTTACCCCGACAGTAGTCCCCGAAGCTGGTCACGCTTCGAGATCGTCAAGGGGAACGAGAAGCTCGGTCAGCTTCCCATCTTGAGGAACCGGCAGCTGGGAGCCGGCTCGGCTTAAGCGCGCCGCCTTGGAGGGGCGTCGTGGTCCCGTCAACGGGAAAGTGGACCAACTTGCGCACTGACCGCGCGCCTCCCTGCGTGTCACGTGGCAGGAAAGGCCTGCCAGGGCGCGTGCGCGACGGGACGGCGCCGCAAGCCCGGGCCCGCCATGCCTGGCCTTGGCCCAGGCGCGGATCTTCTGCGGCCCAGGGTGGACGGTTTGCCTTCCCGCGACGGTTTCACCACGCCATCAAGGCGCAATAATGGCGGGACGTGGGGGAGTGGGCACAGTTAATCCCACGTCCCCCACACCACGCCTCCTCGGCTCCGCCGCGAGAGCCTATAAGTAGGGGGAGGAGAGGGAGCGGCACAGGCTCGCACGCTCTCCCTCGCTCCACCCTCCCTCGTCTTCTTTCTTCTCTTTCTCTCCGCCGCCGCAGCACTTCTTCGCAGCGCCGCTCCGCCGCCACCGCTCCTTGCTTCTCGCCGCGCCTTGCTTCAATGGCGTTGTCAAGCTCATGGGACGGCTCCAACGTCCTCGACGAGCACGTCGAGTTCCTCCGCCAGACGCGGCGTCTGCTCGGCGAGAACTACGTGCGGGTCCGGCGCGCGCCGGAGGCGGAGATTTCGCCGGCGCCAGAGGAGGGCGAGTGGGTGATTTTCCGCTCGCACTGCATACGTGGCTTCGGCCTCCCGGCGAGCGGATTCCTCCGCTCGTTCCTCGAGTTTTACCATCTTTAGCCGCATCACCGCACCCCAACGTCGTGATGCTGCTGTCGGCCTTCGTCACCCTCTGCGAGGGTTTCCTTGGCGTCCTCCCCACCATAGAGCTCTGGGGGGAGTTCTTCCAGAGCAAATTCGGCACCGTCATCGCCGGCGTGCCCGCCCCATGTGGAGCTTACATCGCCATGAGGCGGACAGGTGAGAACAATCCGTTCCCCTTCATTCCGCTGATCCAGTCGGTGAAGCTCTGGCAGAAGTCATACTTCTACATGAAGAACGTCGCCCCGCAAGGCGACTTGCCGCCTTACGTAGCCGGCCCGCCGGCCTCGAGGCCGGCCTCATGGAGCTACCAGGCCAGGACGCTGTCCCATGCCGGGAACGCCGCCGTCGCCCGACTCCGGGCGATGCTGCAGTCGGAGGGCCTGGTCGGATCCGACCTCGTGGCCGCCTTCGTGGAGCGCCGGGTTCTCCTGCTCCAAGGCCGGCCGCACATGATCTGTCAAATGAGCGACCGCTTCGACCCGTGCCGGCTGAGCACCAGGGAGATGCCTCACGCCGAGGTGTCATACCTGGTGAACTACATCGCCAACTGCAAGCTCGCCGAGGACTGGCGATTCGGCAAGGAGCCGTACTCTCGCGCCAAACCTCCGCCTTCCGTAAGTATTTCTTCTTTCCTTTTCTTTTTGGTAGTCGGTCGCTTGGTAGCCGGCCTCGAACCAGCCGGCTTGTCTTCTGCAGAATCTTCTTCTTCCGCCGGCGGCCGGGACCGCAGGGGTGGAACGCCCGTTTCTCCCCGACCGCACGGGGAGGGCGCTTGATATTCTGCCTCTTATAAAGAGACCAAGGCCCTGTTCCCCGCTTCTATTCTCAAAACGAGCTCGCCCGTCGCCTCGAGTTCCAACACCCTAGGCTTCCAGATTCCGAGCGCACCGGATCTTCGACAATGTCCGGCTCCGACCTCCAAGGCCGATGGATGCCCTCCTCCGTTACGGAGGAGGACGTATCAAGATTGACGGAAGCTAGATTCCTGACCAGGGAGATTCCGCACAGGCTGCCTGTTCAAGGACAGGTGATCCCTAGCCCTCAGCCTAGCAAGAGCGTGGTATTCATATACCACTTCCTCCGGGGATTAGGCTTCCCCGTGGATCCCTTCGTAAGGGGGCTGATGTTTTATTATGGGCTGGAATTCCATGACTTAGCTCCGGAGTCCATCCTCCATATCTCCTCGTTCATAGTTGTGTGTGAAGCGTTCCTCCGTGTTACCCCTCACTTCGGACTGTGGCTCAAGACCTTCAAAGTAGAACCGAAGATAATCGAAGGGCGCCACGCAGAATGCGGAGGCGCTGCTATAAAAAGAAATGTCGACGCTCCATGGCCCGAGGGAGCTTTTCAAGAGGAGCTTGGCTTATGGCAACAGGAGTGGTTCTACATCACCGCTCCTCGGGGCACCGCATGGGTGGCGCCTCCGGCCTTTCGCTCGGGTCCCCCACCATGGTTAGCATCGTGGATTAACACAGCGTTAGATCGGGGCTTGCCCAAAGACGTTCCTCTGCTGCAGGGCCGCATTAAGGATCTCTTGAAGGGAGACCTCAACCTGGTCAAGGTGACACAAGTCATGCTGATTCGCCGGACACTGCTCGGCCAACGTCGCCCCCTTCGCTTGTGGGAATTCAATCCGGAGCGACCACGAGCTCTCCAGAATTTTATGGGCCTGACGCCTGTGGAGATGTATAAACTGTTCTTCGGATCACAGGAAGTGAGTCCGGATTTGACCGAGGATGCTGGTTTAAGCCGCAATCGCCCAGATACTCAAGTAGGTGACCTTGCGACCGGACCTTCTGTCCGCATAATTAACTTGTTTGTAACAGCGCTTCTTCTTTTAAGCAGGAGTGGATAGCGAAGGCGAAGCTGATCAGGTGTCCGGCTCCCCTTCCCGAAACCAGGCTGGATCCCGTGCTAGTCAGTATGCTGGAGGAAGTGCCTTTGGAGGGAAATAAGGGGGAGGACAAGGAGACCGTGGCCTCTTCGAAAGAGGCCCTTCCGAAGGGGGGAATCGATAATTCCTCTCCTAAGGGAAAGAAAAGGGTCGCCTCTGATGATCCGGAGACCGTAGCCTTGAAGCGGGGGAAAGAATCCTTGTCATAGGACCGAACGCCGGGGAGCCCCTCGGCCGAACTAAACCCTAAGAGGGACCAGCTCTCCAGCGAGCCGTAAGTAGAAGAATAGTTTTTCTTTTAAGAGAAATCCTTGATTTATATCTGAGAAGTTTTAACCGAAACCTTACTTTGTAGTTCGGACCTCAGCCCTTCTCAGCAGAACTCGTCCTCGGGGGATCTTCTTCCGGAGATGATGGAGAGCGGAACGCCTCCTCCTTCTGTATCGCCTAGCAAGGCGGGCGACCCTGAAGTGTCGTCACGAGGGATTTCTCCGGATCCGCTAGGGGTGGATGGTGCTGCCCCCAAGGTTCTCCGTGTCCGGCCTTTGAGGAAGGCCATGGGACGAGTCCGGCACCATCTGGTGTTCGGTCGGAGGAGCTAAAGATTCTGCTGGGGCGAGCCTCTGTCTCAGAGGAGCACCGCGCGTTAATGAGCATGGTGATTGAAAACATTTCATCCGCAGAAAGCGGACTGCACGAGGCCGTCAAGAGTTTAGTGGCAGGCCTTGAGGTATGTTTTAAATAACGTATATTTGTATTAATTGCGCATAAATAAAGTGCGCCATGTGTAGATAGTAGCCCCTGAGACTCTGTGTGTCGTAAAGATGTACGGCGCACAGAGGATCTTAATCCCAGGTCCTTTAAGTGGCACCTTTATATGTAGGTGGCTGATTGTCCGGAGTCAAGCCGGACTTGTGAATATGCCGAACTAAAGCGACAACTGGATGAGGCAGAAGCCGACATCGTGCTTGTTAACAAGCGGCTTGATGGTGCTCAAGGTATTGAAATCATTAGGCGATTGTTAGTAAGACGAGCTGTATGTCAATATCTTACCGTGTGTGTGCTTGACGTAGATGGTGCGGCCGTCGTGGAAGGTCTTAGGGCCGAACTCGCCCGAGCGAAGGAACAAGCCAGAAAAAGTGATGCGGCTGCCGTGAAAGCCCTTGAAGAGCTGAAAGCCGAACAGGCTGCCCATTGCCGAAGCAAGGAGGAAATGGCTGATATGGCCGTAAAGTTAAAGAGTGCTATTGACCGTTGCAAGCTTCTTGAAGAAGAAGATCGGGCGAGGCAAACGAGCTTAGAGAAGGCTATTGCTGACGCCAAGGACGCCCGCTCTATAATGAGAGCGGCAAAGGAAGAGCTGCGTCAAGCCGGACAAATTGCGGATGGAAAGCCCTTCTCGCTGCGGAGAAAATTTTGTGATCCGAAGTTTGCCCCGTTAAACTGGATGTGGAGTATAGAGGACACCTATCTGGATTTGGCGGCTAGTGCCACTGATGCGACCGAACACTTTCGAGATAAAAAAGATCATGAAGTGGAGAAGCTCTTTTGGTCGCAATTCATCAATCCAGAGCGTCCGCTGGCAGTGGACGATCGTCTGGCCCAATGGGTCGAACTGAATAGGTTATCCGGACTCGCCATGAAGTACGTCATGGATCGTCTGTGTCCGGGGAGATCGAAGCCGAAGAGTTATTTCAGCTTGGTGCAGCAATTGCTAGACGTGGTGCCACGTGTCGATGCTATGAAGAGGTCAGCGTGTGTAGAGGGCGCTCGGCTGGCTCCTACCCATGTCAAGACATACTGGGCAGATATGGAGCCCACCACTTTTGCGTCCCGGGATTCGGATAAAAGCCGAACACCTGTCGAGCACTATTTTGAGGAAGTCCTCGAAGGCGCTCGCGTAATAGAGACGCAGTGCTCGAAGGATGCTATATTATGATAGCATATGTAATCACAAAACAGTATTTTGATAAATTGTAGTGGCATTTTTAGACTTGTGCCTTCAAGTATTAAGAACACCTCCTGTGCGGCCGTTTTAATATATAAATTCTGAAAGATTGCAGTTGTTGGCTTCAGCCCCCACGCACATAGTGCGGGGGTGCGCGCAAAAGACGCATTTTCACACTTAACCCAATGTCTTGGTCCTACAAAGGAGGTGATAGCGCAGCTGTAACGCCCTCGATGCGGCTATATCTCCCACGTGTCGAGGCACGACTTAGAGGCATAACCGCATTGAAAGCAATGTCGCAAGTGAGGTAATCTTCACACAACCCATGTAATACATAAGGGAAAGAGATACATAGTTGGCTTACAATCGCCACTTCACACAATACATAAATAAACATCCATCATTCAAATTACACTCAAGGTCCGACTACGGAACCAAAATGAAAGAAGACTACCCCAAATGCTACACAGATCCCCGATCACCCCAACTGGGCTCCACTACTGATCATCTGGAAAAGACACATAGTAACGGCCACGTTCCTCGTCGAACTCCCACGTGAGCTCGGTCGCGTCATCTGCACTGGCATCGTTGGTACCTGCAACTGTTGTGGTAGAATCTGTGAGTCACGGGGACTCAGCAATCTCACACCCGCGAGATCAAGACTATTTAAGCTTATAGGTAGGAAAGGATTATGAGGTGGAGCTGCAGCAAGCGACTAGCATATATGGTGGCTACAACGCAAAAGAGAGCGAGAAGAGAAGCAAAGCACGGTCGTGAAGCTAGAGGTAATCAAGAAGTGATCCTAGAACAACCTACGTCAAACATAACTCCAACACCGTGTTCACTTCCCGGACCCCGCCGAGAAGAGACCATCACGGTTACACACGCGGTTGATGTGTTTTAGTTAAGGTCAACTTCGGGTTTTCTACAACCGGACATTAACAAATTCCCATCTGCCACATAACCGCGGGCACGGCTTTCAAAAGTTCAAACCCTGCAGGGGTGTCCCAACTTAGCCCATGATAAGCTCTCGCGATCAACGAAGGATATTCTTTCTCCCCGGGAAGACCCGATCAGTCTCGGAATCCCGGCTACAAGACATTTCGACAGCAATAAAACAAGTCCAGCAAAGCCGCCCGATTGTGCCGACAAATCCTGATAGGAGTTGCACATATCTCGGTCTCAGGGCACATCCAGATGAGACATCCTACGAGTAAAACCAAGCCTCGAGTTTCCCCGAGGGGGCCCCGCAGTCTGCTCGTTTAGGGCCAGCACCCAGAGGAGCACTGGTCCGTGGGGGCTAAAATAAAGATGACCCTCGGGCTCGCGAAAACCCAAGGGAAAAGTGGTAGGTGATAGGCAAATGGTAAAACCAAAGTTGGGCCTTGCCGGAAGAGTCTTATTCAAAGCGAACTGTCAAGGGGGTCCCATAAATCACCCAACCGTGTAAGGAACGCAAAATCCGGGAACATAACACCGGTATGACGGAAACTAGGGTGGCAAGAGTGGAACAAAACACCAGGCATAAGGCCGAGCCTTCCACCCTTTACCAAGTATATAGATGCATTAATTAAATAAGAGATATTGTGATATCCCAACAAGTAAACATGTTCCAACAAGGAACAACAAGTCCATGTTCCAACAAGGAACAAACTTCATCTTCACCTGCAACTAGCAACGCTATAAGAGGGGCTGAGCAAAGCGGTAACATAGCCAATCAACGGTTTGCTAGGACATGGATGGTTAGGGGCTGACATGGCAATATGGGTGGCATGATATAGCAAGTGGTAGGTATCGCAGCATAGGCATAGCAAAAGAGCGAGCATCTAGCAAGCAAAGATAGAAGTGATTTCGAGGGTATGGTCATCTTGCCTGCAAGGTTCTCAGAGTTGTCGAAAGCTTGATCCTCGAAAGCGTTCTCAATAGGTTCCTCGTTCACGTACTCGTCTCTCGGCTCTACCCACAACAAGAACACAAGCAAAGGGGACAAACATCAATCACGATGCAATGCACAACCAACATGATGCAAAACATGGCATGATATGCGAGATGTGATATGCAATGCATATGCGTGCTCCGGAAGGACAAAGATGAACAAGGCATAATCTTGGCAAACCAAGTATGGCACTGGATAGGTGAGGTGATTTCGGTTGAAATCGATATAAAGATCACCGGAATCGGATGCACGGTTTGCAAATGACAAGCAAAACAAGTATGACAAGAAACTGTCATTAACAGCATGATGCTACTTAGCAAGCAACAAGAAATTAAGCTACTGCACCCAAACATATCAACAAAGCATATTACAGTAATCTACTCAAAATGCTTGACAAAAGATGAACACTGAGCTACGGCTAAATCACACCACAACAGGTTCAAACAAGCATGGCAAAAGTGCAAAAGATAACAGGTTCACAGACTTAGTGAAAATAATAACCTGCCAGAAACTAACATCAGGATGAAACGACATGCTACAGGATCAGGACATAGCAAAATAAGGCATTGCATGAATCTACTCAAAGCACTTAACAAAAGTCCCTTACTGACCATAAGCCAAAAGGGATCAGAAAATCTTATAACACCCATGTCAATTAAGCAAGTTTCATTACAGGTTTCAGACTTAGCAGAAAACTGGACATGTCAAAAACAGATAACAAGTAGGCATGTTCGTGAGCTCGATGCACTCACTACAGAGCATTACATGATAAACTAAGCATACATACATCAAGAAGACATGGCATAGAAGCTAGACATGGCAAGAACAACATCATAGCATGCAAGGATCAACTACAACAAGCTTGGCAAAATCGAATAACATGTAAACAATCTGCCAGCAACATTTTATAGCAAAAGTAGAGCTCGATTGACTCAAGTTATGACACTCCATAAATACAAAAAAGGCATGGATGGATAGAGCAAATTCATATGCTCAAAACACCCTTACTGATCATGCTCAAAAGAGGCATAGATCTCTCTGAAACAACATGAACACATGGCATAAAAATAACAACAGGCAGGGACTTAGTGAAAATACTAAGTCTCTGAAATCAGCAACAATAAGTACCCTAGTTTGCATGCTTGTGCTAGTCACCACAAAGATCACAAAAATACATGGCATAAAACTCTGGAAAGATAACATGGCATATTACGAAACTCATGTAGAACTCAACTTCATAGGATGCACACATCAATCATGGCAAAAATGACAAAAGTGCATGTCCTGATAAGAATCAGAAATTAACATCACATAGCCCTCTTCTAACAGCATTTCGGGCAACAAGATGAGCTCAAATGAAAATTATGCAATGAGATGAAATGATGCACTCATCTAGGCGAACAATTTGACATATTATATGCCCAAAACGGAGCAGTATGCAGAGAGTTATGATGCGATGAACATGGCATGTTTATGACGAAGATTTCGGGACTTGGCAAAAATAAGACCTCGGGGAAGGTCAACGCGGGCGGCGGATCTCGCCGGATCCGAGGCACCGGCGGCCGGAGAGGAGGAAGATGAGGCCGGGGCGGACGAGGGCGACCGGATCCGGGTGGCGCCGGCCCGGATCTGGCCGGAGGAGGCCCGGGCGGCGAGGTCGCACGCGGCGGCGGAGGAGCGCGGGCATGGCGGCGGAGGCGCGGGCATGGCGGCGGGGCGGCGCAAGGGCGCGCCGGCGGGGCTTTCCGGCGATGGGCGGCGGGGCACGCCGGCGAGGAGGCGCAGGCGGCGGCCGGCGGGGAGCGCCGGAGGCGGCGGGCGCGGGCGGAGCTCGGGAGGCGGCGGGCGCGGGATACGGGCCCGGCGGGCCGGATCTGGGCCTGCGCGGGCCCTGGCGGCGGCGGGACAGGTGGCGAGCCCCGATTGGGCGCGGGCAGCGGCGGAGCTGAGGTGGCGCTCGCGGATTGGCCAGGCGACGTGGCGGCGGGGCGGACAAGTCTGATGGGGCGCGGACGCGTCCGGTGGCTGCGGGAGGAGTTAGCCTAGGGTTTGATCCGCGCGAGAAAACCGGGGGGAGCACTTATTTATAGGTAGAGGGGGCTAGGAAGCTCCAAATAGAGTGCGGTTTTCGCCCACACGATCGTGATTGAACGCCCGATAACATGGAGATGACTTAGGTGGGTTTTGGGCCACTTTAAAAGGGGTGTTGGGCTGCACCAAAAGAGGCCTTCACGGTTACCCGGTTAACCGTTGGAGTATCAAACGGACTCCGATTGACCCGAAACTTGACAGGCGGTCTATCGGTGCTATACCAAGGCCGCTTGGCAAACCTCGGTCCATTCCGAGACCGTTTAACACCCGCACATGAAAAGAGGTAAAAGGGGACGCCGGGGAACATAGGAGCGTCGGATTGCAAAACGGACAACGGGGAAAATGCTCGGATTCATGAGACGAACATGTATGCAAATGCGATGCGCATGATGACATGATATGAAATGCAGATGATGACATGGCAAAGTGCAACACGCAAGCACATGACATGGCAACGACGGCGAATAACTGGCGGACACCTGGCGCATCAGATCCGGGGCGTTACAGCAGCGGGCTAGGCAACCGGACTATAATGCTTTAACACTTTCACTTAGCCATAGGAGCTTGACAGTGGGACTCTTTAGGTAGCCCTTTAGTGGCGAATGCGCTTTGCCCGAGTTCGGAGCGCGTACGTGCCTGACCAGGAAACGGCCCTTCGTCAAAGCGGAGGAATTCGATAAATCCCTATGAGTCATCGAGTGGTGACCAGTCTCGCGCTACATCATGACAGTCGGTTTTCGGCTTTCTCTACTGAGGTGCTCACCCGGCCGAACCGGGGCACAATCGCAGTAGTTCTCCTGGTGCTACCTTAGCCGATAGAGCGGAACGTAAGGTGGCCGAAGTCAAGAGCCGGGCAACCCAACATATGACCGAAATCATGATTCGGAGCTGATGCATATAGTGCAAAAACTCGCGACGCCGGACACTCCCTAAGGTGTTCGGTCTTTATCAGTACGGGTGAGACAACACCCTAAAAAAAGAGCCCCTAGTGTCCAGGTACGAGCAAAAATTCTGGCGTGGCCACATGCCAAAACGCCAGCCTCCTCCTTGGTTATAGTAGAAAAAACCAGGGGATGTATAGCAGCAAGAGACAGTAAAAAAGGTTTACGCAGGGTCTTAATCTAAAAAGAAACCTTAGGACGGGTCCCTACTGCACGTCTGCGCCGGTGTCTCCGTTGTGCCGTGTCCTGGACAGGCGCCGCACGACGTTCACCTATAAAAGAGAGGAACTGATTTGAAAATGGGTTGTGCGGAATAAAATAATAAACAAAATATAAAGTAAAAAATGTATAAAGTTGAGCTTTATTGTCTCTGCGTATAGCCCCCGGTACGGGGGTATATGGCCTTTATGAGCTTGCGTTGATGATGGACTTGTGCCGAACTCGTTGAGTCCGGGTACGTGGCCTTTGATGACTTAAAAAAAAGTCTTTTGGCTGGCGAGGCCACTTTATTGTGCGGCTGTTTAAGCGGTCGCGCAGTCCCCCGTTTGGAGGAGGCGTATTTTAGTGCGCTCCCTTTAAAGAGATGATGCCTCGTGGACCGGGCATCTTAAGCGTGAGTGATGCGTAATGCGGTATTGCGTTAAAGCGAGCGAAAGCTCCGCGTCCCATTAGTGCTTGATAGCAACTTGAAAACGGGACTACATGGAAGGTCAGCTTTTCGCGACGAAAGTTATTGGGAGAGCCAAATATGACCACAAGCCGGAAAAAACCCATACAATGGGTGTCCGGGCCTGGTGCTACCCCTTGAAAGGAGGTTTTGCTGTGGCGGATTCTTGCTGGGTTTATGCCCATGCGGTGGATTGTATCCTGATATATCAGGTTTAGTCCACTGCCGCCGTCCATAAGGACATAGGTAAACTGGAGTCCATCGATTATTGGATCCAGTATCAGGGCAGTCCGGCCTGCGTTTTTGATATTTCTAGAATAATCTAGCTGATCAAAAATGATTGGCTTTAGTGACCAGTGGCGGGACTCCTGAGGGGAAAGTTTGATTGTAGATACCTTTATGGGTGCCATACGTTTTGTTACATGAAGTAAGTTCACTGTTTTGACTTCTTGCGGGAAGTTCTTTTGTTTCCTGGTATTCTGCCTTTGGGGTTTGTCCTCTTCTTCACTTGGTGTGTCGAGCCCCTTGTGTTCGGCGTTAAGCTGTCCGGATTGTTTAAAAACCCAACAATCTCTGTGGGTGTGATTGGCAGGCTTCCCAGGAGTACTGTGTATCTGACATATTCTTCCCAGGATTCTATTTAAGCTACAAGGATCATCCCTGTTATCCTGAGGGGGTGGTTTCGTTTGATTTTGCCGCGAGCTTTTGAATCCGGCATTGACTGCCGCGCCCTTCGGACTTTTTCCTTTGATTTGGCGACGGTCCTTATTTCGTCGCGGTTTTCCGTTTCCATCCCTGATTTCGGATGTACTTGGGTCGCTGGGGCTGCATCGTGCCAACCAGCTGTCCTCTCCTACGCAAAAGCGAGTCATGAGGCTTGTGAGGGCGGCCATTGTTCTTGGCTTTTCCTGGCCGAGGTGTCTGGCGAGCCATTCGTCTCGGACATTATGCTTGAAAGTTGCTACGGCTTCGGCGTCCGGACAATCCACTATCTGATTCTTTTTAGTGAGGAATATGTTCCAGAACTGCCGCGCTGATTCTCCGGGCTGTTGAGTTATGTGACTGAGATCGTCTGCGTCCGGAGGGCGGACGTAGGTCCCTTGAAAATTTGCTCAGAAAGCGTCCTCGAGCTCTTCCCAACTTCCAATTGTGTTTTCGGGAAGGCTTTTAAGCCAGTGCCGGCCTGGCCCTTTAAGCTTAAGGGGTAAGTATTTGATGGCGTGGAGATCATCTCCTCTAGCTATGTGTATGTGGAGGATATAATCCTCGATCCAGACTCCGGGGTCTGTTGTTCCATCGTACGCCTCTATGTTGACGGGTTTGAATCCCTCTGGAAATTCATATTCCAGGACCTCATCGGTGAAACATAGGGGGTGTGCGGCGCCCCTGTATTTGGGTGTGCCGGATTCTGATGATAGCTTTTTTGCATTGCTTGTGAGGGCTTGCTTTCTTGGCCCGTAAATGGACCTGGCTGGGCCATGATGCGAGTCTTTAATTGGGTCGCATGCCATATTGAATGCGGCGCCACTTGCTGTTTTATGGTGGCCGTGTGGTCGTCTATCCGACCGTATGGCTTTTTTATTTTTCGAATGCGAGGGCTCTAGGGCCTCTTGATCGAATTCGGGCAGTAGTTTTCTCTTCGGATAGCTTTTAGTGCGGCGGCTGCTGCCGTATTTTTCCGCGGTCTTGATTACCTTGCTCCATCTTATTCTGAGTGCATCTTCCGCCGTCTTTAGCTTCCGCTTCTGCTTTTTCAGGCTGCGTGCTGTAGCAACGAGCCTTTCATGGAGATTCTTCTGCTCCGTGGTTTTATCCGGTGTGAGATCGTCTAGAGTTTTGTTATGGCCGGGGGAGGGCTGTCTGTCCTCTCTATCCGCAATGCCCTGTTCGTACGGTTGCTCTGAGGCGCGCTCGTCATCTGCCGGCTCATCCTGCTCTATGGCTGGGTCTTGATCGAGGCGGGGCTTGGCTCGGCGTTTTCGTCGCCGCTTTGATTGCTTTTCGGAGGGTTTATCCCTTTTTTCGTCCCCTTTTTCCTCGTTGTCGTTTCCTTTAGGGGTATCCACCATGAATACATCATTAGGTGTGGTGGTGGTCCAGCGCCTTATAGGTGTTGGTTCCTATTCGTCTCCATCTTGGTCGTCCATACCGTCGAAGTCTTCGGATCCGAAGTCGAGCATGTCGGTTAAATCATCGACAGTGGCTATTAAGTGGGTGGTGGGTGGGCTTTGAATTTCTTCGTCGCCCGAATCCCAACCTCACAGACCATAGTCCGGCCTGGGCTCTCCTGATAAAGAGAGAGACTTGAGAGAATTCAGGATATCACCGAAAGGTGAGCATTGAAAGATGTCCGCGGCGGTGAACTCCATTACAGGCGCCCAATCAGATTCGATCGGCGGGGGTACGGAAGGCTCGGAGTTCGGAGAAGAGTCCAGCTCCTTGGAGTCCTGGGCCGTGCGGAGAACGGGGCTGGCGTTCGGCTCGATCGCCTTTGAGATCGCAGCCCCCGAGGTGACGTCCAACCGTTCATCCTCAGAGGACGCAGCGGGCTCCGAGTCAAAGATCGAGGCCGTAGCGTGTGCGGCCTCCAGGGTGCTATTCGGAAGCAGAGCTATATCATGCCCCTCGAAATAGCGCGGCGCGCTTGGCTGTGGCTCGAACCCATCGAAGATCAAGTCTCCGCGGATATCAGCCTTGTAGTTTAAGCTTCCAAACCTGACTTGATGGCCAGGGGCGTAGCTTTCGATCTGCTCCAGATGACCAAGCGAATTGGCCCGCAGAGCGAAGCCGCCGAAGACGAAGATTTGTCCGGGGAGGAAAGTCTCACCCTGGACCTCATCGTTGTTGATGATCAAAGGAGCCACCGGGCCTAAAAGCGACGACACAAAGGAACTCTCAATGAAAGCACCAATGTCGGTGTCAAAACCGGCGGATCTCGGGTAGGGGGTCCCGAACTGTGCGTCAAGGTCGGATGGTAACAGGAGACAAGGGACACTTTATTTTACCCAGGTTCGGGCCCTCTCTATGGAGGTAAAACCCTACTCCTGCTAGATTAATATTGATGATATGGGTAGTACAAGAGTGGATCTACCACGAGATCAAGGAGGCTAAACCCTAGAAGCTAGCCTATGGTATGATTGTGTATGATGATGGTTGTCCTACGGACTACAACCCTCCGATTTATATAGACACTGGATAGTGTTAGGGTTACACAGAGTCGGTTACAATGGTAGGAGATCTCGAATATCCGCACGCCTAGCTTGCCTTCCACGCCAAGAAAGGATCCTTCCGGACACGGGACGAAGTCTTCAATCTTGTATCTTCATAGTCCTGGAGTCCGGCTGAAGGTATAGTTCGGCTATCCGAACACCCCCTAATCCAGGACTCCCTCAAAGAGTCTTGAGCTTTTGAGCTTGAGCCAATCCTTTGTCCTTAGCATTTTGAGGGTTCCACTTTCACCATCCATGCCATGCCAATCATTGAGCTTTCCTGAAATAATTGTCTTGGAATAGCATTAGCTCAATGAGCTATATGTTGTTATGAATTACCAAAACCACCTAGGGATAGTTGCACTTTTAGTGTTACAGAACTCCCACTTAGATAGACATCCCTCGAGTCATCTAAATGATCACGTGATCCATATCAACTAAACCATGTCCGATCATCACGTGAGATGGAGTAGTTTTCAAGGGTGAACACCACTATGTTGATCATATCTACTATATGATTCACATTCGACCTTTCGGTCTCAAGTGTTTCGAGGCCATATCTGCATATGCTAGGCTCGTCAAGTTTAACCCGAGTATTCTGCATCTGCAAACTGGCTTGCACCTGTTGTATGTGAACGTAGAGCTTATCACACCCGTTAATCACGTGGTGTCTCAACACGAAGAACTGTCGCAACGGTGCATACTCAGGGAGAACATTTATACCTTGAAATTTTAGTAAGGGATCATTTTATAAAGCTACCGCCGAACCAA
This sequence comes from Aegilops umbellulata, assembly GCA_032464435.1. Classification (NCBI taxonomy): domain Eukaryota; kingdom Viridiplantae; phylum Streptophyta; class Magnoliopsida; order Poales; family Poaceae; genus Aegilops; species Aegilops umbellulata. The sequence goes on along the minus strand of CP136056.1, from coordinate 475,918,365 downwards.
GCAAAATAAGATGTATAAAAGATAAACATCACATGCAATCAAAATATGTGACATGATGTGGCCATCATCATCTTGTGCCTTTGATCTCCATCTCCAAAGTACCGTCATGATTTCTATCATCACCGACATGACACCATGATCTCTATCATCTTGATCTCTATCAATGTGTCATCATATGGTCGTCTCGCCAACTATTTCTTTTGCAACTATTGCTATCGCATAGCGATAAAGTAAAGCAATTACATGGCACTTGCATCTTATGCAATAAAGAGACAACCATAAGGCTCCTGCCAGTTGCAGATAATTTCAAAAACATGATCATCTCATACAATAATTTATATCTCATCATGTCTTGACCATATCATATCACAACATGCCCTGCAAAAACAAGTTAGACGTCCTCTACTTTGTTGTTGCAAGTTTTACATGGCTGCTACGGGCTGAGCAAGAACCGTTCTTACCTACGCATCAAAACCACAACGATTTTTCATCAAGTGTGTTGTTTTAACCTTCAACAAGGACCGGGCGTAGTCACACTCGATTCAACTAAAGTTGGAGAAACAGACACCCACTAGCCACCTGTGTGCAAAGCACGACGGTAGAGCCAGTCTCATGAACGTGGTCATGTAATGTCGGTCTGAGCTGCTTCATCCAACAATACCGCCGAATCAAAGTATGACATGCTGGTAAACAGTATGACTATTATCACCCACAACTCTTTGTGTTTTACTCATGCATATAACATCTACGCATAGACCTGGCTCAGATGCCACTGTTGGGAAACGTAGTATTTCAAAAAAAATCCTACGCACACGCAAGATCCATCTAGGTGATGCATAGCAACGAGAGGGGAGAGTGTTGTCCACGAACCCTCATAGACCGAAAGCGGAAGCGTTTAATCGACGCGGTTGATGTAGTCGTACGTCTTCACGATCCGACCGATCCAAGTATTGAACGTACGGCACCTCCGTGTTCAGCACACGTTCAGTTCGATGACGTCCCACGAACTCTTGATCTAGTTGAGGTTGAGGGAGAGTTCCGTCAGCACGACGGCGTGGCGACGGTGATGATGAAGTTACCGACGCAGGACTTCGCCTAAGCACTACGACAATATGACTGAGGTGTGTAACTGTGGAGGGGGCACCGCACATGGCTAAGATAAATCTTGGAGTGCCTCTGGGGTGCCCCCTGCCCACGTATAGAAAGGAGGGAGGAAGAGGAGGCCGGCCCTAGAGGGAGCGCGCCAAGGTGTGGGGAATCCTACTAGGACTACCTAGTCCACGTAGGATTCCCCTCCTCTTTCCTATTCAGAGTAGGAGAGAAGGAAAGAGAGGGAGAGGAAGAAGGAAAGGGGGGCACACCCACCCCTTGTCCAATTCGGTTTGGGCAGGGGGAGGCGCGCGCCACCTCTTGGCCCTTCTCCCCTCTCTCCACTAAAGCCCAATAAGGCACATTACTTCTCCTGGCGAATTCCTGTAACTCCCTTGTACTCCGAAAAATACCTGAATCACTCAGAACCTTTCCGATGTCCGAATATAGCCTTTCAATATATCGATCTTTATGTCTCGATCATTTCGAGACTCCTCGTCATGTCAGTGATCTCATCCGGGACTCCGAACAACCTTCGGTACATCAAATCACATAACTCATAATACAAATTGTCATTAAACGTTAAGCATGCGGACCCTACGGGTTGGAGAACTATGTAGACATGACCGAGACACATCTCCGGTCAAAAACCAATAGCGGGACCTAGATGCTCATATTGGCTCCTACATATTCTACGAAGATCTTTATCGATCAAACCGCATAACAACATACGTTGTTCCCTTTGTCATCGATATGTTACTTGCCCGAGATTCGATCGTCGGTATCCTCATACCTAGTTCAATCTCGTTACCGCCAAGTCTCTTTACTCGTTACGTTATGCATCATCCCGCAACTAAATCATTAGTCACAATGCTTGCAAGGCTTATAGTGATGTGCATTACCGAGAGGGCCCAGAGATACCTCTCTGATACACGGAGTGACAAATCCTAATCTCGACCTATGCCAACTCAACAAACACCATCGGAGACACCTGTAGAGCATCTTTATAATCACCCAATTATGTTGTGACGTTTGATAGCACGCAAGGTGTTCCTCCGGTATTCGGGAGTTGCATAATCTCATAGTCTGAGGAACATGTACAAGTCATGAAGAAAGCAGTAGCAATGAAACTGTAACGATCATAATGCTAAGCTAACGAATGGGTCTTGTCCATCACATCATTCTCCTAATGATGTGATCCCGTTCATCATATGTCTATGGTTAGGAAACATAACCATCTTTGATAAACGAGCTAGTCAAGTAGAGGCATACTAGGGACACTTTGTTTTGTCTATTTATTCACACATGTACTAAGTTTCCGGTTAATACAATTCTAGAATGAATAATAAACATTTACCATGAAATACGGAAATAAATAATAACTTTATTATTGCCTCTAGGGGATATTTCCTTCACAAACACCAAGCATAATATCTGGCCTAGATGCACATAAATACAATAAAGAACCAATCATGGAGCGATATACCTTTTGATCGAAGTCAATACCGTTTTCAGCAGTGCAAAGATGGCCATTTGTGGGCATAGGGATTGCCGAATTTCCTCAGTACATCTTTGAGGTATTTCTCTTGAGATATGAATATGCCATTGCGATGTTAATGAATTTGAAGACCTAAGAATAATTCCAATTCTCCCATCATAGACATTTGATATTCTTCACTCATCATATAGGCAAATTCATCACTATAACGTTGGTTAGTACAGCCAAAGATGATATCATCAACATATATTTGGCACACAAACAATTCACCATCATAGGTTTTAATGAAAAGAGTTGGGTCAAGTGAACCGGGTTTGAAGCCTTTCTTCACGAGGAATTCCATCATAGTTCATACCATTGCCGAGGGGCCTGCTTGAGGCCATAGAGGGCCTTATTGAGTCTGTAGACTTGGTCAGGATGTTTTGGATCTTAAAAACCCGGGGGTTGAGCAACATATACTTCTTCCTCAAGCTTACCATTGAGGAATGCACTTTTCACATCCATTTGATATAAGATGATGTCATGATGGTTAGCATAAGCAAGTAATATGCTAATAGCCTCAAGTCTAGCAACAAGAGAAAAGGTTTCATCGAAATCAATTCCTTCAACCTGTGTGTAGCCTTGAGCTACAAGTCGTGCCTTATTCCTCGCCAGAAGGCCATTTTCATCTTGCTTGTTGCGGTAGATCCACTTGTGCAGATGATATTGTGCTTGCGAGGGTCTGGTTTCTTGACAAGTTCCCAGACATTGTTGAGCTCGAAGTGATGTAATTCCTCTTGCATATCTTGAATCCACTCAGGCTCCAGAAATGCTTCATCTACCTTAGTAGGCTCTGTGATAGAGACGAAAGCGAAATGCGCACAAAAGTTAGACAAATGTGAAGCTTTTGAGCGTGTGAGAGGACCTGGTGCGTTGATGTCGCTGATGATTTTCTCAATCTGCACTTCATTTGCAATGCGAGGATGAGTGGGTTGGCGACGAGGAATTGGATCAGCATTTTCTTCAGAGACATTTTCCTCACGTGCACCAGCATGATGTTCTTCACGATCTGGAATAACTTCTTCAGCAGATTCTTCGGTAGGAATGACATCCTCAGTAGCCTTGAACTTGATGTTTTCCTCAAGTGACTGTTCATCTAGCATCGGAGGTAGGTGCTCTCTTTGCGAGCCATTAGTTTCATCAAACCGCACATCTACAGTTTCAACAACCTTGTGGCGAATGGTGTTGAAGACTCCCTAGGTGTGAGAGTCCTTTCCGTAACCAAGCATAAAACCTTCATGTGCTTTCGGTGCAAATTTAGAATTGTGATGAGGATCTCTAATCCAACATTTAGCACCAAAGACTTTGAAATAACTCACATTGGGTTTCTTGTCAGTGAGGAGTTCATATGTTGTCTTCTTGAAGAATTTGTGAAGATATACCCTGTTGATGATGTGGCACGCAGTATCAATTGCCTCGATCCAGAAATGACCAGGTGTCTTGTATTCATCAAGCATAGTGCAAGCCATCTCAACAAGAGTCCTCTTCTTGCGCTCCACGATGCCATTCTGCTGAGGAGTATAAGGAGCAGATAACTCATGAGTAATACCAAGTTCATCAAGATAGTCATCAAGACCAGTATTCTTAAACTCAGTTCCATTGTCCTTCTGATGTGCTTGATCTTCACACCAAAGTTGGTTGAAGCCCTCGAAGAAAATGTTTGAAGACTTCCTGCACTTCATGTTTGTAAGTGACAATATGCACCCATGTGTAACGAGAGTAATCATCAACAACAACAAAGCCATATAGAGATGCTTCGTTGGTGAATGCAGAATAGTGATTAGGACCAAAGAGATCCATGTGAAGCAATTCAAATGGTCGAGTGGTAGTCATGATAGTCTTCGTTGTATGCTTGGCCTTGGTCATCTTTCCAGCTTCACAGGCTCTGCGCAAGTGATCCTTGAGGAATTTGACATTCTCAATGCCAATGACATGCTTCTTCTTCGCGAGCGTGTGCAAGTTCCTCATGCCAGCATGACCGAGTCGTCGATGACATAGCCAACCTTCTGAAGCTTTTGCAAGTAGACATATGGCAGGTTGTAGTCCTGTAGAGAAATCAACAATATACAGATCTCCTCTCCTAAAGCCTTCGAAGACTTTGGAATGGTCAGCTTCCATGATCACAACACAACGGTAATTGCCAAAGACAACAACCATATCAAGATCACAAAGCATTGAGACTGACATGAGGTTGAATCCTAAGGACTCGACAAGCATGACTTTGTCCATGTGTCGATCCTTTGAGATCGCAACCTTACCTAGACCCAATACTTGTCAGCGTAGGTGATATGCTTCAGATGCGATGGATAAAGGGGAGCATCCATCAATAAGCTCTTGTCACCAGTCATGTGATTTGTACATCCACTATCGAGGACCCACTCAGTGGCTTTGGGTTGATCATCCTGCAAATGAATTAGTGCATCTTACGAACTCATATACTTCATCAGTGAAGAATATGATATCAACATTAGATCAATTTCATCAAGGAATTTGAACAGATATAGCAGTATGAGGACATGAGAAATGAAAAATTCATTTCTTCATGTTTAGCTTGCGTCCCTTCAAGCATTTTCAGGTCTCCAGCAAATTCTTCAGACGTTTAAGCACATCTGGAGACCTGACCCTGCATAAGAGATTAGTTCTTTTTCTTCACCACCCACATCTGAAGGGGTGGCAAAGAGTTCATCATTCTGTGAGCTCCATAAGAGAAAAGTGGCATAGAAGCTAGTCCGCTTCGTTTCACATAAGAGGAGTTAGGGTAAGCATATGAATAAGCAGAGAAATTCTTCGAGGACTTATGAACATAATGGTTAGAAGAATAATGCACATATTCATAGACCTTAGATCTTCCCTGCGAAACAGAAGTGTTAGCACAATGATGTTCATATGAGGACTTTGATCCTTTTGAGGAATTTGATCCACGTGAGGAATTTGGTCCGTATGAGGACTTGGATCCGTATGAAGAATTTGGTCCATATGAAGAATTTGATCTGGGGTTCCTATTCTTCATAGGTGGTGTCATGATGACATTCGCCTGAAGACTTTCAAGGCACCTTTCAGGAACCCATATTTTCTTCATAGGGGAACCGTTCCTGCAGTTAGTGCCAACATATCTAGCAAATACTTCACCATTCTGATTTTTGAACAGCTTATAGTTGGAGTCAAACGACTCATCAGAAGAATGAGGAGATTCACATGTAATGCCAGATAAAGTAAATGGATCTACTGGAGGTCCCTTTGCAGCAACCCATGAGGTTTTGGGATACTTCTCAGGCTTCCAGTATGTCCCATCAGCATTGAGTTTCCTCTCAAAGGCAATACCCTCTTTCCTAGGGTTCCTGTTGAGGATCTGCTTTAAGCACATCACAAAGAGCCTGGTTCCCTTTGAGTCTTTTGTACATGCCTGTCATATACAATTCCTTCAGCCCTGCATTGTCAGTGATACTAGCAATATCCTCAGATGAGGAATTAGTGATAACAGAGATAGATGAAGAATTTGTAGCAGTAGAAGCATTTAAACATTCAGGTGAAGAATTAGCAGATTCACGTTCAATGCACTTCGAACATGGAGGAATAAATTCTTCCTGAGCAGCGCTGATTTGTTGAGCAAGTAATGAATCACGCTCCTTCTGAAGATCTTCATAACTCTCCCTTAGCTTCTCAAGATCTTGCTCTCTTTGAAGAAATTCATAAGAAAGCTTCTCATGATCAGATAAGAGAGTGTTATGATGACTCTGAAGATTTTCAAACTTGGACTGAAGTCTCTGAAGATTTTCAGTCCAAGTTTTGGTGCGGTCCATTTCTTCGCCCAACATATCATCACTCTTATCAAGCATATTTTGTACCTTTTCAGAAGCCTTTTGTTGTTTCACAGCAATCTTAGCAAGTTTAGAGTAGCTAGGCTTGAGATTTTCATCAGATTCATTCTCACTTGATTAAGAGGAGGGGTATTTGAGTACCTTGGCACCCTTTGCCATGAAGCAATAGGTGGGAGTGTAGTCATCATCGTCATCATCAGACCTATTGTGGAAGCCATTTTCCTCAAAGTTGAAGATGGACTTGCTGACGAACGCAGTAGCGAGGGCTAGGCTTGCCACACCAGATTCCGGCTCCTCAGATCCCTCCTCTTCCACATGTTCCTTAGATTTAGCTTCAGAGTCCATTTCCTTGCCAATGAATGCTCGAGCCTTCTTAGAGCTGCTCTTTTGTGAGATGAAGACTTCGAGGATTTTGATGATGAAAACTTTGAAGATTTCTTCTTCTTCTTTGAGTCATCAGAACTGTAGTCCTTGTATTCTTCTTCTTTGATTCCTTTTCCCACTGAGGACAATCTTGAATTTAGTGACCAGGTTTCTTGCATTTGTGGCACAGTCTCTTCTGGTAGTCACGGGATGAGGAATCATCACTTCTTGAGGATTTTCCAAAGCGACCACGTCTTGAGAACTTCTGGAATTTCCTCACGAGCATTGCTAGCTCTTGGCTCAGTTCTTCAGGATCACCAAGGCTGCTACCAGAATCCTCACCTTCAGATTCAGATATTGCCTTGGCCTTCAGAACGCGTGATCTGCCATAGCTCGGACCATAGAGATCTCTCTTCTCAGCAAGCTGGAACTCATGAGTGTTTAGCCTCTTGAGGATATCAGCGGGATCAAGTGACTTGTAGTCTCCACGTTCTTGTATCATCAGTGCCAGAGTGTCAAATGAGGAATCAGGCGATCTCAGCAATTTCTTCACCACCTCATGATCGGTGATGTCAGTGGCACCAAGTGCTTGAAGCTCATTTGAGATGTCAGTGAGGCGGTCGAAGGTTTGCTGAATATTTTCATTGTCGAGTCTTTTGAAGCGGTTGAAGAGATTGCGAAGAATGTCAACTCGAGAGTCATGTTGTGTTGAGACTCCTTCATTGACCTTGGACAACCTATCCTAGATGAGCTTAGCTGTCTCCAAAGCACTCACTCTTCCATACTACCCTTTGCTCAGATGGCCACATATGATGTTCTTCGCTTGAGAATCGAGTTGCGCTTCACATCAGCAGCGTTCAGGGAAGGTGAGACAGTGGGAACGCCATTCTCCACAACGTACCAGAGATTGTTGTCAATTGCCTCAAGATGCATACACAACTTATTCTCCCAGTAGGGGTAGTCCGCCCCATCGAAGGTAGGACACCCAGCAGAGACTTTGATCATACCTGCAGTCCACATAACTAAAACTCTAGGCGGTTAAACCAAAATCACATAGAACAAGGGAGTACCTCGCTCTCATACCAATTGAAAGTGCGTTAAGTCGACTAGAGGGGGGTGAATAGGTGATTTTCATGAATTCTTCACTGAGGAATTTCAGGGTGAGGAAATTCCTAAGCAAAGAACTACTTGGCAGCGGAATATATTCAGATGCAAGCATTATAGAACATAAGCACAGTCATCATGATGAAATGAAACGAGCACAGAGTACAGGAAGCATAAACACAGGACAAGCAGGATGAAGACAAATAGACTGAAGAAATTGAACTAAGGAAATTGAGAAAGTCTTCAGTCAAAGTCTTCAAACAGATATGAACAAGCACACAACACAGTAATGAGGAAATAGAAGGGCTTAGGAAATAGAACCAGTAGGCTTGGTGAAGATAATGATTTGGTAGACCGGTTCCAACTGCTATGATAGTTGTACGTCTGGTTGGAGCGGCTAGGTATTTAAACCTGAGAGCACACAGTCCTCACCGTATTCTCCTTGAGCTAAGGTCACACAGACCTCGCCCAATCACTCTTGGTAAGTCTTCAAGTGATTTCCAAACCTTCACAAACTCAGTCACTCGGCGATCCATAATTTCTTCTTGGATGCTCTAGACCATGACGCCTAACCATGTGGAAGATGCACAGTCTTCAAAGGTAACAAGCGTCGGATCCACACAGGAATCTCTTCAGTGATGCTCAATCACTTTGGGTTTGTAGGTGTTTGGGTATGGGTTTTCCTCACTTGATGATTTTCTCTCAAAGTCCTCAGAGGATGGAATGCTCTCAATTGACAAGTGTCGATTTCTCTCGAAGCAGCCAACTAGCTAGTAGTTGTACGGGGCGGCTATTTATAGCCTAGGGAGCAACCCGACATGATAAGACATAAATGCCCTTCAATGATATGACCGTTAGGTGGGTAAGATATTTTGGGGCAGCTAGTGCATAGCACTGCAACGGTCGAAAATTTGTTTATCAAATTCCTCAGGGCTATCATGTTCCTCACTTGTAGGCAGTCTGCATTGGCGAATTCCTAACTCCTTAGTCAGAACAAATTCCTCAGAGACCAGAAGATCTTCGTCTCTGACACTGAATAAATTGACTGAACTGCATGAGATTTCCAATGGCTTCACTCGAAAGGATTGGTAGGTGTAGGATTTTGAGATGAGCATCACTTGAAAACTTTTCCTTAGTTTTTCCTCGACCCCCTTTAACAGTAGGTGCTTCCTATGACTCGAGAAAGACAAAAACGAAACTATGAAAACAAAAGTCTTCACGCTTCATATTCCTCACAGGAAATCCAAGTCTTCACGGTCACACCAATTTCTTCACTTTCAAAGTCTTCAGAAATCCAAAGTCTTTAGTTGAAGACATTCATTTTTAGGGGTCGACTTTCTCTGTAAATATCAAACTCCTCATAGACTTATAGACTTGTGTACACTCACAAACGCATTAGTCCCTTAACCTATAAGTCTTCAATACACCAAAATCACTAAGGGGTACTAGATGCACTTACAGATATCTATTATGCACATCTCCAAATGAGCTGAAGTTTCATGCAGAATTATTTTGGAATAAATAAAAAATATTGGATAAGACAAATACTAGAGGGGGCCACCCAAGTGCCCACAAGGCACCAGGGCGCACCCTAGTGGCATGTGGGGGCCCTGGCCAGCCTCCGGTGCCCATCTTCTGGTATATAAGCCCATTTGCCCTAGAAAAAATAAAGAGATTACTTTTGAGATGAAGCACCGCCGTCTCGAGGCGGAACCTGGGCAGGAGCACTTTTGCTCTCTAGCGGAGCGATTCCACCGGGGATACTTCCCTCCGGAAGGGGGAAATTGAAGCCATCGACATCACCAGCAACCCTCTCAATGTAGGAGGACCAATCTTCATCAACATCTTCAATAGCACCATCTCATCTCAAACCCTAGTTCATCTCTTGTATTTAATCTTTGTCTCAAAACCTCAGATTGGTACATGTGGGTTGCTAGTAGTGTTGATTACATCTTGTCGTTGATGCTAGTTGGTTTATTTGGTGGAAGATTAAATGTTCAGATCCTTGATGCCATTCATTACCCCTCTGATCTTGAGCATGAATATCATTTGTGAGTGGTTACTTTTGTTCTTGAGGACACGGATGAAGTCTTGACATACGTAATCATGTGAATTTGGTATTCGTTCGATATTCTGATGATATGTATGTTGTTGCTTCCTTTAGTGGTGTCATGTGAACATCGACTACATGACGCTGATAATCCCCAAGTGCGGGGAATCATCGTAGCACTTTCCAAAGGTGGAAGTGATAAGTATGGAGTGTCGAACCCACAAGGAGCTAAAGGTAAGATCAATATTCTCTCAAGCCCTATCTGCCACTGATACGACTCTACGTGCACCGAACGTTTGCTTCCAACTAGAAACGAGAAATAAAACTACGTTGTGGGTATGAAAAGGATAACTTTGTATGATATCGGAGAGCTAAAATATGAAAGTAGGTGCTGTTATCATAAAGTTTAGAATAAATTACTAAATGTTATAAATAGCGAGTGTGGAATAATGGTGGATCGGTGTGCGGAATTGTCCTAGGAAATCGTTAACAAGACCAGTAATCACTATTGCAGTTTCATATGAGGGAGAGGCATAAGCTAACATACTTTCTCTACTTGGATCATATGCACTTATGATTGGAACTCTAGCAAGCATCCGCAACTCCTAAAGATCATTAAGGTAAAACCCAACCATGGCATTAAAGCATCAAGTCCTCTTTATTCCCATACGCAACAATCCCTCTTACTCGGGTTTGTGTTTCAGTCACTCACCAACCCACTATAAGCGAATCATGAACGTATTGCAACACCCTACAGCAGGGATCCCTCACGCTTGCGCGACACGGAGGGCACCAAAGGACAGCACCAAAGTAAAACATACAACTCATACCAATCTAGATCATCAATCAACCCAAAGACAAAAGATATCTACTGAAAACATCATAGGACGACAACACATCATTGGATCATAATATGTGGCATAAAGCACCATGTTCAAGTAGGGATTACAGCGGGGTGTGGGAGAGTGGAACGCGTAAAAGAGATGAGGATGGTGATGATGATGGTGATGTTGATGAAGACGATAACCGTGGCGATGATTCCCCTCCCAATGGCACTCCGGCGCCACCGGAAGAGAGGAGGAGAGGTTCTCCCCCTTGTGCTTCCTCCTCCATGGCCTCCACCCTCTGGTCCTTGGCCTTCATGGTGATGATGGCCCCTCCAGGATACTCCTCCATGGCCACCGGTGATGATGGGCCCCTCCGGCAGGGTGCCGGACAGGGCCTAGATTGACTTCTCATGGCTACAGAGGCTTGCGGCGGCGGAACTTCCGATCTAGGTTTCTTTTTGGAAGTTTGGGTATATATAGAAGAGTTTTGCGTTGAATTCACGTCAGGGGGGTCTCCATGCTGTCCACGAGGTAGGGCCGCGCCCTAGGGGGGTCGGCGCGCCCCCACCCTCGTGGGCAGCCCGGGACTCTTCTGGCCTGCTTCTGGTACTCTGTGGGCTTCTTCTGGTCCAAAAATGATCTCTGTCAAGTAGCACGTCAATTGGACTCTGTTTAGTTTTCCTTTTTGCGATACTCTAAAATAAGAAGAAAACAGAAACTGGCACTGGGCTCTAGGTTAATAGGTTAGTCCCAAAAATCATATAAAATATCATATAAATGCATATAAAACATCCTAGAAGGATAGTATAATAGCATGAATACTTCATAAATTATAGATACGTTGGAGACGTATCAGCATCCCCAAGCTTAATACCTGCTCGTCCTCGAGTAGGTAAATGATAAAAGAAATAATTTATGAAGTGTGAATGCTAGCAAGTGCATAAGTTTGATCAATGATAATTCCAATCACTTTTTCTAGCATCATTATATGTCATAACAATAGCTAATCTCATAAAACTTTTCATGATCAAGTAACAAGCAAATCACATGTTCAAAGTATAGATCATAAACTTTCTTGAAAACTAACAAACAATATTCTCAGTCATCAAACAATTGCAATTCATCTTATTTTCAAGAAGAGTCTATGTCAGAGCTTTGATTTAGCAAACTCCACATACTCAACTATCGTTTAATCTTTCACAATTGCTAACACTCACGCAATACTTGTGGTTATGGAGTTCTAGTCGGACACAGGGAAAGATAGGGGCTTATAGTTTCGCCTCCCAACCTTTTACCTCAAGGGTAATGTCAATAATAATAGCTCATGCTAACTTACATCCAATTAGATATATATATATCAGGATCCTTCCAACATCCTATGCTTGCCAAAGGATAAAGTGTAAAAAGGAAAGGTGAAGATCACCATGACTCTTGCATAAGGTAGAAGATAAAAGTAAAAGATAGGCCCTTCGCAGAGGGAAGCAGAGGTTGCCATGCGCTTTCAAGGTTAGATGCACAAAGTCTTAATGCGAAAGAACGTCACTTTATATTGCCACTTGTGATATGAACCTTTATTATGCAGTCCGCCGCTTTTATTTCTTCCACATCACAAGATCGTATAAAGCTTATTTCCTCCACACCAATCAATCATACATATTTAGAGAGCAATTTTTATTGCTTGCACTGATGACAACTTACTTGAAGGATCTTACTCAATCCATAGGTAGATATGGTGGACTCTCATGGCAAAACTTAGATTAAGGATATTTGGAAGCACAAGTAGTATCTCTAATTAGTGCAAAGAATTTGGCTAGCATGAAGGGGAAAGGCAAGCTCAACATGTTGGATGATCCATGACAATATACTTTATTTCAGATATAAGAAAACATAACCCATTATGTTGTCTTCCTTATCCAACATCAACTCTTTAGCATGTCATATTTTAATGAGTGCTCCCAGTCATAAAAGATGTCAAAGATAGTGTATTTATATGTGAAACCTCTCTTCCTTCAATATTATGTCATGAATTGTTCAAGTGACCAATCCTACGTTTGCTAACTTTCAATAAGTTTACTACCTATACTTATTAGTTGTGAAGTCATTACTCCCCATGTTATAAGCATACGAAACTTATATAAATTCAGATTTATGACATTCAATTTATTCAACCATTTACTCATAGGATATACATGAAGCACATGAGCAAATGACAAACTACTGCAAAAGATATGAGTGAAGAACACTGAGTAGTCAAATAATTAACTAGCCATGGGAGGATTCTTTTTCATTCAATATTTCAGATCCAATGATTTTATTCAAACAGCAAGTAAAATTGAAAATACGCTCCAAAGAAAAACACATATCATGTGACGAATAAAAATATAGCTCCGGGTAAGGTATACCGATAGTTTTGAAGACGAAAGAGGGGATGCCTTCCGGGGCATCCCCAAGCTTAGGTACTTGAGTCTTCCTTGGATATTGTATTGGGGTGCCTTGGGCATCCCCAAGCTTAGGTTCTTTCCGCTCCTTATTCTCCTCATATCGATATCTCACCCAAAACTAGAAAACTTCAATCATACAAAACTTAACCAAACTTCGTGAGATAGGTTAGTATGATAAAGAGCAAACCATTCACTTGGGTACTGTCAAAGACAAGGTTCATAATTGTTATCACACAATTCCTATTGTACCATATCATTTCTATAATTTTTGTTGAGGAATATAAGTCATAGAAACTAGAAAACAAGCAAACTATGCAATGAAAACAGAATCTGTCAGAAACAGAACAGTCTGTAATGATCTGAACATAAACCATACTTATGCTAATCCAAACATTATGAAATAAATTTGTGGACGTGAGGAATTTGTATACTAATGTTCTGCAAAAAGAATCAACTCAAAAGAAGTCTTCTGTAAAAAAAATGACATATATTCTCGTGAGCGCAAAGTTTCTGTTTTTTACAGCAAGATCACATTAACTTTCACGCAAGTCTTCCCAAAGGTCTTACTTGGCACTTTATTGAAACAAAAGATATAAAACATGATTACTACAGTAGCTTAATCATTGAAACACACAAAAACAGTAAGGGTAAATATTCAGTTGTCTCCCAACAAGCGTTTTTCTTTAATGCCTTTTAGCTAGGCATGATGATTTCAATGATGCTCACATAAAAGATAGGAATTGAAGCACAAAGAGAGCATCTTGAAGAATATGACTAGCACACTTAAATATAACTTACTTCCTATGCCTAGGGATTTTGTGGGCACACAATTTATAAGAGCAACAATCAACTAGCATAGGAAGGCAAAACAAGTATAACTTCAAAACTTTAAGCACATAAAGAGGAAACTTGATATTATTGCAACTCCTACAAGCATGTATTCCTCCCTCATAATAATTTTTAGTAGCATCATGGATAGAAAATTTGTTCTCATACTCAATTGGAACCTCTTCCGAAATAGTGGAGTCATTACTAGCTAAAGTTGACACTCTTCTAAATCCACTTTCATAAATATCACACTGAGATTCAACACCCTCCAAAATAGTGGGATCACTAATTCCTAAAGTTGACACTCTTCCAAACCCACTTTAAATTATATTATTATTCATAATCCAAAAGATATAAGTGAATTTCATAGATCATTCTACAATTAATATAGACTAACCAATATCCAAGCTCAAAATGTATAAGTGAAGCACATGAAGAATTCTATAAAACCATACTCAAAAGATTTAAGTCAAACACAAAGAGCAATTCTATAAGATCATACTTAAAAGTTTTAAGTGAAGCACATGAAGTATTCTATAAATCAGTGAAGGGATATCTCATGCTAGCATGGTTCTTAAAGGAAAAACAAAAACACAAAGGACACAAATCATGTGAACAAAGCAAAAACCGAGGTATACCGATATTTGTTGAAGAAGAAAGATGGGATGCCAACCGGGGCATCCCCAAGATTAGATGCTTGAGTATCTTTTGAAATATTTACTTGGGGTGCCTTGGGCATCGCCAATCTTGAACTCTTGCCTCTCTTTATTCTTCTCATATTGATAGCTCCACGACCTTCGGACACTTCATCCACACAAAACTTTAACAAAAACTTGTGAGATACGTTAGTGTAATAAAGCAAATCACTACCTTTAGGTACTGTAATGAACTCATTCTTTATTTATATTGGTGTTAAACCTACTGTATTCCAACTTCTCTATGGTTCATACCCTCCGATACTAGCCATAGATTCATCGAAATAAGCAAACAACCCACGCAAAACAGAATCTGTTAAAAACAGAACAGTCTATAGTAATCTGGAAGTTTATTAAACTTATGTAACTAGTAAAATTATGAAATAAATTTGATAATTTGAACAATTTGTACAGAGGTAATGTGCAAACATTCTCAGACCCATTTGACTCTCCGGTAAAAAATGTAAATTCATGCACTACAGCCAAAGTTTCTGTTTTTGTTTGGCACATAGTAAACAAGCAATCTAATCATCCTAAAACCAAAGCTTGGCACATTATTTTTATAATACAATGAATATATACAAGGGGATAATTATTTACAGAGAAACTTCCATGAAAAATTCTACATTGTTTCCATGAGATGAACACAAGTGCTCAAGGTCGAGCCTCACTTCTTCAATGCATAACTTTCCAATCACTTCTCTTTTCGAAAAACTTTTTAGGCATGAAAGGAAAGTAAATTTTTTTGTATTTTAATTCTTTTAAATTCTTTTTGTATGTTTCACCCACAACTAAACAGAAACAAAAAGGAAAAACAAAATCTACTTAGTGAAGAAAGCAAACAAGCACACACGAGAATATCAACCACACGTTATTGCTCCCCGACAACGGCGCCAGAAAAGAGCTTGATAATCCCCAAGTGCAGGGAATCATCGTAGCAGTTTCCAAAGGTGGAAGTGATAAGTATGGAGTGTCGAACCCACATGGAGATAAATGTAAGATCAATATTCTCTCAAGCCCTATCTTCCACTAATACGACTCTACGTGCACCGAACGTTTGCTTCCAACTAGAAACGAGAAATAAAACTACGTTGTGGGTATGAAAAGGATAACTTTGTATGATATCGGAGAGCTAAAATATGAAAGTAGGTGCTATTATCATAAAGTTTAGAAGAAATTACTAAATATTATAAATAGCGAGTGTGGAATAATGGTGGATCAGTGTGCGGGATTGTCCTAGGCAATCGTTAACAAGACCGGTAATCACTATTGCAGTTTCATATGAGGGAGAGGCATAAGCTAACATACTTTCTCTACTTGGATCATATGCACTTATGATTGGAACTCTAGCAAGCATCCGCAACTACTAAAGATCATTAAGGTAAAACCCAACCATAGCATTAAAGCATCAAGTCCTCTTTATTCCCATACGCAACAATCCCTCTTACTCGGGTTTGTATTTCAGTCACTCACCAACCCACTATAAGCGAATCATGAACGTATTGCAACACCCTACAGCGGGGATCCCTCGCGCTTGCGCGACACAGAGGGCACCATAGGAAAACACCAAAGTAAAACATACAACTCATACCAATCTAGATCATCAATCAACCCAAAGACAAAAGATATCTACTCAAAACATCATAGGATGGCAACACATCATTGGATCATAATATGTGGCATAAAGCACCATGTTCAAGTAGGGATTATAGTGGGGTGCGGGAGAGTGGACCGCGTAAAAGAGATGAGGATGGTGATGTTGATGAAGATGATCACCGTGGCGATGATTCCCCTCCCGATGGCACTCCGGCGCCACCGGAAGAGAGGAGGAGAGGTTCTTGTTGGAAATATGCCCTAGAGGCAATAATAAATTGGTTATTATTATATTTCCTTGTTCATGATAATCGTTTATTATCCATGCTATAATTGTATTGATAGGAAACTCAGATACATGTGTGGATACATAGACAACACCATGTCCCTAGTAAGCCTCTAGTTGACTAGCTCGTTGATCAATAGATGGTTACGGTTTCCTGACCATGGACATTGGATGTCGTTGATAATGGGATCACATCATTAGGAGAATGATGTGATGGACAAGACCCAATCCTAAGCCTAGCACAAAGATCGTGTAGTTCATATGCTAAAGCTTTTCTAATGTCAAGTATCATTTCCTTAGACCATGAGATTGTGCAACTCTCGGATACCGTAGGAATGCTTTGGGTGTACCAAACGTCAGAACGTAACTGGGTGGCTATAAAGGTACACTACAGGTATCTCCGAAAGTTTCTGTTGGGTTGGCACGAATCGAGACTGGGATTTGTCACTCCGTGTAACGGAGAGGTATCTCTGGGACCACTCGGTAGGACATCATCATATGCGCAATGTGACCAAGGAGTTGATCACGGGATGATGTGTTATGGAACAAGTAAAGAGACTTGCCGGTAACGAGATTGAACAAGGTATTGAGATACCGATGATCGAATCTCGGGCAAGTGCAATACCGCTAGACAAAGGGAATTGAATACTGGATTGATTGAATCCTCGACATCGTGGTTCATCCGATGAGATCATCGTGGAACATGTGGGAGCCAACATGGGTATCCAGATCCCGCTGTTGGTTATTGGCCGGAGAGTTGTCTCGGTCATGTCTGCATGATTCCCGAACCCGTAGGCTCTACACACTTAAGGTTCGGTGACGCTAGAGTTGTTATGGGAAATAGTATGTGGTTACCGAAGGTTGTTCGGAGTCCCGGATGAGATCCCGGACATGACGAGGAGCTCCGGAATGGTCCGGAGGTGAAGATCGGTATATTGGACGAAGGGTATTGGAGTCCTGAATTGTTCTGGGGATACCAGGTGATTACAAGCGTGTCCGAAAGGGGTTTCGGAGGCCCCGGCAAGCGTTGGGGGGCATTATGGGCCAAGGGGAGAGGGCACATCAGCCCACTAAGGGGCTGAGCGCCCCTCCCAACCCCATCTCACGTAACCAGAGAGGTGGGGGCGCCACCCCTAGGGCAGCCGCCCCTCCCGGCTTGGGGGGCAAGTTTCCTAGGGGGTGGGGGCGCGCAAACCCATCTAGGGTTTCCCCTGTGGCCGCCGCCCCTCCCCTAGGGAACCCTAGGGCGCCTCCCCGTCCTCCCTTACCCCTATATATAGTGAGGAAGAGAGAGGGCAGCCGCACCCTTCCCCTGGCGCAGCCCTCTCCCTCCTCCAACACTTCGTCTTCCTCCGTAGTGCTTGGCGAAGCCCTGCCGGAGAACCACGAGCTCCATCACCACCATGCCGTCGTGTTGTCGGAGTTTTCCCTCAACTTCTCCTCTCCCCTTGCTGGATCAAGAAGGAGGAGACGTCCCCGGGCTGTACGTGTGTTGAACGCGGAGGTGCCGTCCGTTCGGCACTAGGATCATCGGTGATTTGGATCACGACGAGTACGACTCCATCAACCCCGTTCACTTGAACACTTCCGCTTAGCGATCTACAAGGGTATGTAGATGCACTCTCCTTCCCTCGTTGCTAGATTACTCCATAGATTGATCTTGGTGTTGCGTAGAAAATTTTGAATTTTTGCTACGTTTCCCAACAGTGGCATCATGAGCTAGGTCTATGCGTAGTTTCTATGCACGAGTAGAACACAAAGCAGTTGTGGGCGTCGATATTGTCAATTATCTTGCCGTTACTAGTCTTATCTTGATTCGGCGGCATTGTGGGATGAAGCGGCCCGGACCAACCTTACATGTACGCTTACGTGAGACCGGTTCCACCGACTGACATGCACTAGTTGCATAAGGTGGCTGGCGGGTGTCTGTCTCTCCCACTTTAGTCGGATCGGATTCGATGAACAGGGTCCTTATGAAGGGTAAATAGAAATTGGCAATTCACGTTGTGGTTTTGGCGTTGGTAAGAAACGTTCTTGCTAGCAACACTGTAGCAGCCACGTAAAAACTTGCAACAACAATTAGAGGACGTATAACTTGTTTTTGCAGCAAGTGTTATGTGATGTGATATGGCCAGAAGGATGTGATGAATGATATATGTGATGTATGAGAATGATCATGTTCTTGCAATAGGAATCACGACTTGCATGTCGATGAGTGTGAAAACCGGCAGGAGCCATCGGAGTTGTCTTAATTTATTTATGACCTGCGTGTCAACATAAACGTCATGTAATTACTTTACTTTATTCCTAACCGTTAGCCATAGTGGTAGAAGTAATAGTTGGCGAGACAACTTCATGAAGACACGATGATGGGTGAGCGAGTCCTGGATTAGGGGGTGTTCGGATAGCCGGACTATACCTTCAGCCGGACTCCAGGACTATGAAGATACGAGATTGAAGACTTCGTCCCGTGTCCGGAAGGATCTTTTCTTGGCGTGGAAGGCAAGCTAGGCGTGCGGATACTCGAGATCTCCTACCATTGTAACCGACTCTGTGTAACCCTAACCCTATCCGGTGTCTATATAAACTGGAGGGTTGTAGTCCGTAGGACAACCATCATCATAAACAATCATACCATAGGCTAGCTTCTAGGGTTTAGCCTCCTTGATCTCGTGGTAGATCCACTCTTGTACTACCCATATCATCAATATTAATCTAGCAGGAGTAGGGTTTTACCTCTACCGAGAGGGCCCAAACCTGGGTAAAATAAAGTGTCCCTGGTCTCCTGTTACCATCCGACCTTGACGCACAGTTCGGGACCCCCTACCCGAGATCCGCCGGTTTTGACACCGACATTGCTGCTTTCATTGAGAGTTCCTTTGTGTCGTCGCTTTTAGGCCCGGTGGCTCCTTTGATCATCAACAACGATGAGGTCCAGGGTGAGACTTTCCTCCCCGGACAAATCTTCGTCTTCGGCGGCTTCGCTCTGCGGGCCAATTCGCTTGGTCACCTCGAGCAGATCGAAAGCTACGCCCCTGGCCATCAAGTCAGGTTTGGAAGCTTAAACTACACGGCCGATATCCGCGGAGACTTGATCTTCGACGAGTTCGAGCCACAGCCAAGCGCGCCGCACTATTTCGAGGGGCATGATATAGCTCTGCCTCCGAATAGTACCCTGGAGGCCGCACACGCTCCGGCCCCGATCCTTGACTCGGAGCCCGCTGCGTTCTCCGAGGATGAACGGTTGGACGTCACCTCGGGGGCTGCGATCTCAAAGGCGATCGTACCGAACGCCAGCCCCGTACTCCGCACGGCCCAGAACTCCAAGGAGCCGGACTCCTCTCCGAACTCCGGGCCTTCCGTGCCCCCGCCGATCAAATCCGATTGGGCGCCCGTAATGGAGTTCACCGCCGCGGACATCTTTTAGTGCTCACCTTTCGGTGATATCCTGAATTCTCTCAAGTATCTCTCTTTATCAGGAGAGCCCAGGCCGGACTATGGTCTGCGAGGTTGGGATTCGGACGACAAAGAAATTCAAAGCCCACCCACCACCCATTTAATAGCCACTGTCGATGATTTAACCGACATACTTGACTTCGGATCCGAAGACTTCGACGGTATGGACGACGAAGACGGAGACGAACTAGTACCAGCACCTATAGGGCACTAGACCTCCACCCCACCTAACGATGTATTCATGGTGGATACCCCTACAGGAAACGACAACGAGGAAAAAGGGGGCGGAGAAAGGGTAAACCCTCCGAAAAGCAGTCAAAGCGGCGACGTAGACGCCAAGCCAAGCCCCGCCTCGATCAAGACCTAGCCGTAGAGCAGGATGACCCGGTAGATGACGAGCATGCCTCAGAGCAGCCGTCCGAACAGGGCAACACGGATGGAGAGGACAGACAGCCCTCCCCCGGCCATAACAGAACTCCGGACGATCTCACGCCGGATAAAACCATGGAGCAGAAGAATCTCCACGAAAGGCTCGTTGCCACAGCACGCAGCCTGAAAAAGCAGAAGCGGAAGCTAAAGACGGCAGAAGATGCACTCAGAACAAGATGGAACAAGGTAATCAAGACCGCAGATAAGTACAGCGGCAGCCGCCGCACTAAAAGTTATCCGAAGAGAAAACTACTGCCCGAATTCGACCAGGAGGCCCTAGAGCCCCCACACTTAAAAAATAAAAAAGGCACACGGTCGGATAGACGGCCCCACGGCCACCATAAAACGGCAAGCGGCGCCGCACTCAAGGTGGCATGCGACCCAATTAAAGACTCGCATCATGGCCCAGCCAGGTCCATTTACGGGCCAAGGAAGCAAGCTCTCACAAGAAATGCAAAAAATCCATCATCAAAATCCGGCACACCCAAATACAGGGGCGCCGCACACCCCCTATGTTTCACCGATGAGGTCTTGGAATATGAATTTCCAGAGGGATTCAAACCTGTTAACATAGAGGCGTACGATGGAATGGAACAACAGACCCTGGAGTCTGGATCGAGGATTACATCCTCCACATACACATGGCTAGAGGAGATGATCTCCACGCCATAAAATATTTACCTCTTAAGCTTAAAAGGGCCAGCTCGGCACTGGCTTAAAAGCCTACCCGAAAGCACAATTGGAAGTTGGGGAGAGCTCGAGGATGCTTTCCGAGCAAACTTTCAAGGGACCTATGTCCGCCCCCCGGACGCAGACGATCTCAGTCATATAACTCAGCAGCCCGGAGAATCAGCTCGACAGTTCTGGAACAGATTCCTCACTAAAAAGAATCAGATAATGGATTGTCTGGACGCCAAAGCCCTAGCAGCTTTCAGGCATAATGTCCGAGACGAATGGCTCGCCAGACACCTCGGCCAGGAAAAGCCTAGAATAATGGCCGCACTCACAAGCCTCATGACCCGCTTTTGCGCAGGAGAGGACAGCTGGTTGGCACGATGCAGCCCCAGTGACCCAAGTACATCAGATACCAGGGATGGAAACGGAAAACCGCGGCGAAATAAGGACCGTTGCAGAATCAAAGGAAAAAGTCCAAAGAGCACGGCAGTTAATGCCGGATTCAAAAGCTCACGGCAAAATCAGACAAAACCACCCCTTCAGGATAATAGGGATGATCCGTCCAGCTTGAAAATAATCCTGGACAGAATATGTCAGATACACAGTACTCCTGGCAGGCCTGCCAATCACACCCACAGAGATTGTTGGGTTTTTAAACAATCCGGACAGCTTAACGCCGCACACAAGGGGCTCGATACACCAAGTGAAGAAGAGGACGAACCCCAAAGGCAGAATACCAGGAAACAAAAGAACTTCCCACAAGAATTCAAAACAGTGAACTTACTTCACGTAACAAAACGTGTGGCACCCATAAAGGTACGCACAATCAAGCTTTCCCCTCAGGAGTCCCGCCACTGGTCACTAAAGCCAATCATTTTTGATCAGCTAGATTATTCTAGAAATATCAAAAACGTAGGCCAGACTGCCCTGATACTGGATCCAATAATCGATGGGTTCCAGTTTACCAATGTCCTTATGGACGGCGGCAGTGGACTAAACCTGATATATCAGGATACAATCCACCGCATGGGCATAAACCCAGCAAGAATCCGCCACAGCAAAACCTCCTTTCAAGGGGTAGCACCAGACCCGGATACCCATTGTATGGGTTTTCTCCGGCTTGTAGTCATATTTGGCTCTCCCAATAACTTTCATCGCGAAAAGCTGACCTTCCATGTAGTCCCGTTTTCAAGTCGCTATCAAGCACTAATGGGACGCGGAGCTTTCGCTCGCTTTAACGCAATACCGCATTACGCATCTCTCACGCTTAAGATGCCCGGTCCTCGAGGCATCATCTCTTTAAAAGGAGCGTACTAAAATACGCCTCCTCCAAACGGAAGATTGCGCGGCCGCTTAAACAGCCGCACAATAAAGTGGCCTCGCCAGCCAAAGGACTTTTTTATAAGTCATCAAAGGCCACGGACCCGGACTCAACGAGTTCGGCACAAGTCCATCATTAACGCAGGCTTAGTACGCCATATATCCCCATACCAGGGGTTGTACGCAGAGACAATAAAACTCAACCTTATATATTCTTTACTTTATATTTTGTTCCGCACGACCCATTTTTCAAATTAGTTCTTCTCTTTTACAGATGAACGTCGTGCGGCGCCCGTCCAGGACACGGCACAGCGGAGACACAGGCGCAGACATGCAGTAGGGACCCGTCCTAAAGGATTCTTTTTAGATTAAGACCCTGCGTAAACCTTTTTTACTGTCTCTTGTTGCTATACATCCCCTGGTTTTTTCTTTTCCGATATAACCAAGGAGGAGACTCGCGTTTTGGCATGTGGCCACGCCAGAATTCTTGCTCGTACCTCGACACTAAGGGCTTTTTATTCTTTTGTTTAAGGGTGTTGTTTCACACGCACTCACAAAGACCGAACACCTTAGGGAGTGTTCGGCGTCGCGAGTTTTGGCACTATATGCATCAGCTCCGAATCATGATTTTGGTCATATGTTGGGTTGCCCGGCTCCTGAGTTCGGCTACCTTACGTTCCGCTCTATCGGCTAAGGTAGCACCAGGAGAACTACTGCGATTGTGCCCCGGTTCGGCCGGGTGAGCACCTCAGTAGAGAAAGCCGAAAACCGACTGTCATGATGTAGCGCGAGACTGGTCGCCACTCGATGACTCATAGGAATTTATCGAATTCCTCCGCTTTGACGAAGGGTCGTTTCCCGGTCAGGCACGTACGCGCTCCGAACTCGGGCAAAGCGCAGTCGCCACTAAAGGGCTACCTAAAGAGTCCCACTGTCAAGCTCCTATGGCTAAGTGAAAGTGTTAAAGCATTATAGTCCGGTTGCCTAGCCCGCTGCGCTATCACCTCCTTTATAGGACCAAGACGTTGGGTTAAGTGTGAAAATGCGTCTTCTGCACGCACTCCCGCACTATGTGCGTGGGGGCTGAAGCCAACGGCTGTAATCTTTCAGAATTTATATATTTAAACGGCCGCACAGGAGGTGTTCCTAATACTTGAAGGCACAAGTCTAAAAATATGCCCCTACAATTTATCAAAATACTGTTTCATGATTACATATGCTATCATAACATATCATCCTTCGAGCACTGCGTCTCTATTATGCGAGCGCCTTCGAGGACTTCCTCAAAATATTGCTCGGAAGGTATTCGGCTTTTATCCGAATCCCGGGACACAACAACGGTGGGCTCCATATCTGCCCAGTATGTCTTGACACGGGCAAGAGCCAACCGAGCTCCCTCCGTGCACGCTGACCTCTTCATAGCACCAATACGTGGCACCACGTCAAGAAATTGCTGCACCAAGCTGAAATAACTCTTCGGCTTCGATCTCCCCGGACACAGATAATCCATGACGTACTTCATGGCGAGTCCGGACAACCTATTCAGTTCGGCCCACTGGGCCAGGCGATCGTCCACTGCAAGTGGACGCTCTGGATTGATGAATTGCGACCAGAAGAGCTTCTCCACTTCATGACCCTTCTTATCTTGAAAGTGTTTGGTCGCATCAGCAGTACTAGCCGCCAAATCCAGATAGGTGTCCTCTACACTCCATGCTCTGTCCAACGGGGCAAACCTCGGGTCGCAAAATTTTCTCCGCAGCAAGAAGGGCTTTCCATCCGCAATTAGTCCGGCTTGACGTAGCTCCTCCTTTGCCGCTCTCATTACAGAGCGGGCGTCCTTGGCGTCGGTAATAGCTTTCTCTATGCTCGTTTGCCTCGCCCGACCTTCTTCTTCAAGAAGCTTGCAACGGTCAGTAGCACTTTTTAACATTACGGCCATATCAGCCACCTCCTCCTTGCTTCGGCAATGGGCAGGCTGTTCGGCTTTCAGCTCTTCAAGGGCTTTCACGGCAGCCGCATCGCTTTTTCTGGCTTGTTCCTTCGCTCGGGCGAGTTCGGCCCTAAGACCTTCCACGGCGGCCGCACCATCTGCGTCAAGCACACACACGGTAAGATATTGACATAAAGCTCCTCTTACTCACAATCGCCTAATGATTTCAATACCTTGAGCACCATCAAGCCGCTTGTTAACAAGCACGATGTCGGCTTCTGCCTCATCCAGTTGTCGCTTTAGTTCGGCATATTCACGAGTCCAGCTCGACTCCGGACAAACAGCCACCTATGTATAAAGGTGCCACTTAAAGGACCTAGGATTAAGATCCTCTGCGCGCCGTACATCTTTACGACGCACAGAGTCTCAGGGGCTACTATCTACACAGGGCGCACTTTATTTATGCGCAATTAATACAAATATACGTTATTTAAAACGTACCTCAAGGCCTGCCACTAAACTCTTGACGGCCTAGTGCAGTCCGCTTTCTGCGGATGAAATCTTTTCAATCACCATGCTCATTAACGCACGGTGCTCCTCTGAGACAGAGGCTCGCCCCAGCAGAATCTTTAGCTACTCCGACCGAACACCAGACGGTGCCGGACTCATCCCATGGCCTTCCTCAAAGGCCGGACATGGAGAACCTCGGGGGGCTGCACCATCCACCCCTAGCGGATCCGGAGAAATCCCCCGCGACGACACTTCAGCGTCGCCCGCCTTGCTAGGCGATACAGAAGGAGGAGGCGTTCCGCTCTCCATCATCTCCGGAAGAAGATCCCCCGAAGACGAGTTCTGCTGAGAAGGGCTAAGGTCCGAACTACAAAGTAAAGTTTCGGTCA
Source organism: Aegilops umbellulata (assembly GCA_032464435.1). NCBI lineage: Eukaryota > Viridiplantae > Streptophyta > Magnoliopsida > Poales > Poaceae > Aegilops > Aegilops umbellulata. Next base: position 475,893,025 of record CP136056.1, on the reverse strand, counting down.
AAACTTCTCAGATATAAATCAAGGATTTCTCTTAAAAGAATAACTCCTCTTCTACTTACGGCTCGCTGGAGAGCTGTTCCCTTTGAGGGTTTAGTTCGGCCGAGGGGCTCCTTGGCGTCGGGCCCTCTGACAAGGATTCTTTCCCCCGCTTCGAAGCTATGGTTTTCGGGCGGTCAGAGGCGGCCCTTTTCTTTCCCTTGGGAGGAGAATTATCGATTCCCCCCTTTGGAATGGTCTCTTTCGGAGAGGCCACGGTCTCCTTGTCTGCTCCCATATTTCCCTCCAAAGGCACTACCTCTAGCATCCTGACTAGCACGGGATCCAGCCTGGTTTCGGGAAGGGGAGCCGGACACCGGATAAGCTTCGCCTTCGCTATCCACTCCTGCTTAAAAGGAAAAATGTTGTTAAAAAGCAAATTAATTATGCGGATAGAAGGTCCGGTCGCAAGGTCACCTACTTGAGTATCCGGGCGATTGCGGCTTAAACCAGCATCCTCGGTCAAATCCGGACTCACTTCTTGTGATCCGAAGAACAGTTTATACATCTCCACAGGCGTCACGCCCATAAAATTCTGGAGAGCTCGTGGTCCCTCCAGATTGAATTCCCACAAGCGAAGGGGGCGACGTTGACCGGGCAGTGTCCGGCGAATCAGCATGACTTGTGTCACCTTGACCAGGTTGAGGTCTCCCTTCAAGAGATCCTTAATGCGGCCCTGCAGCAGAGGAACGTCTTTGGGCAAGCCCCGACCTAATCCTGTGTTAATCCACGATGCTAACCGTGGGGGGGGACCCGAGTGAAAGGCCGGAGGCGCCACCCATGCGGTGCCCTGAGGAGCGGTGATGTAGAACCACTCCTGTTGCCATAAGCCAAGCTCCTCTTGAAAAGCGCCCTCGGGCCATGGAGCGTCGGCATTTCTTTTTATAGCAGCGCCTCCGCACTCTGCGTGGCGCCCTTCGATTATCTTCGGTTCTACTTTGAAGGTTCTCGAGCCACAATCCGAAGTGAGGGGTAACACGGAGGAACGCTTCGCACACAACTATGAACGAGGAGATATGGAGGATGGACTCCGGAGCTAAGTCGTGGAATTCCAGCCCATAATAAAACATCAGCCCCCTTACAAAGGGATCCATGGGGAAGCCTAATCCCCGAAGGAAGTGGGATATGAATACCACACTCTCGCCAGGCTGAGGGCTAGGGATCACCTGTCCTTGAACAAGCAGCCTGTGCGGAATCTCCCTGGTCAGGAATCTAGCTTCCCTCAATCTTGATACGTCCTCCTCCGTAACGGAGGAGGGCATCCATCGGCCTTGAAGGTCGGAGCCGGACATTATCGAAGATCCGCTATGCTCGGAATCTGGAGGCCTAGGGTGTTGGAACTCGAGGCGACGGGCGAGCTCGTTTTGAGAATAGAAGCAGGGAACAGGGCCTTGGTCTCTTTATAAGAGGCGGAATATCAAGCGCCCTCCCCATAACCGTCTTGGACTAGCCTTTAATTAAGGCAAGACGTGCTAACAGGCACGATTGGGTTACCCACATCCGTATTAATGAGAATCCCGTTAAAGGGGGCACATGATCTCTGCTTTGACAAGACGTGCCAAGGAAACCGCCTCGCTAAACGAGCTGAGGTGGAACAATGAAAGCAATTTATATAGAAGGCTTGGTCGCAGCGTTATGACGCACTACGGAATACGTCAGCAGATTTGATTTGTGTTAATATTATTCTCTATATGGCAATATGTGGAAGCTTATTTTGCAGAGCCGGACACTATTTTTTGGTGTTTATAATCTTCTTGAAGAACTTGGAGGAGGAACCCGCCTTGCAATGCCGAAGACAATCTGCGTGCCGGACTTGTCGTCATTGAAGCCTGGTTCAGGGGCTACTGAGGGACTCCTGGATTAGGGGGTGTTCGGATAGCCGGACTATACCTTCAGTCGGACTCCAGGACTATGAAGATACGAGATTGAAGACTTCGTCCCGTGTCCGGAAGGATCTTTTCTTGGCGTGGAAGGCAAGCTAGGCGTGCGGATACTCGAGATCTCCTACCATTGTAACCGACTCTGTGTAACCCTAACCCTATCCGGTGTCTATATAAACCGGAGGGTTGTAGTCCGTAGGACAACCATCATCATACACAATCATACCATAGGCTAGCTTCTAGGGTTTAGCCTCCTTGATCTCGTGGTAGATCCACTCTTGTACTACCCATATCATCAATTTAATCTAGCAGGAGTAGGGTTTTACCTCCACCGAGAGGGCCCGAACCTGGGTAAAATAAAGTGTCCCTTGTCTCCTGTTACCATCCGACCTTGACGCACAGTTCGGGACCCCCTACCCGAGATCCGCCGGTTTTGACACCGACAATGGGGATCATGATGATGGAGATCATGGTGTCATGCCGGTGACGATGATGATCATGGAACCCCGAAGATGGAGATCAAAAGGAGCAAAATGATATTGGCCATATCATGTCACTTTTTGATTGCATGTGATGTTTATCATGTTTATACATCTTATTCGCTTAGAACGACGGTAGTAAATAAGATGATCCCTCATTAAAATTTCAAGAAAGTGTTTCCCCTAACTGTGCACCATTGCGAAAGTTCATCATTTCGAAGCACCACGTGATGATCGGGTGTGATAGATTCTTACGTTCACATACAACGGGTGTAAGCCAAATTTACACACGCGAAACACTTAGGTTAACTTGACGAGCCTAGCATGTACAGACATGGCCTCGGAACACAAGAGACCGAAAGGTCAAGCATGAGTCGTATGGTAGATACGATCAACATGAAGATGTTCACCGATGATGACTCGTCCGTCTCACGTGATGATCGGACACGGCCTAGTTGACTCGGATCATGTAATCACTTAGATGACTAGAGGGATGTCTATCTAAGTGGGAGTTCATAAGATGAACTTGTTTATCCTGAACATAGTCAAAAGGTTTTTGCAAATTATGTCGTAGCTCGCGCTTTAGTTCTACTATTTTAGATATGTTCCTAGAGAAAATATTGTTGAAAGTTGACAGTAGCAATTATGCGGACAGTAGAAGGCTTGTGTCCTTAATGCACCGCTCAGTGTGCTGGACCTCGAACATGGTCTGTGGATGTTGCGAACATCTGACATACACGTTTTGATGACTACATGATAGTTCGGTAATGTTAAATGGTTTAGAATTGAGGCACCGAAGACTTCTTTGAAATGTCGCGGAACATATGAGATGTTTCGAGGGCTGAAATTGGGATTTCAGGCTCATGCCCACGTCAAGAGGTATAAGACCTCCGACGATTTTCTTAGCCTACAAACTAAGGGAGAAAAGCTCAATCGTTGAGCTTGTGCTCAGATTGTCTGAGTACAACAATCACTTGAATCGAGTGGGAGTTAATCTTCCAGATAAGATAGTGATGTTTCTCCAAAGTCATTGCCACCAAGCTGCTAGAGCTTCGTGATGAACTATAACATATCAGGGATAGATATGATGATCCTTGAGATATTCGCGATGCTTAACACCGCGAAAGTAGAAGTCAAGTAGGAGCATCAATTTTTGATGGTTAGTTAAAAACCACTAGTTTCAAGAAGGGCAAGGGAAAGAAAGGGATACTTCATGAAACGACAAGTCAGTTGCTGCTCAAGTGAAGAAGCCCAAAGTTGAACCCAAGCCCGAGACTAAGTGCTTCTGTAATAAGGGGAACAGCCACTGGAGCAGAATTACCCTAGATACTTCGTAGATGAGAAGGCCGGCAAGGTCGATAGAAGTATATTGGATATACATTATGTTGTGTACTTTACTAGTACTCCTAGTAGCACCAGGGTATTAGATACCGGTTCGGTTGCTAAGTGTTAGTAACTCGAAATAAAAGCTACGGAATAAACGGAGACTAGCTAAAGGTGAGATGACGATATGTGTTGGAAGTGTTTCCAAGCTTGATGTGATCAAGCATCGCATACTCCCTCTACCATCGAGATTGGTGTTAGACCTAAATAATTATTATTTGGTGTTTGCGTTGAGCATAGACATGATTGGATTATGTCTATCACAATACGGTCATTCATTTAAGGAGAATAATAGTTACTCTGTTTATTTGAATAATACCTTCAATGGTCTTGCACCTAAAATGAATGGTTTATTGAATCTCGATCATAGTGATACACATGTTCATGCCAAAAGATATAAGATAGTAATGATAGTACCACCTACTTGCGGCACTGCCATGTAAATCATATTGGTATAAAACGCATGAAGAAGCTCCATATTGATGGATCTTTGGACTCACTCATTTTTGAAAAGATTGAGACATGTGAGCCATGTCTGTTGGTATATACGCATGAAGAAACTCCATGCAGATGGACCGTTTGGACTCACTTGATTTTGAATCGCTTGAGACATTCAAATCATACCACATGGGCAAGATGACTGAAAGCTTCGGTTTCAGTAAAATGGAACAAGAAACCAACTTGTTGGAAGTAACACATTTTGATGTGTGCAGTCCAATGAGTGCTGAGGCATGCAGTGGATATCGTTATACTCTTACTTCACAGATGATTTGAGTAGATACTGAGTATGTTTACTTGATGAAACACAAGTCTGAATTATTAAATGGTTCAAGTAATTTCAGAATGAAGTTGAAGATCGTCGTGACAAGAGGATAAAATATCTATGATATGATCATAGAGATGAATATCTGAGTTGCGAGTTTGGTACACAATTGAGACATTGTGGAAATTGTTTCACGACTAGTACCGCCTGGAACACCATAGTGTGATGGTGTGTTCGAACATCATAACTGCACCCTATTGGATATGATGCATACCATGATGTCTCTTATCGAATTACCACGGTAGTTTATGGGTTAGGCATTAGAGACAACCACATTCACTTTAAATAGGGCACCACAGAATTCTGTTGAGACGACACCATATGGTTTAGAGAAACCCAAGCTGTCGTTTCTTAAAAGTTTGGGGCTACGACGCTTATGTGAAAAGTTTCAGGCTGATAAGCTCGAACCCAAAGCGGATGAATGCATCTTCATAGAATACCTAAAACAGTTGGGTATACCTCATGTCTCAGATCTGAAAGCAATAGGGATTGTTTCTAGAATCGGGTCCTTTCTCGAGGAAAAGTTTCTCTCGAAAGAATTGAGTGGGAGGATGGTGGAGACTTGATGAGGTTATTGAACCGTCACTTCAACTAGTGTATAGCAGGGCACAAAGAGTTGTTCATGTGGCACCTACACCAATTGAAGTGGAAGCTTATGATAGTGATCATGAGACTTCGGATCAAGTCACTCCTAAACCTCGTAGGATGACAAGGATGCGTACTACTTCAGAGTGGTACGCAATCCTGTCTTGGAAGTCATGTTGCTAGACAACAATGAACCTACGAGCTATGGAGAAGCGATGGTGGGCCCGGATTCCGATGAATGGCTTGAGGCCATAAAATCCGAGAGAGGGTCCATGTATGAAAACAAAGTGTAGACTTTGGCAGAACGGCTTGATGGTCGTGAGGCCGTTGAGTACAGATGGATTTTAAAAGGAAGAGGGGCAATGATGGTAAATGTCACCATTAAGAAAGCTCGACTTGTCGTTAAGATGTTTCCCGACAAGTTCAAGGAGTTGACTACGGTGAGACTTTCTCACTCGTAGCGATGCTAAGAGTCTGTTGGAATTATATTAGCAGTCACTGCATTATTTGTGAAATCTTGCATATAGGATGTCAAAACATTGTTTCCTCACGATTTTCTTGAGGAAAGGTTGTATGTGATACAACCAGAAGATTTTTGTCAATCCTGAAAGATGCTAACAAGTATGCAAAGCTCCAGCAATCCTTCTAAGGACTGGAGTAAGCATCTCGGAGTTGGAATGTACGCTTTGATGAGATGATCAAAGATTTGGGTTTATACAAAGTTTATGGGAAACTTGTATTTCCAAAGAAGTGAGTGGGAGCAATATATAATTTTTGATGAGTATATGTTGTGAACATATGGTTGATCAGAAATGATGTAGAATTTCTGGAAAGCATATAGGGTTATTTGAAAAGTGTTTTTCAATGGAAAACCTGGATTAAGCTACTTGAACATTGAGCATCAAGATCTATAAGGATAGATCAAAATCGCTTAATAGTACTTTCAAATGAGCACATACCTTGACATGATCTTGAAGGTGTTCAAGACGGATCAGTCAAAGAAGGAGTTCTTGCCTGAGTTGTAAGGTATGAAGTTAAGACTTAAAGCTCGACCACGGCAGAAGAAAGAGGAAGGACGAAGGTCGTCCCCTATGCTTTTGTCATAGGCTCTATACGGTATGCCATGCTGAGTACCGCACCTGATGTGTGCCTTGCCATGTGTCTGGCAAGAGGGTACAAAGATGATCTAGGAGTAGATCACCAGATATCGGTCAAAATTATCCTTAGAGGAATAAGGATATGTTTCTCGGTTATGGAGGTGATAAAGAGTTCGACGTAAAGAGTTACATCGATGCAAGCTTAACACCTATCCAGATAGCTCTAAGTAGAGATACCGGATTCGTATAGTAGAACAGTCATTTGAAATGGCTCCAAATATAGCGTAGTAGCTACATCCACAAGATGACATACATGCGGATCTGAATGTTGCAGACCCGTAGACTACAACCTCTCTCACAAGCATAACATGATCAAACCCAGAACTCATTGAGTGTTAATCACATAGTGATGTGAACTAGATTATTGACTCTAGTAAACTCTTTGGATGTTGGTCACATGGTGATGTGACCTGTGAGTGTTAATCACATGGCGATGTGAACTAGATTATTGACTCTAGTGCAAGTGGGAGACTGTTGGAAATATGCCCTAGAGGCAATAATAAATTGGTTATTATTATATTTCCTTGTTCATGATAATCGTTTATTATCCATGCTATAATTGTATTGATAGGAAACTCAGATACATGTGTGGATACATAGACAACACCATGTCCCTAGTTAGCCTCTAGTTGACTAGCTCGTTGATCAATAGATGGTTACGGTTTCCTGACCATGGACATTGGATGTCGTTGATAACGGGATCACATCATTAGGAGAATGATGTGATGGACAAGACCCAATCCTAAGCCTAGCACAAAGATCGTGTAGTTCATATGCTAAAGCTTTTCTAATGTCAAGTATCATTTCCTTAGACCATGAGATTGTGCAACTCCCGGATACCGTAGGAATGCTTTGGGTGTACCAAACGTCACAACGTAACTGGGTGGCAATAAAGGTACACTACAGGTATCTCCGAAAGTGTCTGTTGGGTTGGCACAAATCGAGACTGGGATTTGTCACTCCGTGTAACGGAGAGGTATCTCTGGGCCCACTCGGTAGGACATCATCATATGCGCAATGTGACCAAGGAGTTGATCACGGGATGATGTGTTACGAAACGAGTAAAGAGACTTGCCGGTAACGAGATTGAACAAGGTATCGAGATACCGATGATCGAATCTCGGGCAAGTGCAATACCGCTAGACAAAGGGAATTGAATACTGGATTGATTGAATCCTCGACATCGTGGTCCATCCGATGAGATCATCGTGGAACATGTGGGAGCCAACATGGGTATCCAGATCCCACTGTTGGTTATTGGCCGGAGAGTTGTCTCGGTCATGTCTGCATGGTTCCCGAACCCGTAGGGTCTACACACTTAAGGTTCGGTGACGCTAGAGTTGTTATGGGAAATAGTATGTGGTTACCGAAGGTTGTTCGGAGTCCCGGATGAGATCCCGGACATGACGAGGAGCTCCGGAATGGTCCGGAGGTGAAGATCGGTATATTGGACGAAGGGTATTGGAGTCCGGAATTGTTCTGGGGATACCAGGTGATGACCAGCGTGTCCGAAAGGGGTTTCGGAGGCCCCGGCAAGCGTTGGGGGGCCTTATGGGCCAAGGGGAGAGGGCACATCAGCCCACTAAGGGGCTGAGCGCCCCTCCCAACCCCATCTCACGTAACCAGAGAGGTGGGGGCGCCACCCCTAGGGCAGCCGCCCCTCCCGGCTTGGGGGGCAAGTTTCCTAGGGGGTGGGGGCGCGCAAACCCATCTAGGGTTTCCCTTGTGGCCGCCGCCCCTCCCCTAGGGAACCCTAGGGAGCCTCCCCCTCCTCCCTTACCCCTATATATAGTGAGGAAGAGAGAGGGCAGCCGCACCCTTCCCCTGGCGCAGCCCTCTCCCTCCTCCAACACCTCGTCTTCCTCCGTAGTGCTTGGCGAAGCCCTGCCGGAGAACCACGAGCTCCATCACCACCATGCCGTCGTGCTGTCGGAGTTTTCCCTCAACTTCTCCTCTCCCCTTGCTGGATCAAGAAGGAGGAGACGTCCCCGGGCTGTACGTGTGTTGAACGCGGAGGTGCCGTCCGTTCGGCACTAGGATCATCGGTGATTTGGATCACGACGAGTACGACTCCATCAACCCCGTTCACTTGAACACTTCCGCTTAGCGATCTACAAGGGTATGTAGATGCACTCTCCTTCCCTCGTTGCTAGATTACTCCATAGATTGATCTTGGTGTTGCGTAGAAAATTTTGAATTTTTGCTACGATTTCCAACAGTTCTCCCCCTTGTGATTCCTCCTCCATGGCCACCACCCTCTGGTCCTTGGCCTTCATGGTGATGATGGCCCCTCCGGGATACTCCTTCATGGCCATCGGTGATGATGGCCCCCTCCGGCAGGGTGCCGGAGAGGGCCTAGATTGACTTCTCGTGGCTACAGAGGCTTGCGGCGGCGGAACTTCCGATCTAGGTTTCTTTCTGGAAGTTTGGGTATATATAGAAGAGTTTTGCGTTGATTTCATGTCAGTGGGGTCTCCGGGCTGTCCACGAGGTAGGGGGCGCGCCCTAGGGGGGTGGGCGCGCCCCCCACCCTCGTGGGCAGCCCGGGACTCTTCTGGCCTGCTTCTGGTACTCCGCCGGCTTATTTCGGTCCAAAAATGATCTCCGTCGAGTGGCATATCAATTGGACTCCGTTTAGTTTTCCTTTTCTGCGATACTCTAAAACAAGAAGAAAACAGAAACTGGCACTGGGCTCTAGGTTAATAGGTTATTCCCAAAAATCATATAAAAATATCATATAAATGCATATTAAACATCCTAGAAGGATAGTATAATAGCATGAATACTTCATAAATTATAGATACGTTGGAGATGTATCAGACACTTCACCATCCTTGGGCTTAAGGGAAGACATTGTGGAGTAGTGATTAGATGATGGGTTGCTAGAGTGACAGAAGCTTAAAGCCCAGTTTATGCGCTATTCCGTAAGGGGATGATTTGAATCCATATGTCTCATTCTATGATTAGATTTATGTTAATTCTTCTTTCTTAGTTGCGGATGCTTGCGAGAGGGGTTAATTATAAGTGGGAGGCTTGTTCAAGTAAGAATAGCACCCAAGCACTGATCCACCCACATATCAAATTATCAAAGTAGCGAACGTGAATCAAACAAACATGATGAAAGTGACTAGATAAAATTCCCGTGTGTTCTCAAGAACGCTTTGCTTATTATAAGAGACCTTTCCGACCTGTCCTTTCCTACAAAAGGGATTAGGCTACCTTGCTGCGCTTTTGTTACCATTACTACTTATTGCCCATTACAAGTTATCTTGCTATCAAACTACTTGTTATTAATAATTTTAGTGCTTGCAGAAAATACCTTGCTGAAAACTACTTGTCATTTCATTCTGCTCCTCGTTGGGTTCGACACTCTCACTTACCGAAAGGACTACAATTGGTCCCCTATACTTATGGGTCATCACAGAACAAGAGAGACAACGTTAACCTAAAGTGGTATTCTAATAGCATCTTCAATAGATGATGTAAAATACATCAACAAAAAGTGCTAGATGTAAAATATATCAGCCGCTTATCTCTAAACGTAATTGTCAAAACTGAACGCACTAGTAGCAGAGAAGCAGTGCATGAATAGTTTTGGCCGCTCGGGCACTAGTGGCAGAGTAGCAGTGATCTAAATCGCTAACCGCTCCAGCAGGGAACGTACTACTAGAGGGCAGTCGAGGCAGCTGGTCGTGCAGCAGCAGCGCCCAGAGCACCAGCGTGTGCGAGAGCCGGGGCAGCAGGTCGCGTAGCAGCATCTTGGGTAGCAGCAGGAGGAGCACGGACGAGAGTCGTTGATGCTGCTCGTGCAGCAGCAGCAGCGCGAGCAAGAATAGAGTAGTAGAGAAAGCAAGAGCAAGAGCAAAGCAGCAGTACGAGCAAGAGCAAGAGAAAAGTAGGCACACGACCGAGAGCAAGAGCAAGAGCAAAGCAGTAGCGCGAGCGAGAGCCCAAGCAGCAGCAACTCCTCCTGATGTGGACGTCGCCGCCGAGGGAGGAACGCCACAGCGGAGATACGCCATGGAGGAAGTGGTCGGCGATGCCGCTGTCGATGGAGCCGCGCCATGGCGGCTCGGGATCGAGCACCGACAACACTGTGAGATCGAATCAAGGAGAAAATGTAGCAATTAGTGTAGAACCTCTTTGGTAGCGCTCCTCTTCCGGTGGTACAGGTGAAGATGACACTGTGGGAATGAAGATGGCGTGATAGATGAGGCGAACGTCGGTGCAGCTCCTTGGAGGTGGAGGACAGGGTGGCTGAACCAATGGGATGATGAGATGGACGATGGATCCTCATCCGGTGCGGTGGATGAGGGACGTCGAGCCGTTGCGGTGGACGATGTCGTCGGGGAAGAGGCTCCGGCTGGACGGCAGTCGGGTGGCGGATGGAGGAGTGTGGGGCTTCGCGAGTTTTGGCGGCCTCGGTGTATGTATGGGGGCGGAGAGGATGGGAGGGGGGAACCATTGCTTAGAGACGCACTTGTCCGGAATGTGGGGTAAGTTATGAAAGTACCCCTATCCGTTTGAACCATGGGACGTCGAGACGGGATTTTTGGCTGAGGGGTAGAAAGGGGATTTCGCGTGTCAGGGCGGCGCAACCGATTTCGGAGGAGGAGGTAGATTTTGCGCGCGTTAAAATTTCAGGATAACAAGGCATCGGTTGAAGAGGCGGGAGTTTCTTAGCACAATAGACAAAAAGCTAATCACAAAGTATCCGGTTGGGAGGAAAAGTAGATGAGGACCATGCATATGGTGGGATATTCGTGGTTTAATATCCGGTTGGGAGGAGAGAGAGGAGAGAGGAACCATGCATGTGGGGTTAGGAGGAGAGAGAGAGAAGAGGGGGGCCATGCATGTGATTAGCAAAGTGCATATCCGGACTCCAGCAAAGCCCCCACGTTTGTCTCTTGGATACCGGAATTCATACGTACAGACTGCTAAGCGGACATATACAGGTCCCTGTTGGATGACAAAAATGATCCGGACATATCGTGAAGGTTTGAGGGTCCGCTTTGAAGAGATGCCCTAAGAGCAACTCCAACCGGGCGACCCATTTTATCCGTTTGGGTCATCCGGACAGAAAACTTGACCCAACGGGGCGACCCAAATGGATGCCCGTGTTCGCTTGCTGCCCGTTTATTATCCGCCCCGACCCAAATTGGGCGCAAATATGGACGACAAATGGGTACGCAACAGAGAAAAGCGGACGCTCCCCTCGTCCGGTCTCGTCCGCTCCTGCCCTCTCGTGTCCGGTCTGGCCCCACCTATCAGTGACCCCGCACTTCCTCCACAACCGCCACATCGCAGTTCCTCCACAAACGCCACGACGAGGCCACCGGCGAAGGCCGTCGCGGCGCTCACCCGCGAGGCCACCAACGTAGGCTGCCGCCTCCCGTTTTGATCTTGGCGGAAGCAGCGGGGAGATCTCCGGCGGCTTGGAGACCTCGGGGAGGAACTGCAGGCGCACAGGAGGAACGCGGCGGCTGCGACGGGCGAAACTGCAGGCGTGTGAGAGGAACGTGGCCTCGGCCGCATCCGCCGGCGGCGACCAGTGGGCCGTGGTGACGGAGGAACGCGGCGGGCGGCGCGGGAGGAAGGCGGCGGCTGCGATGGGCGGGGTGGCCGGTGGTGCGTGCCGCGGTGGCGGAGGAACGCGACGGGCGGCTCAGGAGGAAGGCGGCGGTTGCGACGGCTAGTGGTGTGTGCCGTAGTGGCGGAGGAACGCGGCGGGCGGTCGGCGGGTGGTGCAGGCCGTGCTGGCAGAGGAACACGGCGGTGCGGGAGGAACGCGGCGGCTGCGATGCAGGCCGTGGCGGCGCGGGAGGAAAGATGCATCTCATCCACACCGGCAGCCTCGCTTATCCGCTTTTTGGTCTTGTGTGTTGGGTTCATCCACGAGTCGCATGTGTCCGCCTCAATGTCTGCTAGACGGATGGTCCGCCTCAATGTCTGCTAGACGGATGGACGACCCAAACAGATAAAAGACGGGTGAAATCCGTGTCCGTTTGGATCACTGCGTTGGAGTTGCTCTAATAAGTCTTTTCTCTAAAAACAAAAATCTTGAACGAAATGGAACTCGGGCTGTGGCCAGTCTGTCTTTTATGTCTGCAACTCTACACAGGGAGCGAAGAACAGTGGCAGATCCGCGTGAAGACGGTGAACATTGTCCAAACCACAAGAGCCGCGGCATTGCTACTACCCGTGATGGCAGCCCGAGGCTTCGCCGGAAAGCAGTAGCAGGCGGCAGGCAGAGCCTATCAGGGGCCAACACATGCCCCGTACGGACGGTACTTATTTGCCGCTACGTGCGTGATTCCACAGGAGTTGTCACGAAACCACTCGCGCCCACACGAACGACACCGATCGGCCGTCCCGTCAGCCCGGGCCCGGGCCGACCGCTCCCACACGGCTCCGATCGAGCCATCGAATACCATGCTAGAACTAGAAGATGCCGGACAAATCAACGCAGCAATCCACGTACGGACGATGTGGCCTTTCAAGCTAGGGCGAAGGAGAAAAAGATACTCGGGCGGGGGAGCATGGATGGATCGGTGAGAGCGAGTGCCGGGGCTGGGACTGCCCCTTTGCCGCTGTCGCCACAGCCGTGGAGGTTGGCTTTTATTTGGTGCGTCCACAAGCTGCAAGGTCAAGAGTCTATTTATACAGAAACGTTGGTTGTGTCCTTGCATGTTGTTCTGTTTTTCTCAAAATAAAATGATCATTTGTTGTCTTTCCCATGTGATTTATATCTTTTCGAAAACACTAACGCCCACACGTGTGGGCGTTAGCCAACTCGCCCACACGCCTCCGTCGCCGTCCAGCGTTTTTTTGCACGAATCTTGGCATGAAAAGACTGAATTTGTGTGCCACGTAGGACAACTCGTGTGTGTGGCGTGTGAGGGAGTTCGCCCGCACGCTGTTTTCTCTCTGCGGTCAACGTTTTCGCCAGTCGGGGCGTGCAATGAAACTGCTGTCGCGCCCGCACGCTGCGCACCACTTCTGTTCCCCATCTCCTACGACTGCCCATTCTCCCATTCTTCCACACCCAAGCTGTCATTTGCCATGTTTTTGAATGGTACATTGCAATTGCCCTGTCTGTGAGCATGAGCAGATGGCAACTCTCTTTTTACTTGAACATGTTATTGTTGCCACGTCTGTTTGTAGCGCTACATGGCAACTGTCTATTGTTAGTAGGTGGCAACTCCTAAAGATACCACCATCGCCCACATGCCCGTCTCCTCTCCCACACATCAAAAGCTATCAGTTGCCATGTGTTTTGCAGGGTACATGGCAACTGCCTTAGCGTGCTTGTAAGCAGATGGCAACTCTCTTTTTACCAAAACAAGTTTTTTGCCATGTGTTTTAGTGCTACATGGCAACTGTCCAGTGTTAGTAGGTGGCAACTCCTAAAGTTTTTCAAATCATGGTGACTGTAGTAAACCAGACAATAGATGGCAACAGCTGCAGTTGCCCAAAAATGGCATCAGGCACTTGACCTAAGATGGCAACTGCAGTTGAGCAACCATGGAAATTGTAGTTGTCCGACATGACAACTGTAGTTCAGCAACATGGCAACTGCAGTTCAGCAACATGGCAACATGGCAACCGAAGAGGTCCGGACCATGGCAATCGCGGCAGGACGCGTGGTTACTGACACGCGGGGCGTGTGGCTCGCACGCGGGGAGGGGCGACGGCCGAGACGGGTCGTGCGGGCCGCGCGCTCGCTCGCCCGGACGTGCTCGTGCGGGGCGATCGCGCTGCACCGGACGTGCGGGCTGTGGCTGCGCGCGCCCATACGTGGTCGTGCGGGCGGGGTCGTCTCCGTGCCACACAGGGCGTGCGACACAACCACCCGATACACCACACGTGTGGCAGTTATCGGGACCCTATCTTTTTTCTTCCGACCAACCGGTGGAAGTGATGATTCTTAGTTTCTTGCTATAATTGGTGTAAAAATTTCAGATTACAGATAGGGTGACGTGTCCAAAGAAAACAAAACCTCGGGTATATGTTAGCCGAAGAGGGCCTTTCGTATTTTTCAGAAAGAAAAGAACCCCGAGCCTTTGCTATATTCTAAGAGCATCTACAGTCGGACATTACAAATCCGGCCCTTCAAACGTCCACGGACGTGTCGGCGGGCACTGACCACGCACTCCACAAATTTACCACTTTGCATCCGTCTCTCTCATATTTCATCCCCTAAATTCATACAAAACATGCAAAACAAATCCTACGTACTACCTTAGCTACTCTTCGTCGTCGGAGATGTCCACGACGACGGTGTCAGGCACTGGCTGGACCGGAGGGTAGGAGGGCTCTGGCTCATTCTCTTCCTGCTTGATTTCATCCATGTAGGCGAACATCTACGCCTCGTCCGCGGCCTCTTGCGCCTCCATCTCCTGCCGACGACGGCGTCTTGCCTCCGCAGCCAACTCCGACCGAAGAGAATCGAGGATGGCCTGCTGCTCCGCCTGCAGATCCCCGTCGCCATCGTCCCCCACATCCTCCTCCTCCGACTCATCCTCCTCCTCCTCCTCCGAATCCACTGCATCCGGAGGTAGCCCCGCGGCGATCCAGGCTTCGCGCATAGCCCGGATCTGCTCAAGGAGCTCGAGTCAGCGCTCCGGCGTCAAAAAGGGCTCGCTCCTCACCCGGCGATGTGGGGGCATGACTATTAGGCGGACGGGTGGAGTGGAAAGTGGTGGTGGCGGGGGACAGGAGGAGAAAAATATGAATGGATGGTAGTATTTCGGTGCCGCCGGTCGATTTAAATAGGCGGACAATTCACTACGCGGCCCGTCGGAGCTGCGCCACGCGGCGCCACCAGTCCGACGGAGGAGACGAGTTTCGGACCGCCGGGTTTGAGGGCGTTTTCGGGTGGGACCCCTTCGTCAATCTGACGTGGCGGGCGTGCCCAGGCGCCCCATATCCGCCCCATATTTGGGCTGGATATGGGGGGTGCCGGTCAGCCCGGGCGTTTGAGGGCCGTTTGAGAGGCTCGTCTGTGTCAAAAAATCGTGATGGGCCAGTGACCGGGCGGCCTGCTCAAGCATTTGAGACTTGTAGATGCTCTAAGTTGTTGTGCCAAAGGCGATGGCCCTCCCCGTTGATGTCCTTGTGAGCTACTTCCACATAGGTCAACTATGTCTTGCGATAATTATCATGTTCCGTTTCTTCGAGACATGATCAAAGCAGGTGAAGCATAGCAGGCAGCAGCCAACAGGTTCACGTCTACGGAAAAGTCACATACACATATGTCTTTTAGGTAAATAATAAGATGACAAGAAGAAGAGGAGGAAGAAAGCAATTGATGCGCTAACAGATAGTGGTAGTCTTCTTTTCTACAAGCATAAACTTTTTCCTCACGAAAATCTTCTATTTTGGCTAGCTTAGAGCCGGAACCCTGAGAGTGGTGAAGGCTGGGCTAGCCAGGTAGAAAAGTGAAGGGCTAGGATGGGAAGTTCACTAGACGAAGTGCTAAAGAGAAAACATGGTCTACTAGTGACAAATGGTGCAATGTGGAACGAGAAGACGCCAGCGGCCGTAAGTGAAAGAGAGGGTGAAAGGTGCTTCTGTGCTACATACGCATAAAAAAGTTAAAATATTTTGTCAATATTAGTACAAGATGGCATCATCATGTCCCAAAATTTCATTTCTAAACTTAATCCACGGCTCTTTAAATAATATCAACAATGATTTTTCACACAGGAGTTGAACTATGGTACTATTCATAATCATTTTTATTTTTATTTCTTCTCAAGTTATGAAATGGACTTTGGTCTTGAAATTTCATAGCATGGTAGATAGATCTTTTACAAGGTTGTCCCTACAGAAATTGTAGTTTGTAGAAAGTACGGTTTTGTTGTTAGTTAGTGTAACGCCCTAGCCAAACCCACAGGTTCACCCATGGGTTCCTAGACGTTGCGTCTGGCTACCACATAGGATTTAGACTGGCTCCACAGAGTAATACCGATCTTTTTTGCACATTTTGTGCTCACTCATGCACACCCGAGATCAACTTCCCAGTTAGTCACTTATCCTCAAATTGCTCCTAGGAAAAAGATTCACCTTCTTGACATGAGTAGTCTAGAATTCTTATTTAAGCCCGAATGTCACGGGTAACCCAGAAGGACCAAAAGAGACGGGAAGCATTGTAGATGTACTCGGCATGAAAGATAGGTGGCACTCCGTGGAGGTGACGAAAGTTGAAGGGTGTGGTTAGGTCTCAGTCGACTGAGACTTAATTAAGTCTTAGTAAGAAAAAAGACAATTTATTTTTGCACAGATCTTAGTGTAAGATCCTAGGAATATAGCATTGACTGAAACATAATCAAGCCTAAGTCGACTGGAGATTTAGTAAGGTTGAACGTAAAAACACAAGGAGAGGTGACTGCTGAGGGACTCGAAAAGAAAAAAGATGACAACTAAAGAGCTACTCCCTCTGTCCCATAATATAAGAACGTTTTTTACACTAGTAAGGTGTTAAAACGTTCTTATATTATGAGACGGAGGAAGTATTTTTTTTAAAGAGAAAGATCCCTGGCCTCTGCATAGGAATATGATTCATGCGGCCACAACTGAGGGACTAGTGATCCAAGAATTCCACAGCTCATTGCAGAAGAGTGGAGCGTCGGTCCAAGAACGAAACGGACTGGCTGTGCGCTTAATCAATTTCGCGGAGGCCCCCTTACGTCCAGTACGCAGGCAGGCGTACGTGCACCTCTCGATCGGGGCATCGTGTGAGCAGTCGTTGCCGCTCGTCGTTTTCGATGGCTCCGCACGGCGCGTGGCACGTACGTACGGCGGTGCCGCATCCGACATGCGCGTGCCGCTAGTGCGCGCGCACAGTGCCCCCCGGCGTCGTCGTCGGACAGGGGCTCCATTCCCGGACCGATCGATGCGCACATCCGGCACCCACACGTGCCGCTGCCTTCCGAAATCTTAACCCCGACGATTCGATCAGATCAGGGCCTCAACAGGAGCTAGCGCGTATTATTGCACTTTTTTAAAAAACATTTATAGTACGTATTAAAAACCGATCTCTTCTCTTCTCGTCTCGTCTCCTTGTTCTCCAACCCCCTCTCCTGGGATCGGCCCACTAGCAATGCCGCCAAGCGACGAGTCCGGCCAGCCATCGGCACGGCCCTGCAACTTTGTACTGACGCTCGTCTGCATGCATGCCAACAAGCACATAGTATGCTGCGGCAGTGGTACGTACAAGTACCCGCATTGGTTTTTAGGCAGAGGGAGGAACGACGCAGGGTATCTTTGTACCGTAGCGCGCAGGATCTCGATGAGAAATATCATGCATGCTCATCGATCCCACCAAGCAAGGGCCTGATCAGAGTGGACAAAAACCAGACCGAACAACGGAAGCATCTGCTATGGCGCGTGTTGTTATTCATACAAAACAAGCGGATCAGTTCAAGAGAGAGATGGATGCAGACATGGATAGCACAGCGGCAGCAAGGCATGGGGCTCGTTGAACGAGCCTGCGATAAGCAGACACCCCAGGAACTCCAGACTGCGATCGTATGTTATGGCCTAGCTAGCTAGCTAGCTGCCTTGACCCTACCGTGGGCAGCACTGCATGATTGATCCAAGGGCACCCTCATGGATTAACCCGCAAGCTCACTCATGTTTAGCTACATCTAATCACATGTTAATCTCACATCTGTAAGTTGCTGATAATTTGCTGGGAAAAGTTGGTGGTGTACATGGGAAATCAGGAAAGATATTTCCAGGCAAAATCCACATTAACTGGCAACAAGGACAAGACGATGATACATGGGCCTGCCTCACGCACCAAGGTACACAGACATGCACAGTTGATTGATGTCCACCCGATTTGGACCCAGGCAAGGGAGAGAAATCTCCAGGACCATCTCGGCATGCTCACAGGAATGCGGAAGGTGGTCACTTTTTTAGAGAAAAGTCGTCGGCGGAGCCCGAGATAGATAGCCCGACTTTGAATTAACAAAGTTGTCAACTGGCCAGGATTACAATGAAGCACTTACAAAGTAGTAAGAACCAAGAAACGACAAAGATACAGAGAGTTGTAGCAGCTTACAACCTAGTAGAGATGCATGCAAACACAAGATGGAAGAAGGAGCCTAGCCAGAATCACTAAGGCCAAACGTCAAGAGCAACAGCCACACTAGCAGCAGGGTGAGGGGCGGCAAGACACAACACCGGTAAGCAACAACTCCTCGCGCTACTCCTGCAGAACATGCCAAGACCGACAAGCCAATCGCTTCTACCTCTGAAGAGGACAGCTATCCTCTCGCACCGGCTCGAAGGGCGCCATGCCGCCGGAAGGTAGAGTGCTCACCTAAAGCCGAATGGACAAAGTCGACTGGCAGCCCAGGCATGAAGGAGCAGAGCACCACCTCCATTGAGTACCCACGACCTCACCACCACCTGGGCAACCACACATCCAGACGCAAACTGGAGAACGCCACCGGAAGACGAAGATCGCGCGGAGAAGGTGAAGAACATTGCAAGTCGCCGCCACCATTTGCCCTCAACACACGGAGAAGCACCATCCACACCTCTATGTACCCCAAACGGCGCCTACAAGGAGGGGAACGACGTCAACACGCCGATGTCGTCCACAAGGGGGACTAGGACTTCCGCCCCAAGCAAGAGCAAGGAAGAAGGAGACGGGAGGGCATCTCGACGAGGCCTCCAAGAGGTGGTCACTCTTGCAACCTACAATTTTTACAGGAAACGGCGGCAGTTAAGTCATACAAGACCGAAGCCATTCGTAAGCACGAGAAAAAGGAAAGGAAACCCCTAAGTGATCAAAAATAACGACCGGCAAACTATAGCAATGATCATATCCGCACCAACCATCTCTTGACATCACAAGAACAACGAGAAAGATTCTCCACCAGTCTTCAGAAATGGAATGAGGCTCAAGCATTGTTGTCGCTCACTCCAACCACTAGAGGCCAGATCCTGGGTTTTCACTCCAAATATCAGGTCCGAGCAATTCCTTCAACAAGATAGCAAAAAATACATTGTCAGGTATAACCAACTAGGGTCAGACCTAGGGTTTTCACCCGGGGGCTCGAGACGAGATACTCGAGAAGCATCACCAAATCAAAGTCATTATTGTGTTGTCGCCACTACTTTTCGGGATCCCAACAACTACATATGTATCATGGTCTTGACGTGAGATGCCACACAAGTGAATACCATGCACGCATAAGCAAGTCGAACGCTATGCTACAAAACAAACTACCACACGAAACATGAACAAGTTGTGGTTAGATATCATGGTATCGGGTTTCTACCACTAGACGTATGGCGAGTGGAGGTTTAGAAGGTAAAAGAATGGTAAGCCTAGAGATATGTCCAAAATATCACTTGTTTGTGAAATTAAGGGAGTATGATATAACATTATGTGGAATCCTGAAAAGGGTTAGACAATCCCACGTCGTGCGATTAGATCTAGTAGTCCGCCGCCTGGGGTTCTCTCTGTACGTGAGGATACCTTAGAGGTGATCGATGCACCCGCGACGCTCGGATGAACCGTTCATGGTAACCGCAAGGAGTTCTTCATATTGAATTCATGCGCCAGTCAGTAGCTCCAAAAGTCTGAACTAATGAAGAGAGGCAGGCAATACATTTCAACACTACCCTCACGTGTAGACCTTTTTAGTACTCCCCATTTCTTTTTAGTCTGCATATAAAATTTGATCAAACTCAAACATTGCAAAGCTTGGCTAACTTTGTAGAAAAAAATATCAACATCTACAATACTAAAGCTACATGATATGCAAACTAATTTCATGATGCATCTAATAATAGTGATTTCATATTGTGAATGTCGATATCTTTTCCTACAAACTTAGTAAAACTTGATAAAGTTTGACTTTGATCAAGTGTTATATACAGACTAAAAAGAAACCAAGGGAGTGGGTGTTGTCACCTCATCTCTCGGTCATGATTTCCTAATTTAAAATTAATCGCTACACCATTTTAGAGACATGAAAATGCTGACTGCTAGAAACGCAAGTGGTAGCCTACTGTGTAGCATGTGTTTAGTTAGATGACGTGCAAGGCTGCATCCCATAGCACCAGACTTCCGTCGTGTGATCGTGCCACACCAAAAAAGTAGCCCCACACTTGAGCCAATCAGCTACCAGATGCAGATCGGGCAAAGCCGGCCTCACCGGACTGGACACGTACAGCACGGTGACAAGACGCACGGACGCGTACGCGCGCCCATCCGATCGTAACACGAACGCACGTACGCGGGAGGGGCATGTATCATCAGGGCGGCCAACACTATCGTGTTGCATGGCGAATCAAACGAGCGACGGAGACGTAGCCACCTCACATCACGTGGAGGGGCAGTGCGTGTGTTCGCCCACTTTCAGGCGCTCCAGGCTCAATAATACCACTACCGGTGACTGTTTAGTAGGGTGTAATTGGGATTTTGGAAGTGATCGATGGCGCCGGTCGCCACCACCACCACCTTGGGAAGCTGAAACGGCCGCTAGCTCTCTGCCTAGACTTTTTCCTCCTTTGATCCCTTCTCCAATGGGAGGAATAACGGATAAGATCGGTGTGGATAGCAAGCAAGCAAGCCGAGTTCACCATATCCGTTTCGTCCCATGGTCCGATGAGGAGTCAGCGTAAACTTTGATTCTTGGACTGTCTGTGACTGTGAGTGCCTAAATGGACACATATATATGCGTGAACAAATATGCCTTGCCGCCCTGTATGGTGTATGCTGTAATGAATGATTGTAAGAACTTATTTTGAATTAATTAATATATGGGGTGTTTTTTCAAAATAAAAATATGCCTTGCCGAGGAAGAAGAAAGGGCCTCAAAATGACGAAGAAAATTGTACAAGGAAAAAGATTGTCTATCTAATCGTGAATTAGCTGGCATGACATGATGCGACGAGCTACTGAAGATTTCCAACGTAAGAATAGTCAGACGCTTTACGGGGGACAGGAGTAGTAGATCAGAGTGACTGATGGGCACTTTGGCATGGAATTCGCGCTGCAATGTCCGTCGGGTTGAGTGGACGTAGCAAAGCTGCATGCATGCTCTTTCAAAAATCAAAGGCTCCACTCTTTTGAGATCAGCTGCATGCACGGTGTACTTCCACCGAGTAAATACTACAGTAGTACATACTGGATGAACAACGACAAAGCAGAGAAGAAAACAGATGTGCGGGTGCAGGCGTACCTCCTCGTATGATGACAGGGCACTGGTAAATATTGATTTCAGTGCGAGCAGGCAGCTCATTGCAAACGTCCAAGTCAGTGCCAGGAGTATCAAATAGTGCTTTCTGGGGCACCCAAGATGCCCTGTTCCCTTGCTACCCATTGGCACGCTCCATGACAATTTGGACCAATTTGATTGGACTGGCTTCTAGGAGCACGCCTAGCTGCCTGCCTTGTGCACCTCTGCCTTTACCTGTGGTTGGATTTTACGTGTCGGTTCCATGTTCATGTCATTTTGTAGACAACCCTAATGAAATGTCGTCCCAGTGGCACTTAGGGTTGTCGGACGACATCGAAATAGAGAATGTATCATATGCGTACTAGCTGCACCTGTCGATATTTTTTTTAGAGTCCACAAAAAACGTGTTGTAGCTTTATAGACCGAGAGAGTACCACCATTACTCAAAGATGACCTTAACTCCTCTCCCTTGGCACACTCGTCGATTTTGGCCCATCGGATGAAGAAGTCAATTGTCACCATATTTGCAAAAAATATCCCCATACTTCATCAAAATCAACATGTACTTTAGGGTAGTTTAGCTGGCTTTTGCTTTTCCTTAAATTTGTTTGGTTTTTTCTTTGTTCTGTTTTGACCGTCTAGCTTGATTAGTAGTAACTCCTACTCCACGCCTTTTGGGGTCTTCTTCTTCTTCTTCTAATACACAACATCATACACATTTAAACACAGAAATGATAAATGCACGTGTATACTGGCTTTCCGACCATGGTGTTTAGCAATTTAGGAAATCTACACTCCACTCATGCACGCCAAATCATCAAGTGACAAGAAAGAGAGCTGCAAAAATGCCAGAATCCCTCTATTTCAGTAGGAGTGTGAATTCGGGGAACACATGAGAAATCCCAAGGCGCATGATTGGGATAAGGAAAGTGGGAAAAGATGAAGACAAAAGGAGAAATGGGAAATGGGTAGAAAGTGATCCGACCTGAGCGAGGACAAAGAAAAGCCCCCTCTGCCGGGCAAGGAAACCGAATGGGACTTTTTTCTGTTTCTTTTTGCATGGTAATACGTGTCTCATTTCATATCATAAAAAACAAAGTACAAGTCACGTAAGAACCGACATGACAAAACTGAAAAGATAGCAGAACATCTCTGAGCTTGACACCAACGCTCATCACCTGCCTTCGGCATCACCACAGTAGCCACCGAAGAAAAGAATGACGGATCACCTCCTCACCCGAGTTTGACGCGGCTTCATCGCTTATATGCAGCTTTGCGGACCTCCAAGGTGACTCACCAAAAGTGAAGCCATTGTCGTTGACCAAATCAGACCGGGACAACACCCCGAAACGCCATTGAACTCCGAATCTGGCACCCCACCACGACTAAGACGCCGAAGGAGGAAACCATACCTGCCATCCACGAGCCACAAACCCAGCACACGTTTCGTCTTTCAGATGTCGTTGATGCAGACCACAATCTGCATCCGCTCCTGGACTACCTCCCAACCTCCGCGCCGACGCTGGAGCAAACGGCGGAGCCCGAGGACACAGGTCTACCACGAGGATGCCGCCGCCACATCATCCTTGCTTGAACAGACTGGTTTTCAAATCCATCCCCAACCATAGGACCAATGACCTTGTCAGGAAAGGATCCGAAGAAACTTTATTCAGCGCTTTCATCGTCGCCGCTGAAACCAAGACGATGAACAATCTAAAAACCTAGACTACAAAAGAGTAAAAACTTGATCCATGCGCGTGGATCCGGTGACCCTCCTCACCACTGACGACCGAGGTGGCTGGCGGAGGGGAGCCGCCGGAGGACGGCGCTGAGAAATGGCCTCTCCTGGCGGCGGCTAGGGTTGCGACCGCCAGGGACGAGAGAAAAACAATCTGGACAACCGAATGGGACATAACGATCTGCCCTCGAAGCGCCAACCACCAACCTACCATACACGGTAGAAATATACGAGTAGTAGTAACGAGCGGGAAAGACACCTGTGGTAAAGTTAGAGCAAAGAACACACGATCGGCTCAAATGTTATCAGCCAGCAAGATACCCACCTGCGTGATCTTCGACCTCTCCAATGCTGGCGTGTTGTTTCAACGATGTGTCCCCCCTCCGCCCGGAGAAAAATACCCCGGGTTGGTTGGTTATGCTGTTTTAGACGCGAGCAGGTGTTGGCATGCGGGGGCAACACGCGGACGCGAGGAAAATGGCCAAGGATCAGGCGATGTGCTCTCTCTCACGGAGCGCAGTCCGTAGCCGGTCCAGTCTGCCAAAAAATCGCAGGGTGCCCGCCCGCCACGAGAGCCTGCGGGTGCCCATAGCCGGCACCCACACCACACCGACCGACGGCTACCCGGCCCGTGTGCACTTCCACGTACGGTTCCACCCCCCAAAAGTACGCATGAGAGACATGACCACACGCACAGCACAGACGGTGCCTGCGCGCATCTTTTGTACCCGTGGGCGCGCAGCGCGCGCGGTGTTTTCTAGCAGACGTGTCGGCCGCCTCGCGGTGACGATCAGCTCCGAATCCTGCTGCACACGTACGCATTTGCATGTACGGCCCTGACATGTAACTATTCCTATGTACTGATGTACGACGTGCTGCTAGACGCCATGGATGGCATGGCATGGCATGCTAGGCCCCAGCTCCAGCGTGCAGAGTCTGTCTCATGGATGGTATGCATGCATGCCTGCATGCATGCAACAGATCACACGCGTGTTGACGACTCAAAGGGCCGACGTCCGACGGGCATACATGGCTAGCTACAGCTTAAAAGTAGGGATTAACACCCCCACAAAGTAGGGATTAACACCATCGAATCCATTGCTGGTTGTAAAGCTCGAGCGCTGAGCTTAGTGTTGACTGTTAACAGTGCATGCGAGCTTAGTGCTGCTGTTCACCATGCATGCATGCTCGACCTTTTTTTTGTCTTTTTCTTGGCGGATACCTCGACAATATTAGCCAGGGAACGCTCTGGAAATGCATGATGTGATGAAGAACCGAAAAGAAAGACGAGAGAAGTGCAGCACTGTCTGGAAACGCAGCGGTTTTATGCGCGATGAGGGGTCGATCACCCAATAGCAAAACCTTAGCCACACAACGGGTTTCAGGAGACCGACCGCCTTTGATCGCTGGTCATTATGCTGCAAGCGAATGCTACTGTTCTTGTTGGTGATGTGCGCCATGCATGGTACTTCCACTAACCTATGGTTCACCCAACCTCTATGCTCTCCACATCATTCTACTGTAGAGATATGTGAGCTATTTATGGTCGGAGGAAAAAGAAAACATTAGCCTAAAACGTTAAAATAAAAACCTTAAATAGTTGAGCAAATCATATATATTTTTTCAAAAAGGAGGCTGTCACCTGGCCTCTGCACAAAGCTAATTGAGCAAAAATTACCCGCGGAAAAATTGAGCAAATCATCTAAGAAAAACACCTACTTGTCTCAGAATTTAAAATTAAATTTGAAAAAAAAATAAAGCATCCTATCATATGAGCTGGGCATTATCATTATCACGAGTTCGCAACTTAATTTGTTGTTTTTGTTTCTCGACTTGTTATCTGGATTTAGATTTGAAATTTTGTGATTGGTAGATGTATAATTCTCCATGTGACAAAAGAAAATCAGAATAGTAATATAATTTATGTTTTGCAGGAAGAATAATCGCTTATAAATGTGTCTTCGTGAATCGAAGTACAGTGCACTACAAGATCAACTTATTGAGGTAGTGCACAACAAGATTGCGAGCATAGGCGATCATTTACCATACATCTTGTATCATGTCACCAAATACCCCTTACATGCCATTCACAAAAGAACAAAAGAACAAATAGGATAAAGTGAGCATGTCGTGTAAGTGCCGGCGGACAATTTCATTGTTGATATGATCGGCCTCACATGCACTTTCGCTTCTTCTGTAAGACCTCAGCATATTACTTGAATGTATTGTTGATACATCGTGGCTTGACCTATCGCCTTTCTACCATTGGTACATCGTGGCTTGAGTGTATGTGCTAACATCGGAAAACATATTTGCCAACGTGTGTGGCTTGAAAATTAGGATTTCCATAAGGTATAAGGGCTTGTGTAGCTCCTGTGAGGGAGAGATAAGGCATGTACTTTCTATGTGGTTGTATTGTCTTATGGTACATTTAAATCAATAAAAAGTTAGTTTCCTAGGAAAAAATATTTTATCCGAAAAAATTAAAGTTAACATCTTTGTCCTCACTCTTAGAGCAAGATTTGTATTAATGTTAGCTTTAATTAAATTAGTAAAGTCAAAATCGCTCAACAAAACTCTCTTGCCGGTCCAGGCTAAAAGCTTGCAAATCCTTTTATTTTAAGCTTAAAGTTTCTATTAATGTTAAATATTTTCAGCACGAAGGGCTGGGGGGGGGGGGTATCCGCTTTTTGATGCTTTTGAAATTTTGAAAAAGGTCATATAAAAACGCATGGTGTAGGTAGCACTGATATATAACATGTCTCAAATATTCAAACCAATATTTTTACACAAGTCGATAGCAAAAATGGACAAAATTGACACTCAATAGTACCTAGTGCAAAGTTGGGCTTTAATTTTGGCCCATTTATCACAATTGGCAGCAAATTCCATTTATGTTTTTGAGCTAGGTTTCAAGTTTTGCGTGAATTTTCATGATACCATATATTCACATCATGTCTATGTGTTAAATAACAATCAGATTTTAAAACACTTTTACCATACATTATGAGTGTCCGGTGCAATATTTCCGAGAGAGAGAGAGAGAGAGAGAGAGAGAGAGAGAGAGGAGGAGGAGGCGTGAGTTATTCAGCTCAATAGTTTGCATTGCCCCTCAGCGCGCGAAAATCCATCTCTGCACCCGAGCTCATCTGCACCTGTGCTTACGGAAAAAATCAAAACAAATACTAGAAAAATTGAAAAAATTCCAAAAAAAATTTGTGGGGTAGACAATTTGATGCGTGAGGCCCGCTCCAAATTTCAAGTCATTTGTACGTTTGATCAGCTCTTAGCAAAAAAGACAAATTGGGGGTCTGTAAAAATGTTTACTGTTCATGTACTGTTTTGGTCCAATTTGTCTTTTTTGCTGAGAGCTGTTCAAATGTCCAAATGATTTTAATTTGGAGTGGGTCTCATGCATCAAATTGTCTATCACATAAAAAAAACTGGAATTTTTTGAATATTTACGAATTTTTTTCTAACCGGATGCAGATGAGTCTCGTCACCGAAACGCCCAGTATTTATTTATCCTGATCACCGTCCAGTCGTGATCTCACGAATCTCAAAGTAGGATCGGACGGTGATGGAGATAGTGCCCTGTAGGGATCAGACCCGGAAAAGATTTTATCCCATTCTCTTCGTGGAGGATTGGTGGTATCCACCTTCTTGTCTCTTGTCACCGGGGCCCGCTGCGCCTCCCTCCAAATATATTCCTCCCCTCCTTCACTGTCTTCTCCCTCACTCCCCCGATTACAAATACCCCACCGTGCCCGACAGCTCTCCCGCACACTCACTCGCAGCTAGCTCACACACCTCTCATCTCATGGTGCTCCAGACCGCTCAGCAAGAACCATCCCTGACGCGTCCGTCTCACTGCAGCGTCGCCAGCGCGCGCTCGCCTGCGGCCATGGACACCAGCCATGCGACTCCCCTGCTCCTCCAGCCTCCCGCTCCCAGCATTGACCCGTTCGCCGCCAAGGCGGCCGTCAACAAGAACGGCGGCGCGGCTACCGCGGTGTACGACCTCCGGAGGGAGCCGAAGATCCCCGCCCCGTTCGTGTGGCCGCACGCCGAGGTGCGCCCCACCACGGCCAAGGAGCTGGCCGTGCCGGTGGTGGACGTGGGCGTGCTGCGCAATGGCGACGCCGCGGGGCTCCGCCGCGCCGTGGCGCAGGTGGCCGCGGCGTGCGCCACGCACGGGTTCTTCCAGGTGTCCGGGCACGGCGTGGACGAGGCCCTGGCGCGCGCGGCGCTGGACGGCGCGAGCGGCTTCTTCCGGCTGCCGCTGGCCGAGAAGCAGCGCGCGCGGCGCGTCCCGGGGACCGTGTCCGGGTACACGAGCGCGCACGCCGACCGGTTCGCCTCCAAGCTCCCCTGGAAGGAGACCCTGTCCTTCGGCTTCCACGACCGCGCCGGCGCCGCGCCCGTCGTGGTGGACTACTTCACCAGCACCCTCGGGCCGGACTACGAGCCAATGGGGTAATATATCCACCCGCCCACACCCCTATCCAGCTCCAGCTGCGGATCCATCCCCGCCACTGCATTTTTTTCCTTTTGTTTCCGCGCGACCGTACGTTCGATCGGCGCCCACGTACGTAGTACGTGCGTACGCAGTAGCAGTACTTGAAGCCGCCGTACTACGTGCTGAGTACTGACAAGTGAACACGTGCAGGAGGGTGTACCAGGAGTACTGCGGGAAGATGAAGGAGCTGTCGCTGAGGATCATGGAGCTGCTGGAGCTGAGCCTGGGCGTGGGGAAGCGCGGGTACTACCGGGAGTTCTTCGCGGACAGCAGCTCCATCATGCGGTGCAACTACTACCCGCCGTGCCCGGAGCCGGAGCGCACGCTGGGCACGGGCCCGCACTGCGACCCCACGGCGCTCACCATCCTGCTGCAGGACGACGTGGGCGGGCTGGAGGTCCTCGTCGACGGCGACTGGCGCCCCGTCCGCCCCGTCCCCGGCGCCATGGTCATCAACATCGGCGACACCTTCATGGTAATTACTGCTCTCTTAGCGTTGCTTTCGCTGATTAATTGCAGAAACAGTAGTCAACTACCCATGCTCTGTTCCGCTGTGCTCTGCTTCCTAACGAGCGAACCGGCCCATAAAAACTGCCTCGCTATCTTGGAACCAAGAGGAAAGGGACCGTGGGAGCCTACTGACACGACGTGATTGCACTCTGCTTCCTAACAAGCGAGCCGCTGGTAGGGCTATCACCGTAAAGCTGCTGACATGACGTGATTTTTTTCTCTTTCTTTCTTTCTCAGCTCCAATCAACGCTGGTTATTAGATCATTAGAGTGGACAGGTTGAATTAACATGCAGTAGTTAGTACTTAGTTAGCAGCCACAAACGGGTCCCGTTCTCTGAACTGAGCTGACAGAGCGACAGACATTAGCCGTCCTGATCGTCGACCATTAATCACCTTGCTTCCTAGGACGATGCCTGAAGGAAGCTGCGTCCAGTGCCCCTCAGGAAGTGGAGGTGATTGTCATCACTTTTAGACTCGTCAATTCCACTGATGAAGACGTACCAGCACATGGATCAACGTATCCGTTTCTAGTGGTCTCGGAAAGTAGGGTTTTATTCCGCTCCATCTATCGATCTATCCGCCCGTCCAAAAAGGCTGCGAGCACTAGGGCCGGAGCCAATCGGAGCGCGAGAAAAGATAGGGGGATAGCAAGCCATGTAGACGTAGATGTGGATGTAGATGTAGGAGAGGTGTATTGTATGCTGCCGTCTTGCGGCAGGTCTGGAGTGTTACGGTAGGCGGGTGGTTTTGTACAGTAGCGGCGGCGACGGTGAGGTGGCGGCGCTTTCGGTGGCGGGCCAACCCAGGTGCATGCGCGCGCGCGCTCGTCGTTTTCCCGCATGAATCTGCTCCTACGCCCATGGCAAGGGGGGTGGGCTTGCCTGTCGGTGAATGCTGCCGCCGGGTGATATGGAGTTGTCAAGTTGATCTCCTGCCCTGGTTTTGGGCCCGTCGACCTCGGCCAGTTGATCTAATACGGCGCGGTACAAGGTTTCCCCACGGCACTGTATCGTTCCGCGCCTCGCCATTGGCGGGCCTGTTGGTTTCGGCGCATCCCCGCTTCGTCCGTCGCTGTTAATTTTCCGCCCCTCCTCGCCGACGACGACGGCCAGGCACGTGCGCCGTGCTCCCGGTCGCCGCCCCGCCGGACGGGCTTCACGTGGGCGCGGCCGCTCGTCGCGTGGCCCCTCCAGCCTTCATAGTCGGTTTTGTTTACAGCTCATGGTACACTGCATTTCATGTCATGTTGCTTCTTTGGAGCCAGGGACGGCCGCCATGACGCGTCCTTGTCTCGCGTCTCAATTTTGCTTGCGCCTCGAAAATGATTAGCCGTCAAAATGGAACGTTTGAGTGGTCTGACTAACAGTGTGGCGCTTGTTTTCAATGCATGCATGCAGGCGCTGTCGAACGGGCGGTATAAGAGCTGCCTGCACCGGGCGGTGGTGAACCGGCGGCAGGAGCGGCGGTCGCTGGCCTTCTTCCTGTGCCCGCGCGAGGACCGCGTGGTGCGGCCGCCGCCGGGCCTGAGGAGCCCGCGGCGGTACCCGGACTTCACCTGGGCCGACCTCATGCGCTTCACGCAGCGCCAGTACCGCGCCGACACGCGCACCCTCGACGCCTTCACCCAGTGGTTCTCCTCCTCCTCCTCCTCCTCGGCCCAGGAGGCGGCCTGACCGGATCGATCCACGGCCTGATTCGCCCCGAGGATCGCGACACGGAATTTTTGTCGGGGCCAGCCCACGTGCGCGCGCGCGCCCCCCGTCTCAGGTGCGGTGGGCCCGGGCGGAGTGGCGCCCACGTGGATTTCCGGCCCCACACCACCTTCCATTTTTGGACGCTGGCTCGCGTTCCCTCCTCCTAGCCTTGTTTGTCACGACTCGCCATATGCACGCCCCCTCCTCACCTCACCTAGTGTACATACCATGGAAATCATGGAAATATATGATATATAAATCGCATTTCCTGCCTTACTAGTAGATGCCGCAATCAAGCGACGAATATGGATGGATGGACGCTTGTGTGCAAACACCAAAATGGGATCGCTCGAAATTTCCGTTCTGGACGGACGCCAAAGACGATATCAATACTGCTACTAGCTTGTTTTTTCCTCCCTTCCACAAGATGCGGCGTTCTCGTATCGAGCTGGAGAATCGCCGGGCTTTTGTTGGGTTGCGCCACGCGGAGGCGGAGGCCACCGTGGAGCATCTCTCCTCTTCCCGCGTCCCGGCTCGGCGTGGTCCCGTTTCTTCCCGTGTCCTGTATGCGGCGGGAAATCGGAGATTGTTTGCATATGGTTCGCGCTTATCTTCGTCGGAGCTGCCATTTTTGGAACGGAGCGTCGGCATGCGTGCCGATGCCGGCCAAGGCGAGCCTGGCGGGAGATAATTACACCTACGGTCCTCATACTCTCCGGCATGTAACACAACAGTCCCAGAACTCGCGGAATGCTCCACTACGGTCCTTAAATACGAGGATACGCTCCAATACGGTCCTAGTTACGT
Source organism: Aegilops umbellulata (assembly GCA_032464435.1). Classification (NCBI taxonomy): domain Eukaryota; kingdom Viridiplantae; phylum Streptophyta; class Magnoliopsida; order Poales; family Poaceae; genus Aegilops; species Aegilops umbellulata. The sequence continues at coordinate 475,862,207 of CP136056.1, read as the reverse complement.
CTCACTCTATGCCTCGCGCCCAACCAGGTGCCACGCCAGTGTACAGTAGATGTGTGGGCCCCCCATGTCAGCACAGAAGAGAGAAAAACAAGGAAAAATAAAATGCTAGGCGGAGGATCGAACCTGAAACCTCCAGAAAATCAAACAGACGAACTGGCCACAAGGCCAACCTGTCCGTCGTGTTCACGTATCAGCGGAAACTCTATAGAGTTCCGTATATCGCTAGCTTTCGCCTGCGCACATACTGGCCCCGCCCAGTAGCGCAGCGTATCTCTTCTACTTTTTTCTCGAATCTTCCAGCGATTTTCCTGTACGTTGCCTACCGGTTTCCTTCTTATTTTTACCCAGGTTTATGTTTAATTTTCCCATATAAAAAATATAATCATTGTTAATATACATTTCTGTGTATTTTAAATCTTTAATTTATTTTCATATAATTGGTCCGGCCTAGTAGCATACCGTACCCCTTTTTTTTAATCTTCAAGCGATTTTCCTGATGCATATTCTATCCTTTTTTTTACCAAGTTCGTGTTTATTTTTCCTTTCTATTTTTAAATTTCATTTTTCCATTAAAATAATACAATTATTGTGTATTTTAAATATTTATTCTATTTCCATTAATTTGTACCTTGAAGACGTAAACATGAACTTTTTCCAAAATTTATGTGGATTTAAAAAAAATGTCAGAAAAATTTATGTATCTTCATTCAGGACCACAAACACGCGCAATTATATGCCCAACTACCGGTTTTTATATTAAAGTAAATTTTCAAAAAAAATCATGTTTACCTCTTCAAGTTACTCAATAATGAAAACACAATGAATATTAAAATACACAACAATTGTGTATTAGTAATTATTGTAATTTTTTCTTACTTTTCTTTTTTTAACTGGAAAAGATAAAAAGAAAACCGGTCATTGGGCATATAATAGGGCAAAATGATAACCATTTTCTAAAACCATGCTGAACATTATTCAAAATATACTTTGTTAATTTTTGAAATTATTATGTATTTTAATACGATGAGGATACAAAATAATGTGTGTTTGTGGTCATGAATGAAGATACATAGATTTTCTTATAATTTATTTTATTTAAATACATATAAATTTTAGAAAAAGCTAATGTTTATGTCTTCAAGGCACACAATAATGAAAATACAATAAAGATTTAAAATCCACAATAATTGTATATTTATAATCATTGTATTTTTATATGGGGAAAATAAACATAAACCTGGGGAAAAATAAAAAGAAAACCGGTAAAAAATGCACAGGAAAATCGCTTGAAGAAGATTCGAGAAAAAAGAAGAAGAGATACGCTACTGGGCTGGCCCTGTTATAAGCGAGTGATCTGTGCGATTGCTCCAATTATTTCTTGCTGCCAATTGTATGTCATCGATATGGCAGCCTGGTGGCTAGCTCGGCTGCTCTCTTACGCAGAGGTTTCAGGTTCGATCCCTCGGCATAGTATTTTATTTTCCCTTTTTTTCTCTCTCCTATGCTGACATGGGGGCCCACACATCTACTATACACTGACGTGGCACCTGGCTGGGCGTGAGGCGTAGAGTAAGACGTAGCCAGGACCGTATTGGAGCGTATCCTCGTATTTAAGGACTGTAGTGGATCCAGCATTCCGCGAGTCCCGGGTCCGTTGTGTTACATGCCGGAGAGTACGAGGACCGTAGGTGTAATTATCTCGCCCGGCGGGGATGGGAATGGGCGCCGTTGTTTGGTTCCGCGGGTGCCATCGCGATCCGAGCGATCTGCTGCTTCGACGGCTTCCGGCCACGCCACGTCCTGAATATCCCACAGGTGTGTGTATGTACGTAGCTTTCTGTGACGCCCCGGACGGGATGCAGCGCCGCTCGGAGAAGCGACGAGACCCATGATGCCTTGGCTGCGCGTGCAGCGGCGGAACGAGAAGAGGAGGAGAGCAGATGTTAACTGACGAAACTGAATAAATTGTGCAGCCGACACTTGTGCTGTGCTGTGAAGGCCACTGTATCCGATGAGAGTGAGCAAGATGGCGGGACCCGCAAGTCAGGTAGACCACCAGTGGATCAAATACTGACACTGGCCCACGGTTGTAAGTGTGTGGCAGATGTAATATAAATAACCCCAGTCCCCAGGCATCTGCATCAAGCGATGCACGCAGCCATAAGCTCTTTCTCAGCTGCTCCACTAACTCAGTGACATCACGAATTCAAGGACAACTGACTGCTATAGCATTACCAGAAGTGAGGTTTTCCATCAGAACTGATGCCACCCTCCGCGCCGTGGCTCTACCTATCGGCTTCCAGTACATCATTACATTCATCTTACAACAAATGTTGTCCGAGCAAAAGAAAGAATGTAAAAAAACACATACATGATTCTACAGCTGCACAATGCTTTTGCCTTTTTTAGCATCAACAAGAATCATATGCTTATACCTAGGGCCAAAATTCAGTCTAGTGTAATAGTACGTACCCACTAACCGGTAACGGCTTGTCTTGAATGTATGTTTCGCTACATGCTTGCTTCGATCTCCTTGGGCCGCCACGTGGTCTTTTGGACGCAGAGCAGCCCTTCCTTGCCCTTGGCGTAGGTCATGCGCACCTCCCACTGCAGGGACTTCGCCATGCCTTCGAGCTCGCTTATTGTCTCCGCGTCGTCCCTCACGATCAGTTTGCCTTCTGGCCTCAATATCCGGTCAACCTCGGCAAACACTCCCACCAATTTACATCTGCGAACAAACAAAGCAATTGCTTGAGACGATTCAGTTATGCAAACCGGTACAACACGCACAAAATGATGTTGGCACATACTCCCTCCATTTCAAAATAAGTGTCATGGTTTTAGTTCAAATTTGAACTAGGAACGGAGGAAGTATATGAGAACCTTGTAGGAGTCAAATACTTGAGGCACATTCAGATGCATGAATTGAAAAACCCACGAATAGTATAAAGATAGGAATTGGGTGGCATGTGCGGAGAGACTTTTTTTTTCGAAAAGGGGCTTAAAACCCAAAGAGAGGTAGTTGGATGCAAGAAATATTTCAAGAAAAATGTTTCTTGGAGTTCTCAAAGTTATCTTATCATGAGCTGAGTTGATGTTTCAAATTCCCCAAACAGTGAATGAAAGCGAATTTCAGTCTAGTAAGTATGAAGAAACTGAAATCACCGAGACGGTAAAACACTGACCTCTTTTTGAGCTTAGAGAAGAGATGGTCTGCGTGTAGGAGGTCATATGTTCTTGGGTAAGTGCTGAAAGATTCGCACCAGTCATGATACATTCCAAACAAGCCACGCTCATAAACAATGGGCAGTGTGTCAGCCGAATCGATTGGCACGATATTCATAACCCAGACTTTTTGGTCCCTCAGTGCTGCGGCAAAACTGCAAAGCAACAAATGTAAAACATTAGCCAAGAGAAATAACTAAAGGGAGGTGTGAATACATTCTCATTATGAGTGTTCTTGAATGAAACATTTTGTGAAATGAGTGGAATTGAAAATCAAAATGCATCATCGGGAGATATAAAGAAAGCCATTTACTTACCCTCCGTATACGGCTCTCATGTCCATGACATTTCTCACTTTAGACCAGTCAATCCCCATGCCATTCACATACGACTTACTTACAACACGTTTCCAGTGTGCATAGTCTGCCTCGAAGTCTTCATTCGCTGGTTTTCCATAAACTCCAACACGAGAACCATCAATCCAGAAGGGAGTCTTCTCAAGCCTTTGAGGCCACATCTCTGGCCATTTTGATCCTCTTACTGACGGACCAATCGGCAATTTGGGTATGCACGCTTGTAAAGGTACATTCCTGCATAACACAAGATTGTTTAAGAAAAGCAGCGTAGTTCAGATATGTAAATATAACGTAGCAAAGCCTTAACCATACCATGCAGCATCTGCATCGTCGGTTTCCTTGCATAGCGGTGGGCTGTTTTCTGATCTTTTCTCATAGCAGTTGTTGTCCATTGGCTTCTGATATATGGCCATACCAACTTGATTTAATGTATCCTTTGTTTTCTTAACCATTTTCCAGCACATGGACTTTGTCAGAGAAGACATGGCTGAAAAAAGTAAGCAACTGAAAGTTAGATCTGGTTCACTTTGATGATGGATGAAAAACTTTGCAGTTGGTTCGTAGCATGTGTTTATTATTTAAATAAATAGGTCAAATCTATTCATGAAGTTGGGCACATCTAATGCTAACCAATGGTTCATTGTATTTGTGATAATAAAGCACAACTTGTGTTGTCAGCCTTCGTTATAGGTGAAAAGAACAATGAAAGAGAGTTTACAACATTTGAACTTCTGTTACAAGCAACATGTATTTCTCTGTGTGTGGATTGTGGTGTAGTGTTCTATAGAAAATCAGGTGTAACCATTCAGAGGCAGCAACAGTTTTTCCTGATGTACCAAAGCAAGTGAACAGCTACTTGAACTGTTCTAGAAAAACAGAGGAAAACAACGGTTTTGGTACGGTTCATTGATATTGCAGCAATGTTCTGTATAGCGGTACAAGTGATATTAAAAGAAGTGTTCAATAGAATACCATTCCAAATTTCAACATCTTCAGGGAGCTTTTGGTAAACAGGAGTGGCAGACCAGACGAAGTAACCACCAGGACGTAATAGTCGGTTCAATTCCAGCAAAAGCTTGCCACCTGAAAGTAACCAGTTGTCATAAACCATATTCATATCATACAGTACACAGTAGCTACCAGGAGATATCGAAGGGTAAACATGCCACCACAAGACAAACCTTCAATGTGCCAAGGGACTCTGCAGCGAGCACAGTGAATGACATCAAAAACCCTGCTAGGATATGGAAGTCTCTTGGTGCCCATTACAGCTGATATTGCTGGAATTCCTCTCTCCAGCGCAAACTGTACTTGAGCTTCATGCTCGTCTTTTGGAGCAAATGACATGGTAAGCACATCTCTATCAAACATGTAGCCACCAAAGCTAGCAACTCCACAACCAACATCTAATATGACACGGCTTCGTTTACCCCATGCAATATCAGGTAAAGCCTGCACGTAGTAGTTTCATAAGCATGTAAATGCATAGACATCGGACACCATGATATGGTGATAATATTGGTTTCAAAGAAAGAACATGCAAATTTCATCATCACAGTCCTGGAACATGTGCAAACTCCTTCAAGTGAGTGATAGCAACAATTGCCTTGATACTTAGGTATGTGTTATAGTATTAATCAACTGTTGGTGTGTGGAAGTGAGTCATAATAGGGGCAATGGTAATAAACCTGCTGAATAGTATCGATGTAGTGGAGTGCGCCATTCTTGAACTGAGTCCCTCCCCCAGGAAACAGAAGATGATCCCCAGAAACTTTAACCCAGTTCTGATGGCCCTTGTACTCTGCAAGCTTGGTGTGAGGGACGTTGCTGTACCATACCTGCAAAAATAGTGCACTTGTTATAAGCAAAAGGAGAAGTTGACCAGCAAAAGATTGCTCGGTGTTATAGAAACATCATTAAAAGACAAAATTACCTTGTCCCTGCTCTTGGGCCACTCGATGGGGCGCTTATATCCTTCCGGAAGTGGAACAAGGCAAGTCGGAGGCTCCGCAGGGCAATGCCTCTCACGGTGTTCATAATGCTTGGTAGAATGAAGCTTCTTGATAGCCTTCTCATTGTCAAGGCAAGGTATGTAATCTGTCACGGCACTGCTATTACATAATTTCCAGCTATAGGTGATTTCACCACCTGAAGATTTTGATGCTGCTTGAGCTTCCTTCTCATTCTTTGACTCTGCAGCCTGTGTAGGGAATGACCCATTCTCGGTATTTGACTCCTTCAGAAGTTCAGACTGAGCTCCATCAGGAAATACCTCATTGGCTTTTGCAGCCGGTTCCTTCTCTCCACTTTCTTCCACTTTCTCCTCGATTTGAGGCTGTTCAGTTGCATCGTCCTCAGACTTTCCTTCTTGATTTTCCTTCTTCTCCCCATCGGATTTTTCAACATCATTGTCAGTTGTGCTCTTCTCCTCCTCATCACCAGATTGCCCAGTCACCCCACCCTCCTTAGCACTCTGTCCTTCTGATTTTCCATTTGCATCATCGAACGAATCCTTACTGTCCTCCTTCTCCTTTGGTGGTTCCTTTTCTTCAGCCATCTCGACAGGCTTCTCCATTGTGTTCTCAGGGAACTTCTCTTCCTCAGGAGCATCCCTGTTACTATGCGACTCATCTGGAACATTGTCATTGTTGTCAGTGTCCTCGAATTTCTCCGAGCTAACACTGCCGGATTTCGCCGCCTCGTCGGTTTCACCAAAGCCAACTTCTGCGCGCTGATCCTTGACCTCCGTCTTCTTATTCGATGTTGATACCTCTACTGGCTCCGACTTCTTGTTTGAAGTAGGCTCTACCGGGAAGACGGTGGAGGACGTCATCATCCAGGCGCCCACCATGCAGAGCGCCACAAACACGACGACGGTGGTCGTCGTGCACATCGACGAGGACGGCGACGAGGGCCGCCTGCCGTCCATCTTCGCGCCTCGGCCGAATGCCATCAGCCCCGCTAGCACATGTACAGGACCACCCCCGCTGCACGCGGCTTGTTTATATCAGAGGCTGCAGAGCTTTGCTGCTTTCTGCCACACACCGCGCCGCACCTAGAGCAAATTAAACTACAATCGTTAGAACCCAGAGCAGTAGAAATTTATACTGCTGTACCAACCAAAGCACCAGATCTAAAGAAGGAAGCACCGGATCCGCAGAGCATTACAAAACTCAATAGTAAGTCCCAGAAAAGCGTTTGTTTCCGTATCTTGTTTCCTACCAAGCAAACGCTTCCCAAGAGGAAAGCCATGAAAAAGGCAAGCAAATCTCCTTCTATCGGCAAGCACGCAAGCATAACTACTCTACAAAGCGCGTGCATTAATGAAGGGAAAATCTGGCAAATCCCCATCCCTTGCGCGAATCGCAATCGGATCTGTGGGCAGAGCTGGCTCCGAGCTGGGTAATCTAATACACTAGCGGACGCCATAGCAAAGCGGTGAGCTAAACCACCAGCCAATCGGCCGAACGGACAAGCTGGAGCTAGATCCGCTCCGGCGGACGGGGAGAGGAAAAGAGGGGGGGGGGGGGGGGGGCGGGCAATGCGGGGGCGGCGGGTTCGTACCTCGCCGGCCGGGGAGCTGGGGTGCGGTGGCTCCGAGCGGATCTCGAGGAGGGGGCGAGGGGATCGAGGAGGCGAGGCGTGCTTGGATCCGCAGTGTGGCCTCGCCGCGTTATAAAGGCTGGGAACGCCTCCAGCTAGCGTGCGGGAGGGGGAGGGGGAGCGAGGGCAGTGGAGTGTGTCGTGTGTGTGACAGCGCGAGTGAGCGAAGGAGATGGATGGGGCAGTGGCAATGGCATTAGGCCGTACGCACGGGTTAAATTAGTCCGAGAATCTTGACTAAAAATGTGGGATTCTCATGGGCTGCCATCTTTTGCAGATTTGCCCTCTCCGGCTCGAAATATTGTGACCAGCCAGTACGTGTACTTTTATAGTTTAGCTACACATCAGTCAGCTGATTCAAATTCGGGTGAGTTGATTTTTGAATGAAGGAAGGAGAAGGGAGGGCCTCGCCGGAGAGAAGGAAGGGGCTCGCCGTCATCACCTCAATATCTATCTCGGGGTTCAGGGTGGGGGCAGTGGTGAACAACGGTGTTGGGGCGATGGGTGGGGATTTCCCGGAGAAAAAGCTTAGCACGGGGTGCCCTAGAGGGATGGCCAGGGTGGCGGAGGACCGGCTGTGGGGAGTGGTTTCGGGGAGGGGGGGCTGCGAGGCGGCGCGGGTGGCCACCGGTAGTGGGCGGCAGGGATCGGCGGTTAGGCCGGTGGTGGCTGGCGACTCAAGGAAGGAGATGCGTCGAGAGGTTGAAGAAAGATCATGGGCCATTGATTCCGCATCCAACGATTCAAGAATAGACTGGTCTCAAACAAAATTTTCAGCTGACTGATTTCTAGCCATGCTTGTACTTTTATGTACTCACGCTCCGAGAGGTGTGCACAGATGATTATATGTCAATCAATCTATTCCAAAATATTCCGTTTTTTCTTTGAAAATGAGTATAACCCGGGACACACACGGTCATATATATTACAGTATTAATCATTCCATCGGATTGTACAAAAATCTTATATTTTGAGACGGTGGAAGTCAAGTTGTTATCCCTATTGGTTGTAATCTTGTGGGTCAAATTGGAAATGGGGATCACCCTGGCTGGTATTGGTCCCACCTCCCACGTCCTTGTTCTTGTGACAGCCTCCCATGCCTATCTTCGTCCCTGTCCCCACCTGCGGCAATAGAGAAAAATTCAGCCTTGTCCTCTTTGGGTTTTTCATCCCTATGGAACACCCATACCCGTACACCAAATAAATATTCAATGGCATTTCAGCAAAAATTTGTTATTTCAGCACAATAAAGAACATGTAAGGCTTTTTGGGGGATGTGTTGTGGTTAGGTTATGGTTTTCTTTAGGCTTTTTTGGGGGCCAAATAGCAAGGATAGTAGAAATTTGGAATCATCTGAGGCTGGTATATGTTGGAATTACCTGAAGTCTATTGATTTTAGGGCTCACACATAAGGTCATCACGTCTTCGTCCTCCTCTTACATGTTATGTAAGGTATGTGACCCAATAGCATCCTCAGTGGAATTAAAATTGACCCATTCCTGACTCCTAATACAATCATTACCCACAGGGATGCAGGTAACGGTTACCATTGTCAGCTTGACTTGTGGAATAGTAGGAGGAAGGTGATGCCGATCTTCGAGACAACTTGTGGGAGAGTGTGGGAGGAAGGTGATGCCGATCTTTGAGACATTTTTCCTCTCAATTAGCAAACTGTGAAGGGAGCTCTATTGAGCATAAAAATTTACTTGCATATAGCCTACTTTGTTAAGCCATGAATGTTCCCAAATGATAAGTACCTGATGTCAGGTAAGAGTACATGGCAAATCGAGCATTTTCAATTGCAATTCTAGTGATGCAAGGATGGCAAGTTATTTGACACACATGGCATTTTTTTGTCAACAAAAAACTGAAACACGAAGTTGGCATGCTTGCTAACTAAAGCTGTCATCCTCGCGTCACAAAACTTGCTATCGAAAACATTCAATTTGCCATGTGCTTGTACATGCCATCCCCAACGGCGACCCGCAAATTTCCTCTTTCATTCGTACACGGGCAAGGGGGACCAGCCCGCGGATGCGGGTGAGGGAGGCCGCCATCCAATGCTATCATGTATATGTCCGCCGCTAAATTCAAATTCATATGTATTTCAATCCACACGGCGCACCAGGTCATACCAGCGCCGGATCGCATGCCCGATGACAACCAAAAAGAGGCAAATATGCTTAATTTTTACATGCCCGGATCCAAAAGAACATCAGTCCGGCAGTCTGTGCATTTCTGCCCTGCCGGACCGGTAATCCCGGCCATCTGCTCCCCGATCAAGGTGGTGTCATCACCGCCGCGTAGGCAGCCTCTGCCTTCGCGTCCGCATACGCCTCTGCCGCATCCTCATGAAGGAAATATGCCCTAGAGGCAATAATAAAGTTATTATTTATTTTCTTATTTCATGATAAATGTTTATTATTCATGCTAGAATTGTATTAACCGAAAACATAATACATGTGTGAATACATAGACAAACAAAGTGTCACTAGTATGCCTCTACTTGACTAGCTCATTAATCAAAGATGGTTATGTTTCCTAACCATGGACAAAGAGTTGTTAATTGATTAATGGGATCACATCATTAGGTGAATGATCTGATTGACATGACCCATTCCATTAGCTTAGCACCCGATCGTTTAGTATGTTGCTATTGCTTTCTTCATGACTTATACATGTTCCTATGACTATGAGATTATACAACTCCCGTTTGCCGGAGGAACACTTTGTGTTCTACCAAATGTCACAACGTAACTGGGTGATTATAAAGGAGCTCTACAGGTGTCTCCAAAGGTACATGTTGGGTTGGCGTATTTCGAGATTAGGATATGTCACTCCGATTGTCGGAGAGGTATCTCTGGGCCCTCTCGGTAATGCACATCACTTAAGCCTTGCAAGCAATGCAACTAATGAGTTAGTTGTGGGATGATGTATTACAGAACGAGTAAAGAGACTTGCCGGTAATGAGATTGAACTAGGTATATGATACCGACGATCGAATCTCGGGCAAGTAACATACCGATGACAAAGGGAACAACGTATGTTGTTATGCGGTCTGACCGATAAAGATCTTCGTAGAATATGTAGGAGCCAATATGAGCATTCAGGTTCCGCTATTGGTTATTGACCGAGAATGGTTCTAGGTCATGTCTACATAGTTCTCGAACCAGTAGGGTCCGCACGCTTAAGGTTTCGATGACAGTTATATTATGAGTTTATGAGTTTTGATGTACCGAAGGAGTTTGGAGTCCCGGATGAGATCAGGGACATGACGAGGAGTCCCGAAATGGTCGAGACGTAAAGATCGATATATTGGACGACTATATTCGGACATCGGAAAGGTTCTGAGTGGTTCAGGTATTTTTTGGAGTACCGGGGAGTTACGGGAATACGGGGGAGAAGTATTGGGCCTTATTGGGCCATACAGGAAAGAGAGAGGGGCTGCCTAGGGCATGCCGCGCCCCCCCCCCCCCAAGGCCTAGTCCGAATTGGACTAGGGGGAGGGGCTGCGCCCCCTCCTTCCTTCCCTTCTCTTTTCCCCTTCCTTGTCTCCTACTCCTACTACATGGAAGGACTCCTAGTTGGACTAGGAAAGGGGGAATCCTACTCCGTAGGACTCCTTAGGGCGCGCCATAGAGAGGGCCGGCCCTCCCCTCCTCCACTCCTTTATATACGGGGGCAGGGGGCACCCCATGGACACACAAGTTGATCTTCGTGATCGTTCCTTAGCCGTGTGCGGTGCCCCCCTCCACCATATTCCACCTCGGTCATATCGTAGCGGTGCTTAGGCGAAGCCCTGCGATGGTAGAACATCAAGATCGTCACCACGCCGTCGTGCTGACAGAACTCCTCCCCGACGCTTTGCTGGATCGAAGCGAACGTGTGCTAAAACTCGGAGGTGCCATAGTTTCGGTGCTTGGATCGGTCAGATCGGGAAGACATACGACTACTTCCTCTACGTTGCGTCAACGCTTCCGCTTTGGTCTACGAGGGTACGTAGACAACACTCTCCCCTCTCGTTTCTATGCATCACCATGATCTTGCGTGTGCGTAGGAATTTTTTTGAAATTACTACGTTCCCCAACAGTGGCATCCGAGCCTAGGTTTTATGGTTTGATGTTATATGCACGAGTAGAACACAAGTGAGTTGTGGGCGATATAAGTCATACTGCTTACCAGCATGTCATACTTTGGTTCGGCGGTATTGTTGGATGAAGCGGCTCGGACCGACATTACGCGCACGCTTACGCGAGACTGGTTCTACCGCCGTGCTTTGCACACAGGTGGCTGGCGGGTGTCAGTTTCTCCAACTTTAGTTGAACCGAGTGTGGCTACGCCCGGTCCTTGCGAAGGTTAAAACAGCACCAACTTGACAAACTATCGTTGTGGTTTTGATGCGTAGGTAAGATTGGTTCTTGCTTAAGCCCGTAGCAGCCACGTAAAACTTGCAACAACAAAGTAGAGGACGTCTAACTTGTTTTTGCAGGGGCATGTTGTGATGTGATATGGTCAAGACGTGATGATATATAAGTTGTTGTATGAGATGATCATGTTTTGTTGAAGTTATCGGCAACTGGCAAAAGCCTTATGGTTGTCTCTCTATTGCATAAGATGCAAGCGCCATATAATTGCTTTACTTTATTGCTATGCGATAGCAATAGTTGCAAGAGCAATTGTTGGCGAGACGACCATGTGACGACACATTGATATAGATCAAGATGATGGAGATCATGATGTCATGCCGGTGACGATGGAGATCATGACGATGCTTTGGAGATGGAGATCAAAGCCACAAGATGATGATGGCCATATCATGTCACATATTATGATTGCATGTGATGTTTATCTTTTATACATCTTATTTTGCTTAGCTCGACGGTAGCTTTATAAGATGATCTCTCACTAAATTATCATAGTAAAAGTGTTCTCCCTGAGTATGCACCGTTGTGAAAGTTCTTCGTGCTGAGACACCACGTGATGATCGGGTGTGATAGGCTCTACGTTCAAATACAACGGGTGCAAAACAGTTGCACACGCGGAATACTCATGTTTAACTTGACGAGCCTAGCATATAACAGATATGGCCTCGGAACACGGAGACCGAAAGGTCGAGCGTGAATCATATAGTAGATATGATCAACATAATGATGTTCACCATTGAAACTACTCCATCTCACGTGATGATCGGACATGGTTTAGTTGATATGGATCACGTGATCACTTAGAGGATTAGAGGGATGTCTTTCTAAGTGGGAGTTCTTAAGTAATATGCTTAATTGAACTTTAATTTATCATGAACTTAGTCCTGGTAGTATTAGCATATCTATGTTGTAGATCAATAGCTCGCGTTGTTGCTTTCATATGTTTTATATATGTTCCTAGAGAAAACTAAGTTGAAAGATGTTAGTAGCAAAGATGCGGATTGGATCCGTGATATGAGGTTTATCCTCATTGCTGCACAGGAGAATTATGTCCTTGATGCACCGCTAGGTGACGGACCTATTGCAGGAGCAGATGCAGACGTTATGAACGTTTGGCTAGCTCAATATGATGACTACTTGATAGTTTAGTGCATCATGCTTAACAGCTTAGAATCGGGACTTCAAAGACGTTTTGAATGTCATGGACCATATGAGATGTTCCAGGAGTTGAAGTTAATATTTCAAGCAAATACCCGAGTTGAGAGATATGAAGTCTCAAACAAGTTCTATAGCTAAAAGATGGAGGAGAATCGCTCAACTAGTGAGCATGTACTCAGATTGTCTGGGTACTACAATCGCTTGAATCAAGTGGGAGTTAATCTTCCAGATAAGATAGTGATTGACAGAATTCTCTAGTCACCATCACCAAGTTAGTAGAACTTCGTGATGAACTATAGTATGCAAGGGATGGCGAAAACGACTCCCGAGCTTTTCATGATGATGAAATTGATGAAGGTAGAAATCAAAAAGAGCATTAAGTGTTGATGGTTGACAAGATCGCTAGTTTCAAGAAAAGGGCAAAGGAAAAAGGGGAACTTCAAGAAGAACCACAAGCAAGTTGCTGCTCAAGTGAAGAAGCTCAAGTCTGGTCCTAAGCCTGAGACTAAGTGCTTCTACTGCAAAGGGACTAGTCACTGGAAGCGGAATTACCCAAGTATTTCGCGGATAAGAAAGGATGGCAAAGTAAACAAAGGTATATTTGATATACATGTTATTGATGTGTACTTTACTAGTGTTCATAGCAACCCCTCAGTATTTGGTACTAGCTCAGTTGCTAAGATTAGTAACTTGAATCGGGAGTTGCAGAATGAACAGAGACTAGTTAAGGGTGAAGTAACGATGTGTGTTGAAAATGGTTCCAAGATTGATATGATCATCATCGCACACTCCCTATACTTTCGGGAATAGTGTAGAACCTAAATAAGTGTTATTTGGTGTTTGCGTTGAGCATAAATATGATTTGATCATGTTTATTGCAATACGGTTATTCATTTAAGTTAGAGAACAATTGTTGTTCTGCTTACATGAATAGAACCTTCGATGGTCATACACCCAATGAAAATAGTTCGTTGGATCTCGATCGTAGTGACACATATTCATAATATTGAAACCAAAAGATGCAAAGTTAATAATGATAGTGCAACTCTTTTGTGGCACTGTCGTTTAGGTCATATTGGTGTAAAGCGCAGGAAGAAACTCCATGCTGATGGGATTTTGGAATCACTTGATTATGAATCACTTGATGCTTGCAAACCATGCCTTATGGGCAAGATGACTAAAACTCCGTTCTCCGGAACAATGGAGCGAGCAACTGACTTATTGGAAATAATACATACTGATGTATGCGGTCCGATGAGTGTTAAGGCTCGCGGCGGGTATCGTTATTTTCTAACTTCACAGATGATTTGAGCATATATGGGTATATGTACTTGATGAAACATAAGTCTGAAACATTTGAAAAGTTCAAAGAATTTCAGAGTGAAGTGGAAAATCATCGTGACAAGAAAATAAAGTTACTACGATCTGATCGCGGAGACGAATATTTGAGTTACGAGTTTGGTCTTCAATTAAAACAATGTGAAATAGTTTCACTACTCACGCCACCAGGAACACCACAGTGTAATGGTGTGTCCGAACATCGTAACCGTACTTTATTAGATATGGTGCAATCTATGATGTTTCTTACCGATTTACCACTATCGTTTTGGGGTTATGCATTAAAGACAGCTGCATTCACGTTAAAAAAGGGCACCATCTAAGTCCGTTGAGACGACACAATCTGAACTGTGGTTTGGCAAGAAACCAAAGTTGTCATTTCTTAAAGTTTGGGGTTGCGATGCTTATATGAAAAAGTTTCATCCTGATAAGCTCAAACCCAAATCGGAGAAGTGCGTCTTCATAGATACCCAAAATGTTGGGTACACCTTCTATCACAGATCCAAAGGCAAGACATTCGTTGCCAAGAATGGATCCTTTATAGAGAAGGGAGTTTCTCTCGAAAGAAGTGAGTGGGAGGAAAGTAGAAAACTTGATAAGGTAATCGTACCATCTCCCTTATTGGAAAGTAGTTCATCACAGAAATCTGTTCTTGTGACTACTACACCAATTAGTGAGGAAGATAATGATGATGATCATGTAACTTCGGATCAAGTTACTGAACCTCGTAGATCAACCAGAGTAAGATCCGCACCAGAGTGGTATGGTAATCCTGTTCTGGAAATCATGCTACTAGATCATGATGAACCTACGAACTATGAAGAAGCGATGGTAAGCCCAGATTCTGCGAAATGGTTTGAGGCCATGAAATCTGAGATATGATCCATGTATGAGAACAAAGTATGGACTTTGATGGATTTGCCCGATGATCGGCAAGCCATAGAAAATAAATGGATCTTCAAGAGGAAGACGAACGCTGATAGTAGTGTTACTATCTACAAAGCTAGAATTGTCGCAAAAGGTTTTCGACAAGTTCAAGGTGTTGACTACGATGAGAGTTTCTCATTCGTATCTATGCTTAAGTCTGTCCGAATCATGTTAGCAATTGCCGCATTTTATGAAATCTGGCAAATGGATAAACAGAAATGCATTCCTTAATGGATTTATTAAAGAAGAATTGTATACGATGCAACTAGAAGGTTTTGTCGATCCTAAAGGTGTTAACAAAATATGCAAGCTCCAGCGATCCATCTATGGACTGGTGCAAGCATCTCGGAGTTGGAATATACGCTTTGATAAGTTGATCAAAGCATATAGTTTTATACAGACTTGCGGTGAAGCCTGTATTTACAAGAAAGTGAGTGGGAGCACTACAACATTTCTGATAAGTATATGTGAATGGCATATTGTTGATCAGAAATAATGTAGAACTATTCTGCAAAGCATAAAGGAGTATTTGAAAGGAGTTTTTCGAAGAAGAACCTCGGTGAAGCTGCTTACATATTAAGCATCAAGATCTATAGAGATAGATTAAGACGCTTGATAAGTTTTCAATGAGTACATACCTTGACAAGATTTTGAAGTAGTTCAAAATGGAACAGTCAAAGAAAGAGTTCTTGCATGTGTTACAAGGTGTGAAATTGAGTAAGACTCAAAACCCGACCACGGCAGAAGATAGAAAGAGAATGAAAGTCATTCCCTATGCCTTGGCCATAGGTTCTATAAAGTATGCCATGCTGTGTACCAGATCTATTGTATACCCTACACTGTTTAGCAAGGGAAAACAATAGTGATCTAGGAGTAGATCACTGGACAGCGGTCAAAATTATCCTTAGTGGAACAAGGATATGTTTCTCGATTATGGGGGTGACAAAAGGTTCGTCGTAAAGGGTTACGTCGATGCAAGTTTTTGACACTGATCCAGATGACTCTAAGTCTCAATCTGGATACATATTGAAAGTGGGAGCAATTAGCTAGAATAGCTCCATACAGAGCATTGTTGACATAGAAATTTGCAAAATACATACGGATCTGAATGTGGCAGACCCGTTGACTAAACTTCTCTCACAAGCAAAACATGATCACACCTTAGTACTCTTTGGGTGTTAATCACATAGCGATGTGAACTAGATTACTGACTCTAGTAAACCCTTTGGGTGTTGATCACATATCGATGCGAACTATGGGTGTTAATCACATGGTGATGTGAACTAGATTATTGACTCTAGTGCAAGTGGGAGACTGAAGGAAATATGCCCTAGAGGAAATAATAAAGTTATTATTTATTTCCTTATTTCATGATAAATGTTTATTATTCATGCTAGAATTGTATTAACCGGAAACATAATACATGTGTGAATACATAGACAAACAGAGTGTCACTAGTATGCCTCTACTTGACTAGCTCATTAATCAAAGATGGTTATGTTTCCTAACCATGGACAAAGAGTTGTTAATTGACTAATGGGATCACATCATTAGGTGAATGATCTGATTGACATGACCCATTCCATTAGCTTAGCACCCGATCGTTTAGTATGTTGCTATTGCTTTCTTCATGACTTATACATGTTCCTATGACTATGAGATTATGCAACTCCCGTTTGCCGGAGGAACACTTTGTGTTCTACCAAACATCACAACGTAATTGGGTGATTATAAAGGAGCTCTACAGGTGTCTCCAAAGGTACATGTTGGGTTGGCGTATTTCGAGATTAGGATTTGTCACTCCGATTGTCGGAGAGGTATCTCTGGGCCCTCTCGGTAATGCACATCACTTAAGCCTTGCAAGCAATGCAACTAATGAGTTAGTTGCGGGATGATGTATTACGGAACGAGTAAAGAGACTTGCCGGTAACGAGATTGAACTAGGTATATGATACCAACGATCGAATCTCGGGCAAGTAACATACCGATCACAAAGGGAACAACGTATGTTGTTATGCGGTCTGACCAATAAAGATCTTCGTAGAATATGTAGGAGCCAATATGAGCATCCAGGTTCCGCTATTGGTTATTGACGGAGAATGGTTCTAGGTCATGTCTACATAGTTCTCGAACCCGTAGGGTCCGCACGCTTAAGGTTTCGATGACAGTTATATTATGAGTTTATGAGTTTTGATGTACCGAAGGAGTTCGGAGTCCCGGATGAGATCGGGGACATGCCGAGGAGTCTCGAAATGGCCGAGAGGTAAAGATCGATATATTGGACGACTATATTCGGACATCGGAAAGGTTCTGAGTGGTTCGGGTATTTTTCGGAGTACCGGGGAGTTACGGGAATACGGGGGAGAAGTATTGGGCCTTATTGGGCCATACGGGAAAGAGAGAGGGGCTGCCTAGGGCAGGCCGCGCGCCCCCCAAGGCCTAGTCCGAATTGGACTAGGGGGAGGGGCTGCGCCCCCTCCTTCCTTCCCTTCTCTTTTCCCCTTCCTTGTCTCCTACTCCTACTACATGGAAGGACTCCTAGTTGGACTAGGAAAGGGGGAATCCTACTCCCGGTGGGAGTAGGACTCCCTAGGGCGCGCCATAGAGAGGGCCGGCCCTCCCCTCCTCCACTCCTTTATATACGGGGGCAGGGGGCACCCCATGGACACACAAGTTGATCTTCATGATCGTTCCTTAGCCGTGTGCGGTGCCCCCTCCATCATATTCCACCTCGGTCATATCGTAGCGGTGCTTAGGCAAAGCCTTGCGATGATAGAACATCAAGATCGTTACCACGCCGTCGTGCTGACAGAACTCCTCCCCGACGCTTTGCTGGATCAAAGCCCGGGTATCGTCATCGAGCTGAACGTGTGCTAAAACTCGGAGGTGCCATAGTTTCGGTGCTTGGATCGGTCGGATCGGGAAGACGTACGACTACTTCCTCTACGTTGCGTCAACGCTTCCGCTTCGGTCTACGAGGGTACGTGGACAACACTCTCCCCTCTCGTTGCTATGCATCACCATGATCTTGCGTGTGCGTACGAATTTTTTTGAAATTACTACGTTCCCCCAACACCTCATTCTCCATTGCCGCCAACTTGTCTTTCTGCCGCTGCAACATCTGGTAGCGGACGGATTGCACGATGATTCTTACTTTGGCATCCAAAGAGTCCACATTCAAGGTCAACATCTTGGCCTCCTCCGCATTGGTGGCGATCTTCACCTTCTTTTCCTTGAGCTCGGCCTTCCTCTCGTCGATCATGGTCTTCCTCTCTTCGAGCTTGAGCTTCTTGTCCATCGCCTCCATAAATGTTTGAACCTCTCTGCCTTCTTCTCCTCCTTGATGTCCAAGCGTTTCACGCATGCCTCCTCTTTCTTTGCCAAGATCTCCTCGATCCTCTTCGTCAGCTTGGCCGCCGCATTCTCGCTTCGTCCTCTCCTCCTCCCACTTTCTTCCCTCATAAATTTCTTCTAACTTTCTTCGGCAGTTCTTGGGTTGGGTCGGTAGGGTCACTGGTTTCTTCCTCGTTGGCTTGGGTGACAGTCTTGGCTATGAAAAGGTTCCACTTCTGTTTCCCATTCAACTTCAACCAACAATGCATGACGGTGAAGGACTTCTTCTCCAACTTATTGTACACCACACAAGCACGAGTAGGCTACAAAGTGAAACATTGTCGACAATTCATATTCATTTAGTGAGCAACAAGACAATACATGTCTGGTTAGTGATCAACAAAACTAAGCATATCCGGCTAGCGATCAACTTACTTGCTCGGTGATTCCACCGTGTGATGAGATGCTTCAAGTGCCCACAATACTTGGGCATGGCCTCTTGGATGGTGCACCATCGAAGGTTGAGGGACATTCGTTCACGATCGCGAATGACCACGTCGGAGTAGGGCGTGAAATGCTTGTGTTCATGAAATCATATGTGGGTGTTCCTCCAAAAGGTTGTGCCATTTTGCTCTGTGCCATGGATCGGAACAATGCTAGTGGCCAACCATGTATCGCATAACAGCTCGTCCTCCAGCATGTTGAAGCTTTCTCTTCTACCCTTCTTCTTTAGATCGCCGACTGTATCATCTGGGTCATCGTTCTCGCTGTCCTCCTCCTCCTCCTCCCCCCTCGGCTGCTGCTCTCTGGTGGCCCAATGCTGCTGTTGATGTGTGCCATCGCCGGTCTAGGTGTAGGACTGCTGCTGCTGGTAGTTGCCGTACTGGGTGGGATCCGAGTCTTCCACCTGTCCGTCCTCATAGGCCCCTCCTCCTCCCTCGCCTCCATCATGGATGATGTCGAGCATCTCCTTGTCGGCCTCGTGCGCCGGCTCCCCCGCTTTGCGGCGAACAGCGTACGAGCACCCATCTACTCCCTGCCCGCCGTCCGCGATCGGACGAGTTGTGGCGAAGAATACTCAAAGAAGAACGGTGTCGCGTTAACGTCAATGATATAAGGTACCGTACCAGCGAGGGTTCTATGCTGCTTGGTGGAGTAGTAGTACGGAGGCTTGTAAGGCTTCGGCCACGGCGCTGTCTATACTGTGGGCACGACCGTCTACCGGCATCCGACATGATCGCCACGATCGCCTCGTCTGCCATGACCTTCACGCCACCACCAGGCCCACCGGTGGCCAATCTCTTCCCGAGCTTCTCCACCTTTGCGGCCTTTGCTTTAACGCGACGAGTTTGCCGCGTCGCTGAGCTGATCTTCCGGGTGAGTGTGATGCTCGGATCCTCTGGTACCTCCACGGGCTCCATCTCCGACAGGTTCTCCAATGGTTCCATGCGTTGGCGGCTGAAGGAATGAGAGGTAGGAGAAAAGAGTAGGAATTAGGTGGAGAGCAACGGGGGATGGAAGAAGAAAGTGGGGGATTTTGGCGCGGAAACAATGCGGGATGCTCCAAAAGCGCGGGCTCTACCTTCCTTTTGGGTGGGCCAGGGGGCAAAGAGCGATGTTTCGCGTGCCCGGACTCCCGCAAAGCCCCCAGTTTGTCTCCGGTTTGCAGGAGAAAACACGTTCGAACCACGTCGCGAACCGATACAGGACCGCAATGGATGGCTTCCGCGATCCGGATGAATGTGGGCGGTTTGTGGGTCGGCGTTAGAGATGCCCTTATTTCTAGCTAGTTTGGCTAAATCATGGGCAGCATAATTAGTCTCTCTAGGAGCATGCTCTTCAAGTGCATGACTCATTTTGCTAGGTGTATCCCTAAACATGTCGATTCCAAACTTGAGAGTAGATGGGAAGCATCATGCTGCTTCTTTTTCTTTTTGGGGGAGAATGGCAAACTCCACCATTGTGAGAACTATAGAAAGTGCGTAGGGACTATGGAGGAAAGTATCATGTACGTGGAAGATCCCCCCCTTCGGCCCCCGCATCGCTCCCACGGGGGCGACTTGGGCGACATAACCCTAGCTCGTCGCCGACCCTCTACCCCACCTCTCCTCTCCCTCGCCGCCACCGGAGGTGACCGCTGGCTCACCACAGGGCCGCCGACGAAGGTGACGGTGAGGATTTGGTTGTCCCATTTTGACTCGAGGGAGGGGGGTCTGCAGAAACCGACGCTCGTTGGTGCTCATTGTTCTTCCTCGACTGCGGTGGCGGCGGGGCAGCGGCGGGCGGCGGCGGTGGTGCGGGCGTCTCGGTAGTGCC
Organism: Aegilops umbellulata; assembly: GCA_032464435.1. Lineage (NCBI taxonomy): Eukaryota > Viridiplantae > Streptophyta > Magnoliopsida > Poales > Poaceae > Aegilops > Aegilops umbellulata. The sequence continues at coordinate 475,841,527 of CP136056.1, read as the reverse complement.
CGATCTAGATCTGGAGGCCTTTGTCTGCTTCAACCAGGGCTGCCTCCAATGTCTTGCCATGGGAGGCCTTCGGTCGCCGAAGTTGGACCTGTTTGGAGGTTGGAGGTGGAAGGTGACTCCGGAGAAATCTGAGGGTGGCAGTCCTGGCCACGACGGCTGATACGTCCATTTTGCATCATGCTTTTATATCGATATTTATTGCATTATGGGTTGTTATTACACGTTATGTCACAATACTTATGCCTATTCTCTCTTATTTTACAAGGTTTACATGAAGAGGGAGAATGCCGGCAGCTGGAATTCCGGGCTGGAAAAGGAGCAAATATTAGAGATCTATTCTGCACAGCTCCAAAAGTCCTGAAACTTCAGGGAAGTTATTTTTGCAATTAATAAAAAATACTGGCGAAAGAAAATACCAGAGGGGGCCCACACCTTGGCCACGAGGGTGGGGGGCGCGCCCTACCCCCTGGGCGCGCCCCCTGCCTCGTGGGCCCCCTGGCAGGCCTCCGGTGCCCATCTTCTGCTATATGAGGTCATTTACCCTGGAAAAAATCATAAGCAAGCTTTCGGGAAGAAACTCCGCCGCCACGAGACGGAACCTTGGAACCAATCTAGGGCTCCGGCAGAGCTGTTTTGCCAGGGAAACTTCCCTCCAGGAGGGGGAAATCATTGCCATCGTCATCACCAACGATCCTCTCCTCGGAGGGGGTCAATCTCCATCAACATCTTCACCAGCACCATCTCCTCTAAAACCCTAGTTCATCTCTTGTATCCAATCTTTGTCCCAAGGCCTCAGATTGGTACCTGTGGGTTGCTAGTAGTGTTGATTACTCCTTATAGTTGATGCTAGTTGGTTTATTTGGTGAAAGATCATATGTTCAAATCCATTATGCATATTAATACCCCTCTGATTATGAACATGAATATGATTTGTGAGTAGTTACGTTTGTTCCTGAGGACATGGGAGAAGTCTTGCTATAAGTAGTCATGTGAATTTGGTATTCGTTCGATATTTTGATGAGATGTATGTTGTCTCTCCTTTAGTGGTGTTATGTGAACGTCGACTATATGACACTTCACCATTGTTTGGGCCTAGAGGAAGGCATTGGGAAGTAATAATTAGATGATGGGTTGCTAGAGTGACAGAAGTTTAAACCCTAGTTTATGAGTTGCTTCGTAAGGGGCTGATTTGGATCCATATGTTTCATGCCATGGTTAGGTTTACCTTAATACTTCTTTTGTAGTTGCAGATGTTTGCAATAGGGGTTAATCATAAGTGGGATGCTTGTTCAAGAAAGGACAACACCCAAGCACCGGTCCACCCACATACCAAATTATCAAAGTAACGAACGCGAATCATATGCGTGTGATGAAAACTAGCTTGACGATAATTCCCATGTGTCCTCGGGAGCGTTTTCCTTCATATAAGAAATTGTCCAGGCTTGTCCTTTGATACAAAAAGGATTGGGCCATCTTGCTGCACCTTATTTACTTTCATTACTTGTTACCCGTTACAAATTACCTTATCACAAAACTATCTGTTACCGATAATTTCAGTGCTTGCAGAGAATACCTTACTGGAAACCGCTTATCATTTCCTTCTGCTCCTCGTTGGGTTTGACACTCTTACTTATCGAAAGGACTACGATAGATCCCCTATACTTGTGGGTCATCAACGGGGGTGACGCCCGAGGGCGTTGTTCTCTTCTTGTAGGCGTTATCAAGGTTGCCTTCTTCCCCTCTTTCCTTCCCCCAACTTGTATGTCGGGTGAAAGCTCAAATCCTTGCCTGATTGAGCGGCAGCGGCGCTCCGGGCGTCGTCACCCTCTTGGGGGGTGCCGTTCGTGGTGAGCTCTGGCGTGGATGTGATCCTTTGGTTGCTTGGCGGTGGATGGTGGCTTGGTTGGAGTTCGTGTGGTGGTGGTGTGTTGGTGCTCCTATTCCCTTTTGGGTGCTCCTTGATTCTTCGTGGATGGTGGAGCTCTGTGATTACCTTGACTTGGTGTTGCCTATGTGCTCAGCATCAGCATCCTCCACGGTGCTTGGTCTTCAGCAGCCCTGCTGGGCAATTGCTTCTCCCATGTGTAGATCCCTATCAGTGCCGATGCCCTTCGTGTGCTCGTCGTAGCTTGGTGTTGGTCTCTTGTTTTGTCTTCCGGACAGCAATGGCGCCGGTTCATTCCTTAGTTCTCGGGGGAGCGTCTCCATCTTTCGACGGATCGACACCTTTCGTGCCAAGGCGAGAGGGCAAGGTGTCTCCTTTGAAGATGGAGAGTGTATATGTGTCGGCCGAAGCCCAAGGAGACTACTGGAGCGCCTCCCCACCTGCTGCCTCCTTCCGTCAAGGTTCTCCTGGTGCCATTATGTAGGGTTTGTTCCTGTCGGAGGGCTCCATTGTCTCCAAACCGTTGTGTGTTTTAACTTTTCATCTTTGCTTGTAGTTTGTGTGGATCCTGCTAGCTTGTTCCTCAGAACCTTGTGTCTTGCCATTGTATTTTTTTATCTTCTGTAAGCTGCCGTTTGTAATCTTCTGGCTAGTTGATAGCTTTGTTAATTCAAAATCGGGCAAGGCTCGAGCTCTTCTCGGGCTCGGTTGCGCATTTTCTCTGAAAAAGGAGTATCGTGTACGAAATGTGGAATGAATGGACCTTTTTCTTCGAAGGGTGGGAATGTAAAAAACAGCAGCCGCGTTCCTCTCGGCACACCCCGCGGGAGATGGGGCCGAACGCGTGAGCGGGAGCCGACTGCGCAAACCCCTCCGCCCCGCGAGAGCCACCCCACCACGCACGTCGCCCACTCCGCTGGTCCACGGAACCACGCACAGGGCCTCGTGTCCACCACGTACGGTTCACCCGGGCCCACGCCCCCGCGCGCTGCGTGATCCACTTCCCCGCGCGGGAGAGCCGGTGTCGGTGGAGCGTAGGCCCGCCTGGATGTACCCTGGTCCCGCGAGACAACAGACAAGTTGGGTCGGGGTCGGGGTCTGGGACAAGCCCACTCACCACCACCCGGCCCGGATCGTGGATGGTGGCGTCGGCGCGGCGCGGCTGATCGGGTCGCCGCTCACTAATGCGGCGCGGCCTACCTGCCCCGGCGGCCGCCGTGACTGTTCGTCGGTCGCCTCTGCGTTGAGGCGCACCAAACTGCTCGCGAATTGGACTTCCAAGCTGTCTGTCTAGTGTACGTACTAGATTCGCCTGATCCGAAATGTCTTTGGCCATCTCTAGAACCCGCTCGCTGATTGGTGCTCCACCGTGAAAGAATTCTTCCATTCCCGTGCCTCGCAAAAGTTCACGTATGTCCTTTCTGTAATTATCATAGGTGTTTGTTCTTTCATCATCTCGTAACAGGTGAACGGTCGATTTTCAGTTCGGAAAAGGCGTCGCCGTGGCCGTGTAAGAAGAAACTCGCTAGCTAGCCACCGAGATCCGATCGATCCGCAGAGACCTTGCTAGCTAAGCTAGCGCCACGATGCTGCACCGATCGATCCATTCGGGAAAGGTAAATTAAAAGCGAGCTTTGCAAGGAATCAACCAGCACGAGGCCCCAACACAGGGGAGCATCAAACCAGCTGCCCGATCTTGCCTGTCAAACTCACCGCAGCCTGCATGATGGAGCCAGCAGCAATCTGACAGCTTGGGGACATTTTAACTGCAGGCTAGAAGAAATGATGGCTACAACTGGCAGTTAAAATGTAGCCTACAAGGAAATTACTCCAAAAAACGTGTGAGGTCTCAGTTGCTTGGAACGCACTTGAATTGATTACAGGAAAAGCAAAAGGGCGTGAGGTTGCAACTGATTGGAGCGCACTTGATTTGACTGTGGAAGTGTGAGGTTGGGCACTCTGCAACCGAGCGCCGTGCTGAATTTCCTTTGACAAAGCAAGGTGGATTTACTAACCACACGTGTTTTGGATGCCTCTGAAAGTCTGAAGCCTTCAACCCTTCCTTGCACGAGGGTGCGCGTCCATCCGATTCTGGCGCAAGAGGAAACCTGCCGATCCATGACCTGGGCATCTCCAATGTCGTGCATCAAACCGTCCCTAAAATATCTGGACCGCGCGGTCCCAATATTTTTTGTCATTCAAAGGGGTGCACTAAAAAGCGACCCACGTTGCTATCCGATTTGATGCCTATTTGATGCATACGGTTGGATACAATTTGTGTGTCTGATTTAGTACATAATGTTGGAGATGCCCTTACAATCAGCCAACAAAATACTACGGAGATTACTAGGAACATCGGCCAGGGTCTTGTCACCAATTGTTCTAGCTTCAGCCCCCAAAGCATGCTCCTCTCACTTGACCATAACTTAGCTGGACACGAAGTTGTTCTGATGTCCCGATCAACGGAAAGCATGCAGGTCAATTAAGCATCCCCGATTGTAGCTTTTTGGCTAGCTCACACTCAACTTCCAGGATAACCGGACCAATGTAGTATGCAGACAGGATAGATAAACATACCAAGGCAGCGCACGCTTCGGCCTCCTCATTGAGTTGCACAGCCTGGTGCATCGACACATGTAGAAACAAGGTTCCCCTTATGATATCTTGCAATCACACAAATAGTGGCTTGTCCAATAGTTAGAACAATCGAAACATCATAATGCAATTTAACAGTCCCCCGAGTGGGAGGTCTCCAAGCATGGATTTGCACAGATCTTCAACTTTTCCTTCCCCTTTTCAAACACAACACCCACGCTCCCATCTCCAACCTCCTCCTCAAATCGAGGAAACCCACTGGCCTCGATCGATTATTCCCCTTTCCCATGGATTATGTCATCGCGCAAGAACCAGGCTCGCCAGAGGAGCAACATGATTCTGACATGGGATTTCACGTCCACCGATCCTAAGAGGGGTTGCAGCCAATCGTTTCCAATAAACCTATATTTATCTTCATCTGGCACTGCCCATTTTCCCCTTGGAGATTGCCTTAAGGCCCTACTTTTTGTACCAGAGATAACCGTGTGAAATTCATCCTCCGTAGCATGGCCACAAATATCATAGAAACTGTCATGCCCAATGGTGTGTTTGCATTTGTTCTTTGTCGTGGCAAGTGTGTTAGTTCCAGCCCTCTAGCGGAAAATCCGGATTTTCTCCGGCCCTTAGTCTTCCAAATTGGGCCCCAAATAGTTTTACTATCGTAATCAGCGGATGAGCATGACGACTGGTCCGTGGCTTTGCTCATAAAAGCTAGTCTGTAGGCGCTTCTCACGGAGAATACACTATCCTTCTCTGGATGCCATGCCACTTGGCCGTCAACATTAGTTGCATGGATTTTGACCTTGCAGATATTATCAGCATGAAAGAAGTGGAAAATTTGCAAGATAATATTTACATTCTACTCTTCCGCTCTGGGAGCATGAGTTGGTTTACCTAGTGAAGTTTGGATATCCTCAGAAATTTTGCTGCCATCAAACCTTCATTTCGAGGGATCCATTGATTTCTATGATTTTTTATATTTTCCCATTTCAACATGCCAAACTTATTCCCTTTTTGGGAGTTCAAGGCCAAACTCCACACCTCTCCAAAATAGGGAAGCGTCTAATGCAAAAAAATGTCTCAAGGAGGTCACAGTTTGGGTAGTATTTAGATTTTAGTACACAAGCGCACACGCTATCTGGATATTAGATTAATCTCCATCCTTGTCGTACCAACAACGCTTGGTTAAAGAGGTGCATGTCCCTGAATCCTATGCTGCCAACCCTCTTTGGCATTGTCATACGGTTCCAAGCCATCCAGTGTACCTTGTGATGCCCCTCTTCATCTCCCCACTAAAAATCTCTAATAATTTTCTCATATTTCTCACAGAAGCCAACATTCATTTAAACATCCCCATAGAGAAAGTAGGGAGAGCTTGAATAATTGACTTTATGTGCACTTCCTTAGTTGCATGCCACATATACGTTTCCGACCAGCTGGTGCATTTTTTTGGTAAATCTCTCTGAGGGAGTCCTGGATTAGGGGGTGTTCGGGTAGCCGGACTATACCTTCAGCCGGACTCCTGGACTATGAAATACAAGATTGAAGACTTCGTCCCGTGTCCGGAAGGGACTTTCCTTGGCGTGGAAGGCAAGCTAGGCGATGCGGATGCTCAAGATCTCCTACCAATGTAACCGACTCTGTGTAACCCTAACCATATCCGGTGTCTATATAAACCGGAGGGTTGTAGTCCGTAGGACGAACCATCATCATACACAATCATACCATAGGCTAGCTTCTAGGGTTTAGCCTCCTTGATCTCGTGGTAGATCTACTCTTGTACTACCCATATCATCAATATTAATCAAGCAGGAGTAGGGTATTACCTCCATCGAGAGGGCCCGAACCTGGGTAAAAACATCGTGTCCCTTGTCTCCTGTTACCATCCGGCCTTGACGCACAGTTCGGGACCCCCTACCCGAGATCCGCCGGTTTTGACACCGACATTGGTGCTTTCATTGAGAGTTCCTCTGTGTCGTCGCCTTTAGGCCCGATGGCTCCTCTGATCATCAACAACGATGAGGTCCAGGGTGAGACTTTTCTCCCCGGCCAGATCTTCGTTTTCGGCGGCTTCGCTCTGCGGGCCAATTCGCTTGGTCATCTGGAGCAAATCGAAAGCTACGCCCCTGGCCATCAAGTCAGGTTTGGAAGCTTAAACTACACGGCTGATATCCGCGGAGACTTGATCTTCGATGGGTTCGAGCCACAGCCAAGCGCGCCGCACTACCTCGAGGGGCATGATCTGGCTCTGCCTCCGAACAGTGTCCTGGAGGTCGCATACGCACCTGTTCCGACCCTAGACTCGGAGCCTATTGCGCCAAGCGAGGATGGACGGTTGGACGTCACCTCGGGGGCTGCGATCTCAAAGGCGATCGAGCCAAACGCCAACCCCGCACTCCGCGTGACCCGTGACCCTGAGGGTCCGGACTCCTCCCCGGACTCCGAACCCCCCGCGCCCCTGCCGGTCGAATCCGATTGGGCGCCGATAATGAAGTTCACCGCCACGGACATATTTCAGCACTCGCCTTTTGGCGACATCCTGAATTCTTTCAAGTCTCTCTCTTTATCAGGAGAGCCCTGGCCGAATTACGGTCAGCGAGGATGGGATACGGACGATGAAGAAATTCAAAACCCACCCACCACCCACTTGGTAGCCACTGTCGACAATTTAACTGACATGCTTGACTTCGGCTCCGAAGACTTCGACGGTATGGACGACGAGGTTGGAGACGAACAAGAACCGGCACCTGTAGGGCGCTGGACAGCCACCTCGTCATATGACATATATATGGTGGATACTCCAAAAGATGGAGATGGCGAGGGAACAGCGGGGATGACACCTCCAAGAAACAGCCAAAGCGCCGGCGTCAGCGGCGCCGCTCTAAATCCCGCCAAAGCAAAAACGGTGATTCCGGCACCGGAGATAATAGTACCCCGGATAGCGTCGAAGAACACCCTCCCCAGCAAGATTCAGCGCAGGAAGATGGAAAAGCCAGCCCTCACGAGAGAGCGGCAGACCGAGAGGTTGAGGATGATAACTATATGCCTCCCTCCGAAGACGAGGCCAGCCTTGATGACGACGAATTCGTTGTACCATCAGACCCCACAGAATAAGAGCATTTCAAACGCAGGCTTTTAGCCACGGTGAACAGCCTCAAGAAAAAGCAGCAACAACTTAGAGCTGATCAAGATCTGCTAGCTGATAGATGGACTGAAGTCCTTGCGGCTGAAGAGTATGAACTCGAACGCCGCTCCAAGAGCTACCCAAAGCGCAGGCCGCTATCCCGATCAGAGGAGGAAGCGCCTACATCACCAGCGCACGACATGGCAGACCGGCCACCTCGCGGCCGCGACAGAGAGGCCTCTCGGCCCTCCACACAAGCCATGCCCCGACGCCGCTCAAATAAGGCACGGGAAAACGCGCAGACCTGCGAGATGTACTGGAGGATAAGGCAAGACAAACAAGATCGATCTACGGATCGCGCAGGCGCCCTACGACACGTGACGATGATCTTCACTCCAGATACAACAAATCCGGCAGGGCCGAACACAATAGACATAGCTCTTCCGAGCTGCGTCGAGATATAGCCCAGTACAGGGGCGCCGCACACCCACTATGCGTCACAGACGAAGTAATGGATCATAAAATCCCAGAGGGTTTCAAACCCGTAAACATCGAATCATATGATGACACAACAGATCCGGCGGTATGGATCGAGGATTATCTCCTTCACATCCACATGGCACGTGGCGATGATCTACACGCCATCAAATACCTCCCGCTCAAACTCAAAGGACCGGCCTGGCATTGGCTTAACAGCCTGCCAGCGGACTCAATCGGTTCTTGGGAGGACCTGGAAGCCGCATTCCTCGACAACTTCCAGGGCACTTATGTGCGACCACCGGACGCCGATGACCTAAGCCACATAATTTAGCAGCCAGAGGAATCGGCCAGGCAATTCTGGACACGGTTCCTAACAAAGAAAAACCAGATAGTCGACTGTCCGGACGCAGAGGCCCTAGCAGCCTTCAAGCATAACATCCGCGACGAGTGGCTTGCCCGGCACCTGGGACAGGAAAAGCCGAAATCTATGGCAGCCCTCACGACACTCATGACCCGCTTTTGCGCGGGCGAAGATAGCTGGCTAGCTCGCAGCAACAACTTATCAAAGAACCCTGGTAATTCGGATACCAAGGACAAAAGTGGCAGGACACGTCGAAATAAGCAAAAGCGCCGCGTTAGCAGCGACAGCAATGAAGATACGGCAGTCAACGCCGGATTCAGAGGCTATAAATCTGGTCAGCGGAAAAAGCCATTTAAAAAGAATACTCAGGGCCCGTCTAGTTTGGACCGAATACTCGACCGCTTGTGTCAGATCCATGGCACCCCCGAAAGGCCAGCCAATCATACCAACAGGGATTGTTGGGTGTTCAAGCAGGCAGACAAGTTAAGAGCCGAAAACAAAGACAAGGGGCTACATAGCGACGACGAGGAGGAGCCCAGGCCGCCGAACAACAATGGACAGAAGGGGTTTCCCCCACAAGTGCGGACGGTGAACATGATATACGCAACCCACATTCCCAAGAGGTAACGAAAGCGTGCGCTACGGGACGTATACGCGATGGAGCCAGTCGCCCCAAAGTTCAACCCATGGTCCTCCTGCCCGATCACTTTTGATCGAAGGGACCACCCCACTAGCATCCGTCATGGCGGCTTTGCCGCATTGGTTCTCGACCCAATCATCGACGGCTTTCACCTCACAGGAGTCCTCATGGACGGCGGCAGTAGCCTGAACCTGCTTTACCAGGATACAGTGCGGAAAATAGGCATATATCCCTCAAGGATTAAGCCCACAAAAACGACCTTTAAAGGCGTTATACCAGGTGTAGAAGCCAACTGTACAGGCTCCGTAACACTTGATGTGGTCTTCGGATCTCCGGATAACTTCCGAAGCGAAGAGTTAATCTTCGACATAGTCCCGTTTCGCAGTGGCTATCACGCCCTGCTCGGACGAACCGCATTCGCAAAGTTCAATGCGGTGCCGCACTACGCATATCTCAAGCTCAAGATGCCAGGCCCTCAAGGAGTAATCACGGTCAACGGAAACACCGAACGCTTCCTCCGTACGGAGGAGCACACGGCGGCTCTCGCAGTGGAAGTACAAAGTAGCCTTTTTAGGCAACTCTCCAGTCCTGCCGTTAAAAAGCCAGACACTGCCAAGCGCGCCCGGAGTAACTTACAACAAGACCGCCTGGCACGTTCTGAGCAGGCGTAGCAATGCGGCCCCAACCCCAGCCATCGTGACATAGCGAAGCTAGTACCTCGCGTACATAATTACGCCCTTGAAATACCATGGGCACAGGGGAAGGGGCACAGTAACGGCATGCCCGAAATACGGCTTAAAACGTACTAGGGGCTGCCGGATTCTTTTTTTTACTTTCAGGACTCCACACTTTGGACGACCTGTTCGGCAATTCGACTGCCACACAAACGATGCAAGATCCAGGGAAGCAGACAAAGCTACGCCGCATTATGGAACTCCCAGGTGGTCTCTATTGCAAGCGGTATATCTGTTTCGAATACAATTCCGCGGCCTGCCCTGGTCAGGACACGTTAAATAGTCTAATATCTTTTTGCTTATCGCACTATTTGTATCGTTCGGCTTTGATAAATAGCCCCTTTATACACAATGCATAGTTTTTTGTCTATTTTTTGCATTATCCTCTTTTAATATATATGTTTATTAAATAACATGATCGCACCCGTACACCATGGTACGGCAAACACGCCAGGGGCTTCAGTACCCTTCGATCTAGTGTGAGAAGTCCGTACACTTTCACAAGTGCGGCACCCCGAACTTATAACACTATATGCATCGGCTCCGAATCATGATTTGGGTCAATAGTTGGGTTTGCCCGGCTCCTATGTTTTGGTGCCTTACGTTCCGCTATATCGGCTAAGGTAGCACTAGGAGAACCACTGCGATTGTGCCCCGGTTCAGCTGGGTTAAGCACCTCAATGGAGAAAGCTAAAACTGACTGTCATGATAAGGCAAGAGACCGGTCGCTGTTCGAGAGGTTTTTCGAGTCCCTAAAGACTTATGCCGCTTCGAGCGAGGAGTTGGCTTTGTCCGGCCAAAGGCGTGGATAGCGCCCCGAATTCGGTCTTCCGAACTAGGGGCTTCGCCGAAATTTAAAATTATAAAGTTCTATGGCTAAGTAAGAGTGTTCAAGCATTATAGTCCGATTGCCTGGTTCGTTGTGCTGAGCGCCTCCCTCAAAGGACCCAACCATGGGAAAAAGAGCGCTCAGGTTTATCCCGAACACCCCAGCACTAGCGGCATGGGGACAGAAGCCGACGACTGGCCATCTCTCAATTTTTGATAAACGGCCGCACAGAAAATAATATTTTAAATTCAATAAGCATTGCTTAGCGCATATGAACAAGTTTTCAGCGCACAGGATAAACACGAGCGAGTTCATTCAAATATTACATCTTTGGTACATTCATCCGCAATAAGGCGGGCACCTGCAAGAACATCCTTGTAGTAGTTCTCGGGCTTGCGATGCTCCTTCCCCTGCGGCGGCCCGTCCTTCACCAGCTTCTCACCGTCAAGCTTACCCCAGTGCACCTTTGCACGAGCAAGGGCCCTCCGGGCACCTTCGATGCAGACGGAACGCTTGATGACCTCAAGCCTTGGACAGGCCTCCACCAGCCGCCGCACCAGCCCGAAGTAGCTCCCAGGTAGGGCCTCTCCGGGCCACAGCCGAACTATGAAGCCCTTCATGGCTTGTTCGGCCGCCTTGTGGAGCTCGACCAGCTGTTTCAGCTGGTCGCTCAAGGGCACAGGGTGTCCGGCCTCAGAATACTGAGACCAGAACACACTCTCCGTCGAGCTGCCCTCTTCAGCTCGGTAGAATGCGGCGGTGTCGGATATGCTGCGAGGAAGATCTGAGAACGCCCCTGGAGAACTCCGGATTCGGGTAAGTGACAAGTAGTTTACTTTTATATTTCTACTTTGCATTAAGAATGCCTTACCCGCTGCTATCTTTTTCATCTCCTCCAACTCTTGGAGGGCCTTTTGGGCTTCAGCCTTGGCACCCTTGGCGGTCTCAAGGGCCGATGTGAGCTCGGATGCTTGCGCCTTTGACTCAAGCTCCAAGCTCTCATGTTTTTTCATGAGAGCCTGCAGCTCTTGCTGCACCTCGCCAACCTGAGCCCCAAGTCTTTCTCGCTCGGTGCACTCCTCGGCCGTTTTCTTTTTGGCCTCAGATAGCGCCTGCTTGAGGGTCGCCACCTCAGTTGTGGCCCCTACAATAAGCAGTACGATCCTGTTATTCTTTGCAATCACGCCTCTCTATAGGCACCTTTTTCTGTAGGGTATTTCTTACCTTCTTTTTCCTCGAGCTGCCGTTTGGCAAGGCCGAGCTCTTGCTTGGTCCGCCCGAGGTCCTTTTTTAGGACATCCACCTGTGCAGTCAGTGCGGTGGTGGATAGCAGCGAAGCCTGCATACGCATATTGACTCTTTATTGTTAGACTCCTGCGAAAATTAATAGATCCTCTATTCGGCTTTTCTTTCCGAACGCCAAATAGAGCATCAGGGGCTACTGTCTATGCGGTAATAGTTTTTACATATTTTTTACTTACCTCGAAGCCTGTCAGAAGGCTAGCGCAAGCTTCGGTCAGTCCGCTCTTGGCAGACTGAACCTTTTGGATTACCGTACTCATAATAGTACGGTACCCCTTGTCGATGGAGGCGCCGTGAAGCACCTCCAGCAGATGGTCCAGCGACTCCGGTTGGACGGAGGTCGCTGGCTTAGAAGGCTTGCTCCTTTTGGAAGGAGTTCGCCTACGGCGGCTCGGAACTGTTGAAGATTCCGGCGCGGTGTCCGGCACAAAGCCGGACTTGGAGCCCTGAGGGGTCTTGTCCCCTTCACTCCTGGAGTTCGGGAGGTTGCCTTGCGGCTCCTACAGGACCACCTCTTCTTGCCCCGGAGCTCGTCGCGACGCCACTTCGGCGTCATCCGTGATGCGGGGGGAGACAGCGGGCGGAACGGAGTTCACGTCCGATGAGTCCAGGGAGCCGCCCGACGATTCTTTGTATTCGGCCTGGGGCGGGCTGCATATTCACATTCGACATTAAGGAAAGCTGCGCAGCAAAGGAACATCATGAGTTACTCTGATGTCTGAACTTACGATTTCACCGGACGCTTGGCCCTGTTCGGCCACTCCTCTCCACTCTCTTCGGCGTCATGGGAGTAGTCCGGCGGAGGGGTCTTCCTTTTCCTAGACCCCTCGGCCTCCCCTGATGGGGCGACCTTCTTCTTCTCTTCTCCCTCCGCTGGGGGGGGGGAGAGCTTTCTTCTTCCTCCTCCTCGTTTTCACGAGAGGAGGGTGTCTCGGACTCGTCAGATGACGAGTCCGACACCACCAAGTTACGGGCACTCTTTCGAGTCCCGGTGGTCTTCTTCTTCTTGACCTTCCTCTCCGGCACCACATATGGTGCCGGAGTAAGTAGCTTCACTAGGAGAGCTGGGGCTGGGTCTTCGGGCAGGGGAGCCGGACAGTTAATTGGTCCGGATATCGCCTGCCAAGCCTGTCAAAGGTAAGGGAGTTTAGATCCCGCATAGAGTTAATCTATGAAAAAGAGCTTAATAATCCTGTCAAAGGCATAGATAGCTTACCTCGCTAGCGTGACGCTGCGTGCTGTATCCGCGGTCCTCGGAAGCGGATGCGGGGGCCTCGGCGCCTTTGATTAGCACCTTCCAGATGTCTTCATACGACATGTCAAAGAGCCTATTGAGGGTTCGGTGCTGCGCCGGGTCGAACTCCCACAAATTGAAATCCCGTTGTTGGCACGGGAGGATCAGACGAACGAGCATGACCTGGACTATATTGACAAGCCGGATTGGCTTGTTTACCAGGGACTGGATGCAGGTCTTTAGTCCGGTCACCTCTTCCTTGTTGCCCCACGACAGGCCCGTCTCTTTCCAGGACATAAGCCGCGTGGGGGGTCCGGATCTGAACTCGGGGGTTGCGACCCATTCCGGATCGCGTGGCTCGGTGATGTAAAACCACCCGGCTTGCCACCCCTTTAGGGTCTCCACAAAGGGGCCCTCGAACCAGAGGATGTTGGCTATCTTGCCAGCCATAGCGCCTCCGCACTCCGCTTGGCTGCCGCGCACCACCTTGGGCTTGACGTTGAAGGTCTTCAGCCAAAGGCCGAAATGGGGGCGGACGCGGAGGAAGGCCTCGCACACGACGATAAACGCCGACATGTTGAGGATGAAGTTCGGGGCCAGATCATGGAAATCTAGGCCGTAGTAGAACATGAGTCCCCGAACGAATGGGTGAAGTGGAAAACCCAGTCTGCGGAGGAAGTGGGGAAGGAAAACTACCCTCCCATGGGGCCTTGGGGTGGGGAGAAGCTGCCCCTTCTCAGGAAGCCGGTGCGGGATGTCCTTGGACAGGTATCCGGCCTTCCTTAGCTTTTTTACTTGAACCTCCGTGACGGAGGAGACCATCCACTTCCCTCCCGCTCCGGACATTGCTGGAGAAGGTTGAGGTGGGAAGAGCGGGCTTGGGCGCTGGAGCTTGAGTGCACGAGAGATGGATTGGCAAAGGAGGAAGAAGGCGTAGGTAAAAAAGGTGGATCCTTATCCCCTTATATGGGCGGATGCGGTCATGCGTCCCCACCTACCTAATAAAACTCGCTTGCCTCCCAAGCGCCATGGTAAATGGCGCGGTTGGGTTACCCACGTCCGTATTGATGAGAATCCCGTTATAAGGGGCACACGATCTCTGCTTTGACAAGACGTGCCAAGGAAACCGCCTCGCTAAACGTGCTGAGGCGGAAAAGTGAAAACAATTTGTATAAAGAGCTTGGTCGTGGTGTGATGACGCACCGCGGAATACGTCAGCAGATTTGATTTGTGTTAATATTATTCTCTCTATGGCAATATGTGGAAACTTATTTTGCAGAGCCGGACACCACTCTTGGTGTTTACAATCTTCTATGAAGGACTTGGAGGAGGAACCTGCCTTGCAATGCCGAAGACAATCTGCGCGCCGGACTCATCGTCATTGAAGCCTGGTTCAGGGGCTACTGAGGGAGTCCTGGATTAGGGGGTGTTCGGGTAGCCGGACTATACCTTCAGCCGGACTCCTGGACTATGAAGATACAAGATTGAAGACTTCGTCCCGTGTCCGGAAGGGACTTTCCTTGGCGTGGAAGGCAAGCTAGGCGATGCGGATGCTCAAGATCTCCTACCAATGTAACTGACTCTGTGTAACCCTAACCATATCCGGTGTCTATATAAACCGGAGGGTTGTAGTCCATAGGACGAACCATCATCATACACAATCATACCATAGGCTAGCTTCTAGGGTTTAGCCTCCTTGATCTCGTGGTAGATCTACTCTTGTACTACCCATATCATCAATATTAATCAAGCAGGAGTAGGGTATTACCTCCATCGAGAGGGCCCGAACCTGGGTAAAAACATCGTGTCCCTTGTCTCCTATTACCATCCGGCCTTGACGCACAGTTCGGGACCCCCTACCCGAGATCCGCCGGTTTTGACACCGACACTCTCCATGATGACCTGCAAGTTTTCTTCTTTCATTCTACCTTCCGGGGTGGGGAGCCCCAAGTACTTACTCTCGAACATGGTAGCAACGACACTTAGGTCCTCTTTTATCTCTTGTTGGGTATCAGCTGGGCAGACAAGGCTAAACATGGTAGAGCATTCATTGGGGCTAAGGAGTTGGTCCCTTACATCTTTGGAACTCACCATGAGCTTGTTTCACCACCTCCGCTTCACCAGTGTAGCTTTAAAGAAAACCATACTATCATCAACAACACAACAGATAAGTGATACTGGGTTGTTTCATGTCACTTTGATGGAGTTAACCTCCCACTCGCCACCTCTCTATAAAGGATTTTAGCAAGCCCATCCATTACAAACAGGAATAAGTAAGAGCTCAATGGGTCTCCCTGGTGAAGTTGTCTCGAGGGACTAAAAAACTCGAGGAGTTCTCCATTACATCTCACCGAGTATCTCAGCTATCTGACGCATTTCATCACCACTTATCCAAGTCATGCCAAATCCTAGCTTGCGGAGGGCCCATTCTAGGAAACTCCAATAGACCATGGCATAGGCTTTGGCGAGGTCAAGCTTGTACTCATAGTGGGTGTTTTGAGAATTCCTGCCATGTTAGATTTTGTGGAAGCATTCAAACGGGATCATTGCATTGTTAGTAATTATCCTCCTAGGAATAAAAGCACTCTTGATTTCTGAATTATCTCATCAAGAAAAGGCCTTAATCGGTTGACAAGACATTTTGAGATCACCTTATATATGACATTGCACGAACTAATGGTCCGATAATCCGTTAAGCATATAGGGTTGTTACCTTTCGAGACCAAAACGATGTATGTGTCATTTTTGCCCCCACAATCATACCATCATCAATAAACTTAATCACCATATGTGAGAGTCTAGCTTAATAGGGATGATAGACTACTCATATCAACAAGGAATTCCTTCTTTTTTCAGGAGCCCATTCGGAAAGAATTCCAAAGTTAAGTGTGCTCGGCTTGGAGCAATTTCAGGATGGATGACCGACTGGGAAGTTGGTCCCAGGTGCGCATGAGTGAGGACAAAGTGCACATGAAAGACTAGTGTTGATCTATGTGGCCAATCTAGATCCAACCAGGAGTAACGATCAGTAACCGGTGGGTGTGTCCGAGGCATTACAAGTTGGTATCAGAGCCGACCCTCGTGATTACACGGATGTTTGCGTGTTAGATGTGTGGTCATGTTGTGCATGACGTTTGTGACCCATCGTGGAACACGACATGGCACACGGCATGGCACATGTGCCAGACTGGACACATAGATGTGTGCCAAGAGGGAACATTCCAGTGGCCAACGAGGACATTAGTTCCTTTGAAATGGGGGAGTATGTGAGAGCCTAGATTAATAGGGAAGATAGACAACTCATATCAACAAGGAATTCCTTCTTTTCTAGGAGCCCATTCGGAAAGAACTCCAAAGTTAACCTTGCTCAGCTTGGAGCAACTTTAGGATGGGTGACTGACTGGGAAGTTAGTCCCAGGCACGCATGAGTGAGGACAAAGTGCGCAAGAAAGACTAGTGATGACTTGTGGAGCCAGTTTAGATCCCGCCAGGAGTAACGGCCAGTTACCAGCGGGTGTGTCCGAGGCGTTACACCATGTTCATGACCCCCTCTAGCATCTCTTAGTTCATTTGGAAGAAACGTGCCAGGAAGCCGTCTGGGCCAGGGGCCTTTAAGGTGCCAATTTGGAATAGAGCATCTCCAATCTCTTTTTGAGTGAATAGTTTAGTCAACTCAATATTCATCTTCGGGATGGTTTTCTTCTCAAAGGTATCCAAGAGACCATATGGTGCAACCCCTTCATCTTTGTCATAGAGCTGTTTGAAAAAAACTCCATCATAATGTTCCAGATATTTCTTTCTTCTCCACTCACCTCTCGTTATCTTTCTTTAGTTGATCGATTTAATTTTTGTTCTTTCTCCATGTTGCCCTACGCTGAAAATATCTCGTGTTGTTGTCACCCTCTTTCAACCAAGTGCCCTTAGACCTATATTTCCACATCATTTCCTCTCTAAGGAGCAACTCATCAAGGTCCTTAGATAATTTACTAATCCTCTTTTGTCTCTCAGCCAAAGGAGGAAGCTTCCATGTTTTACTCAGTCTGCCTCTACTTTCTGCAGTTTGTTTGGCAACCGAACCAAAGTCAAAAGTTGACCATCCCTTCAAGTCTTGTTCCATAGTTTAGCTTTGAGCCAATATCAGCCAAGGACCGAGCTAAACCAGCCATTCCACTCGAATTATGTACTTTAGGTATTAGGGAAGCAACCCTTTGCCACATGGTCTGATACTTAAAGGTGTCATTCTTTCTTTTCCTTATAGGTCTGCATTCACATCTAGAACCAAAGTGCATCAACAAAGGAAAGTGGTACGAGCGAGACGAGCAGATGGGCTCCACTGTGGCTGAAGGAAATATGCCCTAGAGGGAATAGTAAATTTGTTATTTATATTTCCTTATATCATGATAAATGTTTATTATTCATGCTAGAATTGTATTAACCGGAAACTTAGTACATGTGAAAATACATAGACAAATAGAGTGTCACTAGTATGCCTCTACTTGACTAGCTCGTTGAATCAAAGATGGTTATGTTTCCTAACCATAGACATGAGTTGTCATTTGATTAATGGGATCACATCATTAGGGAATGATGTGATTGACTTGACCCATTCCGTTAGCTTAGCATTTGATCGTTTAGTATATTGCTATTGCTTTCTTCATGACTTATACATGTTCCTATGACTATGAGATTATGCAACTCCCGAATACCGGAGGAACACTTTGTGTGCTACCAAACGTCACAACGTAACTGGGTGATTATAAAGGTGCTCTACAGGTGTCTCCGAAAGTATTTGTTGAGTTGGCATAGATCGAGATTAGGATTTGTCACTCCGATTGTCGGAGAGGTATCTCTGGGCCCTCTCGGTAATGCACATCACTATAAGCCTTGCAAGCAATGTAACTAATGAGTTAGTTGCGGGATGATGCATTACGGAACTAGTAAAGAGACTTGCCGGCATACCTGGCCATACCTCGGGCCGGGCCTAGCCAAGCCCGACACAAAAAACCCAGGCCCGAGCCCGGCCATCGGGCCTGTTTTCTGGGCCCGAGCCCGGCCCAAACATGTAAAAGCCCGTCGGGCTCTGGGCCGGCCCGGCCCGACCTTCAGAAAAGTGCAAAAACGACAGGCCCAGGCCCGGCCATCGGGCTCAAAATCTAGGCCCGAGCCCGGCCCGGGAGCAATGTCGGGCCGGGTCAGGTCAGGCTTTTTCGGGCCGGGTCGGGCCGGGCTAGCCGGGCTGGGCTTCCCATGGCCAGGTCTACTTGCCGGTAACGAGATTGAACTAGGTATTGAGATACCGATGATTGAATCTCGGGCAAGTAACATACCGATGACAAAGGCACTACTAGGAAAAGGCTAATTAGTGACGCACCTATTTTTGCCATTAATGGCGCACTATAGGTGCGCCATTATTACCACGCCACTAGTAACAAATAGTAATGGCACACTATAGGTGCACCATTACTGTGCCTAGAAGTGCGCCATTACTATCTGACTTAGTAATAGCGCACCACATAGAAGTGTGCCATTACTAACAATTTTTTTCAAATTTTTTTTTCAAAAACTTTTTCAATTTTTTTTCTTAATCTCGGGTCACTATGCTTAATCTCATGTCAAATCGCACTCCATGGTCAAACGTCCTCAAAGGTCACCCATCCTCACACTACTCCAGAACGAGCACGCTTAACTTCACAGTTCTATCCAACCCCAGCACCAGCTCACTTAACAGGCACTTGTTGATATATCTATCATATCAATCCTATTAAACCTTGTTGATGTCTAGGACTTTGTTCATGTTCATGAGTCTGATGAAATTTTGAAAAAATATTTCAAACTTCCCGGTCATATTACGTATCATATTTTGAAACTCTCTCCAAATTTTTTTTCCAAATTTTGTTTCTGTTACTAGTGGCGCACCTAGCAAATGGTGCGCCACTAGTAAGTTTGATTCTTTTTCAGTTTTCCCCCCTCTAGATCTTAAAAGCCTCGTATCTTTCGTTCTGTTACTTTTCGAGTAGATGATTTTTCATATAAAAACTTTTTAATCCGAGTTCGTATTCAAAAGTTATGCCCATTTTACTAAATTCCAAAGAGATTTTGTAAATAAAGTCGAAATTCATATTTGTAAATTTTCCCAACAACTAGACCACATATCACATGGGAAACTTATTTTATTTTAACTAGCACATATGCCCGTGCGTTGCAACAGGAGGAAATGTAGTGTGCACTTAATTAATGAGAATTATATGTGCAAGAAAATCCCTGTGTGCACGTCAAGAAAGAACATTTTGGTTCTGGGTTTCGCCGCCTGTGAAGTAATCAATCCGCCATTTTTTCATTCATTGATCGAGTGGATTTAAGGGTATTATTAGGTCATCGCACGTGAGAGAAGGTCCATGAATTATTTAATATATATTTTTCATTCATTCGAGGGGATTTTAAGGCGTGAAGTTCAATAATATGAAAATGAGGCGGGTCTTCTCTTTTCGATGTACAAGCCACTAATATGTACAACCGGAGTTAATTGTACTTCACTATTTTTTGCATTCCTTGGTCGAGGGGATTTAAGGTTAAAGTTCCATAATGTGGGAGGTCGCCGGATCTTTTCTCTTTCATGCATCTAGCTGACGTGGTCGGGTCTTATATGTCTTCACTTTGCCTCGAGTAGGAATCCTTGAGAAATTGAGGGCCCTTTTGTAGATAGTTCAGCTAGCAATCCATCCATCTAGCTCGTACTGGATTTAATTCCTTTTTCTTAGAAAGCTGGCATACTAATCCATCCATCCTTCATCCGGCTTAGTTCATCCATCCTTCATCCAAGTTAATTCATCCATCCTTCATTTAGTTACTACATATAGTTTCGCACACGTATATAAATTATTGTGAGTGTATGTAAACGAGCATTATGGGACTATTGAAAATGTGTTCTTCCTTATTTCCTAGGTAGTTGGGCTGGTTAAATTGCGTGGGGTGTGAAATTTTCAGACACCGAATCGACCTATATTTGTAAGGCGTGAGTAAAAATCCAGTAAAAAAGATGAGTTGAAGGATCGTACTCAAGATTTCGAACACCCGACATAGTGCTGCCATTCACTCGAACAAACACGTCCTGCTAACCAATGGTCAACGTACATATTTAAGAACATACCGTAGCATCAGATATGAAACATTCTATGATTACGTCTTTTTTCAACTTTTCAAAAAATAATTATTATAAATTGCCGTATATTCTTGAAAACATGAACAATTTTTAAAATCCCGAACAGTTTTCCAAACTGCGATTTGTTTTTTTAAAGTTCCATACTTTTTCAGAAGTACAGAAACTAAATTTCAATTCAGAACATTTTCTAAAACTCACGAACATTATTCAAAAACATGAACCTTTTATAAGAACACAGGCATTTTTTAATATGTGAACAATTTTCAAAAAAATGGGAACATGTTTTGAGCATTCAAAACAATTTTAGAAAATGTGTAACTATTAAACGCGAACATTATTTGATTAGTGAAAATTTCTCTAAAACAAGAATATTTTTTAAATTTGGAGCATTTTCTAAAATGCAAATTATTTAAGAATCTTGAACAGTTTTGGAAAGTTTTTTTTAGAAAAATAGGAATATTTCTTTTCATTAAAAAATGTGTCCTTTTCCAGCTAGCTCACGTGCCAATTCATCCATCCTTCATCCGGATTAATAGATCCATACTTCATACATCTTATTACTACATGTGGTTTCACACACGTTTATAAATTGGTACAACTATATGTAAAAAGCAATATGGGGCTATTTAAAATATTTTTATATTGAATTCCTGAACATTTCACTACAGTAAGAACATTTTTCGAATTTGGAACATTTTTGAAAATATATTTTTTATTCAATCTCGAACAATTTTGTAAAACACAATCATTTTTGAATTTTGAACAAATTTTGGAACAAGATCTTTTTTGAATATCTGACATTTAAAAATTGGGAATACAGTTTTGAAATTCTGAATATTTCTTCAAAACTTTGAAAAAAAATAAAATTCTAAAAAAATTATAAGGAAATAAATTTATAACAAAAGTAAAAAAAATAAATTAAAATGAGAAAATAGAAATGAAAAAATAAATAAAAAGAGAAAGGAACATAAAAATTAAATAGAAAATAAAAATAGAAAAAGGAAAAAGGGACGGCCCAGTCAAGGGCTATCTGTGCGAAGCTCCAACTATCTATTGCTGCCTGCGGCAAATAGTATTCTCCCCTCTGCGTGGGTAAGGAAATAAGTGGGCTGACTCTACTGGGCTGCAGCGCGTGGCCCATGTACGAAATTCTGAAATCGTATTTCTTTTTGTAGCACATGTACATGTATGCAAAAAGAATTAGTACCACCTCGAATAGTAAAAAAAATTTCTCTGGTGAACGGATGAAAATATTGGAGAAACGCACCTTGCTTTATTAGTAGGTATAGATTTTTTTGACATTTCCATCATTTTCTTTTATTTTTTCTAAAACTGAAAAGGCGGTCCGGGGGGTGGGGTGGGGTGGAAAGAAAGTTAGTAATAACGCACCACCTAACAATGCGCCATTAGTAACCTTGGTTACTAATGGCGCACCTGTTACGTGGTGCGCCATTACTAGTTTTTGCAAAAAAATAAAAAAATTGTTAGTAGTGGCGCACCGTGGTTGTGCTGCGCCATTACTAGTTTGAACTAGTAATGACGCACTATACACTAGTGCGCCATTACTACTTTTGAAAAAAAAGTAAATTTTTTTTTAGTAATGGCGCACAGAGTGTGTGGTGCGCCATTACTAATTTTGAAAAAATAAATAAAATAAAATTAGTTAATAGTGGCGCACCATGGGTGTGGTGCGCCATTAGTGATATGGACATTAATGGCGTACCTACACATGATGCGCCACTGCTATATAGCAGTGGCGCACCATATATGTGGTGCGTCATTAATGTCCATATTAGTTATAGCCCTTTTCCTAGTAGTGAGGGAACAACGTATGTTGTTATGCGGTTTGACCGATAAAGATCTTTATAGAATATGTAGGAGCCAATATGAGCATACAGGTTCCGTTATTGGTTACTGACCGAAGACGTGTCTCGGTCATGTCTACATAGTTCTCGAACCCGTAGGGTCCGCATGCTTAACGTTCGGTGACGATCGGTAATATGAGTTTATGTGTTTTGATTACCGAAGGTAGTTCGGAGTCCCGGATATGATCACGGACATGATGAGGAGTCTTGAAATGGTCGAGACATAAAGATCGATATATTGGATGACTATGTTTGGACATCGAAGGGTTCCGAGTAAGTTTGGATGAATACCGGAGTACCGGGGGGTTACCTGAACCCCCCGGGGAGTGTAATGGGCCTCATGGGCCTTGGTGGAGAGAGGAAGGGGCGGCCAGGGCAGGCCGCGCCCCCTCGCCCTCTAGTCCGAATTGGACAAGGAAGGGGGGGGTGGCGCCCCCCTTTTCCCTTCCCCCCTCTCCTCCTTCCTTCCCTCCTACTCCTACTCATGGAAGGGGTGGAATCCTACTCCCGGTGGGAGTAGGCCTCCCCTTGGGGCGCGCCTAGGAGGCCGGCCTCCTCCCCCTCCTCCACTCCTTTATATACGGGGGAGGGGGACACCCCATAGAGACACAAGTTGATCATTGATCTCTTAGCCGTGTGCGGTGCCCCCTCCACCATAATCCACCTCGGTCATATCGTAGCGGTGCTTAGGCGAAGCCCTGCTCGGTAGCTTCATCATCACCGTCATCACATCGTCGTGCTAACAGAGCTCTCCCTCGAAGCTCTACTAGATCGTGAGTTCGTGGGACGTCACCGAGCTGAACGTGTGCAGGTCGCGGAGGTGCCGTACGTTCGGTACTAGGATCGGTCAATCGTGAAGACGTACGACTACATCAACCGCGTTGTCATAACGCTTCCGCTTACGGTCTACGAGGGTACGTAGACGACGCTGCCATCTCTTGAGCATGCGTCGGTTTTTCCCTTGAAGAGGAAAGGGTGATGCAGCAAAGTAGCGTAAGTATTTCCCTCAGTTTCTGAGAACCAAGGTATCAATCCAGTAGGAGGCCACACGCAAGTCCCTCGTACCTACACAAACAAATAAGAACCTTGCAACCAACACGATAAAGGGGTTGTCAATCTCTTCACGGCCACTTGCAAAAGTGACATCTGATAGAGATGATAAGACAATACTTTTGGTATTTTTATGATAAAGATTGAAAGTAAAGATTGCAAAATAAACGGCAACAGAAATAGCTCATTGACGGGAGATTAATATGATGGAAGATAGACCCGGGGGCCATAGGTTTCACTAGTGGCTTCTCTCAAGATAGCATAAGTATTACGGTGGGTGAACAAATTACTGTCGAGCAATTGATAGAAAAGTGCATAATTATGAGTATCTAGGCATGATCATGTATATAGGCATCACGTCCGCAACAAGTAGACCGACTCCTGCCTGCATCTACTACTATTACTCCACACATCGACCGCTATCCAGCATGCATTTAGAGTATTAAGTTCATAAGAACAGAGTAATGCATTAGGCAAGATGACATGATGTAGAGGGATAAACTCAAGCAATATGATTTAAACCCCATCTTTTTATCCTCGATGGCAACAATACAATACGTGTCATTTCCCCTACTGTCATTGGGATCGAGCACCGCATGATTGAACCCAAAACTAAGCACTTCTCACATTGCAAGAAAGATCAATCTAGTAGGGCAAACCAAACTGATAATTCGAAGAGACTTGCAAAGATAACCAATCATACATAAAAGAATTCAGAGAAGATTCAAATGTTGTTCATAGATAATCTTGATCATAAACCCACAATTCATCGGATCTCGACAAACACACCACAAAAAGAGTTACATCGAATAGATCTCCAAGAAGATCGAGGAGAACTTTGTATTGAGATCCAAAGAGAGAGAAGAAGCCATCTAGCTAATAACTATGGACCCAAAGGTCTGTGGTAAACTACCCACACATCATCGGAGAGGCTATGGCGTTGATGTAGAAGCCCTCCATGATCGATGGCCCTCCGGCGGAGTGCCGGAAAAGGCCCCAAGATGGGATCTCACAGGTACAGAAGGTTGTGGCAGTGGAAATAGGGTTTCGTGGTGCTGCTAGTTGGTTTCGGGGTACATAGGTATATATAGGAGGAAGAAGTAGGTCGGTGGAGACACGAGGGGCCCACGAGGGTGGGGGGCGCGCCCAGAGGGGCAGGCGCGCCTCCTTGCCTCGTGGCCTCCTCGTTGATTTCTTGACGTCCACTCCAAGTCCTCTGGATCACGTTTGTTCCAAAAATAACTCTCCCAGAGGTTTCATTCTGTTTGGACTCCGTTTAATATTCCTTTTCTGCGAAACACTGAAATAGAAAAAAAGACAACAATTTGCACTGGGCCTTGGGTTAGTAGGTTAGTCCCAATAATAATAATAAAGTGTATAATAAAGCCCATTAAACATCCAAAGCAGAATATATAATAGCATGGAACAATAAAAAATTATAGATACGTTGGAGACGTATCAAGCATCCCCAAGCTTAATTCCTGCTCGTCCTCGAGTAGGTAAATGATAAAAGTAGAATTTTTTGATGTGGAATGCTACCTAGCATATTTCTCAATGTAATTTTCTTTATTGTGGCATGAATGTTCAGATCCGAAAGATTCAAGACAAAAGTTTAATATTGACATAAAAACAATAATACTTCAAGCATACTAACAAAGCAAACATGTCTTCTCAAAATAACATGGCCAAAGTAAGTTCATCCCTACAAAATCATATAGTTTGGCTATGTTCCATCTTCGTCACACAAAATATTCAAATCATGCACAACCCCGGTTTCAGCCAAGCAATTGTTTCATACTTAAGAATTTTCAAACTTTTTTAACTTTCACGCAATACATGAGCGTGAGCCATGGACATAGCACTATGGGTGGAATAGAATAGGATGATGGGGGTTGTGTGGGGAAGACAAAAAAAAAATAAAGTCTCACATTGACGCGGTTAATCAACGGGCTAGGGAGATGCCCATCAATTGATGTCAATGCAAGGAGTAGGGATTGCCATGCAACGGATGCACTAGAGCTATAAATATATGAAAGCTCAACAAAAGAAACTAAGTGGGTGTGCATCCAACTTGCTTGCTCATGAATACCTAGGGCATTTGAGGAAGCCCATTGTTGGAATATACAAGCCAAGTTCTATAATGAAAAAATTCCCACTAGTATACGAAAGTGACAAAACAAGAGACTCTCTATCATAAAGATCATGGTGCTACTTTGAAGCACAAGTGTGGAAAAAAAGGATAGTAGCATTGCCCCTTTTTATTTCTTTTATCCTTTTTTGGGACAATGCTCTATGAATGATGATCATCACACTTCTATTTATTTACAACTGAATGATTACAACTCGATACTAGAACAGAATATGACTCTATATGAATGCCTCCGGCGGTGTACCGGGATAGGCAATGAATCAAGAGTGACATGTATAAAATAATATGCATGGTGGCTTTGCCACAAATAAGATGTCAACTACATGATTATGCAAGGCAATATGACAATGATGAAGCGTGTCATAATAAACGGAACGGTGGAAAGTTGCATGGCAATATATCTCGGAATGGCTATGGAAATGCCATGATAGGTAGGTATGGTGGCTACTTTGAGGAAGATATAAGGAGGTTTATGTGTGATAGAGCGTATCATATCACGGGGTTTGGATGCACCGGCGAAGTTTGCACCAACTCTCAAGGTGAGAAAGGGCAATGCACGGTACCGAAGAGGCTAGCAATGATGGAAGGGTGAGAGTGCGTATAATCCATGGACTCAACATTAGTCATAAAGAACTCACATACTTATTGCAAAAATCTACAAGTCATTAAAACCAAGTACTACACGCATGCTCCTAGGGGAAGGGTTGGTAGGAGTTAACCATCGCGCGATCCCGACCTCCACACAAAGGATGACACTCAAAGAACACTTCATGTTTCAAATTTGTTACACAACGGTTACCATACGTGCATGCTACGAGACTTGCAAACTTCAACACAAGTATTTCTCAATTTCACAATTACTCAACTAGCACAACTTTAATATCACTATCTCCATATCTCAAAACAATCATCAAGTATCAAACTTCTCATAGTATTCAATGTACTCTATATGAAAGTTCTTATTATATCCATCTTGGATGCCTATTATATTAGGACTAATTTCAACCAAAGCAAATTACCATGCTGTTATAAAGGACTCTCAAAATAATATAAGTGAAGCATGAAACATCAATAATTTCTATAAAATGAAACCACCACCATGCTCTAAAAAGATATAAGTGAAGCACTAAAATTATCTAGCTCAAAAGATATAAGTGAAGCACATAGAGTATTCTAATAAATTCCGATTAATGTGTGTCTCTCTCAAAAGGTGTGTACAGCAAAGATGATTGTGGTAAACTAAAAAAGAAAAGACTCAAATCATACAAGACGCTCCAAGCAAAACACTTATCATGTGGTGAATAAAAATATAGCTCCAAGTAAAGTTACCGATGGGCGAAGACGAAAAAGGGGATGCCTTCCGGGGCATCTCCAAGATTAGCCTTTTGGTTGTCCTTGAATTTTACCTCGGGGTGCCTTGGGCATCCCCAAGCTTAGGCTCTTGCCACTCCTGGTTCCATAATCCATCAAATCTTTACCCAAAACTTGAAAACTTCACAACACAAAACTTAACAGAAAATCTCGTGAGTTTCGTTAGTGAAAGAAAACAAAACACCACTTCAAGGTACTGTAATGAACTCATTATTTATTTATATTGGTGTTAAACCTACTGTATTCCAACTTCTCTATGGTTCATAACCTCCGATACTAACCATAGATTTATCAAAATAAGCAAACAACACAAGAAAAACAGAATCTGTCAAAAACAGAACAGTCTATAGCAATCTGTATCAAACGCAAACTTCCGGAACCTAAAAAATTCTACCAAATTAGGAAGTCCTGGGTAATTTGTTTATTAATCTACTACAAAAAGAATCAACTGAAAAGCACGTTTCTGTGATTTATGAAAACTAATCTCGTGTGCACAAAGTTTCTGTTTTTTACAGCAAGATCAAATAACTATCACCGTAGGTTATCGTAAAGGTTTTACTTGGCACAAACACTAATTAAACCACAAAAACCCATCTAAACAGAGGCTAGATTAATTATTTATTACTAAACAGGAACAAAAAGCAAGGAACAAAAATAAAATTGGGTTGCCTCCCAACAAGCGCTATCGTTTAACGCCCCTAGCTACGCATAAAGGCAAGGATAGATCTAGGTATTGCCATCTTTGGCATGCAATTCATAAGTGGCTCTCATGATAGAATCATAAGGTAATTTAATTTTCTTTCTAGGAAAGTGTTCCATGCCTTTCCTCAACGGAAATTGGAATCTAATATTCCCTTCCTTCATATCAATAATTGCACCAATCGTTCTAAGGAAAGCTCTACCAAGAATAATAAGACATGTAGGATTGCAATCTATATCAAGAACAATAAAGTCCACGGGCACATAATTCATATTTGCAACAATAATAACATCATTAATTCTTCCCATAGGTTTCTTAATGGTGGAATCCGCAAGGTGCAAGTTTAAAGAACAATCATCAAATTCACGGAAACCCAACAAATCACACAAAGTTTTTGGAATCGTGGAAACACTAGCACCCAAATCACAGAAAGCATAGCATTCATGATTGTTAATTTTAATTTTAATGGTAGGTTCCCATTCATCATAACATTTTCTAGGGATAGAAACTTCCAACTCAAGTTTTTCTTCATAAGATTGCATCAAAGCATCAACGATATGTTTAGTAAAAGCTTTATTTTGACTATAAGCATGTGGAGAATTTAGCACGGATTGCAACAAGGAAATATAATCTATCAAAGTGCAATTATCATAATTAAATTCCTTGAAATCCAAGAAAGTTTAACCTCTTCAATCACACTTTTACCAATTTTGCATCAAGATCTAAAAACTCAGAATCCTTAGGACGCCTTTTAACTAAAGTTGACTCATCTCCAGTCCCATCATTATCAAGATTCATATTGCAAAACAAAGATTTAATAGGGGACACATCAATCACTTTTAGATCTTCATCCTTATTGCCTTCCAGATCTTCCGGTTTGGCGGCCATCTTATTATTGACTAAGGTGGCCTGCTTATCCGAAATCTGGGCTATTAATTTTTCAAGAAGAGCAAACTAAGATTTCAAACCATAAAATTCCTTAGACATATCATCAAGCTCTTTATTCATGTACTCCATAAAACACTTTTGTTCTTTAAGCTCGTTTCTAAAGAAATTATTATGCTCAAATTGCAAAGTCATAAAGCTTCTGACGTTGCTTTCAATTTCTTCCAACCTTTTAAGGTAAGGATCAACGTTTTTAGGCCGTGCCATTAGGGCAAACATGCAACAAGAAGCAAGCGAAAAAGAGGAGAAAGGAAAAGAGGGCGAATAAAACGGCAAGGGTGAAGTGGGGGAGAGGAAAACGAGAGGCAAATGGCAAATAATGTAATGCGAGGGATAAGAGTTTGTGATGGGTACTTGGTATGTCTTGACTTGTGCGTAGACTCCCCGACAACCTCTTGAGCATGCATTTATTTTTGCCTTGAAGAGGAAAGGGTGATGCAGCAAAGTAGCGTAAGTATTTCCCTCAGTTTTAGAGAACCAAGGTATCAATCCAGTAGGAGGCCACACGCAAGTCCCTCGTACCTACACAAACAAATAAGAACCTTGCAACCAACGCGATAAAGGGGTTGTCAATCCCTTCACGACCACTTGCAAAAGTGAGATCTGATAGAGATGATAAGATAATAATTTTGGTATTTTTATGATAAAGATTGAAAGTAAAGATTGCAAAATAAACGGTGACAGAAATAGCTCATTGACGGGAGATTAATATGATGGAAGATAGATCCGGGGGCCATAGGTTTCACTAGTGGTTTCTCTCAATATAACATAATTATTACGGTGGGTGAAAAAAATTACTGTCGAGCAATTGATAGAAAAGTGCATAATTATGAGAATATCTAGGCATGATCATGTATATAGGCATCACGTCCGCAACAAGTTGACCGAATGCTACTTGCATCTACTACTATTACTCCACACATCGACCGCTATCCAGCATGCATCTAGAGTATTAATTTCATAAGAATAGAGTAACGCATTAGGCAAGATGACATGATGTAGAGGGATAAACTCAAGCAATATGATATAAACCCCATCTTTTTATCCTCGATGGCAACAATACAATATGTGTCGTTTCCCCTACTGTCACTGGGATCGAGCACCGCATGATTGAACCCAAAGCTAAGCACTTCTCCCATTGCAAGAAAGATCAATCGAGTAGCCCAAACCAAACTGATAATTCGAAGAGACTTGCAAAGATAACCAATCATACATAAAAGAATTCAGAGAAGATTCAAATATTGTTCATAGATAATCTTGATCATAAACCCACAATTCATCGGATCTCGACAAACACATCGCAAAAAGAGTTACATCGAATAGATCTCCAAGAAGATTGAGGAGAACTTTGTATTGAGATCCAAAGAGAGAGAAGAAGCCATCTAGCTAATAACTATGGACCCGAAGGTCTGCGGTAAACTACTCACACTTCATCGGAGAGGCTATGGTGTTGATGTAAAAGCCCTCCGTGATCGATGCCCCCTCCCGCGGAGCGCCGGAAAAGGCCCCAAGATGGGATCTCATGGGTACAGAAGGTTGCGGCGGTGGAAATAGGGTTTCGTGGTGCTCCTGGTTGGTTTCGGGGTACGTAGGTATATATAGGAGGAAGAAGTAGGTCGGTGGAGCCACGAGGGGCCCACGAGGGTGGGGCGCGCGCCTAGGGGGGCAGGCACGCCTCCCTGCCTCGTGGCCTCCTTGTTGATTTCTTGACGTCCACTCCAAGTCCTATGGATCACGTTTGTTCCCAAAAATAACTCTTCCGAACGTTTCATTCCGTTTGGACTCCGTTTGATATTCCTTTTCTGCGAAACACTGAAATAGGCAAAAAAACAGCTATTTGCACTGGGCCTTGGGTTAGTAGGTTAGTCCCAATAATAATAATAAAGTGTATAATAAAGCCCATTAAACATTAAATATAGAATATATAATAGCATGGAACAATAAAAAATTACAGATACATCGGAGACGTATCAGACACTCTTCCTTCTCGTTGCTATGCATCACCATTATCTTGCGTGTGCTTAGGATTTTTTTTGAAATTACTACGTTCCCCAAGAGTGGCATCCGAGCCTGGTTTATGCGTAGATGTTATATGCACGAGTAGAACACAAGCGAGTTGTGGGCGATACTGCTTACCAGCATGTCATATTTGATTCGGCGGTACTGTTGGATGAAGCGGCCCGGACCGACATTACGCGTACGCTTACGCGAGACTGGTTCTACCGACGTACTTCGCACACAGGTGGATGGTGGGTGCCAGTTTCTCCAACTTTAGTTGAATCGAGTGTGGCTACACCTGGTCCTTGTTGAAGGTTAAAATAGCACATACTTGACGAAATATCATTATGGTTTTGATGCGTAGGTAAGAACGCTTCTTGCTCAGCCCGTAGCAGCCACATAAAACTTGCAACTACAAAGTAGAGGACGTCTAACTTGTTTTTGCAGGGCTTGCTGTGATGTGATATGGTCAAGACATGATGCTAAATTTTATTGTATGAGATGATCATGTTTTGTAACGAAGTTATCGGCAACTGGCAAGAGCCATATGGTTGCCGCTTTATTGTATGAAATGCAATCGCCATGTAATTACTTTACTTTATCACTATGCGGTAGCAATAGTCGTAGAAGCAATAGTTGGCGAGACGACAACGTTGCTATGATGGAGATCATGGTGTCACGCCGGTGACGATGGTGATCATGACGGTGCTCTGGAGATGGAGATCAAAGGCACAAGATGATGATGGCCATATCATATCGCTTATATTGATTGCATGTGATGTTTATATTTTATGCATCTTATTTTGCTTAGATCGACAGTAGCATTATAAGATGATCTCTCACTAAATTTCAAGGTATAAGTGTTCTCCCTGAGTATGCACCGTTATGAAAGTTCGTCGTGCCGAGACACCACGTGATGATCGGGTGTGATAAGCTCTACATTCACATACAACGGGTGCAAGCCAGTTTTGCACACGCAGAATACTCGGGTTAAACTTGACGAGCCTAGCATATGCAGATATGGCCTCGGAACACTGAGACCAAAAGGTCGAGCGTGAATCATATAGTAGATATGATCAACATAGTGATGTTCACCATTGAAAACTATTCCATCTCACGTGATGATCGGACATGATTTAGTTGATATGGATCACGTGATCACTTAGATGATTAGAGGGATGTCTATCTAAGTGGGAGTTCTTAAGTAATTTGATTAATTGAACTTCAATTTATCATGAACTTAGTACCTGATAGTATTTTGCATGTCTATGTTGTTGTAGACAGATGGCCCGTGCTGTTGTTTCGTTGAATTTTAATGCGTTCCTAGAGAAAGCTAAGTTGAAAGATGATGGTAGCAACTACACGGACTGGGTCCGTAACTTGAGGATTATCCTCATTGCCGCTGAGAAGAATTACATCCTGGAAGCACCGCTAGGTGCCAAACCCGCTGCAGGAGTGAGGGAGTCCTGGATTAAGGGGTGTCCGGATAGCCGGACTATACCTTCGGCCGGACTCCTGGACTATGAAGATACAAGATTGAAGACTTCGTCCCGTGTCCGGAAGGGACTTTCCTTGGCATGGAAGGCATGCTTGGCGTTACGATATGTAGATCTCCTACCATTGTAACCGACTCTGTGTAACCCTAGCCCTCTCCGGTGTCTATATAAACCGGAGGGTTTTTAGTCCATAGAACGGAACAACAATCATACCATAGGCTAGGTTCTAGGGTTTAGCCTCTCTGATCTCGTGGTAGATCTACTCTTGTACTACCCATATCATCAATATTAATCAAGCAGGAGTAGGGTTTTACCTCCATCGAGAGGGCCCGAACCTGGGTAAAAACATCGTGTCCCTTGTCTCCTGTTACCATCCACCTAGATGCATAGTTCGGGATCCCCTACCCGAGATCCGCCGGTTTTGACACCGACATTGGTGCTTTCATTGAGAGTTCCTCTGTGTCGTCGCTTTTAGGCCCGATGGCTCCTCCGATCATGAACAGCGATGCGGTCCAGGGTGGGACTTTTTTGCCCGGACAGATCTTCGTATTCGGCGGCTTTGCACTGCGGGCCAATTCGCTTGGCCATCTGGAGCAGATCAAAAGTTATGCCCCTGGCCATCAGGTCAGGTTTGGAAGTTTGAACTACACTGCCGACATCCACGGAGACTTGATCTCCAATGGATTCAAGCCAGAGCCGAGCGCGCCGCACTGTCACGATGGGCATGATCTAGCTCTGCCGTCGAACAGTGCCCTGGAGGCCGCACCTGTGTCCGCTCCGACCCTTAGCTCGGAGCCAATCACACCAATCGAGGATGTGTGGTTAGACACCGCCTCGGGGGCTGCAATCTCTACGGTGATCAAGCCGAACACCAGCCTTGTCCTCTGCGAAGACCGTGACTCCAAGGTAACGGACTCCCCTCCGGACTCCCCTCCGGACTCCGAGCCCTCCGTGCCCTTACAAATCGGATCCAATTGGGCGCCGATCATGGAATTCACCGCCGCAGACATCTTTCAGCACTCGCCCTTCGGCGACATTCTGAATTCACTCAGGTCTCTCTCTTTGTCAGAAGAGTCCTGGCCGGACTATGACCGGCAGGATTGGGATGAGGACGACAAAGAAATTTGATGCCCACCCACCACCCACTTCGTAGCCACTGTCGATAATTTAAATGACGTGCTCGATTTCGACTCCGAAGACATCGACGGTATGGACGACGATGTAGGAGATGAACATGAACCAACGCCTATAAGGCACCGGACTGCCACCTCATCTCATGATGTATACATGGTGGACACACCCAAAGGAAGCGACGACGAGGAACACAGGGATGCAACGAGGGATCGTTCACTCGAAAAGCAATCAAAGCGGCGACGTAAGCGCCGCTCCAAGCCCCGCCTCGACAGAGACATCAGCCATACAGACCCAGCCATAGAGCAGGACGACCAGCGGATGATGAACATGCCTTCAAGCAACCGTCCGGACAAGGCAACTTGGACAAACAAACCGAACAACCAGTCCCTGGCGAAAACAACAGTCCGGACGGCCTTACGCCGGATAAGCTCATGGAGCAGAAGAACCTCCACAAAAGGCTCGTCGCCACTGCGCGTAGCCTGAAAAAGCAGAAGCGGAAGCTCAAAACTGCGGAAGATGCACTCAGAAACAGATGGAGCAAAGTACTCAACATTGCAAACAAACATGGCGGCTGTCGGTGTCGAAACCGGCGGATCTCGGGTAGGGGGTCCCGAACTGTGCGTCTGGGCGGATGGTAACAGGAGACAAGGGACACGATGTTTTACCCAGGTTCGGTCCCTCTTGATGGAGGTAAAACCCTACGTCCTGCTTGATTAATATTGATGATATGGGTAGTACAAGATTAGATCTACCACGAGATCAGAGAGGCTAAACCCTAAAAGCTAGCCTATGGTATGATTGTTATGCGTGTCCTCTATCGACTAGCCTGGCCTTGGTTTATATAATGCACTAGAGGCCTAGGTTAACAAGAGTCCTAGCCGAATACGCTGGTGGGGAGAAGTCCTTGTCTTGATCGCCAAGTCTTGTGGAATCTTCCTTGTATGTGGCAGCTGTCCGAACAGGACCATGAGTATACGGCCACGGGGATCCTCGGCCCAATCTAATAGATTGGGAGACGACGTGGTAAGTACCCCCTAGCCCAGGACACTGTTAGTAGCCCCCTGAACCGGTCTTCAAGTTAGGGACGCTCCTCGATTCTTCCGAACTGTTCTTCATCTTCGGTCGTCGGTCTTGAAAACTGGTTCAACAAATCTTCTTTATCTTCGATCTTGAGGATCGCCGAAATGCATTCGACGGGTTTACACGTCGGGTATCCGAGGAGCCCCTTTAAGTTTCCGACCTTTATCAATGCCTTGTTTATTTTTATGCCACACCTCGGGTTTGAAGTTGTTCCCGGGAGGCAGTGTCCTCTTGCGTCCGAGCTCCAACGCCGGACTGCATTCGAGGTATCTTTTGCAGCCGAGCACCAACGCTGGACCGCTTCCCAGCTCTAATGCCGGAATGTATCCGAGCTCCAACGCCGGACTGTATCCAAGGTGTCATAAATCACCTTGGTTCAAAGAAGTTTGAAGGAGTTTAGCCAAGCTTAATGCCGGAAATGCCCTCTATGGAGCCAGCCACTAGCGCCCGAGCTTTACGCCGGACTGCTTCCGAGGTGGTGCACCACCCCGAATGTGGGCCGATTTTTGTCAATATTTTTGATTGGTGCAATTTATTCTCTGCCGAGATATATAGCCAGTAGCCCTCAAGGTGGGTATCGGTCTAAAACCCGAGATGCACATGAAGGATGACATAAGACCGCTAATCCCAGTAGCCGCTGAGACTCAGGTCGATTTGCAAAATTGGCCTGAGGATCAAGTCCTAGCTCGGCAGAATACTTCGGGACACTAAAAGTGGCATGCTCAGTCCTCGAGACTCAGGTTGGGTGCGGCCGACCAACCTGAGGATCAAAATCTCCTCGGAAACTATATTGCACATAAAATTTTCTGCATTGGACAAGCAATGCAGTAGCCCCCGAGACACTGGTAGGGTGGCAACACCAGATCAGGGGATCGATGTGCCGCTTTAATATGTTTAAATAATAAGCCCGATGCCCAGTAGCCCCCGAGCCTTAATGCGGGCATGGGTTGCCGAATTAAGGATCGATATCCATAGTAAAATCACAAATTGTGTGTAATGACTCTATGTATCCAAGTACTTTACGTCATTTAATGCCCGGACCTGCATTGTACAAAACTTTGTTGACCGACCATCGGCTTCCACCTCCTCGGCCAGTAGCCGAGGAGTGTTTGTCTTACTTTATAAAGCCTTTATGAGGGCAAAGATTTATGACAAACAATGCAATCTGGCCATACGGTTTTATAAACAAAGGTACGTGGAGAGATATGTTATATTACTGTTTAACAGAAGAAATGTCTTCCAAAGAAAATAGTCCCGCTATCGGTTCCTTTCTTTGGGTTGTCATGCTAAGCATGATCATAAAACCTCAGCTCCAATGTAAGAGCAAAATATCGAGGATTTAGTTTGGGAGGCTAGTTAATAGCCCCCGGTAGTGTTCGGCGACAGTCGAGGTCAAGCCGTAAACACTTCGGCCAATGTTATGAACGGCCTGTTATTTAACATAGTCATCGGATCGCTGACCAGTTTACGCTTATTGTGACAGTCAGTTTTCGGCTTTCTCCACTAAGGTGCTTAACCATGTGAGCTGGAAGCAAAATCGCAGTGGTTCTCCCTTTGCACGCCTAGCCGAACAAAATGGAACGTAGGAAGCAAGTGTAGGAGCCGGGCAACCCAACTATTGACCGAAGACACAATTCGAAACCGATGCATATATAGCAATATCTGAGAATGTTTTTGCCGAATCCCTAAAAGGTGTCCGGCGTTGCACTGCGAGACTAATGCTGGAAAAGCACAAATAGTATAGAAGTGCCAAAAGCTTGGAAAACCAAGAAACGTCAGTAAAAACATGACGTCCGAACAATACCAAGTGTTCGGTGCCAATCCGAAAATTGGTCTTAGAAAAAAGAAGTGCTTCTGTCGTGCTTTAACATGATACATCCTATCTCAAGACTTCGAGCGGGTCAGCCTACGGCTTCAACCTCCTATCCCGAGGGCGGAGTACTTCTCATCAGGCCAGTTTAGCAAACTAAACTCTAGCGGCTTTGAGAGAGAAATTAGGCTCCCCGGCTAGTGACCGCACACTCGTGTCAAAAAAGGAGTGATAAATAATAATAATGAAACTTTGCAACGACTAAGAAGAAGAACACTTATTATAAAATGGCTCAAATAAACTTAAGAGCCCCCAAGTGACTTGGGTAGGAGAATGATTGCATGTACCGAAGTACTTATATCATATCTATGTTCAACCGAACTTTAAACGCGTCTTAACCGACCGTCGGCTTCTCCCTCTTCGGTCAAGGACCGAAAAGTGTTATGTACTCCATCGGTCGAGAATATCGACGGTGTCACATCCCTAGTTCTGGTATGCTCAAGGCTAGCTAGTCATGTGTGCATCATGTTTAAAATTTCATTAAATTTTGAAATGAGGATTGGTGAAACCCTCAGAATCATTTTTGGAAATAACCCAGATAAAAATTGCTCCAAAAGGGTCCAAGAAATGTTCATGTCTCTCTCTGAAAATATTGGGCAGAGATAAAAATCAACCAATATTTTTAGGAGCTCATAAATATTTATTTTGGGCATTTGGAATTAATGCAATAGTTATTTGCTTTGGATATATATTGTTATATATATGAAATATTGTCCAAAAATTATGCCAGTAACTGAGGAGCTCTGGAATAATACCATTAGCCCCTGCAAAAATTGGCATAAGTAAAAAAAATGGTTTAGTATTTTTATTAAACCAAACAAATGTCAGAAAATTAGAAAAGAAAACAAAAAGGGAAAAACCCTTACCTGGCGCTTACCTCCCTGTGCAGCCCGTTACTGAGCTGCCCAGCTGGGCCAGCCCACCCGCGCCGTCGTCCTCCTGGCGCCAGTCGGCCAGGCGTGTGGCCGGCGCGCGCGCACGGCCGTGCCACCACGCCACCTGCCTGCCTGGCTCCCCCTCGTCGCCTGGATGCCCTGCGCGTCGCCACGACGCCCCGCACCGCTCCCACTCTCTCCCTCGCGCCCTCTCCCTCCTCTGCTCTCTCTCCCACGACCGACCCCGAGCGACCAGAGTGCCGCCGTCGACGCCGCTCGCCACCACCGCGGCCACCGGCCACCCCACACCTTGCCGTCGCGCTAAGAAGCTCCGCCCCGTCCCTCTCATCTTCACGACCGAGCCACGCGAGCCCGGACGGCCTGAATCGCCGTCGCCATCGTCTTCTTCAACCTCCGGTCGCCGGAGATCCCTTCCGCCGCACCGACGACTCCAGACCTTCCCCGAGCTCTCTGAGACCCTCATCCGACTCGCGGTGAGCTCCTCTACCGATCCCCCATACTCCCAGGGCCACTAGCTCATCGTAGCACCCGTTTCCGTCGAGTCCGCGAGCTCGGCTCCGCCGGCCATGGCGCCGCCGTGGCCACAGCCCCTTCCGCTCGTGTCGGAGCACGTCACTGTGCTCAGGAAGTCCCTAGGAACCTAACGCACACACTCACTCGCTCTGACGCGCACCGTAGCACCAACCCCGCAATCACCGAACTCCGGCGCCGCCACGAGCTCGACTCCGGCGAGCTCGTTCCACCCCAGCCCCTCCCCCTTGGCTCTCTGGATGCGCAAGAGCGCGGCCTACCTCCTGGTGCCCTCAGCGCGCTAACCCGACGCCTCTAGCGCAAGTCCGGCGAGTCTCCGCCGTTGTTTTGGTCCCCGCCGGCGACAATCCGGCGTGCTGACGTGGCGCCGTCATTAGTGGCTAATGACGCCACTAACTAAACCCCTCTCTCACTGACACCTGGGCCCCACACTCTAATTAACCCCAGTTTTATTTCTGCTTAGGATTAACCAAACCAGAGCGGCCCCACGCGTCAGCGTTGACCATGCTGACGTGTCCATTGACTGGGTCCACATGTCAGTGACCCTAACTGGCTCTGAGACACTGACCAGTGGACCCCACTGGTCAGGTTTGACCTGGACCGTGCCCCGTTGACCTGCTGACGTCATGATGATGTCAGGCTGACACAGTAATCCTTTTCTGGAATTTAAATAAATCTCAAATGATTTGTTTAATTCAGAAAATATCCAAAACTTTGAAAAATCATAGAAAATAATCTATAGCTCAGAATGAAATAATTTATATATGAAAAATTATCAGAAAAATTCAAGGAATCCATCTGTACCATTTTCATGCATGTTAGAACAACTTATAGTTGCTGTTTAGCACAAATATTATAACGGCATTTAAATATCCACATATGGAGTTTGAATTTGAATCTTGGATTCAAATCAACTTCATTTAATCTGGTTGCTAGTTGCATTAGCTCAAACCACATCATATTGCCATGTCATGGTCATGCATCATATTGTCGCATTGCATTGATTGTATTCTCTCTCTGTTGCCGGTACTTGTCCCCTCTCGATAGACGTGATACCGACGATGAGATCGATGACACCGATGAAGAGCTATATTATCTTCAGAAGTGCCAGGCAAGCAAAACCCCCTTGTTCATTCCGATACAAACCCACTCTCTCGCTCCTGCTCTCTTTTATTGCATTAGGACAACAACGATTCATGTGTTACTTGCTGCGGTAGCTGAACCCCTTTATCCTTTGCATGACCTGTCATTCCACAGTAAATAGATGAAACCCACTAGCATGAGTAGGAGTTGTTTGAGCCCTGATGTGCCTACTCATTCATGCTTGTTGTCATGCCTGCTACTGCTTAGAGTTGAGTCGGGTCTGATTCATCGGGAATGAATTGGAATGTGGTGAACATGTCCTACTGTTGAGAGCTAAGTGTGTGAACACGATTTGGTAAAGGTAGCGGTGAGAGGCCATGTAGGAGTACATGGTGGGTTGTCTCATTGCAGCCGTCCTCAGGAACTGAGTTCTGTGTTTGTGATCCATGAACAGTTACTACCACGCATTGGAATGCTTAAGTGCCCCTCTCGACTTATTAATCCACTTGATCTCTGTCCAGGAGTTGCAACTAGTTTCTGGTGTTTGTAGGTAGTGTTAGTAGTCTACCAAGTGGTACCCGGTACAGGTGGGCTTGGGACAGACTAGGCATAGTGGCACGGTGTACCAAGTGGCACCCGGTTGGTGGGCTTGGGAACCCTGCTCACATCGTTTGGGGCCGTGAGCGACACCCCGGCCGGATCTCCTTGCGGATGGAACCCGAATAGGCGATAAACCTGGACGAGAGACTTGTGTGGTTAGTCAGGTCGTGGCCGACTCCCTCGCCCGGCTTCCGCTTGAAGGTTGCCAAGGTACATGACGTGTACAGGGCGGTAAGTGGCGAGAGCGTGTGTGAAGAAGTACACCCCTGCAGGGTTATCATTATCTATTCGAATAGCCGGATTCCTCGGATATGGAAACTTGGACCCCTTGCATAGTTCATAGACAAGTGAAAGTGGATACTCTAAAATGCGCAAGATAAGCGTGAGTGCTATGGATGGCCTTCTCGTACGGAGACGGGAGCGGATCCATAGTGGTGTATTGATATGGTGAATATGTGGACTCGTGTGCGCCACCTCAAAAGAGCTAATTGCAGTCGTAGTTCAGGATAGCCACCGAGTCAAAGCTGGCTTGCTGCAGTTAAACTCCACCCCCCCCTTTGATACTGATGCATGTGTAGATAGTTCTGATGTAAGTCTTGCTGAGTACATTTGTACTCACGTTTGCCTATTTTATGTTTTGCAGAGAGACTTCAGTCTCGCTAGTAGTTCCGCGTGGACTTCGACGTTTAGCTTGTTACCTCAGCTACGATCTTGTGCCCTCGGCAGGATCTGGTAGATAGTCAGGCTTCTCAGCCTTTTTCATTTGTAGATGTCTGTACTCAGACATGTTAAGCTTCCGCATGTGTTTGATTTGTATGCTCTGATTGTTGGGTCATGAGACCCATGTTTGTAATATCTCGCTCCTCGGAGCCTAATGAATAAATACTTGAGTCGTAGAGTCTTGTTGTGATGCCATGTTGTATTTACTCATATCGGGCATATTGTGTGTATGATTGAAATGCTTGGTATGAGTGGGATCCGACTATCTAGTTGTTTATCCTTGGCAGCCTATCATATGGGGAAATGTAGTCTAGTGCTTCTGAGCGATAGTAGTCCACTACAGCCCGGTACACCGGAGTCCTGCTAGCCCAGCACTACTGCTCGGAACACTTGACTGGCCGGCATGTGATTCACTTCGTTCCTGTGTCTGTCCC
This sequence comes from Aegilops umbellulata, assembly GCA_032464435.1. NCBI lineage: Eukaryota > Viridiplantae > Streptophyta > Magnoliopsida > Poales > Poaceae > Aegilops > Aegilops umbellulata. The sequence goes on along the minus strand of CP136056.1, from coordinate 475,801,262 downwards.
TTCGGGGAAATGTCACGCGGTGTTATCCGGAGTCCTGCCTAGCCTGCTACAGCTCGGGTTACCGGAGTCTTGTTAGCCCAGTGCTACAGCCCGGATTTATACGTTGTTGACCGACATGCTCGATGTGATTCATGTATGCCTGTCCTCATGGGTTAGCGCCGCCTTGGGTTCACGACTAGCCATGTCGGCCCGGGTTCTTTGTCATATGGATGCTAGCAACACTATCATATACGTGTGCCAAAAGGCGCAAACGGTCCCGGGCCAGGTAAGGTGGCACCCGTGGAATACCGTGCGTGAGGCCGCAAAGTGATATGATGTGTTACATGCTAGATCGGTGTGACTTAGGATCGGGGTCCCGACAGACGGTGTTTCCAATAACCAGGCAATCAGGCCATAAGGCTGTAACAGACAAAGCTCGCTCAGGGAACTTATGCTATATTACTGCGAAGTGTAAGAAGCATCTTCGAAGAAAATAGTACCCCCACCGATACCTTTCTTCGGTGCTCATTGTTATTATGAGACTTGTGCAATAGATTTTTTGTACTCATGAGTTCCATCGGAGAACCAGGCCCCGAGTTAGGCGTCTGCGCCGATCTCGTCGAGACAGCTCAGTGCACGAGATCGGCCCTGGCTAAACCGACCAGGAAGCACGCCTTCGTGGGGGTCATCCACGGAGGAAGCTACGAGGAAGGATCCGAATCCGGTGACGAAACCGCCATCTACTCCGGCGATGAAACATCGACCGGGGAAACCGAATCTCTTTTCCAGTTGCAAGATGATCGGATTGGGGGCGGCTCCGATGGTGATAGTATTCCGGACCCCTCTGATCTGCCCTATCGGGTTGGGATCTTCATGGCTGGAACACAGGCGGTGCCACGATCATCAACTGCAGCAGCAGCGATCTCCGGATCGGCAGCGGCAACGGCTGCGCGGGCAGGAGGCCCTACGGGATCACCAGCCCAAATTTTGTCAGACCTGTTTGACGCACTGGCAGCGCTCATGGCGGAAGCCAACCCGGTGGATCAGGAGGTTCACAATGCTGAGATTGCCAAAGTGAGAGAGCAGATCACTCAGGCTAAAGCGGAGCTGGCAGCAGAAGAGATCAGGATGACGGCGGAGCGCGCCGCTTTGGATGCACAGGCTTACAGGCTCATGATGGACCAGAATGCGTCTCAGGAAGTCCTGAAGAGGAAATCCCGATCTCGATTGCCCGCAGCCCTCGACGCCCGAAATCTCTTCAACACCCCGGGGGTAAACCGTGCGGAGGCGACAGTTGGCGCCCCGGTTCAGCACCGGATAATAAACCTGCCTCATCACAACACTGGTACACCACAAGCCGTGCCAACACCGTCAGGTCATTATTCCAACCCGATGGATAACCTCGTCGCGGCGGCAGCTCGGCTGGAAGCCATTCCGATCGAAGGCGATTCACCGCAGGACGTAGAGACACGCCGGGTCAAGGAGCTCCTTAGGACCGCGTTGGCCCAACAAGAAGCATATTCACAAAGCCGTGATCGGATTCACTCCACCCCTCGCCCCAGCGGGAGCCATAGTAGGCGCATGGAGGAGCCGGCTGTGTCAAGCAATGCCAGGCGTGAAGCGCTCCGCGGCAACAACCCGACGGGCGTCGACAATGCTCAGGAGAATGTGGATCGCACCCGTGCGCGGGAGGCCGGATTAGCAGCGCAGCATCAGGCTCGTCAGCTTACACCTATCTCCCTAGCGGCTACGGTTGAACCGGGGGTGGTCTCCAGTTCTTTGGGAGTACCGTGCCTTGTTCCCGCTTTGCGCAACGTACGCCTGCCCAAAGACTTCAAAGGCCCCCGCAAGGTACCAAACTACACGGCAGATCAGCCTCCGGAGACATGGGTGGAGAGCTATGAAATGGCTATGGAGATGCTGGATGTGGATGACACGGCGTGTGCCAAGTATTTTACTATGATGTTAGAAGGAACGGCCCGGACTTGGCTAAAAAGCTTACCGCCTAATTCAATCAGTTCGTGGGCCCAATTGCGCGCCCGGTTTATCAAGAATTTCAAGGACACGTGCAAACAGCCAATGTCGATAGTTGACCTAGCAGCCTGCGTTCAGCAAGAAGGGGAATCAACTACCCATTGGGTGCGGCGGGTATTAGAAGTTTTGCACTCGTCAGATCGCATCAACGCAGACACCGCCGTGGTGCTGTTGGAAAGCAACTGTCGGTTTGGCCCTTTGAAGCTAAAGCTGGGCCGGATGAAGCGTGATTGTACAGATATAGGAACGCTCATGACCGCTTTAGTGAAGTATGCGGATTCTGACAGTACCAAGGATCCTGACTCTGGTGATGACAAAGCAGGGAAGGGAAAGAAGAATAGCAACACCAAAGGCCAGCAACATCGACCGACAGGTAATGGAGGCGGAGGTAAGCGTAAACCGGACGGGAGCATGGACTTTGTGGCCAACACAAGTGCACAGAATAAAGGCCAGCGGCGTAAGGGGAAACAGCCAAGCTTCCGCGCAAATCCCGGTCCTAACCCGGAGCGTTTGAACTTTTTCTTAAACCAGCCCTGTCCGAAGCACGGAACAAAAGAGGAACCAGCAACCCATCTTTGGAAGGATTGTTATATCATGAAGGAATTCAAAAGCTCAAACACTTTCCAATATGATCACAGCTCCGGCGGCGGTTCAGGTTCCGGATCAGGATACGGTGGCGGAAATTCCGGTCCAGGGTTCCATGGTAACCCGGGCGGACAGGACAGCCAAAATAATCAAAGTAATCAAAGTGGTTACGGACAGCAGCAATCAGGTTATCAGAGCAACCCGAAACAATTGAGTGGTGGACAGTATCATGTCTTTACTACAAGCTTGGATAAACGGGATAGAAAGCTTCAGAGGCGGGCAGTTAGTGCTGTCGAACCGGCCACGCCTCACTATCTGCGCTGGTCGGAACAGCCTATCATATGGAGCCGAGAAGATCACCCTCCCAGGGTTTACAATCCGGGTCAGTTAGCATTGGTGGTGGCGCCTCAGGTGGGAGGCTATAAGCTCACCAAGGTGCTCATGGACGGAGGAAGCAGCATTAACATCTTGTATTATGAGACTTTCCGTCGCATGGGACTGATAGATAAGGATCTCAAACCGACCAATACAGTGTTCCACGGGGTGGTGCCTGGCAAGTCTGCATACCCGGTTGGTAAGGTAGCCCTTGAAGTGGTCTTTGGCGATAGTCACGATTCCAGATTAGAGACGCTGACGTTTGAAGTGGTTAAAATCCAAAGTCCGTACCACGCTTTGTTTGGACGGCCAGCCTATGCAAAATTTATGGCACGGCCCTGCTATGTATATCTGCAACTTAAGATGCCGGGTTACAAGGGCACTATAACGGTTCATGGGAGCCGTCGAATCGCTTTGGAATGCGAGGAAGGAGATGCGACTTATGCAGAATCGGTTTGTGCTACGGAGGAGCTAAAGCAGTACAAAGACAGTGTTGACCCGGAGGACATGACTTCGTTGAAGAAGCCAACCACGGACCACGACCCGGCCTTGAAGTTCAAATCGGCTGCCGAAACTAAGCTTGTTGACTTCGTACCTGGCGATTCGTCCAAGCAGTTCAGCATCAGTGCAAACCTGGATCCAAAATAGGAAAGCGCGCTCATCGAGTTCATCCGTGAGAATCGGGACATCTTTGCATGGAAGCCGTCTGACATGCCTGGTGTACCGAGGCGACTCGCTGAGCACACCCTTAATGTGGATCCTAAGTATAAACCGGTAAAGCAGTTCTTACGCCGGTTTAACGAAGAAAGACGTAAAGCGATTGGTGAGGAAGTGGCCAGGCTCCTGGCAGCTGGGTTTATCGTTGAGGTTTTTCATCCCGAATGGCTTGCTAATCCGGTGCTGGTTCTTAAGAAAAACGGCACCTGGCGCATGTGTGTGGATTACACAGACTTGAATAAAGCTTGTCCAGCGGATCCTTTTGCTCTCCCCCGGATTGATCAGATCATTGATGCTACGGCAGGTTGCGAGCGTTTGAGTTTTTTGGATGCCTATTCGGGTTATCACCAGATCAAGATGGCAGTTAAGGACCAGGAGAAGACGGCGTTCATTACTCCCTTTGGAGCCTTCTGCTATGTGTCTATGCCCTTCGGGCTTAAGAGTGCGCAGGCTACTTATCAACGATGTGTGCAAAATTGCCTCCACGAGCAGATTGGTCGTAATGTGCATGCTTATGTGGATGATATTGTGGTCAAATCACGAAAGAAGGAGACCCTGGTTGACGATTTGAAGGAGACTTTCGATAACTTGAGAGTGTACCAAATGATGCTCAACCCAGCTAAATGTGTTTTTGGTGTACCTGCAGGCAAGTTGTTGGGATTTTTAGTGTCCCATAGAGGAATTGAGGCCAATCCGGAAAAGATCACAGCCATCACCTCCCTGGCCAAACCGAAATGCGTCAATGATGTTCAGCGCATGGCCGGGCGGATTGCAGCGTTAAGCCGGTTTATCAGTCGCCTCGGTGAAAAGGCGATCCCCTTGTATCAAATGCTCAAGAAGACGGATCAATTTGTCTGGAGTCCGGAGGCTGATAAAGCGTTTGAGGACTTGAAGCGACAGCTAGTCAATCCGCCAGTGTTGGCAGCCCCTGTAGATAAAGAGCCACTCCTGTTATATGTTGCAGCGAATGCCTGAGCGGTTAGTGTGGCGATGGTGGTAGAACGAAAGGAGGCTGGAAAGGAACATCCGGTTCAGCGACCGGTTTACTACATCAGTGAAGTGCTTATCGAGTCCAAACAAAGGTATCCGCATTGGCAGAAGCTGGTATATGGTGTTTTTATGGCAAGCCGGAAGCTGAGGCAATATTTTCAAGGACACCCCATCACGGTGGTCAGTTCCGCTCCTTTGGGTGACATCATACAGAACCGGGAGGCGACCGGTCGGATTGCCAAGTGGGCTATCGAGCTCGGGCCGCACGATTTAAGATACGTACCCCGGACGGCCATAAAGTCACAAGCACTTGTCGATTTCATAAATGATTGGACAGAGTTACAAGCGCCTGAGGAGAAGCCAGATAACACCTATTGGACCGTTCATTTTGACGGGTCAAGACAATTGGAAGGCTCGGGGGCTGGAGTCGTTTTAACTTCCCCACGAGGTGATAAGTTTTGTTATGTCCTCCGTTTAATGTTCCCCTGTACAAATAATGCGGCTGAGTATGAAGCTTTGCTGCATGGTCTTCGGATGGCTAAAGAGATGAATCTGAGCAGAGTTAGGTGCTTTGGTGATTCGGACCTGGTAGCTCAGCAGGTATCTGGCACCTGGGATTCAAAGGACCCGCTCATGGCTGCATACCGACGTGAAGTAGATATGGTAGCCGGGCATTTCAAAGGCTATCAAGTGGACCATGTGGACCGCAGAAAGAATGAGGCAGCATACGCTTTAAGCCGCTTGGGCTCTCAGCGTAAACCGGTCCCACCCAATGTTTTCTTGGATGTATTGTATCACCCATCGGTACAGTTACCCGGTGAGCTGGAGTTGGCTGTTCCTGATCCGGAGGCTCAGTTAGTGGCGGCTCTTCACGTCACCCCGGATTGGACGCTCCCTTATCTGGCATATATGAACCGGGGTGAGTTGCCAGAAGACGAAAGCTTGGCTCGACAGATAGTACGGCGGTCCAAGTCTATGACCATCCTTAAAGGAGAGCTACATCATCGCAGCGTGTCAGGAGCACTACAACGGTGTGTATCCCCTGAGGAGGGGTGCGAGATATTACGTGAGATACATGAAGGGGATTGCGGCCACCACGCCGGTTCAAAATCATTGGTGGCTAAAGCGTTCCGCCACGGTTTCTACTGGTTAACTGCTCATGCCGATGCAGAAGACCTGGTCAGGTTATGTGATGGTTGCCAGAAATTTTCCAGACGAGCACACATACCGGCTCAAGAATTGAGGATGATTCCAATCACTTGGCCATTTGCGACTTGGGGGCTCGATATGGTTGGGCCTTTTAAGCGTTCCAAAGATAAGAAGACCCACCTACTGGTGGCGGTTGACAAATTTACAAAGTGGGTGGAGGCAGAACCTGTCAGTAAATGTGATGCTGCCACGGCGGTTCGGTTTATAAAAAAGGTGACCTTCCGGTTTGGCTTTCCACACAGCATCATCACGGATAATGGTACCAATCTATCCAAGGGGGCCATGAGAGAGTTCTGCGCACGGGAGCATATACGGCTTGATATTTCTTCGGTAGCTCACCCACAATCTAATGGTCAGGCAGAACGAGCGAATCAAGAAATCTTGAGAGGTATCAAACCCCGGCTTCTGGTCCCTTTGCAAAGGACGCCGGGTTGTTGGGTGGAGGAGCTACCGTCTGTATTATGGAGCATCAACACCACGCCCAACAGATCCACGGGGTTTACGCCGTTTTTTATGGTCTATGGAGCAGAGGCGGTTCTCCCAAGTGATATACGGCATGACTCACCTCGTGTGGCAGCGTATGTTGAAGCGGACAACGAGCAGGCACGGCAGAACGCTCTTGACTTGTTGGATGAGGAACGTGACTTAGCAGCTGCCCGTTCAGCGATTTACCAGCAAGATCTTCGCCGTTACCACAGCCGTCGGGTTAGGACCAGAACCTTTCAGGAGGGGGATTTGGTGCTTCGGCTCATCCAGGATCAGTCTGATCAGCATAAATTATCCCCGCCTTGGGAGGGACCTTTTGTGGTCAGCAAGAATCTGAATAATGGGTCATACTACCTGATTGATATTCGAGAGCGCAAGGATTCACGCACATCAGAGGAGGAGACCAGCAGGCCGTGGAACATAGCTCATCTTCGACCTTATTATACATGAGCCTTGGGCTTTGTTTATGTACATATCATGACCATGTATATATTATGATTAATACAATAAACCGGAACCTCGAGCAAAACGGGGTCTCTGCCGTTCTTCACATCATGCGTGGTTACTTGGAGTTGATTCGCTTTAATGCAATTTCTGGTTTACCCCTTGAGGTCGTTTCGAAGAGGATCAAAGTGAAGACTCCGGTTTATAGTCCGGTTCAAGGGAAGATGGCTCCCGCAAAGCTTTGAGGCCCTTAATATCCGGTTTAAAGATCCCGGTTCAAGCATGGAGCTTCCTATTCAAACATAGGTCGTATTCGAACCAAAGAGAACATAGCTATTCAAACATGGGGCTTCCTGTTCAAACATAGGTCGTATTCGAACCAAAGAGAACATAGCTATTCAAACATGGGGCTTCCTGTTCAAACATAGGTCGTATTCGAACCAAAGAGAACATAGCTATCCCTATAAAGTCAGTTAGGGACCTAGTCGGCCTGAACCGTAGCTACACCTCCGGGGGGCTTGGTCATGTCTTGACGACGGTAATGCCTTCTGGCTGGCACATTTGCCACTGAATCAGTTGGGGACCTAATCGACTTGAACCGTAGTTACACCTTATGGGAGCTCGGTCATGTCTTGATGATGGTAATGCCTTCTGGTCGGCTTTTTAGCCAATGAATCATTTGGGGGCTTGGTCGTGTCCGAACCAACGCAATGCCACTTGATCGGCCCTTGGCCATTGAGTCACTTGGGGGCTTGGTCGAATCCGAACCAATGCAATGCCATTTGACCGACATATTTGCCACGATTCAGTTAGGAACCTAGTCGACCTGAACCGTAGCTACACCTCTTGGGGGCTTGGTTTCTTTTGTCTCGACGACGGTCACGCCTTCTGAACGGTTCATAGCAACCACTATTTGCATGCGTTTTGCTATCGCGTTATCCTCTCGTGTTTGGTTTTTGTTTTCTGCCTTTATTGTGGTGTTTTTTGTTCTTCGAAACGTCAAGTACTTTTAAACCGATTCAGCTGACATAGCCTGGTCCGTTTTTTAACCCGGAGGCAAGTTGCCCGGTTTGGCAAAGGCGCAGCACGGTTCAGGTGGTCGAAAGATCACCTTGTGTACTCAGTAAAGACAGGAAACATAAGTTGGAAAAAGTCGTTGGAAAGGGCATCAGTACCCGTGCGCAAAGGCGCATTCAAACGCAGAGGTATTAAACTATCTTATTACAAGGCAGCGTAGTGCCTGAATATATTGTTTGTTGACGGATTAAACGTCACCAACTAAGGTGAATCGGAGCGTGGATTACGCCTGTTCGCCGCCTCGGTTCGAAGGCTGTGGATCATCTTGCGCCGCTTCAGCTCTATCTTGGTTACCCATTGGCTGGAAATCAGCAGTGGTCCAGTCGATTCCCATTAGCGCTTGAAAGACAGCTTCTTCGTGAATCAGCAAAGACGGTTCAATGTCAGGGGCGTAGGTATGCTTATGGATTTGAGGAATAAGGTTTCCCGCTTCAGGGACCGGGGCAGCTACTCGTTTGTTCTGGTTATCGTATTGGGCTTGGTAATGTGACAGATCTGCTTCCTCAGCCAATTGACAAGCTAGGGGGCGCACCGCCCGGTTTATCGCCCTCAAATCATCTTCACCAAAGTCTGAACCGTCTTCTTTCAAGCTGGGGTATCCTTGGGCCGCTTCGACAGGATCGAAATCTGGTACCCACGCTTTGGCCCGGATCAAGGCAGTGATGGCTCCAGTTCGAGCAGCTGATCTTTTCAACTCTTCAATCCGGGCTGGAAGCATGGACAGCCTCTTTAACGTGTCTTGAATCAGAGACGGTGCAGGGTTGTTATGCGATGCAGTGGTGATAGCTCTCTGTGCTCCGGTGTACAGCTGTTCAATCAGAGTATAGGCAGCTTTGAGTTTCACCCGCACATCAGAACCCAAGTGTCCAATACGTGTGCCTGCAGTGTTTCAAGATGGATTACAAACCGGACATAGGATATAGCAGACAAGGTACAAATTAGAAGGAGGGATCCGAAAGAGATTTACCAAAGACGGCAGAGGTCATGGAGTGTATCTGTCGCTTCACGGTGGATAATTCATCAACCACCGGTTTAAGAGCAGCTTCGGCATTTTCAGCCCTCTTCGTCAAAAGAGCTTTTTCAGTAGCCCAATCAGCTTGTTCCTTTTTGCGGCTTTCTTTCAGCTGTTCCATAACGGTTAAGGCATTGGTCAATTTCTCCTTCGCTTTTTCAGTTTCAGCCTGTTGGGTTTTTAAGATTTCCTGAAGGTCCGAGACTTGTTTCGCTTTGGTCTTCAGATCCCCCTGCAGCAGGTCGTCAACAGTGTTCAGAAAATATTGCACGGTTTGGAAGTATCAACCACACAAGCAAGTTATGTGCTCGATACTTGGGGGCTAATGCATACTTGATTTTAACGCATGTTTTCCATTACAAAAAGTCCCAAGATTAATACAAGTATTTAAACTTGGTACTTGGGGGCTAATGGTTATTTGACGATGTTTCTGGATCTTAGTGGTCAAGGTAGCATGATTCGGGTTACCATCTCGGATTTGGATCAAACTGATAAGCTAGGGTGCAACAGAAGGAAGCACAAGAGAGTTACCTCAAGTTTTTCTTTCATCATCCTGATCATACCAGCTTCATAATCGCGACTGGTGTACAGTCGGTTCAGGTACCCAGAATAAAGATCTTGGGCGCTTAAAGCGGCGTATGTTGAGGAGTCAACATCCCATTTGCCCTTTATGGCCGAGATTTCGTCCTTGGCAGTATGCTTGGCTAAAGTGGCAGTGTTCCCCGGTTCAGAGCGACCAATGCCGGTAATCACAACATCATCATCCTTGGAGTCACTGCTCTGCATTGGCCCTGTCGGTTTATCAACAGTTCCAGAAGGGGGGATGGATCCCTCAACCCGAACAGGACTGGCAGGCGGATCAGTACGGCTGGCAGGGTTGGTAGGCCTTTCTTCAACACAGGTGTCATCTTGTGGAGATAGATAATTCTGAACATCTTCACGACCCAGAGCGTCAGAACCAGGCGTTTTCTCCGGTTCAGGAGCGGCGGTTCCTTCGGCCGGGTTGTCCAGACGAGCCTTCTTGCTCGGTCTAGGTTTAGCCCTGGGAAAAAACCCAAAGATTGAAAAAACGGTGTAAGATGGATTAAGAGACTCATACAGAAATATGTTGTGATCGGTCCAACTTACCCAATAACCGTCTTTAGCGGTGGCAGTTGAGTGGCTGAGGATTCACCAGAAGATGAATGGGAAGTGACCTGATAATCGGAGTCAGATGGATTAAGAGGCTGACGAGTTAAACCTGCTTTAGGAGGAAAGCTAGCGCATAAATCGGAGACCTCTGAGCGGCGTTTCCGAACCGGGTTGTTCGGTAAACCGGCGGAGGTAACTACCTGGCCGCTATGCCGGGTGGTGCGTCGAGCTTCATGTTGCTGGGTCTTCACAAGAAATTTGGGATCCAAGTAAGCAAGAGGATGAGAAAATTTAATTTTCCGGTTTGCTTGGCGAGGTTTTTTCAAAGGCAAAGGAACTGCATCAGAAGAAAGAATAGTTACCTCTGGGCCTTCAGCATTGCTCGCTTCAGCGTCGTCCTGACAAATATCATCATCAATAAGACGTATAAAAAGTAAACCGACAGAATCGAGGTCTACCCCAAGGTCCGGATTACCCACATCATCCTCCTCTAAATCCGGGGTAGAGGAAGCGGTGTTCCTTTTCTTGTGAGCGGGTTTCTTCACCCTCGTTTTGGGTCGGGTTACCTTTTCGGTCGGCTCTTGAAACTTCTTGCTCCAAAACGGATCATCTCCCTGTCTCAGAAAGGACCGGTGTTAGCAATATGTGTATAAGGAGATCATAAATTCTATAACAAACCGAGGGGAGGTACTTACAGCAGGTGGTTTGTTTGTGGCACAAAATGGAAGCAGGCCGGTTCGGGCGCACACATATTCCGGTTCATTCAGCATCTTTTTCACAGCCTCAGTGACTTCATCTTCCGTCAGCTGAATGTTGCAGTGCCTCAAAGGATCATCAACCCGGCCCGTGTATTGGCACATTAAACCGGGGCGGATGCTAAGGGGCAGGATGCTCCATGAAATCCAGCAACGGGCAAGATCTACCCCCGTTAAACCGTTAGCCATGAAAGCTCTGAGCTTGGACAGCTGAGGGGCATACTTACTCCTCTCTTTGGCGGTTAGCCTTGGGGGGAAGGGGTGTGTATTGCTAAGTCTCTCTGGATGGAAGCCGGGCAGCGGATTTTCTTCAGCAGGGGAAGTATCCTTGCAATAGAACCAAGTGTGATTCCATTCTTGCGGATGACTATGCAACTTGGCATGAGGATAGGTCACTTCTTTCCTCTTTTGAATCGTCATACCACCCAGTTCCATATTAGGGCCGTCGGTGAATTCAGTACGTCGGTTCAAATGAAAACAGTCTCGGAACAGCTCTACAGTAGGTTCCTCCTGGAAGTACACCTCACAAAGCACTTGAAAATGGCAGATATTCGTGACTGAGTTTGGTCCAACATATTGTTGGCGCAGCCTAACTTTAGCCAGGACGTCCCGATAAAATTTTGAACCGGGTGGATTAAAACCCCGGGCCAGGTGATCCGCAAACACCACCACTTCTCCCTCCTGTGGGGTAGGAGGACATTCTTTCCCTGGAACCCTCCAATGGATGGCATTTTTGCTACTCAAAGCGCCAGTCAGAACTAAGTTGTTTAATTGGGTCTCAGTGACGCGAGAGGGAACCCAGTTGCATTCGTACACCTGTTTTGCCATGAGGAAATCTACAAGACAAAGGTATTCCGGTTTGAGAACAACTGTGATGGTAAACCGAAGATGCTCTTACATAGAGTGAAGTTATCTACAATGATATCATCTAGCGGTTCATCAAGGGGACTAATGGATATATGGATTGGAGTGCTCGCTTTGCTATAAGTTAAACCGACCGGATCTAACAGTTGTGAATATGAAAGCAGAAACAGATCCCGTATGGATTCTTTCAAAACAATGGATCTACAGCTAGGGCGAAAAAGAAATAAAAATATGAGGTTTGGCTCGCAGCAGAACAACATAAGTTCGACAAGCAGGGAAATGAGTGGGATCTAAGGAGATGAGTACAGATTTATGGCGAAGTACTGAGAGGGACTACAAATCACAATATAGGTATCATCATCTGTTTGCAAACGCTGTTATGAAGATGAACAAGGAACAGTGGCAGGAGGACGAACCCTAGAACAGATCTAAAGCAAGAGGAACAGAAGCCTTACCGGGATCCAAACGGATGTGAAAGGTCGCCGCGGTGCTCTGGTCCGATCAGGTTGATGCAGCGGCCGGAGTTGATGCAGTAGCTGACGGCGGCGGCGGAGCTCCGAGGTCTGGGTCGCGAGGAAGACGAAGAAGGGGGCGAAAGGGAGGAAAGGAAGATGGCCTTCAAGTCCTATTTATAAGGCGCGGCGCGCGTGCCAGGCGCGCGAATCCAGGGGCCGGAGATTTCGGGAGCCCAGCCGTCGCCCTGATTATTGCGGATTAGCAAAAGGAGACGGTAACTTTGCACTGACGTCATATCGGTTTACCGCAGCAAAAGGAGACGAAGAAACGGCGGTTCAACAGTTACTGGAAGACATTTGAAGACAGAAATTCTTATTAAGGATTGACATGAACTTGTTCAAATCAATCTGGGGCCTAATGTTGGGGATATTGCTATTTGAGGTAAACCGGCCTACAGGGCCCGGGTTAGCTCCGTCAATGGACCCGAGATGTTAAAGCCCAAGGAGAAATAGAAGGGCCCAAGGCCTATAATCGGTTTAGAGGTTTACGGCGTAAGCCGGCCTGAGGTAAACTTGCATTGTAAGTTAGGAATAGAGAGACCGACCCGGGCACGTTTATAAACTGGAGGTCGGGACTTTGCAGACCGACGGGCGTCACCCGTGTATATAAGGGGACGACCCGACGGCGGTTTAAAGACAGAGAACAACAACTCGAGGTTTAGGCGAAGCTTATCGCTCCCTAGCCCTCGAAACCCATCAATCCCATCACAACTAGACGTAGGCTTTTACCTTCATTGAAGGGGCCGAACTAGTATAAACTCCGTGTCCTTGCGTCCGCTTTAACCCCTTCAAGTTAACCCGTTGCGATGGCTCCACGACTAAGTCCTTTCGCTAGGACATCTGTCGGGAATGAATTGGAATGTGGTGAACATGTCCTACTGTTGAGAGCTAAGTGTGTGAACACGATTTGGTAAAGGTAGCGGTGAGAGGCCATGTAGGAGTACATGGTGGGTTGTCTCATTGCAGCCGTCCTCAGGAACTGAGTTCTGTGTTTGTGATCCATGAACAGTTACTACCACGCATTGGAATGCTTAAGTGCCCCTCTCGACTTATTAATCCACTTGATCTCTGTCCAGGAGTTGCAACTAGTTTCTGGTGTTTGTAGGTAGTGTTAGTAGTCTACCAAGTGGTACCCGGTACAGGTGGGCTTGGGACAGACTAGGCATAGTGGCACGGTGTACCAAGTGGCACCCGGTTGGTGGGCTTGGGAACCCTGCTCACATCGTTTGGGGCCGTGAGCGACACCCCGGCCGGATCTCCTTGCGGATGGAACCCGAATAGGCGATAAACCTAGACGAGAGACTTGTGTGGTTAGTCAGGTCGTGGCCGACTCCCTCGCCCGGCTTCCGCTTGAAGGTTGCCGAGGTACATGACGTGTACAGGGCGGTAAGTGGCGAGAGCGTGTGTGAAGAAGTACACCCCTGCAGGGTTATCATTATCTATTCGAATAGCCGGATTCCTCGGATATGGAAACTTGGACCCCTTGCATAGTTCATAGACAAGTGAAAGTGGATACTCTAAAATGCGCAAGATAAGCGTGAGTGCTATGGATGGCCTTCTCGTACGGAGACGGGAGCGGAACCATAGTGGTGTATTGATATGGTGAATATGTGGACTCGTGTGCGCCACCTCAAAAGAGCTAATTGCAGTCGTAGTTCAGGATAGCCACCGAGTCAAAGCTGGCTTGCTGCAGTTAAACTCCACCCCCCCCTTTGATACTGATGCATGTGTAGATAGTTCTGATGTAAGTCTTGCTGAGTACATTTGTACTCACGTTTGCCTATTTTATGTTTTGCAGAGAGACTTCAGTCTCGCTAGTAGTTCCGCGTGGACTTTGACGTTTAGCTTGTTACCTCAGCTACGATCTTGTGCCCTCGGCAGGATCTGGTAGATAGTCAGGCTTCTCAGCCTTTTTCATTTGTAGATGTCTGTACTCAGACATGTTAAGCTTCCGCATGTGTTTGATTTGTATGCTCTGATTGTTGGGTCATGAGACCCATGTTTGTAATATCTCGCTCCTCGGAGCCTAATGAATAAATACTTGAGTCGTAGAGTCTTGTTGTGATGCCATGTTGTATTTACTCATATCGGGCATATTGTGTGTATGATTGAAATGCTTGGTATGAGTGGGATCCGACTATCTAGTTGTTTATCCTTGGCAGCCTATCATATGGGGAAATGTAGTCTAGTGCTTCTGAGCGATAGTAGTCCACTACAGCCCGGTACACCGGAGTCCTGCTAGCCCAGCACTACTGCTCGGAACACTTGACTGGCCGGCATGTGATTCACTTCGTTCCTGTGTCTGTCCCTTCGGGGAAATGTCACGCGGTGTTATCCGGAGTCCTGCCTAGCCTGCTACAGCCCGGGTTACCGGAGTCCTGTTAGCCCAGTGCTACAGCCCGGATTTATACGTTGTTGACCGACATGCTCGATGTGATTCATGTATGCCTGTCCTCATGGGTTAGCGCCGCCTTGGGTTCACGACTAGCCATGTCGGCCCGGGTTCTTTGTCATATGGATGCTAGCAACACTATCATATACGTGTGCCAAAAGGCGCAAACGGTCCCGGGCCAGGTAAGGTGGCACCCGTGGAATACCGTGCGTGAGGCCGCAAAGTGATATGATGTGTTACATGCTAGATCGGTGTGACTTAGGATCGGGGTCCCGACAGCGTTGGTATCAGAGCCTGACTGTCTGTAGGATTACCCAGCCAAATTGGTCGAAGTTGTGTCTAGAAATGCTTTAGTTATGTAAGGGAATTGATTGTGGAAGGGAACGTAAGGCTCTTTTTACTCCTTATACCTCATGGCCTTCTGATCTGAGTCATCCTCTTCTCTTCTACGGGGTTTAAGAACTAGGCTTCTCTTCTATCTCTCAGGATGACGTGTTACTAAACCGTAGTTGCCTAGGATTGTTGAGTTCAAGCCACAGTTCGGTTCCTACTACTTCCATGTGTTCTTAGTTGGCCTCAGAACCTTGATATTGTGATGTTGAGTGGCTATGCCACCACTTTTTGCAGGATGTCTCAAATCATTTTGAGTATTTACAGCCGTTATGCTGTCCGAGTCATCCCAGGTTTCTAAATAATCTGATGCATTTGCAAATCCTTCCTCCCAGTTCCCGATGTCCTTTTGGGCCAGTTTAACCACACTAATCGGTAAGTTGAGGTACTCTGTTGCCTCGACATATTTGTTGGAGCTATTATTATGACCCTTGGTGTCTAGAGTATCACCTAGTAATCTAGCAATGTTTCGTGTTCTCAGTGTGATGAATCTGGCCACCATTCTCGAAAGCATTCCGTGATGCTAATTAGTAGTAGGTATCCTACTCCTGGATTTCTGAACCCGAGATTCACTCTACTCACTTCCTGTTGATAGTGTTTGCTAGTTCCATTAGGATAGTAGTAACCTTTGCCTTAGTCCTCGAGGTCCATGGTAAATCCTTCTTCCAATACCATGAACTAGTTATGGCAGAAGTTCATTGTTGAACCAAAAATCACAACTAGAGTGCTCTTGATGAGTTCTTCATTCTATATTGTGACTCTGCCAGTTCTTCCTCTTCTGCATGGGTTATCCGGAAGAAATGTTGAGCTTTGCTCGATATACTAATCTATGCATCCACAACTCAGAAAGTGATATGTTCCTTGAGTTGTTCTCTTTAGCTATTTCCTGGCCTTCGTCTGTCAATTGTTGGTCAAGAGTAGTTGAGCATTCGTGTTATCGATGCCTATTATTCTTGTGGCCCGTCAAGTTGTTCTATTCCGGAATGACTAGGAGAAACAAACTTCAGTACCTCATCCATATCCAGGATTGGGTCAAAGCAGTTGTATACCACAGATCAAAATGCCAATCCAGCTTTTGTTCTGTTCTACCTTGGAGTGTCACCATCTTTATGTCAAGAGTGTCATGAGAATGGCACCACCTCTTATGAATTCTTGACGCAGTAATACTTCTTGCCATCATTGTTCATTCCTCGGTTTCGTGTTGTTGCTACCGGAATGCCGACAAGTGATTCGTGATGTGTGAAATCAATACTCTGAGCAACTCGTTGCTTTGTAGTAAATGGACAATATTCTCATTCTTAGCGTGTTGGTTACTAAATCATCATCCTAAGATTGATCGTGCTACCTAGTCCTTATTTCTGGTGCACTCTTCGATCAATGAGTAAGGATTGTTCAATCCCTTGTTTATTCGATCATATCGTCTTGCCCTGAAAAGCAAGATTGATCTCGAGCTTAGTATCATATCGATGGTTCGTGATTTTCCGAATATCTTCTCGGAAGTATTACCAGGTTGTCACCTGACCGTTATGTTGAGTTCGTGATCAAGTTGGTTTTGTTATAAATCACCCCTTCTCCAAGAATCTGTGTTGGATATCCCTGAGCTAGTTAGTTAAGCTAGACAACAACTTGGAGAGTTGGAAGGTAAAAGCTTTGCTTAATTTAGTTCGTCTCTAAGGGATATCTTTGTGTGTGTGTGTTGAAGAAACATGATATTTTCACCAATTGGTCCTTGTGATCAGTTGTTGGATCTATTACCTTGTCAAAACTTGATTTGAGTATGGGCTATCGTCAAGTCAAATCAGAACCAATGGTATTCGTAATGTTGTCTTACTCGTGGTTGATCCCTCGAGTATACACCAATACATCTTTTGGTCTGACCATTACTATCACTGTGTTCACATGATGGTGGAAGTCCAGTGATATGGAAATTCCGATGAGTTGTTGTTGAGCCCATCAGCAGCATTTTTGTCTCCCCCATGATTCATGTTGAACGCTACACTAGTATTGGAAACTTTGTAAGCAATGCCTTTGTGTTCCATTCATGAAGCCTATGCTTGGATGGAAGAAGTGACTTCCTCGGATTCATGTGCTTTAGATGTAAGTTGCCGCCATGAATTTGAGAAGGGTTTGTTTTGCTTCCTCTGGAATCATCCCAAGTTAGTCATGCACGTGCGAAGTGCCCTATGGTTTGATAGGTTGGCCGCCTCCACTCCATATGTGTTCCTAGCACACCAAGCCACTGATTGACTTGTTCAAGGAGAAGAAGTTCCTTCATAAGAGCTAATCATATGACTTATGCAAGGGCTTCACACTCCACAATGATGGTTCCCAACCAGAACTCGGTAGTGTTTTGTTATAAGACTACTATGTGGTCATGATTGTCTGGGACAGCGTGTTCACATGTGTTTAGCAGAACCAGTTCATGTTTTGGGGCTTGCTATCGTAGTTCATTTCCTGAGAGTCTTGCAACGTCATTTCGTCAATTTGTGTTGCAAACTTTCATTTTCTTTCTAGACTTGATGGGTCTGGATTATCCTGTTACCAACTAGATCTGAATCTCAGGCAGATATGATGGTTGGAACTTTTCCAAGATCTATGATGTAGGTCCCGACAAGGTTGATGTCTGGCCGACACACCTAGCCGGAAGATCTACCATTATAGTATCTTGCTTGAACTATTTGACCATCTTCTCCATGAGGATTTCGTGCGGCTTATTCTAGAAGTTGCTCCCTAGGGATCCTTGTGCTCTCAGTTTCTCGATTATACCATAACCATTCAAACAGTGGAATTGCTCTCGACTGTTGAGTTATCTCCCAGTTACCAGAATCATTCCCAACATTGCATTTTGTTCCCAGCTTGCACCGTTGTTGTGCCATTCTACCTTGGGTTCCATCCATTTCCGGTGATAAGCAAAAATCATTCATTGCATTGTCTTCAACAAGGTAGTCCACATCATCTACTCTGGTGGGAGTATGCCATTCTTTCGAATTCGTTCAAACGATCGTTTGTGATTGCCTTAGGCTGGAATAAAGAGTTCCAATGATCTCAGTATCAAAAGTAATTCTTTTTGCCACTTAAGGAATAGTTCTTCGAGTCACCTTTCCAAGGTGCCCCGTTACGGGATCACAGCAACTTTTTCCTCGTCACCTTGACAGCACCCACCATCTTTCTAAGTGTGGGATTGTTGCCCACCAAATCAAACCCCGTCATTTGTTCTTCCATTCCTCTCGATGTGTTTTGCGTCTCAACTCGAAATGTTTCAACATCTCATTCCGCGAGTTGAGATTGTATAGCTCGATCTTTGAGAAGATCAATTCTAGTATAGTTTCTTTCTGTCGTCATCGCGTGGATGAAGACCTCAAGCGAGGATGTCACGATCAACGTATGCAACGAATCAACAACCTTATGAAGTGCAAGTGGGATCATGAAGATCAAGTTAGCTTGTGCCCCCTCTGACTTCTTACCTCACGTCCTGAATCTCGGGTCGAGATTCTTGTTTAGTGGGGGCGAGTTGTCACATCCCTAGTTCTGGTATGCTCAAGGCTAGCTAGTCATGTGTGCATCATGTTTAAAATTTCATTAAATTTTGAAATGAGGATTGGTGAAACCCTCAGAATCATTTTTGGAAATAACCCAGATAAAAATTGCTCCAAAAGGGTCCAAGAAATGTTCATGTCTCTCTCTGAAAATATTGGGCAGAGATAAAAATCAACCAATATTTTTAGGAGCTCATAAATATTTATTTTGGGCATTTGGAATTAATGCAATAGTTATTTGCTTTGGATATATATTGTTATATATATGAAATATTGTCCAAAAATTATGCCAGTAACTAAGGAGCTCTGGAATAATACCATTAGCCCCTGCAAAAATTGGCATAAGTAAAAAAAAATGGTTTAGTATTTTTATTAAACCAAACAAATGTCAGAAAATTAGAAAAGAAAACAAAAAGGGAAAAACCCTTACCTGGCGCTTACCTCCCTGTGCAGCCCGTTACTGAGCTGCCCAGCTGGGCCAGCCCACCCGCGCCGTTGTCCTCCTGGCGCCAGTCGGCCAGGCGTGTGGCCGGCGCGCGCGCACGGCCGTGCCGCCACGCCACCTGCCTGCCTGGCTCCCCCTCGTCGCCTGGATGCTCTGCGCGTCGCCACGACGCCCCGCACCGCTCCCACTCTCTCCCTCGCGCCCTCTCCCTCCTCTGCTCTCTCTCCCACGACCGACCCCGAGCGACCAGAGTGCCGCCGTCGACGCTGCTCGCCACCACCGCGGCCACCGGCCACCCCACACCTTGCCGTCGCGCTAAGAAGCTCCGCCCCGTCCCTCTCATCTTCACGACCGAGCCACGCGAGCCCGGACGGCCTGAATCGCCGTCGCCATCGTCTTCTTCAACCTCCGGTCGCCGGAGATCCCTTCCGCCGCACCGACGACTCCAGACCTTCCCCGAGCTCTCTGAGACCCTCATCCGACTCGCGGTGAGCTCCTCTACCGATCCCCCATACTCCCAGGGCCACTAGCTCATCGTAGCACCCGTTTCCGTCGAGTCCGCGAGCTCGGCTCCGCCGGCCATGGCGCCGCCGTGGCCACAGCCCCTTCCGCTCGTGTCGGAGCACGTCACTGTGCTCAGGAAGTCCCTAGGAACCTAACGCACACACTCACTCGCTCTGACGCGCACCGTAGCACCAACCCCGCAATCACCGAACTCCGGCGCCGCCACGAGCTCGACTCCGGCGAGCTCGTTCCACCCCAGCCCCTCCCCCTTGGCTCTCTGGATGCGCAAGAGCGCGGCCTACCTCCTGGTGCCCTCAGCGCGCTAACCCGACGCCTCTAGCGCAAGTCCGGCGAGTCTCCGCCGTTGTTTTGGTCCCCGCCGGCGACAATCCGGCGTGCTGACGTGGCGCCGTCATTAGTGGCTAATGACGCCACTAACTAAACCCCTCTCTCACTGACACCTGGGCCCCACACTCTAATTAACCCCAGTTTTATTTCTGCTTAGGATTAACCAAACCAGAGCGGCCCCACGCGTCAGCGTTGACCATGCTGACGTGTCCATTGACTGGGTCCACATGTCAGTGACCCTAACTGGCTCTGAGACACTGACCAGTGGACCCCACTGGTCAGGTTTGACCTGGACCGTGCCCCGTTGACCTGCTGACGTCATGATGATGTCAGGCTGACACAGTAATCCTTTTCTGGAATTTAAATAAATCTCAAATGATTTGTTTAATTCAGAAAATATCCAAAACTTTGAAAAATCATAGAAAATAATCTATAGCTCAGAATGAAATAATTTATATATGAAAAATTATCAGAAAAATTCAAGGAATCCATCTGTACCATTTTCATGCATGTTAGAACAACTTATAGTTGCTGTTTAGCACAAATATTATAACGGCATTTAAATATCCACATATGGAGTTTGAATTTGAATCTTGGATTCAAATCAACTTCATTTAATCTGGTTGCTAGTTGCATTAGCTCAAACCACATCATATTGCCATGTCATGGTCATGCATCATATTGTCGCATTGCATTGATTGTATTCTCTCTCTGTTGCCGGTACTTGTCCCCTCTCGATAGACGTGATACCGACGATGAGATCGATGACACCGATGAAGAGCTATATTATCTTCAGAAGTGCCAGGCAAGCAAAACCCCCTTGTTCATTCCGATACAAACCCACTCTCTCGCTCCTGCTCTCTTTTATTGCATTAGGACAACAACGATTCATGTGTTACTTGCTGCGGTAGCTGAACCCCTTTATCCTTTGCATGACCTGTCATTCCACAGTAAATAGATGAAACCCACTAGCATGAGTAGGAGTTGTTTGAGCCCTGATGTGCCTACTCATTCATGCTTGTTGTCATGCCTGCTACTGCTTAGAGTTGAGTCGGGTCTGATTCATCGGGAATGAATTGGAATGTGGTGAACATGTCCTACTGTTGAGAGCTAAGTGTGTGAACACGATTTGGTAAAGGTAGCGGTGAGAGGCCATGTAGGAGTACATGGTGGGTTGTCTCATTGCAGCCGTCCTCAGGAACTGAGTTCTGTGTTTGTGATCCATGAACAGTTACTACCACGCATTGGAATGCTTAAGTGCCCCTCTCGACTTATTAATCCACTTGATCTCTGTCCAGGAGTTGCAACTAGTTTCTGGTGTTTGTAGGTAGTGTTAGTAGTCTACCAAGTGGTACCCGGTACAGGTGGGCTTGGGACAGACTAGGCATAGTGGCACGGTGTACCAAGTGGCACCCGGTTGGTGGGCTTGGGAACCCTGCTCACATCGTTTGGGGCCGTGAGCGACACCCCGGCCGGATCTCCTTGCGGATGGAACCCGAATAGGCGATAAACCTGGACGAGAGACTTGTGTGGTTAGTCAGGTCGTGGCCGACTCCCTCGCCCGGCTTCCGCTTGAAGGTTGCCGAGGTACATGACGTGTACAGGGCGGTAAGTGGCGAGAGCGTGTGTGAAGAAGTACACCCCTGCAGGGTTATCATTATCTATTCGAATAGCCGGATTCCTCGGATATGGAAACTTGGACCCCTTGCATAGTTCATAGACAAGTGAAAGTGGATACTCTAAAATGCGCAAGATAAGCGTGAGTGCTATGGATGGCCTTCTCGTACGGAGACGGGAGCGGATCCATAGTGGTGTATTGATATGGTGAATATGTGGACTCGTGTGCGCCACCTCAAAAGAGCTAATTGCAGTCGTAGTTCAGGATAGCCACCGAGTCAAAGCTGGCTTGCTGCAGTTAAACTCCACCCCCCCCTTTGATACTGATGCATGTGTAGATAGTTCTGATGTAAGTCTTGCTGAGTACATTTGTACTCACGTTTGCCTATTTTATGTTTTGCAGAGAGACTTCAGTCTCGCTAGTAGTTCCGCGTGGACTTTGACGTTTAGCTTGTTACCGCAGCTACGATCTTGTGCCCTCGGCAGGATCTGGTAGATAGTCAGGCTTCTCAGCCTTTTTCATTTGTAGATGTCTGTACTCAGACATGTTAAGCTTCCGCATGTGTTTGATTTGTATGCTCTGATTGTTGGGTCATGAGACCCATGTTTGTAATATCTCGCTCCTCGGAGCCTAATGAATAAATACTTGAGTCGTAGAGTCTTGTTGTGATGCCATGTTGTATTTACTCATATCGGGCATATTGTGTGTATGATTGAAATGCTTGGTATGAGTGGGATCCGACTATCTAGTTGTTTATCCTTGGCAGCCTATCATATGGGGAAATGTAGTCTAGTGCTTCTGAGCGATAGTAGTCCACTACAGCCCGGTACACCGGAGTCCTGCTAGCCCAGCACTACTGCTCGGAACACTTGACTGGCCGGCATGTGATTCACTTCGTTCCTGTGTCTGTCCCTTCGGGGAAATGTCACGCGGTGTTATCCGGAGTCCTGCCTAGCCTGCTACAGCCCGGGTTACCGGAGTCCTGTTAGCCCAGTGCTACAGCCCGGATTTATACGTTGTTGACCGACATGCTCGATGTGATTCATGTATGCCTGTCCTCATGGGTTAGCGCCGCCTTGGGTTCACGACTAGCCATGTCGGCCCGGGTTCTTTGTCATATGGATGCTAGCAACACTATCATATATGTGTGCCAAAAGGCACAAATGGTCCCGGGCCAGGTAAGGTGGCACCCGTGGAATACCGTGCGTGAGGCCGCAAAGTGATATGATGTGTTACATGCTAGATCGGTGTGACTTAGGATCGGGGTCCCGACAGACGGTGTTTCCAATAACCAGGCAATCAGGCCATAAGGCTGTAACAGACAAAGCACGCTCAGGGAACTTATGCTATATTACTGCGAAGTGTAAGAAGCATCTTCGAAGAAAATAGTACCCCCACCGATACCTTTCTTCGGTGCTCATTGTTATTATGAGACTTGTGCAATAGATTTTTTGTACTCATGAGTTCCATTGTGTGCCAACCATCATTGAAAACTATAAGAGCGCTAGCTTTCGGCTTCACCCAGTCTGAGGTCCGGCTCAGGCGACCCGATCGTGACAATCGCAGAGGTGCTCTCTTTACTCCCTAGCCGAACAATCGGGAACGTAGGGGTAAACACAGGAGTGAGGCAACCCAGATTGCAAATCGCTTAAGTCAATATGGTGCATATTGTGGCGTAATACACGAACAAGGAACGAAGCCGTACAAGTATAATCATATGCAACAGGAAAAGCTTCATAAAGGAAGCCCCCAAGTAAACGGGGTATTTGAATTTATGCATCACAAACAAAGTTTGGACAAGGAAAAAATTTACAAGCAACTTTTTTCCAAAAAAGTATAACGCTTGGTCGAACCGAACACAAGTTAGAAATTAAAGCTTTGAGCATGAAAGTGACTTAGCTGGTTAATGTGTTCGCAGTCCGAGCTTGATGCGGGACAAGGTTCTATCCCCCAAGCGGGTCCCGAGGTGGCGGAGCGGAGAGCTCGACAAGCCGAAGTGGTGACATAGCACGGTCGATGCGGGGCGGCAGAGTGACGCCGAAGTCCCCGGATCATTTTCCTGTGCACAAAAATAGTGCAAACGGGAGATAATAGTAATAATGATAATTAAAAAAAATCGTTGCATAATGAATAATTTATGCAAAGTGAGTAATAAAAGAAATATGGCCTGGCGCCGAAGTCAATATCTATGCAGGGCGTCGGCGTGATGCGGTAAAGGCGTGGCAAAGCCTGAATTCGCAGGTCGGTCCAAGCTCCGGATGCGGCGTTCGCCGGACTATGTACGGAAACTGACCGAACCACCATGCGACTGTCGTGAATGCGGCCACCATTTGATAGACCTGTGTACATATGATGAAAAAACCAGAGTAATAATTCCTTGGGAAAAATGAACCCAAACAAGCAAAAAATATTAGGGATTGATAGCACCTGGTTTATTTGTTGTAGCAATCCGAAGGAAGGTGATTCCCAAAATTGGGACTCGCTCCTCACACCCATTGCCTGATGGGCGATAAAACGACGGCATGGCAATGCTGGTAAAGGTTGGCTCGCCGAGGCAAAGCCCTCAGCCCAGCTAACGTGACGGAGCTAGTCGGCTAGTGACGCCGAAGTGTCCGGAGTAGGTTAATGAAGAGATGGCGAAGCCCCCGGTCCGGCCAAGATGTCGAAGCCCCGATGTCAGCCGATGAGTCGAAGTAGGTCGGCGTGATGGACACCAGCTTGAAGAAGCGATAGTGCGGCCCTGTCGATGCAGGTCGTGACGTGGTCGATGCCGGCTTGGTGAAGCAACCGTGCGGCGATGCCGGTATGTCCGCTCCATGTAATCCGTGGGGCGGCGATGTTGGTGATGATTTATCCTTCGCGATGCCGGACTCTTGTTCGGCTTGCCGAGATGATGATCCGAAGAAGTTGAGCTCGGCTCAACAAAGTGACGCCGTGTCTTAGCGCAGGTTGGCAGCCGTGGAGTAATATTGCTGGACTGGTTTGACACCAGCATGATGTTGAAGATCATGTTCAAAAGATCTTAAAGTTAGTGGGATGTGTTCGGGAACAAAACACAATACCCCATACAAAACTTCCTTCAAAAGGGATGTTCGAAATCCCGTTCATAGAAAAGATGAACTCGGGTCGGATTCGTTTTCGCACAGAAAACAGATCCGAAAAGTGATGCACTAATCGGATGGTTCCCGGAGTTTGGACGGTAGGATCGAGCTGAAATTTTGAGAGGTGGTAGATACAGGAATTCCGCAGCCGATCAACGGTTGGACCTTCCAAAGGACGTCCGAGCTAGAAGCCGGACACCACGCCCTAAACACATCCAAATTCCCGTCCAGATTTGACAGGGCTCCGGTATATCGTGGATTGCCAGAGATTCCTCCATCGGAACTCGACGAAATTTTCCAGGTTTGTTGTAGACTCAATTCCGCATAATTTCACCGAAGCGATCGTCAAAGTGATACTCGAGGAGGTGGTGGCAGCAGATACGAGTTCGCTGTCCAGAAAAACAGCACGGTCGCTTGAGGGCAATGTTGACGTTGAGCCCCCGAGCTTCATGGATGATTCCTCCGTGATCTTGATAGAGATCGGAGTTGATGTTTGATGAAGGCCTTCATCCGAACATGGTGATCCGAACATGGGGCGCAATTCTCGGTCGAACCAAGGTGACCAGTCGAGCTGGTGACGAAGATGCCGAAGTCGCAGTTGATCTGCAGGCGAGCCATCGATCCTTTTGTCGATCACACCGCGGAACTCTCAATGAAAGCACCAATGTCGATGTCAAAACCGGCGGATCTCGGGTAGGGGGTCCCGAACTGTGCGTCTAGGCAGATGGTAACAGGAGACAAGGGACACGATGTTTTACCCAGGTTCGGGCCCTCTTGATGGAGGTAAAACCCTCCATCCTGCTTGATTAATATTGATGATATGGGTAGTACAAGAGTAGATCTACCACGAGATCAGAGAGGCTAAACCCTAAAAGCTAGCCTATGGTATGATTGTTATGTCTGTCCTTTATCGACTAGCCTGGCCCTGGTTTATATAATGCACCAGAGGCCTAGGTTAACAAGAGTCCTAGCCGAATACGCCGGTGGGGAGAAGTCCTTGTCTTGATCGCCAAGTCTTGTGGAATCTTCCTTGTATGCGGCAGCTGTCCGAACTGGCCCATGAGTATACGGCCACGGGGGTCCTCGGCCCAATCTAATAGATTGGGAGACGACGTGGTAAGTACCCCCTAGTCCAGGACATCGTCAGCGGCAGTCGTCGCACAAAAAGCTATCCGAAGCGAAAGCTATTGCCTGAATTTGACGAGGAGGCCTTAGAGCCCCCGCAGTCAAGAAATAAGAAAGCCAACCGGTCGGATAGACGACCCCATGGCCAGCATGGAGCGGCAAGCGGCACCGCACACAAGCCGGCACGCGATCCACTCAAGGATTCGCATCAAAAAGATGGCCCAACCAGATCTATCTATGGGCCAAGAAAGCAAGCTCTAGTAAGCAATGCAACACAACAAATATCCGAACATCACGGCACACCCAAATACAGGGGTGCCGCACACCCCCTATGTTTCACCGATGAGGTTCTGGACCGTGAATTTCCAGCGGGATTCAAGCCCGTAAATATAGAGGCGTACGACGGAACAACAGACCCTGGAGTCTGGATTGAGGATTATATCCTCCACATACACATGGCTAGAGGAGACGACCTCCATGCCATAAAATACTTACCCCTCAAGCTTAAAGGGCCAGCCCGACATTGGCTCAAAAGCCTTCCCGAAAACACAATTGGAAGTTGGGAAGAGCTCGAGGATGCTTTCCGGGCAAATTTTCAAGGGGCCTATGTCCGCCCTCCAGATGCAGATGATCTAAGTCATATAACTCAACAGCCCGGAGAGTCAGCCCAAAAATTCTGGAACAAATTTCTTACTAAAAAGAATAAGATAGTCGACTGTCCGGACGCCGAAGCCCTAGCAGCTTTTAAGCATAACGTTCGAGACGAATGGCCCGCCAGACACCTCGGCCAAGAAAAGCCAAGAACAATGGCCGCATTAACAAGCCTCATGAACCGCTTTTGCGCAGGAGAGGACAACTGGTTGGCAAGATGTAGCACCAGCGACCCAAGTACATCCGAAGTTAGAGATGGAAACGGAAAACCCCGACGCAACAAGGACCAGCGCCGGACTAAGGGAAACAACCCAAAGAGCACGACAGTCAACGCCAGATTCAAAAGCTCGCGGCAGATTCAGAGAAAGACACCCCTCAAGGACAACAAGGACGAGCTGTCTAACCTAAACAAAATTTTGGACAAGATATGTCAAATCCACAGTACCCCCGAGAGGCCTGCAAACCATACCCACAGAGATTGTTGGGTCTTCAAGCAATCCGGCAAACTCAACGCCGAACACAAGGGGCTCGACACACCAAGTGAGGACGATGACGAACCCCACAAGCAGAGCACCAGGATTCAAAAGAATTTCCCACAAGAAGTCAAAACAGTAAACTTACTTCACGTGACAAAACAAGGGGCACCCATAGAGATACGCGCCATACGGCCTATCTCAAAAGAGTCTCACCGATGGTTGTTAAAACTGATCACCTTCGACCATCAGGATTACTCTAGAAGTATCTGGAACGCAGGCTGGACTGCCTTGGTATTAGATTCAATAATCGGCGGACTCCACTTTACAAATGTCCTGATGGACGGCGACAGTGGTCTAAACCTATTATACCAGGACACAATCCGCAACATGGGGATAGACCCAACAAAAATTTGCCATAGCACAACCTCCTTTCAAGGGGTAATGCCAGGCCCGGATGCCCATCGCATGGGTTCTCTCCGGCTAGAAGTTATGTTCGGCTCCCTCGACAACTTCCGTCGCGAAAAGCTAACCTTCCATATCGCCCCATTTTCAAGTAGCTATCAAGCACTATTGGGATGCGAAGCTTTTGACCTCTTTAACGCAATACCGCATTATGCATCTCTTACGCTTAAGATGCCCGGTCCACAAGGCATCATCTCTTTAAAGGGAAAACATTGAGTGCGCCCCCCGCGCGGAAGACTGTGCAGCTGCCTTGACAGCCTCACAATAAAACGGTTTCACCAGCCAAAGCACCTAAACAGGTCGTTAAGACCACGGACACGGCTAGACGAGTCCGGCGTAAACATACAATCGATAAAGGCTTAATAGCCGCATCCCCCTGTACTAGGGGCTCCGCGCATATAAAACAAGAGACAATAAAGCTCAATTTTACCCATTTTGATTTATACTTTGTTTATTTAGTATAACTTACGTTCGGCACGATCTTTCTTCAACTAAGTTCCTCTCTTTTACAGATGAACACCGTGCTACGCCCGTCCAGGATACGGCACAACGGAGACACAGGCGCAGACGTGCACCAGGGACCCGTTCCAAGGATTCTTTTCAGATTAAGACCCTGCGTAAACCTTTGTTACTGTCTCTTGTTGATACACATCCCCTGGTTTCTTGGTATAACCAAGGAGGAGGCTGGCGTTTTGGCATGTGGCCACGTCAGAATTTTGCGCGCACCTGGACACTAGGGGCTTATTACTCAGGGCGTTGTCCCGCCCGCCCTCATAAAGACCGAATACCTTAGGGAGAGTTCGGCGTCGCGAGTTTGGCCTTATATGCATCAGCTCCGAATCATGACTTTGGTCAAATGTTGGGTTTGCCCAACTCCTGTGTTTTGCTGCCTTACGTTCCGCTCTATCGGCTAAGGCGGCACCAGGAGAACTACTGCGATTGTGCCTCGGTTCGGCCAGGCGAGCACCTGAGTAGAGAAAGCCAAAAACTGACTGTTATGATATAGCGTGAGACTGGTCAACCACTCGATGACTTACCGGAATCTTTGGGATTCCTCCACATTAACGAAGGGCCGTTTCCCGGCCAGGCACATACGCGCCCCGAGTTTGGGCGAGCGCAGGCGCCACCAGGGGCTATATAAGTAGCCTCACTGTCAAACTCCTATGGCTAAGTGAAAGTGATAAAGCATCATAGTCCGATTGCCTAGTTCGCTGTGCTATCACCTCCTTTGTAGGACCAAGACGTTGGATCAAGTGTGAAAATGCGCCTTCTGCGAACACCCCTGCATTATTTGCGTGGGGGCTGAAGCCGACGACTGCCATCTTTCAGATTATATATACATATATCTTAAACGGCTGCACAGGAGGTATTATAATACTTGTAGGCACAAGTATAAAAAGCTTCTACAATTTATCAAAACATTGTTTTTACACCAATATATGCTATTCGAACATAGTATCCTTTGAGCACTGCGTCTCTATTAAACGAGCGCCTTGCAGAACTTCCTGAAAATAGTGCTCGGCAAGTACTCGGCTTTCGACCGAGTCTTGGGATGCAACAACGATGGTCTCCATCTCCGCCCAGTATGTCTTGAAATGGGCAAGAGCCATCCGCGCACCCTCTATGCACGCTGACCTCTTCATTGCATTGATATGCGGCACCGCACCAAGGAACTGCTGCACCAAGTTGAAATAACTTTTCGCTCTGGCCTCCCCGACCACAGATGACTCATGACATACTTCATGGCGAGTCCGGACAACCTATTTAGCTCGGCCCATTCGGCCAAACGATCGGCTAACGACAGTGGACGCTCTGGATTGTGGAACTGCGACCAGAAGAGCTTTTCCACTTCGCGATCTTCTTGATCCCGGAAGTGTTCGGCCGCATCTGCGGCACTCGCTGCCAAATCCAGATAGGTGTCCGCCGTACTCCACATCGGGTCTAACGGAGCATGTTTAGGATCTCAAAACTTCCTCCGCAGCATAAAGGGCTTTCCAGCCGCGATTTCTCCGGCCTGACGTAGCTCCTCCTTCATAGCTCTCATCGCAGAGCGAGCATCCTTGGCATCGGCAACGGCCTTCTCCAGGTCCGTCTGTTCCGCCCGGTCTTCTTTTTCAAGAAGCTTGCAACGGTCAGCAGCGCTCTTCAGCTTCACGGCCATCTCGTCCATTTCCCTCTTGCTTCGGCAGTGAGCAGCCTGTTCGGCTTTCAGCTCCTCAATTGCCTTTCCAGCAGCCGCATCACTTTCCTGGCTTTCTCCTTGGCTCGGGCAAGTTTTGCTCGAAGATTCTCCATGGCAGCAGCACCATCTGCATCAAGCGCACACATTGTAAGATACTGGCATAAAGCTCCTCTTACCAGGTGCCGCCGGAGGAATTACATACCTTGTGCCTCGTCAAGCCGCTTGTTGATAAGCGCGATGCCGACATCTGCCACATCAAGTTGCCGCTTTAGCTCGGCAAATTCATCAGTCTGGCCGGCCACCGGACACTTCGCCACCTACGTACGAAGGCGGCATATTAGACCTGAGGTTATGATCCTTTGCACGCCATCACTTTTGACAACGCACAGAGTCTCAGGGGCTACTATCTACACAGGGCGCATCTTATTTATGCGCAACTGTCCAAAAAGGGTACATTATTTCGCGTACCTCAAAACCTGTCAGTAAACTCCTGATGGCCTCGTGCAATCCGCTCTCCGCGGATGAAATCCTCTCAATCACCGTACCCATCAATGCACGGTGCTCCTCTAAGATAGATGCTCGCCCTAGCAGATCAATCAGCTCCTCCGACCGCACACCGAATGGTGCCGGACTCGTCCGATGGCCCTTTTCGAAGGCCGGACACGGAGGGCTTTGGGGGGCCATATGACTACCTTCCGGCCCTGCCGGATTCGGAGAAACCCTCCACGACGATACCTCAGGATCGCCCGCCTCGCAAGGCGGTATGGCAGGGGGAGGCGTTCCGCTCTCCATCATCTCCGGAAGAAGATACCCCGAAGACGAGCTCTGCTGAGAAGGGCTGAGGTCCGAGCTACAAGGTAAATCTTTGGTTACTTTTCTCAGATATAACGCAAGGATTCCTCTCATTTCTTAAAAAGAAAAACTCCTCTCTACTTACGGCTCGGTGGAGGGTTGATCCCCTTGAGGGCATAATTCGGCCGAAGCATCCCCCGGCGCATGATCCTCTGACGAAGATTTCTTTCCCCGCTTTGAGGCCATGGTCTCAGGGTCTTCGGAGGCGGTCCTCTTTTTCCCCTGAGGAGAGGAATTTTCGATTCCTCCCTTCCTAACAGCCTCCTTCGAGGAGGCCGTAGCTTCCTTGTCCCCTCCCTCGCTTTCCTCCGAAGGCACAACCTCCAACATCCGGACCAGCACGGGATCCGGCGTGGTCTCGGGGAGGGGGGCCGGACACCTGATTAGCTTTGCTTTCGCTATCCACTCCTGCTTAAAGGGCAGCTCTTTTAAGGGCAATTTTATGATAAATATACGGATGGCAAGTCCGGGCACAAGGCTACTTACTTGAGTATCCGGGCGATTCCAGCTCAGACCTGCGTCCTCGGTCAAGTCTGGACACGTTGCTTGTGATCCGAAGAACAATTTGTACATCTCCACGGGCGTCGCGCCCATAAAATGTTGGAGAGCTCGCGGTCCCTCCGGATTGAACTCCCACAGGCGAAGGGGCGACGTTTGCCGGGTAGGGTTCGACGGATCAACATGACCTGCATCGTCACGACCAGGCTGATGTCTCTTTCTAAGAGATCCCGGATGCGTCCCTGCAACAAGGGCACGTCCTTGGACGGCCCCCAGTCCAGTCCTTTACTGACCCATGACGCTAGCTGTGGTGGGGGACCCGAGCGAAAGGCAGGTGGCGCCACCCACTTGGTACCCCTGGGAGCGGTAATATAAAACCACTCTCGTTGCCATAAGCTGGACTCCTCTTGAAAAGAGCCCTCAAGCCATGGAGCATCAGCATTCTTGCTTATAACAGCGCCTCCGCACTCCGCGTGCCGTCCCTCGATTATCTTCGGCTCTACTTTGAAGGTCTTGAGCCATAGTCCGAAGTGAGGAGTAACACGGAGGAAGGCTTCACACACGACGATGAATGAGGAAATGTGGAGAATGGACTCCGGAGCTAAGTCGTGAAATTCCAGCCCATAATAAAACATGAGCCCCCTCACGAAGGGATCGGTCGGGAAGCCTGGCCCCCGAAGGAAGTGAGATAGGAACACCACACTCTCACCAGGCTTGGAGTGGGAATGACCTGCCCTTGAGCATGCAGCCTATGCGAGATTTCACCGGTCAAGAACCTGGCATCTCTCAGCTTTAGCACGTCCTCCTCTGTGACGGAGGATGGCATCCATCGGCCTCGAAGGTCGAAACCGTACATTATCGAAGGTCCGAAGCGCCCGAAATCTGGAGCCTTGGGTGCTGGAACTCGAGGCGAAAGGCGAACTCGTTTGAGATTGAAAGAAAGAAGTAAGGCCTTGGTCTCTTTATAAGAGATTGAATACCAAGGGCCCTCCCCGTAACCGTTTGGGACTATCCTTTGATCGAGAAAATATACCAACGGGCACGACTGGGTTACCCACGTCCGTATTGATGAGAATCCCGTAAATTAAGGGGACACAATCTCTGCTTTGAAAGGACGTGCCAAGGAAGCCGCCTCGCAAAACGCGCTGAGGTGGGACAGAAAAAACGATTCGAATAAGGGCTTGGTCGTGGTGTGATCTCACGCTACTGAATATGTCAGCAGATTAGATTTGTGTAAATATTATTCTCTCTATGGCAATATGTGGAAACTTATTTTGCAGAGCCGGACACTACCTTTGTGTTCAAAATCTTCTATGAAGTATTTGGAGGAGGAACCCGCCTTGCAATGCCGAAGACAATCTGCACGCCAGACTCGTCGTCATTGAAGCCTGGTTCAGGGGCTACTGAGGGAGTCCTGGATTAAGGGGTGTCCGGATAGCCGGACTATACCTTCGGCCGGACTCCTGGACTACGAAGATACAAGATTGAAGACTTCGTCCCGTGTCCGGAAGGGACTTTCCTTGGCGTGGAAGGCAAGCTTGGCGATATATGTAGATCTCCTACCATTGTAACCGACTCTGTGTAACCCTAGCCCTCTCCGATGTCTATATAAACCGGAGGGTTTTTAGTCCATAGAACGGAACAACAATCATACCATAGGCTAGCTTCTAGGGTTTAGCCTCTCCAATCTCGTGGTAGATCTACTCTTGTACTACCCATATCATCAATATTAATCAAGCAGGAGTAGGGTTTTACCTCCATCGAGAGGGCCCGAACCTGGGTAAAAACATCGTGTCCCTTGTCTCCTGTTACCATCCGCCTAGACGCACAGTTCGGGACCCCCTACCCGAGATCCGCCGGTTTTGACACCGACAAGGAGCAACGCCAGATGTTATGAACGTCTAGCAGAGCAAAGCTGATGACTAATCGATAGTTCAGTGTGCCATGCTTAATGGCTTAGAATTGGGACTTCAACGACGTTTTGAACGTCATGGAGCATATGAGATGCTTCATGAGTTGAAGTTGATATTTGAAGCAAATGCCCGGATTGAGAGATATGAAGTCTCCAATAAGTTCTACAGCTGCAAGATGGAGGAGAATATTTCTATCGGTGATCATATACTCAAAATGTCTGGGTATAATAATCACTTGATTCAACTGGGTGTTAATCTTCCGGATGATAGTATCATTGACAGAATTCTTCAATCACTGCCACCAAGCTACAAGAGCTTCGTGATGAACTATAACGTGCAAGGGATGGATAAGACAATTCCCGAGCTCTTCGCAATGCTAAAGGCTGCGGAGGTAGAAATCAAGAAGGAGCATCAAGTGTTGATGGTCAACAAGACCACCATTTTCAAGAAAGGGGAACTTCAATAAGAACGGCAAGCAAGTTGCTGCTCAAGTGAAGAAGCCCAAGTCTAGACCTAAGCCTGAGACTGAGTGCTTCTACTGCAAAGGGACTGGTCACGTGAAGCGGAACTGCCCCAAGTATTTGGCGGATAAGAAGGATGGAAAGGTGAACAAAGGTATATGTGATATACATGTTATTGATGTGTACCTTACTAATGCTCGCAGTAGCACCTGGGTATTTGATACTGTTTCTGTTGCTAATATTTGCAACTGGAAACATGGACTATGGATTAAGCGAAGATTGGCTAAGGACGAGGTGACGATCCGCGTGGGAAATGGTTCCAAAGTCGATGTGATCGCGGTCGGCACGCTACCTCTACATCTACCTTCGAGATTAGTTTTAGACCTGAGTAATTGTTATTTGGTGCCAACGTTCAGCATGAACATTATATCTGGATCTTGTTTGATGCAAGACGGTTATTCATTTAAATTAGAGAATAATGGTTGTTCTATTTATATGAGTAATATCTTTTATAGTCATGCACCCTTGAAGAGTGGTCTATTTTTATTGAATCTCGATAGTAGTGGTGCACATATTCATAATGTTGAAGCCAAAAGATGCAGAGTTGATAATGATAGTGCAACTTATTTGTGACACTGCCGTTTGGGTCATATTGGTGTAAAGCGCATGAAGAAACTCCATTCTGATGGACTTTTGGAATCACTTGATTATGAATCACTTGGTACTTGCGAACCATGCCTCATGGGCAAGATGACTAAAACTCCATTCTCCGGAACAACGGAGCGAGCAACAAATTTGTTGGAAATCATACATACTGATGTATGTGGTCCGATGAATGTTGAGGCTCGCGGCGGGTATCGTTATTTCTCACTTTCACAGATGATTTGAGAAGATATGGGTATATCTACTTGATGAAGCATAAGTCTGAAACATTTGAAAAGTTCAAAGAATTTTAGAGTGAAGTGGAAGATCATCGTAACCAGAAAATAAAGTTTCTACGATCTGATCGTGGAGGAGAATCTTTGATTTACGAGTTTGGTCTTCATTTGAAACAATGCGGAAAGTCTTGCAACTCACGCCAGCCGGAACACCACAGCGTAATGGTGTGTCCGAACGTCTTAATCGTACTTTACTAGATATGGTGCGATCTATGATGTCTCTTACTGATTTACCGCTATCGTTTTGGGGTTATGCTTTAGAGATAGCTGCATTCACGTCAAATAGGGCACCATCTAAATCTGTTGAGACGACACCTTATGAACTGTGGTTTGGCAAGAAACCAAAGTTGTCATTTCTTAAAGTTTGGGGTTGCGATGCTTATGTGAAAAAGCTTCAACCTGATAAGCTCGAACCCAAATCAGAGAAATGTGTCTTCATAGGATACCCAAAGGAGACAGTTGGTTACACCTTCTATCATAGATCCGAAGGCAAGACATTTGTTGCTAAGAATGGATTCTTTCTAGAGAAGGAGTTTCTCTCGAAAGAAGTGAGTGGGAGGAAAGTAGAACTTGATGAGGTAACTGTACCTGCTCCCTTATTGGAAAGTAGTTCATCACAAAGATCTGTTCCTGTGACTTCTACACCAATTAGTGAGGAAGCTAATGATGATGATCATGTAACTTCAGATCAAGTTACTACCGAACCTCGTAGGTCAACCAGTGTAAGAGTGGTACGATAATCCTGTTCTGGATGTCATGTTACTTGACCATGATGAACCTACGAACTATGAGGAAGCGATGATGAGCCCAGATTCCGTGAAATGGCTTGAGGCCATGAAATCTGAGATGGGATCCATGTATGAGAATAAAGTGTGGACTTTGGTTGACTTGCCCGATGATCAGCAAGCCATCGAGAATAAATGGATCTTCAATAAGAAGACTGATGCTGACGGTAATGTTACTGTCTACAAAGCTCGACTTGTTGCAAAAGGTTTTTGACAAGTTCAAGGAGTTGACTACGATGAGACCTTCTCACCCGTAGCGATGCTTAAGTCTGTCCGAATCATGTTAGAAATTGCTGCATTTTATTATTATTAAATTTGACAAATGGATGTAAAGACTGCATTCCTGAATGGATTTCTGGAAGAAGAATTGTATATGATGCAACCTGAAGGTTTTATCGATCCAAAGGGTGCTAACAAAGTGTGCAAGCTCCAGCGATCCATTTATGGACTGGTGCAAGCATCTTGGAGTTGGAATAAACGTTTTGATAGTGTGATCAAAGCATATGGTTTTATACAGACTTTTGAAGAAGCCTGTATTTACACAAAGTGAGTGGGAGCTCTGTAGCATTTCTAATATTATATGTGGATGACATATTGTTGATTGGAAATGATATAGAATTTCTGGATAACACAAAAGGATAATTGAATAAGAGTTTTTCAATGAAAGACCTCGGTGAAGCTGCTTATATATTGGGCATCAAGATCTATAGAGATAGATCAAGATGCTTAATTGGACTTAAAAAAACACATACCTTGATAAGATTTTGAAGAAGTTCAAAATGGATCAGTCAAAGAAAGGGTTCTTGCCTGTGTTACAAGGTGTGAAGTTGAGTCAGACTCAATGCCCGACCACTGCAGAAGATGGAGAGAAAATGAAAGTCATTCCCTATGCTTCAGCCATAGGTTCCATCATGTATGCTATGCTGTGTACCAGACATGATGTGTGTCTTGCTATAAGTATAGCAGGAAGGTACCAGAGTAATCCAGGAGTGGATCACTGGACAACGGTGAAGAACATCCTGAAGTACCTGAAAAGGACTAAGGATATGTTTCTTGTTTATGGAGGTGACAAAGAGCTCATCGTAAATGGTTACGTCGATGCTAGCTTTGACACTGATCCGGATGATTCTAAGTCACAAACCGGATAAGTATTAATATTGAATGGTGGAGCTGTCAGTTGGTGCAGTTCCAACCAAAGCGTCGTGGTGGGATCTACGTGTGAAGCAGAGTACATAGCTGCTTCGGAAGCAGCGAATGAATGAGTCTGGATGAAGGAGTTCATATATGATCTAGGTGTAATACCTAGTGCACCGGGTCCAATGAAAATGTTTTGTGACAATACTGGAGCAATTTCCTTGGTGAAGGAATCCAGATTTCACAAAAGAACCAAACACATCAAGAGACACTTCAACTCCATCCGTGATCAAGTAAAGGAGGGATACATAGAGATTTGCAAAATATGTACAGATCTAAATGTGGCACACCCGTTGACTAAGCCTCTTCCACGAGCAAAACGTGATCAGCACCAAGACTCCATGGGTGTTAGTATCATTACAATGCAATCTAGATTATTGACTCTAGTGCAAGTGGGAGACTGAACGAAATATGCCCTAGAGGCAATAATAAAGTTGTTATTTATATTTCCTTATATCATGATAAATGTTTATTATTCATGCTAGAATTGTATTAACTGGAAACTTAGTACATGTATGAATACATAGACAAACAGAGTGTCACTAGTATGCCTCTACTTGATTGGCTCGTTGAATCAAAGATGGTTATGTTTCCTAACCATAGACATGAGTTGTCATTTGATTAACGGGATCACATCATTAGAGAATGATGTGATTGACTTGACCCATTCCATTAGCTTAGCATTTGATCGTTTAGTATATTGCTATTGCTTTCTTCATGACTTATACATGTTCCAACGAATATGAGATTATGCAACTCCCGAATACCGAAGGAACACTTTGTGTGCTACCAAACGTAACAACTTAACCGGGTGATTATGAAGGTGCTCTACAGGTGTCTCCGATGGTACATGTTGAGTTGGCATATATCGAGATTAGGATTTGTCACTTTGATTGTCGGAGAGGTATCTCTGGGCCCTCTCGGTAATGCACAACACTATGAGCCTTGCAAGCAATGTAACTAATGAGTTAGTTGCGGGATGATGCATTACAGAACGAGTAAAGAGACTTGCCGGTGACGAGATTGAACTAGGTATTGAGATACCGACGATCGAATCTCGGGCAAGTAACATACCGATGACAAAGGGAACAACGTATGTTGTTATGTGGTTTGACCGATAAAGATCTTCGTAGAATATGTAGGAGCCAATATGAGCATCCAGGTTCCGCTATTGGTTATTGACCGGAGACGTGTCTCGGTCATGTCAACATAGTTCTCGAACCCATAGGGTCCGCACGCTTCACGTTCGGTGACGATCGGTAATATGAGTTTATGTGTTTTGATGTACCGAAGGTAGTTCGGAGTCCCGGATATGATCACAGACATGACGAGGAGTCTCGAAATGGTCGAGACATAAAGATTGATATATTGGATGACTATGTTTGGACATCAGAAGGGTTCCGAGTAAGTTTGGACCAATACCGGAGTACCGGGGGTTACCTGAACCCCCCGGGGAGTGTAATGGGCCTCATGGGCCTTGGTGGAGAGAGGAAGGGGCGGCCAGGGCAGGCTGCGCGCCCCTCCCCCTCTAGTCCGAATTGGACAAGGAAGGGGGGGGGTGCCCCCCTTTTTCCTTCCCCCTCTCTCCTCCTTCCTTCCCTCCTACTCCTACTCATGGAAGGGGTGGAATCTTACTCCTGGTGGGAGTAGGTCTCCCATTGGGGCGCGCCTAGGAGGCCGGCCTCCTCCCCCTCCTCCACTCCTTTATATACGGGGGAGGGGCAGCCCATAGAGACACAAGTTGATCATTGATCTCTTAGCCGTTTGCGATGCCCCCCTCCACCATAATCCACCTCGGTCATATCGTAGCGGTGCTTAGGTGAAGACCTGCGTCGGTAGCTTCATCATCACCGTCATCACGCCGTCGTGCTGACGGAGCTCTCCCTCGAAGATCTACTGGATCGTGAGTTCGTGTGATGTCACGGAGCTGAACGGGTGGAGATCACGGAGGTGCCGTACGTTTGGTACTAGGATCGGTCATTCGTGAAGACGTAGGACTACATCAACTACGTTGTCATAACGCTTCCGCTTACGGTCTACGAGGGTACGTAGACGACACTCTTCCTTCTCGTTGCTATGCATCACCATGATCTTGCGTGTGTGTAGGAATTTTTTTGAAATTACTACGTTCCCCAATAGTGGCATCCAAAAATATTGCTCCAAGCTAGTGAAGTAACTCCTCTGTCCACTCTAACTTTCACATTGTTCATACCATCTTGCTTAGGGCATTGGAAGGGGCTCCGATGAGGGCCCGCAGTGCTGCGGGTCCTGGAGGGCGGCGAGGGCCGCGGGCCGAAGGAGGAGGCTGCAGCCGGCCTCCTGGCGAGGGAAAACATGGCGCTTGAGGGCGACCGGCGCCGAGGGCATGGGATGGCGATGGCTTGCGGGGGACTTGCGGTGGGCGAGGAGGGAGTGGCCGACGGCGGCCAGACCTGGAGTCAAGGCGGTGGAGGAGGTGCTTCGTCGCCATGGTCGGGTTCCTGTGCATAGTCAGAGAGAGAGAGAGAGAGAGAGAGAGAGAGAGAGAGAGAGAGAGATGAGAAAGAGGGGAGGTAAGACGGAGGGACAAGGAGTTGGTTGCAGGGCTCATCTGCTGGTCACCGCCGACGGCGGTTGGGCGACGGACACGGGGTCGCACTAGGGCATGGAGTAGCTCATGTATACCTGGTACAGAGAGAGGTCGAGGGTGAGGCATATAGGAGGAAGCCAGGGGAAGGAAATGGAAATGAGACATAGGAGAGGTGGCAGAGTAGCCTGGTTGGAGCAGGGGAGCATGGACGCTGTGGGAGGTGGAGCTCGGGGATGAGCCCATGCTCGGGCGCGGTGGCTGCTGCTGCTGGGGCGACGAAGAGGAGCTCCTGGACAAGGGGGCTGCAGGAGCACGGGCGCTCGTGCGCAGGGAGCTCGTGGATTAGCTACGCCTATGGAAGGCTCAGTGTGGATTGGTGGGTGGTTGTGAATGGAGGCGGAGATGATTTGAATCGGTGGCATGTCGTCTGGTTGGTGCGGCGTGGAAAACAAGGAGAGGGGCTGGATGGATCGGGCAAGGACCTGAGGAGGGAGAGACAATGGCGGTGGTTCTGAAAGTTTAGCATTGATAATAACATGATATATCTTCTTTTCATCAAGATAAGCATAGTTTAATGTATTAGGTAATTTCTTAAGTTCAAACACAGGATCACCCTTAGGTGGAGGAGTACCTCCAAGAGTTTTAGCAGGAAAATTATGTTTAAGGATAGGTGCTTGATCAAAGAATATCTCATCTATTTCATTTCTTTCGTTCATATGCATATCATTTTCATGATCTAGCAAATATTGTTCTAACAGATTAGTAGTAGGTACGACAATAGAAGCAAGACCAATAATTTCATCCTTACTAGGCGATTCTTTATCATGAGGTTGTCTACATAATTTACAGAAATTAAACTAATGAGATACATCACGAAAATTAACGCTGACAGTTTCTTGACTTCAATCGATCTTAGCATTAACTGTATTTAGGAAAGGTCTACCAAATATAATGGGACAAAAATCATCTTGTGGCGAACCAAGAACTGGAAAATCAATAGGGTATTTGATCTTTCCACACAAGACTTCAACATCTCTAACAATCCCAAGTGGTGAAATAGTATCTCTATTCGCAAACTTAATAGTAACATCAATGTCCTCTATCTCAGCAGGTGCAATTTCATTCGTAATCTCTTGGTATAAAGTAAAAGGAATAGCACTCACACTAGCACCCAAGTCACATAAACCATGGTAACAATGATCTCCTATTTTTAACAGAAACAACTTGCTTATTCTTATCTTTAGGATCAGGTTTAGCAATCCTAGTTGCTTCATCACAAAAGTAAATAACATGTCCATCAATATTATCAACCAAGAGATCTTTAACCATAGCAATATTAGGTTCAACTTTAATTTGTTCAGAGGGTCTAGGTGTTCTAATATTACTTTTGTTAACCACAGTTGAAAATTTAGCATGTTCCTTAATCCTAATAGGAAAAGGAGGTTTCTCAATATAAGCAGTGGGTACAACTGGATCAACATTGTAAATGATAGTTTCTTATTTAACTATAACGGGTTCCTCAATATTTTCTACAATAGGGCGGTGATATTTAAACCACTTCTCCTTAGGGAGATCAACACGAGTAGCAAATAATTCACAGAAAGAGGCTACTATCTCAGAGTCAAGTCCATATTTAGTACTAAACTTATGAAAAGCATCCGGTTCTGTAAAAGATTTAACACAAACTTAAGTTTTATATCTCACTCTTCACCTTTGTCAAGTTTGATGGGGAACGTTGCATGGAAAAAAATCTACGCACAAGAAAGATCTATCCATGGAGATGCATAGTTATGAAGGGGGGAGAGCATCTACATACCCTTGTAGATTGCTAAGCGGAAGCGTTTATCAACGTGGTTGATGTAGTCGTACACCTTCAGATCCGTCCTGATCAGGTACTGAATGTGCAACATCTCCGCGTTCAGCACATGTTCATCTTGATGATGTCCTTGCCTTGTTGATCCAGCAAGAGAGATGATGTAGTAGATGAGTTCCGGTAGCACAACGACGTGGTGACGGTGGTGGTGAAGAACAATCTCCGCAGGGCTTCGCCAAGCACAACGGAAACTATGACAGAGGGTAAACTAGAGGGGCCGGGGTTGCCGGAACACGACATGGTGAATATTGATCTGTCCCGGGTGCTAGCCCTGCCCCTCTATTTATATGTTGAGTCCTGGGGCCATTTCTAGGAGAAAGAGCCCCCTCAAAGTCGGTTTAGCCTGTAAGGCAAGAGTCCTTCTCGGATTCCAGGACCAGAAACCAGGGTCCTTGGTATCTGGCCCCAAATGCCAGGGTCCTTGGCATCTGGCCCTGGACCTCCCCAAAACTTCCTTTTTCACCTTCCTAAAGCCCCATGGGCTTTACCCCTTGGCCCAAATAAAGTGTTCTCGCACCAGAACATTCCGGGAAACATCCGAAACCCCTTCCGGGGACCAAGCACTATTATCCCATATATCAATCTTTACCTCCGGAAAATTCCGAAGATTCTCATCATGTCCGTGATCTCATCCAGGACTCTGAACAACATTCGGTCACCAACATACATAACTCATATAATACTATATCATCAACAAACGTTAAGCGTGTGGACCCTACGGGTTCGAGAATGATGTAGACATGACCGAGACGCTTCTCTGGTCAATAACCAATAGCGGGACCTGGATGCCCATATTGGTTCCTACATATTCTATGAAGATCTTTATCGGTCGAACCTTTATGACAACATACGTAGTTCCCTTTGTCTGTCGGTATGTTACTTGCCTGAGATTCGATCGTCGGTATCTTCATACCTAGTTCAATCTTGTTACCGGCAAGTCTCTTTACTCGTTCCATAATACATCATCTCATAACTAACTCCGTAGTCACTTTGCTTGCAAGCTTCTTGTGATGCTGTATTACCGAGAGGGCCCAGAGATACCTCTCTGATACATGAAGTGACAAATCCCAATCTCGATCCATGCCAACTCAACAGACACCTTTGGAGATACCTGTAGAGCATCTTTATGACCACCCGGTTATGTTGTGACGTTTGATAGAACACAAGGTATTCCTCCGGTATTCGGGAGTTGCATGATCTCATGGTTGAAGGAATATGTATTTGACATTAAGAAAGTAGTAGCAATAAACGGAAGGATCATATGCTAAGCTAACGGATGGGTCTTGTCCATCACATCATTCTCCTAATGATGTGATCCCGTTATCAAGTGACAACACATGTCTATGGTTAGGAAACCTTAACCATCTTTTGATCAACGAGCTAGTCTAGTAGAGGCTTACTAGGGACACGGTGTTTGTTTATGTATCCACACATTTATTTAAGTTTCCGGTCAATACAATTCTAGCATGAATAATAAACCTTTATCATGATTAAGGAAATATAATAATAACCACTTTATTATTGCCTCTAGGGCATATTTCCGACAGTCTCCCACTTGCACTAGAGTAAATAATCTAGATGACATAGTAATGAATCTAACACCCATGGAGTCTTGGTGTTGATCATGTTTTGCCCGCGAAAGAGGTTTAGCCAATGGGTCTGCCGCATTCAGATCTGTATGTATTTTGCAAATTTCTATGTCTCCATCCTTGACCTTTTCACGAATGGAGTTGAAGCATATCTTGATGTGTTTGGTTCTCTTGTGAAACCTGGATTCCTTTGCTAAGGCAATTGCTCCAGTGTTGTCACAAAAGATTGTCATTGGACTCAATGCATTGGGTATTACACCTAGATCGGATATGAACTCCTTCATGCGCTACTTCCTGTCGGTGTACAAAAAGAGGGGTACACTTTTTGTACCCCTATAACTGTGCACGGGCAGTCTGAGCCACGGACACCACCACACCAAGCAAGGCAAGGGAGGTGAGCCAAGGTAAGGCCAAAACCCAAGATAACTGGAGCAACGCCAAGGCCAAGACCACAAAGAGCAAAGGGGGCGAAGTAGACTCCCCCGGCAAGATCGTTGCCGGGGGACGGTTCTAGCAACCCCGGCAAGGCTCTTGCCGCAGCAACTCGCTCCACACCTACGGAGGAGGTCACCCTTGAGTCCACTACCCCCATGGGGCAAGGATTCGGGAGACGTCCCTGTGGTGGCATGCATATCTTTGTGAAGACATTCAAGATCAGATACACGCTATAGAAGATGACGACCCTTGGCGGGATCCCAGCCAAGGAAGACCACAAGGCCCCCGGCAAGCGCCTTGCCAGGGATGACAACAGGCGCCTCGGCAAGATCCTTGCCGGGACCCCGGCAAGACCCTTGCCGAGGACACCCACAGGGCCACCATCAGACCCACGCCAACTAAACTTCCACCACCGTGCGCATGTAGCTGCCGACCCAACCAGCTGGGCAGGCACCTGCATGGCGGCATGCAGATCTTCGTGAAGACCCACCACTGTGCCACCTCAGCTGCCTGCCTACCTACATGGCGTCACAGGCATCGCTGGCCAGGGCGCGTGTCGACACAAGAAGGAGCGGCGACGGACGAGACAGGTCTCTCCCCCGTCCCCGATAAAGCAAGGACACCTAAGAAAGACACATTAAATGCGCCTTGTCATGTAATGCGAGGGATAACCTCGCATCACTGTACCCTTTCCACCTCCTGTGTGCCACTGTGGAAACCCCTTTTTCTATAAAAGGAGGCCCGAGGAGACGAGGAGAAGGATTTAGCCTTTTGGAGCTCCTCACGCCCCATAGCTAGCTCAAGAACACAGATATACAATCCACCAAAGCAGGAGTAGGGTTTTACGCATCCTCGCGGCCCGAACCTGGATAAACGAACTGTTGGGGATATTACTGCTGGGCGTAAACCGGCCTAAGTGGGCCGGGTTGACTTCATCAGTAGTCTAAAGGTGCTAAAGCCCAGAGGCTAGACAAAGGCCCAAGGCCATAGTCGGTTCAGTAT
This sequence comes from Aegilops umbellulata, assembly GCA_032464435.1. Lineage (NCBI taxonomy): Eukaryota > Viridiplantae > Streptophyta > Magnoliopsida > Poales > Poaceae > Aegilops > Aegilops umbellulata. The sequence continues at coordinate 475,757,750 of CP136056.1, read as the reverse complement.
CTGTAGCGGTAAACCAACGTGTATATAAACTTGTATTATAAGTTAGGAATAGGGAGAGACCAACCCGGATACGAATATAAACCGGAGATTGGGACTCTATGAACCGACAGGTGTCGCCCGTGTATATAAGGGGACAACCCGATAGCGGTTCAGGAGAGACAACGATAACTCGAGGCCTAGGCGAAGCTTGTTTGCTCCCTAGTCATCGAAACCCCATCAATTCCATCACAAACTAGACGTAGGCTTTTACCTTCATCGAAGGGGCCGAACTAGTATAAACTCCCCGTGTCCCTTGTCCGCCTTAACCCCTTCGAGTTAACCCGTTGCGATGGCTCCATGACTAAGTCCTTTCGCTAGGACATCTGCCGTGACAAACCCACGACAGTTGGCGCCCACCGTGGGGCTATCGCATGATGGTTTCAAGTTCTTGGAGGGCCACTTTGAAGGACTCGAGGGATACGCCGTGGGCCGGATGACCAAGAGTCATCGCGGCAAGATCTACATCGACGACGCAGGCTGGGGCCCCGAGGCCGGCTCAATTGAGTACGGGTACCAGGTCCCCTTTGGTGGCATACATGTCTTCATCGGCAAGATCGGTGAACCGGGACCTGAGCTGGACACCTGCACCGACCTCGTCGAGACAGCTCAGCGTGCACGACCTGCCCGGGTTAAACCGACCGTGAAGCATGCCTTCGTAGGAGTCATCCATGGAGGAAGCTATGAGGACGGATCAGGATCTGGTGGTGAAACCGTCGTTTACTCTGGCGACGAGTAATCTACCGGAGAGACTGAATCATTGTATCGGCTACAAGATGGCCGGATTGGGGGCTGTTCCGATGGCGACAGTATTCCGGACTCCTCCGATCTGCCCAACCGGGTTGGGATATTCATGGCCGGTACACAAGCAGCACCTCACTCGTCGACAGCCGCGGCGATGATTTCTGGTTCAGCAGCAGCAACGGCTGCCGGAGCAGGAGGCTCGGTGCGCCCGCCGGTTCAAGTGTTATCAGATCTATTCGACACATTGGCTGCACTCATGGCAGAGGCTAATCCGGTGGATCAAGATGCTCACAACGCGGAGGCCGCAAAGGTGAGAGAGCAGATTACCCAGGCCAAAGCGGATCTGGCAGCAGAAGAGGTCAGGATGACCACGGAGCGGGCCGCTTTGGATGCCCAAGCTTATAAACTCATGCTGGACCAGAACGCCTCACAGGAAGTCATGAGGAGGAAATACCGATCTCGTTTGCCCTCAGTTTTTGAAGGAAGGAACCTTTTCAACACCCCTGAAGTGGGAATCAATAATCCGCCGGTAGTAAACCGGGCGGAGGCACCTGCGGCAGGAGCGCTGGTTCAGCCCCGTTTAATAGATCTGCCTCGTCATAATACTGGTGTACCGCAAGCCGTGCCTACACCTCCGGGTCACTACTCCAATCCGATGGATAACCTTGTTGCAGCTGCGGCACGGCTGGAGGCTATTCCAGTTGAAGGTGATTCATTACAGGCGATCGAAACGCGCCGGGTTAAGGAGCTCCTCAGGACGGCCTTGATCCAACAGGAGGCATACTCATACAGCCGCGACCGGATTCATTCTACCCCATGTCCGGCCCAGAGTTATAGCAGGCGTATGGAGGAGCCAGCTGTGTCAAGTAACGCGCGACGTGAAGTACCCCGTGGCAACAATCCGGCTCCCGATGCCCAGGAGGTGGTAGACCGAGCCCGGGCGCGCAGGGAAGCTGAGTTAGCAGCGCAGTATCAGACTCATCAGTTCACACCGTTTCGTCCCACCACTTCGGTTGAACCGGGGCTCACTTCTAGCGCTTTGGGAGTGCCTTGTCTTGTCCCCGCTTTACGCAATGTGCGCTTGCCCAAGGATTTTAAAGGCCCGCGCAAGGTGCCGAACTACACGGCGGATCAACCCCCAGAGACGTGGGTGGAGAGTTATGAAATGGCCATGGAGATGCTTGATGTTGATGAGGCGGCGTGTGCAAAATATTTTACTATGATGCTTGAAGGGACAGCCCGCACTTGGTTAAAAAGCTTACCGCCCAATTCTATCAGTTCATGGGCCCAGCTGCGAGACCGGTTCATCAATAATTTCAAAGACACGTGTAATCAGCCCATGTTAATAGTGGATTTAGCTGCCTGTGTCCAGGAGGAAGGAGAATCAACAACTCATTGGGTGCGTAGGATCTCACGAGTTCTGCACTCTTCAGACCGCATCAATGCGGACACCGCAGTTATAACCTTGGAAGGCAATTGCCGGTTTGGACCTTTGAAGCTGAAGTTAGGACGAATGAAACGCCATTGTACTGACATGGGAACCCTCATGGGCGCTTTGGTAAAGTACGCTGATTCTGATAGTACCAAGGATCCCGAGTCTGATGATGAAAAGACAGGGAAGGGAAAGAAGAATGGCAACTTCAGGGGTCAGCACCATCACTCAGCAGGAAACGGTGGTGGAGGCAAGCGTAAAGCGGATGGCAACATGGATTTTGTGGCCAATACTAACGTGCAGAACGGAGGCCAGCGACGGAAGGGCAAAAACCGCAGTGGAGGGCCCAGTCCTAATCCGGAACGCCCGAACTATCTGTTAAACCAGCCCTGTCCAAAGCATGGAACAAGGGAGGAACCGGTAAACCACCTTTGGAAAGATTGTTATATCATGCAAGAATTCAAGAATTCCAATGCCTTCCGGTATGACCCCGGCTCCGGTGGTGGTTCTGGATTTGGACCGAGTCACGGTGGTGGAAATTCCGGTTCAGGATTTAATGGTAACCCGGGCAGGCATAACAACCAGCATAATCAGAATAACCAGGGTGGTAACAATCAGCAACAGCAGCAGTCGGGTTACCAGAGCAATCCAAAGCAGCTAAATAGTGGGCAGTATCATGTATTCACCACTAGCTTGGACAAGCGGGATAGGAAGCTCTAGAAGCGGGCAGTTAATTCTGTTGAACCGGCCGTGCCCCGGTATCTGCGCTGGTCAGAGCAACCAATCATATGGAGTAGAGAGGATCACCCTCCCCGGGTTGACAATCCGGGTCAGCTGGCTTTAGTGGTGGCACCTCAGGTTGGAGGTTATAAGTTCACCAAGGTACTCATGGATGGAGGTAGCAGCATTAACATCCTGTACTATGAGACATTTCGTCGAATGGGGCTAACAGATAAGGAACTCCGGCCTTCAAATACGGTTTTTCATGGTGTGGTACCTGGCAAGTCAGCATACCCCGTTGGAAAGATAGCATTAGAAGTGGCTTTCGGAGATGATCATGATTCCCGGTCTGAGACGCTGACATTCGAGGTGGTGAAAATCAAAAGCCCGTATCACGCCCTGTTCGGTAGACCGGCCTATGCGAAATTCATGGCACGACCCTGTTATGTCTACTTGCAACTCAAGATGCCAGGTCATAAGGGGACCATCACGGTTCACGGAAGCCGCAAGATCGCTTTGGAATGCGAAGAAGGAGATGCAGCTTACGCAGAATCGGTTTGTAGTACCGAGGAACTCAAGTATTACAAAGACAATGTTGATCCAACGGATATGACTCCTTTAAAGAAGCCTACCACGGAGCATGATCTGGCTCTGAAGTTTACATCAGCCGCTGAGACTAAGCTTGTTGACTTCGTACCTGGCGATTCGTCCAAGCAGTTCAGTATCAGTGCCAATCTGGATCCGAAATAGGAAAGCGCGCTCATCGAGTTCATCCGTGAGAATCGGGACATCTTTGCGTGGAAGCCTTCTGACATGCCTGGTGTACCGAGGCGACTCGCTGAGCACACTCTTAACGTGGATCCTAAATACAAACCGGTGAAACAGTTCCTCCGTCGGTTCAATGAGGAGAGGCAAAAATCTATTGGAGAAGAGGTGGCCAGGCTCTTAGCAGCTGGTTTCATTGTCGAAGTTTTCCACCCTGAGTGGCTTGCTAATCCGGTGCTCGTCCTTAAGAAAAATGGCACCTGGCGCATGTGTGTGGATTATACTGATCTTAATAAAGCCTGTCCCGCGGGTCCTTTTGCCCTCCCCCGTATTGATCAGATTATTGATGCTACGGCGGGTTGCGAGCGCTTATGTTTCCTGGATGCGTATTCCGGCTATCATCAGATCAAAATGGCAGTTAAGGACCAGGAGAAGACGGCGTTCATAACTCCTTTTGGAGCCTTCTGCTATGTGTCTATGCCTTTTGGGCTCAAAAGTGCCCAAGCAACCTATCAATGGTGTGTGCAAAATTGTCTCCACAAACAGATTGGCCGTAATGTGCATGCTTATGTGGATGATATCGTTGTTAAATCAAGGAAGAAGGAGACTTTGGTCGATGACTTGAAGGAAACCTTTGATAACCTGAGGACGTACAAGATGATGCTCAATCCGGCCAAATGTGTCTTTGATGTACCAGCAGGCAAGCTATTGGGTTTTCTGGTGTCCAACAGGGGAATTGAGGCTAATCCGGAGAAGATCACGGCTATCACTTCTCTGGCTAAACCGAAATGTATTAATGATGTTCAACGTTTGGCTGGCCGGATTGCCGCGTTGAGCCGGTTTATCAGCCGCCTCGGTGAGAAGGCGATCCCGTTGTATCAGATGTTGAAGAAAACAGATCAGTTCGTCTGGAGTTCTGCCGCTGATCAGGCTTTGGAGGATTTAAAGCGGCAATTGGCCAATCCGCCTGTACTCGCCGCCCCCATTGACAAAGAACCATTATTGCTGTATGTCGCTGCTAATGCTCATGCGGTCAGTGTAGCTATAGTGGTGGAGCGGAAGGAGGCGGGCAAAGAGTACCCTGTTCAGCGTGCGGTTTATTATATCAGCGAAGTGCTTATTGAGTCTAAACAAAGATATCCGCATTGGCAGAAGCTGGTATATGGAGTTTTCATGGCAAGCCGGAAGCTGAAGCAGTATTTCCAAGGGCATCCCATCACAGTGGTCAGCTCTGCCCCTTTAGGTGATATCATCCAGAACCGTGAAGCAACAGGTCGGATTGCCAACTGGGCCATAGAGCTTGGGCCACACGGTTTGAAATACGTGCCTCGGACGGTGGTGAAGTCCCAAGCACTTGTCGATTTCATCAATGACTGGACAGAGCTGCAGGCCCCTGAAGAGAAGCCGGATCACATATATTGGACCATCCATTTCGACGGATCACGACAATTGGAGGGCTCGGGGGCTGGAGTCGTATTAACTTCCCCACGAGGTGACAAGTTTTGTTATGTTCTCCGCTTAATGTTCCCTTGTACTAACAATGCAGCTGAGTACGAAGCCTTGCTCCATGGTCTCCGGATGGCTAAAGAGATGAACTTAAGCCGGGTTAAGTGCTTCGGTGACTCGGACCTGGTAGCTCAACAGGTGTCTGGCACTTGTGGTTCTAAAGACCCACTCATGGCTGCATATCGTCGTGAGGTTGATACTGTTGCTGGTCATTTCAAGGGTTATCAGGTGGACCACGTGGACCGTCGGAAGAATGAAGCAGCGGACGCTTTGAGCCGGCTAGGCTCACAGTGTAAACCGGTCCCGCCCAATGTCTTTCTCGACATACTACACAACCCATCGGTTCAGCTACCTGGAGCAGCAGATTTGGCTGTTCCTGATCCGGAGGCTCAGCTTGTAGCAGCACTCCATGTCATTCCGGATTGGACACTTCCCTACCTGGCGTACATGAACCGGGGTGAGTTACCAGAGGATGAGACTCTGGCCAGACAGATAATACGGCGGTCCAAGTCCATGACAATCATCAAGGGCGAGTTGCATCATTGCAGTGTATCAGACGCATTTCAACGCTGTGTGTCTCCTGAGGAAGGCTGTGAAATTTTGCGTGAGATCCATGAAGGGGATTGTGGTCACCACGCTGGTTCAAAGTCTTTGGTGGCTAAGGTGTTTCGCCACGGTTTCTATTGGCTGACTGCCCATGCTGATGCAGAGGATCTGGTCAGGCGATGTGATGGTTGCCAAAAATTCTCAAGACGCGCTCATGTTCCGGCTCAAGAATTGAGGATGATTCCAATTACTTGGCCGTTTGCAACCTGGGGGCTGGATATGGTTGGGCCTTTCAAAAGGTCCAAAGACAAGAAGACCCACGTCCTGGTGGCGGTTGATAAATTTACAAAATGGGTGGAGGCAGAGCCCGTTAGCAAGTGTGATGCAGCCACTGCGGTTCAGTTCATTAAAAAGGTGATTTTCCGGTTTGGCTTTCCACACAGTATCATCATAGATAATGGTACCAATTTATCTAAGGGTGCCATGAGAGAGTTCTGCGAACGAGAGCACATCCGCCTTGACGTTTCACCAGTGGCACACCCGTAGTCCAATGGTCAAGCAGAAAGAGCTAATCAGGAGATCTTGAGAGGCATCAAACCCCGGCTTATGGTTCCCTTGCAGAGGACGCCGGGTTGTTGGGTCGAAGAATTGCCCTCTGTGTTATGGAGCATCAATACCACGCCCAACAGATCAACTGGATACACGTCGTTCTTCATGGTTTATGGAGCAGAGGCGGTTCTCCCTAGTGATATCCGTCACGATTCACCGCGGGTTGTGGCTTATGTTGAAGCGGACAACGAGATGGCCCGACAAGACGCATTGGACCGGTTGGATGAAGAGCGAGACACAGCAGCTGCCCGCTCGGCGATTTATCAACAAGATCTTCGCCGCTATCATAGCCGTCGGGTCAGAACCAGAACCTTTCAAGAAGGAGATTTGGTGCTTCGACTCATTGAAGATCAAACCGATATGCATAAGTTATCTCCACCTTGGGAAGGACCGTTCGTGGTCAGCAAAAATCTACACAACGGGTCATACTATCTGATTGATATTCGAGAGCATAAGGACTCCCGTAAGTCAGAGGAGGAGACCAGCAGGCCATGGAACATAGCTCATCTTCGGCCTTACTACACCTGAGCCATTGGCTCTGCTTATGTACATATTATGACAATGTATATATTATCAATATAATAAACCGGATCCTCAGCTAAAGTGGGGTATCTGTTCGTTTCTATCATGTGTGGTTACATGGAGTTGTTCTGTTTTAAGAACGACCTCCGGTTTACCCCTTGCAAAAATTATCAATATCACCAGGGGGCTCGGTCATGTCTGAACCGATGCAACACCTTTTGATAGGCGAAAGCCACCAGATCATTTGGGGGCTCGGTCGTGTCCGAACTGATGCAACACCTCTTGATCGGCGAAAGCCACCAGATCACTTGGGGACACGGTCAAGTCTGAACCGGTCACGCCTCTTGGTCGGCCTACAGGCCTTAGAGTCACTTGGGGGCTTGGTCGAACCTGAACCATTGCCATGCCACTTGGCCGGCGTAATGCCACGAGTCATTTGGGGACCTGGCCGACTGGCACCATAGCTACACCTTTGGGGAGCTTGGCTGTGTCTGACCATGGTAACACCATCTGATCGGCTCAGTAAAGCCTCTCTTTTTGCAAAAAGTTTTATCATTGCTTTTGCTTTAAATAGCCTTTCTTAAGGAGTTGCTATTTTATCTTAGTTGCGTTTTTTAAACCTACAGTGCTTTGTACCGGTTCAAACAGCCAAATAGGCGGAACACGGTCCATTTTTAAACCGAAGACTATTTGCCTGGTTTGATTTTTTCTGTTCACATCCTTTTTTGAAGTAACAAAAGGCTATTATGATCAAAGCACGGTTTACGCAGTAAGCCGGCGTTATACATACAGGAGCTGTTTTCTCCCATGACGGTTTAGGGTTATCAAGCCCCCGTTTCAAGATAGGCTACACGCCTACTTCGTGCCCAACAAATGGCAGGTATTTCGTATCACAAAATTTGATCATATTTGCAAGTCCCCTTGCGTATCTACATAAAGATTCATAAAACCGGATGACGGTACAACCGCCCTGGTAGTTTAAGATTTTATGATTGCAGGAGATATAAGTTGGTAATATTGACCTCCCAAATAAAGGTATCAGCACAGATGCACGAAGGCATCTCAAGAAGCAAAAAGTATTGGCTATCCTATTACAAGGTAGCTTGGTGCCCAAATGAGATCATTGTTTTCTTGACAAGATATGACAAGGAAGCTAGTTAAAGCTGCCTCCGGTTCACGCCTGCTGGCCACCCCGGTTTGATTGTTCTGGATCATCCTGCGCCGCTTCCTCGTCTCTACCCAGCGGCTGGAAGTCAACAGTGGTCCAGTCGATTCCCATTAATGCTTGAAAGACAGCTTCTTCATGGATCAGCGAAGACGGTTCAATATCAGGGGCATAAGTATGCTTACGGATTGGAGGAATCAGGTTTTCCGCTTCAGGGATTGGTGCAGCCACTCTTTTGTTTTGATCATTATACTGAGCTTGATAATGCGACAAATTTGCTTCCTCTACCAGTTGGCAGGCCAGAGGGCGCACCGCCCAGTTTATCTCTCTTAAATCCTCTTCGCTGAATTCTGATCCATCCCCCTTGAAGCTGGGATAGCCTTGAGCCGCTTCGACAGGATCAAAATCGGGCACCCATGCTTTGGCCCGGATTAAGGCATTGATGGCTCCGGTTCGAGCAGCAGACTTTTTTAACTCATCAATCCGAGCAGGGAGCATTGACAGTCTCTTCAGTGTATCTTGGATCAAAGTGGGTGCTGGATTGTTATGTGACGCAGTTGAGATAATCCGCTTCGCTCCAGTGTACAGTTGCTCGATTAAGGTGTAGGCGGCTTTCAGTTTCATCCGCACATCCGACCCCAAGTGGTTAATGCGAGTGCCTGTAACATGATCAGCAGTTTACAAACCGGGCTATGTATAAGAGGATCACGATTATTATACAAGTCACAAGAAGCTTACCAAAGATGGCGGCAGTCATTGCGTGCACTTGTCGCTTTACGCTGGTTAATTCATCAGTTACCGGTTTAAGGGCAGCCTCCGCATTTTCAATCTTCTTGGTTAAAGCGGCCTTCTCTGTGGCCCAGTCAGCCCGTTCCTTCTTGAAGCCCTCTTTCAGCTGCTCCATGGTGCTTAAAGCGCTGGTTAACTCTTCCTTGGCCTTGGAGGTTTCAGCTTGCTGGGACTTCAAGTTTTCTTGAAGGTCGGCGACTTGGTTCTCTTTGACCTTCAGTTCAGCCTGCAATCCGACAGTTATACGGTTTAACCAATGAAGTACCAACCACATAACAAGTTATGCGCATTGTACATGGGGGCTAATGCTTATTTGATTTACAGCTGTCAATTAATTATCAAAGTCCCAAGCTCAAAACAAGTATTCAACTTGGCACTTGGGGGCTAATGGCCATTTGCTCTGACGATATTTCGGATGCTACTGTTTGAAGATTAAAGTCCCGGTTCTAACTATATTAAGTTGAACCGACCCTTGGGGGCTACATCAGCGAACTTTGAAGTATTGAGTTTTATGACAAGACCCGATTCAATTATACTAAAGTTGGACCGGCTCTTGGGGGCTACATCAGCGAACTTTGAAGTATTGAGTTTTATGACAAGACCCGATTCAATTATACTAAAGTTGGACCGGCTCTTGGGGGCTACAGTGGTGATAAACAAGAACAAGTACATGGAGATTACCTCAAAATTTTCCTTCATCATCTTTACCAGATTGGCTTCATACTCACGGCTAGTATATAGCCGGTTTAAAAAACCAGAATGAATATCTTGGGCACTGAGAGCAGTATAGGTTGCCAGATCAACATCCCATTTGCCTTTGCTCATGGCAGAAAATTCTTCTTTGGCAGTATGCTTGGCTAAAGCGACAGGATTCCCCGGTTCAGAACGACCAATGCTAGTGATTATGACTTCATCATCTTTAGACTCGCCGGTTTGAACTGGCGCAGTCGGTTTATCGGCAGGTTTGGAGGGACTGGTGGTTTTCTCAATCCGGATGGGACTGGCTGGTCAGCTGGACCGGAGGTGTTAACAAAACCCTCTTCAGCAGAAACAACTTCATTTTGCACTAGTGGGTCATTAACCACATCTTCATAGATGACCTCTTCAACATTTGGGGTGTTGGAAATATGCCCTAGAGGCAATAACAAATTAGTTATTACTATATTTCCTTGTTCATGATAATCGTTTATTATCCATGCTAGAATTGTATTGATAGGAAACTCAGATACATGTGTGGATACATAGACAACACCATGTCCCTAGTAAGCCTCTAGTTGACTAGCTCGTTGATCAATAGATGGTTACGGTTTCCTGACCATGGACATTGGATGTCATTGATAACGGGATCACATCATTAGAAGAATGATGCGATGGACAAGACCCAATCCTAAGCCTAGCACAAAGATCGTGTAGTTCGTATGCTAAAGCTTTTCTAATGTCAAGTATCATTTCCTTAGACCATGAGATTGTGCAACTCCCGGATACCGTAGGAATACTTTGGGTGTGCCAAACGTCACAACGTAACTGGGTGACTATAAAGGTACACTACAGGTATCTCCGAAAGTGTCTGTTGGGCTGGCACGAATCGAGACTGGGATTTGTCACTCCGTGTGACGGAGAGGTATCTCTGGGCCCACTCGGTAGGACATCATCATAATGTGCACAATGTGATCAAGGAGTTGATTATGGGATGATGTGTTACGTAACGAGTAAAGAGACTTGCCGGTAACGAGATTGAACAAGGTATCACGATACCGTCGATCGAATCTCGGGCAAGTACAATACCGCTAGACAAAGGGAATTGTATACGGGATTGACTGAATCCTTGACATCGTGGTTCATCCGATGAGATCATCGTGGAACATGTGGGAGCCAATATGGGTATCCAGATCCCGCTATTGGTTATTGGCCGGAGAGGTGTCTCGGTCATGTCTGCATGGTTCCCGAACCCGTAGGGTCTACACACTTAAGGTTCGGTGACGCTAGAGTTGTTATGGGAAATAGTATATGGTTACCGAAGGTAGTTCGGAGTCCCGGATGAGAACCCGGACATCACGAGGAGTTCCGGAATGGTCCGGCGGTGAAGATCGATATATTGGACGAAGGGTATTGGAGTCCGGACGTGTTCCGGAGGTACCAGGCTATGGCCAGCATGACCGAAAGGTGTTTCGGAAGCCCCGGCAAGTGTTGGAGGGCCTCATGGGCCAAAGGGGAAGGGGCAAACCAGCCCACTAAGGGTTGGTGCGCCCCCCACACCCTTTCCCACGTTACTTGGGAGGCAAGCCTCCACCTGCTTGGCTTGGGGGGCAAGTCTCCCTAGGATTTTCCCTAGGGAGATCCAATCTGCCAAGCCGCCGCCCCCTAGGGGAAACCCTAGGGCGCCTCCCCCTCTCCCCTTGCCCCTATATATAGTGGAGGGGTGGGAGGGCAGCCGTGACCTCTTCCCTGGCGCAACCCTCCCTCCTCCTACCTTCTCCTCCTCCTCCATGGTGCTTGGCGAAGCCCTGCCGGAGAACCACGAGCTCCACCACCACCACACCGTCGCGCTGACGGAGCTCTCCCTCAAATTCTCCTCTCCCCTTGTTGGATCAAGAAGGAGGAGACGTCCCCAGGCTGTACGTGTGTTGAAGGCGGAGGTGCCGTCCGTTCGGCACTAGGATCATCGGTGATTTGGATCACGACGAGTATGACTCCATCAACCCCGTTCACTTGAACGCTTTCGTTTAGAGATCTACAAGGGTATGTAGATGCACTCTCCTTCCCTCGTTGCTAGATTACTCCATAGATTGATCTTGGTGTTGCGTAGAAAATTTTGAATTTCTGCTACGTTCCCCAACAGTGGCATCATGAGCTAGGTCTATTGCGTAGATTCCATGCACGAGTAGAACACAAAGTAGTTGTGGGCATTGATTTTGTTCAATATGCTTACCGTTACTAGTCAATCTTGATTCGGCGGCATTGTGGGATGAAGCGGCCCGGACCGACCTTACACGTACACTTACGTGAGACAGGTTCCACCGACTGACATGCACTAGTTGCATAAGGTGGCTAGCGGGTGCTAGTCTCTCCCACTTTAGTCGGATCGGATTCGATGAAAAGGGTCCTTATGAAGGGTAAATAGCAATTGACATATCACGTTGTGGTTTTGCGTAGGTAAGAAACGTTCTTGCTAGAAACCCATAGCAGCCACGTAAAACATGCAAACAACAATTAGAGGACGTCTAACTTGTTTTTGCAGGGTATGCTATGTGATGTGATATGGCCAAGAAGAATGTGATGAATGATATGTGATGTATGAGATTGATCATGTTCTTGTAATAGGAATCACGACTTGCATGTCGATGAGTATGACAACCGGCAGGAACCATAGGAGTTGTCTTTAATTTATTTATGACCTGCGTGTCAACATAAACGTCATGTAATTACTTTACTTTATTGCTAACCGTTAGCCATAGTAGTAGAAGTAATAGTTGGCGAGACAACTTCACGAAGACACGATGATGGAGATCATGATGATGGAGATCATGGTGTCATGCCGGTGACGATGATGATCATGGAGCCCCGAAGATGGAGATCGAAAGGAGCAAAGTGATGATGGCCATATCATGTCACTATTTGATTGCATGTGATGTTTATCATGTTTATACATCTTATTTGCTTAGAACGACGGTAGTAAATAAGATGATCCCTCATTAAAATTTCAAGAAAGTGTTCCCCCTAACTGTGCACCGTTGCGAAAGTTCGTCGTTTCGAAGCACCACGTGATGATCGGGTGTGATAGATTCTTACGTTCACATACAACGGGTGTAAGCCAGATTTACACACGCGAAACACTTAGGTTGACTTGACGAGCCTAGCATGTACAGACATGGCCTCGGAACACAAGAGACCGAAAGGTCGAGCATGAGTCGTATGGTAGATACGATCAACATGAAGATGTTCACCGATGATGACTAGTCCGTCTCACGTGATGATCGGACACGGCCTAGTTGACTCGGATCATGTAATCACTTGGATGACTAGAGGGATGTCTATCTGAGTGGGAGTTCATAAGATGAACTTAATTATCCTGAACATAGTCAAAAGATCTTTGCAAATTATGCCGTAAGCTCGCGCTTTAGTTCTACTAGTTAGATACGTTCCTGGAGAAAATATAGTTGAAAGTTGACAGTAGCAATTATGCGGACAGTAGAAGGCTTATGTCCTTAATGCACCGCTCAGTGTGCTGAACCCCAAACGTCGTTTGTGGATGTTGTGAACATCGGTCATACATGTTTAGATAACTACGTGATAGTTCGGTAATGTTGAATGGTTTAGAATTGAGGCACCGAAGACATTTTTGAAATGTCGCGGAACATATGAGATGTTTCGAGGGCTGGAATTGGGATTTCAGGTTCGTGCCCACGTCAAGAGGTATAAGACCTCCGGCGATTTTCTTAGCCTGCAAACTAAGGGAGAAAAGCTCAATCTTTGAGCTTGTGCTCAAATTGTCTGAGTACAACAATCACTTGAATCGAGTGGGAGTTGATCTTCCAGATAAGATAGTGATGTTTCTCCAAAGTCATTGCCACCAAGCTGCTAGAGCTTCATGATGAACTATAACATATCAGGGATAGATATGATGATCCTTGAAATATTCACGATGTTTGACACCGCGAAAGTAGAAATCAAGAAGGAGCATCAATTGTTGATGGTTAGTGAAACCACTAGTTTCAAGATGGGCAAGGGCAAGAAGCGATACTTCATGAAACGACAAATCAGCTGCTGCTCTAGTGGAGAAACCCAAGGTTAAACCCAAACCTGAGACTGAGTGCTTCTATAATAAGGGGAACAGCCACTGGAGCAGAATTACCCTAGATACTTGGTAGATGAGAAGGCTGTCGATAGAAGTATATTGGATATACATTATGTGAATGTGTACTTTACTAGTACTCCTAGTAGCACCAGAGTATTAGATGTCGGTTCGGTTGCTAAGTGTTAGTAACTCGAAATAAAAGCTACGGAATAAACGGAGACTAGCTAAAGGTGAGCTGACGAGATGTGTTGGAAGTGCTTCCAAGGTTGATGTGATCAAGCATCGCACGCTCCCTCTACCATCGAGATTGGTGTTAAACCTAAATAATTGTTATTTGGTGTTTGCGTTGAGCATATACATGATTGGATTATGTCTATCGCAATACGGTTATTCATTTAAGGAGAATAATGGTTACTCTATTTATTTGAATAATACCTTCAATGGTCTTGCACCTAAAATGAATGGTTTATTAAATCTCGATCATAGTGATACACATGTTCATGCCAAAAGATATAAGATAGTAATGATAGTACCACCTACTTGTGGCACTGCCATGTAAGTCATATTGGTATAAAACGCATGAAGAAGCTCCATGTTGATGGATCTTTGGACTCACTCATTTTTGAAAAGGATTGAGACATGTGTACCATGTCTATTGGTATATACGCATGAAGAAACTCCATGCAGATGGACCGTTTGGACTCACTTGATTTTGAATCGCTTGAGACATGCAAATCATACCACATGGGCAAGATGACTGAAAGCTTCGGTTTCAGTAAAATGGAATTAGAAAGCAACTTGTTGGAAGTAACACATTTTGATGTGTGCAGTCCAATGAGTGCTGAGACACGCAGTGGATATCGTTATGCTCTTACTTCACAGATGATTTGAGTAGATACTGAGCATATTTACTTGATGAAACACAAGTCTGAATTATTGAATGGTTCATGTAATTTCAGAATGAAGTTGAATATCGTCGTGACAAGAGGATAAAATATCTATGATATGATCATAGAGATGAATATCTGAGTTGCGAGTTTGGTACACAATTGAGACATTGTGGAAATTGTTTCACAACTAATACCGCCTGGAACACCATAGTGTGATGGTGTGTCCGAACATCATAGTTGCACCCTATTGGATATGGTGCGTACCATGATGTCTCTTGTCGAATTACCACTATCGTTCATGGGTTAGGCATTAGAGACAACCGCACTCATTTTAAATAGGGCACCACGTAATTCTGATAAGATGACACCGTATGAACTATGGTTTAGAGAAACCTAAGCTGTCATTTCTTATAAGTTTGGGGCTGCGACGCTTATGTGAAAAAGTTTCAGGCTGATAAGCTCGAACCCAAAGCGGATAAATGCATCTTCATAGGACACCCAAAACAGTTGGGTATACCTCCTGTCTCAGATCCGAAAGCAATAGGGATTGTTTCTCAAATCGGTTCCTTTCTCGAGGAAAAGTTTCTCTTGAAAGAATTGAGTGGGAGGATGGTGGAGACTGGATGAGGTTATTGAACCGTCACTTCAGCTAGTGTGTAGCAGGGCACATGAGTTGTTCCTATGGCACCTACACCAATTGAAGTGGAAGCTTATGATAGTGATCATGAGACTTCGGATCAAGTCACTCCCAAACCTCGTAGGATGACAAGGATGCGTACTACTTCAAGTGGTACGTAATCCTGTCTTGGACGTCATGTTGCTAGACAACAATGAACCTACGAGCTATGGAGAAGCGATGGTGGGCCCGGATTCCGATGAATGGCTCGAGACCATAAAATCCGAGAGAGAATCCATGTATGAAAACAAAGTGTAGACTTTGGCAGAACGGCTCGATGGTCGTGAGGCTGTTGAGTACAGATGGATTTTAAAAGGAAGACGGACAATGATGCTAAATGTCACCATTAAGAAAGCTCGACTTATCGTTAAGATGTTTCCCGACAAGCTCAAGGAGTTGACTACGATGAGACTTTCTCACTCGTAGCGATGCTAAGAGTCTATTGGAATTAGCAGGTACTGCATTATTTATGAAATCTTGCAGATGGGCTGTCAAAAATATTGTTTCCTTGTTCTTGAGGAAAGGTTGTATGTGATACAACCAGAAGATTTTGTCGATCCTGAAAGATGCTAACAAGTATGCAAAGCTCCAGCAATCCTTCTAAGGACTGGAGTAAGCATCTCGGAGTTGGAATGTACACTTTGATGAGATGATCAAAGATTTTGGGTTTATACAAAGTTTATGAGAAACTTGTATTTCCAAAGAAGTGAGTGGGAGCACTATAGAATTTCTGATGAGTATATGTTGTTGACATATTGTTGATCAGAAATGATGTAGAATTTCTGGAAAGCATATAGGGTTATTTGAAAAGTGTTTTTCAATGGAAAACCTGGATTAAGCTACTTGAACATTGAACATCAAGATCTATAATGATAGATCAGAACGCTTAATGGTACTTTCAAATGAGCACATACCTTGACATGATCTTGAAGGTGTTCAAGATGGATCAGTCAAAGAAGGAGGTTCTTGCCTGAGTTGTAAGGTATGAAGTTAAGACTTAAAGCTCGACCACTACAGAACAGAGAGAAAGGACGAAGGTCGTCCCCTATGCTTAGACATAGGCTCTAAAATATGCTATGTTGTGTACCGCACCTGAAGTGTGCCAAACCATGAGTCAGTCAAGGGGTACAAGTGTGATCTAGAAATGGATCACAGGACAACGGTCAAGGTTATCCTTAGTAACTAGTGGACTAAGGAATTTTCTCGATTATGGAGGTGGTAAAAGAGTTCGTCGTAAAGGGTTATGCCGATGCAAACTTTGAAACTAATCCAGATAATTCTGAATAGTAAACTGGATTCGTATAGTAGAACAGTTATTTGGAATAGCTCCAAGTAGAGCGTGGTAACTGCATCTAGGAGATGACATAGAGATTTGTAAAGCACACACGGATCTAAAAGGTTCAGACCCGTTGACTATAACATCTCTCACAAGCATAACATGATCAAACCCAGAACTCTGTGAATGTTAATCACATGGCGATGTGAACTAGATTATTGACTCTAGTGCAAGTGGGAGACAGTTGGAAATATGCCCTAGAGGCAATAATAAATTAGTTATTATTATATTTCCTTGTTCATGATAATCGTTTATTATCCATGCTAGAATTGTATTGATAGGAAACTCAGATACATGTGTGGATACATAGACAACACCATGTCCCTAGTAAGCCTCTAGTTGACTAGCTCGTTGATCAATAGATGGTTACGGTTTCCTGACCATGGACATTGGATGTCATTGATAACGGGATCACATCATTAGAAGAATGATGTGATGGACAAGACCCAATCCTAAGCCTAGCACAAAGATCGTGTAGTTCGTATGCTAAAGCTTTTCTAATGTCAAGTATCATTTCCTTAGACCATGAGATTATGCAACTCCCGGATACCGTAGGAATACTTTGGGTGTGCCAAACATCACAACGTAACTGGGTGACTATAAAGGTACACTACAGGTATCTTCGAAAGTGTCTGTTGGGTTGGCACGAATCGAGATTGGGATTTGTCACTCCGTGTGACGGAGAGGTATCTCTGGGCCCACTCGGTAGGACATCATCATAATGTGCACAATATGATCAAGGAGTTGATTACGGGATGATGTGTTACGGAACGAGTAAAGAGACTTGCCGGTAACGAGATTGAACAAGGTATCGCGATACCGACGATCGAATCTCGGGCAAGTACAATACCGCTAGACAAAGGGAATTGTATACGGGATTGACTGAATCCTTGACATCGTGGTTCATCCGATGAGATCATCGTGGAACATGTGGGAGCCAATATGGGTATCCAGATCCCGCTATTGGTTATTGGCCGGAGAGGTGTCTCAGTCATGTCTGCATGGTTCCCGAACCCGTAGGGTCTACACACTTAAGGTTCGGTGACGCTAGAGTTGTTATGGGAAATTGTATGTGGTTACCGAAGGTAGTTCGGAGTCTCGTATGAGATCCCGGACGTCACGAGGAGTTCCGGAATGGTCCGACGGTGAAGATCGATATATTGGACGAAGGGTATTGGAGTCCGGACATGTTCCGGAGGTACCAGGCTATGGCCAGCATGACCGAAAGGTGTTTCGGGAGCCCTGACAAGTGTTGGAGGGCCTCATGGGCCAAAGGGGAAGGGGAAAACCAGCCCACTAAGGGTTGGTGTGCCCCCACACCCTTTCCCACATTACTTGGGAGGCAAGCCTCCACCTGCTTGGCTTGGGGGGCAAGTCTCCCTAGGATTTTCCCTAGGGAGATCCAATCTGCCTAGCCGCCGCCCCCTAGGGGAAACCCTAGGGCACCTCCCCATCTCCCCTTGCCCCTATATATAGTGGAGGGGTGGGAGGGTAGCCGTGACCTCTTCCCTGGCGCAGCCCTCCCTCCTCCTACCTTCTCCTCCTCCTCCATGGTGCTTGGCGAAGCCCTGCCGGAGAACCACGAGCTCCACCACCACCACGCCGTCGTGCTGACGGAGCTCTCCCTCAACTTCTCCTCTCCCCTTGCTGGATCAAGTAGGAGGAGACGTCCCCGGGTTGTACGTGTGTTGAACGCGTAGGTGCCGTCCGTTCGGCACTAGGATCATCGGTGATTTGGATCACGACGAGTACGACTCCATCAACCCCGTTCACTTGAACGCTTCCGCTTAGCGATCTACAAGGGTATGTAGATGCACTCTCCTTCCCTCGTTGCTAGTTTACTCCATAGATTGATCTTGGTGTTGCGTAGAAAATTTTGAATTTCTGCTACGTTCCCCAACATGGGGTAGCATCCGGTTCAGGAGCAGCGTCTTCCTCGGCTGCCTTATCCAGGCGAGCTTTCTTACTTGGCCTTGGTTTGGCCCTAAAAGGAAGCAGCAAAGTCAAAGACAGTGCATATTGAAAGCTACAAAAATCAACAACATTATGATAAGTACAAGCTTACCCAAGCACGGTTTTAAGTGGAGGCAGCTGGGTGCCAGTTGACTCGCCATAAGATGAGTGCGAGGTGACCTGATAATCGAAGTCAGACGGATTAAGCGGTTGACGAAAACAGCCCGCTTTAGGACAAAATTTGACAAGCAAATTAGAGACCTCTGAACGATGTCTCCGAACCGAATTGTTCGGTAAACCGGCGGAGGTAACTACCTGACCACTGTGTCGAGTTGTGCGGCGCACCTCATGCTGGTGGGTCTTCATAAGAAAGTTGGGATCCAAATAAGCAAGCGGATGAGAAAATTTAACTTTGCGGTTTGCCTGACGGATTTTATGTGAAGGCGGAAGGCTTGAATCAGAGGAAAGAATAATTACCTCTACATCGTCAGCATGGCTAGCTTCGGCATCATCCTGACAAATATCATCATCAATAAGGTGTATAAAAAGTAAACCGAGGGAATCAAGTTCTACCTCAAGGTCCGGATTACCCACATCGTCATCAGCGGGCGGATCAGAAGAAGCGGTGGTTCTCCTTTTATGAGCAGACTTCTTGATGACCTTGGTCTTAGGCCGGTTTGGTCTGTCCGGTTTATCAGTTTTCTCTTGTGTGATTTTCTTGCTCCAAAACGGATCATTACCCTGCATCAAACAGATATCGGCATCAGTAATAGACAAGTACAATAGCATCAAAGCTAGTACAAAGGAAAAATGCAGGCTTACGGCTGGTGGTTTGTTTGTGGCGCAAAAAGGAAGCAGGCCGGTACGAGCGCAGACGTGCTCTGGTTCGTTCAAAATTTTCTTTACAGCTTCTGTGACTTCTTCATTAGTAAGCTGGATGTTTACATGCCACAGCGGATCGTCAACACTGCCTGTATATTCACACATCAAACCGGAGCGTCGGCTGAGGGGCAGTATACTCCAGGATATCCAACAACGGGCAAGATCAACTCCAGTTAAACCGTTGGCTAGGAAAGCTCTAAGCTTGGACAATTGGGGAGCGTACTTACTCCTCTCTTTGCCAGTTAACCTCTGAGGAAAGGGGTGAGTATTGCTAAGCCGTTCCGGACGGAGACCAGACAATGGATTCTCTTCGGCAGGGGAGGTGTCTTCGCAATAGAACCAGGAATTATTCCACTCCTGGGGATGACTGTGCAGTTTCACATGAGGATAAGTGACCTCTTTCCTTTTCTGAATCGCCATACCACCCAGTTCCATATTTGGGCCATCAGTAAACTCTATGCGACGGTTCAAGTGAAAGAAGTCTCGGAACAATTCCACTGTGGGTTCCTCTTGGAAATACACTTCGCAAAGCACTTGGAAGTGGCATATATTAGTAACAGAATTGGGACCGATATCTTGTGGGCGCAGCTGGAAATTGGCTAAGACATCCCGATAAAACTTTGAACCGGGCGAGCTAAAGCCTCGGGCCAGGTGATCCGCAAAAACAACAACCTCTCCCTCTTCAGGGGTGGGAGGACATTCTGTGCCTGGGACTCTCCAGTGGACGGTGTTTTTACTGCTTAAAGCGCCAGTGAGAACTAAGTTGTTCAGCTGTGTTTCCGTAACACAGGAAGGAACCCAGTTGCATTCATATATTTGCTTGGCCATGGGGAAATCTATAAGACAAGCAGTTCCGGTTCAAGTATATGTTTGAATTAAACCGGAGGCATATCTATTTAAAACCGAAGACAGTCCTATCTAAACCGGAGTTATGCAAGGTGGCAACGTCTAGCGGTTCAAACAGGGGGACTAATGATATATACTGGTCCTTTACATTTTCTATGCCAAAGTTAAACCGCTAGATCTGAGCGTTGAAGGCAATTGAGGGTGTATAAATACAGAAACAGATTTCACAAGACTTCTCTACAGCGATGGTTCTAAAGCCAGTCCAGGAAAGGGAAAAATTTCAAAGCTTAAGGCAGAACAATATTAGTTCAAAAGGCAGAAAGGTTATTTGGATCTATGAACTGAAACATGAATCTACAAGATGAATGCTAAAGGCCCATTGGTAACTCACAGAAGGGTTTCCTTGAATCTATCCAGAGGTATGAGCAGGAACATGAACAGTAAGCAAGAACACGGCAAGAACATGAAACCCTAGTGTGGATCCAGATGGGTAAAAACAGAGATCTTACCGGAGCTGGGGGAGATGCGGAAGGACGCCATGGTTTTCTGGTACGATCAGGTCGATGCAGCGGCCCAAGACGATGCAGAGATCAGCAGCGGCGGCGGAGCTCCGAGGCTGGCGGCGCGGAGAATACGAAGAGAAAGGGGATGAAGGAGAGAAAGGAAATGACCCTTCGGCCCTATTTATGAAGCAAAGAACATGTGTCAGGAGCCACAATTTTCGGAGTTGTCGCCTCGATTAGTGCGGATCTGTTAAAACAAAGAAGGCGTTATAAAGGCTGGCTTCAGGATGACGTCATGCCGGTTTACAGCAACCAAAGAAGATGACGACACGACGGTTCAACAGATACAGGAAGATGATGAAGACAAAGATTTTGGCTAAGGATTGACATGAACCTGTTCAAATCAATCTGGGGCCTAATGTTGGGGATATTACTGCTAGGCGTAAACCGGCCTAAGTGGGCCGGGTTGACTTCATCAGTAGTCTAAAGGTGCTAAAGCCCAGAGGCTAGACAAAGGCCCAAGGCCATAGTCGGTTCAGTATCTGTAGCGGTAAACCGACGTGTATATAAACTTGTATTATAAGTTAGGAATAGGGAGAGACCAATCCGGATATGAATATAAACCAGAGATTGGGACTCTATGAACCGACGGGTGTCGCCCGTGTATATAAGGGGACAACCCGATAGCGGTTCAGGAGAGACAACGATAACTCGAGGCCTAGGCGAAGCTTGTTTGCTCCCTAGTCATCGAAACCCCATCAATTCCATCACAAACTAGACGTAGGCTTTTACCTTCATCGAAGGGGCCGAACTAGTATAAACTCCCCGTGTCCCTTGTCCGCCTTAACCCCTTCGAGTTAACCCGTTGCGATGGCTCCACGACTAAGTCCTTTCGCTAGGACATCTGCCGTGACAAACCCACGACACGAACCGTGTGCTATCTGTTTTATCCGCTCTTCTCACGACCCTCCGCCCCGCAACCGTAGTAGGGATTCTCGTGATCCCATAGGTGTCGTTCCAAAACACCGACATCTTTGGCGCGCCAGGTAGGGGGCGCAGTTGTGAGAATCGGCTCTAGCAGTTAGTCCAGCACCTCTTCATCATCATGGCGCCCAAGAAGAAGACGACGGTGGAGGTTGGCCAGTCGGAGGCCGGACCGCCCGTCCCGGTGCGGGCGAGCAGCGGACCGGTCGCAGAAAGGACCAGGGGCGCTGCTCGTGAACACCAACACCACCCCAGCAGCCGGAGTTTGGGAGGCGGCGATGTTCGTGCGCCTGGTAACGGGCCGCACGACGCCAAATCCAAAGGTGGGCCGGGCCCTCCGCGGGTGGATCGGGGCCTTCCAAGGTCATCGCCGCCCTGCCCGAAGGCGACGCAAGGGCCTCCAAGACTCCCACGCTGGCGCCAACAGCTCGCTCCTCTCAGGCAGCGCGCGACCAACGGCGTAACCACACCGAAGATCCCGGGCGTCGCCGCGGGAAGAGCCCCGAACGCCACTCTCGGGACGTAGAAGACCTGCCCGCTCACCGAGGCACTGGTGAAAGCGGCGTGCGACCGCGGGGTCGTGATAGAGCTCCTTCTGACATGCTCAGAAGTCGAAGCGCGTCGCGATCCGTGCAGGTTTCGCTGCCACCGACGCCAGCGGAGGCCCTGGCGCGCGCGCAGTTGCTCCTCGACTTTCCTCCCACTACGGGGAAACTCAACGAATGGAGAGCCACTATCCGAAGCATTGTTGCGGTGGCCAACAAAGACGAAATGAGTCCAGTGGAGCCCCCGGGTCGACGCTCCGATGGAGTCCCATGCACCAGTGGCAGGAAAGCTGGCGGCGCCGCGACCATGGTACATTCGCCTCCTCCTCGCCCGGTACCACGGACGCCAGCCCGTCGCGACGTTGCGGGCGACGAAATTTCCATAGCGTCGTCTGACCTGCGGACCCACTGTGACCAGCACCAAGTTCTTCGGGAACGAGCCCATGAAGACGCTCGAACCACTATCGAGCGCCGGCGCGGGGCGCGCTACCAGTCAGAAAGGCGAGCAGGGCCTGCTGCGAACCACCCGACATCGGAGAGCCCTGGAGGCCTACCTTACGAGGTAGGCTGTCCGGCTTTTACCCGTGAGCTGCGGCAGTTCCAGTGGCCCACTCACCGCACCTTTAAACGTGACGTTGGCGAAAAGTACAGCGCCAAGACCCACCCGTCCGAGTTCCTCAGCATCTACACCATCGCAATGCAGGCTGCCGGAGCCCGCGACGATAAGGTGCTTGCGAATTACTTTCTGTTGGCTCTTAAACCCAACGCCATGTCATGGTTGATGCACTTGCCGGTAGACTCTATTTCCTCCTGGTCGGATTTGTGCCATGAGTTTGTAGGCGCCTTTACTGGAGGCCACCAAGCCCATGGCTAGGCAAGCGACCTGCACGTCATTCCCCAGAAGGGAGGCGAGAGTCTGTGCAAGTATATACAGAGGTTCAGCCGGATACAGTACAATATCCTTGATGTTCACCCTGCCGCCATCATCAGCGCGTTCCATCAGAACGTGCGTAACCACAAGGCGCACGAAGAGCTGGCAATGAACAAGGTGAAAGATGTGGCAGAACTCTATGTTCTTGCTGACCGATGTGCCCGAGCTGAAGAGGGAAGGAAGTACACCGGCGAATATGCCGGCGTGGAAACCAACTCCTCAGATGAGGATACTGCCGCCCCGGCGAAGAAAGGCCGGTGCCGCAACAGGAAGCGCAAAGGTAAAGCCGTGCTTGCCGTCGAGGGATCTGATGACACCGGCTCCGCCAAGAAAACCAAGGCAGATGACCCCGACAAGGAAATTGCCGGATGTGTCGCTTGCCGGGCCTTGGCGGCTGCCGGGAAGCCAGGAAACTCCGACAAGCAATACTGCAAGATCCATCACACCAAAGGCCATGATCTCCAGAACTGCCGACAGGTTGAGCTCCTTGCTGAGAAGCAGAGGGCTGAATACGAGAGGCAGGACAAAGAGAAAGGCCAGGACGGTGCTGAGGGGTCCGGCAAGAAGCGTGACGGCCAGGATGGCCGTCACGGCAAGGATAAACAGCAGGAGAGGCCCGCCCGGGGCCGTGACAGAAACCCAGAAGACGACGATCACGAAGAGGACGACGAGTCCGACGACCAAGAGTTTGAGAAAGCTACAGAGGCCGTGTGCGTCGATGGCGGCGGCTCGCCGCATACCTCTCACCGCCGGCTTAGACAGTGCACGCGTGAGATTACAGCGGCAGAGCCGTCGTTTGATGCCCAAAGGCCGCTGAAGTGGCCCAGCACACCTATCATTTTTGTCACTGAGGATCACCCTGATCGCACTACTGCGGTCGGGTGCTCGCCATTGTTGGTTTCACCAACAATACGCAACCTCAAGGTGACAAAGATGCTAGTCGACGGCGGGGCCGGTCTGAACTTAATCTCGCCCGCCGTGATCGAGAAATTGCAGATTCCTGATGGAGACCTCGAAGAAACGGGCACGTTTCAGGGGGTCAACCCAGGAAGAAGTCAACCAAAGGGGAAGGTCACGCTGCCCGTGACTTTTGGGAGTGATCTGAACTACAGGACAGAAAGGGTTGTGTTCGACGTTGCCAAGATCCCCTTGCCTTACAACGGGATCCTTGGCCGCCCAGCGCTGGCCAAGTTCATGGCAGCGTCGCATTACACCTACAACACCTTGAAGATGCCAGGACCTGTGGCGATCATCACCATCCCCTCCGACAAGAAGGATGCGCTAATTTGCGCTGACCAACGCTACCAACAAGCAGTTGCAGCAGCCGCCACTGCTAAGGCGCTTGCTCCTACCGCTGGAGCCCCGGGAAGACAAAGGAAGAAGACCGGTGAGACCTCAGGCACCCACTCCGGCAAGTGCACCTCTTCGGAGTGTAGCGCTCCCGTCGAGGACGTGCCAGAGAGCTCCGCCGACAGAAACAAGAAGCCCAGGGCCACACCACTGGGAGCCAAGAAGGTTTCTGTCAAGGAGGACGGCACGGGAGGACCTTTTACTGTAAGCTCCACCCTTGACGACAAATAGGAAGACGCGCTCGTCACCTTCCTGCGGGCGAATGTCGATGTGTTTGCATGGCGAGCATCTGACATCCCCGGCGTTCCCAGGGAGTTGATTGAGCACCACCTTGCTGTCTGTCCTCATGCGCGACCCGTTAAGCAGAAGGTCAGGAAGCAAGCTTTGGAACGACAAGAGTTCATCACAGAGGAGATCCGGAAACTGGAAGCAGCGGGTTTGGTAAGAGGAGTGCTTCATCCAACGTGGTTGGCCAATCCGGTGGTAGTGCTCAAGGCAAATGGGAAGTGGAGGATGTGTATTGATTACACAGATATCAATAAGGCTTGTCCCAAAGACCCCTTCCCGTTGCCTCGCATCGACCAAATTGTTGACTCCACAACTGGGTGTGATCGGTTGTCATTCCTCGATGCCTAGTCCGGCTACCACCAGATCTTCATGACAAGGGAAGACGAATAGAAAACGGCATTCATCACCCCATGTGGTACGTATTGTTTTATATGGATGCCTTTTGGGTTGAAGAGTGCTGGTTCAACGTTTGCAAGGGCGATCCAGATCGGTTTTGAACCCAGCTCCATAGAAATATGGAAGCTTATATGGATGATATAGTGGTCAAAACTAAGGACAGGGCAACCCTCGTATCGGATTTACAAGAAACATTTGCAAACTTACGCAAGATCAATCTCAAGCTGAACCCTGAGAAGTGCGTCTTCGGCGTCCCGTCCGGCAAGCTTCTCGGGTTGTTTGCGTCACATCATGGGATAGAGGCCAATTCGGACAAGATCAAAGCTATAGAGCAGATTGAAGCACCCAAGCGAGTCAAGGATGTGCGTCGTCTTGCTGGTTGCATTGCCGCCATGAGCAGGTTTATTTCCAAGTCCGCCGAGCGCGCCCTTCCCTTTTTCGAGATTTTGAAAAAGGTGGGCCCGATGGAGTGGACGCCAGAAGCCGAAGCAGCATTGCAAGATCTGAAGAGGTACCTCTCTTCTGCACCTACACTAGTTGCGCCTAGGCCATAGGAACCATTGCTGCTATACATGGCGGCAATGAACCAGGTGGTCAGCGCCGCACTAGTGGCACAGAGAGAGACTGATGATGAGGTAGTAGCAGCTACGGAGCCCGATGCCGCCGATGCAGAGACGACATGGCCGGTTGGAGTGCCGCTGAAGAAGAAAATGATGCAGCACCCGGTCTACTTTGTTAGTTCCCTCCCGCAGGGGGCTAGGTCAAGGTACTCCGGTGTGCAGAAACTGCTCTTCGGCCTTCTTATGGCCTCGAGGAAGCTGCGTCACCACTTCCAGGCGCACGAAATCACTGTCGTCACTCGCCTCCCTCTGCAACGGATATTGCACAATCCAGATGCAACGGGAAGGATCGTAGAGTGGGCACTGGAACTGTCCAGCTTTGGCCTCAGGTTTGAGAGTACCTCAACGATTCAAAGCCGAGTCCTGGCGGAGTTCGTCGCGGAATGGACCCCGACACCTGACGAAGAAGCCCAAGAGACTGCTCTCCCCGGCAAGGAGGCAAGTTGCGACTGGATCATGTACTTTCATGGAGCTTTCTCTTTATAGGGCGCCGGGGCTAGCGTACTGCTTGTCGTGCCCACCGAAGAGCACCTCAAGTACGTGATCCAGATGCACTTCCCCAGGGAGGTGTCAACAAACAAAACGGCTGAGTACGAAGGACTGCTTGCCGGTCTTAGGATCGCGGCGGACCTCGGAATCAAGAAACTCGTCGTCAGGGGCGACTCGCAGCTTGTCGTCAAGCAAGTCAACAAGGATTACCAGAGCCCGTTGACGAAGGCCTACGTCGATGAAGTGAGAAAGCTAGAAGAGCGTTTTGACGGTATAAGGCAGAATACGTTCCCCGAGCAGAGAACGACATCGCCGATTACCTGTCAAAGTGCGCTGCCCTCAAGCTACCTGTGGAACCAGGTACCTTTGTGCTTTAGCTAACTCAGCCATCCGTTGGCCCATCAACAGAGCAAAACGAGAGGAGGAAATCAGGGCCCGGCAAGTACTTTCCCGCCGAGCTCCCCGGAGCTGCCGGCAAGGATGTTGCCGGGAACACTGAACCCGCCGTGGGACGACCAGCTCCGGCGGAGCGTCAAGCTCTTGCCGTCGAGACAGCCGCTCCTATAGCGGAGGAAATGCCTTTAGTCCTCGCCGTCGAGCCCCAAGCTCCAGCATGGGCACAACATATCGTTCGATTCATCCAAACTGGGGAACTTCCTGAGGAACAGGAAGAAGCGGAAAAAGTAGCCCGTCGATCTGCTATGTACCAGTTCGTCGATGACGTCCTGTATAGAAAGAGGCCGAACGGTGTTAAATTGAAGTGTATCCCTCGAGAGCAAGGACTGGGGCTGTTGGCAGAGATACATGGAGGCATATGTGGATCCCACATAGGGTCAAGGGCCCTTGCAGGCAAGGCATTTTAGCAAGGCTTCTTTTGGCCCATCGCCCTCCAGGATGCGATGACACTAGTCACCAGGTGTGAAGCATGTCAGTTCCATTCAAAGAAGCTTCATCAGCCAACCCAAGCCCTTCTAACCATTCCTCTCTCCTGGCCTTTCTCGGTCTAGGGGCTCGACATACTGGGCCCTTTCCCCCATGCTGTCGGGGGCTTTGAGTACTTGTACGTTGCAATTGACAAGTTCACAAAGTGGCCAGAGGTGGAGGCAGTGAGGAAGGTCACAACTCAGTCAGCCGTCAAGTTCTTCAAGGCACTAGTATGCCGTTTTGGTGTACCCAACAGGGTCATCACTGACAATGGCACACAGTTCACAAGCTGCACCTTCATGCAATATACCCAAGACCTCGGCAACAAAGTCTGTTTCGCTTCCGTTGCTCACCCACGAAGCAATGGTCAAGCTGAGAGGGCAAACACTGAAGTACTGTGGGGCTTAAGGACAAAGACCTTTGACAGGCTGCACAAGAGTGGAAGGCGCTGGATTGATGAGTTGCCAATGGTTCTTTGGTCGATCAGAACGACGCCAAATCGAGCCACCGGCCAGACACCCTTTGCCCTAGTATACGGGGCAGAAGCAGTTCTCCCCATTGAACTCATATACGGGTCACCTCGAGTGCTCGCTTATGATGAGCTTGAGCAAGAGCAACTGCGGCAATATGACGCAACGCTCCTTGAGGAAGATCGTCTCCGGGCGGCTGTGAGAACAACACGCTACCAGCAAGCCTTGCGCCGCTATCATAGCCGCAAGGTTCATGCCCGAAGCCTTGAGGAAGGCGACCTTGTCCTTCGGCGCATTCAATCGGCCAAGAATTCCAACAAATTGACGCCAAAGTGGGAAGGCCCTTATCGGGCAATACGAGTCACCAGGCCCGGCGCAGTCCGCCTGGAGACCGAAGATACCATTCCGGTGAGTAACTCCTGGAATATTGAGCATCTTCGCAAGTTTTACCCGTGAGGTGCGGCTTGCCGCCCCCCCGGCAAGCCACCTTTTGTACAAGCCTTGCCGATGATGCATGTAACCCTTTGTACAAAGCCAGGCGCAGACCCTAAGCATAAATAAACGAAGCACTGGCGCCCTAAGTTATAGCATGCATGCTAGGTTGAGTCTTGTCCTTGGTTAGGGTTGATAGTGCTTAGCGGCGACTAACCCCTAGCTTAGAGGTCAAGTGCACGTCTCTTTGTCTTTTTTGGTTCGCAGGGCACACAGATATCCTTGTCAAACCACTTGAAAAGCTCAGGGGAACGGACCAACATCTAGGCCCCGACAAGCCAGTATTGCCGGGGGCTACAATAGCAAAGATTCACCCACGGCAAACCAGGGTTGCCGGGGACTACACCTTCAGATAAGTTCTTCATCCCTTATCATGCATTCCCTTATGGACTGAGGTATGTGAAACCTCGTTTTTCCCTAAAGCTACCGTGCTCCCCTAACTCTAGGTCCTAGGGCTCGTTCCTGGGGCCAAGTTTGGTCGCAGTCTCGGCAGCAAAAGGACGAAACGAGGGGTGTGAACCCACCTCATCCCTGCCTCCGCCAAGAGCGTGAGAAGGGTCGAGCAAAGTGGGAAGACGGCAAGGCCTGCTGCCAGGCGAGGAAATGTTTATCTTGGAGATATCAAGGATTTACTCCTTGACGTGGGTTCCGCCCGCAAACAAATGACTCGGCAAGCATCCCTTTTTCATTAAAAACATTCCACTCAGGTACAGTCCATAGGGAATGAAAAACATGAATGATGGGGTTACAAGTTTTAAATTCAACAAAGGCCCGAAGGCTTACAAACTAAAAAGAGATAAGGTGCCCGTAATCCCTTTCTTGTCCCTCTCCTCAGGAGGCAGGTCAAGGAGGCGAAAAGGACAAAAGGAGCACCTAGGCGAGCTACGGGTGGCAGAAGACACCAAGAGAACATCTCGGTGGCCGTCCGAATGCTGGATGGTGATGGCGGCAGGACGTCAGCACGCGTCGAAGGCGTCGGTGCCCGCGTACTCCGATTTGACGGCCTTGCCGCCCGCCCTCTTCCTCTTCGGCAGCCTCCCAACGCCAGTCGCCCAAGGAGACGACCCCGAGAAGTTCGAGGAGACGGCGATACGGATGATGGGGTCGCCGGTGCCGCACGATGTGGCGCCCGACACTTCCGAAGTAGCTATGTACTCCGCTTCACACGTAGATCCCGCCACGATGCTCTGCTTGGAACTGCACCAACTGACAACTCCACCATTCAACACAAATACGTATTTGGTTTGTGAGTTAGAGTCATACGGATATGTGACGAAGCTAGCATGGACGTAACCCTTTACGACAAGCTCTTCGTCACCTGCATAAACGAGAAACATGTCCTTGGTACTTTTCTGGTATTTCAGGATATTCTTGACCGCTGTCTAGTGATCCACTCCTGAATTACTTTGGTACGCCTCCCTGCCAAACTTATGGCAAGGCACACATCAGGTCTGGTACACAGCATGGCATACATAATAGAACCTATGGCTGATGCATAGGAAATGACTTTCACTTTTTCTCTATCTTCTGCCGCGGCCGTACTTTGAGTCTGACTCAATTTCACACCTTGCAACACAGGCAAGAACCCTTTCTTTGACTGGTCCATTTTGAACTTCTTCAGAACTTTGGCAAGGTGTGTGCTTTGTGAAAGTCCAATTAAGCGTCTCGATCTATCCCTATAGATCTTGATGCCTAATATATAAGCAGCTTCACCGAGGTTTTTGATTGAAAAATTATTATTCAAGTATCCTTTGATGCTATCCAGAAATTCTATATCATTTCCAATCAGTAATATGTCATCCACATATAACACCAGAAATGCTACAGAGCTTCCACTCACTTTCTTGTAAATACAGGCTTCTTCGTAAGTCTATATAAAACCATATGCTTTGATCACATCATCAAAGCGAATATTCCAACTCCGAGATGCTTGCACCAGCCATAAATGGATCGCTAGAGCTTGCACACTTTGTTAGCACTTTTAGGATCGAAAAAACATTTCGGTTGCATAATATACAACTCTTCTTTAAGAAACCCGTTAAGGAATACAGTTTTGACATCAATTTGCCACATTTCATAATCATAAAATGCGGCAATTGCTAACATGATTCAGACAGACTTAAGCATCGCTACAGGTGAGAAAGTCTCATCGTAGTCAACCCCTTGAACTTGTCAAAAACCTTTCGCGACAAGTCGAGCTTTATAGACAGTGATATTACCATCAATGTCTGTCTTCTTCTTGAAGATCCATTTATTCTCAATGGCTTGCTGATCATTGCGCAAGTCCACCAAAGTCCATACTTTGTTCTCATACATGGATCCAATCTCAGATTTCATGGCCTCAAGCCATTTGTCGGAATCTGGGCTCATCATAGCTTCTTCATAGTATATAGGTTCGTCGTTGTCTAACAACATGACTTCCAAGATATGATTACCGTACCACACTCTGGTGCGGTATGTGTTTTGGTCGACCTACAAGGTTCAGTAGTAGCTTGATCTGAAGTTTCATGATCATCATCATTAGCTTCCTCTCTAGTTGGTGTAGGCATCACGGGAACGATTTTCTCTAATGTGCTACTTTCAATTCGAGAGAAGGTATAATTACCTCACCAAGTTCTACTTTCCTCCCACTCACTTCTTTCAAGAGAAACTCCTTCTCTAGAAATGACCAATTCTTAGCAACAAAAATCTTGCCTTCGGATCTGTGGTAGAAGGTGTAATCAATAGTTTATTTAGGGTATCCTATGAAGACGCACTTCTTCGATTTGGTTCTAGCTTATCAGGCTGAAGCCTTTTGACATAAGCATCGCATCCCCAAACTTTAAGAAACGACAACTTAGGTTTCTTGACAAACCATAGTTTATACGGTGTCGTCTCAACGAATTTAGACGGTGCCCTATTTAATGTGAATGCGGCTATCTCTAATGCATAACCCAAAAATGATAAAGGCAAATCGGTAAGATACATCATAGAATGCACCATATCTAATAAAGTACGATTACGATGCTCGGACACACCATTATGCTGTGGTGTTCCAGGTGGCGTGAGTTGTGAAACAATTCCACATTGTTTTAAATGAAGGCCAAACTTGTAACTCAAATATTCGCCTCCGTGACCATATCGTAGAAACTTTATTTTCTTGTTATGATGATTCTCCACTCCATTTTCAAATTCTTTGAACTTTTTAAATGTTTCAGACTTGTGTTTCATCAAGTATATATACCCATACCTACTTAAATCATCTATGAAGGTTAGAAAATAACGATACCCGCCGTGTGCCTCAACACTCATCGGACCGCATACATCGGTATGTATTATTTCCAATAAGTCATTAGCTCGCTCTATTGTTCCGGAGAACGGCATTTTACTCATCTTACCCATGAGGCATGGTTCGCAAGTATCAAATGATTCATAATCAAGTGATTCCAAAAGTCCATCTGCATGGAGTTTCTTCATGCGCTTTACACTAATATGACCTAAACGGCAGTGCCACAAGTATGTTGCACTATCATTATCAACTTTGCATCTTTTGGCATCAATATATGAACATGTGTATCACTACGATCGAGATTCAACAAAAATAGACCATTCATCAAAGGTGCATGGCCATAAAAGATATTACTCATATAAATAGAACAACCATTATTCTCTGACTTAAATAAATAACCTTCTTGTAATAAACAAGATCCAAATATAATGTTCATGCTCAACGCTGGCACCAAATAACAATTATTCAGGTCTTAAACTAATCCCTAAGGTAGATGTAGAGTTAGCGTGCTGACGACGATCACATCAACCTTGGAACCATTCCCGACACGCATCGTCACCTGGTCCTTAGTCAATCTTCATTTATTTCGCAGCTCTGTTTCGAGTTAGAAATATGAGCAAGCGAACCAGTATCAAATACCCAGGCGCTACTACGAGCATTAGTAAGGAACACATCAATAACATGTATATCATATATACCTTTGTTCACTTTGCCATCCTTCTTATCTGCCAAGTACTTGGGGCAATTCCGCTTCTAGTGACCATTCCTTTGTAGTAGAAGCACTCAGTTTCAGGCTTGGGTCCAACTTTGGGCTTCTTCGCGGGAGTGGCAACTTGCTTGCCATTCTTCTTGAAGATCCCTTTCTTTCCCTTGCCCTTTTTCTTGGAACTGGTAGCTTTATTAACCATCAACACTTGATGCACTTACTTGATTTCTACCTCCGCCGATTTCAGCATCGCGAAGAGCTCAGGAATCGTTTTCGTTATCCCTTGCAGATTATAGTTCATCGCGAAGCCTTTGTAGCTTGGTGGCAGTGACTGAAGAACTCTGTCAGTAACATTCTCAACTAGAACATTAATTCCCACTGAGTCAAGTGGTTATGTTACCCAGACATTTTGATCTTGCAGCTACAGAACTTGTTGGAGACTTCATATCTCTCAACCCGGGCATTAGCATGAAATATTAACTTCAGCTCTTGGAACATCTCATATGCTCCGTGGCGTTCAAAACGTCTTTGAAGTCCCGGATCTAAGCCGTAAAGCATGGCACACTAAACTATTGAGTAGTCATCAGATCGAGCCTGCCAGACGTTCATATCATCTGTAGTAGCTCCTGTAGCAGGTCTGTCACCTAGCGGTGCATCAAGGACATAATTCTTCTGTGCAACAATGAGGATAATCCTCAAGTTGCGGACCCAGTCCGTGTAGTTGCTACCATCATCTTTCAACTTAGCTTTCTCTAGGAACGCATTAAAATTTGAGGGAACGGTAGCACGGGCCATTGATCTACAACATAGATATGCAAAACTATTAAGACTAAGTTCATGATAAATTTTAGTTCAAATAATCAAATTACTAATGAACTCCAACTTAAATCAACATCCCTCAAGTTGTATAAGTGATACATGATTCAAATCAACTAACCCATGTCCGATCATCACGTGAGATGGGGCAGCCTGTAATGACCGATGCCCGGAGGAGGGGGATCTATCACTACAGAGAGGGGATCGGGGATGAGAGGTAGCAGAAGAGTAGGTGAGGAGAGACGAAGGGGTGAGTAGTTCAGATACTTATTTTCATTCATGCCTATCCTGTCTGTCTCATTGGGTTAAGTACATTCAGTTACACAACCTCTGGCCACAGACGACCTGTTACACTTATGGGCTCAGCCCACACATGCCTGGTCGTCCACCGATGTGGCAGCAGCAGGTGTGACATGCTCTCCTCCTTGAGCGGACGCGATAGTATCCCAGCAAGGAGGCTGCGGGTAGCGGCGATGCCACACAGTGTAGTCCTCCCATGACACTGAATCAGGTGACAACGATGACCACTAGACGCGTACCTGGACGATTGCAGTGCTCCCCTTCTTAACCATGCGGCGCTCGAGGATGGCCACCGGCTGCAGAGGTGCGGCGGATAGGTTGGGTGTGCGCGGAAGCTCGGAGAAGACCGGCGAGTAGTCTTGCGTGAACGGCTTGAGCTGCAAAACATGAAAGACGGGGTGAATGCGACTATTCTGTGGTAGCTCCAGCTTGTACGCCATGGCGCCCACACGTTGCTCGACCGTGAAGGGGCCAAATAATTTATACGCCAGCTTGGGACAGAGGCGGTTGGCCACTGTGGATTGGACATATGGCTAGAGTTTGAGCAGCACTTGATCACCGATGTCAAATGAGCTCTCAAGCCTGTGTCTGTCTACCTGTTGCTTGCATCGGTTCTGTGCTCGGGCCAGTTGCGTGCGTAGCTTGTCGCTGTGAGTGACCCAGTCCAGTTCATCTCCTATGTGCTCTGGCAAGTGAGTTGCAATCGTTGGCAGTCCCCCAAGGTTTGCTTATTTGCCGTACAAAGCTTGAAAAGGAGAAGTGTTCAACGAGGAATGGTACGAGGTGTTGTACCAGAACTCCGCTGTTGGCAGCCACTTGCGCTAATGCTTAGGGTTGTCATGAATGGCACAACAAAGGTACATCTAGAGGCACTGATTGACGCGTTCACTTTGTCCGTCCGTTTGAGGATGGTACGCCATGGAGAAGCTTATAGCTTGGTGCCGGCTGCGTCGAGAAGTGCGCGCCACATGTTGCTGGTGAATATCTTGTCGCAGTTTGAGACAATTGACATCGGCACGCCATGGAGCTTGATGATATTGTCCCAGAATGCTCGGGACACCATTGTTGCCGTGAAAGGGTGACGGAGTGGCATGAAATGCGCGTACTTGGTGAAGCGGTCGACGATGACCATGATCACCTCGTAGCCTTCTGAACAGGGCAGCCCCTCGATGAAATCCATAGTGAGGTCTTGCCATGGCTCGTTAGGGATCGGTAGAGGCTGGAGCAGACCTGGAGGTTTTGTGTGCTCATGCTTGGCATGTTGGCAGATGGAGCATTTGCGAACAAAGTACCATGATCACCCAAGCTGCATAGGCTCTTGTGGTTCGTGACGATGACGAAAGGAGCTCGTTGAAGATAGGCGCGCCATTTGTCGATCGCCATGATCACGGCGAGGAACTCCTTCTCGTAAATGGAGAGGCATTGATTGCGCACTCCAAGAGCATTGCTGAGGTAGGCAATCGGATTCCCATCTTGGACGAGGACCGCGCCCACCCCAGTGTCACAAGTGTCGGTTTCGGTGGAGAAGGGCCGGGAGAAATCCAGCAGGGCCAGCACCGACGTATTTACCATGGCTTTCTTGAGAAGCTCGAATGCCGCTTGTGCTTGCTCGGTCCACACAAAGCCCTTTTTGGTGAGCAATTGAGTGAGAGGCTTGGTGAGGATTCCATAGTGCGGAACAACAAACTTGCGGTAGTAGCTGGTGAGGCCGAGGAAGCCCCGTAATTCCGTGGCATTGGTTGGGGTAGGCCACGCTTGCATAGCACTCGTCTTGCTGTCGTCGGTGGCCACGCCGTCTCGAGAGATCACATGGCCAAGGTACTCAATTTGCGGCTAGGCAAAAGAACACTAGGACTCTTTGGCGTAAAGTTGATGTTGACGCAAGATGGTGAAGACGGTGCACAGGTGCTCCACATGTGCCTGCCAAGGTTCTGCTGAAAACCAGTATGTCATCCAGAAATGAGATCACAAACTTACGGTTTGGTCCTTCAAAGACGGAGTTCATAAGGCACTGAAAAGTTGGTGGCCCATTGGTGACGCCGAAGGGCATCACCCGGAATTTTAAATGACCATGATGTGTGATGCATCTCCAACGTATCTATAATTTTTGATGTATTCATGCCATGTTTATAATATTTCTACATGATTTTGGTATGATTTGATTAGAACTAACCCGGACTGACGCTGTTTTTAGCACAACTACTGCGGTGTTGTTTTTGTGAAGAAATAAAAGTTCTTGGAATATGCTAAAAATCGACGGAGATTTTTTCTGCAAAATATAAAAAATACTGGAAGGAAGAGTTACCGGAGGGGAGTCCCGTGGGCCCCACGAGGGTGGAGGGCGCGCCCACCTAGGGCGCGCCCCTGTGCCTCGTGGACTTCCTGTGGGCCCCCCTGACTTGTTCTCGATGCCAACCTCTCCTATAAATCCCCAAACCTCCAGAAAAATAACCTAGATCGGGAGTTCTGCCACCGTAAGCCTCTGTAGCCACCAAAAACCAATCAGGACCCTATTTCGGCACCCTGCCGGAGGGGGGATCCATCATCGGTGGCCACCTTCATCATCCCGGCGCTCTCCATGACGAGGAGGGAGTAGTTCACCCTCGGGGCTGAGGGTATGTAGCAGTAGCTATGTGTTTGATCTCTCTCCCTCTCTCGTGTTCTTGATTTGGCACGATCTTGATGTACCGCGAGCTTTGCTATTATATTTAGATCTTATGATGTTTCTCCCCCTCTACTCTCTTGTAATGGATTGAGTTTTCCCTTTGAAGTTATCTTATCGGATTGAGTCTTTAAGAATTTGAGAACACTTGATGTATGTCTTGCATGTGCTTATCTGTGGTGACAATGGGATATTCACGTGATCTACTTGATGTATGTTTTGGTGATCAACTTACAGGATCAGTGACCTTCTGAACTTATGCATAGGGGTTGGCACACGTTTTTGTCTTGACTCTCCGCTAGAAACTTTGGGGCACTCTTTGAAGTTCTTTGTGTTGGTTGAATAGATGAATCTGAGATTGTGTGATGCATATCGTATAATCATACCCACGGATACTTGAGGTGACATTGGAGTATCTAGGTGACATTAGGGTTTTTGTTGATTTGTGTCTTAAGGTGTTATTCTAGTATGAACTCTAGGATAGATCGAAGGAAAGAATAGCTTCGTGTTATTTTACTACAGACTCTTGAATAGATCAATCAGAAAGGATAACTTTGAGGTGGTTTCGTACCCTACAATAATCTCTTCGTTTGTTCTCCGCTATTAGTGACTTTGGAGTGACTCTTTGTTGCATGTTGAGGGATTGTTATATGATCTAATTATGTTATCCTTGCTGAGAGAACTTGCACTAGTGAAAGTATGAACCCTAGGCCTTGTTTCGAAGCATTGCAATACCGTTTACACTCACTTTTATCATTAGTTACCTTGCTGTTTTTATATTTTCAGATTACAGAAACCTCTATCTACCATCCATATTGCACTTGCATCACCATCTCTTCACCGAACTAGTGCACCTATACAATTTACCATTGTTTTGTGTGTGTTGGGGACACAAGAGACTCTTTGTTATTTGGTTGCAGGGTTGTTTGAGAGAGACCATCTTCATCCTACGCCTCCCATGGATTGATAAACCTTAGGTCATCCACTTGAGGGAAATTGCTACTATCCTACAAACCTCTGTACTTGGAGGCCCAACAACATCTACAAGAAGAAGGTTGTGTAGTAGACATCAATGTGTTTTAAACGCCGTCTTTTCCTCATCACCTTCACGCATCCGGATTTGATGGTAGCCCGCCTGTAAATCAATCTTGGAGAAGTATGCCGCGCCTGCTAACTCATCCAGTAGCTCATCGATCACGGGAAGAGGAAACTTGTTCTTGATTGTTACTAGATACAAGCGCCGATAGTCAACACAGAACCTCCATGTCCCGTCCTTTTTCTTGACTAAGAGAATAGGTGCCACGAAGGGGCTCATCCTATGAGTAATCAGACCAGTGCGAAGCATCTCACTAACTTGTCCCTCAATCTCGTCTTTTTGGAGTGGCGAGTAGCGGTAGGGTCTGCAATTGACCGGGGCTGCCCCTGGTTCCAGTGAGATGGCATGATCGTACTGCCTGTGTGGGGGAAGCTTTGTTGGCCCGGCGAAGACATCGCTGAATTCTGTCAGTACTTGTTGTATGACTGGAGGAACTGGTTCTTTGCCTTATGCTATAGGGATGATGTGAACTTTGAGCAGAGCAGCCCCCCAAATGTCATTCTCCTCATGCATCTGCCAGAGCGTTGCGGCGTCCAGGGTTGTAATCATCGGCTGCTCATCCATGCGTACACCTGTTAACAGGACTGCGGTATCTTGCCTAGTGAATTGCATGGTCTTCAGTTGCCAGTCACATTGCATCAGGCTGTGCTGTGCGAGCCAATCCATTCCCAATACTGCATCGTAGGCTCCCAATTTGAGCACGTGCATGTCGGTGAGGAACTCGTGGCCTTGGCACTGCCACTGCAGTTGAGGTACCAGCTCAGTGCAGGTCAGACGCTGGCCGTTGGCAGACACGCACGGTGATCGCGGGAATACGCATGGTCTCTGCTCCAATCCGTGTGGCAAATGTGGTGCTGACAAAACTGTTAGTACTGCCTAAATCCACCAAGGGCAGCATTGTTTGGTTTTGTAGCGATCCGACCACAGACGGTCAAATCTCTGTGCATAAGTGTCATCCCTGGATTGGTAATGCTGACACACACAGTACTCGAAGGATTTATAAGAGAGTGCAATCACACACTTATTACATCGAATGTCTCAAAAGAGAACTTATTGCAACAAATATGGCTTAAGGCCATCTAAATAAGATAACAGCAGAAGGCTTGGAAGATAAAGTGAGTCCATCAACTCCAACGGCATAGCTGAGTGCACGATAACGACCTAGCGCACCTTACTCTTTGTCTAAAAAGTCTGCAACATGATACGTTGCAACCCGAAACCGGTCAGCACATGGAATATGCTGGCAATGTAACACAGTAAAGAAATGAACAGAATAAATGCTATCACTACATGCATATTTGGCTGGTGGATGCTCTATGGTTATAGTGTTCTGCGAAAAGCCAATTTTTCCCTACAACAAAGAAATCTATTTTTATTTAACTATCATGGTAGTTGTTAAACATTGAGAAGGTTCCTCCAACTCAATCCCAATTAAGCAGTATTAATAACCCAACAAAATTAATTTAGAGTGATGAGATCAACATGATAATCCAAGAACCAGATACTCAGGATGTCCATAACTGGGGACACGGCTAACCATGATTAGTTTGTACACTCTGCAGAGGTTTGCGCACTTTTCCCCACAAGACTCGATCTCCTCCGTTGGATTTCCCGCACTACATGGTGTTTGAGAAACGGATGATCGAGACACAGTCTTTCAGAAGCATTAACTCTTTACTCTGGGTAGACAGTACCATTCTACATCCCCTACATCTACTAGCCTACCACTAAAAGAGGTCACACAACATACTCAACTATGCTAGAGCCCATAATAGCTTGTGGCTGCACACGGAATATTCTA
The DNA here is from genome assembly GCA_032464435.1 of Aegilops umbellulata. Classification (NCBI taxonomy): domain Eukaryota; kingdom Viridiplantae; phylum Streptophyta; class Magnoliopsida; order Poales; family Poaceae; genus Aegilops; species Aegilops umbellulata. Next base: position 475,718,897 of record CP136056.1, on the reverse strand, counting down.
GCATGAATAATCTTATGATCCCTTTGAGCCCGGGTGGCGAACCATAGGATGATCACACGGGTACCCCGGGATATCCTAGGACAACACTGGATTGCTCCAGGTGCCCTGCAACCAAATCACCAAGATGTGTATTTAAGTAGCCACCTTAAGTTAACCATTAATTAACAATCTCACATCTGTCATGGACACACTCAAACCCAATCCACGTCTACGGGCATAGCATGGCAATATAAGTATAACGTTGAAGTAACTCCCAAGGGTTTGATAATAAAAGGGCAATAGGTTCTACCTCATCAACTACTTCCCAATACCCACATGTTAATCACAACCTAATCATGCAGTGTTTGAGGGTTGTTGTCGGTGTCAAAACCGGCGGATCTCAGGTAGGGGGTCCCGAACTGTGCGTCTAGGCGGATGGTAACAGGAGACAAGGGACACGATGTTTTTACCCAGGTTCGGGCCCTCTCAATGGAGGTAAAACCCTACTCCTGCTTGATTGATCTTGATGATATGAGTATTGTCGGATCACGGGTTCCAGCAGACCCATAAGGTTCGAACTCTGGGGTGCGCGCGGAGATCGTGCCCTCTACCTCTCCGTCTCGTAAGGATCTAACTACTGCAAGAACAACACAAGAGACACAAAGTTTATACTAGTTCGGGCCACCGTTGTGGTGTAATACCCTACTCTAGTTTGTGGTGGGTGGATTGCCTCTTGGGCTGATGATGAGGAACAGTACAAGGAAGAACAACCTCGTGAGGGTCTGTTCTTGGCTAGGGGATGAACTGCTAGGGGAGTTCGATCGCCCTTCTCTCTCTCTCTCTCCCTAGATGCCGGATTAGATGCCTCTAGATACTGAATCAGGTGCCTCTACCCTGGGGGTGGCTAGTCCTATTTATAGGCAAAGGCCCTGGGCCTCTTCCCAAATATTGAGCGGGAAGGGCGCCAACAATTGGCCATTTTGAAGGGGAACATCTGGTACACTTATCCTGACTAAAGTTGGTCTTCGCCTGCCAAAGGCCCTGTGGTGACGCCGTCCTGGGCTCCATGGTGACGTCCTTCCCACCGTTGGACTGGTCTTGGTCTCGTTGCACCGAAATGGGTGCCTTTGCTTGATCCTCTCGCCTGCGCTTGCCCCCTTTGCACCAAAGAGGAAAGGGAGACGCTGCGCGGGCTGGCGCCCGCCTGGCACCCTTGGTCGTCATGGCTTGCGTCATGGGCACCTCGTGAGGTACCCGCCTTGATCTCTCCGCCTCCTCGCGAGCCAGCCTAAGGAGGCCGTGCTTGAGGAAGCGCCATGTCGTCCGCCTCCCGAGGCTTGGCCCCTCGCGAGGGTCTTGAGCCTTGTGCTGATGAAGATGGGCCACGCTGGGCCCCCATTTGAGCCACGCCGTAGGCCGCAGGCAGGCAAGTCTGGGGACCCCCGTTCCCAGAACGTCGACAGTAGCCCCCGGTCCCAAGGCGCGCATGGACTTGGCCGTGCCGAGAGGTGAAAGGGCAAGGGTGAAGCGTCGCGGGCCCTAACAGCCTGCGGCCTCGGGCATCGCGTGGCGGTTGATTGGACGTGGGCGGCACTGTTTACCCACGCTCCCTCATTCTGCGCCGCGCTAGCTTGCCCCACAGTTGTACACAGCCGCCCCCTTTTCCTATTGCTTGACCGTCTCCAGCTCTTCCTCCCCCCGAACTCTGACCCTTGCTTCCAATCCCATCTCGCATCTCCTCTCTTCCGCCCGCCGCCATGGCTCCAAAGAAAGGGAAGGGGAAGAAGCTTGTGGCTCCATCTCGCCCGCTGCCGCCGGTGGCGCCTGCTGTCGGCCGCTCAATCATACTCAACCTGGAATGCCTGGGCAAGCTCAGCCCGGCTCTGGCCACCGCCTTCAATGAGTGTGGGAGGACGACGGCTTGGCCAACGTATCACTTCCCCACCGATAGGATAATCACCGAGGTCCATTACTTCGCCGACGCCGTGTGGGCGAGTTTGGTGCCTCCCTTCTCTGATTTCTTCAGCGCCATCCTCAATCATTATCAGATCCACATGATGCATCTGGGTCCTGATTCCATTGCCCTCCTTTCAGTCTTCGCTTTTGTTTGCGAGGTGATGGTGGGCATCCCTCCTTCTGTTGCCTTGCTGCGCCACTTCTTCTCCTTGCATCTCGCTGACCCCACGCAATGCTCAGCATGCGTGAGCTTTGTAGCTTCGCCCGAGACTGCAGCCTCTGGTATTGACTTCAACCTCCCTCTGCCTTCAGCCGAGTTCCGCGAGCGGTGGTTGTACGTTGATGTCGGGGTGCCCAGCCCCGGCTCGTGAAGCCGACATCGCCTGTCGTGCCCAACTCGGGCTGGGGTCAGGAGACGCTCGTGAGTCCCCGGCTCGCCTTCGTCTGGCACCGCTTCATGTCCCTGAAGAAGCTTGGCATAACGGCGCCCAAGGTGGTGAAGGAGTTCCTATTGTGCCGCATTGCCCCTCTCCAACGCCATTCTCGTCGAATGTGGGCCTTCAGCGGGCATGGTGACCGCATGAGGCTTCAGGAAGAAGACCTGACGCCTGAGGCGCTGAGGAAGGTGCTCTTGGTCCTGACAGGCGATCCCAACCCCGGGGGTATCCGGCAGGGGGGAGCTTTGCTGTACCTCTGCCAAAACAGGGGCGACTTCGTGAGGCAGATGCCCCCCTTCGACGAGTGGGGGCTACGGCCTGTCGGCCTCCAGGGGCCTCGCGAGAACCCTGTAGTGGTGATTTCCCTTCCGGTCGGCCTGGGTGAATCCTCCTCGAGTGGTGGCGCAGGGAGGTAGGAGACAGCGGGGGTCGAGGGAGCCGCGGACGATGTGACCGCACCTGGCGATGCTCTTGATGGGGCAGCTCGCGAGGTCCGTGCTGCCGAGGCCGCGGGTGAGGTGCTGCCGCTTCCGATGCTTGAGGCCGAGGCTCCTGAGCCCCCGGCCGTGATTTCTGGCGAGGCAACTGCCCGTGCGCATCAGGCATGTGTCCTCGACGCAAGTGGCCTTGGTGCTCCGTCCTCTTCGCAGGCTGATCCCTGTGCATCTCTCCTGGGCCGTTTCCGTGTGGACTTTGAGGCCCTCCGGAGAAAAAGGGAGGCCCTAGGCGATGACTTCCCTTGCCGCTTGCTGAAGCGCCGGAAGTACTTTGTTGTCGATGAGTAAGTCTTCTCCTTTTCTGTTCCCTATCCTGCTTGCCGCATCCGCTAATCCTTGCTCTGCAGGCCTCTCCCTGCTGAGCTCAATGAAGCCGCCGAGTCGACGCCTTCCTTGACTTTGTCTCCTCCGCCACCCCTTGGTGCCTCGAGTTGCACTGCCCTTGTGGTTTGGGCGAGCGACGGCGCGGACCGTCACACAGCGCGTGGTGACCCTTCTGTTCCCGTGATCTCCTTCCGCGGGCCTTCCCTTGACATAGGCAGCCTGCCGTGGGCTTCCCGTTTGGTCGCGGGCTGTGACTGGCAGAGGCTCCCCTTGGGCCCTCCTCCTGAGGGCAGGACGGACTCAGGCCGGGCTTCTGATGCGGCGCGGCCAGCCATCGTGCGGGCGCCAGCCCCCAGCCCCCTGCCCAGGGCTGGACCTATGGTCCAAGGTCCTCGACGCCTGCTTGGGGCGGATGATGGCGTGGCAGATGTGCTTGAGCGTTCTCGGGGGCGTCGTGCCCATCGCCATGAGTTCCTTCGAAGGGCTAGTGGCGCCGTAGACCTGCTTGGGCAGGAGCTCGCTGAGGAAGACGCGTGCCTGGAAGCCGAGGGCCTGCGCCTGGCCGCAGAGCGGCGCGAGTTGGAGGCCGCCGCTGCCCTCGCGCGTCGTCAGGGCGACCTTGATGACGAAGGAGCAAAGGCGTCGCTGGAGGCTTCCCTGGCGGCTCGGTCTCAGGCCGTTGAGGAGGCCCGAGGAGCAGACCGACGGTGAGAAGCAGCAGAAGAACGGGCTCGAGAGCTCTTGGCCCGGTGTCACTCGTTGGAGGAGCAAGCGGAGCTGCGCGAGGCAGCCCTTGCATCGATGGAGGTGGCTTCTGGCGACCCGGCTGAGCTTCGGAAGCGCCAGGAAGCGTTGGTGATGGAGGCCGCCGAACGCGCTCGCGAGCACGAGCAGCTAGAGACGAGGGAGCGCCTAGTGATGCAGGCGGAAGATGATGTCGCCGCGCGGGAAATGCGTGTCCTAGAGGAGGTTTGCCGTCGGGTGGCGACAACGCGCCAAGGCCTCGAGCGTGAGTTCGAGGGGAAGCTAGGGATGATCCGAGTCGAAGCTGAGGGTAGAACCGCCGCCTTGAGGGCCCAACGGGATGAGGCGACGCAACGAGCGGATGCCTCCCGGGTCGCTCTTGAGGCAGCACAGAAGGAGCTGGCCGCCTCCCAGGCCGAGGTGCTCCGCCTTCGCCAACGTGTGGAAGAAGCTGTGGTCGTCGAGCGTCAGAATACCGATGAGATACGCCAGCGGCAAGTCCTGGAGCACGTGCACGGCCCCATGCTCACCAAGCTCAGGGAGAGGGCTAACATTGCCCTGGGCAACATCTGTGAGGCTGTCGTCGGCGAGCTGCACACGATTAACTACGCCAGCAGCCTGCAGTTCTTCACCACCGTGGTGACACAGCTGGAGGCACGGTCGGTCAAAGCCGATAGGTTGGTGGAGGAGAGGAGCCGCGCCCTGCTCGGGCGCGCCTTTTCCCGCGTCTTCAGCCATCTTCGAAACATGGATCCCCACTTCGACTTCGACGCCGCCATCGCCCCAGTTCCCCAGGCCGTCCGAGGTGACCTGGCTGAATGGGTGGAGAACAACGTAGATGCTCTCGTCCAGGCCTTCACTTCGGATGATGACGACGTGATCGTGGCCGCCGACGAAGGTGGCGTGGTGGATGATCCCAACGCCGTTGGTGGTGGTGCAGACGACGAAGGCGAGTCCAGCGACGCCAGCGACAGCTCAGGAGGCGCCTCCGAGGATGCATTGGGGGATTTGTCAGATTGACCACGTACTATCCCCGTCTTTTTACCCTGCATAGATAGAACTCAGGCGTTTGGCCCGACGGTCGTGAGTGCGTTTTGGGAGGGGAAGCCCCTCATGTAAGAACTTGTACCCATTATATCAGTGGTAATTAAATCGCACGCGAGCACGACGGTAGGCTGGTTTACCCTTGTTCCTTGCTGGCTTTGGAGCTGCCTGCTGGAGGGCGTCACGTCTCGGGTGCTGTCTAGTTGAAACCTCAGGATGTGGGGTTGTTGCTGACTGGAAACCCCACAGGCGTGGGCCTTCTTCACAGGCCTCGAGTCTTCTCTTGAGTGAGACGTCTTCACAGGCATTTGCCTTCTTCACAGGCTCCGGGCCTTCTCGAGCGAGACGTCTTCACAGGCGTCTGCCTTCTTCACAGGCTCAGGGCCTTTTTCTGAAAAGAGCCGATCTTCACAGGCGTTCGCCTTCTTCACAGGCTCAGGGCCTTTTCCAAAAAGAGACGATCTTCACAGACGTTCGCCTTCTTCATAGGCTCAGGGCCTTTTCAAGAAAGAGACGATCTTCACAGGCGTTCGCCTTCTTCACAGTCTCAGGGCCTTTTCCAAAAAAGAGACGATCTTCACAGGCGTTCGCCTTCTTCACAGGCTCCGGGCCTTCTCCCGAGCGGGATGACTTCACAGGCATTTGCCTTCTTCACAGGCTCCGGGCCTTCTCTCGAGCGGGATGGCTTCACAGGCATTGGCCTTCTTCACAGGCTCCGGGGCTTCTCCCGAGCGGGACGGCTTCACAGGCATTGGCCTTCTTCACAGGCTCCGGGCCTTTCATGAGAAAACGATCTCCGCAAGCACCAAAGGTCACCTCGCAAGGGAGCGACAGCGGCAGTCTGGGCCGTGCTCAAGCTAGGCCTGGCCCGGCTCACGAGGGGCTCGCGAGGGGAGGCAGCTGTGGTGAGATGGTGACCGGAACGCGGGAAACGATTCAAACAAGACCAAGCACCCCTTCCCCGAACGCACGCAAAGCTCAAATTCGAATTCAACTTAAATCCAGCGGGGGAAAAAGGTTACAACCAAAGGAAGAAGGCAATGAAAGCAAACAAAAAGGCCGCGTCCGGCACCTAATCTAGTCTTCGACGTCTTCTCACCAGCGCGGAGCTAAGTGCTGTCCACTGGGCGTGGGAGGGAGCCCCAGGGCCTGAGGCCGGCACCCCTGAGACTCCGGGGCGTGTACAACCCCACTCATTATTACGTGAGAGTGTCACGGGGCGGCGAGCTTCATAAGCACTGGGCCTTCTTCACAGGAATCGGCCTTGCTACATATCGCCAGACGAGGGCCCCGCCTTGCGCCACACTCTAGTGCCACCAACGACGACCGAAAACCAGGACGCCGCCGGTGGGGTAGAGCGGTCGCCAGCGGTTCCCCCGACGACCACGGGTCCTCCGCAAGGGGCAGGCCCTCAGGCGCCTCCCCAGCGGAGGGCCTACCTTCTAAGAACGCCTTGCTCCGAACGCCGCGGTGGTGATGTAGGATCCCTACCCCTTTCCTGCAACCTCCTGCGTCCTCCTCCCGAGGGGTAGGAGGCCGCGGGAGCGGGGCCGACCTGCACCTTCTGTGACCCATGATTAGCGTATGCCTGCTCTTGAGGAATTAACGGTACCCGATAGTCGTTGCCTCTAGTGTGACCGACGGAGCCGTCCTGGGGTTCCTGGAAGGGCTCGGCCTCTGGCGTCTCGTCCCCCCAGCTGGGGCTGAAGAGTGAGCCCTGTTCGCCCTCGTGAGCGTGCCCTTGGTCCATCATGTGGGGCACGTATTCCTTTGGCGCCGCCACCCCGAATGCCGTGCTGTAGTGCTCCATGCGCCACGAGCCGTTGCTCGCCGTGCCCACCGTGGGGTGGTAGCGCGGTTGCCCGCACGCGCCGTGGGCCACGCCGAGCCCTTCTCCTTCTCGCGCTTGAGGCGGGGGTAGCGCCACCGCCAGTCCAGCGCCGACGGATTCGCTGGTGCCGGGGTAGTACTGAGGCCCGCGGGGGCGCGCGGGTCCTCCTCTTGCGTCGCCCTGAGCTGGAGGCGGAAGCCGAGTGCAGAAGGGGTGAGCCCCCGAAGCGGCGAAGCCCAGAAGCTTGGCGACCCGCTCCAGCAGCATGTCGTGGCCGCCCTCCAGTAGCCTGCACTGTAGCAGCTCCCGTGCTACTGTGAGCGCGGCCCTCGAGTTCGCCTGTTCCCGGCGGGTGTACGGTGTCATAGTTGCGACGTGATTGGAGGCCCTCGCTGCCGACCGCACCTGTCGTGGTGTGAGGGTCGCAGAAGTTTGCCCGCGTCGCCCGCGGCCCGCAGCACCCTGCGGACCGCGAGCTGCCTGTGGCACGGGGTCGCCCGGAGCGGGAGGCTCCGTGCAGATGGGCCATGCCGCCCATGGGCCTTGGTTGCCCGCCTGGTCGCCGGACATGGTGACGATGATGCAACGGGAGACGGAGCGATGGGAAGGCAAATTCCGGCGCATCCCTACCTGGCGCGCCAAATGTCGGATCACGGGTTTCGGCAGACCCATAAGGTTTGAACTCTGGGGTGCGCGCGGAGATCGTGCCCTCTACCTCTCCGTCTCGTAAGGATCTAACTACTTCAAGAACAACACAAGAGACACAGAGTTTGTACTAGTTCGGGCCATCGTTGTGGTGTAATACCCAACTCTAGTTTGTGGTGGGTGAATTGCCTCTTGGGCTGATGATGAGGAACAGTACAAGGAAGAACAGCCTCGTGAGGGTCTGTTCTTGGCAAGGGGATGAACTGCTAGGGGAGTTCGATCGCCCTTCTCTCTCTCTCTCCCTAGATGCCGGATTAGATGCCTCTAGATACTGAATCAGGTGCCTCTACCCTGGGGGTGGCTAGTCCTATTTATAGGCAAAGGCCCTGGGCCTCTTCCCAAATATTGAGCGGGAAGGGCGCCAACAATTGGCCATTTTGAAGGGGAACATCTGGTACACTTATCCTGACTAAAGTTGGTCTTCGCCTGCCAAAGGCCCTGTGGTGACGCCGTCCTGGGCTCCATAGTGACCTCCTTCCCACCGTTGGACTGGTCTTGGTCTCGTTGCACCGAAATGGGTGCCTTTGCTTGATCCTCTCGCATGCGCTTGCCCCCCCTTGCACCAAAGAGGAAAGGGAGACGCTGCGCGGGCTGGCGCCCGCCTGGCACCCTTGGTCGTCATGGGTTGCGTCATGGGCACCTCGTGAGGTACCCGCCTTGATCTCTCTGCCTCCTCGCGAGCCAGCCTAAGGAGGCCGTGCTTGAGGAAGCGCCATGTCGTCCGCCTCGCGAGGCTTGGCCCCTTGCGAGGGTCTTGAGCCTTGTGCTGGTGAAGATGGGCCACGCTGGGCCCCCATTTGAGCCACGCCGCAGGCCGCAGGCAGGCAAGTCTGGGGACCCCAATTCCCAGAACGCCGACAAGTATTACAAGAGTTGATCTACCACGAGATTGGAGAGGCTAAACCCTAGAAGCTAGGCCATGGTATGATTTTTGTTCTTGTTGTTGGTCCTACGGACTAAACCTTCCGGTTTATATAGACACCGGAGGGGGCTAGGGTTACACAGAGTTGGTTACAAGGAAGGAGATCTACATATCCGTATTGCCAAGCTTGCCTTCCACGCCAAGGAGAGTCCCATCCAGACACGGGACGAAGTCTTCAATCTTGTATCTTCATAGTCCAATAGTCCGGCCAAAGGATATAGTCCGGCTGTCCGGATACCCCCTAATCCAGGACTCCCTCGGTAGCCCCTGAACCAGGCTTCAATGACGATGAGTCCGGTGCGCAGATTGTCTTCGGCATTGCAAGGCGGGTTCCTCGCCCGAATACTTCATAGAAGATTTTGAACACGAGGATCGTGTCCGGCTCTGCAAAAAAAAGTTCCACATACCACCGTAGAGAGAATAATGTTTCTACAAATCTAATCTGCTGACGTATTTCATAGGGTGCCATCACACCACAACCAGGTCACTATTCAAATCGTTTTTTACAACTGACCTCAGCATGTTTCGCGAGGCGGTTTCCCTGGCACGCCTTGTCGAAGCAGAGATCGTGTCCCCATATTGCGGGATTCTCATCAATACGGGTGTGGGTAACCCAACCGCGCCATCAATTACGGCGCTTGGGGATAAGCGAGTTTTACCAGGCTGGTGAGGGCGCATAGTTTTGTTCGCCCTTCTAAAGGGATAAGGGTTCACCTTTTCCCAACCACGCCTTCTTCCTCCTTACTCATCCATTCTCGCGCACTCGAGCTCCAGCGCCCAAGTCCACATTTTCCTCCTCAACCCTCTCCAATCGTGTCTGTAGCTAGAGGCAAGTGGACGGTCTCCTCCGTCACGGAGGGAAACATCAAGAAGCTGAGGGGAGCCGGATACCTGTCCGAGGATATCGCACACCGGTTCCCAGATGAGGGGCAGCTCATCCCCACCCCCAGGCCCCATGAGAGGGTAGTATGCCTTACCCACTTCCTCCGCGGACTGGGATTTCCCCTCCACCAATTCGTCCGGGGGCTCATGTTCTACTACGGCCTGGATTTTCACGATCTGGCCCCGAACTTCATCCTCAACATCTCGGCGTTTATCGTCGTGTGTGAGGCCTTCCTCCGCATCAAGCCCCACTTCAGCTTATGGCTAAAGACCTTCAATGTCAAACCGAAGGTGGTGGGCGGCCAGCAGGCAGAGTGCGGAGGCGCCATGGTGGGCAAAATTCCCAACGTCACATGGCTCGAGGGCTCCTACGTGGAGACCGTAAAGGGGTGGCAACCGGGTGGTTCTACATCACCGAGCCGCGCAACACCACATGGGCTGCGGCCCCCGAGTTTCAATTCGGAATCCCCACGCGTCTCACTTCCTGGAAAGAGAAGGGCCTGCCTTGGGGTAATCCGGCAGAGCTGACCAGACCCCAGACCTGTATCCAGAATATGATAAACAGGAAGCTCAAGCTTGTCAACATAGTCCAAGTCATGCTCATTCGCCGGATCCTCCCGTGTCAACAACGGGCGTTCAATTTGTGGGAGTTTGACCTGGCCCAACACCAGACTCTGAGCGAGCTCTTTGACACGACGCACGAGGACGTCTAGAAGGTGTTGTTTAAGAGTGCCAAGGTTCCCCCTCCCCTTACCGAGGATCGCGGACTCAGCGCGCAGCGCCAAGTCGGCGCGCTAAGCTCTTTTATTACTTATAGGGTATTCATATTCCCTAGTATAATCATATGCGGAATCTAAGCTCCCATACCTTTGACATGAATGGCTAGAGACGGCCGAACAGATCGACTGTCCGGCCCCTCTGCCCGAAGACCCAGCGGACGCTCGTTTAGCGGAGATGATGGTTCCGACACCTTACGTGGTGCCGGAGAAGAAGGCCAAGAAGAAGGCCACAGGAACCTGAAAGAGTTCCCGGCGACAGGTGGTATCGGACTCGTCGCCCGAACACTCCGAGGCGCACTCCTCCCATGAAGACAAGGAGGAGGAAGAGGAAGATTCTTCCCCTCCAGCCAGGGGAGAGAAGAAAAGGAAGGCCGCTCCAACCGAGGAGGCCGTAGGGTCCAAGAAGGGAATGACTCTCCTTCCAGACAATTCCACCACCGCCGCCGTCAGCGAAGACGAGTGGCCACCCAAGGCCAAGCCCCTGGCGAACTCGTAAGTATTCGGATGCCAAAGTAACTCATAGCATACCTTTATTGCACTGCTTCTCCTAACGCCGAATATAATCATGCAGTCCAACCCGAGCCCGCGTCGAGGTATCGTCAAGGCGGTTCCTTGGACTCGTCTGATGTGAATAGCTTTTCACTTCCGACCACCTCCTCTCCTCGCCCTACGGACAATGTCAAAGTATTGTCTCAAGGGGCTCCGAGCCGAGGGGAGGTAGTCCTGGAGGTGGCTCAAGGCGACCTTCCGGACTCCAGGCGCAAGGGGAGCAAGGCTCCCAAGGGCCCCAAGTTTGCCCCTCAGACGAACACCACGCCGGAACCTCCAGTGGTTCCGGACTCTAGTAGGCGACCCCCTACCAAGAGGGGCAAGCCGCCCATGCCGGTGACCTCCGTCCATCCGGAGGCACCGGACAATTTGCTGGAAGTGCTTAGCGGCGCTTCCATCGACGAGGAGCACCTCACTATTATGAGTGCGGTGATCAAGAAGGTTCAGTACGCCAAGAGCGGACTGACTGAAGCCTGTGCCAGCCTTCTAACAGGCTTCGAGGTAAGTATTTAAAATATAGGAAAATATTACCGCATAGACAGTAGCCCCTGATGCTCTGTTTGGTGTTCACAAAGAAAAGCCGAATAGAGGATCGAATAATATCTGCAGGAGTCTAATACAAGTATGTCTATATGCGTATGCAGGCTTCGTTGCTGACCTCTGCCGCACTGACTGTGGAGGTCGCCGTACTGAAGCAAAACCTCGAGCGGTCCGAGGAAGAGCTCGGCCTTGCCAAGAGGTAGCTCGAGGAGAACAAAGGTAAGTAATACCTTGTCTATATATATAAAAAGATGTGGTTGCAGAAAATGATAGGATCATCATGGATATACTAGGGGCCACGACCGAGGTGGCAACCCTGAAGCAAGCGCTGTCCGAGGCCGAAAAGAAAGCGGCCACGGAGCGCACCGAGCGGGAGAAGCAAGAGGCACGGGTGGGCGAGGTGCAGCAAGAGCTCCAGGCTCTCGTGAAGAAGCACGAGACTTTGGAGCTTGACTCGAAGACGCGAGAGTCTAAGCTTGCCGCCACCCTTGAGAGCGCAAAGCATGCCAAGGCTGAAGCCCAAAAGGCCCTCCAGGAAATTGAGGCGATGAAGAAGATAGCGGCGGGTAAGGCATTCATTATGCAATGCAAGCATGTGAAAGTAAATTACTTGTTACTTACCCGAGTCCGGAGCTCTCCAGGAGCATTCGCAGATTTGCCCCGCAGCGTGTCGGATGCCGCAAAGTACTATTAGGCCGAAGAAGGGAGATTGACGGAGAAGGTGTTCTGGTCTCAGTATACTGAGGCTGAACACCTGGTGCCCTTAAGCGACCAACTGAAGCAATTGGTCGAGCTCCATAAGGCGGCCGAACAGGCCATGAAGGGTCATATAGTCCGGTTGTGGCCTGGAGAGGCCATGCCAGGGAGCTACTTTGGGCTGGTGAGGTGGCTTGCAGATGCATGTCCTTGGCTTGAAGTCATCGAGGGTGCCTGCAGGGCGCTTTCCCGTGTTAAAGTACACTTGGGCAAGATGGACGCTGAGAAGCTGGTGAAGGAGGGACCACCGCAGGGCAAGGAGCATCGCCACCCTGAAATGTATTATGAGGGCGTCCTAAAGGGTGCCCGCCTTATGGCGGATGAGTGTTCCAAAGATGTACTTTTTGAGTGAACTTCCTCGTGTGATCCTGTATTATGAAAACTTGTTCATATGCGCTATGCAACGCTTATTTGAATTTAAAATATTACCTTCTGTGCGACTGTTTATCAAATCTGAGAGATGGCGAGTCGTCGACTTCTGCCCCCATGCCATGAGTGCTGGGGTGTTCGGGATAAATATGAGCACTCCTTTTCCCATTCTTGGGTCCTTCGAGGGTGGTGCTCAGCGCAATGAACAAGGCAATCAGACTATAATGCCTTATCACTCTCACTTAGCCATAGAAGTCTACAATTTTAAATTTTGGCGAAGCCCCTAGTATTTGGAAGGCCAAGTTCGGGGCGCTATACACACCTAAGCCGGACAAAGCCGACTCCTCGCTCTAAGCGGCATGAGTGTTTAGGGACTCGAGACCTCTTGAACAGCGACCAGCTCTCTCCTTATCATGACAGTCAGTTTTAGCTTTCTCTACTGAGGTGCTTACCCAGATGAACCAGGGCACGATCGCAGTAGTTCTCCCAGTGCTACCTTAACCGATATAGCGGAACGTAAGGTACCAAAACATGGGAGCCGGGCAAACCCAACTATTGACCCAAGACATGATTCGGAGCTGATGCATATAATGCTATAAGTTCGGGGTGCCGCACTAGTGAAAGTGTTCGGACTTCTCACGCCGTATTATGGGGTACGCTTAAGCCCCTGGTGTATTGGCCGTACCAGAGTGTACGGGTGCTGAATGTCATAAATGAACATATATATATATATATATATAAAATAAGAAAGAATAGAGAATGCAGTAATAGACTAGTGCTATGCATTGTTTATTCAAAAAGGTGCATTGAAGCAGAACAATACAAGTAGTGCGATAAGCAAGAAATAGGACTATTTGACATGTCCCCTCCAAGGGCGAGCTGTGGAAAGGTATTTAAAGCAGGTATTCACTCGTTATCAGAGACCACCTGGGAGTTCCATGGTGCGACATAGCTTTCTGCCTCCTTGGCTATTGTATCGTGTGTCCGATAATTGTACTGCCGAACGAGGCTTCCAGCGAGTAGAGTCCTGAAAGAGAGAAAAATTAACAAAGCGGGTAGCCCCTAGTGCGGTTGAGCCGCGCTTTTGGGGTGTGCCGTAGTCGTGCCCCCCCACCTATGCCCATGGTATTTTCAATGCGTAATTATGTACGCATGGCACGGATTTCACCGCTTGGCTAGGCCTGGGGTGGGGGACGCATTGCTATGCGAGCTCGGAACGCGCCAGGCGGTCTTGTTCCAGATTACTCCGGGCACGCTTGACGGCGTCCGGGCGTTTGATCGCCGAATTGGTGAATTGCCTTGAGAGGCTGCTTTGTGCTTCTGCTACAAGGGCCGCAGTGTGCTCCTTCGTTCTGAGAGAGCGCTCTGTGTTTCCATTGACTGTGATGACCCCCTGAGGTCCTGCAATCTTGAGCTTGAGGTATGCATAATGCGGTAACGCATTGAATCTTGCGAATGCGGTTCGCCCGAGCAGTGCATGATAGCCACTGCGGAACGAGATTATATCGAAGATTAACTCCTCGCTTCGGAAGTTATCCGGGGATCCGAAGACCAGTTCCAGTGTGACTGAGCCTGTGCAATGGGCCTCTACACCTGGTGTGATGCCTTTGAAGGTCATTTTTGTGGGTTTGATCCTTGAGGGGTCTATACCCATTTTGTGCACTGCATCCTGAAAAAGCAGGTTCAGGCTGCTGCCACCATCCATAATGACCCGAGAGAGGTGAAATCCGTCAATGATTGGGTCTAGGACCAATGCGGCGAATCTGCCACGACGGATACTAGTGGGGTGGTCCCTGCGATCGAAGGTGATCGGACAGGAGGACCATGGGTTGAACTTTGGGGCGACCGGCTCCAACGCATATATGTCCCTTAGCGCACGCTTCCGCTCCCTCTTGGGGATGTGGGTTGCGTATATCATGTTCACCGTATGCACTTGTGGGGGGAACCTCTTCTGTCCTCCGGTTTTCGGTGGCCGGGGCTCCTCCTCGTCATTGCTATGCAGCCCCTTATCCTTATTTTCGGCATTTAACTTGCCGGCCTGCTTGAACACCCAACATTCTCTGTTGGTGTGGTTGGCTGGCTTGTTGGGGGTGTCGTGTATTTGACACGAGCGATCGAGTATACGGTCCAAACTGGACGGGTCCAGAGTGCTTCTTTTGAATGGCTTTTTCCACTGATCGGGTTTAGAGCCTCTGAATCCGGCAGTGACTGCCGTATCTTCGACATTGTTGCTGTTGATGCGGCGCTTTGTTTGTTGCGATGTGACCTGCCATTGCTATCCTTGGTATCCGAAGTACCAGAGTTCTTTGATATGCTATTGCTACGAGCCAGCCAGTTGTCCTCTCCCGCGCAAAAGCGGGTCATGAGTGTCGTAAGGGATGCCATAGATTTCGGCTTTTCCTGACCAAGGAGCCGGGCGAGCCACTCGTCGCGGATGTTATGCTTAAAAGCTGCTAGGGCCTCTGCATCCGGACAATCGACGATTTGATTTTTCTTTGTCAGGAACCGTGTCCAAAATTTTCTGGCCGATTCCTCTTGCTGCTGAATTATGTGGCTCAAGTCATCGGCATCTGGTGGTCGCACATAAGTGCCCTGGAAGTTGTCGAGGAATGTGGCTTCCAGATCTTCCCAACAGCCAATGGATTCTGCTGGCAGGCTGTTGAGCCAATGCCGAGCTGGTCCTTTGAGTTTTAGTGGGAGGTATTTGATGGCGTGTAGATCGTCACCGCGGGCCATGTGGATGTGCAGGAGGTAGTCCTCGATCCATACCGCAGGATCTGTTGTACCATCGTATGATTTGATATTTACGGGTTTGAAACCCTCTGGGATTTGATGATCCATTACTTCGCCTGTGAAGCATAGGGGGTGTGCGGCGCCTCTATACTGGGCTATATCACGACGCAGCTCAAATGAGTCTTGTCTGCTGTGTTCGGCCCGGCCGGATTTACTTCTACTGTATCCGGCATGAAGGTTATCGTCTCGCGTAGTGGGGCGCCCTCGCGATCCATAGATCGATCTTGTGTGCTTTGCTTTATCCTCCAATACGTCTTGCAGGTCTAGCGTATTTCCCCATGCCTTGACGTTTTTATTTGAGTGGCGTCGGGGTGTGGCTTGAGCTTTTGGCTGAAATGCCTCTCTGTCGCGGCCATGAGGTGGCCGATCAGCCGCGTCGTACGCTGGAGATGTAGGCTTTAATGCTTCCTCCTCTAATCGGGGTAGCAGCCTGCGCTTTGGGTAACTCTTGGAGGGGCGTTCGAGTTCATATTCCTCGGCCGCAAGGACCTCGGTCCATCTGTCAGCTAGCAAATCTTGATCAGCTCGAAGCTGCTGTTGCTTTTTCTTAAGGCTATTTGCCGTGGCTATAAGCCGGCGCTTGAAACACTCTTGCTCGACGGGATCCTCATGCACGACAAATTTGTCATCATCGAGGCTTGCCTCGTCTTCGGAGGGAGGCATGTAATTATCATCCTCTCCATCTGCCGCTCTCTCTGGAGGGCTGGCTTCTCCATCCTCCTGCTCTAGATTTTGCTGGAGGGGATTGTCGTCATCTTCGGCACTGTCCGGAGTGCTGTTATCTCCGGTGCCGGTATCACTGCTTTTGCTTTGGCGAGACTTAGAGCGGCGCCGCTAACGTCGACGCTTGGGTTGCTTCTTGGAGGGGTCATCCTCCGCTGTCCCATCGCCATTGCCTTCTTTGGGTGTGTCCACCATATATATATCCTATGATGAGGTGGTTGTCCAGTGCCCTGTAGGCAGTGGTTCCTGTTCGTCTCCTGCATCGTCGTCCATACCGTCGATGTCTTCGGAGTCAAAGTCGAGCATGTCGGTCAAATCGTCGATAGTGGCTACTAAGTGGGTGGTGGGTGGGCGGCGAATTTCTTCGTCATCCGCATCCCAATCCTGCCGGACATAGTCCGACCAGGCCTCTCCTGATAAGGAGAGAGACCTTAATGAGTTCAGTATGTCGCCGAAGGGCGAGTGCTGAAAGATATCCGCGGAGGTGAACTCCATGATTGGCGCCCAGTCGGATTCGATAGGCACGGGCGCAGGCGGTTCAGAGTCCGTGGTCGGGGAAGAATCCGGCAGTTTGGAGTCACGGCTCTCATGAAGGGTAAGGTTGGTATTCAGCTCAATCGCCGCTGAGACTGCGGCCTCCGTGGAGGGGTCTAGCCACCCGTCCATGGATGGTGCAATTGGCTCCGGATTGAGGGCCGGAGCGGTTGCAGGTGCGATCTCCTGAACACTGTCCGAAGGCAGAGCTAAATCATGCTCATCGTGACCGTGCGGCGCACTCGGCAGGGGCTCGAATCCGTCGAAGATCAAGTCTCCGCGGATGTCGGCCGTGTAGTTTAAGCTTCCAAACCTGACCTGGTGGCCAGGGGCGTAACTCTCGATCTGCTCCAGATGGCCAAGCGAGTTGGCCTGCGGTGCGAAGCCGCCGAATACAAAGATCTGTCCGGGGAGAAAAGTCTCACCCTGGACTACATCACTATCGATGATCAAAGGAGCCATCAAGCCTAATGATGATGACACAGAGGAACTCTCAATGAAAGCACCAATGTCGGTGTCAAAACCGGCGGATCTCGGGTAGGGGGTCCCGAACTGTGCGTCTAGGCGGATGGTAACAGGAGACAAGGAACACAATGTTTTTACCCAGGTTCGGGCCCTCTCGATGGAGGTAAAACCCTACTCCTGCTTGATTGATCTTGATGATATGAGTATTACAAGAGTTGATCTACCACGAGATCGGAGAGGCTAAACCCTAGAAGCTAGCCTATGGTATGATTGTTGTTCTTGTTGTCGGTCCTACGGACTAAACCCTCCGGTTTATATAGACATCGGAGGGGGCTAGGGTTACACAGAGTCGGTTACAAGGAAGGAGATCTACATATCCATATTGCCAAGCTTGCCTTCCACGCCAAGGAGAGTCCCATCCGGACACGGGACGAAGTCTTCAATCTTGTATCTTAATAGTCCAATAGTCCGGCCAAAGGATATAGTCCGGCTGTCCGGATACCCCCTAATCCAGGACTCCCTCAGTTGTAACTAATGCATAAAAACTGGGTAATAAGGGAGTATGATCAATGTGTTACTTGCCTTGCCGACGATCCGCAAACCCTAGAGACTCGTAGTAGCACGCTTCGCACTCCGGGAATTCTATCGCAAACAAACCAATAGCATACATAAGCACTCAAGCACAGATGCAAGGGTAAAACTCAAATAAGAAGATCCGAACTGAAAGTTCAACTGAAGAGCTCCGATTCGCAAAAAGAATCAATCGAAACGGAGCTACGAAACTGAAACTACGATCAAAAGAACTTTGAACACAAATCTGCTTGAAACCAAATTTTAAATTGTCAAAACCTTGTTCAAGTTGATTAAACAGAAAGAGGGGCTTGAGATGAAGATTTTGGCATTGGTTTAACTGGACTTGGACGAACGGTTAAAAAGTTGCAAGGGTTTGAAGATTAGGGGCTGATCTATGATAAAATAATCGCGGATAGGTCCCTGGTGGAAAAAGAAAATAGAAAGAAAAATCTATCGGATGAACATCCGCTAACAGAGACGAACGGACAAACGTGTTTGCTAATACAAACGAACATTCGCAAACGAACTAAACCAAGAAAACCGGAGAAAAACCAAACAGATCTAAAAAACCGTATTTTTAAAAATCGGCATTTTTTTACCTAAACCGAAAAAACGATGAAGACCGGCAAATCCGGTGGTGGAGGCTTTCGGTGGGGCTCCGACGAGGTGAGGCGAGGCAGGACGGTGGCGTGGCGCGGGCGGCTAAGAAGCGGCGGTGGAGCTGCGGCAGCGGCGCGGGGCGGCGGGCTGCGGCGGCGTGCAGCGTGGCGGCGAAGTGCGGCGGCGGTGTGCGGCGCAGGCGGCGGGGCGGCTCGGGTGGCGAAGTGGGGGCGGGGCCGGGCGACAACTCTTAGTGCTTCTGGCCGAGGTGAAGATACCCCGAACAAAACCCTTAAAGAGATTACTTTCCATAGTGACGAGTGACGATAAATTTCAGCACGTAGTATAAATGTTTCCTTACCAAATTCCACTCACCAAAGGTGCTTCGCTCCTCGGCAATGGTGCCAGAAAATATTGTTGATGTACCACAAGTATATGGGATCAACCATAGTACTTTCTATAAGTAAGAGCGTCGAACCCAACGAGGAGCAAAAGGAAACGACAAGCGGTTTACAACAAGGTATTCTCTACAAGCACTGAAATTATCGGTAACAAATAGTTTGATAGCAAGGTAATTTGTAACGAGCAACAAGTAGCAATTGTAACAAAGCTGAAGCAAGGTAGCCCAATAATTTTATAGCAAAGGATAGGCCGAAACGGTCTCTTATAGTAAGCAAAGCGTTCTCGAGGACACACGGGAATTTCATCTTGTCACTTTCATCATGTTTATTTGATTTGTGTTCGCTACTTTGATAATTTGATATGTAGGTGGAGCGGTGCTTGGGTGATGTTCTTACTTGAACAAGCCTCCCACTTATGATTACCCCCTCTCACAAGCATCCGCAACTACGAAAGAAGAATTAAGATCAATCTAACCATAGCATGAAACATATGGATCCAAATCAGCCCCTTATGGAATAACGCATAAACTAGGGTTTAAGCTTCTGTCACTCTAGCAACTCATCATCTACTTATTACTCCACAATGCATTCCCTTAGGCCCAAGGATGGTGAAGTGTCATGTAGTCGATGTTCACATGACACCACTAAAGGAAGCAACAACATACATATCATCAAAATATCGAACGAATAAAAAATTCACATGATTACTTATGACAAGACTTGTCCCATGTCCTAAAGAACAAAACTAACTACTCACAAATCATATCCATGTTCAAGATTAGAGGGGTATTGAATATCATCAAGGATCTAAACATACAATCTTCCACCAAATAAACCAACTAGCATCAACTACAAGATGTAATCAACACTACTAGCAACCCACATGTACCAATCTGAGGTTTTGAGACAAAGATTGAATACAAGAGATGAACTAGGGTTTGAGATTAGATGATGTTGGTGAATATGTTGATGAATATTGATCCTCCCACGATGAGTTGGTTGTTGGTGATGTCGATGGCTTTGATTTCCCCCTCTCGGAGGGAAGTGTCCCAGGCGGAATCGCTCTGCTAGAGAGCAAACGTGCTCCTGCCCAGATTCCGCCTCAAGACGGCGGCGCTTCGTCCCAAAGTCTTCTCTTCATTTTTTTCTTGGGAAAATGGCATCATATAGGAGAAGATGGGCCACAGAGGCCTGCCAGGATCCCCACAAGGTACTAGGGCGCACCCAGGGGGTGGCCACGCCCTAGTGCCTTGTATGCGGCTGGTGGGTCTCCTCCGGTATTTCTTTGCTCCAATATTTTTATATATTCCATAAAAATCTCTGTGAAATTTCATCCCATTTGGAGTTGTGCAGAATAGGTATCTCTGATATAGCATTTTCAGGTATAGAATTCCAGCTGCCGGCAATCTCCCTCTTCATGTAAGTCTTGCAAATTAAGAGAGAGAAGACATTAGAATTGCATCACAAAGTATGATACTGATTAGAAACATTATAAATATCAGTAGGAAAACATGATGCAAAATGGATGTATCAGTGCTCCCAGTACACCCTTAGCCAAACTAAGCGGGAACGTAAGGGGTAAAGATAGGAGCCATCAGCCCAACTATTGACCAAGGACACAAGTCAGAACCAATGCATATATTGGCGAGAGGTATGAGGACATTACCGAGGACCCCGTGGAGTACATCGGTGTTTGGTGGGTTCAACTCTTAATGCAGCTCCCGGTTTGTGGTGCCAATGCTCAAAAGCATCCGGCAAGGTACCAAAAAAGTTATAGAAATCGTATATTGAAAAGAGAACGATGATGCACCATGAGTGTACATGTGGCCTGATATTTCGGGCGTCTCTTTTATTCAATAGTTTACAAGGTCAAGCCTAGTATCCGAGCTATAACTAAAGATACATGATTCGAAGAGTGTTACAAAGTCTGTC
The DNA here is from genome assembly GCA_032464435.1 of Aegilops umbellulata. Lineage (NCBI taxonomy): Eukaryota > Viridiplantae > Streptophyta > Magnoliopsida > Poales > Poaceae > Aegilops > Aegilops umbellulata. The sequence goes on along the minus strand of CP136056.1, from coordinate 475,698,562 downwards.
CGAAGAGCAAGTGCGCCGAGGTCCGAGCTTCTTGCTTCATGTCCAACATTGTTTCGTCATTGCATGTCCTTCCATATATCCCTACCAAACCAAGGATTGCAGGTTTTCTTTTTTTCGGTTGACTGTCCAAGCAGTGCCTCCTCGTCCAAAATGAGGGGTGTCGCTTCCTCCGAGTTCACCTTTTGTTTGATGATAATCAATGGTGATCAGGTGCATCAAAGTATCCCTCTACAGTGGGTGGATATATCCGTCTATGCTAAATTTTTAGACCCCGGTCGAGGTGTGATGTTTAAAACATGCGTAGTCTAGTTGCTGAGGTATGATGTAGTCGAACTTCCAACAACCTATGATTGTACGAGCGTTGGTGCCATTAGGGAACGAACCAACTCGAAGCCAGTGATTTAATATCCTGTCCAACTTGTGAATTTCGAGCTAGATGCTCGTATCCTGAGTGCCTTGACACATTTATCGATATCTGAAGTGTCGCCTCTGATGGGTTTGTGCTCCACTGTCCTCCATGGAATTTTTAGCACAAAATTGAGAATCCGAGGAACAAAATCCTCAATCCATATGGCAGGGTCCGATGCACCGTCGTATTGCTCGATATTTATGGGTTTAAACCCTTCCAGAAATTTGTGCTGCATGACCTCGCCTGTGAAGCACATTGGGTGGGTAGCTCCTTGGACCCTGGTGGTAGTGTGACGCATGTTAGACATGGTCACATTACGGTCATGCCGTGTAATTGCACACATCACCATTCTTCGCTAACCAAGCTAGGTATCCCACCTGTTCAGCAGGTGGGCGCTCCCTAGATTTATAGGTCGACCGCGGTGGAGCTTCGGGCCTTAAAAAGGTCTTTATTCCATAGATCGTATTTCTTGAAAGGTCCTGGTGGGTCTACTCCACCTCGGTGCTAAGAGGCTTTGATAATATTCTTGTTTTAGATGGCTGGCCTACCTCGGCCCCAAGGATGGCGGTCGGGTTTCTCGGCCCATTCACGGTTAATTAGCATGCTGCCTGAGCCTCCTCATCAAGCGCTGGCAGTAAGTTCCTGTGAAGGTAAGACTGATTAGCCCTGGTTTGCTCAAATTTGACCTCAAGTGCCTGCTCGGCCCCGAGGAGCTCGACCCATCTGTCGTTCAGTTCGTCCTTTTCAGTTTTGAGCCGCTGGGACTTCTGCTTGATGCTCTTGCCATGTTGGCCAATTGCTTGTGGAATGTTTCGAGTTGAGGTGCCTCAAGGGGCTCCTGGGCATCATACTCATCGGGGCAGAGGCTTCTATCTTCCTCGACCTTCAGAACATAATTGTCGTCATCGGGGCGTCTTCATACCCATTGACCATATCGTCTCCATTTGTTGTTGCCAGTGCTGACGTCATTACCAACGTTCTGGTTATCGTGAGCGGCATCTCCATTAGCGGCACCGCCGTTTCTGTGCCGCCATTACTCGCATCACCATTGTCATTGCCTCCATTACAACAGCCCCTATGTCGGCGCTTGGGGGGTTTTGCGCTTCCTCCTCCGTCCTTGGGAGTGTCCACCATGTATACATCATAGATGGAGGTAGCTGCCCATTTGCCGGTATGAGTGACCTCAGGCGACGAAGTAGAGTCTGACATCTCGCCGACATCTTCATCCATGTTGGTTGCCTCCTCAAAGGCACTGGGTAGAACGTTGGTTAAATTCTCGAAGGTAGCGAGTAGGTGGGTGGAGGGTGGGTTGAAAATTCCAGCTTCTCTAGATTTTTCCTAGATCTGATCATAAACCAAGGTCCGTCGTCTAAGATTTCAATGCTCTGGATCCAATCTAACATCTCATTCAAAAGCCCATTGTCGGCCTCGCCCCTATCTTGTCTGAAGGTTGGGCTTACCTGAAGTTTGCCCAAGATCCCATCTAACATGGCTTCGGGAATATTTTTGGTCAAACTTGTCGTCTGATCCGTCGGGGTAATGTTTGGCTCTGGGCTCGAAGCTAGATCCAAGGTGTGATCCATACCATGATCCTGATCCGAGATTGAATCTGAGATCGACATGAAGGCATCGGCGAGGTCTTTGGCAGGTCTGACACCCAGCCTGAAAGCACGAGTTCATCGCAGGCATCCACAGCGTACTCCCTGATGGTATGTCCTGCAGCAAAGTTTTCGATCTGGCCATGGTGGCTAGTGGAATCGACGTAGAGCGTGACACCACCAAAGACAAAGAGTTGTCGGAGGAAGAAAGTCTTCCCACAGCCAATGTTGTCGCTGATCTGAAGGTGCGCCATCGAGTCGTCTTGACCACACAGAGGGACATGTATGGGCCACCAATGTCGAGGTTGAATCCGGTCGATCTCAGGTAGGGGGTCCTGTCGTGGAATTGTCACGGCAGATGTCCTAGGGTGAGGACTTATTCGCGAGGCCAACGCATCCATGTGGTAGCTTGAGAGGGGTTGAGCGGAATCGAGAGACACAACACAAGACAAGGATTTAGACAGCTTCGGGCCCCGGGAAACATCATCCGGTAATAGCCCTACATGATGTTTGTGGCTAGGTCTCATTATGCTCTCGATGGATTCGCCGGTAAACCGGCTCTTTGTGTCTAGCCCTAGAGATTGTTTCTTCTTCTCTCCCCCTTTGGGGAGCCCTGCCCCTCCTTATATATGTTGAAGGGGCGGGTTACATGACTAGTCCTAGTAGGATTAGAATTACTCTATTACAAGTGGAGTCCTAGTCTTGCTTCCTTTGTAAGGGAATATTCCTTGTGCTTTCCTCATAAACCGGCCCACCATTAAACATGAACCGGCCTTCTGGGCCTTGGGCCTTGTCATCCAACTGTCCCGCACGCCGGATCACCAGTGAGTCATAATGACCAGGTGGGTTGCTTGTAAACCGCCAGGTCAGGGCGGGTCACCAGTGAATCGCCAAGTGTCAGCCAGATCTCAAGTAAACCGCCAAGTCCAGTCGGGTTATACTTCCGGCCGGTTTACGCCGTGGGGTATATCCCCGACATTAGCCCCCAGTTTAATTTGGATTTGTCCATGTTAAACTGATCTGCAACATAAACACAAGAACAAATTTGGCGAGTTGTGCTCCGGGTTAAGAATTCTTGTAGACCGACACCTGATTATCCTTAAGTCCTTGTCATTCCCTCCTTCTAGAAAATACGGATCAATAACCAGCTTCATACTTTAAATTGCTGACGTTGGTTTCTCATAGAAAAATATTGTGAAGAATAATCCACTTGAGTCGGCTTCCAAAATGCCGGCTTAAGAAATTTTGGTCTTGAAATACTCATCTGATATCCGGGCGGTTTGAAGATGTAAAACTTGCCGGTCTAATATTACCAAAATTGTCGGGTTATAAAAACTGATAATTCCGGGTCATGATTCTTGCTAACGCCGGTTCATGATTGTTGCCAACGCCGGTTCATGATTATTGATGATGCCGGGTCATAATAATTGGTGACACCGTGTCAATCTGGTTAGCTCAAAACAGAGAATTTGAAAATATTTCTCTGATAATAGTATAATACTTGTAGCCCCCAAGTCTTGAGCAGAACAAAGTGATGGCTTAAGACTTGCTTCAATATAAATACTGCCACTTTCGAAGAAATCCATGTTGTTCATCCCAGTCACTAGTAAAAACTGAATACTCCATATTATGTAGCCCCCAAGTGCCGGGTTGTCATGCTTGCAGCAACCTGGGACTTGTAATTGACTGATGCCCATAAAACTTCAACCAATGTAGCCCCCAAGGGTCGGGTCATTATGCAATAATGAGCAGGGACTTTATAAATATGATCATGTAGACTTGAGCAGCAATGTGTAGCCCCCAAGGGTCGGCTAATTATGATATGATGAGTCGGGTCTTCAAAAAAGGCCTATAAAATGACTTTGCATTAGCCTCCAAGTGTCATGGTGCATGCTTGCAGCGACATGAGACTTGCATGTAACCTTAATTTGAATAATGTAGCCCCCAAGTGTCGGGTCGTAAGCCTGCAGTGACTCGGGACTATTCCTTCCATTGTAGAATAAATCATATCCTTTGATAAAATAATAGTCATTGTGCTAAAGAGACTTTGAAAACCTCAATAATACCGGTTATTAATAACCATAATCCAGCCATGTTGGGTATTCAAGATAATATAATCCGGTATGAAAACCTTATTCATTCAATATCATAATGAAAATTCAGCCAAGTTTGACTATTTGAATAATATAACCCAATGATTTATAAGCGCATGATTCCAATGGCGCCATCCAAATATATACTGGCGACTTATAGTCCCAAGCCAGGCTGGTTTAATAAACACCGGATAATTTCTCATCATATACTGGCGACTTATCGTCTTAAAGTCAGGCCGGTTTAATAAAGACTGGATAATTTATCATCATACTGGCGACATATAGTCGAAAACCAGGCCGTTTAATAAACGACGGCGATTTATAATCATGCTTTACTCAACCTGTTTCTGCATACAACAAGTTTAAAGTGTCCTGGCGGTTTACCGCCGGACGGGTCATAGTGCCCAACATATAACCCGGGTATATAACCAAGGCTGCACTTAGGAATAAGCAAATATGAAATATATCATACCTGTGACATCGAATCACATTGTTGGTTTTACCAACTTTTTGTAGTAAGGGTGATAACCCCAATCTTGAGTAATGATAACTCCTTTCATACTGTGCCGGTTTATGATAAAACCGTGTCGGGTTGTGATAAACACAAGATTAACTATATATAATACTGGTGACTTTGAGTTAAAGCCAGACCGGGTTGATAGTCTCCAGATTAAGATTTGAGCATGTTCTGTCAATTTGTAATTGACAGTCGAACCGGTTTAACAATGCCGGTTTTAAAATGCAACAAAAGAAATGTTTATAAAAAAGAAACATAATTAAAGCAAAGGCAGAGATAAAACCATTGCAAATGAGGCTTTGAGCCGATCAAGAGGCATTACCATGATCGGACACGACCAGGCCCCCAAAAAGCGTAGCTATGGTTCGAGTCAGCCAGGTCCCCAAATGATGCATTGGCATTACGCTGATCAAGAGGTGTAGCGATGGTTCGGGTTCGACCAAAGCCCCCAAGTGATGCTGTGGCACTAGGCCGATCAAGAGGCGTGACTATGGTTCAGACTTGACCAAGTCCCCAAGTGATGTTGTGGCTTTATGCCTATCAAAAGGTGTTGCTATGGTTCGGACACGACCTGTGACGCCCCCGATTCAATCGTACACTAATCATGCACGCAAATGTGTACGATCAAGATCAGGGACTCACGGGAAGATATCACAACACAACTCTACAAATAAAAATAGTCATACAAGCATCATAATACAAGCCAGGGGCCTCGAGGGCTCGAATACAAGTGCTCGATCATAGACGAGTCAGCGGAAGCAACAATATCTGAGTACAGACATAAGTTAAACAAGTTTGCCTTAAGAAGGCTAGCACAAACTGGGATACAGATCGAACGAGGCGCAGGCCTCCTGCCTGGGATCCTCCTAACTACTCCTGGTCGTCGTCAGCGGGCTGCACGTAGTAGTAGGCACCTCCAGAGTAGTAGGAGTCGTCGTCGACGGTGGCGTCTGGATCCTGGGCTCCAGCATCTGGTTGCGGCAACCGGGTAGAAGGCAAAGGGGGAAAAGGGGGAGAAAAGCAACCGTGAGTACTCATCCAAAGTACTCGCAAGCAAGGAGCTACACTACATATGCATGGATATATGTGTAAAGGGCCATATCAGTGGACTGAACTGCAGAATGCCAGAATAAGAGGGGGGTAGCTAGTCTTATCGAAGACTACGCTTCTGGTCGCCTCCGTCTTGCAGCATATAGAAGAGAGTAGACTGAAGTCCTCCAAGTAGCATCGCATAGCATAATCCTACCCAGCGATCCCCTCCTCGATGCCCTGTTAGAGAGCGATCACCGGATTGTATCTGGCACTTGGAAGGGTGTGTTTTATTAAGTATCCGGTTCTAGTTGTCATAAGGTCAACGTACAACTCCGGGTCGTCCTTTTACCGAGGGAGACGGCTATTTGAATAGATAAACTTCCCTGCAGGGGTGCACCACATAACCCAACACGCTTGATCCCATTTGGCCGGACACACTTTCCTGGGTCATGCCCGGCCTCGGAAGATCAACATGTCGCAGCCCCACCTAGGCACAACAGAGCGGTCAGCACGCCGGTCTAAACCTAAGCGCGCAGGGGTCTGGGCCCATCGCCCTGAGCACACCTGCACGTTGCGAACGCGGCCCGAAGCAGACCTAGCAGCCTCCAGTACAACGGAAGTCACGTTACGCGGCCCAATCTGGCGCGCGCCGCTCAGTCGCTGACGTCAAGAAGTGCTTCGGCTGATACCACGACGCTGAGTGCCCATATCTTTCCCGCGTAGTTGGTTAGTGCGTATAGATCAAATGGCTAGACTCTGATCAAATACCCAGATCTCGTTAAGCGTGTTAAGTATCCGCGAACGCCAACCAGGGCCAGGCCCACCTCTCTCCTAGGTGATCTGAACCTGCCATGTCACTCCGCCACAAAGTAACAGTCGGGGGCCGTCGGGAACCCAGGCCCACCTCTACCGGGATGGAGCCACCTGCCCCTTCAGCCCCCATCTCCGAACAGTATCACAGGTAATGTAACAGTGTAAAGTATATAGTATATGCCCGTGATCACCTCCCGAAGTGATCACGGCCCAGTAGTATAGCATGGCAGACGGACAAGAGTGTAGGGCCACTGATGGAACACTAGCATCCTATACTAAGCAGTAGGATTGCAGGTAAAGGTATCAACAGCAGTATCAAAGACAGGCTATGCATCAGGATAGGATTAACGAAACCAGTAACATGCTACACTACTCTAATGCAAGCAGTATAGAGGAGAGTAGGCGATATCTGGTGATCAAGGGGGGGGGGCTTGCCTGGTTGCTCAGACAAGGAGGGGTCGTCAACACCGTAGTCGAACGGGGCAGCAGCAGCGTCAGTCTCGGCGTCTATCGAGAGAAAAGGGGGGAGAAACAGATGCATAACGAAGCATGACAAAGCAAAGCGTGATGTTAGGCGTGCCCTAACGCGGTATGAGATGATACCTGTGAAGGGGGGAAACATCCGGGAAAGTATCCCCGGCATTTTGCGTTTTCGGGCAAAGGAGCCGGAGGAGGAAAGTTGCGAGTTGGATAGGTTAGGGATGCGTGGCGGACGAACGGGTTGCGTATCCGGGTTCGTCTTGACGTTCTGAGCAACTTTCATGTAGAAAGTATTTTCATCCGAGTTACGGATTAAAAGATATGCTTTTCTAAAGTTTTAATCATTTTTAGAATTTATTTAACTATTTAAAATCTAACCTTATCCAGAATAGTGCACGCTGACGTCATCATGACGTCAGCAGTCAACAGGGAGTTGACTGGGTCAATCTGACGTGTGGGACCCACTGGTCATGGACTGTTTAGTCTAACCAGTGTTTAACTAATCTAACTATTGTTTAATTAAGCTAATTAGTTAATTAGGTTAATCTAATTCGATTTAATTAAGTTAATTAATTCTTTAATTAATTAGTTAATTAATTATTTTCATTATTGTATACTTTTTTTATTTTTTTTCTAAAACCATTCTGGTCGTGGGGGCCCGCTGGCAGGGCACATCTGGCCAGTGGAGCGGGCTAACGGGGCTGCGGGAGCGGGGCTGCCCGTTTGGGTGCCCACCCAGGCCAGTGGAGGCGCGCGGGGGGGGGGGTTCGTAGCCGGCGACGAGGTGCGACGGGCGGCAGGCGGCCAGTGGCGAGCGGGGCCACGGCGCAAGGCGGGCGCGTGGTCGGGGTCGGACTGGGCAGCGAGCCTATGGCCGGAGACGAGGCCAGGGGCGGACGTGCGGATCCGGCAAAGGCCAGCGCGCAGTGGGGCGAGGACGCGGCCGGCAGCCACGGCGAGCGGAAGCGGGCACTAGAAGGGGTGGGGTGAAGGCGGAGACGGTCGCGGGGCAAGGCGCGAGAGGGAGCGGGCTCGCGCGCATGGCGCGTAGGCGCGGCGAGGCCGGGAGCACGACGGCAGCAGTACGGGGCGGCACCAGCGCGGACGACCTTGGGAAAGGGGTAGGGGAGATGGGGTCATACCCCCGGTGCAGGGGTTCGGTCGGCGAAGCTCGGGGCGGTCGGCGTGGAGGGGACGAGGAGGCGGCAGTCCGGCGAGCTGGCGAAGGTGTCGAGGTCCGGCGACGGCCACGACGAGGTGGCAGCATTCGGCGACGGCGTGGCGAGGTAGAGGCCTCGGGCGGCGTCTCGCGGTGCGAAGGAGGGCGAGGCGACGACAGCGGGTGGTCGGCGGGGGAGGCCGCGGGGCGTCGGGGGGCGGACGGATCGGGGTCGTTCCCGATCCAGATCGGTAGCGGGAGGAGAGAGCGAGAGGGGGAGTGGGGAGTGGGGGGTTACGGTTAGGGTTTCCCCCCCTCCTGGGGATAAGGTAGGGGCGGGTCGGCCAGCTGGGCCAGGTGGGCCGGCCTGGCCGGTGAGCTGGGCCGTCTGGCCCAGTTGGCCAGGGGGGCCCTTTTATTCTTTTTAGTTTTGTTTTGTCTTTTGCTTTTGTATTTTCTTTTCTTTTATTTCTGTTTTATCTTTGTTTCTTATTGTTTTAGTTTTTTGTGAAATATATACTTGGCATCTAATTTGGTATATCAATTTAGTCCACTGCCACAAAAACTCTAGTTCCCAAATAATTTAGTTTGATATTTTATTTAATTAGTGAAGGCATTTAAATAATTAGTTTTGCTACTATTTGAATCATTATGGTGTAGTTAAGCATTTCATAAAAGTTTGGTTTCACCACCCCATTTACCTATGATTTATCCGACACATTTAGAACATTTTAGTTTTATTTTTGGAAACTTTTGTTGTTTGCCTTAATTCAATTTTGAATTTGAATCGGTTTTGAACTATCCCGAGATTAACTACAGTGACATAGGTGACGTGGCATCATTAGCAGAGAATTACTGTAGTCTAATTATCCGGGCGTCACACGACCAAAGCCCCCAAGTGATGCTGTGGCATTGCGCCGATTAAGAGATGTAGCTATGGTTCGGATACTACCAAGCCCCCAAGTGATCAATAATATGATAAGCCAATAAGCCATGATACCCATGTTTGAACCGCGCATCATGGCAGCAGGTCCTCTTTGGCATCCTTTAACTTTTTGCAAGAGATAAATCCTTCTTGAACCGGATGTTAAACCGGATATTGAGAGCTTCAAAGCTTTGTGGGAGACATCCTTCCCTTGAACCGGATTTTAAACCGGAATCTTCATTTTCAGCCGGAAATTTTCTGACGGCCTTTAAACTCGAACTTGTGAGAAGTTAATTCCTTTTTGAACCGGACATTGTTAAACCGGATTTGAGCGCTTCAGAGCTTTGTGGGAGAATAGATTTCCCTTGAACCGGATGGTAAACCGGATATTGAGAGCTTTAGTGAGACTGACTTCCCTTGTACCGGATTTTAAACCAGAGTCATTTCTGGTGACCCAGAACTTCTTCATTGAGCTGGGTTTTTGTAACTGTTATATACTTTCTAAGCCGGAAATTTTCTGACGGCCTTTAAATTTTCATCAATATAACAGTAGCCTCTGGGACCGGGTTATCTTTCGCTCCATCGTCCTGGGGTTCTTAAACTTGCTGAGACTGGCAAGATTTGCTGAATCATGTCATCGTAGCCCCCGAGTTTCAAAGGTGACTCGAGGAGTTGGCTTGAAAGTCTCCGTATTTGACCGTGATATGAACCGGCATAACTTGTATATCATTGGTGTTGATAGCACGATGTGAATCCACAGAAGGTTGAGGTGACTGCGGCGGGTTGTAAATGATCCCGTATGAGCCGTGTCAGCAACTCGGTCAATGGTTCCTTACAACTGGTGATTTGAAGTTAACCAAACTGTAGCGGCGGCGACTTGTGCGCCTGCCCATTGGGCCGTCTAGTGCAGACGGCGGTTGATAGTATATGATAATTTGCCTCCATTTTGTGTGAAGGAAAACCGGGCTACCCAAGCTGTGACTTGCTCATACTCAATAAACAGCTCACGCAGACCAGTGCGGCCTGGTGTGCTGATGTAGACCAGGCCGCGATAGACGGACAGTAAAGACGTCCGCAATATTAGAGGTGTCTCGGACAGATGAATCGGCCGCGGCGTTGTAAGCCGGTGCGGACGGGTGAGTCAATCGCGGCGTTGTAAACCGGTGCGGACGAGAAAGTCGGCCACGATGTTGATGTAGACTGCACAGTAGGGCGGCGGCTTACATGTGTGTTGACATAGACCGGACCGTGTGTTCGTCAAGCAGTGCAACACAGACGGTCGTCAGTGCAGACTGATGTCGGTGCGCGCCCCATGTCCGCAGTATAACAATAATTTCACCTGTGAATAATATACCATAGGGCAGTGTGATGATGTTTAGAGGAATAAAAATGTACTAATAAAATGTATAGGAGGGATAACACCTGATTTTGTTTTTGCCAGAAGATCGTAGATGCTGGTGCCAGATAATGCTGAATAATATATGCACGCTTTGAGCTCCACCCACGTGACCTTCCTTTGTCTAGTACTGTTGTAACTTGGATTGTTTTTCTTGCCCTCAATAGTAGTCGTCGGTCATAGCCTCATAGGCAACACTCTAGCGGCAGCTCTACAATGAAACGAGGCAGAGAGGCCTTGGTCTTTTCCGCCAGTGAATACTCCATATAGTCTGATTGACCGATTCTGCCTTCATATATCAACGAAGAAAAAAACCCTTTGGTTTTGCCTGCTTTTGAACGAGCTTATCATATGAAATTCCTCTGATCTTGCGCGTGTACACAGCCAGACGTAGTTGGACGAGCCTAACAGATGATTGCGCGTGAGCATTTTGCAAATGACTTGAACGGACCATAAACTTGTACCCTTGGCGCATGTCCATCGGTCTTTAGGCAGCTCGGCCCTTTGGTATGGCGCAGAGATAGGTGATTTTGACTGAGGGTTTGAGTACAATATCTGCTATATTTTCTGTTGGAGTTAGACTTGCTGTCCATCAATAAGTGATCAAGTTCGTTGTGGCCATGGCCTTTCCAAAATTCCGGACGTATCTGACTGACTGATGGAGGAGTACAGACGTTGAACTAGTACTAGCATAGCCTCACATCACTTCCTCTTTTTGTGAATGTTTTAACTAGAAAACTCCATGTTGCTTTCAGCCCCTGCACCGTGATCAGTTTATGGTCCATACAGGCCAGTGTTTTCCATGTCCAGAACCTGATGAAACTGAACCATCACCATTGAAATTACGCCTGTCTTGTTCTCTGTCCACGCCCTGTATGGGGTATGTGCGGCCAATGGACCGGAGTGCAGAGGCGACGCGAGGTCAGGCTCGTAGGTGGCTTGACGCGCCGGTCATCCGGAGTGAAAACGAGCGGAGGTGACCCCTCGGGACCGCAACGGCGGGGGCAGCTCAGGGCGGCTCAGCAAACGGCACGGGAAGGCCAGCTCGGGGTAGACCACAGTGGAGACGACGGCTTGGCACGTCGGGTAGCTCAACGTAGGGGGGTTCTTCGGTGGTGGCTCGATGCGGGACGGCAGCTCAAGGCAGGGTGGCCCCGGCGCGGTGAGGGCTGCTAAGGGCCGGCCACAGCAGAACAAGCGGCTCGTCAAGGCAAGCGCCATGGAAGCGGTTTGATATGAGCCATGCGGAGGCCCGCCGGCGACGGCGACTCAGGGAAGGCGAGGTGCGACGGTGACTCGGATGGGAGGTGGTGAGGTGAGGCCGTGCGCCTGCCGCGGAAGGGTGACCCGGCCGGATTGGCGGCGGCGACTTCGGCGATTTGGCGATGGAGGGGCAGTCTGGAGGTGCAGGGCCGTGGCAAAGGCGGAGGCCGCAGCAGCGGCTCGGCCGCGGCTGTGGAGGTGAAGATGACGGCGAGGCGGGGCCCGAGCGGCGGTCCACAGGCCGCCCTCGGCCGGGGCGGATCATAGCAGCAAGGAGGAGGCGAGCTCTGCGGCAACTCGGGAACGGGCGGCTTAGCACGATGGGGCCCCGGCCAGGCGAGGCGCCGACTCGAGGAGCCACACAGGCAGCGGCAGGCGGAGAAGCGGAGACAGCCACTCGGGGCACGGCGACGTGGGAACCAGCCCGGAGCAACGATGGTCGGGGGCCGAGGCGCGAGGCGGGAGCCGGCCCGGAACAGCGGAGTCCGTGCCCACGACCCTATCCTCTTCCGGATCGTGGTTGACCAGACTTTTTTTTAGACGTCTCCAGCTACTCCCTCCTTCCATCTATATAGGGCCTAATGTATTTTTCGATGCTAACTTTGACCAAATATTAGAGCAATAATATATGACATGCAACTTACACAAATCACATCGTTAAATTCGTGTGTGAAAGGAGCTTTCAATGATATAATTTTCACATCGTGCATGTCATGTACTATTAATCTTGTCAGTAGTCAAAGATGGTCTTAAAAAACAATTAGGCCCTATATAGATGGAAGGAGGGAGTAGCACTTTCCTTCTTGACGTGACGCGTAGTAGTCTGTGGACTCGTATTGAATCCATTGTGCTTCGGTGTTTGCCGCGGCGAAAGCTCACGCTGATCTCGTCGACTTGTGGTGGCTTAGATGCAGCCCTATTCTTGATCTCAATCCTGTATCTGATGTTTCAAACTTTAATCATGACTATGATCAGAACTCAATGAATTTGCCAATTCTTCTCCATCGGATGAATTGCGAGCTTCTCGAACCCTAAAAAAGATCCCTTCAAGAACTCAACACCATCGTGCGCGAGCCCCACGGTGGGCGTCAACTGTCGTGGAATTGTCACGACAGATGTCCTAGGGTGAGGACTTAGTCGCGAGGCCAACACATCTATGTGGTAGCTTGAGAGGGGTTGAGCGGAATCGAGAGACGCGACACAAGACAAGGATTTAGATAGCTTCGGGCCCCGAGAAACATCATTCGGTAATAGCCCTACATGCTGTTTGTGGCTAGGTCTCATTATGCTCACGATGGAGTCGCCGGTAAACCGGCTCTTTGAGTCTAGCCCTAGAGATTGTTTCTTCTTCTCTCCCCCTTTGGGGAGCCCTGCCCCTCCTTATATATGTTTAAGGGGCGGGTTACATGACTAGTCCTAGTAGGATTAGGATTACTCTATTACAAGTGGAGTCCTAGTCTTGCTTCCTTTGTAAGAGAATATTCCTTGTGCTTTCCTCATAAACCGGCCTACCATTAAACATGAACCGTCCTTCTGGGCCTTGGGCTTTGTCATCCGTCTGTCCCGCACGCCGGATCACCAGTGAGTCATAATGACCAGATGGGTTGCTTGTAAACCGTCAGGTCAGGGCGGGTCGCCAGTGAATCGCCAAGTGTCAGCCGGATCTCAAGTAAACCGCCAAGTCCAGCCGGGTTATACTTCCGGACGGTTTACGCCGCGGGGTATATCCCCGACAGGTCCCGAGCTAGTGATCTTGGCTACATGGTAATAGGACAAAGAGGGACATGATGTTTTACCTAGGTTCCGACCCTCTGGAAGAGGTAAAACCCTACGTCATGATTCTGTTGTATTGATTGTGGATGGGATACAAAGTACAGGATGCTCTACCTCGAGATCGTATGTTGATACGTCTCCAATGTATTTATAATTTATGAAGTATTCATGCTGTTATATTATCATTCTTGGATGTTTTACAATCATTTTATAGCAACTTTATATCATTTTTGGGACTAACCTATTGACTCAGTGCCCAGTGTCAGTTGCTGTTTTTTGCTTGTTTTTTACATCGCAGGAAATCAATATCAAACAGAGTCCAAACACCCTGAAACTTTTTGTGGATTTTTAATGGACCAGAAGACATCCAGTGGGCCAGAGAAGCACCTGGGGGTGCACTGAGGGGGGCACAACCCACCAGGGCACACCTGGGGGCCCAGGCACGCCCTGGTGGGTTGTGCCCACCTCGCTGGCCTCCCTCACCCCCTCTTTGCCTTATAAATCACCAAATATTCCAAAAACCCTCGGGGTAACCCTAGATGAGAAGTTCCACCACCACAAGCCTCTGTAGCCACCGAAAACCAATCTAGACCCCGTTCCGGCAGTCCGCCGGAGGGGGAAATCATCACCGGTGGCCATCCTCATCATCCCTGCGGCCACCATGATGAGGAGGGAGTAGTCCACCCTCGGGGCTGAGGGTTTGTACCAGTAGTTATGTGTTTAATCTCTCTCTCTCTCCCTCTCTCTCTCTCGTTCTTGAGATGTCACGATCTTGATGTATCGCGGGCTTTGTTAATATAGTCGGATCATATGGTGTTTCCCCTCTCTTTCTTGTTGTGATGAATTGATTTTTCCCTTTGAGATTTCGTTCTTATCGAATTGAATACTTTTATGGATTTGAGAACACTTGATGTATGTCTTGCTATGAATACCCGTGGTGACAATGGGGTATCGTATTAATTCACTTGATATGTGTTTTGGCACTCAACTCGCGGATTCTCGAGGTGACATTGGAGTAATCTATGCATAGGGGTTGATGCACGTTCTCGTCTTTGTTTCTCAGGTAGAAATCTTGGGGCACTCTTTGAGGTTCTTTGTGTTGGATTGAGTATTATGAATCTGAAATTGTTTGGTTGCAGGGTTGTTTGAGAGAGACCATCTTCATCCTATGCCTCCCACGTATTGATAAATCTTAGTTCATCCACTTGAGGGAAAATTGCTACTGTCCTAAAAAACTCTGCGCGTGGAGGCCCAACACGAGTCTACAAGAACAAGTTGTGTAGTAGACATCATATGAGAATGTCTCTAACCCTACAGTCTAAATACCTCGGCTTATATAGGGATCGGGGGGTGCCTAGGGCTACATGTACGTCGGTTACATCAAGGGATAAACATGTCGATGATTCAAACATGTCTTAGAGTATGCGCCAAGCCTTCGGAGGACTCCATCTTGAGTACACCATGGGGCATGGCAACGCAGCCCACTTGTCGGTCGTGTGGGGGTCCTCGGCCCAGCCCATGATTGGGGGCCGACTTGGTTAGTGTTGGGGAACATAGTAAATTCAATAAATTTCCTACGCACACGCAAGATCATGGTGATGCATAGCAACAAGAGGGGAGAGTGTGTCCACGAACCCACGTAGACCGAAAGAGGAAGCGTTAGCACAACGCGGTTGATGTAGTCATACGTCTTCACGATCTGACGAATCAAGTATCGAATGCACGACACCTCCGAGTTCAGCACACGTTCAACTCGATGACGTCCCTCGAACTCCGATCCAGCCGAGCTTTAAGGGACAGTTCCGTCAGCACGACGGTGTGTGATGATGATGATGTTCTACCGATGCAGGCCTTCGCCTAAGCACCGCTATGATATGAACGAGGTGGATTATGGTGGAGGGGGCACCGCACACGGCTAAGAGATCCAAGGGATCAATTGTTGTGTCTCTAGGGGGTGCCTCCCTCCCCGTATATAAAGGAGTGGAGGAGGGGGAGGGGGCCGGCCACCCTTGGCGCGCCCCATGAGGAGTCCTACTCCCACCGGGAGTAGGACTCCCCCTTCCATGTTGGAGTAGGAGAGGAGAGGGAAGGAGAGAGGGGGGGAAGGAAGGGGGGGCGCCGCCCTCCCTCCTTGTCCAAGTCGGACTTGGGGGGAGGGGCGCGCGGCTGCCCCTTGGCCGCCTCTCCTTTTCCACCACTTGGGCCCATGAGGCCCAATAACCTCCGAGGGGGTTCCGGTAACCCTCCGGTACTCCGGTATATATCGGATAACCCCTGGAACCATTCCGGTGTCCGAATATAGTCGTCCAATATATCAATCTTCATGTCTCGACCATTTCGAGACTCCTCGTTATGTCCGTGATCACATCCTGGACTCCGAACTACCTTCGGTACATCAAAACACATAAACTCATAATATAACTGTCATCCAACTTTAAGCGTGGGGACCCTGCGGGTTCAAGAACTATGTAGACATGACCGAGACACGTCTCCGGTCAATAACCAATAGCGGAACCTGGATACTCATATTGGCTCCTACATATTCTACAAAAATATTTATCGGTCAAATCGCATAACAACATATGTTGTTCCCTTTGTCATCGGTATGCTACTTGCCCGAGATTCGATCGTCGGTATCTCAATACCTAGTTCAATCTCGTTACCGGCAAGTCTCTTTACTCGTTCCGTAATACATCATCCCGCAACTAACTCACTAGTTGCTATGCTGCTAGGCTTAAATGATGTGCATTACCTAGAGGGCCCAGAGATACCTCTCCGACAATCGGAGTGACAAATCCTAATCTCGAAATACGCCAACCCAACAAGTACCTTCAGAGACACCTGTAGAGCACCTTTACAATCAGCCAGTTACGTTGTGACGTTTGGTAGCACATAAAGTGTTCCTCCGGTAAACGGGAGTTGCATAATCTCATAGTCATAGGAACATGCATAAGTCATGAAGAAAGCAATAACAACATACTAAACGATCAAGTGCTAAGCTAACGGAATGGGTCAAGTCAATCACATCATTCTCCTAATGATGTGATCCCGTTAGGGTGTGTTTGGTTGAGGAATCAAGTGGAATGGAATGTCATGGTTCTGTGACATTCCGTTCCACTGGAATGGGTTGATTCCGTTCCTATGTTTGATTGGGGCAAGTAGGTGTAATGGAATGGTTCCATTTGAGTGTTTGGTTGGAGCTACATAATAAAAGACATTTGATTCATCTCACCTATTTCATAAGAATAATGTCACACATATGCATAATTATCACTAGTCTTTTTATTCTTAACATATACATGTCAAAAATCTGTAAAAAATACTGCCCTAAAAACTATCAAAATACAAGGCATAGATGTCAAAAGATCTGGCAAAATACAAGTCATTTACTCAAAACGTGCCTGCTATTATTAGGAAAAGCTACCAAGCTTCAAAACGTAATAATGTTTCCGAATTGTTTCACCAGTTGATTGTCGTTGCTTGCCCAAGTGTGGCACATAGACGAAGACCAGGGACTAGCACTACAGCCAGAGCTCGCAGTCGCTAGTCGGCACCACACGGTTGCCACTGAGGAACAGCGAGTAGTTCACCAGCACATGGCTTGCAAGGCGCAACCGCCCGTCGTGATCCACCTTCACCCCGCGGAGATCCACATCGGCCTGACATGGAGCATCGCCGGAGATCCAAATCGGCCCGACGCGGAGCTTTTAGGCGAGAGAGATGCACTACCGGAGAGGGAGAGACGTCCCTCGAGAGGAGGGAGGAGGAGAGGTGGCGCCGGAGTGGGCGAGACGAGAAGGCGCAGATCGAGAAGGAGAGAGAGATGACGGAGTGGCGACGGCGCGGTGCTGCAATAGAGTTCGGGGATGAGGGAGTCGTGGGGGAAGGGAAGGCGAGGCCGAGCCGTTCCATGTGGTTCCTCCAAATCGGAAGTACGAGCGTATTCCGGATCTAAGGGGAATATTCCGCTCGCGGGAATGGGTGGGTTCCGGCTGTTGGCTGCTATCAAACACGAGAACGAGACCTAAGCACGGGACGGACCCGTTACATTCCACCCGATGACCAGAACCAAACACACCCTTAATCAAATGAAAACTCTCTGCCTATGGCTAGGAAACATAACCATCTTTGATCAACGAGCTAGTCAAGTAGAGGCATACTAGTGACACTCTCTTTGTCTATGTATTCACACATGTATCATGTTTCCGGTTAATACAATTCTAGCATGAATAATAAACATTTATCATGATATAAGGAAATAAATAATAACTTTATTATTGCCTCTAGGGCATATTTCCTTCAGTCTCCCACTTGCACTAGAGTCAATAATCTAGATTACACAGTAATGATTCTAACACCCATGGAGCCTTGGTGCTGATCATGTTTTGCTCGTGGAAGATGCTTAGTCAACGAGTCTGCAACATTCAGATCCGTATGTATCTTGCAAATCTCTATGTCTCCCACCTAGACTTGATCCCGGATGGAGTTGAAGCGTCTCTTGATGTGCTTGGTTCTCTTGTGAAATCTGGATTCCTTTGCCAAAGCAATTGCACCAGTATTGTCACAAAAGATTTTCATTGGACCCGATGCACTAGGTATGACACCTAGATCGGATATGAATTCCTTCATCGAGACTCGTTCATTTGCTGCTTCCGAAGCAGCTATGTATTCTGCTTCACATGCAGATCCCGCTATGACGCTTTGTTTAGAACTGCACCAACTGACAGCTCCACCGTTCAATAAAAACACGTATCCGGTTTGCGATTTAGAATCGTCCGGATCAGTGTCCAAGATTGCATCGACGTAACCATTTACGACGAGCTCTTTTTCACCTCCATAAATGACAAACATATCCTTCGTCCTTTTCAGGTATTTCAGGATGTTCTTGACTGCTGTCCAGGGATCCACTCCTAGATTACTTTGGTACCTCCCTGCTAAACTAAAAGCAAGGCACACATCAGGTCTGGTACACAACATTGCATACATGATAGAGCCTATGGCTGAAGCATAGGGAACAATTTTCATTTTCTCTCTATCTTCTGCAGTGGTCAGGCATTGAGTCTTACGCAACTTCACACCTTGTAACACAGGCAAGAACCCTTTCTTTGCTTGATCCATTTTGAACTTCTTCAAAACTTTGTCAAGGTATGTGCTTTGTGAAAGTCCAATTAAGCGTCTCGATCTATCTCTATAGATCTTGATGCCCAATATATAAGCAGCTTCACCGAGGTCCTTCATTGAAAAACTCTTATTCAAATATCCTTTTATGCTATCCAGAAATTCTATATCATTTCCAATCAACAATATGTCATCCACATATAATATCAGAAATGCTACAGAGCTCCCACTCACTTTCCTGTAAATACAGGCTTCTCCAAAAGTCTATATAAAACCATATGCTTTCATCACACTATCAAAACATTTATTCCAACTCAGAGAGGCTTGCACCATTCCATAAATGGATCGCTGGAGCTTGCACAGTTTCTTAGCTCCCTTTGGATCGACAAAACCTTCCGGTTGCATCATATACAACTCTTCTTCCAGAAATCCATTCAGGAATGCAGTTTTGACATCCATCTGCCGAATTTCATAATCATAAAATGCGGCAATTGCTAACATGATTCGGACAGACTTAAGCATCGCTATAGGTGAGAAGGTCTCATCGTAGTCAATCCCTTGAACTTGTCGAAAACCTTTTGCAACAAGTCGAGCTTTATAGACAGTAACATTACCGTCAGCGTCAGTCTTCTTCTTGAAGATCCATTTATTCTCGATGGCTTGCCGATCATCAGGCAAGTCAACCAAAGTCCACACTTTGTTCTCATACATGGATCCCATCTCAGATTTTATGGCCTCAAGCCATTTTGTGGAATCTGGGCTCACCATCTGAGCACTGCGTTGGATTTCCTTGAAGAGGAAAGGGTGATGCAGCAGAGTAGAGTAAGTATTTCCCTCAGTTTTGGAGAACCAAGGTATCAATCCAGTAGGAGGCTACGCGCGAGTCCCTCGTACCTACACAAAACAAATAGCTCCACACAACCAATGCGATTAGGGGTTGTCAATCCCTTCACGATCACTTACGAGAGTGAGATCTGATAGAGATGATAGATAATATTTTTGGTATTTTTGGTATAAAGATGCAAAGTAAAATAAAAGCTAAGTAAAAAGCAAAAGCAATAATAAAGTGTTGGGAGATTAATATGATAAAGATAGACCCGGGGGCCATAGATTTCACTAGTGGCTTCTCTCAAGAGCATAAGTATTTTACAGTGGGTGAACGAATTACTGTTGAGCAATTGACAGAATTGAGCATAGTTATGAGAATATCTAGGTATGATCATGTATATAGGCATCACGTCCGAGACAAGTAGACCGACTCCTGCCTGCATCTACTACTATTACTCCACTCATCGACCGCTATCCAGCGTGCATCTAGAGTATTAAGTTCAAGAAAACAGAGTAACGCCTTAAGCAAGATGACATGATGTAGAGGGATAAATTCATGCAATATGATAAAAACCCCGTCTTGTTATCCTCGATGGCAACAATACAATACGTGCCTTACTGCCCCTACTGTCACTGGGAAAGGACACCGCAAGATTGAACCCAAAGCTAAGCACTTCTCCCATTGCAAGAAGAACCAATCTAGTAGGCCAAACCAAACTGATAATTCGAAGAGACTTGCAAAGATAACCAATCATACATAAAAGAATTCAGAGAAGATTAATATTGTTCATAGATAGACTTGATCATAAACCCGCAATTCATCGGTCTCAACAAACACACCGTAAAAAGAAGATTACATCCAATAGATCTGCACGAGAGAGGGGGAGAACATTGTATTGAGATCGAAAAAGAGAGAAGAAGCCATCTAGCTACTAACTATGGACCCGAAGGTCTGAGGTAAACTACTCACACTTCATCGGAGGGGCTATGATGTTGATGTAGAAGCCCTCCATGGTGGATTCCCCTTCCGGCGGAGCTCCGGAACAGGCCCCAAGATGGTATCTCGTGAATACAGAAAGTTGCGGCAGTGGAATTAGGTTTTTGGCTCCGTATCTGGTCGTTTGGGGTATGTAGGTATATATAGGAGGAAGGAGTACGTCGGTGGAGCAACTGGGGGCCCACAAGGCAGGGGGCACGCCCCCACCCTCGTGGCCACCTCCCTTCTTTCTTGACGTGGGGTCCAAGTCTCATGGATCATGTTCGGTGAGAAAATCACGTTCCCGAAGGTTTCATTCCGTTTGGACTCCGTTTGATATTCCATTTCTTCGGAACACTGAAATAGGCAAAAAACAGTAATTCTGGGCTGGGCCTCCGGTTAATAGGTTAGTCCCAATAATAATATAAAAGTGAAAAAATAAAGCCCAATATGGTCCAAAACAATAGATAATATAGCATGGAGCAATCAAAAATTATAGATACGTTGGAGACGTATCACCATTGCTTCTTCATAGTTCGTAGGTTCGTCATGGTCTAGTAACATAACCTCCAGAACAGGATTACCGTACCACTCTGGTGCGGATCTTACTCTGGTTGACCTACCAGGTTCAGTAACAACTTGATCTGAAGTTTCATGATCATCATCATTAACATCCTCACTAATTGGTGTATACGTCACAGGAACCGGTTTCTGTGATGAACTACTTTCCAATAAGGGAGCAGGTACTGTTACCTCATCAAGTTCTACTTTCCTCCCACTCACTTCTTTCGAGAGAAAATCCTTCTCTAGAAAGGATCCATTCTTAGCAACGAATGTCTTGCCTTCGAATCTGTGAGAGAAGGTGTACCCAACAGTCTCCTTTGGGTATCCTATGAAGACACATTTATCCGATTTGGGTTCGAGCTTATCAGGTTGAAGCTTTTTCACATAAGCATCGCAGCCCCAAACTTTAAGAAATGACAACTTTGGTTTCTTGCCAAACCAAATTCATAAGGTGTCGTCTCAATGGATTTTTATGGTGCCCTATTTAACGTGAATGCGGCCGTCTCTAAAGCATAACCCCAAAATGATAGCGATAAATCTGTAAGAGACATCATAGATCGCACCATATCTAGTAAAGTACGATTACGACGTTCGGACACACCATTACGTTGTGGTGTTCCGGGTGGCGTGAGTTGCGAAACTATTCCACATTGTTTCAAATGTAGACCAAACTCGTAACTCAAATATTCTCCTCCACGATCAGATTGTAGAAACTTTATTTTCTTGTTACGATGAATTTCAACTTCACTCTGAAATTCTTTGAACTTTTCAAATGTTTCAGACTTATGTTTCATTAAGTAGATATACTCATATCTGCTTTAATCATCTGTGAAGGTGAGAAAATAACGATACCCGCCGCGAGCCTCAACATTGATTGGACCACATACATCAGTATGTATGATCTCCAACAAATCAGTTGCTCGCTCCATAGTTCCGGAGAACGGCGTTTTAGTCATCTTGCCCATGAGGCATGGTTCGCAAGTACCAAGTGATTCATAATCAAGTGATTCCAAAAGTCCATCGGTATGGAGTTTCTTCATGCGCTTTACACTTATATGACCCAAACGGCAGTGTCACAAATAAGTTGCACTATCATTATCAACTCTGCATCTTTTGGCTTCAACATTATGAATATGTGTATCACTACAATCGAGATTCATCAAAAATAGACCACTCTTCAAGGGTGCATGACCATAAAAGATATTACTCATATAAATAGAACAACCTTTATTCTCAGATTTAAATGAATAATCGTCTCGCATCAAACAAGATCCAGATATAATGTTCATGCTCAACGCTGGCACCAAATAACAATTATTTAGGTATAAAACTAATCCCAAAGGTAGATGTAGAGGTAGCGTGCCGACGGCGATCACATCGACTTTGGAACCATTTCCCACGCGCATCGTCACCTCGTCCTTAGCCAGTGCTCGCTTAATCCGTAGTCCCAGTTTTGAGTTGCAAATATTAGCAACAAAACCAGTATCAAATACCCAGGTGCTACTGCAAGCTCTGGTAAGGTACAAATCAATAACATGTATATCACATATACCTTTGTTCACCTTGCCATCCTTCTTATCCGCCAAATACTTGGGGCAGTTCCGCTTCAAGTGACCAGTTTGCTTGCAGTAGAAGCACTCAGTCTCAGGCTTAGGTCCATACTTGGGTTTCTTCTCCTAAGCAGCAACTTGTTTTTTGTTCTTCTTGAAGTTCCCCCTCTTCTTCCCTTTGCCCTTTTTCTTGAAACTGGTGGTCTTATACTTGATGCTCCTTCGATTTCTACCTCCGCAGCCTTTAGCATTGCGAAGAGCTCGGGAATCGTCTTATCCATCCCTTGTATGTTATAGTTCATTACGAAGCTCTTGTAGCTTGGTGGCAGTGATTGAAGAATTTTGTCAATGACGCTATCATCCAGAAGATTAACTCCCAGTTGAATCAAGTGATTGTTATACCCAAACATTCTGAGTATATGCTGACTGACAGAACTATTCTCCTCCATCTTGCAGTTGTAGAACTTATTGGAGACTTCGTATCTCTCAATTCGGGCATTTGCTTGAAATATTAACTTCAACTCCTGGAACATCTCATATGCTCCATGACGTTCAAAACGTCACTGAATTCCCGGTTCTAAGCCGTAAAGCATGGCACACTGAACCATCGAGTAGTCATCAGCTTTGCTCTGCCAGACGTTCGTAACATCTGGTGTTGCTCCTGTAGCAGGTTTGGCACCTAGCGGTGCTTCCAGGACATAATTCTTCTGTGCAGCAATGAGGATAATCCTCAGGTTACGGACCCAGTCCGTGTAATTGCTACCATCATCTTTCAACTTTGCTTTCTCAAGGAACGCATTAAAATTCAACGGAACAACAGCACGAGCCATCTATCTACAACAAACACAGACATGCAAAATACTATCAGGTACTAAGTTCATGATAAATTTAAGTTTAAGTAATCATATTACTTAAGAACTCCCACTTAGATAGACATCCCACTAATCATCTAAGTGATCACGTGATCCAAATCAACTAAACCATAACCGATCATCACGTCAAATGGAGTAGTTTTCAATGGTGAACATCACTATGTTGATCATATCTACTATATGATTCACGCTCGACCTTTCGGTCTCGGTGTTCCGAGGCCATATCTCCATATGCTAGGCTCGTCAAGTTTAACCTGAGTATTCTGCATTTGCAAAACTGGCTTGCACCCGTTGTAGATGGACGTAGAGCTTATCACACCCGATCATCACGTGGTGTCTGGGCACGACGAACTTTGGCAATGGTGCATACTCAGGGAGAACACTTTTATCTTGAAATGTAGTGAGAGATTATCTTATAATGCTACCGTCAATCAAAGCAAAATAAGATGCATAAAAGATAAATATCACATGCGATCAATATAAGTGATATGATATGGCCATCATCATCTTGTGCTTGTGATCTCCATCTCCGAAGCACCGTCATGATCACCATCGTCACCGGCGCGACACCTTGATCTCCATCGCAGCATCGTTGTCGTCTCGCCAACTATTGCTTCTACGACTGTCGCTCCCGCTTAGTGATAAAGTAAAGCAATTACAGGGCGATTGCATTGCATACAATAAAGCGACAACCATATGGCTCCTGCCAATTGCCGATAACTCGGTTACAAAACATGACCATCTCATACAATAAAATATAGCATCATGTCTTGACCATATCACATCACAACATGCCCTGCAAAAACAAGTTAGACGTCATCTACTTTGTTGTTGCAAGTTTTACGTGGCTGCTACGGGCTGAGCAAGAACTGTTCTTACCTACGCATCAAAACCACAACGATAGTTCGCCAAGTTAGTGCTGTTTTGACCTTCTCAAGGACCGGGCGTAGCCACACTCGGTTCAACTAAAGTTGGAGAAACTGACACCCGCCGGCCACCTGTGTGCAAAGAACGTCGGTAGAACCAGTCTCGCGTAAGCGTACGCGTAATGTCGGTCTGGGCCACTTCACCCAACAATACCGCCGAACCAAAGTATGACATGTTGTTCAGCAGTATGACTTGTATCGCCCACAACTCACTTGTGTTCTACTTGTGCATATAACATCAACGCATAAAACCTGGCTCGGATGCCACTGTTGGGGAACGTAGTAAATTCAATAAATTTCCTACGCACACGCAAGATCATGGTGATGCATAGCAACGAGAGGGGAGAGTGTGGCCACGTACCCTCGTAGACCGAAAGCGGAAGCACTAGCACAACGCGGTTGATATAGTCGTACGTCTTCATGATCCGACCGATCAAGTACCAAACGCACGGCACCTCCGAGTTCAGCACACGTTCAACTCGATGACGTCCCTCAAACTCCGATCCAGCTGAGCTTTGAGGAAGAGTTCTGTCAGCACGACGGCATGGTGACGATGATGATGTTCTACCGACGCAGGGCTTCGCCTAAGCACCGCTACGATATGATCGAGGTGGATTATGGTGGAGGGGGGCACAACACATGGCTAAGAGATCCAAGGGATCAATTGTTGTGTCTCTAGGGGGTGCCTCCCTCCCCGTATATAAAGGAGTGGAGGAGGGGGAGGGGGCCGGCCACCCTTGGCGCGCCCCATGAGGAGTCCTACTCCCACCGGGAGTAGGACTCCCCCTTCCATGTTGGAGTAGGAGAGGAGAGGGAAGGAGAGAGAGGGGGAAAGGAAGGGGGGCGCCGCCCTTCCTCCTTGTCCAAGTCGGACTTGGGGGGAGGGGCGCGCGGCTGCCCCTTGGCCGCCTCTCCTTTTCCACCACTTGGGCCCATGAGGCCCAATAACCTCCGAGGGGGTTCCGGTAACCCTCCGGTACTCCGGTATATATGGGATAACCCCTGGAACCATTCCGGTGTCCGAATATAGTCGTCCAATATATCAATCTTCATGTCTCGACCATTTCGAGACTCCTCGTTATGTCCGTGGTCACATCTAGGACTCTAAACTACCTTTGTACATCAAAACACATAAACTCATAATATAACCATCATCGAACTTTAAGCGTGCGGACCCTACGGGTTCGAGAACTATGTAGACATCACCGAGACACGTCTTCGGTCACCAATAGCGGAACCTGGATGCTCATATTGGCTCCTACATATTCTACGAAGATCTTTATCGGTCCAACCGCATAACAACATACATTGTTCCCTTTGTCATCGGTATGTTACTTGCCCGAGATTCGATCGTCGGTATCTCAATACCTAGTTCAATCTAGTTACCGGCAAGTCTCTTTACTCGTTCCGTAATACATCATCCCACAACTAACTCATTAGTTGCAATGCTTGCAAGGCTTAATTGATGTGCATTACTGAGTGGGCCCAGAGATACCTCTCCAACAATCGGAGTGACAAATCCTAATCTCGAAATACGCCAACCCAGCAAGTACCTTCGGAGACACCTGTAGAGCACCTTTATAATCACCCAGTTACGTTGTGACGTTTGGTAGCACACAAAGTGTTCCGCCGGTAAACGGGAGTTGCATAATGTCATAGTCATAGGAACATGTACAAGTCATGAAGAAAGCAATAGCAACATACTAAACGATCAAGTACAAAGCTAACGGAATGGGTCAAGTCAATCACATCATTCTGCTAATGATGTGATGCTGTTAATCAAATGACAACTCTTTGTCTATGGCTAGGAAACATAACCATCTTTGATCAACGAGCTAGTCAAGTAGAGGCATACTAGTGACACTCTGTTTGTCTATGTATTCACACATGTATCATGTTTCTGGTTAATACCATTCTAGCATGAATAATAAACATTTATCATGATATAAGGAAATAAATAATAACTTTATTATTGCCTCTAGGGCATATTTCCCTCAGTTAGCACCCCCTAATCCAGAACACCTTCATTATAACATTATATTTTATGCAAATATAGTATTAATGTGGGTCGACCCATGTTGCCCAGTGGGACATGAGGTCAGTCAGCACTGGATGGGTCGGCTCCATGTCCAAAAACCAAAGTAGAATGGCCAGCGGATAATAGGCCTGGGCCAAAGCAACCCGGCCCATTCCCATCCTTAAGGATGGTGCATAGTGTGTTGCCATAAACAATATACTAGCAGGCAAAGGCGCGCCCGAGTCTGCTATCTTAGTATAATGTGTTTTGATAGGTAAATTTTGTGTGAATTTCTGGTGAGCAAGTATATGCTTATGGGAAGATTGTATGCTTGTGTGAGAAAGGTGCAATAGATAATCTGGATTGTTTGATTAGACTAAATCACTACTAGGGAAATGCTTATACACAGGAGCTCATTAGTAGCGCTTCTAAAAAGGAAGCGATGCTGCTAAATAGCAGTAGCGCTTGGGTAGAACGAGCGCTGCTACTATGCACATAGCAGTAGCACTGTAGCTAGAAAACACACTACTACTACAATTGCAAGACCGTTGTAGGTAGGCTAGGTATACTAGTAGCGCTCATATGTTAAAAGCGCTACTGGTATTGAACTTAGCAATAGCGCTTTCCTCTAACCAGCGATACTACTAAATTCAGTCCCCTCCTAATAAGACCAAAGCTTAGTCCCACCTTGCTCTGCGAACAGAATGTTTACCACCTTAAATATGGTGCTTCTCAAACCATCACAACCACTTGATCTTCATTGAACTCTGTGTAGGATCTGTGGTCGCAATAGGAATATTTGCCGGTTCTTAAACCAGGAAGATTCCTATTGACAATTTTGATTCGACACAAAAAGATCAATGATGACCAATGTATTTTTGATTTTTTTACATGCTTAGCCTTAGCAGTAGCGCCTTTTGCAGAAGGCGCTACTGCTATAGGCATAGCAGTAGCGCTTCTCGTGTTAAAAGCGTTGCTGCTATGGAGATTAGCAATAGCGCTTTACCTAACGCGCGCTATTGCTAAGGGCCTTATCCAACCGGCTGGGCGCCCCCACTCTCCCTCTCCACTCTCATCACCCTCGCTCCCCCGCACCCCCCATCGTCCACCGCCGCCGTCGTTCCCTGACCACTATTGTCGCCTGACGCCACCGACGCTCCTGCTCCTCCTCCACTGAGGTAGTCCCTCCATCCCTCCTCCTCCCTCCTCCCTCCTCCTCATCCCTCCTTCCTACCGCGCCCCTCCCTCCTCCTCCGGCCAAGCCCTCCGCCGGCAGCCCTCCTCCCACCGCCCTCCTCCCCCTTCTCCTTTATCGTCCCTCCTCCCACCCCCTCCTCCTGTTGGGGAACGTAGCATGCAATTTCAAAAAATTTCCTACGATCACGCAAGATCTATCTAGATGCATATCAACGAGAGGGGGAGAGTGTGTCCACGTATCCTCGTAGACTGAAAGCGGAAGCGTTAGTTTAACCTGTATATAAAGGAGCGGAGGAGGAGGCCGGCCACTAAGGGGCGCACCAAGGGGGGGAGTCCTACTATGACTCCACTCCTAGTAGGATTCGCCCCCCTTTTTTTCCTTTCTCATGGAGGGGAAAGAGGGAAGGAGAGGGAGAGGGAGAGGGAAAGAGGAAAGGGGGACTCGCCCCCTCCCCCTTGTCCAATTCAGACTCCCTTGGGGGGGCGCCACCCTGCGGGCTCCCCTATCTATTTCCCCTATGGCCCATGAAGGCCCATTTCTTCCCCG
This sequence comes from Aegilops umbellulata, assembly GCA_032464435.1. NCBI lineage: Eukaryota > Viridiplantae > Streptophyta > Magnoliopsida > Poales > Poaceae > Aegilops > Aegilops umbellulata. Next base: position 475,670,509 of record CP136056.1, on the reverse strand, counting down.
GGGGGTTCTGGTAACCCCTCGATACCCCGATAAATATATGAAACGTCCCGAAACCATTCCGGTGTCCGAATACCTTCGTCCAATATATCAATATTTACCTCTCGACTATTTTGAGACTCCTCGTCATGTCTGTGATCTCATCCGGGACTCCAAACAAACTTCGGTCATCAAAACACATAACTCATAATACAAATTGTCATCGAACGTTAAGCATGCGGACCCTACGGGTTTGAGAACTATGTAGACTTGACCGAGACACCTCTCCGGTCAATAACCAATACGGAACCTGGATGCTTATATTGGCTCCCACATATTCTATGAAGATCTTTATCGGTCGAACTGTTATGACAACATACGTTATTCCCTTTGTCATCAGCATGTTACTTGCCCGAGATTCAATAGTTGGTATTCACATACCTAGTTCAATCTCGTTACCGACAAGTCTCTTCACTCGTTCCGTTATGCATCATCCCGCAGCTAAATCATTAGTCACATTGCTTGCTAGGCTTATCATGATGTGCATTACCGAGAGGGCCCAGAGATACCTCTCCGATACTCGGAGTGACAAATCCTAATCTCGATTTATGCCAACCCAACAAAACACATGTGGAGATACCTGTAGAGCATCTTTATAATCACCCATTTGCATTGTGATGTTTGATAGCACACAAGGTACACTTCTGGTATTCGGGAGTTGCATAATCTCATAGTCAAAGGAATATGTATAAGTCAGGAAGAAAGCAATATCAATAAAACTTAACGATCATTATGCTAAGCTAATGGATGGGTCTTGCCCATCACATCATTCTCCTAATGATGTGATCCTGTTCATCAAATGACAACATATATCTACGGAAAGCAAACTTAACCATCTTTGATTAACGAGCTAGTCTACTAGAGGCATACTAGGGACACTTTGTTTAGTCTATGTATTCACAAATGTATCAAGTTTCTGGTTAATACAATTCTAGCATGAATAATAGATATTTATCATGACATAAGAAAATATAAATAACAACTTTATTATTGCCTCTAGGGAATATTTCTGACAGTCTCCCACTTGCACTAGAGTCAATAATCTAGATTGCATTGTAATGATACTAACACCCATGGAGTCTTGGTGTTGATCACGTTTTGCTCGTGGAAGAGGCTTAGTCAACGGGTGTGCCACATCTAGATCCGTATGTATTTTGCAAATCTCTGTCTCCCTCCTTGACTTGATCACGGATGGAGTTGAAGTGTCTCTTGATGTGTTTGGTTCTTTTGTGAAATCTGGATTCCTTCGCCAAGGCAATTGCTCCAGTATTGTCACAAAACATTTTCATTGGACCCGGTGCACTAGGTATTACACCTAGATCGTATATGAACTCCTTCATCCAGACTCCTTCATTCGCTGCTTCCGAAGCAGCTATGTACTCCGCTTCACACGTAGATCCCACCACAACGCTTTGCTTGGAACTGCACCAACTGTCAGCTCCACCATTCAATATAAATAGTTATCTGGTTTGTGACTTAGAATCATCCGGACCAGTGTCAAAGCTAGCATCGACTTAACCATTTACGATGAGCTCTTTGTCACCTCCATAAATGAGAAACATATCCTGAGTCCTTTTCAGGTACTTCAGGATGGTCTTCACCGCTGTCCAGTGACCCACTCCTGGATTACTTTGGTACCTCCCTGCTATACTTATAGCAAGGCACACATCAGGTCTAGTACACAACATAGCATACATGATTGAACCTATGGCTGAAGTATAGGGAATGACTTTCATTTTCTCTCTATCTTCTGTAGTGGTCGGGCATTGAGTTTGACTCAACTTCACACCTTGTAACACAGGCAAGAACCCTTTCTTTGACTGATCCATTTTGAACATCTTCAAAATCTAATCAAGGTATGTGCTTTGTGAAAGTCCAATTAAGCGTCTTGATCTATCTCTATAGATCTTGATGCCCAATATATAAGCAGCTTCACCGAGGTCTTTCATTGAAAAACTCTTATTCAAGTATCCTTTTATGCTATCCAGAAATTATATATCATTTCCAATCAACAATATGTCATCCTCATATAATATTAAAAATGCCACAGAGCTCCCACTCACTTTCTTGTAAATACAGGCTTCTCCAAAAGTCTGTATAAAACAATATGCTTTGATCACCTCATCAATATGTATACTCCAACTCCGAGAGGCTTGCACCAGTCCATAAATGGATCGCTGGAGCTTGGACACTTTGTTAGCATCTTTAGGATCGACAAAACCTTCTAGTTGCATCATATACAACTCTTCTTGAAGATATCCATTAAGGAATGCAGTTTTGACATCCATTTGCTAGATTTCATAATCATAAAATGCGGCAATTGCTAACATGATTCAGACAGACTTAAGCATCGCTACAGGTGAGAAGGTCTCATCGTAGTCAACTCCTTGAACTTGTCGAAAACCTTTTGCGACAAGTCAAGCTTTGTAGACAGTAACATTACCATCAGCGTGAGTCTTCTTCTTGAAGATCCATTTATTCTCTATGGCATTCCGATCATCGAGCAAGTCCACCAAAGTCCACACTTTGTTCTCTTACATGAACCCCATCTCAATATCATGGCCTCAAGCCATTTTGCGGAATCTGGGCTCATCATCGCTTCCTCATAGTTCGTAGGTTCATCATGGTCTAGTAACTTGACTTCCAGAATAGGCCCATACCACTCTGGTGCGGAACATGCTCTGGTTGACCAACGAGGTTCGGTAGTAACTTGATCTGAAGTTTCATGATCATTATCATTAGCTTCCTCACTAATTGGTGTAGGCATCACTGGAACTCTTTTCTGTGATGAACTACTTTCCAGTTCAAGAGAAGGTACAATTACCTCATCAAGTTCTACTTTCCTCCCACTCATTTCTTTCAAGAGAAACTCCTTCTCTAGAAAGGATCCATTTTTAGCAACAAAGATCTTGCCTCCGGATCTTTGATAGAAGGTGTAACCAACAGTCTCTTTTGGGTATTCCTATGAAGACGCACTTCTCCAATTTGGGTTTGAGCTTATCAGGCTGAAGCTTTTTCACATAAGCATCGCAACCCCAAACTTTAAGAAACGACAGCTTAGGTTTCTTGCCAAACCATAGTCCATACGGTGTCATCTCAACGGATTTAGACGGTGCCCTATTTAAAGTGAATGCAGCTGTCTCTAATGCATAACCCCAAAACGATAGTGGTAAATCGGTAAGAGACATCATAGATCGCACCATATCTAATAAAGTACGATTACGACATTCGGACAAACCATTACGCTATGGTGTTCCAGGTGGCGTGAGTTTTTAAACTATTCCATATTGTTTTAAATGAAGACCAAACTCGTAACTCAAATATTCGCCTCCGCGATCAGATCAGAGAAACTTTATTTTCTTGTTATGATGATTCTCCACTTCACTTTGAAATTCTTTGAACTTTTTAAATGTTTCAGACTTGTGTTTCATTAAGTAGATATACCCATATCTGCTCAAATCATCTGGGAAGGTCAGAAAATAATGAAACTCGCCGCGAACCTCAACACTCATTGGACCGCATACATCGTGTATTATTTCCAATAAGTCAGTAGCTCGATCCATTGTTCCGGAGAACGGAGTCTTAGTCATCTTGCCCATGAGGTATGGTTCGCAAGCATCAAATGATTCATAATCAAGTGATTCCAAAAGTCCATCTGCATGGAGTTTCTTCATGCGCTTCACACCAATATGACCTAAACAGCAGTGCCACAAATATGTTGCACTATCATTATCAACCTTGGAACCATTCCCGATGCACATCGTCACCTCGTCCTTAGCCAATCTTTGTTTAATCCGTAGCCCCTGTTTCGAGTTACAAATATGAGCAACTGAACTGGTATCAAATACCCATGCACTACTACAAGCATTAGTAAGGTATACATCAATAACATGTATATCAAATATACCTTTGTTCACTTTGTGTCGGTGTACAAAAGTAGGGGCACCCCTTTGTACCCCTTTACTTGTGCACGGGCAGTCGGAGCCGTGCGCCACTGCCACACTAAGCAAAGCAGAGGAGGGAAGCCGGAGAGAAGCCAAAGCACAAGAAGCCCAAGGCAAAGCCAAGACCAAGAACACAAAGGACAGAATGGCGAAATAGGTTCCCCCGGCAAGACCCTTGTCGGGGCAACCTCGGCAGCCCCGGCAAGGGCCTTGCCGGAGCGGCACGCCGGACGCCGACAGAGTGAGCCACCCTTGAGCCCACAGGTTCCAACTCAACCAACTAATTGGAACTAGGGATTGGGAGGCACCTCCGTGGTGGCATGCATATCTTTGTCAAGACCATAGAGATGTGAGATCAGATGAGAACCAGAAGACGGCGACCCTCGGCGGGATCCTTGCCAAGGAGGTCCACAAGACCCCCGGCAAGCGCCTTGCTGGGGACGACTGCAACGCACGACAAGACCCTTGCCGGGCCCCCGGCAAGACCCTTGCCGAGGCTACCAGCGGGGCCACAGCAGGCCCACATCGACCAAGACTCTGCCACCGTTCGCATGCAGCTGCCAGCCCAACCAGCTAGGCAGGCACCTGCGTGGCAACACGCAGCTTCCAGGCCAACTCAGCAAGCTCCTACATGGCGGCATGCAGATCTTCGTGAAGACCCTACCACCACGCCACCTCAGCTGCCTACCTGCCTACATGGCGCCGCATGCATCGCTGGCCAGGGCGCGTGTCAAAGCGAGGAGGAGCGGCGAAGGTCGGGACGGGCCTCATTCCCGCTCCCGATAAAGCTAAGGGACACCTAAGCGATGCATTAAATGTGTCTTGTCCTATAACATGGGTGATAAGCTCGTGCATTGTAGACGTTTCCACCTCCTGTGTGCCACTGTGGCAGCCCCTTTCGACTATAAAAGGAGGCCCATGGCGTACTGGAGAGGGATTTGGCTCTTTTGAACTACGCAGCCACCATAGCTAGTTCGTGAGCTCAAGAACTCTCTCAAATACACACCAAAGCAGGACTGGGGTATTACGCATCCTCGTAGCCCGTACCTGGGTAAACGATCCTTGTGTTGACTGTTAATCCTGCTCTTCTCACAACCCCGCACCCTGGCAACCGTAGTAGGGATTCTTGTGATCCCATAGGTGTCGTTTCCCACCGACATCTTTGGCGCGCCAGGTAGGGGGCACAATTGTGAGAATCTGGTCTAGTAGTTAGCTTAGCAGTTCTTCATCGCCATGGCTCCCAAGAAGAAGACGATGACGGCGATCGGCTCGTCTGGAGCCGAACGATACGTGCCGGTGCGGACAAGCAGCGGGCCGGTCGCGGACAGAACCCGAGCCGCGGCCCGCGAGCACCAGCATCGCTCTCGCAGTCAGAGCCTGGCGAGCGGTGTCGTTCGTGCGCCAGACAACGCGCCGCGCATCGCCAAATCCAAAGACGGGGCTGGGCCCCCCGCAGGCGGCACGGGGCCCTCCAGGAGTGTCGCTGTACCACCCACGGGCAGCGCAGTGACCTCCAAGACGCCTACGCCGGCGCCCACAATGCGCTCTTCCCAGGGTGCGTGCGGCGAGCAGCGCCACCACGCTGGAGACCCAGGACGACACCGTGGGAAGAGCTATACATCATCTGCGGGACGAAGGAGTCCAGCATGCCCGCCGAAGTGCTGGCGAAAATGGAACGCAGCCGCTGGGCCGTGATAGAGCTCCTTTTAACGTGGTTAGAAGTCAAAGCGCGCCACGGTCCATGCAGCTGTTGCCGCCACCCACGCCAGTAGAAGCTTTGGCGCGCGCAGTTGCTCCTCGACTTCCCTCCCGCCGCAGAGAAGCTCGACGAGTGGAGAGACACCATCCGGATCCTCGTCGCCGTCGCCCATAAAGATGATCCGCGACCAGCGGGGCCCTCAGGCTGGCGCTCCGTCGTACCACCGCATGCCAGCGGTGGAGGGGCCGGGGGTACTGCGGCCACGGTGCACTCTCCTCCTCCATGCCAGCCACCGCGGGTGTCGGTCCGTCGCGATGACACTTGTGATACTATTTCCATAGCGTCGTCCGACCCACGGAACCACCGCGACCAACGCCAAGTTCTTCGAGAACGAGACCATGAAGATGCTCGAACCACCATCGAGCACCGGTGTGATAAACGCCAAAAGTCGGACAAACGGGCGGGACCCGCTATGGACCACCCAGCACCGGGGGGCTCCAGCGGCCTACCTTACAAGGTGGGTTGCCCGGCCTTTAAACGTGAGCTGCGGCAGTTCCAGTGGCCGTCCCACCGCACGTTCAAGCCCGACGTCGACGAGAAGTACAACGGCAAGACCCATCCGTCAGAGTTCCTCAGCATCTACACCATCGTGATGCAAGCTGCCGGAGCTCGCGACGACAAGGTGCTTGCCAATTACTTCCTGTTGGCACTGAAGCCCAACGTTATGTCTTGGTTGATGCACTTGCCGGCGGATTCCATTTCTTCTTGGTCGGATTTGTGCCATGAGTTTGTTGGTGCCTTCACCAGGGGCCACCAAGCTCACGGCCAGGCAAGTGATTTACATATCATTCCCTAGAAGGAAGGGGAAACCCTGCGCAAGTACATCCAGAGGTTCAGCCGGGTGCAGTACAACATCCCCGATGTTCATCCCGCTGCCGTGATCAGCGTGTTCCATCAGAACATGCGCAATCGCAAGATGCGAAAACAGTTGGCGATGAACAAGGTCAAGGATGTGGCCGAACATTATGTTCTGGCCGATAGGTGCGCCCGGGCCGAAGAGGGAAGGAAGTACCCTGGCGAGGACGCCGGCGCGGAAACCGACTCTACTGATGAAGACACTGCCGCCACAACGAAGAAGGGTCGGCGTCGCAACAGGAAAGGCAAGGGCAAGACCGTGCTTGCCGTCGAGGGATCCGACAGCGCCGACGCCGCCAAGAAGGCTAAGGCAGACGACCCCGGCAAGGAAATTGCCGGGTGCGCCACTTGCCGGGCCTTGGCGGCTGCCGACAAGCTGGGGGGCTCCGACAAGCAGTATTGCAAGATCCATCACACCAAGGGCCACGACCTCCAGAACTGTCGCCAAGGCACTTGCTCGTGCTGTTGCAGCCCCGGGAGGGAAGAAGAAGACCGGCAAGACCTCTTGCGCCCACTCCGGCAAGCGCACATCTTCAGAGTGTTGTGCTACCATCGAGGACGTGCCAGAGGGCTCCACCGGAAGGAGCAAGAAATCTAGAGCTGCGCCACCAGAGACTAAGAAGGTGAACGTCAAGGAGGATGGTACAGGAGGGGCTTTCACCATAAGATCCACTCTTGACAGCAAATAGGAAAGCGCGCTCATCACTTTCCTGCGGGCGAATGTCGATGTGTTTTCGTGGCAAGCATCTGACATCCCCGGCGTTCCCAGGGAAGTGATTGAGCACCATCTTGCTGTCTGCCCCGATGCGCGACCCGTCAAGCAGAAGGTCAGGAAGCAAGCTTTGGAACGACAGGGATTCATCACAGAGGAGATGAGAACGTTGGAAGCAGCAGGTCTGGTGAGGGGAGTGCTCCATCCGACGTGGTTGGCCAATCCGGTGGTGGTGCGCAAGGCAAACGGGAAGTGGAGGTTGTGTATTGACTACACAGATATCAATAAGGCTTGTCCTAAGGACCCCTTACCGATGTCGCGCATCGACCAGATTGTTGACTCCATGGCCAGGTGTGATCTGTTATCATTCCTCGATGCCTACCCAGGCTACCACCAGATCTTCACGACAAGAGAAGACGAAGAGAAGACAACATTCATCACCCCATGTGGTATGTACTGCTTTTTACGGATGCCTTTCGGGTTGAAGAGTGCTGGCTCAATGTTTGCAAGGGCAGTCCAAATTGGTTTTGAACCCCAACTACATAGAAATATGGAAGCCTATATGGATGGCATAGTGGTCAAAACCAAGGACAGGGCAACTCTTGTACAAGACTTAGAAGCGACGTTTTCCAACTTGCGCAAGATCAACCTCAAGCTGAACCCTGAGAAGTGTGTCTTCGGCATTCTGTCCGGCAAACTTCTCGGGTTGTTTGTGTCGCAGCATGGGATCGAGGCAAACCTAGACAAGATCAAGGCTATCGAGCAGATTGAGGCACCCAAGCGGATCAAGGATGTGCGTCGGCTCACTGGCTGCGTTGCCGCCATGAGCCGATTCATCTCCAAGTATGCCGAGCGCGCCCTTCCGTTTTTCAAGATCTTGAAGAAGGCGGGCCCAATGGAGTGGACCCCGGAGGATGAGGTGGCGTTGTAAGACCTGAAGAGATACCTTTCCTCTACACCGATACTAGTTGCACCAAAACCACAAGAGCCGTTGCTACTGTACCTAGCAGCGACGAATCTAGTGGTCAGTGTCGCGCTAGTGGCGCAGAGGGCAAGTCAGAGACTCCCCCGGCAGGGCCTGGTGCCGGCAATGCAAGGCTCCCGGCAGAGTCTGACGCCATCGGGTCAGAGCCCGCACAGTCAAGTGGAGTGGTGCAGAAGAAGAAGATGATGCAGCACCCGGTTTACTTTGTCAGCTCCCTCTTGCAGGGGGCTAGGTCAAGATATTCCAGTGTGCAGAAATTGCTCTTCGGCCTCCTAATGGCCTCGAAGAAGCTACGTCATTACTTCCAAGCCCACGAGATCACTGTCGTCACCAGCCTCCCATTGCAACGGATACTGCACAACTTTGGAGTTATCAAGCTTTGGATTGAAGTTTGGAAGTACTTCAACAATCCAGAGTAGAGTCCTGGCGGAGTTCATTGCAGAATGGACCTCAGCGCCTGATGAAGAGATCCAGGAGACCACTCCCCCCGGCAAGGAAAGAGCTCGCGACTAGATTATGTACTTTGACAGAGCTTTCTCGCTGCAAGGCACCGGTGTTGGTGTGTTGCTCGTCGCACCCATCGGAGAGCACCTCAAGTATGTAATCCAGATGCACTTTCCCAGGGAGATGTCCACCAACAACTCTGCTGAGTATGAGGGGTTGCTTGCTGGTCTCAGGATCGCGACAAACCTCGGAGTTAAAAAGCTCATCGTCAGGAGTGATTCGCAGCTCGTCGTCAGGCAGGTCAACAAAGATTATCAGAGCCCGTTGATGGAGGCCAACGTAGATGAGGTGAGCAAGCTGGAGGAGCGCTTTGACAGTATACAAGCGGAGCACGTTCCCCGAGCGGAGAACGACATCGCCGATTACCTGTCAAAGCGCGCTGCATTCAAGCTACCTGTGGAACTAGGTACCTTTTTACTCCGGTTAACTCAACCATCCGTCGAACCATCAATGGAGCAGAACAAGCGGAGGAAGTCAGGACACGGCAAGTACTTTCCCGCTGAGCCCCCAGGGGCCGCCGGCAAGGATGTTGCCGCGGATTCTGAGTCTGCCGAGGGGCGGCTGGCTCCGGCAGGGCGCCAAGCCCCGGCCGTAGAGACTGCTGCCCCTATGGCGGAAGAGATGCCTTTGGTCCTTGCCATCGAGCCCTGAGCTCCGGCATTGGCACAACATATCGTCCGTTTCCTCCAGACAGGGGAACTTCCTGAGGAGCAGGAAGAAGCGGGAAAAGTAGCCCGTCGGTCTGCCTTGTACCAGTTCGTCGATGACGTCCTGTACAGAAAAAGACCGAACGGTGTGAAATTGAAGTACATCCCTCAGGAGGAAGGACTGGAACTGTTGGCAGAGATACATGGAGGCATATGTGGCTCCCACGTAGGGTCGAGGGCCCTTGCCGGCAAGGCGTTCCGGCAGGATTTCTTCTGGCCCACTGCCCTCCAGGATGCAACAGCACTAGTAACCAAGTGTGAAGCATGTCAGTTCCATTCAGTGAAGCTTCATCAACCAGCTCAAGCCCTTCAAACAATCCCTCTCTCCTGGCCATTTTTGGTCTGGGGATTCGACATACTGGGCCCCTTCCCCCGTGCTGTCGGGGGCTTTGAGTACTTGTACATTGCAATCGACAAGTTCACAAAGTGGCCGGAGGTGGAAGAGTGAGGAAGGTGACAACACAGTCAGCCATCAAGTTCTTCAAAGGACTAGTATGTTGTTTTGGTGTACCAAACAGGGTCATCACCGACAACGACACGCAGTTCACAAGCCACACCTTCATGCAGCACATCCAAGACCTCGGAAGCAAGGTCTGTTTTGCTTCCATGGCACACCCCCGGAGCAACGGCCAAGCAGAGAGGGCAAATGCTGAAGTGTTGCGGGGCCTGAGAACGAAGACTTTTGAGAGGCTGCACAAGAGCGGAAGGCGCTGGATTGATGAGTTGCCTGCGGTTCTTTGGTCGATCAGGACGACGCCAAATCAAGCCACCGGCCAGACACCCTTTGCCCTAGTGTATGGGGCAGAAGCAGTTCTCCCCACGAAACTCATATATGGGTCACCTCGAGTGCTCGCCTATGATGAGCTTGAGCAAGGGAAATTGCGGCAAGATGACGCAACTCTCCTTGAGGAAGATCGTCTTCGGGCGGCTGTGAGAGCAGCATGCTACCAGCAAGCCTTGCGCCGCTACCATAGCCGCAAGGTTCATGCCCGAAGCTTTGAGGAAGGCGACCTTGTTCTTCGGCGCGTTCAGTCGGCCAAGAATATCAACAAGTTGACGCCGAAGTGGGAAGGCCCTTATCGGGTAATACGAGTCACTAGGCCCGGTGCAGTCCGCCTGTAGACTGAAGATGATGTCCCAGTGAGCAACTCCTGGAACATCAAGCATCTTCGCAAGTTTTACCCATAAGGCGCGGCTTGCCGGGCCCCCGGCAAGACACCTTTTGTACAAGCTTTGCCGGCAAGGCATGTAACCCTCTGTACAAAGCCAGGCGCAAACCCCGAGCATAAATAAACGAAGCGCTGGCACCCTAAGTTATAGCATGCATGCTAGGTTGATTCTCTCCCCCGGTTAGGGTTGATAGTGCTTAGCGGCGACTAACCCCTAGCCTAGAGGTCGAGTGTGCGTCTTTCTGCCCTCTTTGGTTCGCAGGGCACATGGACACTTCTCCTGAGCCGCTTGGGAGAAAGAGGACGGATCGGTGCTCCGGCCCAAGCAAACCAGGATTGCCGGGGGCTGAAGACACAAGGATCCAACCACTGCAAGCCAAGGTTGCCGGGGGCTGCGGATTCAGATAAGTATTTCATCCCCCTGTTTTGCATATCCGTATGGAACTGGGACATGTGAAACCTCGTTTATATTCTTAAAACCACCGTGCTCCCCTTTTCCCGTACCCAGGAGCTATCCCCTAGGTTGGAACTTGGTCGTAGTCACGGTGGCAAGAGAAACGGACGAGGGGCCTAATTCTACATCGCTCTTGCCTCCGCCGAGAGTGTGAGAATGGTTGGCTGAAGTGGGGGAATGACAAGGCCTGTTGCCGGGCGACAATGTTTATCTTAAAAATAACAAGGATTCGTCCTTGGCATGGGCCTCGCTCACGCACAAAGAACCCGGCAAACACCCTTTTTCATTAAAAATGTCCCATACAGAAGGTGAAACAGGACAGCGGGAGGGCAAAAGGAGCGCCCAGGCGAGGTGCGAGAAGCAGAAGGCACCAGCAGAGCATCCCGGTGCCGACGGAGGGGCTGGAAGATGAGGCAGTGGCTAAACAATACGCGACAAAGTCGTCGGTGCCTGCGGACTCCGAGTTGATGGCCGCCGCCCGCCTTCTTCGCCTTCTCCGGCTCTCCTACGCCAGCCACCCAAGGAGGCGGTGGGGAACACGCCGACGGAGAGCTTGACGAGGAAGGCCCTCGGCAGGGTGCGAGGCCGAGGGAGGGCCGACACGATCAGTCGAAGTCGGAGTCGGCATCCTGCCACTCGACTCCCTCATTGTCGCTGTCGCTGCCCTTGAGGGAGTCCTGGATTAGGGGGTCTCCGGACAGCCGGACTATATCCTTTGGCCGGACTGTTGGACTATGAAGATACAAGATTGAAGACTTCGTCCCATGTTCGGATGGGACTCTCCTTGGCGTGGAAGGCAAGCTTGGCAATACGGATATGTAGATCTCCTTCTTTGTAACCGGCTCTGTGTAACCCTAGCCCCCTCCGGTATCTATATAAACCAGAGGGTTTAGTCCGTAGGACAACAACAATCATACCATAGGCTAGCTTCTAGGGTTTAGCCTCTACGATCTCGTGGTAGATCAACTCTTGTAATACTCATATCATCAAGATCAATCAAGCAGGAAGTAGGGTATTACCTCCATCGAGAGGGCCAGAACCTGGGTAAACATCGTGTCCCCTGCCTCCTTTTACCATCCGCCTTAGATGCACAGTTCGGGACCCCCTACCCGAGATCCGCCGGTTTTGACACCAACATTGGTGCTTTCATTGAGAGTTCCATTGTGCCGTCACAGTAAGGCTTGATGGCTCCTTCGATCATCTGTAACGATGCGGTCCAGGGTGAGGTTTTTCCTCCCCGGACAGATCTTTGTATTCGGCGGCTTCGCACTGCGGCCAACTCGCTTGGCCATCTGGGACAGATCGAGAGCTACGCCCCTGGCCATCAGGTCAGGTTTGGAAACTTGAACTACACCGTCGACATCCGCAGAGACTTGATCTTCGATGGATTCGAGACCATGTCAGGTGCACCGCACAATCACGACGAGCATGATTTAGCCCTGCCGTCGGACAGTGTTTGGGAGATCACACCTGCAACTGCTCCGGCCCTCAATCCGGAGCAAATTGCGCCATCTGAGGACGGAGGTATAGACCCCTCCATGGAGGCCGCACTCTTAGTGGCGATGGAGCTGGATACTGACTTCATCCCTTACGAGAGCAGTGTTGCCGAACCACTGGATTCATCTCCGGCCACGGACCCCGAGCTGCCTACGTCCGTGCCTATCGAATCTGATTGGGCGCCGATCATGGAGTTTACCTCCGCGGATATCTTTCAGCACTCGCCTTTCGGTGACGTGCTAAATTCATTAAGGTATCTCTCCTTGTCAGGAGAACCTTGGCCGAACTATGTCCGGCTAGAATGGGATGCGGACGACGAAGAAATTTGTTCCCCACCCACCACCCACTTAGTAGCCACTGTCGACGATTTAACCGACATGCTCGACTTCGACTCTCAAGACATCGACGGTATGGACGACGATGCAGGAGACGAATTGGAACCACTGCCCACAGGGCGCTGGACCGCCACCTCATCATATGATATATACATGGTGGATACCCCCAAAGAAGGCGATGGCGATAAGACAGCGGAGGATGACCCCTCCAAGAAGCAACCCAAGCGCCGATGTCAGCGGCGCCGCTCTAAGTCCCTCCATAGCAAAAGTAGTGATACCGGCACAAGAGACAATAACACTCCGGATAGTGCCGAAGACGACGACAATCCCCTCCAGCAAGATTTAGATCAGGAGGATGAACAAGCTAGCCCTCCAGAACGAGCAGCAGATGAAGAAGCGGAGGATGACAATTACATGCCTCTCTCCGAAGACGAGGTGAGCCTCGGCGATGAAGAATTTATCATGCCTGAGGATCCTGTCGAGCAAGAGCGCTTCAAGCGCCGGCTTATAGCCACAGCAAATAGCCTGAAGAAAAAGCAACAACAACTTCGAGCTGGTCAAGATTTGCTAGCAGACAGATGGACCGAAGTCCTCGCGGCTGAGGAATACGAACTCGAACGCCCCTCCAAGAGTTACCCAAAGTGTAGGTTGCTACCCCGACTCGAGGAGGAAGCATTGAAACCTACATCACCAGCGTATGATGCGGCGGACCGACCACCTCGTGGCTGAGACAGAGAGGCGTTTCAGCTTGAAGTTCAGCTTGCACCCCGCCGCCACTCAAACAAAAATACCAAGGCCCGGGGCAACACGCGGGACCTGCGAGATGTATTGGAAAGTAGGGCAAAATACGCAAGATCGATATACGGGTCATGGGGGCGCGCACCAACGCGGGACGATGACCGTCACACCGGATACACTAACAGTAAATCCGGCCGGGCCGAATATAGCAGACAAGACTCATATGAACTGCGTCGTGATATAGCCCGGCACAGAGGCGCCGCACACCCCCTATGCTTCACTAATGAAGTTATGGATCACGAATTCCCAGAGGGTTTTAAACCCGTAAATATTGAATCGTATGATGGTAGAACAGATCCCGCGGTATGGATCGATGATTTCCTCCTCCACATCCACATGGCTCGCGGGGATGATCTACATGCCATCAAGTACCTCCCACTAAAACTAAAAGGACCAACTCGGCATTGGCTGAATAGGTTGCCAGCAGACTCCGTCGGTAGTTGGGAGGATTTGGAAGGTGCATTCCTCGACAACTTCCAGGGCACTTAGGTGTGACCACCAGATGCCGATGACCTAAGCCATACAACTCAGCAGCCAGGGGAATCGGCCAGGCAATTCTGGACGCGGTTCCTAACTAAGAAGAATCAAATAGTCGACTGTCCGGATGCAGAGGCCTTAGCGGCATTTAAGCATAACATCCGTGATGAATGGCTCGCCCGGCACCTCGGCCAAGAGAATCCAAAATCCATGGCAGCCCTTACGACACTTATGAGCCGCTTTTGTGCGGGCGAAGATACCTGGTTGGCTCGTAGTACCAATACGGCAAACAAACCTGGCATATCAGAAGCCAGGGATAGCAACGGCAAACCACGAAGCAACAAACACAAGCGCCATAAATATGGTGAAAATGCCGAAAGTACGGCAGTTAATGCCGGATTCAGGGGCTCAAAGTCCGGTCAGCGGAAAGGGCCACCCAAAAATAAAAATCCGGGTACATCCAGTCTGGACCGCATACTCGATCGCCAATGCCAAAATCATGGCACCCCAGAAACGCCGGCTACCCATACCAACAGAGAAAGTTGGGTCTTCAAACAAGCCGACAGGGCAGGCGCCAAAGGTGAAGGGGGGCCTCAAAGCGACGATAGCGATGAAGAGCCCAGATCACCGAACACAGGAGAGCAAAAGAAATTTCCCCCACATATTCAATCGGTGAATGTGGTAAATACCACCCATATTACCAACTCAGACCGGATATGCATCCGTAGGGATGGCAAATCAACGGAATTAGTCGTCCCACAATATAAACTAGGGCCGATCACCTTCAACCGCACGGATCGTCCGGTCAATGCCAATCAGGTCAATCTAGCCGCACTAGCCTTCGACCCAATAATAGACGGGTTCTACCTTACTCGAGTCCTTATGGACGGATGTAGCAGTCTAAATCTGCTTTACCAGGCCACAGTGCGCAAGATGGGCATCGATCATTCGGTGATCAAACCCACTAAAGCCACTTTCAGAGGCATTATACCAGGTGTGGAGGTTAGCTATACAGGCTCCATTGCCCTTGAGGTAGTCTTCGGATTACCAGATAATTACCGTACCGAAGAGTTAATCTTCGAAATCGTCCCTTTTCGCAGTAGTTATCAAGCACTGCTCGAAGGAACCGCGTTCGCTCGATTCAACGCGGTGCCACATTATGCCTACCGTATGCTCAAGATGCCCGGCCCACGCGGCGTCATCACGGTTCATGGCAAGGTCGTTCCTTCCCTCGGCACCAACAAACACACCACTGCCTTAGCAGCAGAAACAACGAGCAGCATCTTGCAGCCAAACCTCGAGTCGACGTCCAAGCTCTCGTACACCGTCAAGGGGCTCCGAACTACTTCGCGGAAGGATAGCCCAGCTCGTCCAGTGCTCAACTAAACACTCCGGGGAAGGCCAAGACAGGCCGAACTCAGCGGCTCAACCGCCCTCCGGCACGTAAATTATTCTTACATTTCCTTCGCGGGTTCACCTTTGCGCTGACCAAGATGGTCTACACGGAGGCAGCTTGAAAGCGTAAGGGAATCCGTAGACATTCCATGCAGTGACCGTCTGGCTATATTACGGACCCGCACTCAGCCTCTTCCCCCTGGTCTCAGCAGGTTCCGCAATCATATTCCTTCTTTTACCGCATTACTTGTACCCATACGCATAGACGTACTATCCAAATACAACATGTGGATTTATATGACGTTTAGCTGTGTTATTTCTTATTGAAATCATTTTTTCAAGTGGCACCCACACACAGCGATATGCCTTAAAATATGCCAGGGGCTTCGTTTTACCCATAACACGGCAAAAAAGTCTGAACACCTTCATGGAAGTTCGGCACAACGAACCTATAGCATTATATGCATCAGCTCCGAATCATGTCTTGGGTCAATAGTTGGGTTTGCCCGGCTCCCATGTTTTGGTACCTTACGTTCCGCTATATCGGCTAAGGTAGCACTGGGAGAACTACTGCCATTGTGTCCCGATTCTTCCGGACGAGCACCTTAGTAGAGAAAGCCGAAAACTGACTGTCATGATACGGCGAGAGCTGGTCAGCTGTTCAAGAGGTCACAAAATCTTTAAGGATTTCTCCCGCATAATGCCATAACCAATGCAGCGTGCGATCGATCGGTTTTTTCTCCGATCAGGTGCCTATAGAGCCCCTAGTACGGTCTTCCGAACACCAGGGGTTGCGCCTACCATACTAAAGCTCCTATGGCTAAGTGAGAGTGATAAAGCCCTATAGTCCGATTGCCTGGTTCATTGTGCTGAGCACCTCTTTCGAAGGACCCAAAACTGGGACAAAGAGTGCTCAGGTTTATCCCGAACACCCCCGTACTCCTTACGTGGGGGCAGAAGCCGACGACTGGCCAACTCTCAGGTTTAACATACAAAACGGACGCACAGGAGGGTAAACTTTTATATAACAGGCGACAAATAAACGACCTTGTTCAAACATTACAAAGGACAACATGATTGGCATTCATGGAAATATAATGTCCTTGGTGCATAGCTTCGCTGCAAGGTAGGATCCTTTCAGCACACTCTCATAATATAATTCGGGCTTGCGGTGCTCCTTCCCCTCTGGCGGTCCTTCGGTCATCATCTTTTTGGCATCCATCTTCCCCCAGTGCACCTTTGCGCGGGCGAAGGCCATTCGCGCACCTTCTATACAGACCAACCGCTTGATGACGTCAAGTCGAGGGCAAGCGCTTACAAGTTGCTTCACGAGCCCGAAGTAGCTGCTTGGAATCGACTCGGCAGGCCATAGCCGGATAACCATATCTTTCATGGCTAGTTCCGCCGCCTTATGCGGTTCGATCAGCTGTTTCAGTTGATCGGCAAAAGGCATCGGATAATTCGGCGCCAAATACTGCGACCATAAGTACTCATCTGCACTGTTCCTTTCTTCGGCTCAGTAGAATTGGGCGGCATCTGATATGCTGCGAGGTAGCTCGGCAAATACACCTGAGAAATCCGGATTCAAAATCAAAAACATAGTTTTCCCTTCAAACACTTGCTTTACATGGGAAAAGCCTTACCCGCCGCGATCTTTCTCGCCTCTTGGATCCCCTGCAGGGCGCTTTGGGTTTCCCCCCGGGCATCGCTCGTGGCTTGACGCGCCTTGGTGAGTTCGGAGTCTTTCTTCGTTAAACTCTTCTCCAAGGTCTCGCATTTACTTACGGACTTTTGTAGATCTTGCTCCGCTTTACTAACTCTGGCCTCATGTTTCTCACGAAGAGTCCGCTCTGTGGCCGCCTTTTTCTCGGCCTCGGCGTCGGCCCTTTTGAGGGCCTCGACTTCGGTCATAACCCCTAGCACAAATTATGTAGCTTATTTCATACTGAAAATTTATTTCACAATAAATGCAAGCAAAGCTTGTGCATACCTTGTTTATCTCTCACCTGCATTTTCAATTGGCCAAGTTCTTCTATGGCCCGGTCCAGACTTTGATTCAGTCCGGAGATCTCCATAGTACGAGAGGCAGCAGCCGCTGCAGATGCCTGCTTGTAACAGAAGAGAAATCAATATCATTCATTGAGTCTTCCTGCGATCATCAATTCGATCCCTTGTCTGGTTCTTTCTTTCACCGAACAGTGTATTAGGGGCTACTATCTATACTATGACACTCTTCGACAACTCATAAAACATACCTCAAAGCCTCTTATAAGGCTGATACAGGCTTCGTTTAGTCCACTCTCAGTTGACTGAATCTTCTCAATTACCGCACCCATAAGGGCACGGTGTTCATCAACGATGGGGCGTCTTTTAACGCCACCAACAAAGCATCCGACACTTCTGGATGGACAGAGGTCACCGATGGAACAGGCATGACCCCTTTAGCCGAAGGAGGCTGCCTTCTTGATTCTGGAGCCGTATAGGTCTCTGGAATCGCATCCGGCGGGGAGCCGAACTCAGGATCACCCCCGCTGTTAGCCCCCATGGGTATCTTTTCCCCCATGTGTCTGGCCCTGGAGGTTTGACCTCCAGGCGCAGCCTTCATGGTTTTTTCCTTTCCTCCTTGGCCGGGGTCCTTCTGGGATGGAGCCTCGGTGTTATGCACCTGTTTGGAGGAAGGGGCCTTTGGGGGCGTCCTTCGTAGCATTTGAGCTGAGCAGGTCCTCTGATGAGGATTGTTTGGTACGGGACCTCGCCGGACTACAAAAAATATGGCTTAGGTTAAAATACTAAGCCACGATGAGTCCGGACGCCTAAAACATACTCGGATTTTATATACTTATGAATTCACCAGGGGCTGGGCCCTGGGACCCCATGCCGGGCCGCTGTCGGCGGTGGCAGTTGACTCCTCCGGAAGAGGAGCCTTTCCCCTTTTGGGCAGCTCGGCCTCCAAAGGTGCGGAGGCCTTCCTCTTCTTTCTCCCCCCCCCCCCCCCGCAGGGGATTCATCTTCCTCCTCCTCTTCGTCCTCTTCGAAGGCGGAATGGGCATCAGAGCCTTCGGATATTGTGTCTGAAGTGCCGCGACGACGAAGGCCGCCCTAGGTATTTTTGGCCTCCTTCTCGGCCGTCTTCTTCGGCACCTTGTAAGGCGCCAGGACCAGCAGATTCGTCAGAAGTGGGATGGCCGGTTCTTCGGGCAGCGGGGCCGGACAATGGATCCGCTCCGCCTTCTTTATCCAGCCCTGGGAGAGTTGAATAAAATGCGTTAAGTGCTTCCGTTGGGTCAAGCGGATAGAGAAGTTTGATAAACTCACCAAACTTGCAGGGCGGGATAGTTGGTACCTGTGGTCCTCGGCGGAGTCCGACCATGATTTGCTGGACTTGAAAAGCACCTTCCAAATGTCCCTGTGTGAGGAGCCGAAGAACCCTCGCAAGGTTTGGTGCCTGGCCGGATCGAATTCCCATAATTGCAAGTCCGGTGTTGACAAGGCAGGATCCGGCGGACTAACAACACTTGGACTACGTTGACAAGTTCAATGTTCTTGTCTCCCATATCTTTAACGCGCGTCTGGAGCACCGACAGTTCATCGGACGAGGACCAATCCAAGCCTTTCTTAACACAGGATGTAAGCCGTAGAGGGGCACCGGATCGAAACTCGGGAGAGGCGGCCCATTCCTTACCGCACGACTCAGTGATGTAAAACCACTGCTGTTGCCACTCCTTGACAGAATCATTAAAGGTTCCCGTTGGCCATATGACATTGGCCATCTTGCTCACCATAGCTCCCCCGCACTCGGCGTGCTCGCCGCCCACCACCTTGGGCTTCACATTAAAAATCTTCAGCCATAAACCGAAGTGCTGCGAAATACGGAGAAAAGCCTCGCACACGACAATGAATGTCGAGATGTTGAGGAAGGAATTAGGGGACAGATCGTGAAGATCGATCCCATAATAATACATGATGCCACGAACGAACGGGTGGAGGGGAAACCCTAGCCCGCGGACAAAGTGAGGGAGGAATACAACCCTCTCGTGGGGTTCTGGAGTGGGGACGATCTGTCCCGCCGTCGGGAGATGGTGGATGATTTTCTTGGTCAGGTACCCGGCCTCTCGAAGCTTTTTGATATCTTTCTCTCGGACGGTAGAGGCCATCCATTTGCCTCCTGCTCCGGATCCGGACATCTTTGGAAGACCTTTTGTGGGAAGGGAAGAGGAACGCTTAGGCACTGGAGCTTGAGCAGAAGGGAATGAATCGGGAAGAAGGCATGGGTGAAAAGAGTAAATCCTTGTCCCTTTATAAGGGCAGAAGGGGCGATGCGCCTCCCCACTCTCCTGGTAAAGCCTCTTATTCCCCTAGCGCCGTAATTGATGGTGCGGTTGGGTTACCACATCCGTATTGATGATAATCCCGTGATAAGGGGACACGATCTCTGCTTCGACAAGATGTGCCAAGAAAACCGCCTCGCAATACGTGCAGTAGCTGGTTGAGAAAAACGGTTCGAATAATGACCGGGTCGTGGTATGATGCCATGTTGTCAAACGTGTCAACAGATTAGATTTGTGGAAATATTATTCTCTCTACGGTGGTATGTGGATCTTATTTTGCAGAGCCGGACACTGTCCTTGTGTTCAAGATCTTCTATGGAGTATTCGGAGGAAGAACCCGCCTTGCAATACCGAAGACAAATCTGCGTGCCGGACTCATCGTCATTGAAGCCTGGTTCAGGGGCTACTGAGGGAGTCCTGGATTAGGGGGTCTTCGGACAGCCGGACTATATCTTTTGGCCGGACTGTTGGACTATGAAGATACAAGATTGAAGACTTCGTCCCGTGTCCGGATGGGACTCTCCTTGGCATGGAAGGCAAGCTTGGCAACACGGATATGTAGATCTCCTTCTTTATAACCGACTCTGTGTAACCCTAGCCCCCTCCGGTGTCTATATAAACCGGAGGGTTTAGTCCATAGGACAGCAACAATCATACCATAGGCTAGCTTCTAGGGTTTAGCCTCTATGATCTCGTGGTAGATCAACTCTTGTAATACTCATATCGTCAAGATCAATCAAGCAGGAAGTAGGGTATTACCTCCATCGAGAGGGCCCGAACCTGGGTAAACATCGTGTCCCCCGCCTCCTGTTACCATCCGCCTTAGACGCACAGTTCGGGACCCCCTACCCGAGATCCACCGGTTT
The DNA here is from genome assembly GCA_032464435.1 of Aegilops umbellulata. Taxonomy (NCBI): domain Eukaryota; kingdom Viridiplantae; phylum Streptophyta; class Magnoliopsida; order Poales; family Poaceae; genus Aegilops; species Aegilops umbellulata. Next base: position 475,649,688 of record CP136056.1, on the reverse strand, counting down.
TGACACCGACAGTCCTCCTCGTCACTCTCGCTCGAGGAGGAATCTTCATCGTCGGAGGAGCTCTCCACGCAGCACTTCAGGCGAGTTCCAAAATCTCCGAAGACCTTTACGGAGAGCAGGCCGCACTCCATTAACTTGAAGTAGAGGATTGTCACATCCCTAGCTAGGCCATGCATTAGAGTGTGCATCATGTTTAAATTCTATTAATTCTGAAATGGGAAATGCCAGAACCCCCAACACACACTTCCCCCCCCCCTGGAAATAACTAGGGTTTACTAAAATTATTTTCAATGAACCTGAAATGCCCTTCTGAAATGTTCACCCCCTTTGTTTTGGGTTTAAACCTTTGGCAAAAATAGTGCACATTTTTCTAGGACAACAGAAGGTCATTGAATTAATTCATAAGTATTTGAATTCGGGCAATTAAATGCTATTAAATAATTTAAATGCTCAAATAAATCTGGAAGTAAATGTTTGCTGTTGGAAATAATCCTAACAGAAGACACAAATATTTTCAGGATTTTTTTGAAATGTTCTAGTATTTTAATTAAAGCCCAACAGTTTCTGTTAAATAGGAAAACAGAAACTAATCAAATAAAAAGAGGGAAAGGCCACCTGGGCCTTACCTATGCTGGCCAGCCCACCTGGCTCGGCCCAGCCAACTGGCGACGCCAGTCGTCGTCCTCCTCGCGCCAGAAGGACGCGGAGCGCGTGGCTGGCGCCCGCGGCCACACGCCGGCCACCTCCTGCTTCCGCCGACGCCCCGAGCCGCCCTGGGTCGCCACGTGACCCCACACGTACCCCTCTCGTCCCCGCTCACTCTCCCCCTCGTCTCCCTCTCCCTCCCCCGAGATGGCCGACGCACCCATCGCCGTCTCGCCGCCATAGCCGCGCCCACCGTCGCCCCCTCGCCCCTCTGACCTGCCCAGAGGCTCCGCCACTTTGCCCTCGCCCTCCCCACCGAGCCACGCCTCGCCGGAGGCCCTGCATCGCCGCCATCAGCTCGTCTCCGACCCGGTGCCCGCCGGCCACCGTTCTTCGATTCGCGCCGCTCCGTTCGCCCCCGAGCCCGCTGAGCTGCTCGTCGACCTCCCTGTGAGCTCCCGCACCTTCTCCCCCTCCTCCCATGCCTGCTAGCTCGCCGTAGCGCCCGTCCCCGACGAGCCCGAGAGCTTGGCTCCGCCGGCCATGGCGCCACCGCGGCCATAGCCCCTGCCAACCGCGCCAGAGCGCGTCAACGTGCTCCTGGAGCCTCCAGGAGGCCAAAACAGCCACCAGCCGGCCCCCTAACGCACCGTAGCGCCAAAGCCGACCCCGCACGAACTCCGGCGCCGCCCCGAGCTCGTTTCCGGCGAGCTCCGGCCGTCCCCGCTGCAGCCACGCGCCGTGCTGGATGCGCACGGGCCCCAGCTTCCCGTAGATGGCCCCGGCCGTCGTTTTGGTCGCCGGAGCGCGAAACCCGCGCTGCCCCGCCGCGTCTGGTCGTCGCCGGCGGCTCAACGCCAGCGGAGTTGACCCGTTGACCCCCTGGGTCTATGACATGTGGGCCCCGCCTACTAACTAATCCAAGATTAGGATTAATCTAATCTGTTTAATCTAATGACCCTGACACGCGGGACCCACGTGTCAGGTTTGACCTGGACCGGGTCAGTTGACCGCTGACGTCACACTGACGCCAGGCTGACGTAGTAAATCTTTTCTAGATTTATTTTTTTATACAGGAAAATCCAGAAAATAGTTCAAACTTCAAAAATTCATAGAAAATTATCTGTAACTCCAAATGCAAAGTGTTATATATGAAAATCTATCAGAAAAATCCAATCTATCCAATGGAACTGGTTTCATGCATGTTAAAACAAGTTAAACCCACTGTTTAGGCATTATAAGATATTGCACTAATATGATCTTATAAATGCACTACCATTTGAATCTTTGGTTCAAATGGGGTCATTTCCTTCTGGTTTAACTTGCACAAGACCAGGACACATTCATATTGCCATGTCATTGCATGCATCATATTGTTGCATATCGTCATGTATTGATTGTGTTGCAATGTGTCATTCGTGGTAGGTTCTGCCTCCGAGGATATCTCCGAGTATCCAGTCGAAGGGCAGTATCCCACCACCACTCCATCAGGCAAGCAACTCGTTGATCATTCCGATACAAACCCATGTTCTCGCTTCTGCTCTCGTTTACTGCATTAAGACAACGCGTTTCAAACTGCTGTGTGTTGCGTAGTTGAACCCACTTCCTTTGCATGACCTGTCATTGCCACAGTAACTAGATGAAACCCACTAGCATGTGTAGGAGTTGATTGAGCCATTACATGTGTGTGTGTTCCTACCATGCTATGCTTGCTATGCTTAGAGTTGTGTCAGGTCTGGCTCATCGGGATGAACTGGAGTGAAAGGTTGTGTCGGTGACAAGAGTGAGGTGTTGAACACGATTTGGTAAAGGAATCGATGAGAGGCCATGTAGGAGTACATGGTGGGTTGTTTCATTGAGGCCATCCTTAGGAACTGAGTTCTGTGTTTGTGATCCATGATACAGTTACTACCACACATTGGGATCCTTAATTGACTCTCTCGGCTTCTTGATCACGCTTGTCCTCTGTCCAGGAGTTGCAAAGTAGTTTCTGGTGTTTGTAGTATGCTGGGGGCCGCACGCGGTGCTGACCATCGGGGTGGGCCGTGTTGCGGTAGGCACGTGGCACGGTGTACCGACTCGCCCGTTTGGTGTCTCGGGAACCCTGTTCACATCGTTCGGGGCCGTTAGTGGAAACCTCGGCCGGACTCCCTGCGGATGGAACCCGAATAGGCGATAAACCTGGACTAGAGACTTGAGTGTTTAGGTAGGCCGTGGCCGACACCCTCGCTGGGCTTCCGCTTGAAGGTTGCCGAGTACATGTCGTGTAAACGGCGATAAGTGGTGAGAGCGTGTGTGAAGAAGTACACCCCTGCAGGGTTAACATCATCTATTCGAATAGCCGTGTCCACGGTAATGGACTTCTGGGTTGCCTATATCAGTTCATAGACAAGTTAAATGGATACTACTAAAAATCTCAAGATAAGTGTGAGTACCGCGGATGGCCCTCTCGTGGGATAGCGAGAGAGGATCCACGGTGGAGTATTGTGTTGGTGTTAGTGGACTCGTGTGCGACAAATGATTTACAAGTGGTGTCTATCGTAGGATAGTTTAGCCAAGAGTCAAAGCTGGCTTGCTGCAATAACCCCACCACCTTCTTGAGAATGTGCATGTATAATAGGTTCCTGTTGTAAGACTTGCTGAGTACCTCCGTACTCATGTTGCTTTAATCATGTTTTTCAGACGACTACACCAACCCCTCTGATGGGTTCTATGTAGACCTCGACGTTGACGAGTGACTTATCACCCAGGTGGTGATCCAAGACTTGTGAAGGGTCGTTGTAGATAGACAGGCTTCGTCAAGCCTTCTTTCTTTCTAGTGTCTGTACTCAGACTACTTTGCTTCCGCATGTGCTTGTATGTTTGTATGACTTGAGTGTTGGGTCATGTGACCCCTATCTGTATGGATGATATGTATGGCTCCTCGGAGCCTTCTAAATAAAGTACTTGAGTCGTAGAGTACTGTTGTGATGCCATGTTGTATTTACTCATATCGGGCATATTGTGTGTATGATTGAAATGCTTGGTATGAGTGGGATCCGACTATCTAGTTGTTTATCCTTGGCAGCCTTTCATATGGGGAAATGTAAGTCTTGTGCTTCTGAGCGATAGTAGTCCGCTACAGCCCGGTTCACCGGAGTCCTGCTAGCCCAGCACTACTGCTTGGACACTTGACTGGCCGGCATGTGTTTCACGTCGTTCCTATGTCTGTCCCTTCGGGGAAATGTCACGCGCTGTTATTCGGAGTCCTGCCTAGCCTGCTACAGCCCGGGTTACCGGAGTCCTGTTAGCCCAGTGCTACAGCCCGAATAGACACGTTGATGACCGACATGTTCGATGTGATTCATGTATGCCTGTCCTCATAGGCTAGCGCCGCTTTGGGTTCACGACTAGCCATGTCGGCCCGGGTTCTCTGTCATATGGATGCTAGCGACACTATCATATACGTGAGCCAAAAGGCGCAAACGGTCCCGGGCCAGGTAAGGTGGCACCCGTGGGAGTACCGTGCGTGAGGCCGCAAAGTGATATGATGTGTTACACGCTGGATCGATGTGGTTTAGAATCGGGGTCCTGACAAGGATGAGCCCCACTGTCAGGCTATGGATGCGGGCAAACGTCTTCCATCTGCGATGGAGATACATAACATGCGGAGCGGGGAAGTCGACGTCGACCCGCGTGCCGCCGGTCCCGCAGCCCCTCATGTGCAATCTAAGGGTCTGGGGCGGATCGAGCTCCATCTCCTGAGCGAAGGGGGTGGGGAGACGGAGATGATGACGCGGTGGCCGGCGTAGCCTGATGAAGAACTCGCGGGGCTGGTCCCCGGCGTGACCCTCCATCGCGGGAGGCACCGCTGGAGGAGGCGCGGCCGCCGCGCCACCTCGTCCCCCTCTCCCCCAACCGCTGCGACGACCTCGGCCACGCCCCCTCCCCCTACCACTCGTGGCTGGCTCCGCCACCGCGGGCCCGTGGGAAGGAGGGAAGCGCTGACGAGCAGCGACCCTCGCCGCCACCGTCGAAGGCCCAACGCCTCCTCTCGCCATGGCAGGTGAAAGAAAGAAGCGAAGGTGAAGGAGGATGGATACTGAAGGAATGTGGGATGATGCCCTCCCTTGCCCTCCTTATAAAGGGGTGGGGTCGAGACTCGGCCGCCCCACTCAGCCAATCCAGCCATTGGAGGCGCAGGGAGTCAGGACCGACCCACTGCCCCAATCAGCAACGGCCCAGTTTCCCGCCTCCATCACCTGCCACTTGCATGGAGGACGCGTGGCGAGCGAGCGGGATCGAAGGGACGGGTGAGGCGACTGTTCCCCGCCCCGTGACCATGAGGCGTGGGCACCTTGAAGACTGCGACCCGAGTCCACCCAGTAAATGAGCCGCGCCTCCACGCCTCCCTCTTTTTATGGGGAAGGTGTGAGCCGCCTCTTTACCATGATTTCACCCATGCATGCGAAAACCGCCCCAGGCATGCCGCCCACGTCACACACGACCCCCCACGTCGCGTGTTCAATGCGGGTCGTGGGGAAGCACAGCGGACGAAGAGTTACCGCAACAAAAATCCGCCCCGCCTGCCTGCGCACCTTTTTGGGCCTAGCCCAACAACGTGTCGCGCTTATGTGTGGCCCAGGCCCGAGGGCTCCGATCGGTGTACAAAAGTAGGGGCACCCCTTTGTACCACTTTACTTGTGCACAGGCAGCCGGAGCCGCGAGCCATGGCCACACTAAGCAGAGAAGAGGAGGGAAGCCGGAGAGAAGCCAAAGCACAAGAAGCCCAAGGCAACGCCAAGACCAAGAACACAAAGGACAGAAGGGCGAAGCAAGTTCCCCCGGCAAGACCCTTGCCGGGGCAACCTCGGCAGCCCCGGCAAGGGCCTTGCCGGGGCAGCAAGCCCGACGCCGACAGAGTGATCCACCCTTGAGCCCATGGGTTCCAACTCAACCAACTACATTGGAACTAGGGATCGGGAGGCACCTCCGTTGTGGCATGCATATCTTTGTCAAGACCATAGACATGTGAGATCAGATGAGAACCAGAAGACGGCGACCCTCAGCGGGATTCTTGCCAAGGAGGTCTACAAGACCCCTGGCAAGCGCCTTGCCGGGCATGGCTGCAATGCCGCGGCAAGACCCTTGCCGAGGCTATCAGCGGGGCCACAGCCAGGCCCGCATCGACCAAGACTCTGCCGCCGTTCGCATGCAGCTGCCAGCCCAACCAGCTGGGCAGGCACCTGCGTGGCAACGCGCACCTTCCAGGCCAACTCAGCAAGCATTTTTTGGGTAACGCAGTAATTTCAAAAAAATTTCCTACGCACACGCAAGATCATGGTGATGCATAGCAACGAGAGGGGAGAGTGTTTGTCTACGTACCCTCGTAGACCGAAGCGGAAGCGTTGACACAACGTAGAGGAAGTAGTCGTACGTAGAGGAAGTAGTCGTACGTTCTCCTCGCGATCCAACCGATCACAGCACCGTTACTCCGGCACCTCCGAGTTCTTGGCACACGTTCAGCTCGATGACGATCCCCGGGCTCCGATCCAGCAAAGCGTCGGGGAAGAGTTCCGTCAGCACGACGGCGTGGTGACGATCTTGATGTGTTACCGGCGCAGGGCTTCGCCTAAGCACTGCAACGATATAATCGAGGTGGAATTTGGTGGAAGGGGGCACCGCACACGGCTAAGGAACGATCCGTAGATCAACTTGTGTGTCTATGGGGTGCCCCCTGCCCCTGTATATAAAGGATGGAGGAGGAGGAGGCCGGCCAAGGGTTTGGCGCGCCTGGGTGTGGAGTCCTACTAGGTCTCCAAGTCCTAGTAGGAGTCCACCAAGAGGGGAGGAAGGGAGAAGGAATAGGAGGAGTAGGAAAGGTGGCCGGCCCCCTTTTCCCTAGTCCAATTCGGACCAAAGGGGAGGGGGGCGCAGCGGCCTTTTCCTCTTCCCACTAAAGCCCATCAAGGCCCATTACTTCTCCCGTAATCCCGTAACTCCCCGGTACCTCCGAAAATACCCGAACCACTCAGAACCCTTCCGATGTCCGAATATAGTCGTTCAATATATCGATCTTTACGTCTCGACCATTTCGAGACTCCTCGTCATGTCCCCGATCTCATCCGGGACTCCGAACTCCTTCGGTACATCAAAACTCATAAACTCATAATATAACTGTCATCGAAACCTTAAGCGTGCGGACCCTACGGTTCGAGAACAATGTAGACATGACCGAGACACGTCTCCAGTCAATAACCAATAGCGGGACCTGGATGCCCATATTGGCTCCTACATATTCTACGAAGATCTTTATCGGTCAGACCGCATAACAACATACGTTGTTCCCTTTGTCATCGGTATGTTACTTGCCCGAGATTCGATCGTCGGTATCCAATACCTAGTTCAATCTCGTTACCGGCAAGTCTCTTTTCTCGTTCCGTAATACATCATCTCGCAACTAACTCATTGGTTGCAATGCTTGCAAGGCTTATGTGATGTGCATTACCGAGAAGGCCCTGAGATACCTCTCCGACAATCGGAGTGACAAATCCTAATCTCGAAATATGCCAACCCAACATGTACCTTCGGAGACACCTGTAGAGCACCTTTATAATCACCCAGTTACGTTGTGACGTTTGGTAGCACACAAAGTGTTCCTACGGTAAACGTGAGTTGCATAATCTCATAGTTAAAGGAACATGTATAAGTCATGGATAAAAGCAATAGCAACATACTAAACGATCGAGTGCTATGCTAATGGAATGGGTCATGTCAATCAGATCATTCAACTAATGATGTGATCTCGTTAATCATATAACAACTCTTTGTTCATGGCTAGGAAACATAACCATCTTTGATTAATGAGCTAGTCAAGTAGAGGCATACTAGTGACACTCTGTTTGTCTATGTATTCACACATGTATTATGTTTCCAGTTAATACAATTCTAGCATGAATAATAAACATTTATCATGATATAAGGAAATAAATAATAACTTTATTATTGCCTCTAGGGCATATTTCCTTCAGTCTCCCACTTGCACTAGAGTCAATAATCTAGTTCACATCGCCATGTGGTTTATCAGCAATAGTTCACATCGATATGTGACCAACACCCAAAGGGTTTACTAGATTCAGTAATCTAGTTCACATTGCTATGTGATTAACACCCAAAGAGTACTACAGTGTGACTTTTGCTTGTGAGAGAAGTTTATTCAACGGGTCTGCCACATTCAGATCCGTTATGTATTTTGCAATTTTCTATGTCTACAATGCTCTGCACGGAGCTACTTTAGCTAATTGCTCCCACTTTCAATATGTATCTAGATTGAGACTTAGAGTCATCCAGATTATGTCAAAACTTGCATCGACGTAACCTTTTACGACGAACCTTTTTGTCACCTCCATAATCGAGAAACATATCCTTATTCCACTAAGGATAATTTTGACCGCCGTCCAGTGATCTACTCCTAGATCACTATTGTACTCCCGTGCCAATCTCAGGGTAGGGTATACAATAGGTCTGGTACACAGCATGGCATACTTTATAGAACCTATGGCTGAGGCATAGGGAATGACTTTCATTCTCTTTCTATCTTCTGCCGTGGTCGGGCTTTGAGTCTTACTCAATTTCACACCTTGTAATACAGGCAAGAACTCTTTCTTTGACTGTTCCATTTTGAACTACTTCAAAAATCTTTTCAAGGTATGTATTTATTGAAAAACTTATCAAGCGTCTTGATCTATCTCTATAGATCTTGATGCTCAATATGTAAGCAGCTTCACCGAGGTCCTTCTTCGAAAAACTCCTTTCAAATACTCCTTTATGCTTTACAGAATAATTCTACATTATTTCCGATCAATAATATGTCATTTACATATACTTATCAGAAATGTTGTAGTGCTCCCACTCACTTTCTTGTAAATACAGGCTTCACCGCAAGTCTGTATAAAACTATATGCTTTGATCAACTTATCAAAGCGTATATTCCAACTCCGAGATGCTTGCACCAGTCCATAGATGGATCGCTGGAGCTTGCATATTTTGTTAACACCTTCAGGATCGACAAAACCTTCTAGTTGCATCGTATACAACTCTTATTTAATAAATCCATTAAGGAATGTAGTTTTGTTTATCCATTTGCCGGATTTCATAAAATGCGGCAATTGCTAACATGATTCGGACAGACTTAAGCATAGATACGAGTGAGAAACTCTCATCGTAGTCAACACCTTGAACTTGTCGAAAACCTTTTGCGACAATTCTAGCTTTGTAGATAGTAACACTACTATCAGTGTCCGTCTTCCTCTTCAAGATCCATTTATTTTCTTTGGCTTGCCGATCATTGGGCAAATCCATCAAAGTCCATACTTTGTTCTCATACATGGATCATATCTCAGATTTCATGGCCTCTGACCATTTTGCGGAATCTGGGCTCATCATCGCTTCCTCATAGTTCGCAAGTTCGTCATGGTCTAGTAACATGACTTCCAGAACAGGATTACCGTACCACTCTGGTGCGGATCTCACTCTGGTTTACTTACGAGATTCGGTAGTAACTTGATCTTGAAGTTACATGATCATCATCATTAGCTTCCTCACTAATTGGTGTAGTAGTCACAGGAACAGTTTTCTGTGATGAACTACTTTCCAATAAGGGAGAAGGTACAATTACCTTATCAAGTTCTACTTTCCTCCCACTCACTTCTTTCGAGAGAAACTTCTTCTCTAGAAAGGATCCATTCTTAAGCAACGATTTTGCCTTTGGATCTGTGATAGAAGGTGTACCCAACATTTTCCTTTGGGTATTCTATGAAGACGCATTTCTCCGATTTGGGTTCGAGCTTATCAGGATGAAACTTTTTCACATAAGCATCGCAACTCCAAACTTTAAGAAACGACAGCTTAGGTTTATTGCTAAACCATAGTTCATACGGTGTCGTCTCAACGGATTTAGATGGTGCCCTATTAAACGTGAATGCAGCTGTCTCTAATGCATGATCCCAAAACGATATTGGTAAATCGGTAAGAAACATCATAGATTGTATGATATCCAATAAAGTACGGTTATGACGTTCGGACACACCATTATGATGTGGTGTTCCAGGTGGCATGAGTTTGTGAAACTATTCCACATTGTTTTAATTGAAGACCAAAATCGTAACTCAAATATTTGTCTCCGCGATCAGATCGTAGAAACTTTATTTTCTTGTCACGATGATTTTCCACTTCACTCTGAAATTCTTTGAACTTTTCAAATGTTTCAGACTTATGTTTCATCAAGTAGATATACCCATATCTGCTCAAATCATCTGTGAAGGTCAGAAAATAATGATACTTGTCGCGAGCCTTAATATTCATCGGACCATATACATCAGTATGTATGATTTCCAACAAATCTGTTGCTTGCTCCATTGTTCCGGAGAACGGCGTTTTTAGTCATCTTGCCCAAGAGGCATGGTTCGCAAGCATCAAGTGATTCATAATCAAGTGATTCCAAAATCCCATCAGCATGGAGTTTCTTCATGCGCTTTACACCAATATGACCTAAACGGCAGTGCCACAAATAGGTTGCACTATCATTATTAACTTCGCATCTTTTTGGTTTCAATATCATGAATATGTGTATCACTGCGATCGAGATCCAATGAACCATTTTCATTGGTGTGTATGACCATAGAAGGTTTTATTCATGTAAACAGAACAACAATTGTTCTCTAACTTAAATGAATAACTGTATTGCAATTAACATGATCAAATCATATTCATGCTCAACGCAAACACCAAATAACACTTATTTAGTTTCAACACTAATCCCGAAAGTATAGGGAGTGTGTGATGATGATCATATCAATCTTGGAACCACTTCCAACACACATCGTCACCTTGCCCTTTAACTAGTCTTTGTTCATTCTGCAACTCCCGTTTCGAGTTACTAATCTTAGCAACTTGAACTAGTACCAAATACTGAGGGGTTGCTATGAACACTAGTAAAGTACACATCAATAACATGTATATCAAATATACTTATGTTCACTTTGCCATCCTTCTTATCCGCCAATCACTTGGGGTAGTTCCGCTTCCAGTGACCAGCCCCTTTGCAGTAGAAGCACTTAGTCTCAGGCTTAGGACCAGACTTGGGCTTTTTCACTTGAGCAGCAACTTGCTTGCCGTTCTTCTTGAAGTTCCCCTTCTTTCCTTTTGCCCTTTTCTTGAAACTAGTGATCTTGTCAACCATCAACACTTGATGTTTTTCTTTGATTTCTACCTTCGCCGATTTTAGCATCGCGAAGAGCTTGGGAATATTTTCCGTTATCCCTTGCATATTATAGTTCATCACGAAGTTCTAATAACTTGGTGATGGTGACTAGAGAATTCTGTCAATCACTATCTTATCTGGAAGATTAACTCCCACTTGATTCAAGCGATTGTAGTACCCAGACAATCTGAGCACATGCTCACTAGTTGAGCGATTCTCCTCCATCTTTTAGCTATAGAACTTGTTGGAGACTTCATATCTCTCAACTCGGGTATTTGCTTGAAATATTAACTTCAACTCCTGGAACATCTTGTATGGTCCATGACGTTCAAAACGTCTTTGAAGTCCCGATTCTTAAGCCGTTAAGCATGGTGCACTAAACTATTAAGTAGTCATCATATTGAGCTAGCAAAACGTTCATAACGTCTGCATCTGCTCCTGCAATAGGTCCGTCACCTAGCGGTGCATCAAGGACATAACTCTTCTGTGCAGCAATGAGGATAAACCTCAGATCACGGATCCAATCCGCATCATTGCTACTAACATTTTTCAACACAATTTTCTCTAGGAACATATCAAAATAAACACAGGGAAGCAACAATGCGAGCTATTGATCTACAACATAGATATGCTAATACTACCAGGACTAAGTTCATGATAAATTAAAGTTCAATTAATCATATTACTTAAGAACTCCCACTTGGATAGACATCTCTCTAATCCTCTAAGTGATCACGTGATCCAAATCAACTAAACCATGTCCGATCATCACGTGAGATGGAGTAGTTTCAATGGTGAACATCACTATGTTGATCATATCTGCTATATGATTCACGCTCGACCTTTCGGTCTCCGTGTTCCGAGGCCATATCTGTATATGCTAGGCTCGTCAAGTTAAACCTGAGTATTCCGCGTGTGCAACTGTTTTGCACCCGTTGTATTTGAACGTAGAGCCTATCACACCCGATCATCACGTGGTGTCTCAGCACGAAGAACTTTCGCAACGGTGCATACTCAGGGAGAACACTTCTTGATAATTTAGTGAGAGATCATCTTATAATGCTACCGTCAATCAAAGCAAGATAAGATGCATAAAAGGATAAACATCACATGCAATCAATATAAGTGATATGATATGGCCATCATCATCTTGTGCTTGTGATCTACATCTTCGAAGCACCGTCATGATCACCATCGTCACCGGCGCGACACCTTGATCTTCATCGCAGCATCGTTGTCGTCTCGCCAATCTTATGCTTCCACGACTATCACTACCGTTTAGTAATAAAGTAAAGCATTACATCGCGATTGCATTGCATACAATAAAGCGACAACCATATGGCTCCTGCCAGTTGCCGATAACTTGGTTACAAAACATGATCATCTCATACAATAAAATTTAGCATCATGTCTTGACCATATCACATCACAGCATGCCCTGCAAAAACAAGTTAGACGTCCTCTACTTTGTTGTTGCAAGTTTTACGTGGCTGCTACGGGCTTAAGCAAGAGCTCATCTTACCTACGCATCAAAACCACAACGATAGTTTGTCAAATAGACTCCGTTTTAACCTTCTCAAGGACCGGGCGTAGCCACACTCGGTTCAACTAAAGTTGGAGAGACAGTCTTCCGCAAGCCATCTCTGTGCAAAGCACGTCGAGGGAACCGGTCTCGCGTAAGCGTACGCGTAAGGTTGGTCCGGATCGTCTCGTCCAACAATACCGCTGAACCAAAGTATGACATGCTGGTAGGCAGTATGACTTGTATCGTCCACAACTCACTTGTGTTCTACTCGTGCAAATAACATCAAACCATAAAACCTAGGCTCGGATGCCACTGTTGGGTAACGCAGTAATTTCAAAAAAAATTCCTACGCACACGCAAGATCATGGTGATGCATAGCAACGAGAGGGGAGAGTGTTTGTCTACGTACCCTCGTAGACCGAAGCGGAAGCGTTGACACAACGTAGAGTAAGTAGTCGTACGTAGAGGAAGTAGTCGTACGTTCTCCTCGCGATCCAACCGATCACAGCACCGTTACTCCGGCACCTCCGAGTTCTTGGCACACGTTCAGCTCGATGACGATCCCCGGGCTCCGATCCAGCAAAGCGTCGGGGAAGAGTTCCGTCAGCACGACGGCGTGGTGACGATCTTGATGTGTTACCGGCGCAGGGCTTCGCCTAAGCACTGCAACGATATAATCGAGGTGGAATTTGGTGGAAGGGGGCACCGCACACGGCTAAGGAACGATCCGTAGATCAACTTGTGTGTCTATGGGGTGCCCCCTGCCCCTGTATATAAAGGATGGAGGAGGAGGAGGCCGGCCAAGGGTTTGGCGCGCCTGGGTGTGGAGTCCTACTAGGTCTCCAAGTCCTAGTAGGAGTCCACCAAGAGGGGAGGAAGGGAGAAGGAATAGGAGGAGTAGGAAAGGTGGCCGGCCCCCTTTTCCCTAGTCCAATTCGGACCAAAGGGGAGGGGGGGCGCAGCGGCCTTTTCCTCTTCCCACTAAAGCCCATCAAGGCCCATTACTTCTCCCGTAATCCCGTAACTCCCCGGTACCTCCGAAAATACCCGAACCACTCAGAACCCTTCCGATGTCCGAATATAGTCGTCCAATATATCGATCTTTACGACTCGACCATTTCGAGACTCCTCGTCATGTCCCCGATCTCATCCGGGACTCCGAACTCCTTCGGTACATCAAAACTCATAAACTCATAATATAACTGTCATCGAAACCTTAAGCGTGCGGACCCTACGGTTCGAGAACAATGTAGACATGACCGAGACACGTCTCCAGTCAATAACCAATAGCGGGACCTGGATGCCCATATTGGCTCCTACATATTCTACGAAGATCTTTATCGGTCAGACCGCATAACAACATACGTTGTTCCCTTTGTCATCGGTATGTTACTTGCCCGAGATTCGATCGTCGGTATCCAATACCTAGTTCAATCTCGTTACCGGCAAGTCTCTTTTCTCGTTCCGTAATACATCATATAGCAACTAACTCATTGGTTGCAATGCTTGCAAGGCTTATGTGATGTGCATTACCGAGAAGGCCCTGAGATACCTCTCCGACAATCGGAGTGACAAATCCTAATCTCGAAATATGCCAACCCAACATGTACCTTCGGAGACACCTGTAGAGCACCTTTATAATCACCCAGTTACGTTGTGACGTTTGGTAGCACACAAAGTGTTCCTACGGTAAACGTGAGTTGCATAATCTCATAGTTAAAGGAACATGTATAAGTCATGGATAAAAGCAATAGCAACATACTAAACGATCGAGTGCTATGCTAATGGAATGGGTCATGTCAATCAGATCATTCAACTAATGATGTGATCTCGTTAATCAAATAACAACTCTTTGTTCATGGCTAGGAAACATAACCATCTTTGATTAATGAGCTAGTCAAGTAGAGGCATACTAGTGACACTCTGTTTGTCTATGTATTCACACATGTATTATGTTTCCAGTTAATACAATTCTAGCATGAATAATAAACATTTATCATGATATAAGGAAATAAATAATAACTTTATTATTGCCTCTAGGGCATATTTCCTTCAGCATTAAATGCGTCTTGTCCTGTAACACGGGAGATAAGCTCGCACACTGTAGACCTTTCCACCTCATGTGTGCCACTGTGGCAGCCCCTTTCGACTATAAAAGGAGGCCCATGGCATACTGGAGAGGGATTCAGCTCTTTTGAACTACGCATCCACCATAGCTAGTTCGAGAGCTCAAGAACTCTCTCAAATACACACCAAAGCAGGACTAGGGTATTACGCATCCTCGCGGCCCAAACCTGGGTAAACAATCCTTGTGTTGACTGTTAATCCTGCTCTTCTCACAACCCCGTGCCTCGGCAACCGTAGTAGGGATTCTTGTGATCCCATAGGTGTCGTTTCCCACCGACACTTTGCCATCCTTATTATCTGCCAAATACTTGGGGGCAGTTCCACTTCCAGTGACCAGTCCCTTTGTAGTAGAAGCACTCAGTTTCAGGCTTAGGTCCAGACTTGGGCTTCTTCCCGGGAGTGGCAACTTGCTTGCCATTCTACTTGAAGTTCCCTTTCTTTCCTTTGCCCTTTTTCTTGAAACTAGTTGTCTTGTTAACCATCAACACTTGATGCTCCTTCTTGATTTCTACCTCCGCAGCTTTGAGCATTGCAAAGAGCTCATGAATAGTCTTCTCCATCCCTTGCATATTATAGTTCATCCGGAAGATTAACTCCCAACTGAGTCAAGTGGTTACGGTACCCAGACATTCTGAGTATGTGTTCACTGACAGAACTGTTCTCCTCCATCTTGTTGCTATAGAACTTGTTGGAGACTTCATATCTCTCAACTCGGGCATTTTCTTGAAATATTAACTTCAACTCCTGGAACATCTCATATGCTCCATGACGTTCAAAACGTCTTTGAAGTCCCGATTCTAAGCCGTAAAGCATGGCACACTGAACTATCGAGCAGTCATCATATAGAGCTTTCCAGGCATTCATAACATCAGCATCTGCTCCTGCAGTAGGCTTTTCACCTAGCGGTGCATAAGGACATACTTCTTTTGTGCGGCAATGAGGATAACCCTCAAGTTATGGACCCAGTCCGTGTAGTTGCTGCCATCATCTTTCAACCTAGCTTTCTCTAGGAACGCATTAAAATTCAAAGGACCGGTAGCACGGGCCATTGATCTACAACATAGATATGCAAAAACTATCAGGACTAAGTTCATGATAAATTAAATTCAATTAATCATATTACTTAAGAACTCCCACTTAGATAGACATCCGTCGAGTCATCTAAATGATCACGTGATCCAAATCAACTAAACCATGTCCGATCATCACGTGAGATGGAGTAGTTTTCAATGGTGAACATCTCTATGTTGATCATATCTACTATATGATTCACGTTCGACCTTTCGGTCTCAAGTGTTCCAAGGCCATGTTTGTACATGATAGGCTCGTCAAGTTTAACCCAAGTATTCCGCATGTGCAAAACTGTCTTGCACCAGTTGTATGTGAACGTTGAGCTTATCACACCCGATCATCACGTGGTGTCTCGGCATGACGAACTGTCGCAACGGTGCGTACTCAGGGAGAACACTTATACCTTGAAATTTAGTGAGGGATCATCTTATAATGCTACCATCGTACTAAGCAAAATAAGATGCATAAAAGATAAACATCACATGCAATCAAAATATGTAACATGATATGGCAATCATCATCTTGTGCCTTTGATCTCCATCTGCAAACCACCGTCATGATCTCCATCGTCACCGGCTCGACACCTTGATCTCCATCGTAGCGCCGTGGTTGTCTCACCAACTATTTCTTCTACAACTATCGCTAATGCATAGTGATAAAGTAAAGCAATTACATGGCGTGTGCATCTCATACAATAAAGCGACAACCATAAGGCTCCTACCAGTTGCCGATAACTTTTATAAAACATGATCATCTCATACAACAACATATATCACATCATGTCTTGACCATATCACATCACAACATGCTCTTCAAAAACAAGTTAAACGTCCTCTACTTTGTTGTTGCAAGTTTTACGTGGCTGCTACGGGCTTTTAGCAAGAACCGTTCTTACCTACGCATCAAAACCACAATGATTTTTTGTCAAGTGTGTTGTTTTAACCTTCAGCAAGGACCGGCCGTAGTCAAATTCGATTCAACTAAAGTTGGAGAAACAGACACCCGCCAGCCACCTTTATGCAAAACAAGTTGCATGTCTGCCGGTGAAACCGGTCTCATGAACGTGGTCATGTAAGGTTGGTCCGGGCCGCTTCATCCAACAATACCGCCGAATCAGAATAAGACGTTGGTGGTAAGAAGTATGACTATTATCGCCCAGAAATCTTTGTGTTCTACTAGTGCATATCATCTACGCATAGACCTGGCTCGGATGCCACTGTTCGGGAACATAGCATGCAATTTTAAAAAAATCCTACGATCACGCAAGATCTATCTAGGAGATGCATATCAACGAGAGGGGGAGTGTGTCTCCACGTACCCACGTAGATCGAAAGCGGAAGTGTTAGTTTAACGTGGTTGATGTAGTCAAACGTCTTCACGATCCAACCGATCAAGTACCGAACGAACGGCACCTCCGAGTTCAGCACACGTTTAGCTCGATGACATCCCTCGAACTCTTGATCCAGCAGAGGGTCGAGGGAGAGTTTCGTCAGCACGACGGCGTGGTGACAGTGATGGTGATGTGATCCGCACAGGGCTTCACCTAAGCACTACGACGCTATGACCGGAGGAGTAAAATGTGGAGGGGGCACCGCACACGGCTAATGGAATAACTGTTGTGCTTTGGGGTGCCCCCTTGCTTCCGTATACAAAGGAGGGGAGGAGGAGGCCAGCCACCAAGTGGCGTGCCAAGGGGGGAGTCCTACTAGGACTCCACTCCTAGTAGGATTCGACCCCCTTTTTTCCTTTCTCATGAAGGGGAAATAGGGAAGGAGAGGGAGAGGGAAAGAGGAAAGGGGGCCGTGCCCCTCCCCCTTGTCCAATTCGGACTCCCTTGGGGGGGCCACCCTATGGGCTCCCCTCTCTTTCTCCCCTATGGCCCATTAAGGCCCATTCCTTCCGGTTCCCGTAACCGCTCGGTACCCCGATAAATATCCGAAACGTCCCGAAACCATTCCGGTGTTCGAATACCTTCATCCAGTATATCAATCTTTACCTCTCGACTACTTCAAGACTCCTATTCATGTATGTGATCTCATCCGGGACTCCGAACAAACTTCGGTCATCAAAACACATAACTCATAATACAAATCGTCATCGAACGTTAAGCATGCGGATCCTATGGGTTCGATAACTATGTAGACATCACCGAGACACCTCTCTGGTTAATAACCAATAGCGGAACCTGGATGCTCATATTGGCTCCTACATATTCTACGAAGATCTTTATCGGTCGAGCCGTTATGGCAACATACGTTATTCCCTTTGTCATCGGTATGTTACTTGCCCAAGGTTCGATCGTCGGTATCCACATACCTTGTTCAATCTCGTTACCGGCAAGTCTCTTTACTCGTTCTGTAATGCATCATCCCGCAACTAACTCATTAGTCACATTGCTTGCAAGGCTTACCATGATGTGCATTACCGATCTATGCCAACCCAACAAAACACCTTTGGAGATACCTGTAGAGCATATTTATAATCACCCATTTACATTGTGACGTTTGATAGCACACAAGGTATTCCTCTTGTATTCGGGAGTTGCATAATCTCATAGTCAAAGGAATATGTATAAGTCATGAAGAAGGCAATAGCAATAATACTTAACGATCATTATGCTAAGCTAATGGATGGGTCTTGTCCATCACATCATTCTCCTAATGATGTGATCCCATTCATGAGATGACAACACGTGTCTATGGTCAGGAAACTTAGCCATCTTTGATTAACGAGCTAGTCTAGTAGAGTCATACTAGGGACACTTTGTTTTATCTATGTATTCACACATGTATCAAGTTTTCGGTTAATACAATTCTAGCATGAATAATAGATATTTATCATGACATAAGGAAATATAAATAACAACTTTATTATTGCCTCTAGGGCATATTTCCTTCACCTCCCTCCTCCTCCCACCGCCCTCCTCCCCCTCCTCCTCTCTCCTTCCTCCTCCTCCTCCCTAATCCCACTCCTACTCCCTCCCACTACTAGGGAAAAGCTTATACACACACGCTTACTAGTAGCGCGGGTTTATACCCCTCGCTACTACTACTTACTAGTAGCGCAGGTTTTTACCCCTTGCTACTACTAAGTTGATAGTAGTAGCGCGGGTTTTTAACCCTCGCTACTACTAAGCGGTCTCTATCGTGCCACGTCTGAGACAGCGGCCTCAGGGGTCGACTTCAGGCTCCCTTCGCCTTCGGCTGCGTTCCACGAGCGGCGGCTGTATGTGGATGTAGGGGTGCCCAGCCCCTGCTGCCGAAGCCAACTTCGCCTGTTGTCCCCAATTCGGGCTGGGGCCAGGAGACACTCGAGAGCCCCCGGCTCGTCTTCGTCTGGCACCGCTTCACGTTCTTGAGGTCGATTGGCGTGACATCGCCCAAGGTGGTGAAGGAGTTCCTGCTACGCTGCATTGTTCCTCTCCAACACCACTCCCGCCGGATGTGGGCCTTCAGCGGGCGTGGTGATTGTATGAGGCTCCAGGAAGAAGACCTGACGCCTGAAGTGCTGAGGACAGTGCTCTTGATCCTGACTGGTGACCCCAACCCGGGCAGCATCCAGCAGGGAGGGGCCCTACTGTACCTCTGCCAGAACAGGGACGATTTTGTGAATCAGATGCCTATCTTTGATGAGTGGGGGGCGCGCCCCGCCGGCCTCCAGGGGCCTTGCGAGAACCCGGTGGTGGTTGTCGGGTGGTTGGTGCGACATATGCCAACGGGTGGCTTATCTGTGTGGGAGCCAGTAAGACGTCGCCAGTGCCTCGAAGCGGGATAAGGCGAAGACATGCACGCCGGCGAATCTTACCCAGCTTCGGGGCTTTCCGTGGAGATAACACCCCTACTGCTGCTCTGCGGGGTCTCGGCATGATCACTCAGTGAACAGGTAACTACAAAGCGCTCCTTGAGCTGTTTGGCGAGAGGAAGAAGAAGGGCAAGGCTAGCTCTACTCCTCTCTCTGTGTATGTGATAACCTAGATCAGATCAACCCTTTGCATGGGTGCCCCGGGGGATTTATATAGGCCTACCCCCCGGGGGTACAATGGTAATCCGGCTGGGAGCGGGTCCCAGCCGTCAGTGTCTACGCTCGTCGTCTTCTGCGCCGGCTGCTGGGGCCCGCCGGCTGGTGGGCCCCGCCGGCTGCTGGCATCTTGGCCGACAGGCAGGCCCTACTGCCTAGGGCTCTGTCGGCGGCCGATTACTGTTGCCTCAATCCTGATGATGAGGGCTTTATCGAGGTAAGCGTGGCTACAGTACCACCGCCTGGCAGGCGATCGCTGTAGCCTCACGTCGTCTTGTCTTCTTAATGGGGCGCCTCCTTCGAGGGAAGGAGCAAGCCGGCTTTGGGGAAGCCGGCCACGTCTTGGCCGACTGGGGGAGGCCTGGCCGCCTTTGGGTGTCTCTCTGCCCAAAGGGGCCCACCGCCCGCGGGCTGCGCTGACAGCCCGCCGTGGATGGCGCCGTAGGCATCATGGCAACAGTGCCGTGCCGGATGGGTCAGGGCTACCCCCGTACGACGCACTGTGCCAGGCGTGCTCCGGGTTTCGGGGGTGGCAGGCTTCACTGTAGCCACGCCCCGTCCCATCGCCATCATGTGGTTGCGGACCTCGAGGGTACGATCTTGACCGTGCTGCGGGAGCCGGCTTCTTGGAGTCGGCCTTCTCGAGGCCGGCTCCTCGGAGCCGGACCTCCCGCGGCTTTCTTCATGAAGGAGAAGGCGGGGCCGCCTTTCGACAGTCGGCAAAGGGAAGGCGGCCGAACGTCTTGGTTCCTTGGAGGCCGGATTGGCTTGTAATTTTTTCTGAAGTGCCAAAGGGAGCCAGCTAGGCTACCCGTGGTCATTTACCCCGACAGTAGTCCCCGAAGCTGGTCGCGCTTCGAGGTCGGCAAGGGGAACGAGAAGCTCAGTCAGCTTCCCATCTTGAGGAGACGGCAGCTGGGAGCCGGCTCGGCTTAAGCGCGCCGCCTCGGACGGGCGCCGTGGTCTCGCCAACGGGAAAGTGGACCAACCCGCGCGCTGACCTCGCGCCTCCCCGCGTGTCACGTGGCAGAAAAGGCCTGCCAAGGCGCGTGCGCGATGGGACGGCGCCGCAGGCCCGGGCCCACCACGCCTGGCCTCGGCCCAGGCGCGGATCTTCTGCGGCCCAGGGTGGACGGTTTGCCTTCCCGCGACGGTTTCACCACGCCGTCAAGGCGCAATAATAGCGGGACGTGGGGGAGTGGGCGCAGTTAATCCCACGTCCCCCATACCACGCCTCCTCGGCTCCGCCGCGAGAGCCTATAAGTAGGGGGAGGAGAGGGAGCGGCAGAGGCTCGCACACTCTCCCTCGCTCCACCCTCCCTCGTCTTCTTTCTTCTCCTTCTCTCCGCCGCCGCAGCACTTCTTCGCCGCACCGCTCCGCCGCCACCGCGCCTTGCTCCAATGGCGCTGTCGAGCTCATGGGACGGCTCCAACGTCCTCGACGAGCACGTCGAGTTCCTCCGCCGGACGCGGCGTCTGCCCGGCGAGAACTACACGCGGGTCCGGCGCGCGCCGGAAGAGGAGATTTCGCCGGCGGCGGAGGAGGGGGAGCAGGTGATTTTCCGCTCGCACTGCATACGCGGCTTCGGTCTCCCGGCGAGCGGATTCCTCCGCTCGTTCCTCGAGTTCTACCATCTCTAGCCGCATCACCTTACCCCCAACGCCGTGATGCTACTGTCGGCCTTCGTCACCCTCTACGAGGGTTTCCTTGGCGTCCTCCCCACCATAGAGCTCTGGGGGGAGTTCTTCCAGAGCAAGCTCGGCACCGTCGTCGCCGGCGTGCCCACCCCCTGCGGGGCCTACATCGCCATGAGGCGGACAGGTGAGGTCAATCCGTTCCCCTCGATCCCGCTGATCCAGTCGGTGAAGCTTTGGCAGAAGTCGTACTTCTACGTGAAGAACGTCGCCCCGCAAGGCGACTTTGTCAATCTGCCGCCTTACGTAGCCGGCCCACCGGCCTCGAGGCCGGCCTCATGGAGCTACCGGGCCAGGACACTGTCCCAGGCCGGGAAAGCCGCCGTCGCCCGACTCCGGGTGATGGTGCAGTCGGAGGGCCTGGTCGGATCCGACCTCGTGGCCGCCTTCGTGGAGCGCCGGGTTCTCCCGCTCCAAGGCCGGCCGCACATGATCTGTCAAATGAGCGGCCACTTCCACCCGTGCCGGCTGAGCACCAGGGAGATGCCTCACGCCGAGGTGTCATACCTGGTGAACTTCATCACCAACTGCAAGCTCGCCGAGGACTGGCGATTCGGCAAGGAACCGTACTCTCGCGCCAGATCTCCGCCTTCCGTAAGTATTTCTTCTTTCCTTTTCTTTTCGGTAGTCGATCGCTTGGTAGCCGGCCTCTGACCAGCCGGCTTGTCTTCTGCAAAATCCTCTTCTTCCGCCGGCGGCCAGGACCGCAGGGGCGGAACGCCTGTTTCTCCCCGACCGCACGGTAGATGATGTCGACGACCCGGACCTCGGAGCGGCCGCCATGGAGGACGTCGCCGAGGGGGGAGGCGGCAAAGCAGGTGGCGCCGGGTTTGGAGCCGGCCTCCAGGACTGGGGAGACGACGACGAGGTCGAAACTGTCCCGCATCGCCAGCCGGTGCCGGATCCTCACGGCGCGGGCTCTTCTGCCGCGCCGGCCGCCCGTGGCGCCGCACCGAAGCGTCGGGCCGCGTCGACCTACTTCGGCAGCCGGCCGAAGAAGCCCAGGGGCACCGCCGCAGCAACCAAGCGGGACGATGCGGCCGCGAAGGCGGCCCGCTTCCAGAAGGTCGTGAAGCGGCCGCAGACAGTTTCGTCATAAGTGTCCATCGTCTTGCATTCTCGTCATGCTTTTTTGTTTGAAGTTCTTTTATGAATCCTTTCTTGGTCGACCGACCAGGGCGTCGCTTTCCCTTGAACGGGGTCCTGCCGGCTCCGTGATTGACTCAGCCGGAGGGTCTTCGAGCTCCCACCGCGTGGATCCCCGCGCCGACCTCATGGAAGCCACGGCGCGGAACGCACGGGAGGCGCGGGAGGAGCGGTAAGCGTCGGAGCAGAGAGCCGCCCAGGCAGCGAAGGAGCAGGCCAACGCGGCGGCCAAGGCCCAGGCGGAAGCGACGACTGCGGAGAGGGAGGCGGAGGCCTCGCGCAACCGGCCTCCACAGCTTGTCATCCCCCTGCGGAGTGTGGCTCCCAACGCCCCCATGCCCCCGCCTGAGGAAGCCGACCGCGGCCAGGCAGTGACGGAGCGGAGGGAGGATGATGTGGTCGTTTTGGAGGAGGTGCCGTGGACGGCACCGACTGGAGCGGGCCAGGGCGGCCAGCCGGCTGCGGCGCCGGTGTAGCCGGCCGGGAGCGAGCCGGCAGTGGGAGCCGGCCTGGTGGTGCAGCCGTCATCGCGCCCGCGCGCAGGGGACGCTGCCCCCGTGCCGGAGCCAGACAGGGCTGCGCCCGCCCGTCACACGGCGGAGGCCTTGGAGGCGGCCAGCTCCGGCACGTCCGAGTGGGCGCCCAACGAGGAGACAAGCGAACTGAACGCGTCAGCCCAGGAGGTTCGGAGCCGGCTTCAGGCCCATGCCACCGCGCTGCAGCGATACACTCGCGATTTCCTTGCGACGCGGGCCGCCGTTCGGGTGAGTCTTCTGGTCTTGGCTGCTTTAGCTTTTTGATTTCCTCCATGGGGGCGCGTCAGCGCACCCACTGGGTGTAGTCCCCGAGTTCCGAGTCAGCTGCTGAGCAGGCGGCTCGAAACTTACTAGGTCCTGATAGTTATCTTATTCTCACATCCTGTCTGGTCTTCCAGGAGTACCATAACCGGAGTGTTGCCGCCTTCGACTCCCAGGCTCGGGAGCTGCGTCAGAAGAGCGAAGATCTGACCAACAGCCGGAGTACGTGCTTCGTTTCCTTCGTATCCTGTGAGGGCGCGTCAGTGCACCCACTGGGTGTAGTCCCCGAGATCCGGGCCGACTACAGAGCAGTCGGGTCGGATCTTCCCCGACGACTTCTTCCTTATTGATTCTTCCTTCATCTTCATGCTTGCAGGGGCCAACGCCGACTTGAGGGAGCAGCTCGGCGGGGCCCAGACCGCCCTTCGCGCCAAGGAGGCCGAGCTCAACGCCTTAGTCCAGGAGCGTGACCGCCTGGCCAAAAAGCTGGCCGACCAGGAGGAAGGCCACAAGGCGGCCCTGACGAAGGCACAGGAGAGCGAGGCCGCCCTCAAAGTCGAGTTTGAGACCGAAGCGGCGAGCTGGGCTGAGGCGAAGCAGGCGCTTAGCGAGGGTTACAGCCGGATTGAGGACCTGATCGATGGTAAGGCGTCTCCCTTACTCCTTGCTTGCCCCCTTGCCCTCTAATTTGTCTTCTAATTTGTGCTGCTTTTGTTCTTTGCGCAGACTACTTCCCCCGCCACTCCGTCACGGCCACTCAGGCCATCAAGGCCCACCGCGAGGCACGCCGTCAGGCAGGAGTTGAAATCGCACCGGACGCGAGCCGGACACTCGAGGAGCAGCTTCTGGCGATCCAAGCCCGGCTGCGGCTGGCACACCGCATGCTCCGCCGCCTCCAGCGTGCTGGAGCGTAGGTGCTGGCTGCCCTCTGGCCAGACGAGGCGATTCCCCGCACCCCGAGCTGGACTGCCGACTAGCTGGAAGTGGCAGTCGGCCGCTTCGAGGCCTGGAAGGCCTCCGCTGCCCGATCTGGCGCCAGGTGGGCGCTGGAGTTTGTCCGGGCCTGGTACCCCGGGCTGAATTTGGAACAGCTGAGGACCTGGCGGGCGGAGGCTGACGAGGAGCTGGTGGAGGTGCTGCCGGCTATCATCCAGCGTGCCTCGGCTCTTGCCGAGTTTACCGACACCAGCGTCTTCGCTCCTGCGGTGGACGACAACGGCGTCGCCCAGCCGGAGGAGTGGTTCGGGCTGGACCCGGCGGAGGGTGAAGACTCGGCGAAGGAGGTCGCCTCCAACGATGAGGGTGAGGACGAAGAAGGGGAGGAGGGCGAAGACGTCGAGCCGGCCGGTGAAGCGACCAGCCCGCCTCAGCATGACCGTGCCTCCAGCAACGAGGCGCGGGTTAGCGCGCCCTCTGCGGGAGGCGGTGATCATGCCGAGGTTCATCAGCCGGCCACTCCTCCAGCCGGCGCTGCTGTCTCCGCCGACCTGCCCGACAGACCAGTCGTTCCCTTGGCTTGATCTGCCGTCTTTGTTTTTCCTGTTTGTTACTCTTTGAACAATACTTATTAAGTTTGCGCAGTTCCACCCACTGGGGGTGTATTCAAACTATGTTGAATGTTGGCTTTTGCGAAGCCTTTTGTGTAAATATACTCATGCATGTGTTTGGCTTCCATTCTCGTATGCTTTTTATCCTTAGGTTGTTTCCTTTTCCGCCTTCCCCTGATTGCTGCCTTCCCAGCCGGCAGCTGCTCTGCAGTCTGCGGCTAAGGAAGAACTCGGCTATCGTTTTTAGGGAAGGCAAGTACTCGAGCTTTCTTAGATTGTAGCAAAGTGAATGGAAACCGGCCGGCCGGCTACTCTTGTAGTCGGTCGGTGGTGGAAAAAACCGGCTTTTGTTATATTAGTCCGTTGGTCCCTAGCCGTTTTTCGTGTGGGCGTCCTTTCCTGCCTTTGGCTCTTGCCAGCCGGACAGCCGATTCTTCGAACTGCGACTTTTGGCAAGAGAGGGCTTTGGAGCCGGCACACTACTTGTCTGACCACGGGTAGGATTTCGGGTACCGGCAGACCCTTGAGGTTCGAACTCTGGGGTGCGTGCGGAGATTACGCCTTCTTCCTACCTGCACCCCTCCGTCTCGCGAAGATCTAAGCTATGGAAAGAACAGCACAAGAGACACAGGGTTTATACTGGTTCGGGCCACCATTGTGGTGTAATACCCTACTCCAGTGTGGTGTGGTGGATTGCCTCTTGGGCTGATGATGATGAACAATACAAGGAAGAACAGCCTCGCGAGGGTCTGTTCTTGGCTGGGGGGATGAACTGCTAGGAGGAGTTCAGTCACCCTTCTCTCTCTCTCTCTCTCTCTCTCTGATTGATTCTCTGGATCCTAGCTCATTCCAATTCAATTGCCTCTACCCTGGGGCTAGCTAGTCCTATTTATAGGCAAAGGCCCTGGGCCTCTTCCCAAATATTGAGCGGGAAGGGTGCCAACAATTGGCCATTTTGAAGGGGAACATCTGGTACACTTATCCTGACTAAAGTTGGTCCTCGCCTGCCAAAGGCTCTGGTGGTGACGCTGGCTTGGGCTCCACAATGACATCCTTCCTGCCGTTGGACTGGTCTTGGTCTCGTTGCACCTAAACGGGTGCCTTTGCTTGATGCTCTCGCCTGCGCTTGCTCCCTTTGCACCAAAGAGGAAAGGAGGACACTGCGCGGGTTGGCGCCCGCCTGGCGCCCTTGGTCGTCATGGCTTGCGTCACGGGCACCTCGTGAGGTACCCCGCCTTGATCTCTCCGCCTCCTCGCGAGCCAGCCTGATGAGGCCGTGCCTGAGGAAGCTTCGTGCCGTCCGCCCCGCGAGGCTTGGCCCCTCGCGAGGGTCTTGGGTCTGTGTTGATGAAGATGGTCCGTGCTGGGCCCCCTTTTGAGCCACGCCGTGGGCCGCAGGAAGGCAAGTCTGGGGACCCCCGTTCCCAGAACACCGACAGTCACATCTCTTATGGACACAACCCATGGCGTCATCTAGGGTTTCGGCTCCAACTTCGGTGGCCACTGGTGAGTTGTTGCACCTACTCCTCTCTATCTCTCTCTTCCTCTTCTAATCCTTGTCTCTTTTTTTGTAGCAGCAGCAAAGGAGAGGTGTGGAGAAGAGTTGGATGGGGAAGCACCATCTCCATGGACGACTACATCCCCTCCAGGATCAGCATCGGCCATGGATGAAGAGGACGATGACGCCTAGCAGCAGCAACACCCATGGCTGGAATTTTTTTTTATTTCCCAATTAGTTAGCAGTAGCGAGGGTCCAGAACCACGCTACTACTAGTTTGTAGTTGCGCTGGTGGTAGCCATGCTACTGCTAACGGACGTAGTAGTAGCGCGGGTGGCACCCGCGCTACTACTACCTGTTAGCTATAGCGTCGTATCAGTAGCACGGGCACCCGCGCTACTGCTAGGCTTTTCCCTAGTAGTGTCCATCTCTCCTAAACCCTAAACTATTTTTTACTATTCTTGTATAATGTAGTTTTTTTACTGTCTTTTAGTAAGTGTTTAATAGAAAGTGCTTAATAGAACTAGTTGAATTAGTAAGAAAATTAATTATTTTTATTTGAACTAGTTGAATTAATAAAACTAGTTTATTTTTAGTAAGAAAAGTTAGGTATATGAGATTTGATGATCTAATTAAATTTTTACTATAGAACTAGTTTATTTTTAGTAAGAAAATTAATAGAACTAGTTTATTTTTAGTAAGTGCTTAGTTGAACTAGTTGAATTAATAGAACTAGTTGAATTTATGTCATTATCACTTTGTCATCAAAGAATGCTATATGAGATTTGATGATCACTTTGTCTCCTTGGAGTGATCGTCATCCGAGCTACCTCTACTTCCTCTACACCCGAGTCGGTGAGCTAAAAGTCCACCTCCTCCTTCTCCACTCCTCAATGTTGAATAGAGTAGAACTGGGGTATTTAGTTATGCTTCTTAACCAAATGAAATGTTTGGGTTATAAGATATATTGAAATGTTTCTGTCAATATTGAACCATTGAAATTCAATGAACACCGGTTTATGCACATGTGCGAAGTGTTGATTCATTCCGAGTGGCCTATGTTTTGCCGGAGTGTTGATTCATTTCCATTCCAGCAAATTCCAGGCGCTCGATATGTCCTATTTTAGCAAAGGTCATGCCAGATTTTTCTGTGAATTTAAGCATGACTTGTGCTAGAATATGTAGGAAATATCGAGTGCCCCTGATTTGCTAGAAAGAGAATTAAACGACATTTCGAGTTGACTTTAAGTCCGTCAGGGCTCAATACATGACAGTCAAAAAATCAATGAGGGAGAGTCTCCACCATATATGAGAGAAGAAAAATGTCGACAGTTGTCGTGGGGGTCGCTTCTCCTTCTTCTCTTTGTGCTAGACCTTTGTTATGCACTAGGGGAAGAAGGAGTAGCGACCATCACCGACGGTCGCAATATCAGAGAGGGAGTGCCCACCATATACATGAGATGAGAGTTTATGAAGGAAGACTCGTCAACCCATTGCATATTGCATAATAGTGATCTGTGTGTTGACTTTCCTAGTAGTTGCCTTCGATTGATTTTCAATTAATGTTTCAACTATGAACATAGGAAACGTGTGACAACGAAAGGGAATTCGTTACATGCGAATACTGCGAAGACGAGCGCGGCCTGTGCGACAGGCCTCACCTAGTTGGTGGTAGGCGCTTCAGCATCGTGCTTGATGATAACTTCAAAGTGGATACAGTAAGTCACAACGACAAGTCTTTTTCGTAATTAAGCATGACTTTTGCTTCTTTTGCTTCAACTTATAGTTTTATTTTTTTACTTTCTACTAGCGTATCCCCTGCCATGCAAGAATTTATGTCTTGGATAAGGTTGGTTTCAGTACTATGGAAAGTATCACTACTGCATGATGCTACTAACGCGACACTACGATCAGAGACCCTTTGATAAAACTGTGTGTGATGCAATAATCGCAAACGGTGGTGTAAAAGAACCATAAAAAAGGTGTGAAACATTTTCGATGGTGGAGCCATCAAACACGATTCAGATTTTAGTAGCGTGTGCGATGCAGGGCATGCGGTTCAGTTCAATGAACTGTTTGCGATGAGGCGAAACAAAAGAAACGGACAGCCAGATGAAGGCGTGTGCGATATACAGCATACGGTTCACTTGGATGAACTGTTTGTGATGAGGAGGAACAATAGAAAAGGGCAGCTAGATAAAGGTGTGTGTGATTGAGGGCATATGCTTCAGAAGGATTAACTGTTTGCGATTAGACAACAGAACAGAAACGGGTCAGTCAGATCAAAGTGTCTGCGATTGATGGCATACACTTCACACGGATGAACTGTTTGCGATTATTCACAACAAACAAAAATAGTTAGATAGATCAATGTGTGTGCGCTAGACGGGCACACACATTCTAATTAAAAAAAGTGTGCGCGGTGGTAATAATGAGCGTGCACGGTTGTTGGAACAAGTCTGTGCTGACATTGGCTATTGCGGTGCACCCTATGGTGCAAACGCCACGTATGTGGCTGAGAAGGCGTGCACACGTTACGCCTTCCGAGAATAGTGCCACACTTATACCCGTCAATAAATTTTGAGTCTGCGTCCCGTCACATTCCAAATTGCAAACCTATTCACACCGATCAAAACCTAAACGGTTTCCCACTTAGGAGCGTATAGTACTCGGTTATAAATACTACTACTCCAAGATGACTGCAGATTCCTCCTCGACTCCTCATCCACAAAAACAAGCAAGTCAGTCATCATCGTTCCCTTGCGTCTGCCATGGCCAATGTGAGTTCTGGATCGAGAGATTGCCACCAGGGAGATGCGAGCATGGAAGCGGAAGCATGAGAGATGTCCCGCCTCGCCGTGAACGCAGCCAGCATGTCCCGCCGCGTGGCCGTAGCAGCACAGAGGTCCCGACGTGCCGCAGAAGCAGCACAGAGGTCCCGCGGCACCGTCGATGCAGCAGACTGGTCTGGCCGCGCTGCGGAAGCAAAAGAGATGTCTCACCACACCGTGAATGCAGCAGAGATGTCCTCTTGCACCGCGGTAGCCTGGGAAATGCCTCGCGGGCAGGCAAGGACTCTTACACACCCATGCATGCGATCGTCCATAGCCAGATGGATCAGATATCCGGCTGGGCGAGGTTGTAGGACGACATGAAAGCCTCTTTTGAACAGGCTCCCGGCGTCATTCGGCAGCTAAATGAGAGCAATGCGAAGCTCCTGGCCTAGCGCGACCCGCTGAGGGCGAAGATCGTCGGAAGTGTGGAGCAGAAGGAGGAGACCACTGCCTTGTTGAAGAGGACCGGCGTCATCATCGGGAAACTTATGGACGAGAATGCCATGCTGCGCATCGAGCGCAGAAGGCTGGTGGAGGAATCCGTGGATGCTCTCAAGCAGCATCTTGAGGACAACAAAGAGCTCATCGCCGCTCGCCGCGAAGACTAGTTCCCGCGGCCTACAACAACGCATCAAGAAAGTAGAGATCAGCGAGCCAGATCGTTGTCTTCCTTTTTCTTTTACACTTGTGTATTTCGGGCGTTGCCGCATGTGACTTTTTTTAATTATGTTCCTAAATATGTAATACAATTATTATCCTTTGTCATCGTCCTTATATTCATCATGCTTTCTATAAGTCGTAGTCGATGCTATATAGGTCCGTCGGATCTTACATCAAGATCCGTGCAAAGCTTTCTTTTCAGATTTTTATTTTTCTCTCTTAAATCGCATTCCAGTAAGACATATAGCCACGCCGTAGAACAGGGACTCGGGCGCCATTAATGGAGACGTTGGGAGTGAGGTGTGCGGCGGGTAGAGGTCAAAGGGTTGTCCTCCCAATGAGCATGCGCAGGGGTCTGATCACATGCCTCCCATACTCAAATAGCTACCCCGCACGACACCTCCTAGCCAACAAAAAAAGGGGACGCGTGGCGGCACGTAATTAGTAAGTAGAACGCCCATGGTTTCAATAAAACTTGTGTTTCCGATTTGTAACGTGACAGCACTTATTCCAAAATGACTTTGTTTATTGTTAATGTGTGCGCCTTCTCAAATCGGACAGAAAAATTACCACAGCATGTTGGTGCCATGTCATGACACCGTGCCAAGTTTCATGATTTTCAGGCGTGTTTTGGATTTACAGGAATTAAAAAACCAAGTTTCTCAATCTTTCCGGTTGAGCCACGACGCCCAGATGTTTGAAATTCATTCTCATTTCTTGTATGGGACCTAGAAATTCACCCAAGGATACACATGTGATTTTTCAACTAACTTTGGTGCACTTCAGCATGTGCTTGTAGTTCAAATTTGAATTATGCACATTATATGCCCAGAAACTCAATTAATGTATAAAAAGGCCAAACGAACCCAAAATAATTCCAAAATTTAGCGTGATGCTTCTATTTGGTCTAATATGCCTGTGTAAAAAAATTAAGGCAAGAGAAGGCAGTGTACGTATGTCATTTCGCACATAGAGGTGACACGTTCCCTCTCGGAACCACGAGCCTTCTTTAGGGAAGATCCGGTTTGCAAGAAGCTTACATCAAAGCTTGTCCCAATTCGGCCAAAACTTTACCGGAGCATGTTGGTGTCATGTCATGAGATCATGCCAAGTTTCATTATTTTCAGGCATGTTTTGGATTTACAGGAATTAAAAAACCAAGTTTCTCAATCTTTTCGGCCGAGCCACGGCCCTAGATGTTTGAATTTCATTCTCATTTCTTGCATGGGACCTATAAATTCACACAAAGACACACATGCGATTTTTCAACAAACTTTGATGCACTGGAGCATGTGCTTGTAGTTCAAATTTGAATTATGCACATTAAATGCCCATAAACTCAATTAATGCATGTAGCACAAATGAACCCAGAATAATTCCAAATTTAAACACGACACTTATGTACTAGTTGCATGTTCACTGTACGTAAATGTTCTAGCAATTCAAACACCATCCTTTCCCTCCGTAACACCATTTTGGCTTTCAAAACATAATGAAAAAAATCAGGTATACCACAAATAGTTTACTAGAAAGAATCATGTGGGATGCGATATAAAATATCTTGACGCACCATCTTGTCTCGCTTACGCAGGAAGCTTCATCGTCTACAGTCCATCTCCCCCGCTTGAACCACAATTGCGCGCCAGTTTCTCGCGGCATCGAGCGAAAAAAATTTGCCACCGCGGAAATATCTATCTCACCGCCCCTCCCTCCCACCAAAAGCCACATTTCCACTATTCCTCCTTGCTTTCCAAGTTCAAACCTTCACTGCTGCTTACTGGTAGCTCAGCCTCCTCTCCGGCGACCCTTCTTCTTGTAGTGTCGCCTCCTCGCCGGCTACCCTTCTTCTTGCAGCGCCGCCTCCTCGCCGGCGGCCCTTCTTCTTGCAGCGTCGCCTCCTCGCCGGCGACCCTTCTTCTTGTTGCGTGGGCTCCTCGCCGCCGATCCTTCTTCTTGTTGAGCGGCCTCGTCGATATGGTCAGGTAATCCACACCCCACCCACACCATCCTCCTCCTTTCCCGTCCCACATGCCCCGACCGACGGTGCTACACCTTCCGCCGAAATCACTGTCCTCCTCCTACAATTAAGCGCCGCCCACAACCATTTTGCGCATAGTATAACATGGAGCTCAGTATCATGCGGCCGCACGCGCGCACGAGGTTGCTATGGCTGCCATGCGTGCCGACCACCAGATCTTGGAGGAGCACCTCGTCTTCGAGGCCACAGTCGACACCGCCACGCGGTTGTCTACTTTAATATACAGTTCGTGCTATTTTCTCGAGGCCACCGCCAGTGCCTTCTAGTAATTTGTCCTCTGTAATGTTACTATGCAGTCTGATGTTTAGTTAACAGTTTGGTCCTCTGAAATGTAATGATCAGTTAACACTTTGGTCCAACAATTGCTACATAGTACTGTTCTCGAGCATTCTTTGTTTTGTTAACTTTCTTGTCTTCTAGTACATGCTTCTATTCTGTGATGTCGTGCTCAGTTAACTATTTTGGTTCATTTGGTCTGTTGTCCATTTAACTGTTTGGTTCAGTTCTGCAATTTGATTTTCATTTGATGTGGGTACAATTTTGTATTGTTATGCATGTGAAATAAATCAAATTTGGTTGTACTCAATACATATTATACTGATAGTATGGCAACTCTCACTTAACCTGATCAAGATCTTCCTTATGTGTGTTGCAGGGAAACAATGGGAGACACTGCGGTTTACCATCGAGGTTTGTTCAAGCATGGTCCTTTAGCTAATAGCACATTATTGTGCAGTTGCAGAAATTATTCTAATATTTAGGTTTCTTACAATTTGGTCTTGCACATGTAGGTCCTGCTGTCAGAGGCTTAGACCCACTGTTCGACCCATTTTGCATATGGGGAAATGAGATGTCCATGAATATAAGTCAAGTCAATAAACTCAGAAAGATTGTTAGGATGAAGAAACTTGCGATGAATAATAGCAAGACCTTTGTTTGCACAATGAAGAAGACATCAGTCAACTATAGAATGGTACTAACTCTTTCACCTTGTTTTTACCCCTTGCGCCATTTCAAAATTTATAACAGCGATTTATGCATATCTTTGTTTCCAGTACTTTTCAACGCAGTTCACCGATGATTACCTCTCAAACCACCTGCATGGTCAAGAGGCGAGGAAGATATTCATTCAACACCCATGGTACAATATTGAAGTCTTGCTGAAGAGGACGAAGGTTGGGCGGGCAATTATCCACAGCCACTGGCCTAAAGTTGCAAGGACATTCAACATCACTGAAGGCTCAATATTTGCCTTCCGCTTTTGCAGTTTCCCATATGAGATTCATCTGTCTATTTACCGTGTATGATGCTACTTTCCAAAGGTTTCTGATGTTGCATGTGAAACGTGGTGCTGTTGTGTAATGGCGTAACTGAGTGCCGAAGCTATCTAATGTAATTCGATTATGAAATCCTGGTTGTTGTTATACGGATAAGGAATATCTGGTGTGTTTTATAAAATATATCAATTTGATTAGTACATGGATTATCAATAATAGGCTAATTACCCTGCTTATTGGGGTTTTCTATTGCAGACAGTTACTCAGACAGCACCGTGGGCGATGAACTCAAACAACCCGCACGGTTTCTAGAAAGTAGGCACGTTCGATCAACTAACAATCACACAGGGCTTCCGGCAGCGAACTGTTTGCGTTAGGCTACCTTGCACAAATGTTTCCACACAAAGACTGTGTGTGATATGCATACGAACGAAAATGATTTTTTGGGATTCACCGTGTGGGATGTGCATACAAACGGAAATAATTGGGTTTCGATGCCCCGCCAGATCGCACACAAGCTCATTTTGCCCCAGCCAGTGAGCCAGGAGGGGCTATCCCCAACGGTTTCTAGGTCGTGTGGGAAGGACCCCCCCTATCGCCCACACTCACTTGGCGACGATTCCAAATATCGTCGCGGAAAGGGGTTAAAAACCGTTTGTATAGCACGTCGATGTACCAGTGTATGGAGGTAAAGAGAGTTCACTTGAGGACCGAGCATGGTTATACTTTTGCCGTAAATTATACAATGCAGACACTGTCGTGGTTCTAAGTCTGATAGTAGAATAGGGGGTAGGAATGTAGAGGCAAGATCTCAGCTATGTAGGAGTTGTACACGCAAGGTTTACGAGTTCAGACCCTTCTCGGAGGAAGTAACAGCCCTACGTCTCGGAGCCCGGAGGCGGTCGACTGTATTATATGCGTGTGAGTTACAGGGGGTGCGAACCCTTGTCCCAGAGGAGGGTGGTGGCTTATATAGAGTATGCCAGGACCCCAGCTCCCCTCCGTTACATAGGATTCATTATACATTAAGAGAGGGGCGTTACTGATAACGCCAGTAATAAAGATGCATAATGACCATAAAGCTATGACTTAATTCCCGACCGTTGCAGAGCAGAGTGGCCTTAGACCTCCTGGTGGTCGAGTGATTGTCTATACGGTCGAGTGTCTTCAAGACCGTCGAGTGGAACATTGCTTCATGGTTGAGTGGATGACGGTTCTTCTTCAAATGTTTCTGGTTCGTTTAGGGATGCCCTTGGGGAGGGTATCTTTAACAGGTCCATGACCCTACCCTAGGCACATAGCTTCATCATTAGCCCCCGAATGGATCGAGGTTTGAGTGGGGAAGGAATTGAGAACACTTCCGACCCATTTTTGTGCTACGAGCATACTTTGTTCTGGATTGACGAACTCAGGTGATGACACCAACTTCTTTTTCAGTCGCCTTGATCCATTCTTAGTTTTTCGTCGAGTGAGTTTCTTTACTAGAAGAGCTCCAAGTGACGATGTGGAGGAGATCTTCCGCCTGACAAGTTGTTCTGCTGTCTGCGGATTCCGCGGGATTCGAATTTCGGGAAGCGCGCGAGACAAAGGAGGGCGCAGTAATCGGATGGGATAAGGCAGGGCTGCCTCGATTTTCGTGCCACCTTTTTCGCCATGTATCGTGCGCGCGACTGTTGCGGGATTTGATAGGATCGCCCGGGCCTACAAGTCAGTCACTCGGAAGTAACCCCATATAAGGCGCCGGGCCGGGGTTTTGGAATAGTGCGTTCTCATTTCCTCCTCTCTTCCTCGGACTTCTCCGCCGCGCTCGCTTTCATCCCAGTGCCACTGCTCCGTGCGCGTCTCGCCGGCGATGATGTGGAAAGAGAAGACGGTGGCTCTGGAGCGGGCGAAGAAGGCGACAGCGAAGGCGAAGGGGAAGACGACCAGTCGGGGAGGATCTTCCTCGAGGGCCGGCCTGCCGCAGGGCTGGATCTAGGGCGACTGGATCCGCTCGACGATTCGTCAAGAAGACCTCGACGACCTGGCCGATGGGGGACTGATCCCCCACGGATCGGAGCGGCTTCCGGGGAAGGAATCTGAGCCGCGGCCTCGGGAGGGTGAGCGTGTTCTCCTTGCCACCCACGTCGACCGTGGGTTTTCCTTGCCTCCTCACCCTTTCTTTCGGGGATTTATGAATTTCTTTGGGGCGCAACTCCACCACTTCACACCCAACACAATCGTGTATCTCGCTGCTTTCGTGTCTTTGTGCGAGAATTTCTTGGGTTGTCGACCTCATTGGGGTCTTTTCAAGCACATTTTCACCTGTCGCTCCCAGACGGTGAAAAAGGCCAATCCGAGTGACGAGAGAACACAAGTGATTCAGATGTGCGGGGGTCTTGGGGTTCAGATGAGAGGGAAAAGTTCTTTTCCGGCCATGGTCCTCCCCGACTCGGTCCGTGGATGGCAGTTGACCTAGTTTTACTGCAAAGACCAGCCGACGCCAGGGCAGTCGACTGGACTCCTCCTTTTTCCATGGACCGAGTGAGCAAGCCCTCCTCTTTGAAGGTGATCCCGGAGGAGAAGGCGCAGGTTAAGGTGCTGGTCGAACGGGTTGTCGAGCTTATCCGTGACGGGGTGACTGGTATGGATCTCTTGGAGGTCTTCCTCCGGCGACGCATCCAGCCACTTCAAGCTCAAGACCATCCGATGTGGATGTATTTGGGCACTGAGGACACCACTCGGATCCACCCGGAGGAGGTCGAGAATGCCACGCTGGAGGGGTGGCTTACGAGCATCACTGGGAACAAAGACAACCCCAGGGGAGCCAGGAGAATTCCTCCACTTGACCAGTCCCACGTACCGGACAAGGTTCAACTCTGAGTTTCCGACTGTAATTTTAATCATGCAGCTATTTATGATCCATCGACTGACTTTTGTTCTGCTTGTTTTTCTTCCAGACCCTTATCAAAATGTACTCAATGCCCAACGGAGAGCAAGAGCAAGACCCGGAAGGGGAGGCGAGCGGCGGCGACAGTGGTGACTGGCATTCTGACGGAGAGGGGAACGAGGAAAGTGACGACTCAAGTGACGAAGAAGAAGTTGAATCACCTCCTCGCAGGGAGAGGCGATCCAAGCTCGACCAAGACCGGCCGAGCGCCTGTGAAAAGGCCATTGCTCAGACTGGCCAGTCTTCAAAGCACCCTCAGACGTCTTCACCGGCCCCGACTGAAAAAGCGTCAAAGCAACCCAAATTTGTAGTGCAGAAGCCTCGGAAGGCGTTGTCAAAGATTAAGATTAACATGTTGGGTAACGTTGCAGAAAACAAAAAATTTCCTACGGTTTCACCAAGATCCATCTAAGAGTTCATCTAGCAAGGAGTATTCAGATTGCATCTACATACCTTTGTAGATCGCGAGCGGAAGCGTTCACTAGAACGTGGATGATGGAGTCGTACTCGCCGTGATCCAAATCACCGATGACCGAGTGCCGAACGGACGGCACCTCCACATTCAACACACGTACGGAGCGGATGACGTCTCCTCCTTCTTGATCCAGCAAGGGGGAAGGAGAGGTTGTGGAAGATGGCTCCAGCAGCAGCACGACGGCGTGGTGTTGGTGGAGAAACAACACTGCGGCAGGGCTTCGCCAAGCACGCGACGGAGGAGGAGAGGTGTAGCAGGGGAGAGGGAGGCGCCAAGATGCAAAGGTGCCGCTGCCCCCTCCGTCCCCCCCTTTATATAGGCCCCCTGGGGGGCGTCGGACCTTGGAGATCTGATCTCCCAAGGGGGGCGGCGGCCAGGGGGGTGGAGTACCCCCCAAGGCAAGTGGGGCGCCCCCCCCCCACCCTAGGGTTTCAACCTTAGGCGCAAGGGGTGGGCCTAGGGGGGCGCACCAGCCCACTATGGGCTGGTTCCCATTCCCACATCAGCCCATGGGGCCCTCCAGGATGGGTGGCCCCACCCGGTGGACCCCCGGGACCCATCCGGTGGTCCCGGTACAATATCGGTGACCCCCGAATCTTTCCCGATGGCCGAAACTGCACTTCCTATATATAATTATTTACCTCCGGACCATTCCGGAACTCCTCGTGACGTCCGGGATCTCATCCAGGACTCCGAACAACTTTCGGATTACTGCATATTCATGTCTTTACAACCCTAGCGTCACCGAACCTTAAGTGTGTAGACCCTACGGGTTCGGGAGATATGCAGACATGACCGAGACGCCTCTCCGGCCAATAACCAACAGCGGGATCTGGATACCCATGTTGGCTCCCACATACTCCTCGATGATCTCATCGGATGAACCACGATGTCGAGGATTCAATTAATCCCGTATTCAATTCCCTTTGTCAATCGGTATTTTACTTGCCCGAGATTCGATCGTCGGTATCCCAATACCTCGTTCAATCTCGTTACCGGCAAGTCACTTTACTTGTACCGTAATGCATGATCCCGTGATCAAACACTTTGATCACACTGAGCTCATTATGATGATGCATTACCGAGTGGGCCCGGTGATACCTCTCCGTTATACGGAGTGACAAATCCCAGTCTCGATCCGTGTCAACCCAACAGACACTTTCGGAGATACCCGTAGTATACCTTTATAGTCACCCAGTTACGTTGTGACGTTTGGCACACCCAAAGCACTCCTACGGTATCCGGGAGTTACACGATCTCATGGTCTAAGGAAAAGATACTTGACATTGGAAAAGCTCTAGCAAACGAATTATACGATCTTGTGCTTATGCTTAGGATTGGGTCTTGTCCATCACATCATTCTCCTAATGATGTGATCTTGTTTATCAATGACATCCAATGTCCATAGTCAGGAAACCATGACTATCAGTTGATCAACGAGCTAGTCAACTAGAGGCTTACGAGGGACATATTGGTGTCTATGTATTCACACATGTATTACGATTTCCGGATAACACAATTATAGCATGAATAAAAGACAATTATCATGAACAAGGAAATATAATAATAATGCTTTTATTATTGCCTCTAGGGCATATTTCCAACAGTCTCCCACTTGCACTAGAGTCAATAATCTAGTTACATTGTGATGAATCAAACACCCATAGAGTTCTGGTGTTGATCATGTTTTGCTCTAGGGAGAGGTTTAGTCAACGATCTGCGACATTCAGATCCATATGCACTTTACAAATTTCTATGTCTCCATCTTGACCATTTTCACGAATGGAGTTGAAGCGACGCTTGATGTGCCTGGTCTTCTTGTGAAACCTGGGCTCCTTGGCAAGTGCAATAGCTCCAGTGTTGTCACAGAAGAGTTTGACAGCCCCGATGCATTGGGTATGACTCCTAGGTCGGTGATGAACTCCTTCACCCAAATTGCTTCATGCGCTGCCTCCGAGGCTGCCATGTACTCCGCTTCACATGTAGATCCCGCCACGACGCTCTGCTTGCAGCTGCACCAGCTTACTGCTCCACCATTCAACATATACATGTATCCGGTTTGTGACTTAGAGTCATCCAGATCTGTGTCGAAACTAGCGTCGGCGTGACCCTTTACGACGAGCTCTTCGTCACCTCCATAAACGAGAAACATGTCCTTAGTCCTTTTCAGGTACTTCAGGATATTCTTGACTACTGTCCAGTGTTCCTTGTCGGGATTACTTTGGTACCTTCCTACCAAACTTACGGCAAGGTTTACATCAGGTCTGGTACACAGCATGGCATACATAATAGACCCTATGGCCGAGGCATAGGGGATGACACTCATCTCTTCTATATCTGCTGTCGTGGTCGGGCATTGAGCTGAGCTCAATTTCACACCTTGCAACACAGGCAAGAACCCCTTCTTGGACTGATCCATATTGAACTTCTTCAATATCTTTTCAAGGTATGTGCTTTGTGAAAGACCTATGAGGCGTCTTGATCTATCTCTATAGACCTTGATGCCTAATATATAAGCAGCTTCTCCAAGGTCCTTCATTGAAAAACTCTTATTCAAGTAGGCCTTAATGTTGTCCAAAAGTTCTATATCATTTCCCATCAAAAGTATGTCATCTACATATAATATGAGAAATGCTACAGAGCTCCCACTCACTTTCTTGTAAACGCAGGCTTCTCCATAAGTCTGCACAAACCCAAACGCCTTGATCATCTCATCAAAGCGAATGTTCCAACTCCGAGATGCTTGCACCAGCCCATAAATGGATCACTGGAGCTTGCATACCTTGTTAGCATTCTTAGGGTCGACAAAACCTTCTGGTTGCATCATATACAGTTCTTCCTTAAGATAACCGTTAAGGAATGCCGTTTTGACGTCCATTTGCCATATCTCATAATCATAGTATGCGGCAATTGCTAACATGATTCAGACGGACTTCAGCTTCGCTACGGGAGAGAAAGTCTCATCGTAGTCAACCCATTGAACTTGCCGATAACCCTTAGCGACAAGTCAAGCTTTATAGATGGTAACATTACCATCTGCGTCTGTCTTCTTCTTAAAGATCCATTTGTTTTCTATCGCTCGCCGATCATCGGCAAGTCTGTCAAAGTCCATACTTTGTTTTCATACATGGATCCTATCTCGGATTGCATGGCCTCTAGCCATTTGTTGGAATCTGGGCCCGCCATCGCTTCTTCATATTTCGAAGGCTCACCATTGTCTAACAACATGATTTCCAGGACAGGGTTGCCGTACCACTCTGGTGCGGAACGTGTCCTTGTGGACCTACGAAGTTCAGTAGTAACTTGATACGAAGTTTCATGATCATCATCATTAACCTCCTCTCTAACCGGTGGAGGCACCATAGAAACATTTTCTTGAGCTGCGCTACTCTCCGGATCATGAGGTAATACTTCATCAAGTTCCACCTTCCTCCCACTTACTTCTTTCGAGAGAAACTCTTTCTCCAGAAAGGATCCGTTCTTGGCAACAAAGATCTTGCCTTCGGATCTTAGGTAGAAGGTATACCCAATGGTTTCCTTAGGGTATCCTATGAAGACGCATTTTTCCAACTTGGGTTCGAGCTTTTCAGGTTGAAGTTTCTTGACATAAGCATCGCATCCCCAAACTTTTAGAAACGACAGCTTAGGTTTCTTCCCAAACCATAATTCATACGGTGTCGTCTCAACGGATTTAGATGGTGCCCTATTTAAAGTGAATGCAGCTGTCTCTAGAGCGTATCCCCAAAATGATAGCGGTAAACCTGTAAGAGACATCATAGATCGCACCATATCCAATAGAGTGCGATTACGACGTTCGGACACACCGTTACATTGAGGTGTTCCAGGCGGCGTGAGTTGTGAAATGATTCCACATTTCCTTAAGTGTGTGTCAAATTCGTGACTTAAATATTCTCCTCCACGATCTGGTCGTAAGAACTTTATTTTTCGGTCACGTTGATTCTCTACCTCATTCTGAAATTCCTTGAACTTTTCAAAGGTCTCAGACTTGTGTTTCATCAAGTAGACATACCCATATCTACTCAAGTCATCCATGAGAGTGAGAACATAACGATATCCTCCGCAAGCCTCAACACTCATTGGACCGCACACATCAGTATGTATGATTTCCAATAAGTTGGTTGCTCGCTCCATTGTTCCAGAGAACGGAGTCTTGGTCATTTTGCCTATGAGGCATGGTTCGCATGTGTCAAATGATTCATAATCGAGAGACTCTAAAAGTCCATCAGCATGGAGCTTCTTCATGCGCTTGACACCAATGTGACCAAGGCGGCAGTGCCACAAGTATGTGGGACTATCGTTATCAACTTTACACCTTTTGGTATTCACACTATGAATATGTGTATCATCGCGTACGATATTCATTAAGAATAAACCATTGACCATCGGAGCATAACCATAAAACATATCACTCATATAAATAGAACAACCATTATTCTCGGATTTAAATGAGTAGCCATCTCGTATTAAACGAGATCCAGATACAATGTTCATGCTCAAAATTGGCACTAAATAACAATTATTGAGGTTTAAAACTAATCCCATAGGTAAATGTAGAGGTAGCGTGCCGACAGCGATCACATCGACCTTGGAACCATTCCCGACGCGCGTCGTCACCTCGTCCTTCGCCAGTCTCCGCTTATTCCGCAGCTCCTGTTTTGAGTTACAAATATGAGCAACGGCACCGGTATCAAATACCCAGGAGCTACTACGAGCACTGGTAAGGTACACATCAATTACATGTATATCATATATACCTTTAGTGTTGCCGGCCTTCTTCTCCGCTAAGTATTTGGGGCAGTTCCGCTTCCAGTGACCCTTCCCTTTGCAATAAAAGCACTCGGTCTCAGGCTTGGGTCCATGCTTTGACTTCTTCCCGGCAACTGGCTTACCGGGCGCGGCAACATCCTTGTCGTCCTTCTTGAAGTTCTTCTTACCCTTGCCTTTCTTGAACTTGGTGGTTTTATTGACCATCAACACTTGATGTTCCTTTTTGATTTCTACCTCTGCTGATTTCAGCATAGCAAATACCTCAGGAATGGTCCTTACCATCCCCTGCATATTGTAGTTCATCACAAAGCTCTTGTAGCTAGGTGGGAGCGACTGAAGGATTCTGTCAATGACCGCCTCGTCTGGGAGGTTAATCTCCAGCTGAGTCAAGCGGTTGTGCAACCCAGACATCTTGAGTATGTGTTCACTGACAGAACTATTTTCCTCCATCTTACAACTGTAGAACTTGTCGGACACTTCATATCTCTCGACCCGGGCATGAGCTTGGAAAACCATTTTCAGCTCTTCGAACATCTCATATGCTCCGTGTTGCTCAAAATGCTTTTGGAGCCCTGGTTCTAAGCTGTAAAGCATGCCGCACTGAACGAGGGAGTAATCATCAGCACGCTGCTGCCAAGCATTCATAATGTCTTGGTTCTCTGGGATGGGTGCTTCACCTAGCGGTGCTTCTAGGACATATTGTTTCCTGGCAGCTATGAGGATGATCCTCAGGTTCCGGACCCAGTCCGTATAGTTGCTGCCATCATCTTTCAGCTTGGTTTTCTCTAGGAACGCGTTGAAGTTCATGTTGACATTAGCGTGGGCCATTTGATCTACAAGACATATTGCA
The DNA here is from genome assembly GCA_032464435.1 of Aegilops umbellulata. Taxonomy (NCBI): domain Eukaryota; kingdom Viridiplantae; phylum Streptophyta; class Magnoliopsida; order Poales; family Poaceae; genus Aegilops; species Aegilops umbellulata. Next base: position 475,607,529 of record CP136056.1, on the reverse strand, counting down.
AAGTTTATTTAGACTAAGTTCATGATAATTAAGTTCATCTAATCAAATTATATAATGAACTCCCACTCAGATTAGACATCCCTCTTGTCATCTAAGTGAAACATGATCCGACTCGACTAGGCCGTGTCCGATCATCACGTGAGACGGACTAGTCATCATCGGTGAACATCTCCATGTTGATCGTATCTTCCATACGACTCATGTTTGACCTTTCGGTCTCTTGTGTTCCGAGGCCATGTCTGTACATGCTAGGCTCGTCAAGTCAACCTAAGTGTTTGCATGTGTAAATCTGTCTTACACCCGTTGTATGTGAACGTTGGAATCTATCACAACCGATCATCACGCGGTGCTTCAAAACAACGAACTGTCGCAACGGCACACAGTTAGGGGGAACACTTTCTTGAAATTGTTATGAGGGATCATCTTATTTACTACCGTCGTTCTAAGTAAACAAGATGCAAAAACATGATAAACATCACATGCAATCAAATAATGATAGTGACATGATATGGCCAATATCATATAGCTCCTTTGATCTCCATCTTGGGGCTCCATGATCATCTTGTCACCGGCATGACACCATGATCTCCATCATCACGATCTCCATCATCGTGTCTCCATGAAGTTGCTCGCCAACTATTACTTCTACTACTATGGCTAACACATTTAGCAATAAAGTAAAGTAATTTACATGGCGTTTCCATTGACACGCAGGTCATAAAAAATAATGACAACTCCTATGGCTCCTGCCGGTTGTCATACTCATCGACATGCAAGTCGTGATTCCTATTACATGATCATGATCTCATACATCACATATATATCATTCATCATTCATCACAACTTTGTCCATATCATATCACAAAGCACTTGCTGCAAAAACAAGTTAGACGTCCTCTAATTGTTGTTGCAAGTTTTACGTGGCTGCAATAGGGTTCTAGCAAGAACGTTTTCTTACCTACGTGAAAGCCACAACATGATTTGTCAACTTCTATTTACCCTTCATAAGGACCCTTTTCGTCGAATCCGCTCCAACTAAAGTGGGAGAGACAGACACCCGCCAGCCACCTTATGCAACTAGTGCATGTCAGTCGGTGGAACCGGTCTCACGTAAGCGTACGTGTAAGGTTGGTCCGGGCCGCTTCATCCCACAATACCGCTGAAGCAAAATAAGACTAGTAGCGGCAAGAAAGTTGACAACATCTACGCCCACAACAATTGTGTTCTACTCGTGCAAAGAGAACTACGCATAGACCTAGCTCTAATACCACTGTTGGGTAACGTTGCAGAAAACAAAAAAATTCCTACGGTTTCACCAAGATCCATCTAAGAGTTCATCTAGCAAGGAGTATTCAGATTGCATCTACATACCTTTGTAGATCGCGAGCGGAAGCGTTCACTAGAACGTGGATGATGGAGTCGTACTCGCCGTGATCCAAATCACCGATGACCGAGTGCCGAACGGACGGCACCTCCACATTCAACACACGTACGGAGCGGATGACGTCTCCTCCTTCTTGATCCAGCAAGGGGGAAGGAGAGGTTGTGGAAGATGGCTCCAGCTGCAGCACGACGGCGTGGTGTTGGTGGAGAAACAACACTGCGGCAGGGCTTCGCCAAGCACGCGACGGAGGAGGAGAGGTGTAGCAGGGGAGAGGGAGGCGCCAAGATGCAAAGGTGCCGCTACCCCCTCCGTCCCCCCCTTTATATAGGCCCCCTGGGGGGCGCCGGCCCTTGGAGATCTGATCTCCCAAGGGGGGCGGCGGCCAGGGGGGTGGAGTACCCCCCAAGGCAAGTGGGGCGCCCCCCCCCCCCACCCTAGGGTTTCAACCTTAGGCGCAAGGGGTGGGCCTAGGGGGGCGCACCAGCCCACTATGGGCTGGTTCCCATTCCCACATCAGCCCATGGGGCCCTCCAGGATGGGTGGCCCCACCCGGTGGACCCCCGGGACCCATCCGGTGGTCCCGGTACAATATCGGTGACCCCCGAATCTTTCCCGATGGCCGAAACTGCACTTCCTATATATAATTATTTACCTCCGGACCATTCCGGAACTCCTCGTGACGTCCGGGATCTCATCCAGGACTCCGAACAACTTTCGGATTACTGCATATTCATGTCTTTACAACCCTAGCGTCACCGAACCTTAAGTGTGTAGACCCTACGGGTTCGGGAGATATGCAGACATGACCGAGACGCCTCTCCGGCCAACAACCAACAGCGGGATCTGGATACCCATGTTGGCTCCCACATACTCCTCGATGATCTCATCGGATGAACCACGATGTCGAGGATTCAATTAATCCCGTATTCAATTCCCTTTGTCAATCGGTATTTTACTTGCCCGAGATTCGATCGTCGGTATCCCAATACCTCGTTCAATCTCGTTACCGGCAAGTCACTTTACTTGTACCGTAATGCATGATCCCGTGATCAAACACTTTGATCACACTGAGCTCATTATGATGATGCATTACCGAGTGGGCCCGGTGATACCTCTCCGTTATACGGAGTGACAAATCCCAGTCTCGATCCGTGTCAACCCAACAGACACTTTCGGAGATACCCGTAGTATACCTTTATAGTCACCCAGTTACGTTGTGACGTTTGGCACACCCAAAGCACTCCTACGGTATCCGGGAGTTACACGATCTCATGGTCTAAGGAAAAGATACTTGACATTAGAAAAGCTCTAGCAAACGAATTATACGATCTTGTGCTTATGCTTAGGATTGGGTCTTGTCCATCACATCATTCTCCTAATGATGTGATCTTGTTTATCAATGACATCCAATGTCCATAGTCAGGAAACCATGACTATCAGTTGATCAACGAGCTAGTCAACTAGAGGCTTACTAGGGACATATTGGTGTCTATGTATTCACACATGTATTATGATTTCCGGATAACACAATTATAGCATGAATAAAAGACAATTATCATGAACAAGGAAATATAATAATAATGCTTTTATTATTGCTCTAGGGCATATTTACAACATGACATCCCCGTCGCTTCTGCGTGAGTGTCTCCCTTTGTATTCACTCGACGCTCCGTGATGTTTATTTTTTCCTTTATTTGACCAGATGAACTTTGGAACTAGCAGCGCTGCTACTTCCGGGACTTCAGCTTACAGGGATGAGGATGAGGCAATGGAGGATGCAGTCACCTCCAATCTGGGTACGATTTCTGTCATTCTGTCTTTATTTGGTCGACTCAACTGCAATATATACCATTGGGTGATGTAATTTTGGTGACTGATCTTTGAACAGCTCCCAACATTATTTACCTCCCCGACGATGATGATGAAGAGCCAGAGAGGCCTTTGACGAGGAAAAATAGGAAAATTCCTGCAGACAAGGCACCACAGTCGACGCCGATAGCGGAACCAGTCGTTCAGGATGCTGGTGATGCCAATCGGGCTTCTGTTACCTTCGCCGTACCACTGTCGAGTGCCCTGCCTTCTTCGTCGACTTCTCAAGCTCCTGACGATCCACCTTCAGTTTTCGCCACCCATCACGTCCCAGAGGACGAAGTGAATGCTGCCAAGGAAGCCATACGCCAAGCAGGTATTATGTGGAGAAGATGATGGTGCGAGATGCCAGTCAGGCCGCCTATGATGCCAGCTCGGCTCTTCAAAGCAATGTTCAGGTTAGCAGCACGTCGACTGATTTTCTTGGCTTGCTCTGTTAGGATATGGTACCTGAAAACTCTCTTTCCAAGGATCTTTGCATCTGTACACCCAGTGGGTGTTGGATCTTGTTACTGAGCAAATCCATACTTTAAGCTGAATTTTTGTTATTGAAGTTTTGGACTAGTGGGGGCACGCTGAGTGCACCCATTGGGTGTAGTCCCCGAGATTACGGTGGACTATGGGCAGTCGACTGTAGTTAAGGAATTTTTAATTCCTTCACTCGGTCTGGTCTGGCCATGTCGAGTGTAAACTGAACCAGTGGGGGCACGCTAAGTGCACCCACTGGGTGTAGTCCCCGAGACCATGGTCGACTGTTGGCAGTCGACTATGGTCTGAAGAGCTTGTTTGTTGTTGTCTTCCTCCTCCTTTTTTTTATACACTCGCACCAAAAATGTCTCGTCGAGTGTTAACTGAACCAGTGGGGGCACGCTAAGTGCACCCACTGGGTGTAGTCCCCGAGACTATGGTGGACTGCGGGCAGTCGACCGTAGTCTTAGTATTTATTGTCTTTGTCGTTTTTCTCTGTAAAATAACCCATCCTCTCTGATTGCAGAAATCTTGTGACCTTGGAGCTCGCTTTGCCGACTTGGAAAAGCAGCAAATTCAACTCAACCATGACCTAGAGTTGGCCAAGTCAGAGCTGCAGAAGGCGAAAGATGATGCCAATGGTAAGGAAGCTTTGTCGACTGCTTTGTCTTAGACCCGGATTTCATTCTGCAATTTCTGAACTGAGCGTCATTTCTTTTCAGAAAAACTGAATCAGGCTCTGGTAAAGAAGGATCAAGATCTAGCTGCCGCACAAAAGAAGGCCGATGACCAAACTGCTCTGGCTGAACAGAAGCTGGCTTCAGTCGGCAAACTAGAGGAGGAGGACGCCAAGATAAAATCTGCTCTGGACGAAGCTAACAAGGAGGTAACCCGCTTGAAGAAGGACAAGGTCAACCTGAACGAGAAGATGGAAGGCATTACTCGCAGGAGGGATGATCTGGAAAGCTATCTGAGGAGCCTCTCCAAGAAGTTATTTATCAAGCTTGAAGGTACATATAATGTTCCGATTGGTTTATCTTTGTCGACTCGGCATACGAATATTGACTCATCCTTGGATTGTGCATGCAGAGTTTTACCAAGACTTCGAGGAGGAGACTGGGCGAATTGAACCAAGTTTGGACCCTATCAACTCTCCCGTGAAGGACGAAACTGCTATGAACCTGCTCCGACTGGAATCCCGCATCGACGGCATTGTTGACTATTTGGCTCGACTGAAAGTCGCCACATCGCGGATCGACATAGCACTTTGGCCAAGGGCAACACTCCAGAACGACCTCGAGTCTCTGATGACTCGACTTAACGAGATCCCTGGTCGGGTGCAGGAGTGGAAGAAGTCTTCTGCTCGGTGTGGTGCCGATGTGGCTCTGTCTTTGGTTCGCGTCCATTGCAAAGAGGCGCGAGAAGACAAGCTGGCAGCGATCAAGGTCGCCAACACCAAGAAGCATGATTTCCAATCTTTTATGGAGACTTTCATCGCTGCTGCCACTCGGATCGCCGATGGTGTCGACCTGGACGAGTTTATCGAGCCTGCCAGCCCTCCTCCTGCGGAGTGAACAAACTTTTATGCCTCACCTTAAATTTGCCTCGGAATGCCGAGTGGATTTTGTAACCGTTAAACTCTTTCGGGCTGAATGGCCAAGTACTTTGATCTGCGGTCTGGGACCTTTAGGATTTATCTGAACTTGGTTTATTTCCGAATATGTTTGCATTTGCCTTCGAGTGAACTTTGTTCTTCACTTGGAACAATCTTTATGCTTGAGATGCAGCTCTGAGGTGGAAAATCCAGTCGACCTGCGTTTCATCATTCTTGCAGTTAGGGATGGAGCACGTATCGCAATCGACATGCACCTCGTCATCCTTGTGGATCGGGATGGAACACATGTTGTACTTGTGGCGTAGCTCTGAAGGAGAAGGTAACCTGCACCTCGTCGTCCTTGCGGATCGAGATGGAGCGCACGTTGTACTTGTGGCGTAGTTCCAAAGGAGAAGGTAGCAGTCGACTTGCACCTCGTCGTCCTTGCGGATCGGGATGTTTTTCGAACTTAGGCGAGTACTGGACCGCAATTAAGCCCCTGAGTGGAAGGATTGCTCTCCACTCGGTAGGATTTTTCACACTTAGGCGAGTACTTGACTGCAGCTAAGCCTCCGAGTGGGAGGATTGCTCTCCACTCGGTAGGATTTGTTTAAACTTAGGCGAGTACTGGACTGCAGCTAAGCCCTCGAGTGGGAGGATTGCTCTCCACTCGGTAGGATTTGTTTAAACTTAGGCGAGTACTGGACTGCAGCTAAGCCCTCGAGTGGGAGGATTTCTCTCCACTCGGTAGCATTTGTTTAAACTTAGGCGAGTACTGGACTGCAGCTAAGCCCCGAGTGGGAGGCTGTCTCACCACTCGGTAGGATTTTTTTTAAACTTAGGCGAGTACTTGACTGCAGCTAAGCCCCCGAGTGGGAGGATTGCTCTCCACTCGGTAGGATTTGTTTAAACTTAGGCGAGTACTGGACTGCAGCTAAGCCCCCGAGTGGGAGGATTGCTCTCCACTCGGTAGGATTTGTTTAAACTTAGGCGAGTACTGGACTGCAGCTAAGACCCCGAGTGGGAGGATTGCTCTCCACTCGGTAGGATTTGTTTAAACTTAGGCGAGTACTGGACTGCAGCTATTTTCCGAGTGGGAGGCTGGCTCACCACTCGGTAGGATTTTTTTAAACTTAGGCGAGTACTTGACTGCAGCTAAGCCCCCGAGTGGGAGGATTGCTCTCCACTCAGTAGGATTTTTCAAACTTAGGCGAGTACTTGACTGCAGCTAAGCCTCTGAGTGGGAGGATTGCTCTCCACTCGGTAGAATTTTTCAAACTTAGGCGAGTACTTGACTGCAGCTAAGCCTCCGAGTGGGAGGATTGCTCTCCACTCGGTAGGATTTTTCAAACTTAGGCGAGTACTTGACTACAGCTAAGCCCCCGAGTGGGAGGCTGGCTCACCACTCGGTAGGATTTTTTTAACTTAGGCGAGTACTTGACTGCAGCTAAGCCCCCGAGTGGGAGGATTGCTCTCCACTCGGTAGGATTTGTTTAAACTTAGGCGAGTACTGGACTGCGGCTAAGCCCCCGAGTGGGAGGCTGGCTCACCACTCGGTAGGATTTTTTAAACTTAGGCGAGTACTTGACTTCAGCTAAGCCTCCGAGTGGGAGGATTGCTCTCCACTCGGTAGGATTTTTCAAACTTAGGCGAGTACTTGACTGCAGCTAAGCCTCCGAGTGGGAGGATTGCTCTCCGGTAGGATTTTTCAAACTTAGGCGAGTACTTGACTGCAGCTAAGCCCCCGAGTGGGAGGCTAGCTCACCACTCGGTAGGATTTTTTTAAACTTAGGCGAGTACTTGACTGCAGCTAAGCCCCTGAGTGGGAGGATTGCTCTCCACTCGGCAGGATTTGTTTAAACTTAGGCGAGTACTGGACTGCAGCTAAGCCCCCGAGTGGGAGGCTGGCTCACCACTCGGTAGGATTTTTTATACTTAGGCGAAGTGGATTCGCATCTAAGCCTCCGAGTGAGAGGCTGGCTCCGCACTCAGTAGGATTTCAAAAACTTAGGCGAAGCGTATTCGCATCTAAGTCACCCACTGGGGGATTTCAGAATGTTAACAAAAGCGACAACAATTATTCCGAAAAAGAAAAACTGCAAAGCTCTTGTTACTGATAAATAAACTAAAAAGGTATTTCTTATTACATCTCATCCGAATGAGTGCTTAAGTATAAAACGGGTGGAGTAGCTCCGCATTCCAAGCTCGTGCCTCATCAATTTGGCGATCGATATTGTAAAGATGGTACGCTCCATTGTGGAGAACTCTGGTGACGATGAAGGGACCTTCCCAAGTAGGAGCGAGCTTGTGTGGTTTCTGTTGATCCACTCGGAGGACCAAGTCTCCTTCTTGGAAGGCTCGACTCTTCACATTTCTGGCATGGAATCGACTGAAATCTTGCTGATAGATAGTCGATCGGATCATGGTCATCTCTCTTTCCTCTTCTAGGAGGTCGACTGCGTCATGTCGGGCTTGTTCTGCTTCATCTTCGGAGTAGAGCTCGACTCGGGGTGCATTGTGAAGCAAGTCACTCGGCAGAACTGCTTCAGCTCCGTAGACCAGAAAGAATGGAGTTCGTCCAGTTGACCGATTAGGGGTGGTCCTCAATCCCCAAAGAACTGATGGAAGTTTGTTGACCCATGCGCCTGCTGCGTGCTTGAGATCGCGCATCAGTCGGGGTTTCAGTCCTTTGAGAATTAGGTTGTTTTCTCTTTCCGCTTGTCCATCCGACTGGGGGTGAGCGACTGAAGCGTAGTCGACTAGTGTGCCTTGAGAGGCGCAAAAGGCTCTGAACTTGTCGGAATCAAAGTTTGACCCATTATCAGTGCTGATGCTATGCGGAACTCCATATCTGAATATCAACTCTCTGATGAAACTGATAGCAGTGCAAGCATCAAGATTCTTGATAGGCTTAGCTTCAATCCATTTAGTAAACTTGTCTACTGCCACTAGTACATGAGTGAAGCCGCTCCTGCCAGTTCTCAGTGGTCCAACCATATCCAATCCCCAAACAGCGAAGGGCCAGACGAGTGGAATGGTCTTCAAGGCTGACGCGGGTTTGTGTGGCATATTGGAGTAGAACTGACATCCTTCACATTTGTCAACTATCTCTTTCGCCATTTCATTTTCTCTTGGCCAGTAAAATCCCGCTCGATATGCTTTAGCCACAATGGTCCGAGAGGACGCATGATGACCACAGGTACCCGAGTGGATATCGTCAAGAATCATTTGACCTTCTGCTGGCGTTATACACTTCTGGCTGACTCCAGTCGCGCTTTCCCTGTATAATTGTCCCTTTATCACAGTAAAGGCCTTGGATCGACGGACGATCTGTCGAGCCTCTTCTTCATTCTCTAGGAGTTCTTTCCTTAGGATGTACGCGATGTACGGCACCGTCCAGTCGGGAGTGATGACCAAAACTTCCATGATCAGGTCGACCACTGCTGGAACCTCAACTTCAGTCGGATCCGTGACACTTTTTGGCTGCAGGGCTTCTTCGGTGAAAGGATCCTCTTGAACGGATGGTGTGTGGATGTGTTCTAAAAACACATTGCTGGGAATAGCTTCTCTCTTGGAACCTATTTTTGCCAAATCATTAGCTGCTTGATTTTTCAGTCGGGGTATATGATGAAGCTCTAGCCCCTCGAATTTCTTTTCTAGCTTTCCCACTGCATTGCAGTAACCAGTCATGGTCGGACTTCTGACGTCCCACTCCTTCATTACTTGATTAACCACCAAATCTGAGTCGACATAGACCATGAGGCGACGGACGCCGAGTGAAATGGCCATACGCAACCCATACAAAAGTGCTTCATCTTCTGCTTCGTTATTGGAGGAATCAAAGTGAATTTGGAGAACATATCTGAGCTTATCTCCTTGAGGGGAAACCAACACTACCCTAGCACCGGAACCATTCAGCATCTTAGAATCATCAAAGAACATGGTCCAGTACTCCGGGTGAACTTGAGTCGGTTGTTGCTGTTCAATCCACTCGGCGACGAAATCTGCTATTGCTTGGGACTTGGTAGCTTTCTTTGCCTCAAACTTGATATCTAAGGGAAGGAGTTCAATCGCCCATTTGGCCACTCGACCAGTTGCATCTCTGTTGTGCAGAATCTCCGACAACGGAGCGTCGCTGACGACTGTAATAGAGTGGTCGGAGAAATAGTGTGCAACCTTCTTCGTGGTCATGTAAATCCCATAAACAAGCTTCTGATAGTGCGGATATCTCTGCTTTGACGGAGTCAGAACTTCAGAAACATAGTAAACTGGGCGCTGAACTTTATAGGCTTTTCCTTCTTCTTCCCGCTCGACCGTAAGTACTATACTGACGACTTGTCCAGTGGCTGCAATATAAAGCAGCAAAGGCTCTTTGCTGATTGGAGCAGCAAGCACCGGTTGGGTGGAAAGCAGGGCTTTTAGCTCTGCAAATGTTGCATCAGCTTCAGGAGTCCACTCGAACTTATCTGACTTCTTCATCAGTCGGTAGAGGGGTAGTGCCTTCTCACCGAGTCTGGAAATGAATCGACTTAGGGCGGCCAAACAACCAGTAAGCTTCTGGACATCATGCACACGCACGGGGCGTTTCATGCGGAGTATGGCACCAACTTTCTCGGGGTTAGCGTCAATCCCTCGTTCGGAAACGAGAAAACCGAGTAACTTTCCTCCTGGAACTCCGAATGTGCACTTTGATGCATTAAGCTTGATGTCGTACCTTCGGAGGTTGGCAAAGGTTTCAGCAAGGTCAGCCAGTAGGTCAGAACCTTTACGTGACTTGACCACAATGTCATCCATGTACGCTTCCACATTCCGACTGATTTGAGTGAGTAAACACTTCTGGATCATCCGCATGAACGTGGCTCCAGCGTTCTTCAGACCGAATGGCATAGTGACATAACAGAAGCACCCAAATGGGGTGATGAAAGCTGTTTTAATTTCATCGGGTCCATACAAACGGATCTGATGATACCCGGAATAGGCGTCCAAAAGGACAAACGCTCTCACCCCGCAGTCGAGTCGACTATTTGATCAATGCGGGGGAGAGGAAAGTGGTCCTTTGGGCAGGCCCGATTGATATGCTTGAAGTCGATGCACATTCGAAGTGAATCGTCCTTCTTAGGGACCATGACAACATTAGCTAACCACTCGTAGTGGTAAATCTCTCGGATAAACTCAGCTGCAAGGAGTCGAGCCACTTCCTCACCGATTGCTTTTCTCTTCTGTACGGCGGACCGTCAAAGATGTTCCTTGACCGGTTTTACCTTTGGGTCGACTCGCAAATGATGCTCAGCCAGTCCCCTGGGAACACCTGGCATGTCAGAAGGTTTCCATGCGAAGATGTCCCAGTTCTCACGGAGGAACTGGATGAGCGCTTCTTCCTATTTGGAGTCGAGTGTTGTTGAAATGTGGGTCGGAGCAGCATTAGGGTCAGTCGGGTGGATATGAATCGGTTTTGTTTCTCCGGACGACTGAAATGCTGAATCAGTTGCAGGCTTCTTAGCTCACAGCAAATCACTCGGATCTGCGCTTTTCTGATACTCCTGCAATTCCACCACTGCCATCTGTGCATCGGCGATCTTCGAGCCCTTCTGGAAGCACTCTTCTGCCTTCTTCCGATTGCCAGTAATAGTGATCACACCTTTAGGACCAAGCATCTTCAATTTGAGGTACACATAGCATGGTCGAGCCATGAAACGTGCATAAGCAGGCCTGCCCAAGTGTGATAAGCGCTCTGGAAATCCACAACTTCAAACGTCAAACTTTTCTTTGCGGTAATTCTTGGAATCACCGAAAACCACATCCAGAGCAATTTGGCCGAGTGACTCAGCCTTCTTTCCAGGAATGACTCCATGGAAACTCATGTTACTGGTATTGAGCCTGGACATCGGAATGCCCATCCCTTTCAACATCTCTGCATACAGTATATTCAGGCCACTGCCACCATCCATCAAAACTTTAGTCAGTCGAGTGCCTTCGACAACTGGGTCGACCACCAAAGCTTGCCTCCCAGAGGTGGCTATGTGCGTCGGGTGATCGGACTGGTCGAATGTGATGGCAGTCTGAGACCATTTCAAATAACTGGGTGTCACTGGAGCGACCATATTCACTTCTCTGTTGATAACTTTCAGTCGACTTTTGCTTTCAACATCAGCAAAAATCATCAGGGTGGAATTGACCTGGGGGTATCCATCATCACTATCTTCTTTGTCCTCAACCTTGTCTGACTCCTTTTCCTTATCTTTGGGATGTTTCCCCTGGAACTGCTGGATCAAGAGCCGACACTGTCGAGTGGTATGTTTCGGGTAAATGAGTTTACCCTCTTCATCTTTCTTTGTGTGAATGTGGCACGGAAAATCCAACACATCATTTCCGTCTAGGTCTTTCACTTTCTTGGGGTTCCAAGGCCCTTTGGGTTTCCCCTTAAACTTTCCTTGAGTCACGGCCAAGGCTTCTCCAGGAGCAGCTGGCTCGGCTTTGCGCTTCTGCTTCCGACTGGAATTTCCTCCTCTGGTTTCATGGGCGACTGATTTGTGCTTGCCACTCCGGAGCCGATCCTCTTCTTCACCATTGGCATACTTGGTGGCAATCTCCATCATTCGACTCAGAGACATGTCTCCGGTCCGACTGAACTTCAGATTCAACTCTCTGTACTTGACACCTTCCTTGAAGGCACAGACTGCTTGGTGATCAGACACATTCTCCACTGTGTGATGCAACGTGATCCATCTCTGGATGTAATCCCTCAAAGTTTCATTCTTATTCTTCACACAAGGTTGCAGCTCCGTCAACCCTACTAGTCGCTTGCAAGTTCCTTCAAACGTTCTGACAAACACTCGGGCAAGATCTTCCCAAGTGTAAATGCTGCTGGGTGCTAATTGGTTCAGCCATGCTCTGGCCGAGCCCTCCAACATGAGAGGCAGGTGTTTCATGGCCACTTCATCATTGCCGCCGCCAATCTGAAGAGCCACTCGGTAGTCCTCAAGCCAAGTATCGGGCTTGGACTCACCAGTGAACTTACTGACTCCAGTCGCCAACCTGAAGTTGGGAGGAATCACCGCGGCCCTGATGGCTCTCCTGAAGCACTCTGGTCCGGAGACGTGCACTCTGCTGCTGGTGGGTACATCTCTGTCATGACCTTCTCGGTGGGCTCTGTTCCTGTCGACTAAACCCTGAACGAGAATGGGTCTCGCATCAAAGCCTGGTTCTCTGGGGTCGACTGGAATCCTTCGCCCAACACTGTGAGGGCGTCTGTCATCCTGTTGTCGAGGCACGTATGACCCACTCCTTGGGGGAAGGGTGGGCACTCGACGACGATCGTCACGATCGAGTCGGTGATCATACTGCTCCCGGTTCCTGGACTGATCACGCCGGTCTCCACGTCCCTCACGCCTCGGGGGCGATCTTGGGCTGTGAGCCGACTGGACTGTATCCGCAACGACGGATCTGCTATGGATCCTATTACGCGACTGCGACACAGTTGTATTCTGCTCTCCCACTGCTCGGAGCAAAGCTCTGATCTGCATTAGACCTCTGCCAGATTCTGACTGGGAGGGCTGAATTGACTCTGCTATTCGAGCTGCAGCTGTGAGATTTTGGATCGGAGTTCGATATACCTGAGTCGGTGGTGGAAAAAGCTGACGTCGACTGGATTCTGGGATCCGTTGTCGCGCTCGCTTGTCGAGTGCTCGCTGGAGATTCTCCAGTCGAGTGCGCTCAGCCAGGTTGGCCAAGCGCGCGTCCTCTAAGGCACGGGCCTCGGGGGTTTCTCCAACGATAGGAGTGTGAAGCGCATCCATGTTCCGGCGGCGAAGTTCTTCCCTCTGCAGCGAAGTGGGGCTCGGGGAGGTACTCTTCATGGGCATGCGACGGATCGCCTCCGCCGTCGCCATCGTTGGTGCGGGGAAAGCCGGGAGGACTGCGTGGTCCATCGACCATCAAGACCTCCGCCGCTGGATCACTGTTGTCGCACTCGGATGCAGTCTCTGCGGAGCCAGTCGACGGGTCAAACAGGCCGTAGAGAGATTCGTCGGGCTCGATCGACGCGACTTGGGGGGTAGCCGACTGGCGAGCCACCGCGTGCCTCACCCGCCGCTGAAGCCTCGACCGACCGGAACGCTTGCGTCGGCGGGCCACAGGGAAGGAGGACGCCACAGAAGCCGACCGATAATGGGTCGACGGCTGCCGCAAGAGGACGCCACGGATGCACGCGTGAAAGTGTGTTGCCCCGCAGACGGGGAGCGCGTCGATGTCGAGTGGAGCCTCCTGAAGCCAAGCGGAGTCGTCGGCGATGAACACGAGTGCGCCAAGACGGATCTCGCGGCCCTCAGCCAGAACTCCACCTGAAACCATGATGAAGGGGATCGGAAAAATTGCAACTTCTCCAACAAGTCGCTAAGACACCCGCCCCACGGTGGGCGCCAACTGTCGTGGTTCTAAGTCTGACAGTAGAATAGGGGGGTAGGAATGTAGTGGCAAGATCTCAGCTATGGAGGAGTTGTACACGCAAGGTTTACGAGTTCAGGCCCTTCTCGGAGGAAGTAACAGCCCTACGTCTCGGAGCCCGGAGGCGGTCGACTGGATTATATGCGTGTGAGTTACAGGGGGTGCGAACCCTTGTCCCAGAGGAGGGGGTGGCTTATATAGAGTACGCCAGGACCCCAGCTCCCCTCCGTTACATAGGATTTGTTATACATTAAGAGAGGGGCGTTACTGATAACGCCAGCAATAAAGATGCATAATGACCATAAAGTTATGAATTAATTCCTGACCGTTGCAGAGCAGAGTGGCCTTAGACCTCCCGGTGGTCGAGTGATTGTCTATACGGTCGAGTGTCTTCAAGACCGTCGAGTGGAACATTGCTTCATGGTCGAGTGGATGACGGTTCTTCTTCAAATGTTTCTGGTTCGTTTAGGGATGTCCTTGGGGAGGGTATCTTTAACAGGTCCATGACCCTACCTTAGGCACATAGCTTCATCAGACACCTACTCCTATTTTGAATGCAAAAATTGGAGAGCACTAGGCAAGGCTTATGCATTTGAGCCTAATATGCTTATCACCTTTGATATTCGTCCGGAAGATGAAATTGAAGATAATATCGACATCTGGGTCGATGTGCAGACGCCTCCAGTTCTACCATTATGTGAGTTTCTCAACCATATTTATTAAGTAATTTATATTGTTTATTTAAAAATAGTTGACAACTATTTTCTATTGACAACTTATTTGCATTCAAGCAAATCTGTCTGGCGCTTGGTAGACAGCACCTACTACTGTCCCGGGACTGAACTAAACTGCGAGGAGATAGGTCATTATGTTTCATGGCTTGAGGATCTTGATACTGTCAAGACAGGTTATTTTCCTGGACTTCGAGATATTAGTACTCAAAACGTGCAACCACTAGTGTGTGTATTGAACTACGGTCACATCTATTTAGGAAAGAAGGTAAGATTTTTACTATTTGTCCTCAGCGCATCTTTTGCATACATTATTTTTTAAGCTAAACTTCATTGCTAAGTATGTTACTACGATGTTCTTCAACAGGGACTCCCGATGAGTGTTTTGCCTTGTTGGATCGATCCTAAAGGTCGCATGACAATGGTTAGCTTACGGCCAAGATATCCTGCATTGCACATGAGTGCATTCATTATTTCTTGAAGCGAGCAAGTCTGAATAGTCAAAGACTGGAGCGAAATTGTGAAGGATCGCAGCAGAGAAGTACTAGGGGGCAGCAATCAGAAGCGTAACCCACAATTAGGAGACAGGTTCATCTACATGCTCCAATATGATGAAGCAGGAGTGCTACACATGTTTTATGCTATTTTACCTGAGAGAGAGCAGAAGGAGTGATTAGCTAGCTAGAATAAGTTTGAAGATGATGATGTGCTACACTAAGACTATGATGATTAAATAACTAGTGTTAGGTGGTAATGACTATGATGATTATTATTAGCTAGTGTCGGTGGTGATTAGATAGCTACTGTAGCTAGTGTTGGATGTGATTAGCTAGCTACAATGAGTTTGAAGATGATGATGTGCTACACTATGACTATGATGATTAAATAGCCAGTGTTGGTGGTAATGACTATGATGATGATTAAATAGCTTGTGTTGGTGGTAATTACTATGAGGATTAAATAGCTAGTGTTGGTGGTAATGACTAGGAATGCGTATTAGATTCAAGTGGAGGCAACATGTGGTGCACATCGAAAGTACTATTAATCCAAACTAGATCAAGTTTGGATCAGTAGTATACTTTTGACATGCACCACATGTTGCCTCCACTTGAACCTAATCCACATTCATTTCACCCACTGTTGTATATACTAACTAATCATGGTCATAAAATCATATGATAAAAGTACTGTATATAAGACCTATACAAATACAGCGAACATAAGCTACAATTTCAAAAATACAGGAAAAATGAGCAGTAGCGCTTTCTAAAAGAAACACTACTGCTACTTACTACTATCAGCAGCGCTTTTCCACCACGAGCGCTACTGCTAACTAGGTATATAGCAGTAGTGCTGGGAAACCAGCGCTACTACTACCAGTTAGCTTTAGCGCCTTACTGGGGTTTTCCCTAGTAGTGAATAGCTAGGTGCATACATGAGTGTGTGAACAGAAAAATACAACAACGTAGACACGGGATTATGATAATATATCACATAGCTAGATGGCATACATGCGCGAATAAAGAGGATAATTCAATAAAAGTATTTCATTATTGAAGGATCTACTTTTGGTCTTTAACTCTTGTCGTCAATTTCTTCATCATATTATAATATGATTATTACATCGGGGTGGTTACTTGTCTCGGAGTTTTCTCTAATTCCTACTTTACTTGGCCCTCTATTTCTTCAAGCAATAGAAGCTGATCTTCTCCGTCATGCAGGTAATGCTGAATTGGCGTTCCTCTGGTCGTTTGAATTTGTTAGCGTTCTTACCAGTGCTTAATATCCTCGTGTACATCGACCTAGAATTTCTTCACCCACCACAATTTATGCAAGATGGCCTCATGATATGACCTGTAGTATGAAGAACTAGTCTTTAGTATCAGTAGACAGATAGAAGGTAAGCATTCTTTTGGCCGGCTGACAAAATTTCACTCCAAAAAACCAGGGAGAATAGCAAGCATATCTAAGTGAATGGTAAAGTTACCCCAAAATAAATACTTAAGCCTCTTAGTGTTGCAGAAACCCGAATGCTAATTTAGATACACAATGTATGCTCACTCCATTAGATATAGCTTGATGTGTCGAGCTTGTCTTCATTGAAGACCATGTCCACATTGTTAGCGTACACATTGATGTCGTTTTCTGTATAGATGAATCACGAGTGCAATTTCTGTATCCATAATGGTAAATCTAAATTTATACCGGAACCCCTGAATTTACACAGGAATATATGGATTTATACATCAAATTCATTGCACAGAGAGATATAAATTTCCATATGATCAATTTCAAATTTATTATCCACGACCAACCTGTATAGTTTGTGTTGCAAACATCGCCTCATGCTCAAATTGCACATTATACGTGAACATTTATTGTAACCTGAACTTTCAAATATGCCATGCTTTCAAATATGCCATGGGATTTCATATGAACTTGTCATTCATTGCAAGAAAATGATTAAAGCCAAAATAACTCATTTGTAGCAACAAAAGGAATATGCATAAAATTTCCACATAATAGAAATGCCTAAAAGCAGCACCAGGACAACAATATCACTTCAAGGAAAGCAAGACAAAGGAAAAGATCATCGGATGTGCATTATCTTAGCCTTGATCTGATCTGCTACCACATTTTTGTCTACGACTGCAAAATGATCTGAGATAGGGAAAAAGAAGACCAGATTGTGTGCAGGCAAGAAAAAAATTGCGGTCTAAGAGCTTGCTCAATATCTACGTTTTCATGAAGGGTGGAGAGAAGCCATGGGAGGGGTGGGAGCAGCAATTGGAGGGGAATAGGAGTAGCCATGAGAAGAGACAAATTAACAACTGGAGAGGGAAATAGAGAAGCTTTGCTCGAGGAAGTGTACTGGGTGAAGATGAGAGGATGAAGAGAGCTCGAGGAAGTGTACTAGGAGAAGCCACTGCCGATGCAAAGGGTTGACACCCTCGCTGGGGAACTTGATGGTGTTACACGTCCTCATCTGTCGGGAGTGAATCGGGAAGGAGTGATGCTAGAAGAAGATCGATCGAGAGGGGCGCCGCCAGTGTTTGGGGGACGGTAGAGAGCATCTCGTTGCGATGTTGCCTTATCCTCGTCCTTTCCATGTTCTCTTGGCTGTGGAGATGTGGAGAGGAAGGCAAGGTCTTGGTGGGCTGAGGCACGGGCATACTGTGTGGAGACCATGGATAGTGGATTGAGATCCAACTTGTGTAGGTGGAACAATTGGGGCCGGACTATTCTAGTGGAGAGAGGTGGGAGGAGATTGGGAGAGAAGGTGGAAGCATAATCGATGTTCTTTTTAGACAAAGCAGCATGTGTAACACAAGGCGGTGCCACCAGAAATTGGATGTAGTCTCTAAAATACTTCATGTATTTGTATATTGCAGTTTATATGAAAAATAACTGACTACGAAAAGGCAAAACACTAATTGAGGTACTTTGACAGTTACTCTATAATATAATTGAAAGAACATGGAATTGTAGATAATAATGTCCATATAATCCCTGTATTCACCAATTTAGTTGTAAGTACAATTTTACTATGAATGGTCAATCTAAATTTATACTGCAAACTCTAAATTTATGAAGACCTTACACCGCAGCCAAAAAAGAAGAAGCTAATTTTTTTTACCTTCTCAAATGATGTTTCGGCGCAAAAATTTGCACAAATCTAGAAGGGTTTCTCAACTTTGATGTAATATTTTTTCCAGATTTTTTGGTAATTTTATCTTGATGAAAAGGGGGAACGCGACATATTGTTCATGAAACTATATTGTTCGGCCATAATTTCTTCTTACCGCAACCAAACAAAAGAAAGTATTTTTTTTACCTTCACGAATGATGTCTCAGCGCAAAAAAATCACAAATCTAGCAGGGTTTCTCATCTTTGATGTAATTTTTTTCCAGTTTTTTTTGGTAATTTTATCTTGAAGAAAGGGGGGGGGGGGGCGAAAATACTATTCACGGAACAATATTGTTCGACCATAATTTTTGTTTACCTACAATTACCGTTCATAGAGAAAGTATACCGCTCAATCTATGGTTACTTTTCATTCCATGGTACCGTTCATTACAAACATGTGTCAGCGAGTGGAGAGCCTCCAGCCACAACCGCGGACTCACGCGAAGAGCTCCTCCTTAGCAAGCTTTAATTATCTTATATATTTAGGCGTTCTATTTTGTCAGTGTGCCTACCAAAAATGAATTCCAAATTAGATCCTAACTTAAAATACATTATAATTTGAACCGATATATAGAGTCTATTTTAGTTTAACACGAGTAATTTTCTAGTGCACAAAAAAAAGCTAGATTGGCCTGAATATTATTCTAAATATTTTCAACTTCAACATATTTATGACTAAATGTTGTTGTGACAATACAAATTGTGGAGACTAGGGAAGGAGCATAGACAATGGTGCTACCAATTGTAAAAGCCTAATTTTAACATGATTTCACGTCATTATTACTTTATTCTTTTCTATAGTAGCATCATTAATCGGTTGTAATGATCATAATATGGTATGATTTGATCTTCTTATAGAAGGACCCTATTAATTAACCTTGGTATCGTTAGTAATAAACATGTATTTGCCGAGGAGGTAAGCGTAGTGAGAATTACCCAACCATGCAAATCAACTGTCTATATTGAATTGTCATCACAAAAAATAAGTCTACTAAGAAGTTGTAATATCCTAAAAGTTCTAAGGGCCAACTATCCTAGCGCAATTTGATTTGACTTGGGCATGCCAACACCCATTATCTGATAATCTTGGCAATGCGCTGTGAGAAAACTTCTTCCCTCTATCCTGTGATTTTTCAATCTTGGTACTATCTCCTTTATCCACATAAAGGCCACATAGTCTTATATAAAATCATTTTTTAAAGTTTGACCAAGTTTGTAGAAACATATTTTAACATCTACACTACCAATAAAATATCACTAGATCTATGAAGAAATATGTTTTCGTAATATATTTATTGGGTGTTGTATAAAATTGGTCAAACTTATAACATTTTGACTTGAGATAATACTAAGTGACCTTCATAGATTAAATCATGGAGTAAAATTTGTAAGGTTTTAATTTGGGGTGGCACGAGGATTTTTAATTTCATGAGATATCTCTTTCTGTCCATTCGCATCTCAGATTCTTCTTCATGACTCTATAGGGGCCATCAAATATTCAGATCTTTCTGAAAGATCAATCTTATCATTAAAAAGTTAGTGAGTCTATCGTGTATGCTGAAAGGGATATTTCTATAAATTTAGGTTATTGAAGGGACTATCTAGCAAAACAAGCATAAATTTCTGAAAATATCCAACTGTTCTAGTATTTAAGCCTATCCAACCCTAAATCCCCACCTGTGCCTCCCACTCCCCTCCCCTGCCCTGCACCGCCGCCCCCTCTCCACATATCCTCATTGCTTCTAGCACTTTTGTGTGTTGTACACATGTCCTCTCTATGGCTTCTTCATGTTTGTTGACACCCTACTTTGCCACCATTAGGCACCATGCCTATGGTCGTCCGGCCGCTTCACCACTCGACTACCCCCTATGACTCGTCATCAATTTGTTGCTAGAAAAAAGCACATGTATGTTCATTCTAGTTTTTTTCTTCGAGAGCCAAAAGCCATGACACAAGCAATTGGATACAAATAAATTGCAACAACCTCACCATGCTGTCACCAACCAGCTCCCATCGCCGCTACTCTCCAAATCTAATGTGGACTTGGCGAATTCCCATGGTGGAGATCTCACGATAGAGATGGAACACTGTGCTCAACGGGATCACCCCAAAATCATGAGAGGAAGACAATTCATAAGGTACCTTCTTAGCAAATCCTATAAAGATCAGCAAAATTATGCATTAAAAATATATTTCCACATAGTTTTAACATTGAGGTGATTCGTTGTAGGCTACTCGATATATATGCGATAGCACCCTCGTCTCTATTGGTACCGACTTTCAACCATCACGCAATCATCGCTAACCAGAGCTCTGAAGGGCCTAAGTAAATCCCTGTGGAATAATTCTAATGAGGAAAAAGGTTCATGGTGCCCTACTAGATCGACTAACCGCAAGATCAAGGATGAAAATGAGGTACATAATAAATAAATTCCTAAAGCATTTGCAAAAGCATGCATTTAAATAATTTTATCCATGTTCTTAATGACGAGGCGATTACATGCCACCATATCTACATATGGAAACACTCTTGGTGCTTATCATTTCGTATATCTAACAACGAAGATAGATTGTGATGCCTGACTAGATGGCCTAAAGCAACCCTGAGGTAAGTCATGAAAGATGAGGTACCTAGCTACTTATTATATCCCAAAAGAATTTGCAAAATCATGCTTTGAAATATAAAGGAGAAAATACGGATCATTGGTTTGATTAACTATAATGGTGGGATTTATGACATTTGCAAATCAAATTTATGGGAGCGGGCTAGAGCACCTTCATCCATTATATAGAACTGGAATTTCAAGATCAGGCAAGTCTTGTATTAGCCTTTTTCACATGAACACCATTCTAAAACATTTAGTAAATGTGTCTGATTGATCGACATTGGGTAACTATCAATCACTCTCCTTAGTCTAGTGATTACTCACATTTAGTTAACGGAAGGGTAATGCAATTTTTCAAATGATTTCCTCTGGGGATGATATTAGTTGAGGGGAAACGGCTAAGGTAGATTATGCCTCATTTGCTTCATACTAGAGTCTTGTGAAGTTAATCACATAGCCTGATCAGAGATCTTGTGTTTCCACCAGAACGCATAAACTCATTGTTTAAGCCGTCTGTACTAGCATCTCTTATCCAGCTACCGACTCCTTGATAACCGGATACCTCTGGAGACGACACCGGAAAACAAAGACGTCCCATACTGCCTGCCTCCCGCCACTGCTGCACCACCTTCAATCCAGCAGCAACAGGCTAAACATGACACCTCCGCCAGAGCCACCATGCATAACCTGCCTCTAGCAGGCATGACTTGGCGCCTTCGGATGAGACGGCGTGCGTAGCTTCGGCCAGTGAAGCATGCGGCGGTGGCTTCACCTGCAGGCACATGCATTGCTCGACTTCCCCGAAAGAGACGCTTGTGTCACCTGCCGACTCGCATCAAATTGAATCTGTTGATGGAGGGGACATCCTATACCGCCGCCAACCTTAGAAAGGTCGTCACGACCTCGAGATCCAGACTCCGAGCCCACACGACCACGGAGTCCGCGTGTCGAAAAAGAGGGGTCGTCGCCCCAATTCCCGGCGCTACAGGGAGCACCCACCGCCGCGCTAGCCGCTGTCGCCGCCTATACAACGGCAACCACCTCCCATCACTATGACAAGAAGGCCACCACTAGTTCCGCCGCCCGAGGCCGCCACCTCGTCATCCACCGCCGCGTTGCCAGAAGGCCATGTCGGCAGGGAGACGTGCCGCCACCGCCGCGAGGAGCAGCTTCCAGAGCCACGATGTAGAGTCCACCACGCGAGAGGACGATGGATCCCCGCCGGCACCGGCGCCGGCCGGGCTTCGCCCGGTCGCGCCCTCTGGCGGCAGCGAGGGAGGAGGATGGCGGAGAAGGGGAGGCCCCGGCGGCTCGCGGGAGCGACGGGAGGGGCGGGATGGACCGGATCATGAGTGTGAACCTAGGACTCACAAAGTGTGTGGCCACAGATAAAAAATCACTAGTTGTATTCTGGACTTCCACAGAACCACGATATCTTTTGAGCTCTCTACGTGTGCCTCTTCACTAACAGATTTTTTAAAGTAGTTTGGCGACTTGAAAAATCTGAAGCTTCTTGGAGGCCACTTATTTCTCAAGAGAGCAAGTCGTTTAATCCTGGGCCAAGATCATGAAACCATATGCTGACTCCCTTAGTGTGGAGTTGCAGTTCTTTTGTACATCGGATATTAATCCATGTGAGGTTGAGGGCATGAAGTCAATATATAGATAGAACATACATTTATCGTGTCACAAAATTGTAATTACAAATTCAATTCACAGCTGAGAAACAAAAAGATAAATCATGCTATAAACATTAGTTTATTCAAGACCAGTTGTTAATTAGGGCCATCAGCACCACCACAACTTTACTTCTTATTTGTGTTTCTCGAATTGTGAATTGAACTTGTAGCTCATATTGTATGCCATTTTAAATGTATCCAATGTGTATGTACTAGGATCATTTTCAGTTTTTTTGAACTTCTGGTATGTGTTTTTGGCGTTTGATGCACAGGTTGCACAAAAACTCTAGGCGGATAGGATCATAGGATACTGCCCTAGAGCTATTCATGGCAGAGAGCACCAAGAGCTCTTGTAAAAACGCAGAACGTCAAATACAATACTATAAGTTCTGGAAAAAAAATCTGAAAATAATTGAGTACATAGACATTGTACAAATTTAATATGTCATAAGATTTCAGTTATAAGTTCAAAGGCTTGAGAAACAAACATAACAAATTTGGTTGGGGTAGTGTTAATGGTCCAGTTCATAGCCCAGTTTGACTAAACTACCATCTGTAGCATGATTTAGCTTTTTCCGTTTCTCACGTTGTGATTTGAATTGGAATGAAATATTTTGACATTATAGATGAACATTATATCTATGCTCATTCATTTTCCGAAACTTTTATCATATACTCCCTCCGTCCGGAATTACTTGTCGGCTTGTCACAACAATGGATAAAAATGGATGTATCTAGAACTAAAATACATCTAGATGCATCCATTTCTTCGACAAGTATTTTCGGACGGAAAGAGTAGATTGCTAATGTAGGGTGCACGAGTTGCACAAGAACTAATTGCAAATCATGGCAACTGGCTGCAGAATAGCATAGTATCGAGCAGGTCATAGAAGAACATGAGTTAACCGGAAAGCAATATACTCCCAGGTTACAACGGAACATTCAGCTTGCGAATGATTAGATTAGGTAATAATAACTAGATGATGTTTTTCATAGTTTGTTAAACAAAACAATCTTCTGGTCACAATATGGAGATAGATTATGAGGAAAACTGTGCATTCCCCTCCTCAGCATCATTCATGACACCTCTTGTGGACATGATGTTTTCTGCTGCAGAGGTACTGAGCGCGGAAGAGAAGGCGATGACCTCTGCAAACAAATTGTGACGAAGTAGGAAAACTGGGGGAGGTTTAGTAAAAATAATAATATTGTTACCTTAACCTCTGCGAGGTCAAATTTATTTGAAGTACTTGTCAATGTAACTTGAGGATGCTTCATACAGTATTGTCCTCTTGGGAGGATGTTGTCATAGTCTTGAGAAAAGTTGCATGTTACCATTTAGAACGCCTCATTTTTCTAATTATCGCCCTTGGATGTGCTATTTTGCTATACTACTATGATGTCGAGACGTCGCCGTTGAATGCTAAAAGTTGCACGTGTCAGGCATCATTTCTCTCATAATCTCTCCTCACCCTGTCTCAATCTACTGGTGCATATCTGATAATGTGAATGTACACACCACTTTAAGAAGCCAAAACACTTCCAGTAGGACTAAGTTGTTTCACGTAACTAATTGTTTTGGGTAAAACTTCTTACTTTCTGAAAGAACTATAGACATTTCAAGATTTTTGCTAAAATTTACCTTGAGGAAAACAAATCAGGCCATGAACAGCAAACAGCCAAAGGTTTCATCTTGAAATTTTCACTCGCTCTGCCTCCAACTATGGCTTGTGAGTCTTCTAGATTCGATGCTAGATAGGTTATTAGCTTCTGTTTTCGTTTAAGCAAATAACCACAAAAGGTGATATGTAAAAATGCATATACTGTTTACATATCAATGTCACCAAGGTATGCACTTAACAGATCTATTATTATAGTGATGTGTACATTCACATTATCAGATATGCACCAGTAGATTGAGACAGGGAGAGGAGTGACTATGAGAGAAATTATGCCTGCGACGTGAAACAACTTTTAGCATTCAACGGCGATGTGTAGTGTAGCAAAATAGCACATCCAAGGGCGACAGTTGAAACATGAGGCGTTCTAAATGGTAACATGCAACTTTTCTTAAGACTGACAGCATCCTCCCAAGAGGAAAATACTGTATGAAGCATCCTCAAGTTACATCGACAAGTACTTTAAAAAATTGACCTCCCAGAGGTTAAGGTAACGATGTTTTTTTACTACTAGACCTCCACCAATCTTCCAGTTTCGTCATGGCTTGTTTGCAGAGGTCATCGCCGCCTCCTCCGCCATCAGCACCTCTGCAGCAGAAAGCATCATGTCCACAAGGCGTGTCATGAATGATGCTGAGGAGGGGAATGCACTGTTTTCCTCAGAATCTGTCTCCGTCATGGAACCTTCTACCGAATGTGTGGTCAAGGGTATAGAGTTCCTGGGCAGGCTGTTGCCATAGCCGGCTACACAACAGTAGCTTTTTGTGCAGTCCACTTCCGCGGTTTCTGCCTCAACAGATGTTTCATCTCATTGGAGACATCTTTGGGAGCAGATGGGCAGGGCCTTACCCTGCTACTGCCACCAGCAACATGATGCTTGAGGCTGGTGACACCACCGCTGCGCCCAACCATGGGGCAGTACTTACACTTCCAATGTCTATTTCCGTCAATCATGGTACCATGCTCCCATCCTTTTCGATCCCTAATTTTGAAGAAACCATGTGCACTCTGTAAAATTTAGGAGCGTTAGATAGTTGTACAGATCAGATCAGGTCAGGTTCTCTCTGCTGCAACCTAAAAAAGACTACCATGCCATAGTTGGAGCTCGTGAGATTTTTGTTTATTGGCTTTGTGAATTGTTTTTCCTCATAATGTTAACTAGTTCAGGGATTGGATGAAAATTCAGGGTAAGCCTTCTTTTCAGTCCACAGATTTGAATGATAAAATCTAGCAGAAATGTGTAAGATGTGTAGTTCTTCGAGACAAAAAGATCAAGGCAGATTTGGCCAGCACGGAGAAGAATGCCTGCTGGGCGGCGCCGGCCCCGTGCGAGAGCCGCTCGATCCTGCAGGCACACATTTTATGCATGCTTGATGACCAGGCAATCTTAACCAGTTACATGTTCAGACATAATCAATCAGTCCAAGTTCTGAACAGTGCAACTCACATCGGGCAGCGCGGGACAGTCTAACATGTGTAGATGCTTCGGTCCAATGCACAAGCGATTGCAGCGCACCCATCAGTTCGTCCTGTTAGAAAAAACAATTCAGGTAGATTTAGTGCACACGAGTCCCTGAGTCCTGGTGATTTCTTCAGATTAACACACATGCCCGTGCACCCAGGTGCTTGGACAGGGCCGGACGGGAGATGGCAACCTGAACCGACCATGGCGGTTGTGCACGCTGGTCCAGGTGGAGGAGCTCAAGACTCCGCCTGCGGCTGGCCCCGATATGGCTCACATGGGCCGTCTACTTCGTCGCCAACACGCAGGTGCAGACGGTGCTCGTCGCCGCCGCCCGCGTCACCCTCAACAACAGGGATGTCGCGCCATCCATGGTGTCCACGCCGCTGCAACTCAGGGGGCCCTGGCACGCGATGGCCGTGGCCGCGTGCACCGAGGCGCGCAGGCTGCGGATGGCCGGGGACCAGGAGGCGGCCCAAATGGGCATAGCGCGGCCAGTGCTGCAATACGTCTTGATGGCGATCTCGGACAAATGAAGAATGAGCTGGTACTACCTCCGTCTCGGTGAATAAGTCATTCGTGTAGTTCTAGGTCGGCGATTTAACTATCTAAATATGTATTACTAGACCATGATGACGCGCGTTACTGCGCCCGCCCATGTTACGATACAATGATGAAATATCATGTAAACTTTTGAAAATGTAAAAGATATGAATTAAATTTGCATGACCTAACACGCATATTTTATATGACAAAGTAATGATGTCACCGGGAATAGAATTAGCCACATGACTGCTCAGGCTTTTTAAAATAAATAGTGCATATGAAAGATGTAACGAAACAAATACAAGAATAGCTTTTTTTTAGCACCGAATACAAGAATAGCTTTTTTTTTTGGAAAACAGGGCGAACTGGGCAATATTTCACTCCAGCTCAAAGCGAAAGCCCAATTTTAAGGAGCGGCCCGGGCGGAACCCTAGATCGCCGCCGCCGCTCCCTTCCTTCGCCTTCCTTCTCCCTCGCCGCCGCCAGGGGACGCCGCCGGGCAAAGCCCGCGCGTGCGTCGACGGCGGCGGGGCTCCCTCCCTCCTCGCGAGGCTCCTGGGCGGCGCGGGACGGCCGGCCCTCGCGGCGGCGCTCGGCTCGGCGGCAGGTCGGGTCGCCGGCGGATCTGCGGGGCTCCCCTTTGGTGGCGCTGCGGCGATGGCGGCGGCGTGATCTGCGCGGGCAGCGAGGCGTGGGCTCCTCCTCCTCCCGATCTGATGGCGCCATGGTGGCGCCGGCGCTCGGGCGTGCGGCGGGGTCCGCGAGGGTGGTCGGCGCGCGACGTCTCCCTTCCCGATCTGATGGCTCCATGGTGGCGCTAGTGCTCGGGCGGCGGTTGGCGTCGACAAGCGGTGGCGGGCGCTGGGATCTCGGCGGTGGTCCTTATGCGCGGTCGGCAGCTCCGTCTCTGACCCGGACGGCCCGGGGGATGGCGGCGGCCCGGCGTGGCCGGCGATCTGGATGCGGTGGTGCCGGTGGCTCACTGATCTGCCGGTACTCCAGGGTCTGCCTAGTGGTGCTGGTGGTGACGGCGGCCCGTGCACGAGAGTTGGATTCCTTCGAACTGCTCTGGGTGAAAACTTGCCTTCGGCTTCTGCTAAGGCCGGCGGTGGCGGCGCTATCTGTGTCGTTCCCTTCTTGAAGGCATCGCCGTGGAGAAGTTCAAGGCCACTCTCTGCTACCTCCGGGGGAAACCCTAGATCGGATGATCGGATGACGGCGGCGCTCTGGTGTCGTTCCTCCCTTGGGGGCGTCATTTTTGGAGGTACACACGTGATCGAGGGACCAGAGAACGGATTCGTTGGTGGAGCGGTGCTTCATCCTACACACTGATGGCGACGGATCTTGACGGCGTGGCGCAGTGCAGATTCGGAGTTCGCTGTGGGAGGATGGACTCGCGCAGGAGGACGACGCTGTCGGGCGTCGTGGTGGCGTCGATGGCAGAGAGACCTGGCACGGTACATGCAACAGTACAGCTCTGAAGATGGATTTGTGGCAGGTGGCTGCGGCGGCCTCATACCCGGCAGGCGTCCTGGTTGAGGAGTGCGCCGGACTGTTAGGTGCCCCATACCCGGCAGGCGTCCTGGTTGGGACCTCAGGTCTTAGATGTTTAGGTTTGGCTGCGATGTCTGTTTGGTATTAGGCCCAGACTATCTGCGCCCCTTCATCAATTGGATAGGTGTAGCGACAGTTGTTGCTTAGACGGTGGCTTTAGTCTTGCTTTTGTATGGCTTTGTAAGGTTTTGTGATAATAATTAATAAAATGGTCGTATGCATCGCCCAGATGCAGAGGCCGGGGGTCATCCTCCTTTTTAAAAAAAAAGAATAGCTTTTTTTGTGTGAATACAAGAATAGCTGGTGGCGCTGCTATGCGGACACACGCATCTACGTTTTTTAGGCTACACATGCACCTATGCTTTACGCTTCGTTCGCTAAAACCAGTTTACAGGTCCAATAAAATAATCGAGGCCCAATTAACCATAGGTGGCGTAGATGATTCTGCGGAGCAGCAGCCCAAACAAAACATAAGGTGATCGCGATCCTACGGCTAGCAACGCCAAAGCACTGTGGAGCCTCATAGGTCTCTCAGTTTTACTGTTTTGTAATATGTGACAAAAAATATATATTTAGAAACTACATCCGTGTAGAAAAATAGTGATATACTTTTCATGACATATAACACATATTTAATTCCTCAAATCGATGATCTAGAACTACGCGAATGACTTATTCACCTAGACGGAGGTAGTAGCAACGTCATCGACGGGCTCCCTCGCCGCCGGATACAGGCGGCGCCGACAAGTTCGAAATCGTTCGGTTCCGCTCCAAAACCACCTGAAATCCTGTCCAAACCCATTCAGGGCCTGATTGATTCGGTATTACAGATCTGAGGGGTGATTAATTCGGCTTTAGACTTGAGGGGGATTTGATCCATCAACAGGGATTTAAGAGGAAAAGTATAATTTCCTCCCTTTTTTGGAGGGGTGGTTATTTTCCTTTTACAAGATTTTGAGGGGTGTTTTTTTTTTTTGAGAAACTTTTGAGGGATGATGGTTGCTGCACTGCTGCCGGACCAGCCCTGCCGCTGGTATGGCTGCTAGCCCGGTGATTCATATATTAACAATTTCGATTCCCAAAAAAAATATTAACATTTTTTCACTTTTTTATATATCTATTATAAATAATCACTTTATATATAAAAGTTTAAAAATGTTAATCGTGCTTTAAAAAATTTAAACGTTTGTAGAAAAATATTTTTAATGTATACGAAAATTTATAAGGTGTATGAAAAATAAACATCAAAACATTAATATATATATATATATATATATATATATATATATATATAATGTTAATCATGTATTTTATCAATGTTAAACATGTATATAAAATTTGTTCCTGGTGAATAATACTTTTGGAAGACAAATACTTGAAGAGTGATATTTTCACAGTAGGGTTGAGTGTAGAGAAGGCGCATAGAGTAGTTGACAAAACTGTGAGATGGGCAAATTTCCAATGAAATATATCACTCGCAGGAAAAACAAAAACTATGTGTATGAAAAATATTCCTGATGTATGAGAAACATATACAATGTGTAGGGAAAAAGGAAACACCAAAAAATATATGTTTCAAAAAATGTTAATCATGTATTTGGAAATATTAAACGTGTATATACATAATGTTCCTGATGTATACAAAAAACATACTATATTTATGGAAAAAAGTAGATATAAAAAATATTAGTTTGAAAAATGTTAATCTGTATTTGGAAAATGCTAAATGCTTACATATAAAATGTTGCTGTATGTACACAAAAAGTGTAAAAAAATTACGGATTTTTTTTACAAAAATTGTTAATCATGTATTTCAAAAACGTGAACATGTATATAAAAATGTTCCCGATGTATACGGAAAATGTTTTGTATGTCAAAAGTTTGAGAGAAAAATAAATAAAAGAAAAAACAATGAAAGCTAAGAAAGAAACAAAGAAAAAAGAAAATATATCAAAACAACCAGTAAAAATCATGAAACAAAGAAAAACAATGAAGAAACAAAAATCCAAGAAAACTGATGAAGAAACAAAAGAAAACGAAAAAAACAAAGAAAACAGACTAGACCAATACATCGACCAAGCGAAGCGAATGACCTGAGCTAATAAGCTGGTCCTATCTTCATGCGAGACGGATGCTATTCTCGATATAGGCGAGATATAACATGTATGCCTGAAGCGAGCCAACGTGAGCGTCGCCTGCAGCTAGCCGGTATTGGGCCCACCCAGTTACAACATGGTCATGTCACATTGACGTCACGTGTTCTTCTTTTCTTTATATTTTAAAAAATAAAATAGATATAGTATAAAAATAAAAGTAAATGACAAAAATGTAAACGCTGTATAAAAAAATGTTCGCCCCGCTCTTAGGAAAGGTCTCAACCATTCAAAAAAATGTTCACGTAATTCAAGAAAAATGTCTCATACCATTCGAAATAACTTATATCACATTAAAAAATATCGAATGTAAAAAACTATTTATTGACTTCAAATAAATGTTTCGCATCGTAAAAAATATATACAACATGTATTTTAAAAAATTAAGTCCGGTTCAAAAAAAGTCAAAACAAGTATGTTGGAAAGTGTGAAAAGCATATATTTAACAATATTAAACATATATAAGAAAATTTTAGATGCATAAAAAATATACAATGTGCATGAAAAAATCAGAAATGAAAACATATGTATTGCAAAAATATTAATCATTTTGATAAATATTAAGTGTAAACATAAGCTGTTCTTTCTATATATGAAAAATGTACTGTGCTTAGAGTTTTGTTAAAAAACGGAAGAGACCTGATGAAAGAAAAAATACGAAAAAAACCAGGAAAAACAAATGAAAATCGAAGAACAAAACCACAGACCGGAGAAAACCAAAGAAGACACATCGAATGCAGCGACCGACAGCAAAACACTCTAAAGAGCCCGGCCCACACGTCCAGGCGGTAGAGGCGAGCGCTTCTTCCTCATCGTAGGCAGCGACATATAGCTCCACCAGAGCTTCTATATATCGCTTATAGTAATCGTTTGCTTATCTAGCGCTCAATAGCCTAGGGTAGACAGGCCAGCCAATTCTAAGAACCTTCTGGAAGGTTCCTAACCAATTTCGGGAACCATCTGCAAGGTTCCTAAACCCTTTTTATGTAGTGTACTATCCGGTATTATGTTTTATTTTTTACTTGTTTTTTGTTTTTCTTATCGTTGCTCTATTCTCTATTTTTTTGTATTATTTCTTCAAAATTCCAGAAAATATTCACAATTTCAAGAAGTGTTTATATAATTTCTTGAAAACACCCACATCCATTAAAATCCAATAACAGTCAAAATCACTTTTTGAAATCAAAGAACAAATTTTATATCCACAAGTTGTTGTGAATTCATGAACATTTTTGGAATTTATCAACATATTTGAATGTGCAAATATTTTGTTTCATATCCTTGATTTGTTTTTTAATTAACCAAACTTTTTTTGGTCTTATGTCAGTTTTCTGAATTCGTGATCAGTTTTCAAATAAGCAAACAATTTTTTAATTCCTTAATAATATTGAATTGGCGAACATTTTTTGATTTTGCAAAGACATGAAGATATTTCAAATCCCTCAAAGAAAACTTAATTCATGAGCATTTTGTGAATTCATAAACATATATGAATTTGAGAATTTCTTGAATTTGCGATCCATATTTTTCAATCTATGAACAATTTTAATTTTTGTGCACATTTCTTTAATTCAGAGGCATTTTTTGAATTCATGATTTCTTTTTTAATTCATGCGCACTTTTGGAATTCATAAACGTTCATGAATTCGAGAACATTTTTTGAATTCATGATTTTTTTAAATAATTGTGAACTATTTTTCTTTTTATGCACATTTCTTTAATTCAGGGGCAGTGTTTCTGGATTGTTGGATTTATTGAATTGAAATAACACAACTTAAAGAATCACTTCGCACTAGCTTGCGGGTAGGCTAGTTGGTGTCGTGTGTTGGGCGAGGAAAACCGCAGTAGC
The DNA here is from genome assembly GCA_032464435.1 of Aegilops umbellulata. NCBI lineage: Eukaryota > Viridiplantae > Streptophyta > Magnoliopsida > Poales > Poaceae > Aegilops > Aegilops umbellulata. Next base: position 475,575,824 of record CP136056.1, on the reverse strand, counting down.
ATGCGGTAGCACCTCGAGCTAGCGACCTGATCGACGCTCACGCTCATGTATCATTGGGAGCTCCTAGTCATTGCTTTAAGCATCGATTAGAAAGCTGGCGCTCGGACACATGGAAATGGGCCCAAGTCAAATATTGCGCCAGCTCGCTTGCAGCTAGCTTTTTTTCTTTACTTTAACTAAAAAAACAAGTTTTTCAAACCTTTTTCCTTTACTTTCACTAAACAACCATTTTATATACTCCCTCCGTTCATTTTTGTAAGTCATTTCAGACAACTCAAAATGGGTTGTTTTGTACATTGTCTGAAATGTCTTGAAGGTCTTATAAAAGTGAACAGAGGGCGTAGTGGTTTTAACAAAATCTATGAAATAAAAATGTTTCTGAGTTCAATTTTTTAAAAAATTAAAATTTTCATGAGTCAAACCTTTAAGAAGTTCATGTATTTGAAAAACGTTCATGAGTTTGAAAAAATGTTTGTGAATTTGAAAATAATTCCCAATTTTGAATCTTATAAAGTTCATGGATTTACAAAAATTACCAGTTTGAAAAATGTTCAAAACTTTGTAACACTTTGTGGATTTGAAAAGTGTTTCATGAATTTACAAAAGTTCACAATTTAGAAAAAAATCACAAATTCAAAATAAATTTCGTGAAAATTTAAAATGGAAAAAAATGGAGACTAGTGTAGTGGGGATGCGCCGGATTGACAAATGTCCTAAAACCGGCGCCTTGACTGCTAAATAGCTATATCATAACAAGTGGTAGATAGCAGAGCCCTAGCTCCCCCAACACACAACAATGACACTCTTGGTGAACGACTAGGTTGGCCGGACTAGGTAGGTTATAGACAGGTGGTTTACCGGTTTGAAAAGGTTCCATCTCCCATTTTTTCTGGTTGGAACCTTCTAGAATGTTTTGATCTGACTTATTTCCTAAATAGAGAGTATGCGGCTCTCAAGAGTAATAGGCACAAGCTTTCTCAACTTAGTTCTACATGATGCTCAAGCACAACTAAGTTTTGGCTCAGGAGTTTTATCTAGTGGGGTTCACTCCTCTCACATATGGGTGCTCAAACAAACACTTGTCAAAACCAAACAGAGACGCCAACCATTAGTTCTTGGGATGGGTGTCTATTTATAGCCAGCGCAATCCCAGGGGTGAAATGACTAATAGGAGCTTGTGGCCTAACCAATGGCGAACCAGTGCGCTTCCAACAGTTGGATTTCAAACTCACACAACAACTTTACTTGAGAAACTCACACAACAACCAATGACTCCGCTGCGTGAGGATTTCTCTCGAAGCCGAGAAGAACTTCGTCTTTGGCGTACAACTAAAAACCAAGCGCACATAGAGATTTCTCTCAACTCACTTGGGATAGTTGTGGTTAGGCATCAACATAGACACAAGTCTTGAAACACTTGAACCCTTCTTAATAGTACAGTTGATCCATGACTCAAATGAAGAAAATGAAACTACGAAATAAAACTATGTCTTCAATTCGTCTTCATTCTTCTATGTTACAGTCAATTCTTCCCAAAAGGCACCCATAGCAACTGCTTCAGCGCAACCATTTTTGGGGGTCGTCCCCGACACACAATCTTCTCGGTAGCATACTCCTCTAATGATAAGCATTTTTCTCTACTGCGTAGATAATCATCGCATGAGTTTGTGGCAAACTCCTCGGAACTTCAGGGACCATTTTACTCTATCTTCACTAGGAAACCCATTAGTTCCTCACTGTTTTGTCCAACAATCTCCAAAACACTCAAAGGGCACTAGATTGCACCAACAATCTACCCCTTTGTGGACAATTGTTGACAAAAGCGAAGCCTGGGAGAGGAGTAATTTTATCGTAATGTGCATAATCTAAATATCTAAAGATATAAAATAAGCTCCCCCAAATGTATTCAGTAAGAAAAAATTGCTTTAGATAAACCTGCATACATTAAGATAACTTTTTGGAGAGATATTTGATATCTTGGAGGGAAATGGATTGCATTGAGAATAAAGAGTCATGATGAATATTCAATGCATCCAACAATTATTTCTGAGAATAATATCACCTGCAAAATATCTTCGAGGTATAATTTGGCAGGAGGGGTTATTAATATTACAAACGTCTGAGAGTATCACGAGAGTTCTTACAACATGGTAAGAATCAAATGAAGGGCAAGTGTTGTAAAACTCAACAGAAAAACCACCCTGCAAAGACCCGCAACTATTAACTCTTGATGTCTACTCCCCCTTTTTGTCAACAAGTGTCAAAAGGTATCAAAGAAGATGAGGCAAAGTAATCGTCTGAAGAAGAAGAATATCCGGAATCGCTCGATGAAGATGGAGCTTCGAAATTTTTGAAAAAAGGCCTCCGCGCCAACCCCCACATCGGGCGACTCGGGGGGCGGTGGCGCCCTCCCTCCCGTCTCCACCGCCCCTTCTCCTCCCCCCCGCTGCCGCCGGCCGGAGCTACCTCGGCAAAGCCCCTTCTGATGGCCAGTGGCGGGCCACTTTTTTCCTTCGCGCACGAACGACTGGAGCAAGGCGGCTCGTCTGGCAGGACGGGCGTCACCTACCTCCAGGGGCGTTGTTGTGGATCTCCTCGCGTTGCCTGGGCTCCGGGGTGAAAACCATTGTCCGTCCTTCGGACTCGACGACGGTGGCGCGTTGCATCATTGCCCTCTTGGGGGCGTCGGCGCGGAACCCCGGTCCATTTCGGTTGTAGCTTGCCAGCGGATTCGGGCTTGCCTTGTTCCTGACTTGTGGCGCCCAATACTTTGGCGTGGGGTGGTCTCCTATCTTCTAGACGTGTTCTTGTGGTTATTGTTCTCGTTCCTTGCCATCTCTTGGCAAGAGCGGTGCTCCACGGCCCGGAGCGAGCGGGGGGGAGGGGGGACTCTATGATGAGTCGTCCCCTTCCGGAGATGGCTCGGTGTGTTCGGGGCTACAGGGTACGGTGGTTTTCTCGTGGCGACGAGGTTTCACCCTTGTCAGTAGTTTTGGGCGTCTCCTGTTTTCTTGCAGCTTCGGGTTAGGTGCACTTGTGCCTCTCGCTCAGATGTCGTTGTATTTTTCTTTTGGCCTGCTTTGTTGAGGGTTCCCTCACCACTTTGTATCGGTTCGGCCGTTTATGTCTTTATTTATAAAGGGGGACGAAAGGCTGTTTCAAGAGAAGATGGAGCTTCAAAATTATTTGTGAGGTTCCGGTGGAAGTTATTGGTGATGAAGTATCTTTTTCAGATGTGGCCATAATTTGATAATGTAAGATAATCATCTAGTATTGGAAATGCTCTTAGAGTCATAGTCACTCGCATGAACTTAATATCCAAAGCGTCTAGTTGCAAATTCGCGAAGTGGGTATCGCCCCACCTACTAGCGCCACCTTCCGCTCAAACCGGTGAACAGAACCAGCACACGATCAGCAAACCGCTGCCGCTCAACCCCAGGAAGCGGAGCATGCAGCAAGTCTCCCGGCCTAGTGGACGACGACGGTGTCAGACGAAAGTTCGAGGAAGGCGACCCCGCCGCTTGGTTTTATATGCCAGATTAACCTCATCCCAGCCGTAGCAGTCAGCCGTTTTGTCCTCGGCATAAAGCAGTGTGCACACGTCCATAGCAGGATCATGTCAGGGCGGTGGTCTCCGCGGAACAACGGCGGCGGCCGCCGCCGCTCTGGCCATTCCGGGGTGCGGAGTACCTGGACGATCCCTCACGAACTAATCCCAGCGATCCAGCCGGAGACATCGCAGTCGTGTGTAGAGTGTAGTAACCGATCGCTGAAATGAGAGCAGCTTCAAAGCCCGACTCAAACGAACGTGTGCTTTTGTCTTTTTTGTCCAGTTGAATCCGCTCGTCCGCCCTTTTCTGCATTTGGATTGGTCGTGCGTCCAACACGCCGACCCAATTCTCGTCCGCGCAGAAAATAATATAAATTTTAAAAAGGCCCACGGTCATAGATCATGTCAGCAGCCATGCTGTCGCTCAGAGTTCATACTGGCATCATGCTAGCAGTCGGCATACATGTCAGCCTCTAAAAAAACACCACACAGTTTATGTTGGCGCACTTGCAGCGGCCGGCACACATGCCAGCACACATAAAGGAGCGGGAGTTCAACCACGTCATCTCGGTCGTGGTCATGCCGGCATATAAAAAAATGGCGCTCTCCGCCATAGTCCATAGATCACCCGTCATTGAACCAAGGCCTCTTTCTCGGGGACACTGTGCTCAAGTCCACCTTCATGATCTTCATCCCATTCGCCATGCAAGCGAGCGTCACTTTTTTTGCTTTGGTCTTGCATCGGTGGCCTCGATCTCTAGCATCTTCCTTTGCTTCTCCGCCTCCATCTCGACTCTCGAGCTTCTTCGCTTGCTTCTCCGCATCCAGTTCAAGCCTCTTTCTTTGGATCTTCATGATGACTTTCATTTGATCTTCTTTGTCTTGCCGGCTTCCGGAAATTCGTGGTCTTGCGGGGAAGTGCTGCCCATGCCATGTTGGCCTTGCGTGAATGGGTCGACCATGCCTCCATGGCCTTGATCAAAGGTGTCAGCCGTGCCCTCGTGGCCGGCCATGAAGGGGCCTCGGCCGTCTTGGCTTTGGGTCTCATCGGGATCGAAGGCCGTGGCACCCACAATGGCTTCGAAGATGATGTTCTCGATGATGAAGCGGTTGGTCGTCTCGTCGTCTGTAATCGGCATTCTGTCGAACAGGTTGCAGGTGTCGGGATGCATATTGGATGTGATCTCCCGTGGGCGTTTCCGCTGACGCTCGGAGAATGATCCACCGGCCACAGGTGTGGCATTGAGGTTGATGGCCATGGCCACGGGCATGGCTGGTGTGACTACGTGTGTGGCGACTCTAGCAGTGGCACACGAGGAAATGCCGATGTGCCCGTGCTGGGCGCGGCCATGGCGGCGGCGACGAGCCCGTGTTGGCCTGGGTTTAACCCTAGGTAGAGTAGCGCCTCCCTCGTTGTCGCGGCAAGGAAGGCCTTGTTTTCCTCTTATTGTGCGGCGGCGAACGTGGCTGCACGTGCCTCCAGCCCATCCTCTTGGCCGACTGCACGGCTCTGCTCGTCCGTCAACGGCTTCTTCTTCATCGGCGCCGAAGTCTTGCCGGCAGCACGGGGCATGTTGGCGGAGGCGAGGCCGACGGCGTCGTCCATGGTGAGCAGGAGTTTTTTTTGAAAAAGAGAGAGACTGTGCTGCCGACTGGCGGGCCAAGGGAAGAAGTAGGAGAGCGTCGCGCACGTCCATTTCATGTCCGCACCGACGCAAATGAGGAGCAAATTTGAGCCTGAATGTATCGCGCGACGGACAAAAAGTAGACGCGCGTCCATTTGAAACAGCGTATTGGACCAATTTTTATGTTCGTTTCAATTCAAACGAACCCGGGCGGACGAAATGGATCAGCACGTTGGTGTTGCTCTCTGATGTTGGCCACCGAATCCCCGCATGCACCACCGAATTGTTTCGCGGGAGTTCTGTGGCGTGCTTCAACGAAAACGCACTCGTGTTCGGTGATCTGATCGGGAACAGTCTTCTAAAGAAAATTGATCGGGAATAGTCTGGCGGACGGGTGAGCCTTGACGATGTCTCGCCGCGCCGCCCGCCGGACCGGAGGCGATAAGCACGAGGTTTTCCAACGTGATCCACCCGCGTGTGAACGTGGAAATCGGCCGGTCCAGGCGCACGTACGGCGCCGTGAATTCTCGGGGTCCACCGGCCCGCACACACGTGCACATGCCCTTGCTCGATAAACATCAGCCGTACATATGTCCAGGGTTAAAAGTCTGCCGCTGATTTCCATCACGTTTTCCCCTCCTCTTTCCTCGAAGGTGCGGCCACAAACACGTTTCCTCCGTACGAAAGCTTATCTCCCCCACAGCTGGAGCGCATGCAGCTAGCTACCGTCGGTGAAGCGTGCTCTTCGGGAGTGGGTAAATACACCCAAGAAAATCACTGTTTACACACGAATTTTTCTCCGGAGATCACCAACCGCAGCTCGATCGCCTAATTCAGGCACGGAGAATTTTTCTCGAGGCATCTCAGCAAAGTGGAGCGGCGAGAACAATATATTATTCAGTTTCATTTGATGATGAATGGCTTACACTACCATCGGACTATAGGTATCAACTTATCAATAAACCCTTGCAACTAACCAATCAAGAAACAGCAACCCTGCACCGAACCAATCATGTTTTCTCCATGTATGTACACCCATATACACACACACACATGCATGCATGCTAGCGCACAACCGCCCGCCGGGTGATGCAATGCGGCGAACGCTCTGAAGCATCTTGGGCGTCGGTCACGTCATGCTGGTGAGAGAGAGCGCCCGGGACCCACGGTATCATCGCCGCCACCTTCGTCGTCGTCGTCGTCGTCATCAAGCACCTGATTTTGTCTTATCTCCCGTCTAATATCTTCTTAAATTATCTCCCCTTCATCAGGTCAACAATGGCGGCTCGCCCGTTTCATCGCCCCAAACGCAAGGATACGACCGATCGGTTTCTTTGCTGCCTAGAACGGCTTGCCCCAGTACATGAGGATGTCCTGGAGGAGCGGGTCGCCGCCGAACCCGCCGTTGGGCTCGAGCATGGAGCCGGCCGCCGGGTTCACGGGGTCGCCGCCGGAGGCGAACGAGCGCTCCCACTCGCTGATCTTGGGCTGGCTCTGCACCTCCCCGGCCGGGAACTCCGGCGACAGCACCTGCTCCGAGCAGCTCGAGTCGGCGTGCAGCCGCGGCATCGAGTCGGACGGCCGGTCGTAGTACGCCGCGAAGTCAGGGAACGGCTGCACGCCGCCGCCGCCGCCGTTGGCGTTCATCCCCATGACGGGCTTCTGCTCCTGCGGGGAGCTCACCATGGCCCCAGGAGGACCCCCGTAGCCGCCCATGGCCGCCGGCTTGCGGTCCACGGACGCCGGCTTCTCCATGCCGCCCTTCTTGTTGTAGATGCGGCACAGCACCCAATCATCCAACTGCAACCAACAAAACCACAAACACATCAGACAAACGATCGCAGATCACACATGACGAAATATACCAGTCGAATCATTTTGAAAGCTTCATTATTTTAGCATTATCGAGTCGGCCAGTTGCTGCGATGCTTTCAACCGGTACAGCGCCGTTCCCGTCGGCGCCGTCGCCGTCGCCGTCGCATGGGCTCCATGGCTGGACGAGTCATGGGTCCATAAACTGAAAGGTACGATGGCATCGAACGCATTCACACAGCGCGAATCATGGGCAAGTTGCACCGGGTGCGGCCCCCCTGGCCCATCCGCCGCGAAATCCCGCGGCCCAAATCCACGGGCGCCGCCTATCCGCCCATTTATCTCGAAAGCAACAACCACTGTGCCGTCGTAATTGGCATATCGTGGAAATATCGCACTGAAATATCTCCCGTCGATCTAATCTATCTACGGCGGTTTTATTTTAATTATTAATATCAATAAGGTGATTTATTAGAAGATACTGGAATTACTGCTGCGAGGCTGGAATGGATGGTTTGGTGTGCTTACCCTGAGGCTGTTCTTCTTGCGGGCGGAGCGGTCGACGTCGGCGAGGCGGTACTCGTGCATGATCCAGTTGGTCTTCTCGCCCTTGGGGGCCTTGCCGGCGTAGAAGACGAGCGCCTTCTTGATGGCCAGCGGCTTGGGGGTGCCCACGGGCTTGTCGGCCCCGGTGGCCTTCCAGTAGCCGGACCCGGCGGCCCGGTTGGGCCTGGACCCGTTGGGGTACTTGCGGTCCCGCGGGGAGAAGAAGTACCACTCCTTCTCGCCGTACAGCGCCATCTCTGCCAGCAGATCACGAGAACATGCTTAGTAATTCCAAAGATTAAAACATATAACTGGACGGATCAAGCGCGTGGAGGATTGATGGAGGAGGACGTACTCGGGAGCTGCCAGGGGTCGAACTTGTAGAGGTCGATCTCGGTGATGATGGGGACGGCGATGGGCGCGCCGGCGCAGCGGCGGCAGAGGTAGTGCGTCACCAGCTCCTCGTCCGTCGGGTGGAACCGGAACCCCGGCGGCAGATTCAGCTCCTGCCCGCCGCTCATCTCCGGTCGGTCGATCGGTTTCTTGAGTCGAATCTCCTCGATCCAACAAGCCTCACTCTAATTCTCTCGCTGGATGAATCAGCTCGCTGCAATTCTACTGCTACTGAATTTTTTCTTCTCTGCTGCTGCTGCTGCTCTAGGAGGTGGGAGGGGGGAGAGGAGGCCTGAAACTTGTTCCGGCCGAGGCGGGGGGGATTTATAGGGGGGAGGGGCGCGACACGTGTGGTCCGGGCGGGGCAGGGCACACGTGGTGCGGGGGCGCTGACCGGCTGACCGGGACACGTGGAGCCCCGATCGGCGGCGCCGCTTCTGTCATGGCTTACGTCAGGGAGCTTGGACGGGGGCGGCTGACGCGGACGGACGGGCGTTCCGTTTCGGGAAGGGGACCGCGCGCGTGGCCCGTGCCGTCGCGACACGTCCTCGGTCGGGACCGGCGGCGTGGTGGTACGGGTGCGGTGCGGGGTGTTCGTTCGTGCGCGAGAGCTGAGCCTGAGCGTCGGGGACGTGGTGGATAAGGATGAGTCGTGTCGTGCCGATCGACGACGGGGCGACGATGAGGACGATGATGAGACGACGACGATGCGTTGTGTGCGTGTGTGTTGGGCGTATGCGTAGTTGGGGTCGGTAGGTACGAGTCTAAACTCCTAATGTCTCAGTTGGTAGGTCGCGTTTCGGGTTTTATTTTCGTCCCACCTCATCCGGTCTTTTTTGGTACTTCTTTGGTACTACTTCCCACCTCCCTCTCAACCGCGGAAAATCAAAAAAAAACCCGTGATCGAGTCCCGCACACGCCCACCTCCCTCTCAGCCGCATAGAACCAAAAAAACCTCAAGCCGAGTCCCCCGCCCGCCCCCACGCACTCCAGGCCCTAACATCCCGTCGCACCAAGACAGACGAACCAAAAAAATCTACGAATAGTCCGCCGGTTATTTTTCACTGGTTTTTATTTTGCCTCACCACTTTTGTTGGTTTTATTTCGCTGGTTTTATTTCGTCTCCCTCCCACCTGTCTTTTCGCTTCACCACCCACATAAACCCATCAGATTAGTTACCATATAAAAAATAAATCGCAATCAATCAAGTATTGATGATCAGATTAGTTACCATATAAAAAATAAATCACAATCAATCAAGTATTGATGGGATATTTTCTTATATTGATGTGATTTCCCCTTTCTTATCATCAATCATCTCTACTGCCTAAAAAAATGCGTAGCTTTCCTTTTCCTGCCAACCGACCGCGTCCCGTCTCCCTACAACCGCCCTCGTTGCTCTGCCTCCCGCACGAAAAAACCCCTCTCGTTTGACCTCCCCCAAACCCCGCATGATGGAAAAACCCAGCCGCCTGCTTCCCCTCCTCTCGACCGCTCCATACGTCCAGATCGCGGCCCCATCCCCATCCTCCTCTCACGTCACGGCGGCCGATGGACTGCCGCCACCACCCTCCTACTCTCTCGCCGCCGCCGTCCTCCCGCTCGCTCGCCGCCGTCGTCGCCACCAATCCCGGCGAAGGCGCCGTTGCTGCTATGTCGCCTCCTTTCCCCATCCAAGCCTGACCATGGCAATGACGCCCTCTCATGTGTCCCGCGGTGAGGTTTGGGGAGGCGCGACCACAATCCAGTAGGGATCTCACCGCGGACCCGTCCGCTGGGATGGGTGTTGCCTCCGTTGCGAATGGGATCGAAGGGAGGGACTACTTCATCGTCAAGGTCGGCGAGGCAGCGGCCGATTGGGAGCCCGGTTGTGAACATGGGAGTTCGTCCCTATGGAGGCGGCGGCCGTGGAGATTGGATGTGAAGCACCCCCACTTGCCGGTGATGGAGACTTGTCGTCCATGTGATCCTTTCTTCTCCCGGTATCGCCATTCCTTGCCTCCCATTACAAAAGCGAGCATAAATGAGAGCAGGGGCTGATTTTCATCACTTCATTTCTCATATTTTTAGTTGCTTTTTTGAGATTATACAAGATGATCCCGATCTGTTTTGTCAAATTACTTGGATCGTCTTATGGAATTGACAGCCATCGTATTTTTCACCTCATGTTATTTCTTAATCCTTGTCCCACTAGGCATCCACTACATGTTTGGTAATGACGTGATGTTGAGGCGGCTAGGAGAAGCTCAGCAGCCAGATCAAGGGCTATCGAGATGGATCTGGGAGCCAAGCAGTAGTTCTTTTGTTAAATTTTGGTTATTGTCTTTTCTATTGTTATGATTGTGGGATGGTTGATTTTGACTCGGTGTAACATTTGCATTTGTTTCCCCAGCTTGTTGGTGTAGATGCGTGGCACTGCGGCAACTAATCAAGAGCGACGACAGTGCACATCAGAGCTACGCTGAATGTAGCGAGCCAACCACGAATTGGGTATGTTCACACGAGGGATGGGAGAGGAGAGGAACATTAACATTTTTCATGATTTGGATGAAAATTTCAGTTCATAGTTTCTCCGTACGTGGCAACACACTAGCGGTACTCATGGCTTAGGATGAAAGTAGCGCTAGCAGAATCAGTAGGTTGGATGGGAAGGCAGTTGTTCCCCTTGTCCCTTGGTGCTAGCCTACCGTGGCGGCCTCACTAACTTGCTCATTGCGAATACGAGTTCGTGGGGTCGCGAGTTGCTGCGGATTTGTTTTTATCACTTTTTACAATGTTTATTGATGTATCCTTAACTCATCAAGTCATTTTTAGCTTTGATTTCCCATATACGCCAGCCTAAATATCCCATGGTCAGAATATTTGCATGGTTAGTGGACATTGTCCCTTTCTTTCTAATGTTTAATATTTTATATTGACGATAGAAATAATTTTATCCGCTTGATTTAGGAAGTGCACATAGGTAGGTCAACATATTTTGTAGCTCTTTCGGATGTAAAAGCATATGTTGCATAAGAAATTATTATCTTCCAAGCATACTCACATTTCACTAACAAATAGGGGGAGGTTCAGACTTCAGAGCAATGATAAAAAGGTTTATTCCTCACTCTTTTGTTGGAATTTTAGTTTCAAGTTAACATGATTTCTTATCCACTTCATAAGTCATGCATCTGCTTAATTAGGTGATAAGTAGAGCAAAACAATGATCATGTTATTGTGGTGTTTGTTTAAACTCCAGCATAAGGAATTCTGGTTTAAAAAAAGACTTTTGGCTTCTTTAATTACAAATTAATTGCAACATCGTGTTAGTATTTGATTTCTCACATCTGGTTGCAATATTTGTGAAGACGTGCATTGCACGTGCACTTGGAAGCGGGCCCGTGGCCCGCGACGGACGGCGCCGGCGTTGACCCGGGCCACCTCCTCCGCGTATTCTTGGAGCTGTGGCTGGCCGATTTACATGAAATTAATTCCCTCAGTTCTGGTGGAAAATATAATACACATAATCCATATTGTTATGCACTAGCGTGTGTGTGTAAAATAGATGGATTATGGTCCCGTACCCAATAAGATGAATATGTGTGTGTGTTAGAGAGAGGGAGAGGGGGAGAGAGAGTGAGGAAGAGGGAGGGAGTGTGTGTGTGTGAGGATTTGATGATAAAAAAGGTCGCCAATGTCGTAATATTGAACTCTTTAAATTAATGTGGCCCCGTTGCAACGCACGGGCGTTCTTCTAGTAGATTATAGGAACGCCTTGGTGGTGGATTACAGTTTGCTCAAGCCTCTGTTGGAAGAGCTGCCTGCAGCCTTGGATCGATCGTCTGACCTGTACACTCTCCCCGGTTTATTCTTCTTTTTTGAGAGAGAGACTCTCCGGTTTATTCTTGTGAGCAAGTAGTAAGCACGTTTTTGTCACGAAAATGCGCAAGAACCGAGCAGTTTTCAGCGCGAAATCTCTGACCACGAATTAGCACATGGCATGGCGCACGAGACGTAGCGCGCGGATCGATGGACGGACCGATGGATAGGATAGATAGATTCCAGCAAGCTCGATCGGGTTTGGACGCCCAGCTCGCGGCTTGCTGCTTTCCGCTCGAGCTCGATTGATCAACCCATCAATCAACCGCCTCTTTTTTTTACGGGAATCAACCGCCTCTCTTGGTTCTCGTCCCCGGGCGTCGACCGAGGCAGGAAACCGACACGAGAAGACCATACAGGCCTTATCCGGTTCCTGCCATGGCCCATGGGCTGAGAAAAAGAAAAGTGCGCGGGGGAAGGAATATGCCCCGGATACAACTGTTCCGGATCTCGCCGTCCCGTGAGCCGCGCTGCGCAATCAGTGGCAGCGCCGCCAGCGTGCTCGTGCTCCTACTCCTGTGCGGCGTGCGCGCCGGCTGCACGAGCGTGCGTGAGGTCCCCGGAGCCAGAAGAGATGGCGTGCTGACCCGTCGACCGCGCGTTCGTTTTTTTTCGTCTCCGATATTCTTGGTGCGACTGCGATTCGATCACCGGGGCTTCGGTCGACGCGCAGGTGGATCCGCGACGTCCAATCATGCACGCGCGCACGTAGCCGTAGCCGTGCAGAGTTGTTTCGTGCTGGAACAGGACGCGTGTGCCGGCCCAAGATGCCAGAGAAAAATATACAAATCCGGTTTATTTTTACATTGGTTGACACGTGTGGCGTGGATCGGTCAGGACTACAGACGGTCTCGAGAAATATTCCTCAGCGTCGGCAACAACGGCAGGCATCGATCACGCGAGACGCTTATCTATTCTATCCCCTCTGCCGATCTTTCCTTGTAGGCGGAAAGCTGGAGCTGGACGCGCGTGCAGGTAAAGATCGAACGTGCTGACTGTCAAAATTACAGAAGGATCTAGCGAGCCTACTGTGAGAAGATGCTGCCACGTACTGCCGACTAGTGAATGCTTTTTACTTATTGATAGGTACTAATTTAGAGAAGCATCAGGGGCAAGTCGATTCCAGGACAAGTCCACTTTCGTTAACAACAAAGTCTGAATTCCTTCTTTGTCCTATCGGAAAAAATTAGTTCCTTCGTCTTCCTCTTGTTCGGCAGATAAAAAGTTTCTTCTATAAACTATATATTGCTTGTTCGTAACAAAACTATATTGCTTGTTTTAACTTAATTATTTTTCCTCTGCGGTAGTGATCTATAACGTTTTGTATTAGTTTACAGAGGGAGTAGCACATATCTCTAAAATGCAGGGAAGATGATGAGTAGACAAACATTAGAGGCGTCTTTGGTTCAATTTTGAACAGTAGCTGCATTGCATACACATCTCAACCCAGTTTGGTTGAGCAAAAATAGCCTCAAATGCGTCATCTGCAAGTTGTTTGGTTGCTTGCATGTAAGGTCCCTGCATTAGGTAATACACAAGTGCATTTTGTTTGGTTGTCTGTATTGACCAAAGCGGCACTCGAACACAACGTTTGGTTGCATACGGCGTACATGGTGTGCTTACCCTGTACCTTAGTTGGTGAGTTTACCCACAATGATCACACCTAGCACACCAACGCCACAGCACAACAATGGCGATGAACTGGGCGAAGATGATGAAGTTCTTCAGCTTCAGCCCAAACTGACGATCCACCTTAGCACCTTCCACTTTGACACCTCCAGCATTGCCACTGTTAACACAGCTGCCTCCGTGCTTTCGCACCCAGTCGGCGTAAGCTTGTTCTGCTGCCTGCCTAGTCTTGAACCCTCTATGACTGTTGTTGCTATACGATGCCACTTGTGCACTGGCTTCTTCCCATGAACTGTAAACCCCTGGAGCCTTACCGATGAACACGGCATACCACTTGCCATAGCAATGCACAAGAGTAAGAGTTGAAGCAACATATCAATGGAGCACACAAGTAGCAAGCAAAGTAGCACACAAACAACAATGAAGCAGAAGAGAAGAAGTAAAGCATGCATGATCATACGACATAGCAAGTTCTACCTAGCACTACCATGGTGTTATCCTACCACCACATCCAAAAAAGGGTGTCGTCCTACCACCGCAAGTGCACCATCACCGTGAGGGGTTAGTATGTACCACCTCACCAAAATATACAGACCATCAAATAGTTTTCCAGCCCTAGCTACACAAAATGTACGTCGTCATCGTCGTCGTCGTAGTCGCCGTCGCCACCGCCATCGCCGTCGGGGATCATGCATGCTTGTTGGAAATATGCACTAGAGGCAATAATAAATGATTATTATTATATTTCCTTGTTCATGATAATTGTCTATTATTCATGCTATAGTTGTGTTATCTGGAAATCGTAATACATGTGTGAATACATAGACCACAACATGCCCCTAGTGAGCCTCTAGTTGACTGGCTCGTTGATCAACAGATAGTCATGGTTTCCTGACTATGGACATTATATGTCATTGATAACGGGATCACATCATTAGGAGAATGATGTGATGGACAAGACCCATCCTAAGCCTAGCACAAGATCGTGTAGTTCGTTTGCTAAATCTTTTCCAATGTTAAGTATCATTTCCTTAGACTATGAGATCGTGTAACTCCCGGATGCCGTAGGAGTGCTTTGGGTGTGCCAAACGTCACAACATAACTGGGTGACTATATAGGTATACTACAGGTATCCCCGAAAGTATCTGTTGGGTTGACACGGATCGAGACTGCGATTTGTCACTCCGTATGACGGAGAGGTATCTCTGGCCCCACTCGGTAATGCATCATCATAATGAGCTCAATGTGACCAAGTGTTTGGTCACGGGATCATGCATTACGGTACAAGTAAAGTGACTTGCCGTTAACGAGATTGAACGAGGTATTGGGATACCGACGATCGAATCTCGGGCAAGTAACGTACCGATTGATAAAGGGAATTGTATACGGGATTACTTGAATCCTCGATATCGTGGTTCATCCGATGAGATCATCGAGGAGCATGTGGGAGCCAGCATGGGTATCCAGATCCCGCTGTTGGTTATTGACCGGAGAGTCGTCTCTGTCATGTCTGCATGTCTCCCCGAGCCCGTAAGGTCTACACACTTAAGGTTCGGTGACGCTAGGGTTGTAGAGATATTAGTATGCAGTAACCCGAAAGTTGTTCGGAGTCCCGGATGAGATCCCGGACATCACGAGGAGTTCCGAAATAGTCCGGAGGTAAAGATTTATATATAGGAAGTCAAGTTTCGGCCATCAGGAAGGTTTCGGGGGTAATCGATATTGTACCGGGACCACCGGAAGGGTCCTGGGGGTCGACCGGGTGGGGCCACCTATCCCGGAGGGCCCCATGGGCTGAAGTGGGAGAGGGAACCAGCCCCTGGTGGGCTGGTGCGCCCCCGCCCCTTGGGCCTCCCCTGCGCCTAGGGTTGGGAAACCCTAGGGGTGGGGGCGCCCCACTTGGCTTGGGGGGCAAGCCACCCCCTTGGTCGCCGCCCCCCTAGGGGCCTATATAAAGAGGGGGGAGGGAGGGCAGCCGCACCTAAGCCTTGGCGCCTCCCTCTCCCTCCCGTAACACCTCTCTCTCTCTCGCTAAGCTTGGCGAAGCCCTGCCGAGATCCTCGCTGCATCCACCACCACGCCGTCATGCTGCTGGATCTCCATCAACCTCTCCTTCCCCTTGCTGGATCAAAAAGGAGGAGACGTCTTCCCCAACCGTACGTGTGTTGAACGCGGAGGTGTCGTCCGTTCGGCACTTGGTCATCGGTGATTTGGATCACGGCGAGTACGACTCCATCATCCCCGTTCTCTTGAACACTTCCGCTCGCGATCTACAAGGGTATGTAGATGCACTCCTCTCTCTTGTTGCTAGATGACTCCATAGATTGATCTTGGTGAAGCGTAGAAAAATTTTATTTTCTGCAACGTTCCCCAACAGTGGCATCATGAGCTAGGTCTATGCGTAGTTTCTATGCACGAGTAGAACACAAGATGTTGTGGGCGTCGATTTTGTCAATTTACTTGCCGTTACTAGTCTTATCTTGATTCGGCGGCATCGTGGGATGAAGCGGCCCGGACCGACCTTACACATACGCTTACGTGAGACAAGTTCCACCGACTGACATGCACTAGTTGCATAAGGTGGCTAGCGGGTGTCTGTCTCTCCCACTTTAGTCGGATCGGATTCGATGAAAAGGGTCCTTATGAAGGGTAAATAGAAATTGGCATATCACGTTGTGGTTTTGACGTAGGTAAGAAACGTTCTTGCTAGAACCCTAATGCAGCCACGTAAAAACATGCAACAACAGTTAGAGGACGTCTAACTTGTTTTTGCAGCATGTGCCGTGTGATGTGATATGGCCAAAAGATGTGATGAATGATATATGTGATGTATGAGATTGATCATGTTCTTGTAACAGAAATCACGACTTGCATGTCGATGAGTATGACAACCGGCAGGAGCCATAGGAGTTGTCTTTATTTATTATATGACCTGTGTGTCATTGAATAACGCCATGTAATTACTTTACTTCTTTGCTAAACCGTTAGTCATAGTAGTAGAAGTAATAGTTGGTGAACAACTTCATGAAGACACGATGATGGAGATCATGGTGTCATGCCGGTGACGAAGATGATCATGGCGCCCCGAAGATGGAGATCAAAGGAGCAATATGATATTGGCCATATCATGTCACTATTTGATTGCATTTGATGTTTATCATGTTTTGTTTCTTATTTTCTTAATACGACGGTAGTAAATAAGATGATCCCTCATAATAATTTTAAGAAAGTGTTCCCCCTAACTGTGCACCGTTGCTAAAGTTCGTTGTCTCGAAGCACCACGTGATGATCGGGTGTGATAGATTCTAACGTTCACATACAACGGGTGTAAGCCAGATTTACACATGCAAAACACTTAGGTTGACTTGACGAGCCTAGCATGTACAGACATGGCCTCGGAACACAAGAGACCGAAAGGTCGAACATTAGTCGTATGGAAGATACGATCAACATGGAGATGTTCACCGATGATGACTAGTCCGTCTCACGTGATGATCGGACACGGTCTAGTTGAGTCGAATCATGTATCACTTAGATGATGAGAGGGATGTCTAATCTGAGTGGGAGTTCATTGAATAATTTGATTAGATGAACTTAATTATCATGAACTTAGTCTAAATAAACTTTGTAATATGTCTTGTAGATCAAATGGCCCACGCTAATGTCAACCTCAACTTCAACGCGTTCCTAGAGAAAACCAAGCTGAAAGATGATGGCAGCAACTATACGGACTAGGTCCGGAACCTGAGGATCATCCTCATAGCTGCCAGGAAACAATATGTCTTAGAAGCACCATTAGGTGAATCACCCATCCCAGAAAACCAAGACATTATGAACGCTTGGCAGCAGCGTGCTGATGATTACTCCCTCGTTCAGTGCGGCATGCTTTACAGCTTAGAACCGGGGCTCCAAAAGCGTTTTGAGCAATACGGAGCATATGAGATGTTCGAAGAGCTGAAAATGGTTTTCCAAGCTCATGCCCGGGTCGAGAGATATGAAGTCTCCGACAAGTTCTACAGTTGTAAAACGAAGGAAAATAGTTCTGTCAGTGAGCACATACTCAAAATGTCTAGGTTGCACAACCGCTTGTCCCAGCTGGACATTAACCTCTCGGACGAGGCGGTCATTGACAGAATCCTTCAGTCGCTCCCACCTAGCTACAAGAGCTTTGTGATGAACTACAATATACAGGGGATGGAAAAGACCATTCCTGAGGTATATTCAATGCTGAAATCAGCAGAGGTGGAAATCAAAAAGGAACATCAAGTGTTCATGGTCAATAAAACCACTAGTTTCAAGAAAGGCAAGGGTAAGAAGAACTTCAAGAAGGATGGCAATGGAGTTGCCGCGCCCGGTAAACCAGTTGCCGGGAAGAAGCCAAAGAATGGACCCAAACCTGAGACTCAGTGCTTTTATTGCAAGGGAAAGGGACACTGGAAGCGGAACTGCCCCAAATACTTAGCGGACAAGAAGGCCGGCAACACTAAAGGTATATGTGATATACATGTAATTGATGTGTACATTACCAGTACTCGTAGTAGCTCCTGGGTATTTGATACTGGTGCGATTGCTCATATTTGTAACTCAAAACAGGAGCTGCGGAATAAACGGAGACTGGCGAAGGACGAGGTGACGATGCGCGTCGGGAATGGTTCCAAGGTCGATGTGATCACCGTCGGCACGCTACCTTTACATTTACCTACTGGATTAGTTTTAAACCTCAATAATTGTTATTTAGTGCCAGCTTTGAGCATGAACATTGTATCTAGATCTCGTTTAATGCGAGATGGCTACTCATTTAAATCCGAGAATAATGGTTGTTCTATTTATATGAGTGATATGTTTTATGGTCATGCCCCGCTGGTGAATAGTTTATTCTTAATGAATCTCGAACGTGATGTTACACATATTCATAGTGTGAATACTAAAAGATGTAAGGTTGGTAATGATAGTCCCACATACTTGTGGCACTGCCGCCTTGGTCACATAGGTGTCAAACGCATGAAGAAGCTCCATACAGATGGACTTTTGGAGTCTCTTGATTTCGAATCATTTGACACGTGCGAACCATGCCTCATGGGTAAAATGACCAAGACTCCGTTCTCCGGAACAATGGAGCGAGCAACCAACTTATTGGAAATTATACATACTGATGTGTGCGGTCCAATGAGCGTTGATGCTCGCGGTGGCTATCGTTATGTTCTCACTCTCACTGATGACTTAAGTAGATATGGGTATGTCTATTTGATGAAACACAAGTCTGAGACCTTTAAAAAGTTCAAGGAATTTCAGAATGAGGTAGAGAATCAACGTGACCGAAAGATAAAATTCTTACGATCAGATCGTGGGGGAGAATATTTAAGTCACTAATTTGGTACGCACTTAAGGAAATGTGGAATCGTTTCACAACTCACGCCGCCTGGAACACCTCAGTGTAACGGTGTGTCCGAACGTCGTAATCGCACTCTATTGGATATGGTGCAATCTATGATGTCACTCACTGATTTACCGCTATCATTTGGGGGATACGCTCTAGAGACAGCTACATTCACTTTAAATAGGGCACCATCTAAATCCGTTGAGACGACACCGTATGAATTATGGTTTGGGAAGAAACCTAAGCTGTCGTTTCTAAAAGTTTGGGGATGCGATGCTTATGTCAAGAAACTTCAACCTGAAAAGCTCGAACCCAAGTCGGAAAAATGCGTCTTCATAGCATACCCTAAGGAAACCATTGGGTATACCTTCTACCTCAGATCCGAAGGAAAGATCTTTGTTGCCAAGAACGGGTCCTTTCTGGAGAAAGAGTTTCTCTCGAAAGAAGTAAGTGGGAGGAAAGTGGAACTTGATGAATTATTACCTCTTGAATCGGAGAGTAGCGCAGCTCAAGAAAATGTTTCTGTGGTGCCTCCACCGACTAGAGAGGAGGTTAATGATGATGATCAAGTTGCTACTGAACCTCGTAGGTCCACAAGGACACGTTCCGCGCCAGAGTGGTACGGCAACCCTGTCCTGGAAATCATGTTGTTAGACACCGGTGAACCTTCGAACTATGAAGAAGCAATGGCGGGCCCAGATTCCAACAAATGGCTTGAAGCCATGCAATCCGAGATAGGATCCATCTATGAAAACAAAGTATGGACTTTGACAGACTTGCCCGATGATCGGCGAGCGATAGAGAATAAATGGATCTTTAAGAAAAAGACGGACGCGGAAGGTAATGTTACCATCTATAAGGCTCGACTTGTCGCTAAGGGTTATCGACAAGTTCAAGGGGTTGACTACGATGAGACCTTCTCACCTGTAGCGAAGCTGAAGTTCGTCCGAATCTTGTTAGCAATTGCTGCATACTATGATTATGAGATATGGCAAATGGACGTCAAAACGGTATTCCTGAATGACTTTCTTAAGGAAGAATTGTATATGATGCAACCGGAAGGTTTTGTCGATCCTAAGAATGCTAACAAGGTATGCGGGCTCCAGCGCTCCATCTATGGGCTGGTGCAAGCATCTCGGAGTTGGAACATTCGCTTTGATGAAATGATCAAAGCGTTTGGGTTTATGCAGACTTATGGAGAAGCCTGCGTTTACAAGAAAGTGAGTGGGAGCTCTGTAGCATTTCTCATATTATATGTGGATGACATACTTTTGATGGGAAATGATATAGAACTTTTGGACAACATTAAGGCCTATTTGAATAAGTGTTTTTCAATGAAGGACCTTGGAGAAGCTGCTTATATATTAGGCATCAAGATCTATAGAGATAGATCGAGACGCCTCATAGGTCTTTCACAGAGCACATACCTTGATAAGATATTGAAGAAGTTCAATATGGATCAGTCCAAGAAGGGGTTCTTGCCTGTGTTGCAAGGTGTGAAATTGAGCTCAGCCCAATGTCTGACCACGGCAGAAGATAGAGAAAAGATGAGTGTCGTCCCCTATGCCTCAGCCATAGGGTCTATCATGTACGCCATGCTGTGTACCAGACCTGATGCAAACCTTGCCGTAAGTTTGGTAGGAAGGTACCAAAGTAATCCCGGCATGGAACACTGGACAGCGGTCAAGAATATCCTAAAGTACCTGAAAAGGACTAAGGACATGTTTCTCGTATATGGAGGTGACGAAGAGCTCGTCGTAAAGGGTTACGTCGACGCTAGCTTCGACACAGATCTGGATGACTCCAAGTCACAAACCGGATACGTGTTTATTATGAATGGTGGGGCAGTAAGCTGGTGCAGTTGCAAGCAAAGCGTCATGGCGGGATCTACATGTGAAGCGGAGTACATGGCAGCCTCAGAGGCAGCACATGAAGCAATCTGGATGAAGGAGTTCATCACCGACCTAGGAGTCATACCCAATGCGTCGGGGCCAATCGCTCTCTTTTGTGACAACACTGAAGCTATTGCACTTGCTAAGGAGCCCAGGTTTCACAAGAAGACCAGGCACATCAAGCGTCGCTTCAACTCCATTCGTGAAAATGTTCAAGACGGAGACATAGATATTTGTAAAGTGCACACGGATCTGAATGTCGCAGATCCATTGGCTAAACCTCTTCCGCGAGCAAAACATGATCAACACCAAAACTCTATGGGTGTTCGATTCATCACAATGTAACTAGATTATTGACTCTAGTGCAAGTGGGAGACTGTTGGAAATATGCCCTAGAGGCAATAATAAAATGATTATTATTATATTTCCTTGTTCATGATAATTGTCTATTATTCATGCTATAGTTGTGTTATCTGGAAATCGTAATACATGTGTGAATACATAGACCACAACATGTCCCTAGTGAGCCTCTAGTTGACTGGCTCACTGATCAACAGATAGTCATGGTTTCCTGACTATGGACATTAGATGTCATTGATAACGGGATCACATCATTAGGAGAATGATGTGATGGACAAGACCCAATCCTAAGCCTAGCACAAGATCGTGTAATTCGTTTGCTAAAGCTTTTCCAATGTTAAGTATCATTTCCTTAGACCATGAGATCGTGTAACTCCCGGATGCCGTAGGAGTGCTTTGGGTGTGCCAAACGTCACAACGTAGGGTGACTATAAAGGTATACTACAGGTATCCTCGAAAGTATCTATTGGGTTGACACGGATCGAGACTGGGATTTGTCACTCCGTATGACGGAGAGGTATCTCTGGGCCCACTCGGTAATGCATCATCATAATGAGCTCAATGTGACCAAGTGTTTGGTCACGGGATCATGCATTACGGTACAAGTAAAGTGACTTGCCAGTAACGAGATTGAACGAGGTATTGGGATACCGACGATCGAATCTCGGGCAAGTAACGTACCGATTGACAAAGGGAATTGTATACGGGATTACTTGAATCCTCGACATCGTGGTTAATCCGATGAGATCATCGAGGAGCATGTGGGAGCTAGCATGGGTATCCAGATTCCGCTGTTGGTTATTGACCGGAGAGTCATCTCGGTCATGTCTGCATGTCTCCCGAACCCGTAGGGTCTACACACTTAAGGTTCGGTGACCCTAGGGTTGTAGAGATATTAGTATGCAGTAACCCGAAAGTTGTTCGGAGTCCCGGATGAGATCCCGGACGTCACGAGGAGTTCCGGAATAGTCTGGATGTAAAGAGTTATATATAGGAAGTCAAGTTTCGGCCATCAGGAAGGTTTCGGGGGTAATCGGTATTGTATCGGGACCACCGGAATGGTCCTGGGGGTCCACCAGGTGGGGCCACCTATCCCGAAGGGCCCCATGGGCTGAAGTGGGAGAGGGAACCAGCCCCTGGTGGGCTGGTGCACCCCCCCCTTGGGCGTCCCCTGCGCCTAGGGTTGGGAAACCCTAGGCGTGGGGGCGCCCCACTTGGCTTGGGGGGCAAGCCACCCCCTTGCCCACCGCCCCCCCTAGGTGTTGGAAATATGCCCTAGAGGCAATAATAAAAGCATTATTATTATATTTCCTTATTCATGATAATTGTCTTTATTCATGCTATAATTGTGTTATCCGGAAATCGTAATACATGTGTGAATAACAGACAACAATATGTCCCTAGTGAGCCTCTAGTTGACTAGCTCGTTGATCGACAGATAGTCATGGTTTCCTGACTATGGACATTTGGATGTCATCGATAACGGGATCACATCATTAGGAGAATGATGTGATGGACAAGACCCAATCCTAAACATAGCATAAGATCGCATAGTTCGTTTGCTGGAGTTTTCCAATGTCAAGTATCCTTTCCTTAGACCATGAGATCATGTAACTCCCGGATACCGTAGGAGTGCTTTGGGTGTGCCAAACGTCACAACGTAACTGGGTGACTATAAAGGTATACTACGGGTATCTCTGAAAGTGTCTGTTGGGTTGACATGGATCGAGACTGGGATTTGTCACTCCGCTTGACGGAGAGGTATCACCGGGCCCTCTCGGTAATGCATCATCATAATGAGCTCAATGTGATCAAAGTGTTTGATCACGGGATCATGCATTACGGTACGAGAAAAGTGACTTGCCGGTAACGAGATTGAACGAGGTATTGGGATACCGACGATCGAATCTCGGGCAAGTAAAATACCGATTGACAAAGGGAATCGAATACGGGATTAATTGAATCCTTGACATCGTGGTTCATCCGATGAGATCATCGTGGAGCATGTGGGAGCCAACATGGGTATCCAGATCCTGCTGTTGGTTATTGCCCGAGAGCTGTCTCGGTCATGTCTACATGTCTCCCAAACCCGTAGGGTCTACACACTTAAGGTTCGGTGACGCTAGGGTTGTGAAGATATGTATATGCAGTAACCCGAATGTTGTTCGGAGTCCCGGGTGAGATCCCGGACGTCACGAGGAGTTCCGGAATGGTCCGGAGGTAAAGAATTATATATAGGAAGTGCTGTTTCGGCCATCGGGACAAGTTTCGGGGTTATCGGTATTGTACCGGGACCATCGAAGGGGTCCCGGGGGGTCCACCAAGTGGGGCCACCTGCCCTGGTGGGCCACATGGGCCTTAGGGGGTGCGCCTTGGCCTGCTTGGGCCAAGGGGAACCAGCCCCAAAGGGCCCATGCGCCTAGGGTTCCATCTAGGAGGAGTCCTAGTGGTGGAAGGCACCTCCTAGATGGTTTGGGGGGAGGGAAACCTCCCTGGCCGCCGCCTCCCTTGGGAGATTAGATCTCCCAGGGCCGGCGCCCCCCCAAGAGGCCTATATATAGGGGGGAGGGGAGGGGGGCAGCGCACCCATAAGCCCTGGCGCCTCCCTCCTCCCTGCAACACCTCCTCCTCCTCCCGTAGTTCTGCTGCATCCACCACCACGCCGTCGTGCTGCTGGATCTTCATCAACCTCTCCTTCCCCCTTGCTGGATCAAGAAGGAGGAGACGTCACGCTTTCCGTACGTGTGTTGAACACGGAGGTGCCGTCCGTTCGGTACTAGATCATCGGTGAATTGGATCACAGCGAGTACGACTACCTCATCCACGTTCACTCGAACGCTTCCGTTGCGATCTACAAAGTGGTATGTAGATGCTATCTAATCTGAATACTCGTTGCTAGATGAACTCATAGATAGATCTTGGTGAAACCGTAGGAAAATTTTTGTTTTCTGCTACGTTCCCCAACAGTGGCATCATGAGCTAGGTCTATGCGTAGTTCTTCTTGCGCGAGTAGAACACAATTTGTTGTGGGCGTAGATGTTGTCAACTTTTCTTGCCGCTACTAGTCTTATCTTGCTTCAGCGGTATTGTGGGATGAAGCGGCCCGGACCAACCTTACACGTACGCTTGCGTGAGACCGGTTCCACCGACTAACATGCACTAGTTGCATAAGGTGGCTGGCGGGTGTCTGTCTCTCCTACTTTAGTTGGAGCGGATTCGATGAAAAGGGTCCTTATGAAGGGTAAATAGAAGTTGACAAATCACGTTGTGGTTTGAACGTAGGTAAGAAAACGTTCTTGCTAGAACCCTAATTCAGCCACGTAAAACTTGCAACAACAATTAGAGGACGTCTAACTTGTTTTTGCAGCAAGTGCTTTGTGATATGATATGGCCAAAGTTGTGATGAATGATGAATGATCTATATGTGATGTATGAGATGTTCATGCTATTGTAATAGGAATCACGACTTGCATGTCGATGAGTATGACAACCGGCAGGAGCCATAGGAGTTGTCTTTATTTTTGTATGACCTGCGTGTCATTGAGAAACACCATGTAAATTATTTTACTTTATTGCTAAACGCGTTAGCCATAGTAGTAGAAGTAATAGTTGGCGAGCAACTTCATGGAGACACGATGATGAAGATCATGATGATGAAGATCATGGTGTCAAGCCGGTGACAAGATGATCATGGAGCCCCAAGATGGAGATCGAAGGAGCTATGTGATATTGGCCATATCATGTCACGTTTATTATTTGATTGCATGTGATGTTTATCATGTTTTGCATCTTGTTTACTTAGAACGACGGTAGTAAATAAGATGATCCCTCATAATAATTTCAAGAAAGTGTTCCCCCTAACTGTGCACCGTTGCGACAGTTCGTTGTTTCGAAGCACCACGTGATGATCGGGTGTGATAGATTCTAACGTTCACATACAACGGGTGTAAGACAGATTTACACACGCAAAACACTTAGGTTGACTTGACGAGCCTAGCATGTACAGACATGGCCTCGGAACACAGAAGACCGAAAGGTCGAGCATGAGTCGTATAGAAGATACGATCAACATGAAGATGTTCACCGATGTTGACTAGTCCGTCTCACGTGATGATCGGACACGGCCTAGTTGACTCGGATCATGTAATACTTAGATGACTAGAAGAGGGATGTCTATCTAAGTGGGAGTTCATTAAATAATTTGATTAAATGGACTTTATTATCATGAACTTAGTCTAAATATTTACAATATGTCTTGTAGATCAAATGGCCAACGTAGTCCTCAACTTCAACGCGTTCCTAGAGAAAACCAAGCTGAAAGACGATGGTAGCAACTATACGGACTGGGTCCGGAACCTGAGGATCATCCTCATAGCTGCCAAGAAAGATTATGTCCTACGAGCACCGCTGGGTGACGCACCTATTCTCCCTGCACAACAAGATGTTATGAACGCTTGGCAGTCACGCTGTGATGATTACTCCCTCATTCAGTGCGGCATGCTTTACAGCTTAGAGCCGGGGCTCCAAAAGCGTTTTGAGAGACATGGGGCATATGAGATGTTCGAAGAGCTGAAAATGGTTTTCCAAGATCATGCCCGGGTTGAGAGATATGAAATCTCCAACAAATTCTTTAGCTGTAAGATGGAGGAAAATAGCTCTGTCAGTGAGCACATACTCAGAATGTCTGGGTTGCACAACCGCTTGACTCAACTGGAAGTTAATCTCCCGGATGAAGTGGTCATTGACAGAATCCTCCAGTCGCTTCCACCTAGCTACAAGAGCTTTGTGATGAACTACAATATGCAGGGGATGGTAAAGACTATTCCTGAGGTATATGCTATGCTGAAATCAGCAGAGGTAGAAATCAAGAAGGAGCATCAAGTGTTGATGGTGAATAAAACCACTAAGTTCAAGAAGGGCAAGGGTAAAAAGAACTTCAAGAAGGACGGCAAGGAAGTTGCCGCGCCCGGTAAGCAAGTTGCCGGGAAGAAGCCAAAGAATGGACCCAAGCCCGAGACTGAGTGTTTTTATTGCAAGGGAAGTGGTCACTGGAAGCGGAACTGCCCCAAATACTTAGCGGACAAGAAGGCCGGCAAAACCAAAGGTATATGTGATATACATGTAATTGATGTGTACCTTACCAGTACTCGTAGTAGCTCTTGGGTATTTGATACCGGTGCAGTTGCTCACATTTGTAACTCAAAGCAGGAGCTGCGGAATAAACAGAGACTGGCGAAGGACGAGGTGACGATGCGCGTCGGGAATGGTTCCAAGGTCGATGTGATCGCCGTCGGCACGCTACCTCTACATTTACCTACGGGATTAGTTTTAAACCTCAATAATTGTTATTTAGTGCCAAGTTTGAGCATGAACATTGTATCTGGGTCTCGCTTAATTCGAGATGGCTACTCATTTAAATCCGAGAATAATGGTTGTTCTATTTATATGAGAGATATGTTTTATGGTCATGCTCCGATGGTTAATGGTTTATTCTTAATGAATCTCGTACGTGATGATACACATATTCATAGTGTGAATACCAAAAGAGTTAAAGTTGATAACAATAGTCCCACATATTTGTGGCACTGCCGCCTTGGTCACATAGGTGTCAAACGCATGAAGAAGCTCCATGCAGATGGACTTTTAGAGTCTCTTGATTATGAATCATTTGACACGTGCGAACCATGCCTCATGGGTAAAATGACCAAGACTCCGTTCTCAGGAACAATGGAGCGTGCAACCAACTTATTGGAAATCATACATACCGATGTATGCGGTCCAATGAGTGTTGAGGCTCGCGGTGGCTATCGTTATGTTCTCACCCTCACTGATGACTTGAGTAGATATGGGTATATCTACTTGATGAAACACAAGTCTGAGACCTTTGAAAAGTTCAAGGAATTTCAGAGTGAGGTTGAAAATCAACGTGAGAGAAAGATCAAGTTTCTACGATCAGATCGTGGAGGAGAATACTTGAGTCACGAATTTGGCACACACTTAAGAAAATGTGGAATAGTTTCACAACTCACGCCGCCTGGAACACCTCAGCGTAATGGTGTGTCCGAACGTCGTAATCGCACTCTATTAGATATGGTGCGATCTATGATGTCTCTTACCGATTTACCGCTATCTTTTTTGGGCTATGCTTTAGAGACTGCTGCATTCACTTTAAATAGGGCTCCGTCGAAATCCGTTGAGACGACACCGTATGAATTATGGTTTGGGAAGAAACCTAAGCTGTCGTTTCTAAAAGTTTGGGGATGCGATGCTTATGTCAAGAAACTTCAACCTGAAAAGCTCGAACCCAAGTCGGAAAAATGCGTCTTCATAGGATACCCTAAAGAAACTGTTGGGTATACCTTCTACCTCAGATCCGAAGGCAAGATCTTTGTTGCCAAGAATGGATCCTTTCTAGAGAAAGAGTTTCTCTCGAAAGAAGTAAGTGGGAGGAAAGTAGAACTTGATGAAGTGTTACCTCTTGAACCGGAAAATGGCGAAACTCAAGAAAACGTTTCTGAGGTGCCTGCACCGACTAGAGAGGAAATTAATGATGATGATCAAGATGCTTCTAATCAAGCTCCTACTGAAATTCGAAGGTCCACAAGGACACGTTCCGCACCAGAGTGGTACGGCAACCCTGTCTTGGAAATCATGTTGTTAGACAACGGCGAACCTTCGAACTATGAGGAAGCAATGGCGGGCCCGGATTCCGACAAATGGCTGGAAGCCATGAAATCCGAGATAGGATCCATGTATGAAAACGAAGTATGGACTTTGACTGACTTGCCCGTTGAACGGCGAGCCATAGAAAATAAATGGACCTTTAAGAAGAAGACGGACGCGGATGGTAATGTGACCATCTATAAAGCTCGGCTTGTCGCTAAGGGTTATCGACAAGTTCAAGGGGTTGACTACGATGAGACTTTCTCACCGGTAGCGAAGCTGAAGTCCGTCCGAATCATGTTAGCAATTGCCGCATACTATGATTATGAGATATGGCAAATGGACGTCAAAACGGCATTCCTTAATGGTTTCCTTAAGGAAGAATTGTATATGATGCAGCCGGAAGGTTTTGTCGATCCTAAGAATGCTGACAAGGTGTGCAAGCTCCAACGCTCGATTTATGGGCTGGTGCAAGCATCTCGGAGTTGGAACATTCGCTTTGATGAGATGATCAAAGCGTTTGGGTTTACACAGACTTATGGAGAAGCCTGTGTTTACAAGAAAGTGAGTGGGAGCTCTGTAGCATTTCTCATATTATATGTAGACGACATACTTTTGATGGGAAATGACATAGATCTCTTGGACAGCATTAAGGCCTACTTGAATAAGAGGTTTTCAATGAAGGACCTTGGAGAAGCTGCTTATATATTAGGCATCAAGATCTATAGATATAGATCAAGACGCCTCATAGGTCTTTCACAAAGCACATACCTTGATAAAATATTGAAGAAGTTCAATATGGATCAATCTAAGAAAGGGTTCTTACCTGTGTTACAAGGTGTGAAATTGAGCTCAGCTCAATGTCCAACCACGGCAGAAGATATAGAAGAGATGAGTGTCATCCCCTATGCCTCAGCCATAGGTTCTATTATGTATGCCATGCTGTGTACCAGACCTGATGTAAACCTTGCCGTAAGTTTGGTAGGAAGGTACCAAAGTAATCCCGGCAAGGAACACTGGACAGCGGTCAAGAATATCCTGAAGTACCTGAAAAGGACCAAGGAAATGTTTCTCGTTTATGGAGGTGACGAAGAGCTCGTCGTAAAAGGTTACGTCGACGCTATCTTCGACACAGATCTGGATGACTCTAAGTCACAAACCGGATACGTGTATATTTTGAATGGTGGGGCAGTAAGCTGGTGCAGTTGCAAGCAGAGCGTCGTGGCGGGATCTACATGTGAAGCGGAGTACATGGCAACCTCGGAGGCAGCACATGAAGCAATTTAGGTGAAGGAGTTCATCACCGACCTCGGAGTCATACCCAATGCGTCGGGGCCAATCAAGCTCTTCTGTGACAACACTGGAGCTATTGCACTTGCAAAGGAGCCCAGGTTTCACAAGAAGACCAGGCACATCAAGCGTCGCTTCAACTCCATTCGTGAAAATGTTCAAGATGGAGACATAGAGATTTGTAAAGTGCACACGGATCTGAATGTCGCAGATCCGTTGACTAAACCTCTCCCTAAGGAAAAACATGATCAGCACCAGAACTCTATGGGTGTTCGATTCATTACAATGTAACTAGATTATTGACTCTAGTGCAAGTGGGAGACTGTTGGAAATATGCCCTAGAGGCAATAATAAAAGCATTATTATTATATTTCCTTATTCATGATAATTGTCTTTATTCGTGCTATAATTGTGTTATCCGGAAATCGTAATACATGTGTGAATAACAGACAACAATATGTCCCTAGTGAGCCTCTAGTTGACTAGCTCGTTGATCGACAGATAGTCATGGTTTCCTGACTATGGACATTTGGATGTCATCGATAACGGGATCACATCATTAGGAGAATGATGTGATGGACAAGACCCAATCCTAAACATAGCATAAGATCGCATAGTTCGTTTGCTGGAGTTTTCCAATGTCAAGTATCCTTTCCTTAGACCATGAGATCATGTAACTCCCGGATACCGTAGGAGTGCTTTGGGTGTGCCAAACGTCACAACGTAACTGGGTGACTATAAAGGTATACTACGGGTATCTCTGAAAGTGTCTGTTGGGTTGACATGGATCGAGACTGGGATTTGTCACTCCGCTTGACGGAGAGGTATCACCGGGCCCTCTCGGTAATGCATCATCATAATGAGCTCAATGTGATCAAAGTGTTTGATCACGGGATCATGCATTACGGTACGAGAAAAGTGACTTGCCGGTAACGAGATTGAACGAGGTATTGGGATACCGAGGATCGAATCTCGGGCAAGTAAAATACCGATTGACAAAGGGAATCGAATACGGGATTAATTGAATCCTTGACATCGTGGTTCATCCGATGAGATCATCGTGGAGCATGTGGGAGCCAACATGGGTATCCAGATCCTGCTGTTGGTTATTGCCCGAGAGCTGTCTCGGTCATGTCTACATGTCTCCCAAACCCGTAGGGTCTACACACTTAAGGTTCGGTGACGCTAGGGTTGTGAAGATATGTATATGCAGTAACCCGAATGTTGTTCGGAGTCCCGGATGAGATCCCGGACGTCACGAGGAGTTCCGGAATGGTCCGGAGGTAAAGAATTATATATAGGAAGTGTTGTTTCGGCCATCGGGACAAGTTTCGGGGTTATCGGTATTGTACCGGGACCACCGAAGGGGTCCCGGGGGGTCCACCAAGTGGGGCCACCTGCCCTGGTGGGCCACATGGGCCTTAGGGGGTGCGCCTTGGCCTGCTTGGGCCAAGGGGAACCAGCCCCAAAGGGCCCATGCGCCTAGGGTTCCATCTAGGAGGAGTCCTAGTGGTGGAAGGCACCTCCTAGATGGTTTGGGGGGAGGGAAACCTCCCTGGCCGCCGCCCCCCTTGGGAGATTAGATCTCCCAGGGCCGGCGCCCCCCCAAGAGGCCTATATATAGGGGGGAGGGGAGGGGGGCAGCGCACCCATAAGCCCTGGCGCCTCCCTCCTCCCTGCAACACCTCCTCCTCCTCCCGTAGTTCTGTTGCATCCACCACCACGCCGTCGTGCTGCTGGATCTTCATCAACCTCTCCTTCCCCCTTGCTGGATCAAGAAGGAGGAGACGTCACGCTTTCCGTACGTGTGTTGAACACGGAGGTGCCGTCCGTTCGGTACTAGATCATCGGTGAATTGGATCACAGCGAGTACGACTACCTCATCCACGTTCACTTGAACGCTTCCGTTGCGATCTACAAAGTGGTATGTAGATGCTATCTAATCTGAATACTCGTTGCTAGATGAACTCATAGATAGATCTTGGTGAAACCGTAGGAAAATTTTTGTTTTCTGCTACGTTCCCCAACACTAGGGGCCTATATAAAGAGGGGGGGGGGGGAGGGAGGGCAGCCGCACCTAAGCCTTGGCGCCTCCCTCTCCCTCCCGTAACACCTCTCTCTCTCTCGCTGAGCTTGGCGAAGCCCTGCCGAGATCCTCGCTGCATCCACCACCACGCCGTCGTGCTGCTGGATCTCCATCAACCTCTCCTTCCCCTTGCTGGATCAAGAAGGAGGAGACGTCTTACCCAACCGTACGTGTGTTGAACGCGGAGGTGCCGTCCGTTCGGCACTTGGTCATCGGTGATTTGGATCACGGCGAGTACGACTCCATCATCCCCGTTCTCTTGAACTCTTCCACTCGCGATCTACAAGGGTATGTAGATGCACTCCTCTCTCTCGTTGCTCGATGACTCCATAGATTAATCTTGGTGAAGCGTAGAAATTTTTTATTTTCTGCAACGTTCCCCAACAACGCTCACAGGCAGCACTACTCTAGTAGTAGTGCTTGCCCAGCTAGCTCCTGAGCCACAGCACCCTGTGAGCGTCTGCCATGGCAACGAACCCAACACCCTGGACCTTGTTGTCAAGAAGGTGGCTAAGAGCTGCCATGAGAGCCTTGTCACTGAAGCCACCCTGGGTCATGGCAGCACCATACATGTCAGGGTGGACGTCGAGGGGCTTGCACTCCCTGATGGTTGTTGCCACCTCCTTCACCGCCTCAGTCATGCAGCAAAAGACATTTATCTCCTCCTCCATCAGGCCTCCTCTCTTCCTCTTCCTATCATGGACGAGGGCAAAGGGCTTGTCGAAGGGCTTATCGAAGGGCTTGTCAGGGCCATCAAGGACCTCGATGTCCGGGGTCCCATGAAAGTCTGGCATGGGAGAACCAAGAGGCTCCCCCGAGCCCATGGCATGCTTCCCAGTTGCCAGCCCGAAGGAGAAGATGTGCTGCATCTGGCTATAGTTCTGTATGGGTGTGTTGAGGAACTCAGTGTCCCTTGGTTGGTCCTAAGAATGAAACACAAGTGTTGTTAGTTGCGATTAGGAGGAGGCAATGGTGGACAGTATGGAAAGGAAGAGGGATGTGAACTAACCGCGACATGGCCGGCTTAGGGCTCTGCCTCCAGAACTATGGAGCAAGTGTTCTCATCCCATGAGGCGCCGCTAAGGTCTCCCAGCTTGGACACTTGGATCCATCGACCTCTCCACTTCCTCAGGTGGTTGTACACCTGGATGGCGGACACCTCCTGCCCACAGAACTCGAACACATGCTTCGCAACGGTGTTCAAGTGCACCTCCGTGAAGCCCTTGCCAGTCCTAACTCCACTAGAGATGAGCGCACACATCTTGTTCAGCACGAACGTGGACATGAACGACTGCCACTTCATGTTATTCGACCTACCATCCTTCTTTGCCTTTGTTGTTGCTGCCTTGAGTGCAGCGGCATCAGCAGCAGGAGGAGTTTTCTCAACGAGCACTACTGGCACATAGACAGATTCAGAAGCAAACACCTCTGAATCAAGTGCCATCTCGGACATAAACTGCGAGTCCTCGACAAACGATGGAGGAAACTGACTGTCGGACAGGACAAGGGCCTGACTAAGATTTTGCATCTGCGTGGTCATGTCCTACAATCGCAGCACGCATTGACAGTAAGCATAGCACACAACATACCGGACAATCAGTCAAAGCAGGAGCATACATGTACATGGTTCATCACTATCATACCAAGCACATGCTTCATCACTATCATACTAAGCACATGGTTCATCGCTATCATACTAAGCATACCGGACAATCTATGAGCAGGAAGATACATCTACAACAAGCAGCATGCTACAAATGGACCACCAATAGCTACAAATCACAAATTTAAGCACGAACCAACACAAGCACGAGGTTCAACTTCAAACTCTACCACTAATCTAGCCTGCCACATGCTTGAACATCTAACCCTACCACAAATTGCAACCACAGCATAGCAATCAACCATATGAGCTCACAGATTAGAGCACTAATCAACCATGCATCTACATCAAACCCTAGCTGCAGCTCAGATCTACCTAGAAGGAACAGAGAGAAAGGGGGATTGAACTCACAGAGGCCATGCCTGCAGCTCGAGGACGAGGGGGGAACGGTCGTAGAAGATCACCGCCAGCCGGTGAAGGGCCGCCGACGTCATGGACCGCCGGCCGATGAAGATGCACCGCTTACCTGCTCGTCGGTGCCGATGCGCGTCGGCGGGAAAGCTCGAAGGGAGGGAGAATGGTGGCGGGAGTTGGGGCGGTGAGTGTGGGGGCTAAATAGGGGCGGACTCGGCGGGAGGTGAGCCGAAATCCTCTCGCTGATTTTTGGCGGCGCGGGCGAGCTCGCGCCGTCTTCCTGGTCGCACGAGGAGAGAAGCGCGTCGCCCTCCCTTGCGTCGCCCGAGCCAGGCTCGCGAGTTACTGCCGATTCGTGTGTTTCTCCTGGGCCTGGCCTGAAGATGCTTTAAGGTTCGTGCCATTGCGGGCCGCGCAATAAACGCAGGCAACCAAACAGGGCATTTTCTTTCCACGCGGGCCAGGCTGAACCATATGCAGGCAACCAAACACGCCCTAGCTGATTGGCGTGATGGCCCGTAAATGCAGCCACGATTCATGATTGCACCCTTTTCCCTCACTGACAGACGGCATGTTCACGTCCGCATGGCAGAGAACGAACCCATTCTTTACATGCCGCTTCTCTGATTGACGTAACCTCATGGATCCTGGGTGTGATCCTCACTACTCCGGATAAACTAATATAACCTCCAATCTGCTTACGCTGCACTCTTTTAAAAATCCTGATCCTGAGCCGATCGCTGGATGCTTCGAAAGACGATAGCAATGCTGCCGATGCAAGCATTACTCCCAGCCTAGTTTATTCCAATCGCCCAGGCTGTCTCTGGATCAGTCGGCACCACCGATCGAACCAAACTAATGGCGCCCGCCTGATTCCGTTTATAATTCAGCGGCGAAAGCGGTCGCTGACCTAACTCCGTGACCTCAGCCCTCCATTATTGTAGTACTCCAATGGCGATGTGGAGCTCCCGAAGCCTCCATCCATTGCTTATTTAGTCTGTTTATCTGCGCCTGCTTGCCTGGCTGGATGAGCACGTCGGATTAGTATAATCGGGCTCGATTAGTGGAGCGTTGATTAGTGGTTCATAAACAATGCGCGTGCATGCGTACATGGTTTGTGACAGTCTGACGGAGCTGGAGGGCATATACAAATCGTGTCTCCTGATTCCTGACACGCAGACAGGATCCGGCATGATCCGTGCGCGCCTTTTGATTGGGTGTGTGTTTTTTCTAGGGTTTTCTTATCTGGGGGTGGTCGACACTGGTTGCTTAGCTGCGCTTGACCTTGCCCGCTGTTTTTGCAATTTGGGGTGGTAATAATTTTAACTTATGCCTATGGAGAGTTGTCCAGACATTTGTTCAGAAAGATGGGCATCACTGTGATCACAGTATCCTCAGTGTTAAGATAACAGTGGCACAAGTGGACAATATTCTATAATGAACCCTCCTCTGGCATGCAACGCGTTCGGTGGACAAAATTAGCTGGAAAGGGTGTGCTTGATTTAAGTCCAGAAAACTGCATTTTATTGTTATAAATTTAATACATATGTCGTGCTTGACTCCGAGAGTGGACTTTATCCTTCTCAAAATTTTGAGCAATTCAAAAACCACATTTCAAAGTTTCCAAACAATCTGGAAAGAAACGCATTGCTATGTCTCAACGAGCGGTTTGCTCCTGGAACCGCCCGAGACAGGCGATCAAGGCGACGCATCTGCCTCTAACCACGCTGGCCTCCAAGCCGCCGCCGCCGGTCCCTGCCTCCTCCGGCCGCCGCTCTGGTGGCCGGAGGGGATGGGGACCCTGTTGCTTCGGCATAGGTCTGTAGTTGGGGTTGGCCTAGTGTTTCCTCTGCTCTTCCTTCATCTCGTCGTCGCTGCAACTGGTGACGCCAGGGGGCAGGTGGCCCGGTCGTCTCGCCGATCTCTGGATCCGGCGAGGTTCGTGTTTGGTGGTCGGCCGATGGCGCTCTCACGGTGACGGTTGTGTCGGCTATTGTAGTTGTGTTTACTATCTTGCATTTGGGTGTGTGGGTGATGGCAGGCGGCGACGTTCCTCTTCTTCGACTACATCAGATGAATTTGACGGCGTCGAGATCTGGTGACCACGGGGAATATCCCCGGCTTGCGTGCCACAAAGACTCGATCTCGTCGCTTGCGGTGACCCGCTTCAACGGCTCAAAAAGCATCTTTGTATGCGATGGTGCTCTCCTAGATCTTGGTATGGCGGCTGTTCTCATCTTTTTTCGGCGTTGCCATGGTGGCGGCGGAGGATGTTTGTGGACTATGTTTCGGCGAGGCACGAGTTTCTGCAAGGGTGGAATAGTAGTTTCACATCTTGTGGAATTCTTTGTGCAAAGTTGCTTGACAAGCATTTGTCTCTCGTATGGTGACCATATGTGTAATCTCTGTAAACAGTTTGTCTAATGAAATATATGGTTGCTTAAAAAAATGCATTGCTATGTGATCTACACAAAAATAACAAAATCATGAACTTTTTATGGTGAATAGTACATGTGCTAAAAAATGATTTTTTAATCTAATGAATACAATTTTTGTCTAGCTCATATCATAATGTATTTCATCATGAAACTTTGCACACTGTGGAAACATGCCTAGGTGCATGTGTAAAAAAAATTATAACTAGCATGATGCCCGTGCGTTACCACAAAATCATTGGCTTAGAGGTGGCGAAATAACGTCACTGTCCTTTATGACCTTTGGTTGATTTACGACTAGAAAAGATAGCAAAAATACGGTGAGTGTCGTGGGTTTGTCACGGCAGATGTCCTAGCGAAAGGACTTAGTCGTGGAGCCATCGCAACGGGTTAACTCGAAGGGTTTAAAATCGGACAAGGGAGACAGGGAGTTTATACTAGTTCGGCCCCTTCGATGAAGGTAAAAGCCTACGTCTAGTTTGTGATGGAATTGATGGGGTTTCGATGACTAGGGAGCAAACAAGCTTCGCCTAGGCCTCGAGTTATTGTTGTCTGTCCTCGAACCGCTATCGAGTTGTCCCCTTATATACACGGGTGACACCCGTCGGTTCATAGAGTCCCAATCCCCGGTTTATATTCGTATCCGGGTTGGTCTCTCCCTATTCCTAACTGATGATACAAGTTTATATACACGCCGGTTTACGGCTGCAGACACTGAACCGACTATGGCCTTGGGCCTTTAGCTAGCCTCGGGGCTTTAACACCTTTGGGCTACTGATGAAGTCAACCCAGCCCAGTTAGGCCGGTTTATACCCAGCAGTAATATCCCCAACATTAGGCCCCAGATTGATTTGATCAGGTTCATGTCAATCCTTAGTCAAAAATTTTGTCTTCATCATCTTCCTGTATCTGTTGAACCGTCGTGTCGTCATCTTCTTGGGTTGCTGTAAACCGGCATGACGTCATCATGAAGCTAGCTTTTATGATGCCTTCTTTGTTTAATAGATCCGCAATAATCGAGGCGACAACTCCGAAATTTGTGGCTCTTGGATTCACGCGCCTGACACATGTCCTTTGCCTGATAAATAGGACCGAAGGGTCATTTCCTTTTCTCTCCTTCATCCCCTTTCTCTTCGTCTTCTCCGCGCCGCCAGCCCCGGAGCTCTGCCGTCGCTGCTGACCTTTGCATCGTCTTGGGCCGCTGCATCGACCTGACCGTACCAGAAAACCGCGGCGTCCTTCCGCGTCTCCCCGGCTCCGGTAAGATCTCTGTTTTTATCAATCTGGATCCATACTAGGGTTTCGCGTTCTTGCCGTGTTCTTGCTCACTGCTCATGTTCCTGCTCATACCTCTGGGTAGATCCAAGAAAACCCTACTGTGATTTACCAATGGGCCTTTAGCATTCGTCTTGTAGATTCATGCTTAAGTTCATAGATCCAAATAACCTTTCTGCTCTTTGAATCAATATTGTTCCGCCTTGAGCTTTTAAATATTTTCCTTTTTCTGAACTGGCTTTAGATCCGTCGTTTGCAGAGAAGTCTTGTGAAATCTGTTTCTGTATTTGTATACCCTCGATTGCCTTCAATGTTCAGATCCGACGGTTTAACCTTGGCGTAGAAAATGTGAAGGACCAGTATATATCATTAGTCCCCTTGTTTGAACCGCCAGACGTTGCCACCTTACATAACTCCGGTTTAGATAGGACTGCCTTCGATTTAAATAGATATGCCTCCGGTTTAATCAAACATATACTTGAACCGAAACTACTTATCTTGTAGATTTCCTCATGGCCAAGCAAATATATGAATGCAACTGGGTTCCTTCCCGTGTTACGGAAACACAGTTGAACAACTTAGTTCTCACCGGCGCTTTAAGCAGTAAAAACACCATCCACTGGAGAGTCCCAGGCACAGAATGTCCTCCCACCCCTGAAGAGGGAGAGGTTGTTGTTTTTGCAGATCACCTAGCCCGGGGCTTTAGTCCGCCCGGTTCAAAGTTTTATCGGGATGTCTTAGCCAATTTCCAACTGCGCCCACAAGATATCGGTCCCAACTCTGTCACTAATATATGCCACTTCCAAGTACTTTGCGAAGTGTACTTCCAAGAGGAACCCACAGTGGAATTGTTCCGAGATTTCTTTCACTTGAACCGTTGCACAGAGTTTACTGATGGCCCCAATATGGAACTGGGTGGTATGGCAATCCAAAAAAGGAAAGAAGTCACTTATCCTCATGCGAAACTGCACAGTCATCCCCAGGAGTGGAATAATTCCTGGTTCTATTGCAAAGACACCTCCCCTGCCGAAGAGAATCCCTTGCCTGGTCTCCGTCCGGAACGGCTTAGCAACACTCACCCTTTTCCTCGGAGGTTAACTGGCAAAGAGAGGAGTAAGTACGCTCCCCAATTGTCCAAGCTCAGAGCTTTCCTAGCCAACGGTTTAACTGGAGTTGATCTTGCCCGTTGTTGGATATCCTGGAGTATACTGCCCCTCAGCCGACGCTCCGGTTTGATGTGTGAATATACGGGCAGTGTTGACGATCCGCTACGGCATGTAAACATCCAGCTTACTGATGAAGAAGTCACAGAAGCTATAAAGAAAATTTTGAATGAACCGGAGCATGTCTGTGCTCGTACCGGCCTGCTTCCTTTTTGCGCCATCAACAAACCGCCAGCCGTAAGTCTGCATTTTTCCTTTGTACTAGCCTTGATGCTATTGTACTTGTCTATTACTGATGCCGACATCTGTTTGATGCAGGGTAATGATCCGTTTTGGAGCAAGAAAATCCTACAAGAGAAAACCGATAAACCGGACAGACCAGTCCGGCCCAAGACCAAGGTTGTTAAGAAGTCTGCTCATAAAAGGAGAACCACCGCTTCCTCTGATCCGCCCGCTGATGATGATGTGGGTAATCCGGATCTTGAGGCAGAACTTGATTCCCTCGGTTTACTTTTTGTACACCTTATTGATGATAATATTTGTCAGGATGATGCTGAAGCTAGCCATGCTGACGATGTAGAGGTAATTGTTCTTTCCTCTGACTCAAGCCTTCCGCCTTCACATAAAATCCGTCGGACAAACCGCAAAGTTAAATTTTCTCATCCCCTTGCTTATTTGGATCCCAACTTTCTTATGAAGACCCAACTGCATGAGGTGCGCCGCACAACTCGACACAGCGGTCAGGTAGTTACCTCCGCCGGTTTACCGAACAATCCGGTTCGAAGACGTCATTCAGAGGTCTCTAATTTGCTTGTCAGTATTTGTCCTAAAGCGGGCCGTTTTCGTCAACCGCTCAATCCGTCTGACTCCGATTATCAGGTCACCTCGCACTCCTCTTCTGGCGAGTCAACTGGCACCCAGCTGCCTCCACTTAAAACCGTGCTTGGGTAAGCTTGCACTTATCATAACGTTGTTGATTTTTGTAGTTTTCAACATGTATTGTCTTTGATTTTGCTGCTTCTTTTTAGGGCCAAACCGAGGACAAGTAAGAAAGCTCGCCTGGATAAGGCAGCTGAAGAAGACGCTGCTCCTGAACCGGATGTTACCCCAAACATTGAAGCGGTCAATGAAGATGTGGTTAATGACCCGCTAGTACGAGATGAAGTTGTTACTGATGATGAAGGTTTTGTTAACACCTCCGGTCCTGCTGACCAGCCAGCCAGTCCCATCCGGATTGAGAAAACCACCAGCCCTTCCAGACCTGCCGATAAACCGACTACGCCGGTTCAAACCGGCGAGTCTAAGGATGATGAAGTTATAATCACTGGCATTGGTCGTTCTGAACCGGGGAATCCCGTCGCCTTAGCCAAGCATACTGCCAAAGAAGAAATTTCTGCCATGAGTAAAGGCAAATGGGATGTTGATCTGGCAACATATACTGCTCTGGGCGCCCAAGATGTGCATTCTGGATACTTGAACCGGCTGTATACTAGCCGTGATTATGAAGCTAATCTGGTAAAGCTGATGAAAGAGAAGCTTGAGGTAACTTCCAAGAATTTGTTCCTGCTTATCACCATTGTAGCCCCCAAGGGCCGGTTCAACCTATCATAGTTGAATCGGGTCTTGACATAAAAAATTCCATGCTTCAAAATTCCTTGATATAGCCCCCAAGGGTCGGTTTAACTTGATGTAGTGAAACTGAAACTTTAATCTTCATACCGTGGCATCAGAAACTTATCAGAGCAAATAGCCATTAGCCCCCAAGTGCCAAGTTGAATATTTGTATTGAGCTTGGGACTTTGACAATTAACTGATAGCTATAGATCAAATAAGCATTAGCCCCCAAGTACAAAGCGCATAACTTGTTATGTGGTTGGTACTTCATTGCTCATGTTTGCTGTTAAACCGTATAACTGTCGGAATGCAGGCTGAAGTAAGGGCCAAAGAAAACCAAGTTGCCGACCTTCAAGAGAATTTGAAAACCCAGCAAGCTGAAACCTCCAAGGCAAAGGAAGAGCTAACCAGCGCTTTAAGCAGCATGGAGCAGCTGAAGGAGGACTTCAAGAAAGAACGGGCTAACTGGGCCACAGAAAAGGCCGCTTTAACCAAGAAGATTGAAAATGCGGAGGCTGCCCTAAAACCGGTAACTGATGAATTAACCAGCGTAAAGCGACAAGTGCACGCCATGACTGCCGCCATCTTTGGTAAGCTTCTTGCAACTTGTATAATAATAGTGATCCTCTTATAAAACAGCCCGGTTTGTAAACTGTTGATCATGTTACAGGCACTCGTATTAATCACTTGGGGTCAGACGTGCGGATGAAACTGAAGGCCGCCTACACCTTAATCGAGCAGCTGTACACTGGAGCGCAGCGGATTATCGCAACTGCGTCACACAATAATCCAGCACCCACTTTGATCCAAGATACTCCGAAGAGACTGTCAATGCTCCCTGCTCGGATTGATGAGCTAAAAAAGTCTGCTGCTAGAACCGGAGCCATTAATGCCTTAATCCGGGCAAAAGCATGGGTGCCCGATTTTGATCCTGTTGAAGCGGCTCAAGGCTATCCCAGCTTGAAGGAGGATGGCTCAGAATTCAGCGAAGAGGATTTAAGAGAGATAAACCGGGCGGTGCGCCCTCTGGCCTGCCAATTGGTGGAGGAAGCAAATTTGTCGCATTATCAAGCTCAGTATAATGACCAGAACAAAAGAGTGGATGCACCAATCCCTGAAGCGGAAAACCTGATTCCTCCAATCCGTAAGCATACTTACGCCCCTGATA
The DNA here is from genome assembly GCA_032464435.1 of Aegilops umbellulata. NCBI lineage: Eukaryota > Viridiplantae > Streptophyta > Magnoliopsida > Poales > Poaceae > Aegilops > Aegilops umbellulata. The sequence goes on along the minus strand of CP136056.1, from coordinate 475,535,071 downwards.
TTGAACCGTCTTCACTGATCCATGAAGAGGTTGTCTTTCAAGCATTAATGGGAATCGACTGGACCACTGTTGACTTCCAGCCACTGGATAGAGACGAGGAAGCTGAAGCGGCGCAGGATGATCCAGAACAATCAAACCGGGGTGGCCAGCAGGCATAAACCGAAGGCAGCTTTATCGAGCTTCCTTGTTATATCTTGTCACGAAAACAATGATCTCATTTGGGCTCCAAGCCGCCTTGTAATAGGATAGACAATACTTTTTGCTTCCTGAGATGCCTTCGTGCATCTATGCTGATACCTTTATTTAGAAGGTCAATATTGCCAACTTATATCTCCTGCAATCAGAAAATCTTAAACTACCAGGGCGGTTGTACCGCCATCCAGTTTATGAATCTTTATGCAGATACGTCAGGAGACTTGCAAATATGATCAATTTTTGTGATACGAAATACCTGCCATTTATTGGGCACGAAGTAGGTGCGTAGCCAATCTTGAAACGGGGGTTTTATAACCCTAAACCGTCATGGGAGAAAGCAGCTCCTATATATATACCGCCGGCTTACTGTGTAAACCGTGCCTTGATCATAATAGCCTTTTGTTACTCCAAAAAAGGATGTGAACAGAAAAAATTAAACCGGGCAAATAATCTTTGGTTTAAAATGGACCGTGTTCCGCCAATTTGGCTATTTGAACCGGTACAAAGCACTGTCGGTTTTTTAAAAAACGCAACTAAGATAAAATAGCAACTCCTTAAGAAAAGCTATTTGAAGCAAAAGCAATGATAAAACTTTTTGCAAGAAGAGAGGCTTTACTGAGCCGATCAGATGGTGTTACCATGGACAGATGCAACCAAGCTCCCCAAAGGTGTAGCTATGGTGCCAGTCGGCCAGGTCCCCAAATGATTCGTGGCATTACGTCGGCCAAGTGGCATGGCAATGGTTCGGGTTCGACCAAGCCCCCAAGTGACTCTAAGGCCCGTAGGCCGACCAAGAGGCGTGACCGGTTCAGACTTGACCGTGTCCCCAAGTGATCTGGTGGCTTTCGCCGATCAAGAGGTGTTGCATCAATTCGGACACGACCGAGCCCCCAAGTGACCTGGTGGCTTTCGCCTATCAAAAGGTATTGCATCGGTTCAGACATGACCGAGCCCCCAAGTGATATTGATAATATTTGCAAGGGGTAAACCGGAGGTTGTTTTAAAACAGAACAACTCCGTGTAACCACACATGATAGAAATGAACAGATACCCCGCTTTAGCTGAGGATCTGGTTTATTATATTGAGAATATATACATTGTTATAATATGTACATAAGCAGAGCCAATGGCTCAGGTGTAGTAAGGCCGAAGATGAGCTATGTTCCATGGCCTGCTGGTCTCCTCTTCTGACTTACGTGAGTCCTTATGCTCTCTAATATCAATTAGATAGTATGATCCGTTTGTGCAGATTTTTGCTGACCACGAACGGTCCTTCCCAAGGTGGAGATAACTTATGCATATCGGTTTGATCTTGAATGAGTCAAAGCACCAAATCTCCTTCTTGAAAGGTTCTGGTTCTGACCCGGCGGCTGTGATAGCGACGAAGATCTTGTTGATAAATCGCCGAGCGGGCAGCTGCTGTGTCTCGCTCTTCATCCAACCGGTCTAATGCATCTTGCCGGGCCATCTCGTTGTCCGCTTCAACATAAGCCGCAACCCGAGGTGAATCGTGACGGATATCACTAGGGAGAACCGCCTCTGCTCCATAAACCATGAAGAACGGCGTGTATCCAGTTGATCTGTTGGGCGTGGTATTGATGCTCCATAATACAGAGGGCAATTCTTCGACCCAACAACCCGGTGTTCTCTGCAAGGGAACCATAAGCCGCATTTTGATGCCTCTCAAGATCTCCTGATTAGCTCTTTCTGCTTGACCATTGGAATGCGGGTGTGCCACTGATGAAACGTCAAGGCGGATGTGCTCCCATTCACAGAACTCTCTCATGGCACCCTTAGACAAATTGGTACCATTATCTGTGATGATACTATGTGGAAAGCCAAACCGGAAAATCACCTTTTTAATGAACTGAACCGCAGTGGCTGCATCACACTTGCTAACGGTCTCTGCCTCCACCCATTTTGTAAATTTATCAACCGCCACCAGGAGGTGGGTCTTCTTGTCTTTGGACCTTTTGAAAGGCCCAACCATTTCCAGCCCCCAGGTTGCAAACGGCCAAGTAATTGGAATCATCCTCAATTCCTGAGCCGGAACATGAGCGCGTCTTGAGAATTTTTGGCAACCATCACATCGCCTGACCAGATCCTCCGCATCAGCATGGGCAGTCAGCCAATAGAAACCGTGGCGAAACGCCTTAGCCACCAAAGACTTTGAACCGGCGTGGTGACCACAATCCCCTTCATGGATCTCACGCAAAATTTCACAGCCTTCCTCAAGAGACACACAGCGTTGAAATGCTCCTGATACACTGCAATGATGCAACTCGCCATTGATGATTGTCATGGATTTGGACCGCCGTATTATTTGTCTGGCCAGAGTCTCATCCTCTGGTAACTCGCCCTGGTTCATGTACGCCGGGTAAGGAAGTGTCCAATCCGGAATGACTTGGAGTGCCGCCACCAACTGAGCCTCTGGATCAGGAACAGCCAAATCTGCTTCTCCAGGTAGATGAACCGATGGGTTGTGTAATATGTCGAGAAAGACATTAGGCGGGACCGGTTTACGCTGTGACCCTAGCCGGCTCAAAGCGTCCGCCGCTTCATTCTTCCGACGGTCCACGTGGTCCACCTGATAACCCTTGAAATGACCAGCAACAGCATCCACCTCACGACGATATGCCGCCATGAGTGGGTCCTTAGAATCCCAAGTACCAGACACTTGTTGAGCTACCAGGTTCGAGTCACCGAAGCACTTAACCCGGCTTAAGTTCATCTCTTTAGCCATCCGGAGACCATGGAGCAAGGCTTCGTACTCAGCTGCATTGTTAGTACAAGGGAACATTAAGCGGAGAACATAACAAAACTTGTCACCTCTTGGGGAAGTTAATACGACTCCAGCCCCTGAGCCCTCCAATTGCCGTGATCTGTCAAAATGGATGGTCCAATATGTGTGATCCGGCTTCCCTTCAGGGGCCTGCAGCTCTGCCCAGTCGTTAATAAAATCGACAAGTGCTTGGGACTTCACCGTCGTCCGAGGCACGTATTTCAAACCGTGTGGCCCAAGTTCTATGGCCCACTTGGCAATCCGACCTGTTGCTTCACGGTTCTGGATGATATCACCTAAAGGGGCAGAGCTGACCACTGTGATGGGATGCCCTTGGAAATACTGCTTCAGCTTCCGGCTTGCCATGAAAACTCCATATACCAGCTTCTGCCAATGCGGATATCTTTGTTTAGACTCAATAAGTACTTCGCTGATATAATAAACCGGACGCTGCACCGGGTACTCTTTGCCCGCCTCCTTCCGCTCCACCACTATAGCTACACTGACCGCACGAGCATTAGCAGCGATATACAGCAATAATGGTTCTTTGTCAACAGGGGCAGCGAGTACAGGCGGATTGGCCAATTGCCGCTTTAAATCCTCCAAAGCCTGATCCGCGGCAGAACTCCAGATAAACTGATCCGTTTTCTTCAACATCTGATACAACGGGATCGCCTTCTCACCGAGGCGGCTGATAAACCGGCTCAACGCGGCAATCCGGCCAGCTAAGCGTTGAACATCATTAATACATTTCGGTTTAGCCAGAGAAGTGATAGCCGTCATCTTCTCCGGATTAGCCTCAATTCCCCTGTTGGACACCAGAAAACCCAATAGCTTGCCTGCTGGTACACCAAAGACACATTTGGCTGGATTGAGCATCATCTTGTACGTCCTCAGGTTATCAAAGGTTTCCTTCAAGTCATCGACCAAAGTCTCCTTCTTCCTTGATTTAACAACGATATCATCCACATAAGCATGCACATTACGGCCAATCTATTTGTGGAGACAATTTTGCACACACCGTTGATAGGTTGCCTGGGCACTTTTGAGCCCAAAAGGCATAGACACATAGCAGAAGGCTCCAAAAGGAGTTATGAACGCCGTCTTCTCCTGGTCCTTCACTGCCATTTTGATCTGATGATAGCCGGAATAAGCATCCAGGAAACACAAACGCTCGCAACCCGCCGTAGCATCAATAATCTGATCAATACGGGGGAGGGCAAAAGGATCTGCGGGACAGGCTTTGTTAAGATTAGTATAATCCACACACATGCGCCAGGTGCCGTTTTTCTTAAGGACTAGCACCGGATTAGCAAGCCACTTAGGGTGGAAAACCTCAACAATGAAGCCAGCTGCTAAGAGCCTGGCCACTTCTTCTCCAATAGCTTTTCGCCTCTCCTCGTTGAACCGGCGGAGGAACTGTTTCACCGGTTTGTATTTAGGATCCACATTAAGAGTGTGCTCAGCGAGTCGCCTCGGTACACCAGGCATGTCAGAAGGCTTCCATGCAAAGATGTCCCGATTCTCACGGATGAACTCGATGAGCGCGCTTTCCTATTTCGGATCCAAATTGGTGATGATACTGAACTGCTTGGACGAATCGCCAGGTACGAAGTCAACAAGCTTAGTCTCAGCGGCTGATGTAAACTTCAGGGCCGGATCATGCTCTGTAGTAGGCTTCTTTAAAGGAGTCATATCTGTCGTATCAACATTATCTTTGTAATACTTGAGTTCTTCGGTACTACAAACCAATTCTGCGTAAGCTGCATCTCCTTCTTCGCATTCCAAAGCGATCTTGCGGCTTCCGTGAACCGTGATGGTCCCCTTATGACCTGGCATCTTGAGTTGCAAGTAGACATAACAGGGTCGTGCCATGAACTTCGCATAGGCCGGTCTACCGAACAGGGCGTGATACGGGCTTTTGATTTTCACCACCTCGAATGTCAGCGTCTCAGACCGGGAATCGTGATCATCTCCGAAAGCCACTTCTAATGCTATCTTCCCAACGGGGTATGCTGACTTGCCAGGTACCACACCATGAAAAACCGTATTTGAAGGCCGGAGTTCCTTATCTGTTAGCCCCATTCGACGAAAAGTCTCATAGTACAGGATGTTAATGCTGCTACCTCCATCCATGAGTACCTTGGTGAACTTATAACCTCCAACCTGGGGTGCCACCACTAATGCCAGCTGACCTGGATTGTCAACCCGGGGAGGGTGATCCTCTCTACTCCATATGATTGGTTTCTCCGACCAGCGCAGATATCGGGGCACGGCCGGTTCAACAGAATTAACTGCCCGCTTCTGGAGCTTCCTATCCCGCTTGTCCAAGCTAGTGGTGAATACATGATACTGCCCACTATTTAGCTGCTTTGGATTGCTCTGGTAACCCGACTGCTGTTGTTGCTGATTGTTACCACCCTGGTTATTCTGATTATGCTGGTTGTTATGCCCGCCCGGGTTACCATTAAATCTTGAACCAGAATTTCCACCACCGTGACTCGGTCCAAACCCAGAACCTCCACCAGAGCTGGGGTCATACCGGAAGGCATTGGAATTCTTGAATTCGTGCATGATATAACAATCTTTCCAAAGGTGGTTTGCCGGTTTCTCCCTTGTTCCATGCTTTGGACAGGGCTGGTTTAATAGATAGTTCAGGCGTTCCGGATTAGGACTGGGCCCTCCACTACGGTTTTTGCCCTTCCGTCGCTGGCCTCCGTTCTGTGCGTTAGTATCGGCCACAAAATCCATGTTGCCATCCGCTTTACGCTTGCCTCCCCAACCGTTTCCAGCTGAGTGATGGTGCTGACCTCTGAAGTTGCCGTTCTTCTTTCCCTTCCTTGTCTTTTCATCATCAGACTCAGGATCCTTGGTACTATCAGAATCAGCGTACTTTACCAAAGCGCCCATGAGGGTTCCCATGTCAGTACAATGGCGTTTCATTTGTCCTAACTTCAACTTCAAAGGTCAAAACCGGCAATTGCCTTCCAAGATTACAACTGCGGTGTCTGCATTGATGCAGTCTGAAGAGTGCAGAACTTGTGAGACCCTGCGAACCCAATGAGTCGTTGATTCTCCTTCCTCCTGGACACATGCAGCTAAATCCACTATTGACATTGGCTGCTTACACGTGTCTTTGAAACTATTGATGAACCGGTCTCTCAGCTGGGCCCATGAACTGATAGAATTGGGCGGCAGGCTTTTTAACCAAGTGCGGGCTGTCCCTTCAAGCATCATGGTAAAATATTTTGCACACGTCGCTTCATCAACATCAAGCATCTCCATGGCCATCTCATAACTCTCCACCCACGTCTCTGGGGGTTGATCCTCCGTGTAGTTTGGCACCTTGCGCGGGCCTTTAAAATCCTTGGGCAGGCGCACATTGCGTAAAGCAGGGACAAGACAAGGCACTCCCAAAGCGCTAGACGTGAGCCCCGGTTCAACCGAAGTGGTGGGACGAACCGGCGTGAACTGATGAGTCTGATACTGTGCTGCTAACTCAGCTTCCCTGCGCGCTCGGGCCCGGTCTACCACCTCCTGGGCATCAGGAGCCGGATTGTTGCCACGGGGTGCTTCACGCCGCGCGTTACTTGATACAGCTGGTTCCTCCATACGCCTGCTATAACTCTGAGCCGGACGTGGGGTAGAATGAATCCGGTCGCGGCTGTATGAGTATGCTTCCTGTTGGATCAAGGCCGTCCTGAGGAGTTCCTTAACCCGACGCGTTTCGATCACCTGTAATGAATCACCTTCAACCGGAATAGCCTCTAGCCGTGCCGCAGCTGCAACGAGGTTATCCATCGGATTGGAGTAGTGACCCGGAGGTGTAGGCATGGCCTGCGGTACACCAGCATTATGACGAGGCAGATCTATTAAACGGGGTTGAACCGGTGCTCCTGCCGCAGGTGCCTCCGCCCGGTTCACTACCGGCGGATTATTGATTCCCGCTTCAGGGGTGTTGAAAAGGTTCCTTCCTTCAAAAATTGAGGGTAACCAAGATCGGTATTTCCTCCTCATGACTTCCTGTGAGGCGTTCTGGTCCAGCATAAGTTTATAAGCTTGGGCATCCAAAGCGGCCCGCTCCGTGGTCATCCTGACCTCTTCTACTGCCAGATCCGCTTTGGCCTGGGTAATCTGCTCTCTCAACTTTGCGATCTCCGCGTTATGAGCATCCTGATCCACCGGATTAGCCTCCGCCATGAGTGCAGCCAATGCGTCGAATAGATCTGATAACACTTGAACCGGCGGGCGCACCGAGCCTCCTGCTCCGGCAGCCGTTGCTGCTGCTGAACCGGAAATCATCGCCGCGACTGTCGATGAGTGAGGTGCTGCTTGTGTACCGGCCATGAATATCCCAACTCGATTGGGCAGATCGGAGTGGTCCGGAATACTGTCGCCATCAGAACAGCCCCCAATCCGGCCATCTTGTAGCTGATACAATGACTCAGTCTCTCCGGTCGACGACTCGTCGCCAGAGTAAACGACGGTTTCACCACCAGATCATGATCCGTCCTCATAGCTTCCTCCATGGATGACTCCCACGAAGGCACGCTTCACGGCCGGTTTAACCCGGGCAGGTCGTGCACGCTGAGCTGTCTCGACGAGGTCGGTGCAGGTGTCCAGCTCAGGGCCCGGTTCACCGATCTTGCCGATGAAGACATGTATGCCACCAAAGGGGACCCGGTACCCGTACTCAATTGAGCCGGCCTCGGGGGGCCAGCCTGCGTCGTTGATGTAGATCTTGCCGCGACGACTCTTGGTCATCCGACCCACGGCGTATCCCTCGAGTCCTTCAAAGCGGCCCTCCAAGAACTTGAAACCATCATGCGATAGCCCCACGGTGGGCGCCAACTGTCGTGGGTTTGTCACGGCAGATGTCCTAGCGAAAGGACTTAGTCGTGGAGCCATCGCAACGGGTTAACTCGAAGGGGTTAAAATCGGACAAGGGACACAGGGAGTTTATACTAGTTCGGCCCCTTCGATGAAGGTAAAATCCTACGTCTAGTTTGTGATGGAATTGATGGGGTTTCGATGACTAGGGAGCAAACAAGCTTCGCCTAGGCCTCGAGTTATTGTTGTCTATCCTCGAGCCGCTATCGGGTTGTCCCCTTATATACACGGGTGACACCCGTCGGTTCATAGAGTCCCAATCCTCGGTTTATATTCGTATCCGGGTTGGTCTCTCCCTATTCCTAACTGATGATACAAGTTTATATACACGCCGGTTTACGGCTGCAGACACTGAACCGACTATGGCCTTGGGCCTTTATCTAGCCTCGGGGCTTTAACACCTTTGGGCTACCGATGAAGTCAACCCGGCCCAGTTAGGCCGGTTTAAACGACCATAGTAGGTTGCGAAGAGAACTACAACCAAGATCGATTTTAAGTTTTCTTTTTGAAGTCACATTTTTAGCTTTTTTATTTGTTCCTTCTAGAAAGAAGTTGGTCTTGCATGAAAATAGTGTATTTGGTTATTTATGATAGATCTCACATGTGAGTAAAATACAATTGTTTTCTTGGGAGGTTGCTAGTTTCACATATATGATGTGTGTATTTGTTTATTTGGAAAGGATGTTCGACTTATATGTGAATTCACCATCAACTCCAACTTTATGAGTAGGAAAGATTTTTTGAAACTCTAAATTTCAATTTTTGAATTTGTCAAATTCCAGGCTCCATGGAGCTCGATCTCCATTAGAAATTTCGCTTGACTACTCAAAAACACGGATACTACCACCAACCATCACATGTGTATTAGATACCATATCCGATACTAAATCGTTGCTAATACGCCCCGATACGTATCAACGGAGTATCGATAAATATAGACAATAAATTTAATGTAGATATGTTTTTTATACTTCCTTGATACGGCTAGCGCGCTCAAAGCCCTAAGGGGCATATGTTAACCACGGATTGTCCCGATCCCGATGTCTAAACTCCAACTCCCTATCCTATTTCTCTCTTTTGTACTCACTATTGGCAGCGCCACCAAATTCAGCAGTTGGCGGCAAGTTGGCGATGGGCTACTCACCTCCCCCTCCCAGGCTCCAGCAGTGCCATCGATAAGCCGGTGGTGGGCTTCTTTCTTCGGTACCCCCGCTTTCTCTTCCCACCACTCTCCTGTAGATTTCTATCTAATGGCAGGCTGATGATTTCCTCCCCTCTCCTTTTCTCTCTACTTGAACTTTTTTTCCCAGAACTCTAATTAAATTTTTATGTTTGTTTGGCCGTTGGTTATCGGCTTTTGTTGGAATTATGGATAAGAAGATAGAGGAGAATGGACTAAATACACGCTAAATAGCTCGATGCTTAATTGATAACATGTTCATTATTATTATTTTTCATACGCCTCCCAGATGGGAGCCAGGTTCCATTATATGAAATAACAAAACAAACATTTGTTATTGTTATTATTATAAAACAGTCGAACGTATCCCCATATTGACGCTTTAAAAATGATGTATGTACATATTCATATCGCCCCAGTGCAGCGGTTATCCGTATCGGTGTAAAATTTAGACTCTGCACAAGGTGCATGACTTGAGATGTTTCATGCTTTATGCATGATATAAGCTTGCTAAACTGGTACTCCCTTTGTTCCTAAATATAAGTCTTTTTAAAGATTCCAATATGAACTATATACGAAACAAAATGAGTGAATCTACATTTTGAATTGTGTTTGTATAGATCCATATGTAGCTCATATTGAAATATCTAAAAGTGCTTATATTTAGAAATGGATGGAGTAGTAGCTAAAAGAATGAATCATGTGAGGCTTTGCGCTGAGTGTCTTATCTCCTAAAAGTCGCAGCCCTTCCCTTTGGGCAGGCTGGAATGGGCGGTAACTGCTAAAGATGCATTTTAGGGCATCTTCAGCCGCGCCCCCGGGAAGGCCTCCCCAGGCGTTTTTTTTGCGCCGGCGCCGAAAAATCGGTCCAGTCGCGTCCCCAGGAGCCCGATTTTCGCCGGCCTGGGCCGAAAACAGCGCCGGCGGACCCAGGCCGAACCCAGCGTGCTGGGGGGCGTCCGGGGGCGCCGGGCGAACTTTTTTGGCGCGAAAAAGCCGCGGGCCCGCCGCGTCAGCGACACGATTCTCTTCTCGCCCCTTCGTCGTCCTCATCGCCTCGTTTCCCGCGGCGAATCAATGCCAAAACTGCCGCGCTGCCGCGCCGGTCAGCCTGCGCCATTGATGCCTCACGGGCGGCGCAGTGAAGGCCGGACGACGCGCGTCCCTCGCCCTCCCTCGCCCGCCACGCGTACACACGGCGGCCACGCGTACGCGCGGCGCCTCGGCCTATATAAGACACTCACCAGCATGCTCGGCGATCACAGTCTCCACTCTCCTCTCCCTCGCCGCCGTCGTCGTTCCTCCCTCTCCTCTCTCTCGCCGTCTCCAGAACCCATGGCCGAGCGCTTCCCAGGCGACGGCGCGGCGGCGAACGGCTTCGGCCGCCGCCATCTCCACGAGGACGAGGCTCGCCTCCTCTACGAGGCCGAGTACCCGGTCCCGCCGGACATGCGGGTGCCCGACGCGTGGAGGATCAGCGCCGGCGGCGTGCCGGTGCCCCCGGTGCCCACCGGCGCGGCGCGGCGTGCGAAGATCGCACGCATCCGCGCGAACCTGCCGCGGGCGGCGAGGGAGGGACCTCGATACGTCCCCGACAGCCCGCTCTGGGAGCCCTACTTCCGGCGCCGCCACGCCCAGCAGCTCGAGGCCACCAACGGTGTAGAGCCCTCCGGCAGGCTCAACTCCGAGGGCCGGCGCCGGTGGTGGGGCGTGCCCGGGCGCATGTTGGAGGCCGTCCTCGAGTACATCGAGGGCGGCAACACGCCGCGTCTCGAGTATCCCGCTCCCCCTTCCTTCTCACGCCGCCGGGGAAGCTCCTGGACCCTGAGGCGCATGGAGACCGGGGGGTCCTCCTCCTCGTCCGGCGGCTCGCCCTGCCTCCGCCCCGTCAAGCCGGAGCCCCAGGACACGCCGGTCAGCGCGCGCACCTGCAGATCCGGCGTCCGCATCAGCGCCAACGCCTCCCCACCCACCGGCCGCTTCGTCCTCGTCGAGACCAAGCCGGAGCCCGGCCTCCCCGCGGAGTACGAGGAGATAGCCCGGCGTGGCTTCTCCGACGAGGACGCCATGCGGTGGGCGCGGGACGACTACCTCCGCGTTGAGATGGTCCGGCAGTGCCGGGCCCTGGAGGAGATCGCTGTCCGCAAGCGTGGGCGCGAGGACGAGCACGGCGTCGTGGTCCTCGACAGCGACGACGAGGACGACGACGCCCCCGGACCGTCCAACCCGCCGCGCCAACCAGGGGAGGGATGCAGCAGGGACGACAGAGGCGCAGGCGGGGGCGGCGGCGACGACGACGACGACGACGACGGTGGTGACTACACGCGGTTGTACAGCCTCCTCGGCATGTAAACCGCGTGGGCGGGCAGCGAGGCGGTCGGCGGGGCTAGCCCGCGAAAGTTTTTTTTTTTGTAAAATATGTTTAAGTTTGAACAAACTCGCCGATGTTTGCGTTAAATTTGAGTCATTTTTGCGCCGTTTTTGACTTTTTTGACTAACCGTGGGCGCCGCGACTGGGGGGCATCACGCCCCCAGTGCGCGGTTTAGCGCCGGCACGCCCCCCGGGGGCGATTTTTTGCCCTCCTGGGGGCCAAGGGCTGGAGATGCCCTTAGCTCGTCGGGTACTTATCGGATGGCAAAGAGATGCTACGTCGCTTTCTCTGCCCTCCTGCACTGACGCAAGCATGGGCAAAACCAGCAGCTCATTATCTATCTATATGCTATCCGATCACATTTCGAAGCGCAATCCAGAAATTCTCAGCGGTATGACATAAAAAAACTAGGCTTTTGGTGTGGTTACTTGGTCACAACTAACTTTCACAAAAATTATGTCAAGCCATAGATTTACAAGAACAGCGATAAGCAAAACAATTGCCATGAAAAGTCAAAAGTTTACCAGCTTTTATTCAACAAAGTGCTGGCATGAATCAATTAGGCCCAGGCTATTGCTGTCAGGATCCAATCTACACTGACAACACAAATCAGATCTGAATTTCAATGCTATGGGAATTAACTCTAAAAACTGACTATGTTGCTGGAATGGAGAGGAGCAAGGAGTTTGCTGTACAGCAAGAGAGTTTTCCACTCTGGACAATCTCCTACCCAAACCAAATATCCACAATAACATATCAACTATAATGGTGCCCGGCTCAGTTACAGTTGAACAAAGCAACGAACAAAATTGTACTCCCCAAGGCTTTCCAAGCAGAATGCAACGCAAAGAGGCCACTGCACTAGTGCAGCCGCATGGCATCTATCAGCAACATGGAGCCTCTCCCCCGCCTTGATTTCCCTGCTCTCCACACGCGGAAGCCCTCAGGGAAGTACCCACTTTGCTGCCACTCCCGCATTTGAGCCATTGGGTATGGCCCATGCTCTCGCCCCTGAAGATCCTTGTACAGCCACCCTTGAACTGACTTGCCTGTCCCATTCACGGTTACGGGATCACGCGCCATGGCCTGTGACGTACTGCATGCAGGCCCCGTGTTTCCATCCAGATCATTGGAGGCATGGACTGTAGGTACGGTGACCCCATTGACGGCTTCCGGTCCGTCGTCATGTGCATGTGCAGCGATCCCATTAACGGCTTCTGGTCCATCACATTTTGCCTGTTCTGGCTCACGCTGCTCCATTTGAACATCCTCGTCGTCATCACTGACCAGATCGATGATATCTTGTTTGTCACCACCACTGTGATGGCTAGGACCATTTCCATCCTCCTCGTTGTCGATATCAATGACTCCAGTAACTGCAATAACTTCACAAGATTATTTTTTAGTAGGGAAGGGAAACAGGCAGAAAAGCAGTTACTATCACATGGTTTAGGCATAGTATTTCAATGCATTTAATAAGGTGGTATTGATCAAACCTCCCTCCATACAACCAGAATAGTAAACTATGTATGTACGAACGGGTAAAATGCAAGCTAAATGCTAAGCATCTTTTTCACAGTCCACTGCGATCTAATTATACTTGCGTTATTAATAGGACCGAACTCATAAATTGATGGAAAATGGAGATCAATATGCAGCATAAAAAACCTCCGGCAAGTTAACATGTTCATAACTATCGAAAGGGTCGAGTAGCAAAATTTGACCTGTGTTCAATGGAGTGTGCAATCCAGGACCAGGACTGCCACCATTACAGAGGGCTTTGCCGGCAGCTGCAAGGATTAACATGGATACATAAAGATCCAACTCTAACAATAGCAATTGCATGCAATCAATAAATCAGGATCCATGGAAGTAGATAGTTAAGAGTAAAATAAGAGGACAATTCATAGCAGACACGATCACCAATCCTCGGAAACAGATAAACTATGCTCATATGTGAATATTCTTATTTACAGACATTGTATCAGCATGTTAGACACAAGAAAGTAGAACTCTTCATAGGGATCACACATAGTGCTAACTCCTCACAAGACCAGTAGCTCAATATGCAGCATAAAAAGCCTCCGGCAAGTTAATATGTTCATAACTATCGAATGGGTCGAGTAGCAAAATTTGACCTTTGTTCAATGGAGTGTGCAATCCAGGACCAGGAGTGCCACCATTGCAGAGGGCTTTGCCGGCAGCTGCAAGGATTAACATGGATACATAAATATCCAACTCTAACAATAGCAATTGCATGCAATCAATAAATCAGGAGCCATGGAAGAAGATAGATAAGAGTAAAATACTAAAATAAGAGGACAACTCATAGCAGACACAATCACCAATCCTCGGAAACAGATAAACTATGCTCATATGTGAATATTCTTATTTACAGACATTATATCAGCATGTTAGACACAAGAAAGTAGAACTCTTCATAGGGATCAGACACAGTGCTAACTCCTCACAAGGATCATACTGAACTTTACTGGGCAACAGCCGCGGGAGGGGGGGGGGTGTAGCGTACGTTGTAATTCAAATGTTAATAGTGGCTACAAAAGTGGAATGTATAGCATTAGTTCCTTGCAATTTGTCTGATATTTAAGTAGTTTTTTCTCTAAGCGCCAAACGAGTACTGATTTGCTATTCCATTTTCAGGTCATGCAGATTTTATTTTATTTGCAGTCTACTACATAAGAATAGATACTTGGCAATGGCTACTAACGATGCAAAAGATGCAAATAAGGAAAGAAAGAATTGCTTTAGAGTACCTTCAAAAGCAACTTCACAAGCAGCGTCATGTCGCAGAGATGCACCTGAAGACAGAGAGAAGATTGCCAGTACGTTAATTAAAGAAAAGATGTGTATAATAGTCTCTTCAAACATAAGCTTTCAGAAAAACCCATATCTGGTTACCAAATACAAACCTTCTAGCGATTCATCTAAACCAACTTCCGAAGGGTCAGCTACTGTCTGTATCACACCTAAGAAAAGAAAGGAGAGTAGATCTTTATATTGAAAAGTTTGATCTAATAGTAAGAAGTAAAGGCTTAAGCAATGAAACTTATTGTTAGGTAGAAAAGTAGAGGTGACGAATAGAAAATATACATGGAATGGAACCCTAAGGGAGAAAACATGGTGAAAATAAACTCAACTCCAAAAATATGAATCGACTCATGACATGCACCTCAAAAATAAAACTCCAGATTATAAAGGTGCAATTCTGAATACAAACAAATTTACACTCAACACTTTAAAGTTTGCACACTAGGTATCTAACCTAAAAAAGGAAGCATAAGCAAATATGAAACTGGGAAGAAATATGAACCATAATTTATGTTGGATCCAGATTATACGTTGAAGTACTATTGCAACACTACAGAAATAGTCAAGTACTTTCCGGTAAGAAAATCTAGTATTTGTTATGAAAATATATAAGGCATCTAAACAAAACAAAAAGAGGAAAGACCCAGTGCTAGAAGGTCCCACACCAGGTGGGATCTGGGGAAGGATTATATGAGGCATGCCTTCACCCTGCACAGTGCAATGCAGAAGGGCTGCGTCGAACCCGGGAGCTCTTGGCACAAGTAGGGAGTATTTCACCGCTGCGCCAGGTCGGTCTTTAAAAAAAGAATCAACAAACACAAAACTTTAAAGCAATCTGGCGACAAATTTGTTCATGCAATACCTATTCGCTTAAAATTAGGACCCACTGCTTTATTTTAATATACCTATATATGCACAACCCGGTGTTTAATACGGAGCATGTGATCTGAGTCATTGCTGGTAATTGCTGAGAATACAAGGTGCAAAGGCATGCCTTCACCCTGCATAGTGCAATGCAGAAGGGCTGCGTCGAACCCGGGACCTCTTGGCACAAGTGGGGAGTACTTCACCACTGCGCCACGTCGGTCTTTAAAAAAAGCATCAGCAAACACAATTTAAATGCAATCTGGCGACAAATTTGTTCACACAATACATATTCGCTTAAAATTAGGGCCCACTGCTTTATTTTAATATACCTATATATGCACAACCCGGTGTTTAACACGGAGCATGCGATCTGAGTCATTGGTGGTAATATGGTGAGAATACAAGCTGCAAAACATTGAAGGCGTATTATGCCAAATCCACCCGAACCTACCTATCTAATAGCAGGTTATACCATCGCTTAAGTTAAACTTGCTAGAATATCATCTAGGTTTGACTAGTTGCTCCAGTCAAATTGCAGCAGAAATTGCGAGCTGGGGTTATAGTACAGGTTGTTTCCTTATTTAACGAAGCTTGAGAATCTATGAAAATCGGATGATGCTTTAGTTTGATCACCAGGATGTAGCTAAGGTACTGATTGAGCAAATAATTTAGGCTTCAACGGCTAAATTTAGATGAACCGAGATTGCATCGGGATAGTTGCTAAATATTGCTCGACCTAACCATATAGGCCTCACCAGCTAAAGTGCTCAAGCAGTTTAGGCCTTATTGCCACTTGCATGCACTGGTGCAGTATTGCTCAAATTATCCACAGTTGTCATGTCAGGAATTCAGTAACCACGTATACATACTACCAATTTGTGTTGGCCACTCCTCCATGCGCTAGTTTCAAGTGCAGGTGTTGCAGAAGTTTTACAGGGAGCCCTCCTAATGCAGATGCCTCCTAGTGCAGATGCAACTAACGACTGGTTTTAATGGGCTACTGAATGATGGAGGTGTCCGACAACTTATCTCAGCTTTCTTCTAGGACTACAAATGTCTCTTGATAGCACTCACGATGCATCGATAATTGGTGTTAAATGGAGTTGTTTCAGAAGGTAACATTCATGTTTTATATATATATAAGATAAGTGCTATAACATTTAGGCATGCAATTGAAAAGGCCAGTCTATTACTCCCTCCGTTCGGAATTACTTGTCGTAGAAATGGATGTATCTAGACATTTTTTAGTTCTAGATACATCCATTTCTGCGACAAGTAATTCGGAACGGAGGGAGTACTATCTATGTCAAAAATTGGTGGGCGTCGCAGGAGTTTGGCTTCTCCCTGACATTGGCAGTTAAATGGTTTTCCGTGTTTATGGAGGGATGGCCTATCCCTAGGCATGTACATGTACATAAACCTTGCTGTTTTGGCATTTTTTATCAATGCATTGAGATAACAATCTTTGATGTTTTCTCGAAATAGAAAAAAAATTGGGTGCAAAAAGGAAGTGGCCAATGTAAACATAATGTTCAATCAATTGACTCCACAATGTTTGGTAAACAGGTCACAAAGTCAATATTTATAGTTTATACAACAAAAGCAAAAAAAAATCCAAAACGTTTCCTTTTTTCAAATGAGCATAACTTCTGAAACACAAGACCTGTGTTGACTCATACTTCTAACACACATGCACATGTTCTGCATCGACCATGTTACAAAATAGGTGACGGCTCCTTTTTCACATAAAGGATTAGTATTTCAAAGGATCATAAAAGAACTGATGTAAGGCGTCTTCATGGGGATCTCTGAAACACCTCTGCAGAGGTAAGTTACTTGGCAGTTGAACCTAAATAAGATGGCAGTTTAAGGACCAAGACTATAAATATATGAAAGGAGAAACAGTTCAGGAATAGTTTAAAACACGACCAAATTCAATGGTAAATAACTTCAGATCAACTAATAGATGAGTCATCCAAGATAAAGTACACTACTTTTAAGTTCTGGATGATGTGGAAATGTGGATGTAAACAGCCTATGTTTTAGAGGAGTTGATGTTTGGCATTCCCTTGTAGTCATATTATGCTATGTCAACTGAATGTTTACAGCGGGTTTTCATAGTCTGATGTCTATTCTTATACTCCCTCCGTTCCTAAATATTTGTCTTTCTAGAGATTTCAACAACCACATATGGAGCAAAATAAGTGAATCTACACTCTAAAATATGTCTATATACATCCGTATGTGGTAGTCCATTTGAAATCTCTAAAAAGACAAATATTTAGGAACGGAGGGAGTACATCGTACCAACCCCTAAGCATACATACTATATGCATTCACAGACGCATGCATAAATTCTGATACTTAGGCGGTATTAGTCATATTCACTCAAAATTCATTCACCTCCGCACTATGTTTCATATACTTGCCTGCTTGTAAATACTAAATCACAATCTTCCCTGACAAACAATTCCCATGTAATGATGTAATAAATAATAAACTTCTACAAGGGTAAATACAATCAAATGCTGGACTTAGAAAAAATGATATGGAAAACTTATGATGCAACTTCACACAAGAATTGTGCAGTGACAAAATCAAATAGTTGGTGACAGTATAATTAACAACTAAAAGTTCTCCAAAGAATCAGCAAAGAAATAACTTCTGTAATGTTGGTTTCCATAATGGGAACCAATGGGGAGATATTGGATGGAGGATGCAATGTTTTGAACATATTTGGCAGCATTAAGGATATACAGCTTATAGAATGAAAGATAAAAAAATATCTATATAATTAAGAACAGAAGTTTCAAGCGTTTGTACCTCGATTCCCTTGAAAAGGGCTCCTTGCTGCTGATTCAATCTCAGTTTCTTTACTCCCTTCTTCTGCATCTGGAATAACTTCGGGGATCACCTCAAGACGTCGCTGTCTTTCTTCTGCTTTGAACATATTTGGCAGCATTATGAATATAAAGCTTTTAGAATGAAAGAGAAAAACAACTAGTATTATATATTTAAATGTGTACCTCGATTCCCTTGAAAAGGAATGTTCGCTGCTGATTCAATCCCAGTTTCTTTACTCTCCTCTTCAGCATCTGGAATAACTTCCGGGATCGCCTCAAGACGGCACTGTCTTTCTTCTGGTGTGCTTAGAAGCATTTTTCGACAACTTATGTCATGGATAGTAAGAATTGGTCAAGGAAAAAAGAACCACACAAAGTTTCTTTCCTGTGCATTAAGTCGTAGGCTGGCAATACACGATAGTAAAATAATATGAAAAATTATACAGAACTACGAATCACAAGCATGGCAAGTTACTGCTGCATGATCATTACAGTCAATCTGGAAAGGATATTCCTGGCGCCACCCCTTTTCACGCGCTCGTTCCAACTCCATTTCCAATTTTCGAAGCTCCTTATCAAACCACTAAAGGAAAAAAAAAAGGCAACTTTGCCAATTATTGCGTAGAAGCATAGGGATATCGAGAAAGAAACGATATATATTAGTAGGGAGCACTACTATTCAGTTTGATGAGAACCCAGAATTTCTCTTTCAAGCTCCATATGGTATCTATATAACAAACATAAGCAATTTAGCATGCAATGAAGGTAACATTCTACTAAAAACATCTAAAAAGTTTCCTTTTGAAGAATGGTTGGGAAAATCTAATAAACCCATGAGTACGCCATTAAATCCAGCCAACTTAGGAAAAATGATATCCAACCACCTAGCTAGAGGTCATTCCAGCGCCGAACCTAAAGCCTGATCTTAAAAGGTCCACACTAAAAACATTGTTGATTTTCAGGGAAGAATATTGCATTCATAATCTTCTTAATACAATATCTGTCTATTACATTTTACCTTTTATCAGGATTCGGAGAAGACCGAAACTGTTCAGGTGTCAAAAAAACAGTCCAGACCGACTCACCTGAGCATGAACAAGTCTACCCTAAACTTATAATACTAGAAGACTTCAAATATCAAACTAAAGACAAAGACAAAACAACTACTGGTAAATATATACAAGTTCAACACATGCCAAGGTTGAAAGTGTGATACTCCTTTATGCAGTTAGAGTTAAGACTTAAAAGAGTACATAAGAATCTTTTGCTGAGTCATGCACTATTTTACTCAAAAAGATTTATAATCAGCTGGCCTCTTTCTATATTGCTTCAGATAACCAATTAGTTACTCCCTCCTTCCATCTATATAGGGCCTAATGCGTTTTTCGAGGCTAACTTTGACCAAATATTAGATCAATAATATATGACGTGCAACTTACACAAAGCACACCGTTAGATTCGTGTGTGAAAGGAGCTTTCAATGATATAATTTTCACATTGTGCATGTCATGTACTATTAATCTTGTCAATAGTCAAAGGCGGTCTTAAAAAACACATTAGGCCCTATATAGATGGAAGGAGGGAGTATAAATTTTTCCCATTTATATGTATTTTTCATTCAATATTTACCACAATAAGTTCCAAATTGAAGTGATCAGAGTGCACTTACATGATTTACTATGTCTGCATGTACACTTGCCTCTTTTTCCTCTAACTCAGCCTGTCAAAAAGCACAAACCTAAGGCTTAAGTAAAACAAGAGACTGAATGACACTAAAAAGGGATAAAAGAATAAGCCCTTCAAACATTTTCAATATATTAGAAACTAAAAAGCACAAAATTAACAAGCTGGTTTGTATGGTACCAAAATATTTGCTGTCTGATCTCATGTGCACTTTCTACATTACCCCCTCCAATCAAAGAGTGACACCTTGGGACACGTGGAGTCTAAATTTTGGCCAAGAATGTAGTCGCGAATATTAAAATACTTAAATTGATTTCGTTTCAGGAAAATCGTATGGGCAGATCTATCTTAAAAATACTTCATAATTTGTACTTTAATCTGGTTCTACAATTGTTACAGGAGAAGCTGCTAATCCAAACTGCATTTGGAGAACTTACTGCCCAGAATGACATTTATTTTATTACCAAAAGGAGTAGACTAAATACATCAATGATCAGGTATTAACAAACACAGGAGTTTCCTGATGAGACACTCAACATTTTCTATCCTACATAATGTCAGAGAAAGAAATACTCCCTCTGTCTCAAAATGTAACTATGTTAGGCGTTTTTTGATACAAAGGGAGTATCAGAAAATGTCTTACATTTTGAGACGGAGGGAGCAGTATCCAAAAGGACTACCGACAGTCAATTCCTTGAAAACAAATCCCTTCCTTATGAGTTATGACTAAATAAAGTAGGCCTGATCTTCCTCCTCGAGTATTATTTGTTTGTCATGGATGCATCAAATGGGAACAGAGAAGAAAGAGAGATAAATGCCTAGACCAATTTGACTACAGACGCATAGCACAAGGAGGCCAAACATTGCAGTTAAAAAAGAAAACTTACCACAGTAGGCCTTTTGAAGAGCTCTTTCTTGGCCGACTTCAGAAGATCATTGCACTCATCCTGTTATCAAGAATAAAAGAGAATTATTTGACCAGGCCAGTTCAAAAAGAAGGCTGTATTTGGAGTAGGTGACCAGGCCAATGCTAAAATAAATCCTACTGGAGTGAACAAAACATACCTCCTCAAAGTCCTCTTCTGATAGCATCGAGATCTTGACATCATCCCACATACCGGAAACACATAAAAGAACATCTGTACATGTATTCTTAATCTTGTATTCTTCTGAAGATTTCTTAATGCCTGTTATGGATGTTTTCACGGGGTGAGAAAATTAAGGCCTTCCTAAAAATGGGAAAAAAATAGCAGGATCATCAGAAGACAAGTGGATTCAACTGGACATTACCTGTAACTAGTCCAATCTGGTAATATTTCTTAGTCATCATATAATTATAACTCTTGAGATCATTCTTCACTCTGACCAAACAGCCAATAACCTTCTGTTCAAATGTGTCTGGCTCAGTCAGAAGTTTTGCAACTAAGGTTCTTCTCAGATAAATCAGATTCAGGTTATTCGGAATGAGAGCGGCAAGACATTTCTTGTTTATTCCTGAAACACTCTTAGGAATTATTGGGTCTATTCCTGAAACACTCTTAGGTATTTTTGGCTCCAAACTATTCCGAGGCTTCTTTTTCACCGTGTAACCATTATCATCCACAGATCCATCACTTTCATCCTCTGAAATCGCATTTGCGGAAAGATGCATTTCCACCAGGCTATGGATCATGTTGTACTTAAATTTCCTTTTGTTAAATAAAGAATGCAGGTTCTCATCACACATGACAGATTTCTTCTTCTTACCATCTAGAAGATTGTTCTGTCGAACATACTCCCTGACAACTTCAGCAACTTTGAAATGGTCAAGAGGCGTGCTTGCATCCTTACCAATACATGATAGGAATTCTGTTAGCTCTTTTGAACCCCACCCAACATATGTTCTCTTCTCCAGTTTCTTTCTCTTCAGAGTTGCTTGCACTTCATTTGGTTTGTCCATTGTGTCAAGAAGAGATGATGGACCAGCACCATCATTGTCACCCAATGGCTTTCCATCTGTCTTGTGATACTCGTCCGAATCCTTCCCTTCTTTACACTGTAGGCTTCTTTTATGACGAATATTTGCTATTTGCAAGTCGAGCAATGTAAAACACTCCTTGTCATTAAGTATTGTCCAGTAATCTTTAAACAATATTTGATAGTGCTCCGGGGTACCTCCAAAAACAACCTTTGCCTGGAGATGCACATGAACTCTTGTCAGAAAAAGACAAAAGGAAAAAAAATATTGGATGAGTATAAACTGGCATTTTTATTTAAGCCAGCCTGACTTCTATCTACTAAGAAATCCAACACAAGTGCAGGTGGGCAACTTGCAGGTAAATATACACTGAATAGCTTTATGGTAAGGAACAAGGCTATTAATTTTTTGGGGGGAATTGGGGGGGGGGGGGGGGGGGATGCATATGACTATATTCCATATGCATGTCGTTACCTCTTCAGCATCATCTTTCTCAGTCGCTATTGCCATATTAAAACAGCTGCGGCAGAATCCCATGTTGAATTCGTTGCTCTGCTTCACTGGGACAAAATCAACTTTTCCAAAGCAGTCTCCACAAGCAGAGGAACTTGGACAGCATAAGCATAAATAGAGTGCATCACTTCCACAATTAGAACATTTATGCCAATCTGAAAATAGTTAAAATTAGGCGCAAGAACCAGTACCATTATTTTACAGGACAGAAGTAAAAGAAGCATTTGATAAATTGAAGTCAGGGGGAGAGTTATGTAGTGTTTGGCATAATCAAGGCTGTGAAGAGAACACCAAGAACATGTGTTCCCATTGCAACATGTTGTGCTTATGTCTGCGAAGTTCCTAGATGGAGATATTGCGGCGCTGGAACACAGTTTACTATCATGCTGCATGATGATGGGACGATGATAAAAACATATGTGTCCTAGAAGGTTAAGCATCCAGCAGTTCTCTGTTCACATGAAAGAAAAAGACGGGAACGTGAAGAGCAGGTATTTCGTCTCACAGGTGCAGGACATGATCTAGGATCCTCGGCCGAGACCAAGGAATAATGGATGACTGAATGTGGACACGCAGCATAACAGGCGCACAAACGTAGCGCCGATTCCCGTACCAGGTCGCGCGTGGTAAAACAAGCAGGGGCGACTATGCGTGGGCGCTCACCACAGACGTATTGGTCACTGGAATCAATGAAGTCGTCCTCCTTCCCCACGCAGCCCGGGTGGTAGCTCTTGAGGCAGTTCCTGAAAGGACGGCACGGCAGGGCAATTAATGCTCAGCGAGATTGTCAGCGGCGATTGTCACCGGGCGATTCGCCGGCCGCCGACGCGGCGCGGGTTTCGCGCGGAACAGAGGAGGGAGAAAAGCCTGGGGCGCGGCGAGGGGCGGCGCTCACCTGGCGTCGCAGACGCGGACGTCGCCGGCGTCCTTGCAGACGAAGCACTGGAACTCGGCCATGTCGCCGAGCTTCATCCCCCACCGGCCCATCTTCTCCTCCTCCCTGCCTCCCTGCCCCCGCGCGGCGGGCGGGCGGTGGGCGGCGCGGCGGCGGCGGCGGCGGGTAGGGTTTGGGGATGATTGGAGGGGGCGGAAATGGATTGGAACGCGGCGCGGATTGGTGCGGGATGCGGAGCGGAAACTGATTAGGAAGGTGTTAATGCGCGGGGGGAGGTGAAGGGGAGGAGTCGAGGGAGCGAGGGCCGCGGGGTTGAGTGGGGCGGGGTGGGGAGCGGCCGTTTCCGGTCGAGGCCGCGCGGGGCGGCAGAGCCAAGTGTCGCCTGGCCCGTCGCCGCGTGGCGGGCGGGTCGGGTCGCGTCGCGGTCGATCGCGTGACGTCTGACGGCTTCCGGCGCCGCATGTGCGCGCTGGCGCTGCGGTGTACAGGCCCGACGCCAGCCGCGTTCCGTGCAGTGCGACGACCACGCGATCTGCGTTGCTGCGTATCACCTGCCTGCCCAGATGGGGAAACGGAGCTTCGCGAGGTCCGGGACCAGGAACTGCCTAGCGCTGATCGGGCAACCTGGTCCAGCGGAACCGGGCACGCCCCCGTTCCATGCCGCCATGCGTCTGGACTCTGGAGCTCCCTGTCCTCTCGCAACAAAGAAACATGCTACATGGTGATCATTCCTTTGTGGAAGGAAATTAGAGCATCTACGGGCGTCTCAGCACAAAGGAAATTAGAGCATCTACGGGCGTCTCAAATCCCACTCAAACGCGGCGCAAACGATCCGGTCACTGACTGATCACGAAAATACGACCCAGACGGGCGTTTTAAATGAGTCTCAAATGCTGGGTTGACCAGCACCTCTCATGTTCAGCCCAAATATGGGGTGGATATAAAAGCGTCCGGGCGCGTTCGTCACGTCAGACCCGATAGTCCGACCCCACATGAAAAAACACCAAATCCACCCCCTCGACCTACTCGATCCATTTGCTCTCTTCTTTCTTCTTCCTCCTCATCAACGTCTGTCTCACCGCTCCGCCGCCGAGCGCAATCCGCAGCCATTTCTAGCCTCTGTGCTGCCAGCACCGGCACGACTGTCATCTCTCCCGTCGTCGTCGGTCCGGACGTCACCGCGGTACATCCGGCAACTCTCTAGCTCCGCCTTGCGCTTTATGTGTTCGACACATTGTCTGACCGGATTTTTTGTGATTTTATTATGGAAAACGATGAATTCCGATCCTTCATCGGACGAGGAGTATGGATCGACGGAGCTTGATCAAATGATTCAAGATGAAGTTTTTGATTCCTCGAATTCGGACGAAGAAGTGGACATGATCATGCTCAGGAGCATGCAAGAGGAAATGGACTGGCAGGTGGAGCATATTCTCAACTTCAAAGGCTCAATCAAAGGGAGAAGCGTGATCAATCGAGATAGAGTGTTGGGAGCACGGCTATTGCAGAAGGACTACTTTACTCCGAATCCAACTTTCTCGGATGATCCATGGTTTCATCGCTGTTTTTTCGCATGCGGAAAGCATTGTTCTTGCGCATTATGGAGGAAGTGGAGGCACACGATGACTATTTCAAGCTCAAAAGGGATTGTTGCAGCCAACTTTCTTGCTCTGCTAAGCAAAAGTGCACGGCTGCTCTGAGACTTGGTACCGCCGCAGAAGCCGTTGGTGAGATGGTCAAGATAGGGAGAGCACATGCCTGAAGGCTACTGTCAAGTTTACCCGCGTCGTACTGTGCAGGTGTTTGGAGCAGAGTATCTGAGAGAACCAAAAGCGCTGGACACAAAAAGATTGTTGGCTATTGGAGAGGCCAGAGGGTTTTCAAGAATGCTCGAATCAATTGATTGCATGCATTGCCAATGGAAGAACTGCCCCAAAGGTTTGTGGAGAATATATCAAGCTCACACCAAAGAGGCCAATATCATACTGGAAACGGTGACATTACATGACTTATGGATTTGACATGTTTTCTTTGAAATGCCAAGATCTCATAATGACATTAACGTACATCAACGATCTCCGGTCTTCTGGAGGCTTTGCAATGGGGAGTCATCGTCGTGCAACGACACTATCAACGACCGTGAGTACAACATGGGATACTATCTTGCCGGCGACATCTATCCTCGATGAGCGGCGTTTGTGAAGACCATATCCGAACCACATGGCAACAAACAAAGCCACTTTGCAACAATGCAGGAAGCAGCTAGGAAGAATGTGGAGAGGGCATTTGGAGTGCTTCAAGCTCGTTGGGAATTGTTTGTAGAGCTGCAATGATGTGGGAATTAGAAACTTTGTGGCAGCTCCTGACATATTGTGTTATTTTACAAGTATGATTGCTAAGGATGAAAATGATGGTGTAGTCCAAACCAATGATTTTGAAGCACTTGGAGAACAAGTTCAAATCCCGGAAGATCAAGATGCAGCTCAGCTTATAAACTTTCTGCAGATGCATCAAAATCTTCGAGATCATCAGGTGCACACGCAGCTACTTAATGATCTTGTGGAGCATATGTGAACCCATAATGGAAATCAATGAGCTAATGTTTGAGTTGTGCACTTAAAATAAATTTTATGTAAGACCTATGTATTTTCGCAACGTGCATGGATCTGCATGGATTTGAGAGTCTGGATTTAAGATATGTGGATATCTGGCACAAAATATGAGGGGCCAGCGGACGTTGTTTGCGAACACGCCCGCAGATGTATAGGTGGGCGGATTAGTCAAGTCCGGCAGTAGATGCTCTTAATGAGGAAAAATATTTACCTTGAGCTATGTCATTCAACTAAAAGGATTGTGTATCGGAGCTGCATGAGTGTGTGTTTCTTGTAATTGCAACAAAGAAACACGATATATAGTGTTTATTCCTCCATTGTGGGAAAGTAAAGAGAAAAATGCTTACGCATCTATCTCTTATAAATTTACCCTCCTGAAAAACGTGGTGAGCAAGATTCGAATGAGCTATGTTCATTCAAATAATGTGTCGGTTGTTTTTTGTAATCGCAACAAAAAACACAATATATATTTTATTTTTGTTTTGAAAAAGAGAGCTCCCTCTTTGATTTTCATTTATCAGAAACCACAATATCTTCCCTGAACAAACTACCAGCAATAGAAAACTAAAAAAGGTAAACGATTCATGATTTGAAGATGACTTCAGCCAGCCTATCCCTGACTATCCATCCAAACCACAAAAAGGCTAAAACAGCAAACTGCCGCAAAGCCTAGAGCAAGCTAATAGTAAGGTTCTAGTGCCAACATAGCAATTCCATCCTAGGATAACCACATGCCGAAATCCCTAGGAGATTATACTTCATTTAGAGACCAACTAACACCAACCAAAAGTTCTTACACAGATAGTTCTAAATGCAAAGCAAAATACTGGGAGAGATCACCAAAGCTTCATCAGGGTAGAAGAGAGCCCCCCCCCCCTTCAGCCAGCCGTGAGCCGAAGCGAGGTCCTCCATCCGTGCGCAGTTTTGAAGACTTTTCCCAGCGATCATTTCAACCCTTCTTACGCCCCACTTCAACACATTTCATCTTTCTAGGTTTGTCTACAAAACAAACCAATCATAGAGCATTTTAACTGCCAGATTAACAGGAACACAAGAGTCAACAATCTCGTTGTTTTCAAAAGTCACCCAATTCCTTTAACTTCCATATTGCCCAAAATACCAAAGATATCCCAGTAACTACAAATTTTTTATCATTTTTACTGAATTTCTTCTGCCACACATCAAACATGTTTTGAATACTAATAGGTAAATCAAAAGCACATTTTATAATATTTCATAGCAGTCTGGCTACAGAGCAATCAAAAACAGATGAGTAGTGTTCTCATCTCTGTCACATAAAGGACATTTCTTGTCCCCAGACCATCCTCTTCTAAGTAGACTGTCCTTTATAAGGATACTATTTCGAAGAACTAGCCAAAGAAACACTTTAACTCTAGGGGGTATTTTGATTTTCCACAAAAAAATCATGTGGATATCTTATTCCATTCTCAATCAAGTGTTTGTAATTTGATTTAATAGTGTTTATACCATTTTTGGTTAAGGTCCATTGGATCCTATCTTTTTGATCCGTTAAAGTCACTACAACACACACCTCTTTGATGCGAGTCCAAAGTTCAAGAGAATCCCCATAAAGTTTTGTTCTAAACTGTACATCATCAAGCCCTTTACCCAATATCTCACCAACAAATTTACTTTTGTCAAAACACGTGTTATGAAGTCTAGGGGTATTCTCCTTAAGGGATTTCCCCCAACCCATCTATCCTCCTTGAATCTTACATTTTTGCCATCCCCCGCTACAAATCTGCACAAAGACAAAAAATATTCCTGATGCTTAATCAACTCACACCAAAACTGTGAATCCTCCTGCTTTTTCTTAATTCCAGCAAGACATTTATTCTTTTGATATTTATTTATCAGTATCTGCTACCAAAGCCCTCAGTGTTAAACAGTTTCCACCATCATTTACACAACAAAGCTTTATTCATCAAAGCTAGGTTTTGAATTCCTAGTCCCCCCTGTCTTTAGCTCTGCACACCTCAGACCATTTTACGAGATGATATTTGTTTCTGATCCTCTTTCTCCAAGCCATAGCAGTTTGGTCGTATAAAAATTCATCCTCTTATTGACCCTGATTAGTAGTCCATAAAAGGACAGCATGAAATATGGTATATGAGTCGACGATGACTAGATAAGTGTGATCCTCCCAGCACTGGCTAATAACCTGCCTTGCCAATTACCACATTTTGCAGAACACGATATATGGTATTTATTTCTCTGTTGCGCGGAAGTAATGAGGGAAAAATGCGTGCACATCTACTATAATTTGACCCTCCTGGAATAAGAAAACGTGGTCAGCAGGATCCGAACGAGCTATGTCATTCAAATTATGTGTCAGTGTTCTTGTAATCGCAACAAAGAAACACAATATATGGTGATCATTTCTTTTTTTCTTTTTTTTGAGGCGATGGTGATCATTTCTTTGTTGCAGGAAAGTAAAGTGGAAAAATGCTTGCAATTCTACTATAACTTGACCCTACAGAAAAATGGCAAAAAAAATAAAAATTGTGGCCACGATATTAGGTTCACATTTCTTTATTGCGAGAAAGTAAAGGGGAAAAATGCTTGTAAATCCACTATAATTTGACCCTGTAAGGAAATGGCAAAAATATCGTGGTCGGCAGGATTCGAACCTGCGCGGGCAAAGCCCACATGATTTCTAGTCATGCCCGATAACCACTCCGGCACGACCACTCTAATGCAAATTTTGTACATAAGTTCCCCAAGTTGTAAAATGTCAGCTGGAACTACGATCGAACCTGATAACATATCTGGGTCAGTTCCCTGTTGACTCTGTTGTTCTCTTTCCCCTAGGTTGTGTCTCATCAAATTGCTTGCTTCCTCATCCTAAAAAAAAGAAGAAAAGTCGCTTGCTTCCTCATTCTAAAAAAGAAAAGAAAAGCCGCTTGCTTTCTCAATGGTGCAAGCCAATGAGGCCATATTATCAATCATTTGGTGAAAATACATAGGAATAACAGGGGGTGCCTCTCACTCAGAAATATCGGCTGATTTCGTAGATAATGCTATCCTTTCTGGGTGTGATGAATTGACAGTCAATACCTTTTTCCAGTGAGAAAAGAAATCAACAAGAGAAATGTGGCGCTGAAAGGAAGCCCGCCGCAGTTTCAAACTGCCATTCTAATACCATATTCAGACACTTTGTGTTATATATACACAGCCACATTGTTCAAGCACATCAGGTAAAACAAGGTCACAGAAGAAAAATATACACACAGGTGCATTACAAGCATCAAGCAGAAAAGATCTACTAAATGAGTCACTTAAGCATCCTTTTGTCTTTCACAAGTACGCACTTCAAGTAGGGTATGATAAAAATGCAGGGGACTGCATAGTATGCTCACAAGCCAACTGTATTTCTAGCTCTATGTAGCGGATCTCACAATCTCAGAGGTGCCCCAGCACAGGCCATGGGGTCACTCCATTGCCAGGAAGCATAGGCTTTATCATCGGAGCTCGCCGTAACATCGGCTGGGCCTTGAATTGGGATGCCTTCTGCAGGGATGATGAAAACATAAATACTCGGAAGAAAGAAGATGGCAACCAAGTATGAAATTTGCCAAATCCACACACAGATAAGCAATGCTGAGGTATATAAGTGTCAGGAACAACATCGACAATGGAGTGTTTGAGCCTAATGATGGAATCAGTTCAACTGTGAGCCACAATTCACATAGCATGTACTAACTATTATTGTGTTTAAATACTACTGACATGCAATTCCTGACTGAGCACACAACAAAACATGGCAACAGAAGCAAGCAGAGTTGTTATTTTCCTTTTTGCGAGGAAGCAAATCCATGAAATGCTCTACCTTCAGCTTAATAAACAATACAAGGAGCTTCCTAGAACGAATTTTACAAGGAGCTTCCCTAGAGAATTTCTCCTTAAGGTGACACTATTCTTACATCATGAATGTCAGTAGCACTTAGGCTGTCGTGCAGCTGCCTGCTGCTAAGCTCAGCAGTGGCAGGTTCTAAAGGTGATACACGACGCAACGGCTCAACAACACTAGACCCACGAGTGAGACGCCTACGCAAGCACAGCGGCGCAAGATCAAGCGATTGGGACGCGACATGGGGCGGAAAGGGGCAAAGGGCCTGACCTTATCGTCAAGGACGAGCCGCACGCGCGCCACGGCCTTGCTCTGCCGCCGCATCCGGTACAGGCGGCGGCCCAGCACGGCGATCCCGAGCAGCGCGACGGCGACGGGCACCGACCAGGCGCTCCTCGCCGCGCGCGCCGCCCACAGCCGCAGCACCTCCACGGGGATCCTCCACCACCGCGCCGCCGCCGCCGCGGGCCCTCCCTTCGCCACCGCCCCCTCGTCCGCCCCCGCCGCCGCAGCCTCCCGGGGCGTCTCCACCAGCGGCTCGGTGGCCTCGGCGTCCTCGCGCCTCTCGCCGTCCGACGACGAGTCGGACCACAGCGCGGCGCGGTCGCGGGCGGGGAAGGCGAGGGCGCCCGGGTGCGGCTCCACCCAGCTCGCCTCGCCGGCCTCCTCGTCCGTCACCTCCTCCTCCTTACCCTCCTCCTCGGCCCCCGCCGACAGGGACGCCCTCCTGGCGTACTTGGCGTCGGAGCCGAGGTCGAAGTAGTCGTACTTGATGGCCCCGGCGGCGTCGTCCTCCACCACCGCCTCCCCGCCGGCGGCGTACGGCCCGGGCGCCGCCGCGGCGGTGGGGGAGGCGAGGAGGAGCTCCCACTCCTGCAGGTCCGCCGTGGCGTCCCGGCCGTCCATCTCGAGGGGGTGAGGCTAGGGTTTGATGAGTTCGGGAGGTGGAGGCGGCAGGATTGGGGACTTTGGAGGTGAGCGCTTGGTTCTGTTGTGCCGTGTGGGGCGGGGAAGGGAAAGGGAAGATTCAGGGCGAGGGAGAGGTGGTGTGTCGCGCGGGGACACCCGGATTCTGCCCATTGGATTCCATCGTTTGGTCAGGAGGAGAAAGGGAAGGAATGGAACCGGATTCTTTCTCGTTTGCACACCAGCAATGCTGGAAAAAAGCTTTTAAAAAAAAGTAAAAACATAGAAGAAAAGTAAAAAAAATGCTAAAAATGGTTTAATAAAAAGGTTAGAAAAAGAGAGGAGAAATGCACTGGTGTGATTTCAGCGGATGTTAACGTGTCAGCGGTCATCGTAGCCAGTCAATTTCAGTGATCCACAAAAAAAATGTTGTCCTGATTTTCAAACTTGCCGGTGAGAAGCAAAGGTCCACATGCCCAACATGTTTTTGTTGGCGACTACCCGAGCTGAATGTTCCTCGTGCTTACAAGTGTTCACCGATAGAGATTGAATTCCTTGTCTAATACGTACTCCTTTTCGGAAAAAAGAAAAACTCCTTTTCACAAGCATTTCATTTTTTTTATTTCCTTGGTGTCATATGAAGCCTGGTTGATTGCTCGTACCCATCGCCATCATTTTCAACACAAGTAAATTTTGAAGTGTTTCCCCAATTGTGGCTGTAGTTCGATTCTCTTGAGGAGTCGAGCAGCTCAAAGCCACAAGACATGTCGACCTATATTTAGATCTTTTTTGGTTTTTCTTGGATTAAAATCTACCTATCTGTCAATTATTTTCTAAATCTAAACATCCAAAACAGATGAAAAATAGAAAGACATTTGACTGTTAACTAGTACATACATCTGTGGGTTGCAACCGATGACAATATTAACGTGTACCTAAATTTAATGAGAACAGGTGTGCAAGTGCAATGCCGCGTGCTTCGCAAGAAAGAAAATGCTAGTTGCTTTGTCCACCGGAACCTCTGCGATGTGACACGACAACATCTGGTCGATGCCACCCGGTAGCAGGGAGACGCTAAGGTCTAGAGAAATGTATATCAGCCACGTATTAGTCATAAAACGAGTCTTAGAGTTGATGGTACCGCGCAAGTCGTCGGTGCTTATATTGCACTCCCTCTATCCGACATTATTAGGCTGGCATGCCACTTAGGACAGTTTGAGCGTTCCACCTCAGACTATATCATAACTGGGACACCTAATAAGCAAAAGTAAGATACAATCAAGAGCGTATTTACATAACACGCTATTTTTTCATTTAGTTAATAATTTAATGCCGTTCAAGTCCTAGCTTAATTATGCACCATGTGCATGTCATGATTTTTGTTTTTGTTAGCCAACCACTAGTGCAACGCATGTCAATAATCTTGTTCTAGTTATAACACCATTGACTGGTTCCGATAGGGGCCTCTCATCATGTCGACTCCCGTCCTGGTGGGCCTGGCTGAGGACCCCTTGTCGGTTTCGACCTGGGCCACATCGGGCGGCCCATGGCATATAATTAGAAGGCTGCAGAAGACTTGACGTATACTCCAAGAAGCTGGATCCGTGGAGGACTTTACCCCCTGTTCGTAGTTGACTAGGATCATGTACCCTAGGACCCCCCGGTATATTACATAACCGAGGGGCCAAACTCGTAGAAAAGACATTAGACATCATACAGTCTCGTGGTAGATTATCTGTACTTTTTACTTACTCCAACACAATAAACACAAACAAAACGTAGGGTATCATCTCCTTGGAGACCCCGAATATGGCTAAAATCATGTGTTCTTATTACCACCATTCCTAGAAACCTAGCTTAGGATCCCCTACCCTGAAAGATGCCAGATTTAGCCCCGTCTGTGGTCGCCCATGCAGGTCCTGCTAGGTGATCATCGCGGATTGATGGGAGTCAAGATCAATGCTCAGATCGGCACCAACACAATCTTTGTGTCGAGCTAGATGTTGTCTTCGACGGTGTCGCCCTCGTCGCAAACTCGGTGGCCACCTTGGCTGGGTCGAGTTCTTTGTTCCAGGTCAGACCATCTGGTTTGGCAGCAAGGAGTAAACCGTGGATATCCGCGGTGAGCTGATCTTCTCGGGTTTGGTGTCATGCCAACCTCAAGAACAAAATGATCCACTTCCCTCCGACCCGGCGCTGGATCTAGCCGTCGAGGAGCGTGAGAACCCCTTCACATGGTCAGTGTCACATCCGATCTCGAAGTCGCTTCCCCTGGCCCCAGCGTCAGATCAAGCCACTAAAGAGCGTGAGAACCCAAGGTTGATGTTAGATCTGACTTCAAGGACGCTTACCCTAGTCCCGAAGTCCTATCTGACCCAAGAGGAACGTACGACGTCTCCTCCAAAGCCGATGCCCCTGATTTCGATGTCAGATCGGTTCTGGAAGTTTGCAACCTCGAACAGCCCGATCTTGGTGTACGATCGAATCTGGGAGTCCCTGGGAAAATTCTATTTGTTCGAATCACCCACCACCCATCTCATGGCCAACATCGAGGATCTAACCAACGTCTTGTGAGAACCCATGGAGGAGACCGAGGACATAGATGAGGAGGTTGACACGTCCGAGAAAGACACACTGACAGCCGACATGCCCTTGGGTAACTGGACGACAGCCTCGACCTACAATATATACATGGTCGACACACCGTGTGGCAGCAACAACGATGGAGCCAATAACGCGACAACAATGGCACCATCACCGACAATAACCCTGATAACACGGGCGAGCCTGAGAGCAACTTCGGTCCTAAAGACAAGGATGCCTAAACGAATCGCTTAGCAGCCCAAACCACGACACGTTAATGATACAGTTGGTCAGTACGACCAAGAAGGTCGTCGGCGAGAAACAGGGCCTTTGGGAGGAGGCACAATTCATCAAGGATCGCTGGAATGAGCCCTTCCTGTTGGGGAACGTAGCATAAATTCAAAATTTTCCTACGTGTCCACAAGATCTATCTATGAAGAAACCAGCAACGAGGGGAAGGAGAGTGCATCTACATACCCTTGTAGATCGCTAAGCGGAAGCGTTCAAGTGAACGGGGTTGATGGAGTCGTACTCGTCGTGATCCAAATCACCGATGACCAAGTGCCGAACGGACGGCACCTCCGCGTTCAACACACGTACAGCCCGGTGACGTCTCCCATGCCTTGATCCAGCAAGGAGAGAGGGAGAGGTTGAGGAAGACTCCATCCAGCAGCAGCACAACGGTGTGGTGGTGGTGGAGGAGCGTGGCAATCTTGCAGGGCTTCGCCAAGCACCGCGGGAGAGGAGAAGAACTTGGGAGAGGGGAAGGGCTGCGCCAGCACAATGGCGCAGTTGCCCTCCCACCCCCTTCATATATATAGGGGCAAGGGAGGGGGGGCCCGACCCCCTCAGATCCCATCTGAGGAGGGGGCGGCGGCCAGGAGGGGTTGGCTTGCCCCCCAAGGCAAGGGGGGGCGCCCCCTTCTAGGGTTCCCCCAAACCCTAGGCGCCTTGGGCCCTTGTGGGGGGGCGCACCAGCCCACCTGGGGCTGGTCCCCTCCCACATGTGGCCCATGCAGCCCTCCGGGGCCGGTGGTCCCACTTGGTGGACCCCCGGGACCCTCCTGGTGGTCCCGGTACGTTACCGATAAAACCCGAAACCCTTTCGGTGACCAAAACAGGACTTCCCATATAAAAATCTTTACCTCCGGACCATTCCGGAACTCCTCGTGACGTCCGGGATCTCATCCGGGACTCCGAACAACATTCGGTAACCACATACAAACTTCCTTTATAACCCTAGCGTCATCGAACCTTAAGTGTGTAGACCCTACGGGTTCGGGAGTCACGCAGACATGACCGAGACGTTCTCCGGTCAATAACCAACAGCGGGATCTGGATACCCATGTTGGCTCCCACATGTTCCACGATGATCTCATCGGATGAACCACGATGTCAAGGACTTAATCAATCCCGTATACAATTCCTTTGTCTATCGGTACGATACTGCCCGAGATTCGATCATCGGTATCCCGATACCTTGTTCAATCTCGTTACTGGCAAGTCTCTTTTACTCGTTCCGCAACACATCATCCCGTGATCAACTCCTTGATCACATTGTGCACATTATGATGATGTCCTACCGAGTGGGCCTAGAGATACCTCTCCGTCACACGGAGTGACAAATCCCAGTCTCGATTCGTGCCAACCCAACAGACACTTTCGGAGATACCCGTAGTGCACCTTTATAGCCACCCAGTTACGTTGTGACGTTTGGCACACCCAAAGTATTCCTACGGTATCCGGGAGTTGCACAATCTCATGGTCTAAGGAAATGATACTTGACATTAGAAAAGCTTTAGCATACGAACTACATGATCTTGTGCTAGGCTTAGGATTGGGTCTTGTCCATCACATCATTCTCCTAATGATGTGATCCCGTTATCAACGACATCCAATGTCCATGGTCAGGAAACCGTAACCATCTATTGATCAACGAGCTAGTCAACTAGAGGCTTACTAGGGACATGGTGTTGTCTATGTATCCACACATGTATCTGAGTTTCCTATCAATACAATTCTAGCATGGATAATAAACGATTATCATGAACAAGGAAATATAATAATAATCAATTTATTATTGCCTCTAGGGCATATTTCCAACAGTCTCCCACTTGCACTAAAGTCAATGATCTAGTTCACATCGATATGTGATTAACACTCAAGATCACATCCCTATGTGACTAACACCCAAGAGTTCTGGGTTTGATCATATTATGCTTGTGAGAGAGGTTATAGTCAACGGGTCTGAACCTTTCAGATCCGTGTGTGCTTTACAAATATCTATGTCATCTCCTAGATGCAGTTACCACGCTCTATTTGGTGCTATTCCAAATAACTGTTCTACTATACGAATCCAGTTTACTACTCAGAATAATCTGGATTAGTGTCAAAGCTTGCATCGGCGTAACCCTTTACGACGAACTCTTTTACCACCTCCATAATCGAGAAAATTCCTTAGTCCACTACTTACTAAGGATAACTTTGACCGTTGTCCTGTGATCCATTTCTAGATCACACTTGTACCCCTTGACTGACTCATGGTTTGGCACACTTCAGGTGCGGTACATAACATAGCATACTTTAGAGCCTACGACTAAAGCATAGGGGACGACCTTCGTCCTTTCTATTCTGCCGTGGTCATGTCTTGAGTCTTGCTCAATACTCACACCTTGTAACACAACCGAGAACTCCTTCTTTGCTGATCTATTTTGAACTCCTTCAAAATCTTGTCGTGGTATGTGTTTGTTTGAAAGTACTATTAAGCGATTTTGATCTATCCTTATAGATCTTGATGCTCAATGTTTAAGTAGCTTAATCCAGGTTTTCCATTGAAAACACTTTTCAAATAACCCTATATGCTTTCCAGAAATTCTACATCATTTCTGATCAACAATATGTCAACAACATATACTCATCAGAAATTCTATAGTGCTCCCACTCACTTCTTTGGAAATACAAGTTTCTCATAAACTTTGTATAAACCCAAATCTTTGATCATCTCATCAAAGCGTACATTCCAACTCCGAGATGCTTACTCCAGTCCTTAGAAGGATTGCTGGAGCTTTGCATACTTGTTAGCATCTTTCAGGATTGACAGAAAATCTTCTGGTTGTATCACATACAAACTTTCCTCAAGAAAATCATCGAGGAAACAATGTTTTGACATCCTATCTGCACAATTTCATAAATAATGCAGTAATCGCTAACATAATTCCAACAGACTCTTAGCATCGCTACGAGTGAGAAAGTCTCATCGCAGTCAACTCCTTGAACTTGTCGGAAAACATCTTAATGACAAGTAGAGCTTTCTTAATGGTGACATTTACCATCATTGTCCGTCTTCCTTTTAAAATCCATCTGTACTCAACAGCCTTACGACCATCGAGCCGTTCTGCCAAAGTCTACACTTTGTTTTCATACATGGATCCTCTCTCGGATTTTATGGCCTCGAGCCATTCATTGGAATCCGGGCCCATCATCGCTTCTCCATAGCTCGTAGGTTCATTGTTGTCTAGCAACATGACGTCCAAGACAGGATTACGTACCACTCTGAAGTAGTACGCATCCTTGTCATCCTACGAGGTTTGGGAGTGACTTGATCCGAAGTCTCATGATCACTATCATA
This sequence comes from Aegilops umbellulata, assembly GCA_032464435.1. Lineage (NCBI taxonomy): Eukaryota > Viridiplantae > Streptophyta > Magnoliopsida > Poales > Poaceae > Aegilops > Aegilops umbellulata. Next base: position 475,498,465 of record CP136056.1, on the reverse strand, counting down.
AGCTTCCACTTCAATTGGTGTAGGTGCCATAGGAACAACTTCCTGTGCCCTGCTACACACTAGTTGAAGTGACGGTTCAACAACCTCATCAAGTCTCCACCATCCTCCCACTCAATTCTTTCGAGAGAGACTTTTCCTCGAGAAAGGACCCGATTTGAGAAACAATCCCTATTGCTTTCGGATCTGAGACAGGAGGAATACCCAACTGTTTTGGGTGTCCTATGAAGATGCATTTATCCGCTTTGGGTTCGAGCTTATCAGCCTGAAACTTTTTCACATAAGCGTCGTGACCCCAAACTTTTAAGAAATGACAGCTTAGGTTTCTCTAAACCATAGTTCATACGGTGTCATCTCATCGGAATTACGTGGTGCCCTATTTAAAGTGAGTGCGGTTGTCTCTAATGCCTAACCCATGAACGATAGTGGTAATTCGATAAGAGACATCATGGTACGCACCATATCCAATAGGGTGCAACTATGATGTTCGGACACACCATCACATTATGGTGTTCCAGGTGGTATTAGTTGTGAAACAATTTCCACAGTGCCAAACTCGTAACTCAGATATTCTTTTCTATGATCATATCGTAGACATTTTATCCTCTTATCACGAAGATCTTCAACTTCATTCTGAAATTACTTGAACCATTCAATGATTCAGACTTGTGTTTCATCAAGTAAATATACTCAGTATTTACTCAAATCATCTGTGAAGTAAGAGCATAACGATATCCACTGCGTGCCTCAGCACTCATTGGACTGCACACATCAAAATGTGTTACTTCCAACAAGTTGCTTTCTTGTTTCATTTTACTGAAACCGAAGCTTTCAGTCATCTTGCCCATGTGGTATGATTTGCATGTCTCAAGCGATTCAAAATCAAGTGAGTCCAAACGGTCCATCTGCATGGAGTTTCTTCATGCATATATACCAATAGACATGGTTCACATTACTCAATCCTTTTTCAAAAATGAGTGAGTCCAAAGATCCATCAACATGGAGCTTCTTCATGCGTTTTATACCAATATGACTTACATGGCAGTGCCACAAGTAGGTGGTATTATCATTACTATCTTATATCTTTTGGCATGGACATGTGTATCACTATGATCGAGATTCAATAAACCATTCATTTTAGGTGCAAGACCATTGAAGGAATTATTCAAATAAATAGAGTAACCATTATTCTCCTTAAATGAATAACCGTATTGCGATAGACATAATCCAATCATGTCTATGCTCAACGCAAACACCAAATAACAGTTATTTAGGTTTAACACCAATCTCGATGGTAGAGGGAGCGTGCGATGCTTGATCACATCAACCTTGGAAACACTTCCAACACATCTCGTCAGCTCACCTTTAGCTAGTCTCCGTTTATTCCGTAGCTTTTATTTCGAGTTACTAACACTTAGCAACCGAACCGGTATCTAATACCCTGATGCTACTAGGAGTAATAGTAAAGTACACATTCACACAATGTATATCCAATATACTTCTATCGACAGCCTTCTCATCTACCAAGTATCTAGGGTAATTCTGCTCCAGTGGTTGTTCCCCTTATTACAGAAGCACTCAGTCTCGGGTTTGGGTTCAACCTTGGGTTTCTCCACTAGAGCAGCAGCTGATTTGCCGTTTCATGAAGTATCCCTTCTTGCCCTTGCCCTTCTTGAAACTAGTGGTTTGACTAACCATCAACAATTGATGCTCCTTCTTGATTTCTACTTTCGCGGTGTCAAACATCGCGAATATTTCAAGGATCATCATATCTATCCCTGATATGTTATAGTTCATCATGAAGCTCTAGTAGCTTGGTGGCAATAACTTTGGAAAAACATCACTATCTTATCTGGAAGATTAACTCCCACTCGATTCAAGTGTTTGTTGTACTCAGACAATCTGAGCACAAGCTCAACGATTGAGCTTTTCTCCCTTAGTTTGCAGGCCAAGAAAATCGTTGGAGGTCTTATACCTCTTGACGTGGGCACGAGCCTGAAATCCCAATTTCAGCCCTCGAAACATCTCATATGTTCCGCGACATTTCAAAAAATGTCTTCGGTGCCTCAATTCTAAACCATTTATCATTACCGAACTATCATGTAGTCATCAAAACGTGTATGTCAGATGTTCGCAACATCCACAGACCACGTTCGAGGTCCAGTACATCGAGCGGTGCATTAAGGACACAAGCCTTGTATTGTTCGCATAATTGCTACTATCAACTTTCAACTATATTTTCTCTAGGAACATATCTAAAATAGTAGAACTAAAGCGCGAGCTTACGACATAATTTGCAAAGACCTTTTGACTATGTTCAGGATAATTAAGTTCATCTTATGAACTCCCACTCAGATAGACATCCCTCTCGTCATCTAAGTGATTACATGATCCGAGTCAACTAGGCCGTGTCCGATCATCACGTGAGACGGACTAGTCATCATCGGTGAACATCTTCATGTTGATCGTATCTACCATACGACTCATGCTCGACCTTTCGACCTCTTGTGTTCCGAAGCCATGTCTGTACATGCTAGGCTCGTCAAGTCAACCTAAGTGTCTGCATGTGTTCCGAGGCCATGTCTGTACATGCTAGGCTCGTCAACACCCGTTGTATTCGAACGTAAGAATCTATCACACCCGATCATCACGTGGTGCTTCGAAACGACGAACTTTCGCAACGGTGCACAGTTAGGGGGAACACTTTCTTGAAATTTTAATGAGGGATCATCTTATTTACTACCGTCGTTCTAAGCAAATAAGATGTATAAACATGATAAACATCACATGCAATCAAATAGTGACATGATATGGCCATCATCACTTTGCTCCTTTTGATCTCCATCTTCGGGGCTCCATGATCATCGTCGTCACCGGCATGACACCATGATCTCCATCATCATGATCTCCATCATCGTGTCTTCATGAAGTTGTCACGTCAACTATTACTTCTACTACTATGGCTAACGCTTTAGCAATAAAGTAAAGTAATTACATGACGTTTATGTTGACACGCAGGTCACAAAAAAATTAAGACAACTCCTATGGCTCCTGTCGGTTGTCATACTCATCGACATGCAAGTCGTGATTCCTATTACAAGTACATGATCATCTCATACATCACATATATCATTCATCACATCCTTTTGGCCATATCACATCACATAGCATGCCCTGCAAAACAAGTTAGACGTCCTCTAATTGTTGTTTGCATGTTTTACGTGGCTGCTATGGGTTTCTAGCAAGAACGTTTCTTACCTACGCAAAACCACAACGTGATATGTCAATTGCTATTTACCCTTCATAAGGACCCTTTTCATCGAATCCGATCCAACTAAAGTGGGAGAGACTGGCACCCGCTAGCCACCTTATGCAACTAGTGCATGTGAGTCGGTGGAACCTGTCTCACGTAAGTGTACGTGTAAGGTCGGTCCGGGCCGCTTCATCCCACAATGCCGCCGAATCAAGATTGACTAGTAACGGTAAGCATATTGAACAAAATCAATGCCCACAACTACTTTGTGTTCTACTCGTGCAAAGAATCTACGCAATAGACCTAGCTCTGATGCCACTGTTGGGGAACGTAGCATAAATTCAAAATTTTCCCACGTGTCACCAAGATCTATCTATGGAGAAACCAGCAACGAGGGGAAGGAGAGTGAATCTACATACCCTTGTAGATCGCTAAGCGGAAGCGTTCAAGTGAACGGGGTTGATGGAGTCGTACTCGTCGTGATCCAAATCACCGATGACCAAGTGCCGAACGGACGGCACCTCCGCGTTCAACACACGTACAACCCGGTGACGTCTCCCATGCCTTGATCCAGCAAGGAGAGAGGGAGAGGTTGAGGAAGACTCCATCCAGCAGCAGCACAACGGCGTGGTGGTGGTGGAGGAGCGTGGCAATCTTGCAGGGCTTCGCCAAGCACCGCGGGAGAGGAGAAGAACTTGGGAGAGGGGAAGGGCTGCGCCAGCACAATGGTGCGGTTGCCCTCCCACCCCCTTCATATATATAGGGGCAAGGGAGAGGGGGGCCGGCCCCCTCAGATCCCATCTGAGGAGGGGGCGGCGGCCAGGAGGGGTTGGCTTGCCCCCCAAGGCAAGGGGGGCGCCCCCTTCTAGGGTTCCCCCAAACCCTAGGCGCCTTGGGCCCTTGTGGGGGGGGGGGGGCGCACCAGCCCACCTGGGGCTGGTCCCCTCCCACATGTGGCCCATGCAGCCCTCCGGGGTCGGTGGTCCCACTTGGTGGACCCCCGGGACCCTCCTGGTGGTCCTGGTACGTTACCGATAAAACCCGAAACCCTTTCGGTGACCAAAACAGGACTTCCCATATATAAATCTTTACCTCCGGACCATTCCGGAACTCCTCGTGACGTCCGGGATCTCATCCGGGACTCTGAACAACATTCGGTAACCACATACAAACTTCCTTTATAACCCTAGCGTCATCGAACCTTAAGTGTGTAGACCCTACGGGTTCGGGAGTCACGCAGACATGACCGAGACGTTCTCCGGTCAATAACCAACAGCGGGATCTGGATACCCATGTTGGCTCCCACATGTTCCACGATGATCTCATCGGATGAACCACGATGTCAAGGACTTAATCAATCCCGTATACAATTCCTTTGTCTATCGGTACGATACTTGCCCGAGATTCGATCGTCGGTATCCCGATACCTTGTTCAATCTCGTTACTGGCAAGTCTCTTTTACTCGTTCCGCAACACATCATCCCATGATCAACTCCTTGATCACATTGTGCACATTATGATGATGTCCTACCGAGTGGGCCTAGAGATACCTCTCCGTCACACGGAGTGACAGATCCCAGTCTCGATTCGTGCCAACCCAACAGACACTTTCGGAGATACCCGTAGTGCACCTTTATAGCCACCCAGTTACGTTGTGACGTTTGGCACACCCAAAGTATTCCTACGGTATCCGGGAGTTGCACAATCTCATGGTCTAAGGAAATGATACTTGACATTAGAAAAGCTTTAGCATACGAACTACATGATCTTGTGCTAGGCTTAGGATTGGGTCTTGTCCATCACATCATTCTCCTAATGATGTGATCCTGTTATCAACGACATCCAATGTCCATGGTCAGGAAACCGTAACCATCTATTGATCAACGAGCTAGTCAACTAGAGGCTTACTAGGGACATGGTGTTGTCTATGTATCCACACATGTATCTGAGTTTCCTATCAATACAATTCTAGCATGGATAATAAACGATTATCATGAACAAGGAAATATAATAATAATCAATTTATTATTGCCTCTAGGGCATATTTCCAACACTTCCAAGCCGAGGAGGAGCTGAAAACTAAGAAGTAGCAGCATAAGACGTCCCAAAAGGTACCACCATGGTATGGAAAAAACCAAGGACACGTTTGGTTGGTCACATGGTTTTTTGCCACTTTGCATACTTGTCCCAAGTGAGCCTGGTTGAGCTAATGCAGGCAAAAAACCAACATCTGCATGTTAAGTGTTTGCCTGCATCCCCTTTCCCGGCATCGTAGCAATGACTCTACGCACTGTATTTGGTTGCTCACATTGGCTGTGCTCATACTAGTGCATATTGTTTGGTTGCATACAGGCAGGGAGGTGTAGTAACCTTGTACCCTACATGATGAGCTTACCCGTTGCACCTTACACACGATCACACCGATCGCATCAACAAGACAACACTACAATTCGTGACCAACTGGACGATGATGATGAAGTTCTTCAGCCCAAACCATAGATCTGCCTTGCCAACTTCAACATTGCATGTCTGCTTTAGCACAAACTTGGAGCAAGCATCCTCTGTCACCCACCTACCCTTAAACCCTTTGTGACAGTTGCTCTTATAACCTAGCACTTGTTCATTGCATGCTTGTCATGAACTGTAAACCCCTGGAACCCTCCCTCGGAACACCACATGCCACTTGTCCTAGCATGGTAGAAGAGCAACAATTCAAGCAGCAAGCAATGGAGCACATTAGATATGAAACATAAGTAAGCATGCATGATCATACAACATAGCAAGCTCATTCCGCCACTACTATGGTGTCATCCTACCATCACATCCAAAAGAGGATGTTATCCTACCAACGCTAGTTTGCCATTGGCGTGAGGGGTTACATGCTTACTTAGCCCAATGGTACACCTCATGTTGCTTCTCAAAAGGCAGCCGCAAAGGATAAAAAGGATGGCAGGCGAGGGAGTCCTGGATTAGGGGTGTTCGGATAGCCGAACTATATCTTCAGCTGGACTCCAGGACTATGAAGATACAAGATTGAAGACTTCGTCCCGTGTCCGGAAGGTTCTTTCCTTGGCGTGGAAGGCAAGCTAGGCGTGCGGATATTCAAGATCTCCTACCAATGTAACCGACTCTGTGTAACCCTAACCCTATCCGGTGCCTATATAAACCGGAGGGTTGTAGTCCGTAGGACGAACACATCATAACCATCATCATACCCATAGGCTAGCTTCTAGGGTTTAGCCTCCTTGATATCGTGGTAGATCTACTCTTGTACTACCCATATAATCAATATTAATCTAGCAGGAGTAGGGTTTTACCTCCATCGAGAGGGCCCGAACCTGGGTAAAATAAAGTGTCCCTTGTCTCCTGTTACCATCCGACCTTGACGCATAGATCGGGACCCCCTACCCGAGATCCGCCGGTTTTGACACCGACATTGGTGCTTTCATTGAGAGCTCCTCTGTGTCGTCGCCTTTAGGACCGATGGCTCCTTTGATCATCAACAACGATGAGGTACAGGGTGAGACTTTTCTCCCCGGACAGATCTTCGTCTTCGGCGGCTTCGCTCTGCGGGCCAACTCGCTTGGTCATCTGGAGCAGATCGAGAGCTACGCCCCTGGCCATCAAGTCAGGTTTGGAAGCCTAAACTACACGGCAGATATCCACGGAGACTTGATCTTCGACGGATTCGAGCCACAACCAAGCGCGCCGCACTATCTCGAGGAGCATGATATAGCTCTGCCTCCGAACAGTGTCCTGGAGGCCGCATACGCTCCGGCCCCGATCCTCGATTCGGAGCCCGCTGCGTTCTTTGAAGATGAACGGTTGGACGTCACCTTGGGGGCTGCGATCTTAAAGGCCATTGAGCCGAACGCGAGCCCCGTGCTCCGCATGGCCTGTGACTCCAAGGAGCTGGACTCTTCTTCGAACTTCGGGTCGTCCGTGCCCCCGCCGATCGAATCAGATTGGGCGCCTGTAATGGAGTTCACCGCCGCGGACATCTTTCAGTATTCACCTTTTGGTGATATTCTGAATTCTCTCAAGTCTCTCTCTTTGTCAGGAGAGCCTGGGCCGAACTATGGCCTGCGAGGTTGGGATTCGGACGACGAAGAAATTCAAATCCCACCCACCGCCCACTTAATAGCCACTGTCGACGATATATCCGACATGCTCGACTTCAGCTCCGAAGACTTCGACGGTATGAACGACGAAGGAGGAGACGAGCAAGAACCAGCACCCGTAGGGCGCTGGACCGCCACCTCGTCATACGACATATACATGGTGGATGCTCCAAAAGATGGAGATGGCGATGGAACAGCGGAGGATGGCACTTCGAAAAAGCCTCCAAAACACCGACGTCAGCGGCGCCGCTCCAAATCCCGCCACAGCAGAAACGGTGATTCCGGCACGGGAGATAATACTACCCCGGACAGCGCCGAAGAACACCAAAATCAGCAGGATTCGGCACAGGAAGATGGAGAAGACCGCCCTCATGAGAGAGCGGCAGAGCGAGAGGTCGAGGACAATAACTACATGCCTCCCTCCGAAGACGAGGCAAGTCTCGACGACGATGAATTCATCGTACCATCAGACCCCGCCGAACAAAAGCGCTTTCAACGCAGGCTTTTAGCCACGGCGAACAGCCTAAAGAAAAAGCACCAACAACTTAGAGCTGATCAAGATTTACTAGCTGACAGATGGACTGAAGTCCTTGCGGCCGAAGAGCACGAGCTCGTACGCCCCTCCAAAAACTATCCTAAGCGCAGGCCGCTACCCCAATCAGAGGAGGAAGCCCAAGACATGGCAGATCGGCCACCTCGCGGCCGCGACAGAGAAGCCTGACGAACATCCAAACAAGCCATGCCCCGCAGCCGCTTTACCAAGGCACGGGAACACGAACCAGACCTGCGATACGTCCTGGAGGACAAAGCAAGGCAAACAAGATCGATCTATGGATCGCGCGGACGCCCGACGGCACGTGATAGTTTTCACTCCGGAAACAATAAATCCGGCCGGGCCGAACACAACAGGCACAACTCCTCCGAACTGCGTCGGGACATAGCCCAGTTCAGGGGCGCCGCACACCCACTATGCTTCACAGACGAAGTAATGGTTCATAGAATCCCAGAGGGTTTTAAACCCGTCAACATCGAGTCGTACGATGGTACGACAGATCCGGCAGTATGGATTGAGGACTATCTCCTCCACATCCACATGGCACTTGGCGATGATTTGCACGCCATCAAATATTTACCCCTTAAGCTTAAGGGACCAGCCCGGCACTGGCTTAACAGCCTCCCCGCAAATTCGATCGGCTCTTGGGAGGACCTGGAGGCCGCATTCCTCGACAACTTCCAGGGGACCTACGTATGGCCACCGGACGCCGACGACCTAAGCCACATAATCCAGCAGCCAGAAGAATCGGCCACGCAATTCTGGACACGGTTCCTAACAAAGAAAAATCAGATAGTCGATTGTCCGGATGCAGAGGCCTTAGCAGCCTTGAAGCATAACATCCGTGACGAGTGGCTTGCCCGGCACCTGGGACAGGAAAAGCCGAAATCCATGGCAGCCCTCACGACACTCATGACCCGCTTTTGCGCGGGCGAAGATAGCTGGCTAGCTCGCAGCAACAACTTATCGAAGAAGCAAGATAATTCAGATACCAAGGACAAAAGTGGCAGGTCGCGACGGAATAAACAGAAACGCCGCGTCAGCAGCGACAGCAATGAAGATACGACAGTAAACGCCGGATTCAAAGGCCATAAATCCGGTCAGCGGAAAAAGCCATTCAAAAAGAATACCCAGGGCCCGTCCAGTTTGGACCGAATACTCGACCGCTCGTGCCAGATTCACGGCACCCTCGAAAGGCCAGCCAATCACACCAACATGGATTGTTGGGTGTTCAAGCAGGCAGGCAAGTTAAGAGCCGAAAACAAAAACAAGGGGCTAGACAGCGATGACGAAGAGGGGCCCAGGCCGCCGAACAACAACGGACAGAAGGGGTTTCCCCCACAAGTGCGGATGGTGATATACGCGACTCATATTCCCAAGCGGGAGAGGAAGCGTGAGCTACGGGACATATACGCGATGGAGCCAGTAGCCCCAAAGTTCAACCCATGGTCCTCTTGCCCGATCACCTTCGATCGAAGGGACCACCCCACTAGCATCCGTCACGGCGGTTTCGCCGCATTGGTTCTTGACCATATCGTTGACGGATTTCACCTTACAAGAGTCCTCATGGACGGCGGCAGTAGCCTGAACCTGCTCTACCAGGATACAGTGCGGAAAATGGGCATAGATCCATCAAGGATCAAGCCCACAAGGACGACCTTTAAAGGCGTCATCCCAGGTGTAGAGGCCAATTGCATAGGCTCCATAACACTTGATGTGGTCTTCGGATCTCCGGACAACTTCTGAAGCGAAGAGTTAATCTTCGACATAGTTCCGTTCCGCAGTGGCTATCATGCTCTGCTTGGATGAACCACATTCGCTAAATTCAATGCGGTGCCGCACTACGCATATCTCAAGCTCAATATGCCAGGCCCTCGAGGTGTAATCACGGTCAGCGGAAACACCGAACACTCCATCCGTACGGAGGAACACACGGCGGCCCTCGCAGCAGAGGTACAAAGCAGCCTGTTAAGGCAGCTCTCGAGTCCGGCCGCTACAAAGCAGGACAAAGCAAAACGCACCCGGAGTAACCCGCAGCAAGACTGACTGGCGCGTTCAGAGCACGCGTAGCAATACGGCCCCAACCCCAGCCATCGCTACATAGCGGAGCTAGTACCTCGAGTACACAATTACGCCCTTACAATTCCATGGGCATAGGGGAAGGGGCAGATAAAACGGCATGCCAACAATACGGCGTCAAACGTACTAGGGGCTGCCGGGTTCTTCTTTTCTTTCAGGACTCCATACTCTGGATATAGTGTTCGGCCTCGCTGCCGCACAGATGATACAGGACCCAGGAAAGCAGACAAAACAACGCCGCATCATGGAACTCTCAGGTGGTCTCTATTTCGAGCGATATATCTGTTTCTAAATTCCGCGGCCTGCGCCTGGTCAGGACATGTTAAATAGTCTAATTTTTTTTCGCACTACTTGTATCGTTCGGCTTGAATAAACAGCCTCCTCATAAATAATGCATAGCTTTTCGTCTATTTTTGCATTATCTTCTTTTAATATACATATGTTTACTCAAATAACATGATCGCACCCATACACCATGGTACGGCAAACCACGCCAGGGGCTTTATTACCCTTCTATCTGGTGTGAGAAGTCCGTCCACTTTCACAAGTGCGGCACCCCGAACTTATAGCTTTATATGCGTCGGCTCTGAGTCATGATTTTGGTCATATGTTGGGTTTGCCCGGCTCCTATGTTTTGGTGCCTTACGTTCCGCTCTATCGGCTAAGGTAGCACTAGGAGAACCACTGCGATTGTGCCCTAGATCAGGTGGGTGAGCACCTCAGTGGAGAAAGCTAAAACAGACTGTCATGATAAGGCGCGAGACCGGTCGCTGTTCGAGAGGTTTTTCGAGTCCCTAAAGGCTTATGCCGCTTCGAGCGGAGAGCTGGTTAAGTCCGGCTAAAGGTGTGGATAGTGCCCCGAATTCGGCCTTCCGAACTAGGGGCTTCGCCGAAATTTAAAATTATAACGTTCTATGGCTAAGTGAGAGTGTTCAAGCATTATAGTCCGATTGCCTGGTTCGCTGTGCTGAGCGCCTCCCTCGAAGGACCCAACTATGGGAACAAGAGCCCTCAGGTTTATCCCGAACACCCCAGCACTAGTTGCATGGAGGCAGAAGCCGACGACTCGCCATCTCTCAGTTATTGATAAACGGCCGCACAGAAAATAATATTTTAAATTCAGAAAGCATTGCTTAAGCGCATATGAACAAGTTTTCAGCGCACAGGATACAAACGAGAGAGTTCATTGAAATATTACATCTTTGGCACACTCATCCGTGACAAGGCGAGCTCCAGCGAGAACTTCCTTGTAGTAGTTCTCGGGCTTGCGATGCTCCTTCCCCTGCGGCGGCCCGTCCTTCACCAGCTTCTCTCCGTCCAGCTTGCCCTAGTGTACCCTTACACGGGCAAGGGCCCTCCGGGCACCTTCTATGCAGACGGAGCGCTTGATGACCTCAAGCCGTGGACAGGCCTCCACCAGCCGCCGCACCAGCCCGAAGTAGCTCCCAGGCAGGGCCTCTCCAGGCCACAGTCGAACTAGTAAGCCCTTCATGGCCTGTTCGGCCACCTTGTGGAGCTCGTCCAGCTGCTTCAGCTGATCGCTTAAGGGCACAGGGTGTCCGGCCTCAGAATACTGAGACCAGAACACACTCTCCGTCGAGCTGCCCTCTTCAGCTCAGTAGAATGCGGCGGCGTCGGATGCGCTGCGGGGAAGATCGAAGAACGCCCCTGGAGAACTCCGGATTCGGGTAAGTAATAGGTATTTCACCTTTATATTCCTACTTTGCATTAAGAATGCCTTACCCGCTGCTATCTTTTTCACATCCTCCAACTCTTGGAGGGCCTTTTGGGCTTCGGCCTTGGCACTCTTGGTGGTCTCAACAGCCGACGCGAGCTCGGATGCTTGCGTTTTTGCCTCAAGCTCCAAACCCTCATGTTTCTTCATGAGAGCTTGCAGCTCTTGCTGCACCGCGCCGACTTGGACCCCAAGCTTTTCTCGCTCGGCGCGCTCCTCGACCGCTTTCTTCTCGGCCTCAGCCAACGCCTGCTTCAGGGTTGCCACCTCGGTTGTGGCCCCTACAATAAGCAGTACAATCCTGTTATTTCTTTTTGCAATCAAGCCTCTCTATAGGCACCTTTTTTTCTAAGGGGTATTTCTTACCTTCCTTTTCCACGAGCTGCCTTTTGGCAAGGCCGAGCTCTTGCCCGGACCGCTCGAGGTCCTTTTTCAGGACTTCCACCTGCGCAGTCAGTGCGGCGGTGGACAACAGGGAAGCCTGCATACGCATATTAGACTTTTTTATTAGACTCCTGCGAAAATTGTTGGATCCTCTATTCGGCTTTTCTTTCTGAACACCAAACAGAGCATCAGGGGCTACTGTCTATGCGGTAATGAATTTAGCATATTTTTTGCTTACCTGGAAGCCTGTTAGAAGGCTAGCGCAAGCTTCATTCAGTCCTCTCTTGGCGGACTGAACCCTTTGGACCACCGCACTCATAACAGTACGGTGCTCCTCGTCGATGGTGGCGCCTTCAAGCGCCTCCAACAGACTATCCGGCGCCTCTGGTTGGACAGAGGTCGCCAGTTCAGACGGCTTACTCCTCTTGGAAGGAGTTCGCCCACCGCGAGCCAGGACGGTTGAGTCCGGCGCGGTGTCCGGCACAAAGCCGGACTGGGAGCCCTGGGGGGTTTCATCCCCTTTACTCCTGGGGTCCTGAGGATTGCCTTGCGGCTCCTCCAGGACCACCTCCTCCTGCCCTGTTCGGCGGGACGCCGCTTCAGCGTCGTCCGCCCCGCTGGGGGAGACTGCGGGCGGGACAGAGTTCATGTCCGACGAATCCAGGAAGCCGCTCGATGAATCATCGAGTACAGCTCGGGGCGGGCTGCGCAAATAGCATTCGACATTAGGGTAAGCTGCACAGTTGAAGATACTATGAGTCATTCTGGTATGTGAATACTTACGATGTCGCCGGACGCTTGGTTCTGTCCGGCCACTCCTTTCCGCCCTCTTCGGCGTTGGGGGAGTAGTCCGGCGGAGGGGTCTTCCTTTTCCTCGACCCCTCGGCCTCCCCTGTTGGGGCGGCCTTCTTCTTTTTCGCTCCCCTCGCTGGAGTGGGAGAGCTTCCTAATTCCTCCTCCTCGTTTTCACGAGAGGAGGGCGTCGCAGACTCGCCAGATGACGAGCTCGACACCACCACATTGCGGGCACTCTTTCGAGTCCCGGTGGTCTTCTTCTTCTTGACCTTCTTCTCCGGCACCACATAGGGCGCCGGAACCAGCAGCTTCTCTAAGAGAGCCGGGGCTGGGTCTTCGGGCAGAGGAGCCGGACAGTTGATTGGTCCGGCTATCTTCAGCCACGCCTGTCAAAGGCAAAGGGAGTCTTTAGATCCCACATAGAGTTAATCTATGTAGAAAAGCTTAACGAACCTGTGAAAGGTATAAATAGCCTACCTCGCCAGCGTTGCGCTGCGAGCTGTATCCGCGGTCCTCGGAAGCGGATGTGGGGCACTCAGCGCCTTTGGTTAGCACCTTCCAGACGTCTTCATACGTCGTGTCGAAGAGCCTATTGAGGGTTTGGTGCTGCGCCGGGTCGAATTCCCACAAAGTGAACTCCCGTTCTTGGCACGGGAGGATCCGACGAACGAACATGACCTGGATGATGTTGACATGCCGGATGGGCTTGTTCATCAGGGACCGGATGCAAGTTTGCAGTTCGGTCACTTCTTCTTCGTTGCCCCACGATAGGCCCGTCTCTTTCCAGGACATGAGCCGCGTGGGGGGTCCGGATCGGAACTCAGGGGCCGCGACCCATTTCGAGTCGCGTGGCTCGGTGATGTAAAACCACCCTGCCTGCCACCCCTTTAAGGACTCCACAAAAGAGCCATCGATCCAGAGTGCGTTGGCCATTTTGCCGGCCATAGCACCTCCGCACTCCGCCTGAGTGCCGGACACCACCTTGGGCTTGACGTTGAAGGTCTGGAGCCAGAGGCCAAAGTGGGGGCGGATGCGGAGAAAGGCCTCACACACGATGATAAACGCCGAGATATTGAGGATAAAGTTCGGGGCCAGATCATGGAAGTCCAGGCCGCAGTAGAACATGAGCCCCCGGACAAAAGGGTGAAGTGGAAAACCCAGTCCGCGGAGGAAATGGGGGAGAAAAACTACCCTCTCATGGGGCCTTGGGGTGGGAAGAAGCTGCCCCACCTCGGGAAGCCGGTGCGGGATGTCCTTGGACAGATATCCGGCCTTCCTAAGCTTTTTGATTTGACCCTCCGTAACGGAGGAAGCCATCCACTTGCCACCCGCTCCGGACATCGCTGGAGCAGGTTGGGGGAAGAAAGAGCGAACTTGGGCGTTGGAGCTTGAGTGCGCAGGAGATGGATGGGCAAAGGAGGAAGAAGGCGTAGGTGAAAGAGGTGGATCTTTATCCCCTTATATAGGCTGATGCCGTTATGCGTCCCCACCTACCTAATAAAACTCGCTTGCCGCTCACACGCCGTGGTAAATGGCGCGGTTGGGTTACCCATGTCCGCATTAATGAGAGTCCCGTTAAAAGGGGCACACGATCTCTGCTTCGACAAGACGTGCCAAGGAAACCACCTCGTTGAACGTGCTGCGGTGGAACAACAAAAAATAATCCATACAGAAGGCTTGGCCGCAGTGTTATGACGCACTGCGGAATACGTCAGCAGATTTGATTTGTGTTTGTATTATTCTCTATATGGCAATACGTGGAAACTTGTTTTGCAGAGCCGGACACTACTTTTTGGTGTTTATTATCTTCTTGAAGAATTTGGAGGAGGAACCCGCCTTGCAATGCCGAAGACAATTTGCGCGCCGGACTCGTCGTCATTGAAGCCTGGTTCAGGGGCTACTGAGGGAGTCCTGGATTAGGGGGTGTTCGGATAGCCGAACTATATCTTCAGCCGGACTCCAGGACTATGAAGATACAAGATTGAAGACTTTGTCCCGTGTCCGGAAGGTTCTTTCCTTGGCGTGGAAGGCAAGCTAGGCGTGCGGATATTCAAGATCTCCTACCAATGTAACCGACTCTGTGTAACCCTAACCCTATCCGGTGCCTATATAAACCGGAGGGTTGTAGTCCGTAGGACGAACACATCATAACCATCATCATACCCATAGGCTAGCTTCTAGGGTTTAGCCTCCTTGATGTCGTGGTAGATCTACTCTTGTACTACCCATATCATCAATATTAATCTAGCAGGAGTAGGGTTTTACCTCCATCGAGAGGGCCCGAACCTGGGTAAAATAAAGTGTCCCTTGTCTCCTGTTACCATCCAACCTTGACACACAGATCGGGACCCCCTACCCGAGATCCGCCGGTTTTGACACCGACAGCAGGGGGAATTCCGATGGAACCTCAGCCGACACCTCGAAAACATCAAAACCAGGAAGCACTTGGCCGATGGGAGGCTAGGAGTCGTCGACATAGGACGCCACGAACTAGCTCTGGGACACGACAAGGGCTTGACTAAACTCTTGCGTGCTCATGTCCTACAAGCGTAAGTATCACCAAGAGTGGCGCACACTACACATCAATAGTAGGAACTAGCACTAAACATGGACAATATGAACGAATATTATATATGGATAGTATGAACGAGCACTACCACATGTACAGACGGATGATCTAGTTCAACACAGCAGCTCAAATCATAGCAAAGAGTTCAACAAACTAGCACAGATGCTTGCATACTAACATACTACACATCAAGCATACTACCAATCCATCCATCATCACTAGCTATCAATCCTTACCAACATGGAAACAACTCCTAGCATGCTTCAAATACATCACCAGTAGCTACCAGAACATCACACTCACACATATCGACGATGTACAATGCTACAACATGGTCACACATATAAGCCCTACCACATGCTCACATATCTAGCTAGAACTAGTAGAGAGAAGGGGTGACTGAACTCACAAACGCCATCGGAGCAGCCGCGACGGAGGCGCTGAACACACCGGAGAAGAGGAGAAGTCAAATCACCACCGCCGTCAACCAATGGCCGGAGCAGGAGCACCGCTTACCTGGTCGTCCTTGTCGATCCGGGCCGGAGGGAAAGCTCGAGGAGGGGGGTGGCGAGTTTTGGTGGTGAGGTGAGGGAGGCTATATAGGGCGACCGATTCGACGGGAGGTGACGCTAATTCCTCCTACCACTTTTTGCGAGATGTGCACGAGCTCCCGCCATCTCCATGGACACAGGAGGTCAGTGTTGGAAATATGCCCTAGAGGCAATAATAAAAGTATTATTATTATATTTCCTTGTTCATGGTAATTGTCTTTATTCATGCTATAACTGTGTTATCTGGAAATCGTAATACATGTGTGAATACTAGACACCAATATGTCCCTAGTAAGCCTCTAGTTGACTAGCTCGTTAATCAATAGATAGTCATGGTTTCCTGACTATGGACATGGGGATGTCATTGATAACGAGATCACATCATTAGGAGAATGATGTGATGGACAAGACCCAATCCTAAGCATAGCACAAGATCGTGTAGTTCGTTTTGCTAGAGCTTTCCAATGTCGAGTATCTTTTCCTTAGACCATGAGATCGTGTAACTCCCGGATACTGTAGGAGTGCTTTTGGTGTACCAAACGTCACAACGTAACTGGGTGACTATAAAGGTGCACTACAGGTATCTCCGAAAGTATCTGTTGGGTTGACACGGATCAAGACTGGGATTTGTCACTCCGTATGACGGAGAGGTATCACCGGGCCCACTCGGTAATGCATCATCATAATGAGCTCAAAGTGACCAAGTGTTTGGCCACGGGATCATGCATTACGGTACGAGTAAAGTGACTTGCCGGTAACGGGACTAAACGAGGTATTGGGATACCGACGATCGAGTCTCGGGCAAGTAACCTACCGATTGACAAAGGGAATAGTTTACGGGGTTGCTTGAACCCTCGACATCGTGGTTCATCCGATGACATCATCGAGGAACATGTGGGAGCCAACATGGGTATCCAGATCCCGCTGTTGGTTATTGTCCGAGAGTCGTCTTGGTCATGTCTGCATGTCTCCCGAACCCGTAGGGTCTACACACTTAAGGTTCGGTGACGCCAGGGTTATTAGGAAGACTTGTATGTGATTACCGAATGTTGTTTGGAGTCCCGGATGAGATCCCGGACGTCACGAGGAGTTCCGGAGTGATCCGGAGGTAAAGATTTATATATGGGAAGTTGTCATACGGACACCGGAATAATTCGGGGGCATATCGGTATTGTACCGGGGCCACCGGAGGGGTCTCGGGGGTCCACCGGGAGGGGCCACCTCTCCCGGAGGGGCTCATGGGCTGCAAGGGGGAAGGGAACCAGCCCAAAGTGGGCTGGTGCGCTTCCCCCCAAGGGCCCATGCGCCCTAGGGTTTGGGGGAACCCTAAAGGGGGCGCCCCCCTTGCTTGGAGGGCAAGCCCCCTCCCCCTTGGCCGCCGCCCCCCCCCCTCTAGATCCATCTAGAGGGGGCCGGCCCCCCTTGCCCCTTCCCCTATAAATAGAGGGGTGAGGGGAGGGCTGCATACACAACTGAAGGCGCAGCCCCTCCCCTCCCCAACACCTCTCCTCCTCCGTACGCGCTTGGCGAAGCCCTGTCGGAGTTCTGTTGCACCAACCTCACCACGCCGTCGTGCTGCCGTTGGAGTCTTCTTCCTCAACCTCTCCTTCCCTTGCTGGATCAAGAAGGAGGAGATGTCGATCGTCCCGTACGTGTGTTGAACGCGGAGGTGCTGTCCGTTCGGCACTTGGTCATCGGTGATCCGAATCACGACGAGTACGACTACGTCATCACCATCCCCTTGAACGCTTCCGCACGCAATCTGCAAGTGGTATGTAGATGCAATCTCTCTCCCATGACTCGTTGCTTAGATGAACTCATAGATGGATCTTGGTGAAACCGTAAGAAAACTTTAATTTTCTGCAACGTTCCCCAACAGTGGCATCATGAGCTAGGTCTATGCGTAGTTCTCTATTGCACGAGTAGAACACAAAGTAGTTGTGGGCGTCGAATTGTCAATTCTTCTTGCCGTTACTAGTCCTATCTTGGTTCAGCGGTATTGTGGGATGAAGCGGCCCGGACCAACCTTACACGTACGCTTACGTGAGACCGGTTCCACCGACTGACATGCACTAGTTGCATAAGGTGGCTGGCGGGTGTCTGTCTCTCCCACTTTAGTTGGATCGGATTCGATGAACAGGGTCCTTATGAAGGGTAAATAGATATTGACAAATTCACGTTGTGGTTTTAACGTAGGTAAGAAACGTTCTTGCTAGCAACCTATAACAGCCACGTAAAAAACTTGCAACAACATTAGAGACGTCTAACTTGTTTTTGCAGCAAGTGCTTTGTGATGTGATATGGCCAGAAGTTGTGATGAATCATGTGATGTATGAGATGATCTTGTTATTGTAATAGGAATCACGACTTGCATGTCGATGAGTATGACAACCGGCAGGAGCCATAGGAGTTGTCATTATTCTTTTATGACCTGCGTGTCACCATGTAAATTACTTTACTTTATTGCTAAACGTGTTAGCCATAGTAGTAGTAGTAATGGTTGGCGAGCAACTCCATGGAGACACGATGATGGAGATCATGATGATGGAGATCATGGTGTCGAGCCGGTGACAAGATGATCATGGAGCCCTAAGAGGGAGATCAACGGAGCTATATGATGATGGCCATATCATGTCACTACTATATAATTGCATGAGATGTTTATTATGTTTTTACATCTTGTTTACTTAGAACGACGGTAGTAAATAAGATGATCCCTTACAAAATTTCAAGAAGTGTTCTCCCCTAACTGTGCACCGTTGCTAAAGTTCGTCGTTTCGAAGCACCACGTGATGATCGGGTGTGATAGATCCATACGTTCACATACAACGGGTGTAAGACAGTTTTACACATGCAAAACACTTAGGGTTAACTTGACGAGCCTAGCATGTACAGACATGGCCTCGGAACACGGAGACCGAAAGGTCGAACATGAGTCGTATAGAAGATACGATCAACATAGAGATGTTCACCGATGATGACTAGTCCGTCTCACGTGATGATCGGACACGGCCTAGTCGACTCGGATCATGTAACACTTAGATGACTAGAGGGGTGTCTAATCTGAGTGGGAGTTCATTCATTAATTTGATTAGATGAACTTAATTATCATGAACTTAGTCTAAATCTTTACAATATGTCTTGTAGATCAAATGGCCCACGGTAATGTCAGCCTCAACTTCAACGCGTTCCTAGAGAAAACTAAGCTGAAAGATGATGGCAGCAACTACTCGGACTGGGTCCGGAACTTGAGGATCATCCTCATAGCAGCCAAGAAAGATTATGTCCTAGATGCACCGCTAGGTGATGCACCATTCCCAGAAAACCAGGACGTTATGAACGCCCATCAGTCACGCACTGATGATTACTCCATCGTTCAGTGCGGCATGCTTTACAGCTTAGAACCGGGGCTCCAAAAGCGTTTTGAGAAGCACGGACCATATGAGATGTTCGAGGAGCTGAAATTGATTTTCCAAGCTCATGCCCGGGTCGAGAGATATGAAGTCTCCGACAAGTTCTTTAGCTGCAAAATGGAGGAAAATAGCTCTGTCAGTGAACACATACTCAAGATGTCTGGGTTGCACAACCGCTTGACTCAGCTGGAAGTTAATCTTCCGGATGAGGCGGTCATTGACAGAATCCTTCAGTCGCTCCCACCTAGCTAGAAAAGCTTCGTGATGAACTACAACATGCAAGGGATGGAAAAGACCATTCCCGAGTTGTATTCAATGCTGAAATCCGCGGAGGTGGAGATCAAAAAGGAACATCAAGTGTTGATGGTGAATAAAACCACTAAGTTCAAGAAAGGCAAGGGTAAGAAGAACTTCAAGAAAGACGGCAAGGAGGTTGCCGCGCCTGGTAAATCAGTTGCCAGGAAGAAGTCAAAGAATGGACCCAAACCTGAAACTGAGTGCTTTTATTGCAAGGGAAATGGTCACTGGAAACGGAATTGCCCCAAGTACTTAGCGGATAAGAAGGCCGGCAACACTAAAGGTATATGTGATATACATGTAATTGATGTGTACCTTACCAGTGCTCGTAGTAGCTCCTGGGTATTTGATACCGGTGCTGTTGCTCATATTTGTAACTCACAGCAGGAGCTGCGGAATAAGAGAAGACTGGCGAAGGACGAGGTGACGATGCGCGTCGGGAATGGTTCCAAGGTCGATGTGATCGCCGTCGGCACGCTACCTCTACATTTACCCACGGGATTAGTTTTAAACCTCAATAATTGTTATTTAGTGCCAAGTTTGAGCATGAACATTGTATCTGGATCTCGTTTAATACGAGATGGCTACTCATTTAAATCCGAGAATAATGGTTGTTCTATTTATATGAGTGATATGTTTTATGGTCATGCTCCGATGGTTAATGGTTTATTCTTAATGAATCTCGTGCGTGATAATACACATATTCATAGTGTGAATGCCAAAAGGTGTAAAGTTGATAACGATAGTCCCACATACTTGTGGCACTGCCGCCTTGGTCACATTGGTGTCAAGCGCATGAAGAAGCTCCATGCTGATGGACTTTTAGAGTCTCTCGATTATGAATCGTTTGACACATGCGAACCATGCCTTATGGGCAAAATGACCAAGACTCCGTTCTCCGGAACAATGGAGCGAGCAACCAACTTATTGGAAATTATACATACTGATGTGTGCGGTCCAATGAGCGTTGAGGCTCGCGGAGGATATCGTTATGTTCTCACACTCACTGATGATTTGAGTAGATATGGCTATGTCTACTTAATGAAACACAAGTCTGAGACCTTTGAAAAGTTCAAGGAGTTTCAGAGTGAGGTTGAGAATCAACGTGACAGAAAGATCAAGTTTCTACGATCAGATCGTGGAGGAGAGTACTTAAGTGACGAATTTGGCACACACTTAAGAAAATGTGGAATAGTTTCACAACTCACGCCGCCTGGAACACCTCAGCGTAATGGTGTGTCCGAACGTCGTAATCGCACTTTATTGGATATGGTGCGATCTATGATGTCTCTTACCAATTTACCGCTATCATTTTGGGGATACGCTCTAGAGACAACCACATTCACTTTAAATAGGGCACCGTCTAAATCCGTTGAGACGACACCGTATGAATTATGGTTTGGGAAGAAACCTAAGCTGTCGTTTCTAAAAGTTTGGGGATGCGAGGCTTATGTCAAGAAACTTCAACCTGAAAAGCTCGAACCCAAATCGGAAAAATGCGTCTTCATAGGATACCCTAAGGAAACCATAGGGTATACCTTCTACTTAAGATCCGAGGGCAAGATCTTTGTTGCCAAGAACGGAACCTTTCTGGAGAAAGAGTTTCTCTCGAAAGAAGTAAGTGGGAGGAAAGTGGAGCTTGATGAAGTACTGCCTCTTGAAACGGAGAATGGCGCAGCGCAGGAAAATGTTCCTGTGGTGCCTGCTCCAATTAGAGAGGAGGTTAATGATAATGATCAAGATACTTCGGACCAAGCTTCCACTGAACTTCGTAGGTCCACAAGGACACGTTCCGCACCAGAGTGGTACGGCAACCCTGTCCTGGAAATCATGTCGTTGGACAACAGTGAACCTTCGAACTATGAAGAAGCGATGGCGGGCCCGGATTCCAACAAATGGTTAGAAGCCATGAAATCCGAGATAGGATCCATTTATGAAAACAAAGTATGGACTTTGACAGACTTGCCCGATGATCGGCGAGCGATAGAAAATAAATGGATCTTCAAGAAGAAGACGGACGCGGATGGTAATGTCACCATCTATAAAGCTCGACTTGTCGCTAAGGGTTATCGGCAAGTTCAAGGGATTGACTACGATGAGACTTTCTCTCCCGTAGCGAAGCTGAAGTCCGTCCGAATCATGTTAGCAATTGCCGCATACTATGATTATGAGATATGGCAAATGGACGTCAAAACGGCATTCCTTAACGGCTATCTTAAGGAAGAACTGTATATGATGCAGCCGGAAGGTTTTGTCGATCCCAAGAATGCTAACAAGGTGTGCAAGCTCCAGCGATCCATTTATGGGCTGGTGCAAGCATCTCGGAGTTGGAACATTCGCTTTGATGAGATGATCAAAGCGTTTGGGTTTATGCAGACTTATGGAGAAGCCTGCGTTTACAAGAAAGTGAGTGGGAGCTCCGTAGCATTTCTCATATTATATGTGGATGACATACTATTGATGGGAAATGATATAGAATTCTTGGAAAGAATAAAGGCCTATTTGAACAAGTGTTTTTCAATGAAGGACCTTGGAGAAGCTGCTTATATATTAGGCATCAAAATCTATAGAGATAGATCAAGACGCCTCATAGGTCTTTCGCAAAGCACGTACCTTGATAAGATTTTGAAGAAGTTCAAAATGGATCAGTCCAAGAAAGGGTTCTTGCCTGTATTGCAAGGTGTGAAATTGAGCTCAGCTCAATGCCCGACCACGGCAAAGGATAAACAAGAGATGAGCGTCATCCCCTATGCTTCAGCCATAGGATCCATTATGTATGCCATGCTGTGTACCAGACCTGATATAAACCTTGCCGTAAGTTTGGTAGGTAGGTACCAAAGTAACCCCAGCAAGGAACACTGGACAGCGGTCAAGAATATCCTTAAGTACCTGAAAAGGACTAAGGACATGTTTCTCGTTTATGGAGGTGACGAAGAGCTCGTCGTAAAGGGTTACGTCGATGCTAGCTTCGACACAGATCTGGATGACTCTAAGTCACAAACCGGATACGTGTATATGTTGATTGGTGGAGCAGTGAGCTGGTGCAGCTGCAAGCAGAGCGTCGTGGCGGGATCTACATGTGAAGCGGAATACATGGCAGCCTCGGAGGCAGCGCATGAGGCAATTTGGGTGAAGGAGTTCATCACCGACCTAGGAGTCATACCCAATGCGTCGGGGCCGATCAAACTCTTCTGTGACAACACTGGAGCTATTGCACTGGCCAAGGAGCCCAGGTTTCACAAGAAGACCAGGCACATCAAGCGTCGCTTCAACTCCATCCGTGAAAATGTTCAAGATGGAGACATAGAAATTTGTAAAGTGCACACGGATCTGAATGTCGCAGATCCGTTGACTAAACCTCTCCCTAGGGCAAAACATGATCAGCACCAGAACTCTATGGGTGTTCGATTCATCACAATGTAACTAGATTATTGACTCTAGTGCAAGTGGGAGACTGTTGGAAATATGCCCTAGAGGCAATAATAAAAGTATTATTATTATATTTCCTTGTTCATGGTAATTGTCTTTATTCATGGTATAACTGTGTTATCTGGAAATCGTAATACATGTGTGAATACTAGACACCAATATGTCCCTAGTAAGCCTCTAGTTGACTAGCTCGTTAATCAATAGATAGTCATGGTTTCCTGACTATGGACACGGGGATGTCATTGATAACGAGATCACATCATTAGGAGAATGATGTGATGGACAAGACCCAATCCTAAGCATAGCACAAGATCGTGTAGTTCGTTTTGCTAGAGCTTTCCAATGTCGAGTATCTTTTCCTTAGACCATGAGATCGTGTAACTCCCGGATACTGTAGGAGTGCTTTTGGTGTACCAAACGTCACAACGTAACTGGGTGACTATAAAGGTGCACTACAGGTATCTTCGAAAGTATCTGTTGGGTTGACACGGATCAAGACTGGGATTTGTCACTCCGTATGACGGAGAGGTATCACCGGGCCCACTCGGTAATGCATCATCATAATGAGCTCAAAGTGACCAAGTGTTTGGCCACGGGATCATGCATTACGGTACGAGTAAAGTGACTTGCCGGTAACGGGACTAAACGAGGTATTGGGATACCGACGATCGAGTCTCGGGCAAGTAACCTACCGATTGACAAAGGGAATAGTTTACGGGGTTGCTTGAACCCTCGACATCGTGGTTCATCCGATGACATCATCGAGGAACATGTGGGAGCCAACATGGGTATCCAGATCCCGCTGTTGGTTATTGTCCGAGAGTCGTCTTGGTCATGTCTGCATGTCTCCCGAACCCGTAGGGTCTACACACTTAAGGTTCGGTGACGCCAGGGTTATTAGGAAGACTTGTATGTGATTACCGAATGTTGTTTGGAGTCCCGGATGAGATCCCGGACGTCACGAGGAGTTCCGGAGTGATCCGGAGGTAAAGATTTATATATGGGAAGTTGTCATACGGACACCGGAATAATTCGAGGGCATATCGGTATTGTACCGGGGCCACCGGAGGGGTCTCGGGGGTCCACCGGGAGGGGCCACCTCTCCCGGAGGGGCTCATGGGCTGCAAGGGGGAAGGGAACCAGCCCAAAGTGGGCTGGTGCGCCTCCCCCCAAGGGCCCATGCGCCCTAGGGTTTGGGGGAACCCTAAAGGGGGCGCCCCCTTGCTTGGGGGGCAAGCCCCCTCCCCCTTGGCCGCCGCCCCCCCCTCTAGATCCATCTAGAGGGGGCCGGCCCCCCTTGCCCCTTCCCCTATAAATAGAGGGGTGAGGGGAGGGCTGCATACACAACTGAAGGCGCAACCCCTCCCCTCCCCAACACCTCTCCTCCTCCGTACGCGCTTGGCGAAGCCCTGTCGGAGTTCTGTTGCACCAACCTCACCACGTCGTCGTGCTGCCGTTGGAGTCTTCTTCCTCAACCTCTCCTTCCCTTGCTGGATCAAGAAGGAGGAGACGTCGATCGTCCCGTACGTGTGTTGAACGCGGAGGTGCTGTCCGTTCGGCACTTGGTCATCGGTGATCCGAATCACGACGAGTACGACTACGTCATCACCATCCCCTTGAACGCTTCCGCACGCAATCTGCAAGTGGTATGTAGATGCAATCTCTCTCCCATGACTCGTTGCTTAGATGAACTCATAGATGGATCTTGGTGAAACCGTAGGAAAATTTTAATTTTCTGCAACGTTCCCCAACAGTCAGCACTGCGTTCCCCCCATGCAACGCTCGAGTCTGGCTCGGTGGAAATGGCCGATCCAGCCGTTCCAAGAGGGCATGGCTGACGAGTGCTTTAAGGTTCATGCGGGCAAAGAATCTGATGCGGTCCAGGCAACCAACAACCTGTTTTATTTTCGTGCGTGTCTGGTTGGGCTTGATGCGAGCAACCAAACGTGTCCCAAGAAGCAGCAACATAAGACGTCCCAGAAGGCGACTGTTCTTTGCCTTTCCCTTCCGCTCACATCAGGACGCGGCCTGTTCAGAGGATCAACATAAAGCCAATCACCATATTTCTTGCTTTTCTCCTCATATATTTCAGTCCCACACTGCGTGAACTCGTGACCAACTAAGCCACACAATTTAGAAAATATCGCTAGTTTTCTCATATTTGACAAGGTACAACTGCCACTTTTTTGCTCGAACGACGCTTACAAACTTAGTGAGCGGCTGCCGGACGTCATGCCGCACTCTCACCCAAACATAATCATCATGAGTATTACCGTTGAGGCGCATATCTAGAATCCGTCCTGCGCCCTTCATCAGCTTCTCTATCAAATCTTTCTCACAATAGCCTCCAGAACCCCCCGGACATGAATCCCTGTCATTTTCGTCTCCCAAAACATTTCCTCCACAGCCCCCGGACACAAATCCCTGCCATTGTCGCTTCCCAACACATTACGATTGGGGAACATGTTCAGAAAGGGTTCAAAATAATAACTTTGGAAAGCAGAGGTCGATTGGCAACATGTCACAATGTAGTCTCTAACCACAAACATTTGGTTTCAACATAAAAGGGTGCATCAAATATATTTTACAAAATTAATAAATGTTTCCACAATTAGGACAAGCGATTTTCAAGGTACAAGCTTCAACTGAAAGGAAAGCAAGAGTACATACTTGGTAACTACAGAATTATGGAGTTCATGAACTCCTTCCAAGTAATAAAAGATGATAGGATAGTTGATTTTCAAAGTACATCATTCTTCATTTAGGACACAAAGTGAATCACAACATGCGAAACAAAACCCAATCCCTCAGTTGTTCGCTTCCTCTCCTCAGTGGTTCGTGGATATCTTGATGGACAAACCTTGCCCTTGATCGCAGGATCCAGGTCATTACAACACCCACACACCTTCCTGTCATGCAGATATATCTCTGCCATATTAACAGCAGCTTCCACAACACGCCTGATGTAGGTCAGAAAGTTATCGTCGGGTTGGAAACCATAGATGGTGAGCTTAGCCAGATTCTTGTGCTTGAAATCAGGGGCATATGGCTTCCACTTCACCTCTGCCTTTTCGCACAAACCATATTTCTTACGTAACTCTTTGTCTGTCACCTTTTTGCACCAGTGATCCCATACTCTAATGCACAACTCTTTTAGGGACGGTGCAACTTCAAGAATAAACATTGTCCAAGCTAAACCACATCCTTCAGAAAGATGACCCAGATTCACATGCTGTAGTTTGCTGAGCACAAGAGTACGCAACTTCGGCGATTCTGGTAAAACCCAAATCTGGGATAGAAAAAACAATTAGCAAACTTAGTGCATGTTGCATATAAATTACGTGCACGCTAAAAGTGAAACTATCCCTGGGTGGTTTTGGTAATTCCTAACAACATATAGCTCATTGAGCTAACATTATTCCAAGATTAATATTTCAGGAAAAGCTCAATGGATGACATGGCATGGATGAGGAAAGTGGATCCCTCAAAATTATAAGGACAAAGGATTGGCTCAAGCTTAAAGATCAAGACTCTACATTTTCTATTTTAGTGATCCAAGATCACATTGAGTCTATAGGAAAAGCCAATACTATCAAGGAGGGATGAGGTGTTGCTTAATGAGCTTCTTGCTTCATGTGCTTAGTGATATGCTCCAAAACCCTCAACTATCTTCCCACATCCACATATGACCTAAACCAAAAGTCAAATTCGGCCCCACCGATTCTTTCTATCCAGCGCTACCGAGTTTCAAATGTCATAGCCACTGCCACAAACCCTAGCAAATCGGTTTCACCGATAAGGATCTCGGTCTCACCGAGATGGGATTGCAATTTCTCTGTTTCCCTTCGTAACGTTTCGGTCTAACCAAAGTGAGCGATCGGTCCCACCGAGATTGCAATGTAAACTCTCTGTTTCTCTTTCGTAACATTTCGGTCTCACCGAAAAGAGCGAACCGGTCCCACCGAGTTTACCTGACCAACTCTCTGGTTAGCTTATTACCAAAATCGGTCCCACCAAGTTTGTGTAATCGGTCACACTGAGATTACGTTATGCCTGAACCCTAACCATATCGGTCCTACCGAGTTGCATCTCAGTCCCACCGAAAATCCTAACGGTCACTAGATTTGCTGAATCGGTCCGACCGAGTTTAACCATTCGGTCCCACCGAGTTTGGCAGATTGTGTGTAACGGTTAGATTTTGTGTGGAGGCTATATATACCCATCCACCCACTCTTCATTCGTAGATAGAGCTATCAGAACATACCAACACTTCCATACACATTTTCTAAGAGAGAACCACCTACACTTGTGTTGAGGTCAAGATATTCCATTCCAACCATATGAATCTTGATCTCTAGCCTTCCCCAAGTTGCTTTCCACTCAAATCTTCTTTCCACCAAATCCAAATCCCGTGAGAGAGAGTTGAGTGTTGGGGAGACTATCATTTGAAGCACAAGAGCAAGGAGTTCATCATCAACACACCATTTGTTACTTCTTGTAGAGTGGTGTCTCCTAGATTGGCTAGGTGTCACTTGGGAGCCTCCGACAAGATTGTGGAGTTGAACCAAGGAGTTTGTAAGGGCAAGGATATCGCCTACTTCGTGAAGATCTACCGCTAGTGAGGCAAGTCCTTCGTGGGCGACGGCCATGATGGAGTAGACAAGGTTGCTTCTTCGTGGACCCTTCGTGGGTGGAGCCCTCCGTGGAATCGCGCAACAGTTACCCTCCATGGGTTGAAGTCTCCATCAACGTGGATGTACGATAGCACCACCTATCGGAACCACACCAAAAACATCCGTGTCTCCAATTGCGTTTGAATCCTCCAAACCCTTCCCTTTACATTCTTGCAAGTTGCATGCTTTACTTTTCGCTGCTCATATACTCTTTTGCATGCTTGCTTGAATTGTGTGGAGATTGCTTGACTTGTGCTAAGATAGCTAAAATCTGCCAAGAACTAAAATTGGGAAAAGGCTAGATTTTTATTTGGTCAAGTAGTCTAATCACCCCCCTCTAGACATACTTCCGATCCTACAAGTGGTATCAGAGCTTTGGTCTCCATTTGCTTTGATTTCCATAGCTTTTGGTGGTCATAGCCTTGGTTTCACAACCTAGGAGAGTATGGCGTCTAGCGAGGGAAATTATCACCGTAGAGGTCCTTACTTTGATGGAAGTAATTTTGCTAGTTGGAAGCATAAGATGAAAATGCATATTCTTGGACATAACCCCGCCGTTTGGGCTATCGTGCGTGTTGGCTTGCAAGGTGACTTCTTTGATGGGAAAGAACCAAACCGTGAAGCTACCGCGGAAGTGTTGAAGATGCTGCAATACAACTCTCAAGCTTGTGATATCCTCTTCAACGGGTTGTGCCCCGAAGAATTCAACAAAATCAGCCATCTTGAGAATGCAAAGGAAATTTGGGATACTTTGATTGATATGCACGAAGGTACCGACTCCGTCAAGGAATCCAAATTGGATGTGCTTCAAAGTCAACTTGACAAGTTCAAAATGAAGGATGGTGAAGGTGTCGCTGAAATGTACTCTAGGCTTGCTCTTATCACAAATGAGATTGCCGGCTTAGGGAGTGAAGAGATGACCGATAGATTCATCATCAAGAAGATCCTAAGAGACTTGGATGGAAAATATGATACCGTGTGCACATTGATCCAAATGATGCCTAATTACAAAGATCTCAAGCCAACGGAAGTCATTGGAAGAATTGTTGCTCATGAGATGTCACTCAAGGATAAAGAGCAACTTCACAACAAATCAAGTGGTGCTTACAAAGCCTCATGTGAAGCCCCCACATCATCAAGTGAGAAACAAACCTTCAATGAATAATTGAGCTTAATGGTGAAGAGCTTCAACAAGTTCTACAAGAGTAGAAGCAAAGATAGAAGCTCCAAGTCAAGGTCCTACAATGACAAAAGATCTTCTAGTCGAGAGCGAAACTGCTACAATTGCGGAAGGCCCGGACACTATTCCAAGGAGTGTAGGACTCCCTACAAGAGAAAAGAAGATTCTCCCAAGAGAAGAAGTAGAAGAGAAGAATCACCATCTAGAGAAAGAAGGAGTAGAGATGATCGTTATGAACGAAGACACTCATGGAGAAGCAAGGATTTGGAAAGAAAGGACAATTCATCAAGGAGCTACACAAAACGAAGACATCAAGCTCATGTTGGTGAATGGGTATCCGGCTCCAACTCCGACAACCACTCCGAGAGAAGATATCACTCCGATTCCGAATATACTCAAGATGAAGGTGTTGCCGGTCTAGCACTTGTGTCAACCAACTCCTACGACATATTTGACTCACCGAATGAAGGAGTTGGAACATGCTTCATGGCTAAAGGCCCAAAGGTATCACATCCCGAGTATGTTGATTTCAATAGTTATGAAGATGACTTGTTAGGTGATGATGATTTACTTGTTGACAACTCTAGTGATGAATACTATGATGAAACGTCAATTAATCATGCTAATCAAGATAAAACGAACGACAATGATAAGGAGAAGATTGAGTCTCTAACTAAAGAACTAAGCACTCTTAAGTTAGCTCATGAAACTATCTTAGGAGATCATCGAGAACTTTTAAGGGCGCATGAGAAATTACGCTTTGAAAAGCCCAACCTTGAGCAAGAGCATGAGTTCTTAAAAGCAATCAAAGATGATCTTCATAAGAAAAGTTCTTCTTACATTGCCAAGCGTTTACTTTTATCCACTTACATGCCTCAAGTCAAGTCTAGTAACAAGAACAAGAAAGATTCTTCCTCTAGTAGTAACAATGATCATGCTAAATCCAATATTGTTGCTTCTAGTAGTTCTCTTGATTCCACTAATGATTCTCTTAGCCAAGTTACACTTGAGCAAGAAAATAGCTTATTGAAGGGAATTATAGAGAAAGGAGTTTACAAGAGCCTTGCCGGAAGTAAGCAATTCGAGGAAATTGTACGCAAGCAAGGAAGGCACCGGAAGAATCAAGGTGTTGGTTTTGAACGAAAGTTCAATGCCAATGGAGTTGAGTGGGAAGAAGATCAATACCCTAAGACGAAGTTTGTTCCTCAACAAGAGAAGTATGATCCCACTTCTTTCAAAGGGACACAAGCTCAAGATGATCTTCCACCACAAGACTACAAACGAAAAGGCAAGGACAAGCTTCAAGAGGAAATTGATGCATTTGAAGAAGCTCCTAAGACCTTAGTCAAGTGGATTCCCAAGAATACTTCAAGTTCCACTTCATCAAGTACAACTACAACACCAAGGATTCCCATCAAGATGGTGTGGATCCAAAATAAGAAGAACTAGAGTGTTCTTGAGGGTGACTCCGCCAACATACTTCACTCTCATCATCTTGGCAAGAACAAGTGCAATCAACTTCCACATCTTGCACTAGTTCAAGGAGTCACAAACCCTCTTGTTGGTAAGACAAGGGACAAGGTAATCTAAAAGCTTTCATAGACATCATCTTGTGTGTGCATCACTCTATGTCTATGGATATCCTTGTTTGTTCCTTGTGGGACTAACCCATGTAGGTATTGAAAGTGCAACTCACTCCAATGGATAGCTCCAAATGATCTACATCGACATTGAGCATCCACATCTTCAACATCTACATGAAGTCATCATCGACAAAACCCAAGGTTAGTTCATCCCTCTTAGGGGGGATATCACATCTAGGGGGAGCTTTACTCTAAGAAATGAGCTAAAGCAACTCTAATGGTGTGAGCACAACAATGCTTTACGTAAAAGCGGTAACCCCACTTGTGCTTAAACGATGAGTATGACCTATGATCAAATGTTCTCATTTGACTCCTAAGTCAATGTATTCATATATAGATGACCTAGTCATCGCCAATTGCTTGATAGATGCTAGAATTGGTTGTGCATGCTTTGCCACATATTTCAATTGCCATTTTATTGTGTGAGCATGTTGATTGCATATTTTACTCATTCGAGGACATCCACTTGTTGTTTTGATTGATTGGTTTTCTTTTCTTTTGCCAAGTGGATGGACAAGAATGCCTAAGAACCCTCTCTAGCTATCTATGCTTTTCTCATCTCAAACTCTATTCATGCTACATCACAAAATTTGATCAAGTCAGGTTCAAACCACTCTGTGTGAGGAGCACTCGGAGTTCCCGATTTGTCATAGACGTAAACTTCTGAAACTTCTTTGTGCTTTTCGGTCTGACCGATTCCTCCATTTCGGTCATACCGAGATCACTAAGTCGATCTAGGTTTTCACCTCGGTGCAACCGACTTGAACTTTTCGGTCACACCGAGTTGCTATAGCTATCAACAGTTATGCATCTCGGTGCCACCGAGTTGTTCCACTCAGTCACACCGACAGGGTCGGGCTATATATACTCACGGGAATTTTTTTGGAAATTTCTCTGAAACCTCTTCGCCCGCGCATAGCTCGCTCTGCCTACTGGGTCTCCGAATCGTCCTCCTCGTCACCAGCCGCCTCCTGTCGCTGGTCTCCGCCGCCGTCAACGGATTTCGTCTCTGCCGTTGCCGCCGTAGCGAGTTCACCGCCGAACTAGGGTATGGACTCGATCACAGTGCTATCCCCGTCTGATTCCTAGCATATTGTGTTCATTATGATTCTTGCTACAATTGAAACACTTCTATCCAGTCAAAACAATCCTTAGAATAGATGCGATTTGAAAATTTAGGTTTAGGTTTCCGCCGAAACAATCTCGGACCCACCGGGTTGCAGAACTCGGTTCCACCGATTCGGCCACGACCATTGCACATGTGGTTCTCGGTCTGACCGAGAATTGCAAATCGGTGCGATCGAGTTCAGGACTTTGTGAAACCCTAGCAGTCTCTGTGCCACCGAACTGTGACTCGGTCTGACCGAGTTCACTAGTTTTGGTTCCAAAAGCTGCTTCAGTATCACCGAGTTTGCAAATCGGTTGATCCGAAATGCTTTCTGTGGAAAACTAAAACTAAGTTTTTGACTCATTCTTTTGCAAAAATCTCTGCATTTTGTGATGCTCATCCACTCTATCTCATCTAAAATCTATTCACAGGGTCTGCAGTCAGAGTTTGCAACATGTCTGATCAGAGTGATAGCCAGAACAAATCAGAGGAGCGGGTTCACATGAGTGAGGGCACTAGTCCCTCTAGTAGCTCTGATGAGGGTAGCAGAAGCACCCCAAGCAACTTGCCCAAGGCTGCCACTAGAGCAAGCAAGAAAAGAACTTCTGAATTTGAGGATGAAGATTATGTGGTAGAAGAGGAAGCCACTTCAAAGAAGAAGGTGCTCAAGAAAGAATATGGCTCAGCTGCAGCCACAAAGCCTGGAATGCATAAAAAGGCACCTGCAAGGAGAGTTCCTACTTCCAAGCCTAGGAAGGTTGCCACTGGAGAAACCTTGAAATTTACCATGGAGTCTGAAGAAGAAGCAGGTGGCCAAGACAAGAAGAAAAAGAGAGTCAGAACCACTACTGCTAGAGTTCTTGGCAAACCCTCCATGAGGAGAGACTCTGAGGGAGAATAAGAGGAAGAATAGGTTGCTGCACCAGCACCCAAGGCACATAAGCTTATGGGTGATGCTATAAGGTCAGGGGCTGCAACATCAAAGCCCAAATAAGCACCCAAAGCTGCCTCCAAGCCCAAGAGTGCACCTAAGAGGAACACTAGGAACATATCTGCTGCTGAGAAGAACAAGGCCCCACTGCCTAATGTTGCTGCTGAAGAAGAAGAAGAAGGACAAGTTCTCAGGAAGCTCAAGCCCAAGATTCTAGACCACAACGATGCTCATCCTGTGGCTGAGGACATGAAAATCAGGAGAGATTCAGGGCTGAGAAAATGGAGAGAGGCAGATCCATATGCTTCAAGGAGAAGAACTACTGTTGATTACAGATTCCACACCAAGGAACAGCAAGACTTCTATGAGACAGTGCTGCTGGACAAGAAACCCATAGTGTGTGATATGAGATGGGTTGACAAGGAGAATGAAGAACACTATCCTGGAGTGCTTGACAGCTTCAAAGCTTGTGGAGTTGCAGACTTTGTTGGGCAGAAGCTCACAAAGTGGAATGAGGAGCTCATAATGCAATTCTAATCCACAACACATTTCTATCCAGATGGCAGGATAGTGTGGATGACTGAAGGCACAAGATACCAATCTACAGTTGCAGAATGGGCTCAGCTGATCAATGCCCCCGAAGAGCAAGAAGATGACTTGGATGTCTATGCCAAGAAGAAGATGGATCACAATTCCATGTCAAACATGTACAAGGAGATCCCAGACAAAGCTCTTGAAACTTTCAAGTTTGGGTCAGTTCACTTCCTTCTGTCAGGGCTGCCTACAATCAACTGGATTCTAAGGCACACTCTCTTGCCCAAGTCAGGTGATCACAAAATG
This sequence comes from Aegilops umbellulata, assembly GCA_032464435.1. Taxonomy (NCBI): domain Eukaryota; kingdom Viridiplantae; phylum Streptophyta; class Magnoliopsida; order Poales; family Poaceae; genus Aegilops; species Aegilops umbellulata. The sequence goes on along the minus strand of CP136056.1, from coordinate 475,464,914 downwards.
ATCAGAGGCCATGCAATAAACTTGCTTCACATATTTGATGTGCCACAGAAGTTCAAGGTTATGAGCCTCATAGTTGAGACCATCAAGAGGACAACAGCTGATCAGAAGAGGAGTTGTGGATATTCCCCACAAATTTAGGAGTTGATTAACTCGAAGATGGGCACAGACACATATCTGTTGGATAAGGAACACCTTCCCATCCATCCAGACTTTGAGGACAATCAAGTTGTGATGAATGAGAATGAACCATCGCCAGCACAAGCTCAAGCAAAGAAGGAGAAGGCAAAGATGGAGAAAGCTGCCAGGATGCCAACTCAAGAGGAGGCATCTGAATACTTTTTGAAGAACAAGCAGGAGCAGCTCGGTTACCTGATAGCATCAACTCTGAGAATTGAGAAAGGATTGACCACCCTGACTCGAAACCAAGAGAGCCTGGAAATAATCATGGAACAAAAGTTCTATGACCTAGATGTGAAAGTAACTGAGATTCAGTCTGCTGTGGAGCAACTACAAGATGATATGCAGGAGAGGAAGGGCAAGACCACAACTGATGCATTTGCCAGAGTGCCTAGAGCTCAGAGATCATCTGCAGTGCCAGTTCCTGACACCAGAGCTACTACTTCTGCACCAGTTATAGCCTCAGTTCCACCAGCTCCAGCTCCTACCCCAGCAGCTCCAACTACTTCTACTAAAGCCTTCGCCCTTGGCGTCATCCGGACTCCACCACCTGAAGACCTAGCCTGAGAGTCGTTTTAGTGCTATGCATTCTCTATGAACTTTTTGGTAACTTGTTGCCAAAGGGGGAGAAAATGTATAGATCATAGGCCTCGAGAGAGAGAGTTTGCATTTGTTCTCTGTTGTCTTCTTGGTTGAATTTTATTTGCTTTTGAGTGCCTGAGATACTATGCTTTTATCTGTGAAGACATTGATGATCATGTGTTTGATCATAAGCTACACTTAATGCTTGTTGGATGTTACTATCAGTTTATCCTTATTTTGATCTTTCACTTTGCTTGGTGATGAGTGCATGTATTTAATTCTTATCATTTTTAGCGCTCCACCAAGATGTATGTGACATGGAAGAGTAACCCATGATCCTAACTCAATTGTGCATTTGCAGCCCAAAGCAAATCTTAAAATATGCACAAATTTAGGGGGAGCTCTTGCTTATCACATACTTCTCAAAGCGACGATATCTTTTAGTCTTATTATCATTTTTCGAAGCTTTTATCTATATGTTGTCATCAATTACCAAAAAGGGGGAGATTGAAAGTGCGATTATCCCTGGGTGGTTTTGGTAATTCCTAACAACATATAGCTCAGTGAGCTAACATTATTCCAAGATTAATATTTCAGGAAAAGCTCAATGGATGGCATGGCATGGACGAGGAAAGTGGATCCCTCAAAATTATAAGGACAAAGGATTGGCTCAAGCTTCAAGATCAAGACTCTACATTTTCTATTTTAGTGATCCAAGATCACATTGAGTCTATAGGAAAAGCCAATACTATCAAGGAGGGATGAGGTGTTGCTTAATGAGCTTCTTGCTTCATGTGCTTAGTGATATGCTCCAAAACCCTCAACTATCTTCCCACATCCACATATGACCTAAACCAAAAGTCAAACTCGGCCCCACCGATTCTTTCTATCCGGCGCCACCGAGTTTTAAATGTCCTAGCCACTGCCACAAACCCTAGCAAATCGGTTTCACCGATAGGGATCTCGGTCTCACCGAGATGGGATTGCAATTTCTCTGTTTCCCTTTGTAACGTTTCGGTCTAACCGAAGTGAGCGATCGGTCCCACCGAGATTGCAATGTAAACTCTCTGTTTCCCTTCCGTAACATTTCGGTCTCACCGAAAAGAGCGAACCGGTCCCACCGAGTTTACCTGACCAACTCTCTGGTTAGCTTATTACCAAAATCGGTCCCACCGAGTTTGTGTAATCCGTCACACCGAGATTACGTTATGCCCGAACCCTAACCATATCGGTCCTATCGAGTTGCATCTCAGTCCCACCGAAAATCCTAACGGTCACTAGGTTTGCTGAATCGGTCCGACCGAGTTTAACCATTCGGTCCCACCGAGTTTGGCAGCTTGTGTGTAACGGTTAGATTTTGTGTGGAGGCTATATATACCCATCCACCCACTCTTCATTCGTAGATAGAGCTACCAGAACATACCAACACTTCCATACACATTTTCTGAGAGAGAACCACCTACACTTGTGTTGAGGTCAAGATATTCCATTCCAACCATATGAATCTTGATCTCTAGCCTTCCCCAAGTTGCTTTCCACTCAAATCTTCTTTCCACCAAATCCAAATCCTGTGAGAGAGAGTTGAGTGTTGGGGAGACTATCATTTGAAGCACAAGAGCAAGGAGTTCATCATCAACACACCATTTGTTACTTCTTGGAGAGTGGTGTCTCCTAGATTGGCTAGGTGTCACTTGGGAGCCTCCGACAAGATTGTGGAGTTGAACCAAGGAGTTTGTAAGGGCAAGGACATCGCCTACTTCGTGAAGATCTACCGCTAGTGAGGCAAGTCCTTCGTGGGCGACAGCCATGATGGAATAGACAAAGTTGCTTCTTCGTGGACCCTTCGTGGGTGGAGCCCTCCATGGACTCACGCAACCGTTACCCTCCGTGGGTTGAAGTCTCCATCAACGTGGATGTACGATAGCACCACCTATCGGAACCACGCCAAAAACATCCGTGTCTCCAATTGCGTTTGAATCCTCCAAACCCTTCCCTTTACATTCTTGCAGGTTGCATGCTTTACTTTCCGCTGCTCATATACTCTTTTGCATGCTTGCTTGAATTGTGTGGAGATTGCTTGACTTGTGCTAAGATAGCTAAAATTTGCCAAGAACTAAAATTGGGAAAAGGCTAGATTTTTATTTGGTCAAGTAGTCTAATCACCCCCCTCTAGACATACTTCCGATCCTACACACGCTCAATTGGGGGAGAAGACTGATACGTCTCCAATGTATCTATAATTTTTGATTGCTCCATGCTATATTATCTACTGTTTTGGACTATATTGGGCTTTATTTTCCACTTTTATATTATTTTTGGGACTAACCTATTAACCGAAGGCCCAACCCAGAATTGATGTTTTTGCCTATTTCAGTGTTTCGAAGAAACGGAATATCAAACTAAGTCCAAACAGAAAAATCCTTTTTGGAACGTGATTTTCTTCCCGAATAAGATCCAGGAGACTTGGACCCTACGCCAAGAAAGCTACAAGGAGGGCACGAGGTAGGGGAGCGCGCCCTACACCCCCAGGCGTGCTCCCACCCTCGTGGGCCCATCGAAGCTCCACCGACGTACTTCTTCCTCCTATATATACCCACGTACCCCCAAACGATCAGAACAGGAGCCAAAAACTTAATTCCACCGCCGCAACTTTCTGTATCCACGAGATCCCATCTTGGGGCTTGTTCCGGAGCTCCGCCGGAGAGGGCCGTCATCACGGAGGGCTTCTACATCATCATAGCCTCTCCGATGAAGTGTGAGTAGTTTACTTCAGACCTTCGGGTCCATAGTTATTAGCTAGATGGCTTCTTTTCTCTTTTTGGATCTCAATACAATGTTCTCCCCCTCTCTTGTGGAGATCTATTTGATGTAATCTTCTTCTTTTGCGGTGTGTTTGTTGAGACCGATGAATTGTGGGTTTATGATCAAGTCTATCTATGAATAATATTTGAATCTTCTCTGAATTCTTTTATGTATGATTGGTTATCTTTGCAAGTCTCTTCGAATTATCCGCTTGGTTTGTCCAACTAGATTGGTAGTTCTTGCCATGGGAGAAGTGCTTAGCTTTGGGTTCGATCTTGCGGTGTCCTTTCGTAGTGACAGAAGGGGCAGCAAGGCACGTATTGTATCGTTGCCATCGAGGATAACAAGATGGGGTTTATTTCATATTGCATGAATTTATCTCTCTACATCATGTCATTTTGCTTAAAGCGTTACTCTGTTTTTAACTTAATACTCTAGATGCATGCTGGATAGCGGTCGATGAGTGGAGTAATAGTAGTAGATGCAAAATCGTTTCGATCTACTTGTCACGGACGTGATGCCTATATACATGATCATGCCTAGATATTCTCATAACTATGCTCAATTCTGTCAATTTCTCAACAGTAATTTGTTCACCCACCGTAGAAAACTTATGCTCTCGAGAGAAGCCACTAGTGAAACCTATGCCCCCCGGGTCTATTCTCACCATATCAATCTCCATCACTTTAATCTTACTTTGTTTTTACTTTGCCTTTTACTTTTCACTTTGCATCTTTATATCAAAAATACCAAAAATATTATCTCTATTAGATCTCACTCTCGTAAGAGACCGTGAAGGGATTGACAACCCCTAATCGCGTTGGTTGCGAGTTGCTATCGATTTGTGCAGGTACGATGGACTTGAGCGTGGCCTCCTACTGGATTGATACCTTGGTTCTCAAAAACTGAGGGAAATACTTACGCTACTCTGCTGCATCATCCTCTCCTCTTCGGGGAAAACCAACGCAAGCTCAAGAGGTAGCAAGAAGAATTTCTGGCGCCGTTGCCGGGGAGTCTACGCAAAAAGTCAACATACCAAGTACCCATCACAATCCCTATCTCTCGCATTACATTAGTTGCCATTTGCCTCTCGTTTTCCTCTCCCCCACTTCACCCTTTCCGTTTTATTCGCCCTCTCTTTTCCGTTCGCTTCTTTCTCGCTTCCCTTTTGTTTGCTCGTGTTGCCATGTGCCTTCTTTTTGCTTGCATCTTCGCTTGCTAAAAGTTTATGGATCCTCATCCACTTGCTAATCTCTTTAAGAGATCTAATTATGATGAACCTATTGCTAGTGAATTGAGTGCACTAGATTATCTTTATAAGGTTTTGCCTGAATTTCGTGAATCTAAAAATTGTGATGAAGTACCTTATGAAGCGATTCACGATAGATCTTTGAATAAAAAGCATGATTGCAATTATTTTTCTATAAATTATATTGATGTCAATTGTGCTAAAAATATGCAAAACCCTAAGCTTGGGGATGCTAGTTTTGCTATGTCCTCTACTTGTTGCAATGATCATGATTGGGGTGATAGTTCCTCTTATGATCTTGAAAATTTATTTAATCCCCATGATGAATATGAGATTGATAATATTGTTTGCAATAATATTGAAAGTGGGTTTGGAAGAGTGTCAACTTTAGATCCCACATATTTGGAGAATATTCAATCTTATGAAATTTTTGATAAAAGTGGGTTTGGAGAGGTCATGACTTTAGTTAATGTTAATCCCTCTATTTCGGAAGAGTGTCAACTTTGCATGCATGTGGATCGTGTTGAAAATATTTTATGTGATAGCTATTTTCTTGAATTTTCTTATGATTCCACATGTAATCATTATGAGAGAGGAAAATATGGTCATAAAAATTTTCATGATAATAAATTACCTCTCGTTATGTTGAGATTGCTATGGTTTCTTTCTGCTTCCTTGCATATGCTAGTTTTTGCTTGCCTTGATAATTTGTTTGCCTATAAGATTCCTATGCATAGGAAGTATGTTAGACTTAGATGTGGTTGTTAGCTTTTTTATGATGCTCTCTTTGTGCTTCAATTCTTGTCTTTTATGTGAGCATCATTGAAATCTCAATGCCTAGCTAGGGGCGTTAAACGACAGCGCTTATTGGGAGGCAACCCAATTTTATTTTTAGTTTTTTGTGTTTTCCTTATGTTAGGGAATAAATAACCCATCTACGTTCTGTTTGGATGTGGTTTTATGTTTTAATTAGTGTTTGTGCCAAGCTAGACCTATTGGATCTTCTTGGATGATAGTTATTTGATCTTCCTGTAATTTCCAGAAACTTTGCGTTCAGTGACAGAATTATTAAAAATCATAAGAACATGATAAAATACTGATTCCAATTGATGCTGGTCAATAAAAAAAATTTCTAGGTCATCTAATTTTGGTAGATTTTTTGGAGTTCCAGAAGTTTACGTTAGTTACAGATTACTACAGACTGTTCTGTTTTTGACAGATTCTGTTTTTCGTGTGTTGTTTGCTTATTTTGATGAATCTATGGTTAGTAAAATAGTTTATAATCCGTAGAGAAGTTGGAATACAGTAGGTTTAACACCAAAATAAATAAATAATGAGTTCATTACAGTACCTTGAAGTGGTTTTATGTTTTCTTTCTCTAACGGAGCTCACGAGATTTCTATTGAGTTTTGTGTTGTGAAGTTTTCAAGTTTTGGGTGAATTCTTTTGATGGATTATAGAACAAGGAGTGGCAAGAGCCTAAGCTTGGGGATTCCCATGGCACCCCCAAGATAATCCAAGGACACCAAAAAGTCAAAGCTTGGGGATGCCCCGGAAGGCATCCCCTCTTTTGTCCACTTTCATCGGTAATTTACTTGGAGCTATATTTTTATTCACCAACATGATATGTGTTTTGCTTGGAGCGTCTTGTATTATTTGTGTCTTTGTTTGTTAGTATGCCACAATCATCCTTGCTGTACACACCTTTTGAGAGAGTCATCTATGAATTAAAATTTGTTATAATACTCTTTGTGCTTCACTTATATCTTTTGAGCTATGTAGTTTTGCTCTGTGTGCTTCACTTATATCTTTTGCGCGTTATAATTTTGCTCTATGTGCTTCACTTAGATCTTTTAGAGCATGGTGGTGGTTTGTTTTAAAGAAACTATTGATCTCTCATGCTTCACTTAAATTACTTTGAGAGTCGTAATAGCATGGTAAATTGCTTAATATTAATATGCTTGGTATTCATGATTTGCGGAATTTTCTTTTGATGTGTTGAATACTAAGAAAAGATTGAAGCATGATAATTGTTTTCAGATATGGAGATGATAATATTAGAGTCATGCTAGTGGAAGTAGTTTTGAATTTAAAGAATACTTGCGTTGAAGTTTGTGATTCCCGTAGCATGCACATATGGTGAATCGTTATGTAACGAAGTCGGAGCATGAAGTGTTTATTGATTGTCCTCCTTATGAGTGGCGGTCGGGGACGAGCGATGGTATTTTCCTACCAATCTATCCCCCTAGGAGCATGCGCGTAATACTTTGCTTTGATAACTTCTAAATTTTTGCAACAAGTATATGAGTTCTTTATGACTAATGTTGAGTCCATGGATTATATGCACTTTTTCCCGTCCTTCCACCATTGCTAGCCTCTCTAATACCACGCACTTTTCGCCGGTATCACACACCCACCATATATCTTCCTCAAAACAGCCACCATACCTACCTATCATGGCATTTCCATAGCCATTCCGAGATATATTACCATGCAACTTTCCACCGTTCCGTTTATTATGACACGCTCCATCATTGTCATATTGCTAGCATGATCATGTAGTTGACATCGTATTTGTGGCAAAGCCACCATTCATAATTCTTTCATACATGTCACTCTTGATTCATTGCATATTCCGGTACCCCGCCGGAGGCATTCATATAGAGTCATATCTTGTTCTAAGTATCGAGTTGTAATTGTTGAGTTGTAAGAAAAATAAAAGTGTGATGATCATCATTTTTAGAGCATTGTCCCAAGTGAGGAAAGAATGATGGAGACCATGATTCCCCCACAAGTCGGGATGAGACTCCGGACGAAAAAAAAGAGGCCATAAAAAAAGAAAAGAGAAAAGGCCCAAATAAAAAAATAAAAAAATGAGAGAAAAAGAGAGAAGGGACAATGTTACTATCCTTTTACCACACTTGTGCTTCAAAGTAGCACCATGATCTCCATGATAGAGAGTCTCCTATGTTGTCACTTTCATATACTAGTGGGAATTTTTCATTATAGAACTTGGCTTGTATATTACAATGATGGGCTTCCTCAAAATGCCCTAGGTCTTCGTGAGCAAGCGAGTTGGATGCACACCCACTTAGTTTCTTTTGTTGAGCTTTCATATACTTATAGCTCTAGTGCATCTGTTGCATGGCAATCCCTACTCACTCACATTGATATCTATTAATGGGCATCTCCATAGCCCGTTGATAAACCTAGTTGATGTGAGACTATCTTCCCCTCTTTTTGTCTTCTCCACAACCACCGTTCTATTCCACATATAGTGCTATATCCATGGCTCACGCTCATGTATTGCGTGAAGGTTGAAAAAGTTTTGAAAATGTTAAAGTATGAAACAATTGGTTGGCTTGTCATCGGGGTTGTGCATGATTTAAATACTTTGTGTGGTGAAGATGGAGCATAGCCAGACTATATGAATTTCTAGGGATAACTTTCTTTGGCCATGTTATTTTGAGAAGACATAATTGCTTTATTAGTATGCTTGAAGTATTATTATTTTTATGTCAATATGAACTTTTGTCTTGAATCTTTCGAATCTGAATATTCATACCACAATTAAGAAATTTTGCATTGAAATTATGCCAAGTAGCACTCCACATCAAAAATTCTCTTTTTATCATTTACCTACTCGAGGACGAGCAGGAATTAAGCTTGGGGATGCCTGATACGTCTCCAACGTATCTATAATTTTTGATTGCTCCATGCTATATTATCTACTGTTTTGGACTATATTGGGCTTTATTTTCCACTTTTATATTATTTTTGGGACTAACCTATTAACCGGAGGCCCAGCCCAGAATTGCTGTTTTTTTTGCCTATTTCAGTGTTTTGAAGAAACGGAATATCAAACGGAGTCCAAACAGAAAAATCCTTTTTGGAACGTGATTTTCTTCCCGAATAAGATCCAGGAGACTTGGACCCTACGCCAAGAAAGCTCCGAGGAGGGCACGAGGTAGGGGGCGCGCCTGGGAACGTGATTTTCTTCCCGAATAAGATCCAGGAGACTTGGACCCTACGCCAAGAAAGCTCCGAGGAGGGCACGAGGTAGGGGGCGCGCCCTACACCCCCAGGCGCGCCCCCACCCTCGTGGGCCCACCGAAGCTCCACCGACGTACTTCTTCCTCCTATATATACCCACGTACCCCCAAACGATCAGAACAGGAGCCAAAAACCTAATTCCACCGCCGCAACTTTCTGTATCCACGAGATCCCATCTTGGGACCTGTTCCGGAGCTCCGCCGGAGAGGGCCGTCATCACGGAGGGCTTCTACATCATCATAGCCTCTCCGATGAAGTGTGGGTAGTTTACTTCAGACCTTCGGGTCCATAGTTATTAGCTAGATGGCTTCTTCTCTCTATTTGGATCTCAATACAATGTTCCCCCCTCTCTTGTGGAGATCTATTTGATGTAATCTTCTTCTTTTGCGGTGTGTTTGTTGAGACCGATGAATTGTGGGTTTATGATCAAGTCTATCTATGAATAATATTTGAATCTTCTCTGAATTCTTTTATGTATGATTGGTTATCTTTGCAAGTCTCTTCGAATTATCCGTTTGGTTTGGCCAACTAGATTGGTAGTTCTTTCCATGGGAGAAGTGCTTAGCTTTGGGTTCAATCTTGCGGTGTCCTTTCCCAGTGACAGAAGGGGCAGCAAGGCACGTATTGTATCGTTGCCATCGAGGATAACAAGATGGGGTTTATTTCATATTACATGAATTTATCTCTCTACATCATGTCATCTTGCCTAAAGCGTTACTCTATTTTTAACTTAATACTCTAGATGCATGCTGGATAGCGGTCGATGAGTGGAGTAATAGTAGTAGTGTTGGGGAATGTTGCAGAAAACCAAAATTTTCCTACGGTTTCACCAAGATCTATCTATGAGTTCATCTAGCAACGAGTGATCGTATGCATCTACATACCTTTGTAGATTGCGAGCGGAAGCATTCACTAGAACGTGGATGATGGAGTCGTTCTCGCCGTGATCCAAATCATCGATGACCAAGTGCCGAACGGACGGCACCTCCACGTTCAACACACGTACAGAGCGAATGACGTCTCCTCCTTCTTGATCCAGCAAGGGGGAAGGAGAGGTTGATGAAGATCCAGCAGCACGACGGCGTGGTGGTGGATGCAGCAGTCATCGCAGCAGGGCTTCGCCGAGCTTCTACGAGAGAGAGAGGTGTAGCAGGGAGAGGGAGGCGCCAAAGCATCAGGATGCGGCTGCCCCTCCCTCCCCCCTTTATATAGGCCCCCTGGGGGGGCGCCGGCCCTGGAGATCCCATCTCCCAAGGGGGCGGCGGCTAGGGGGGTGGAGTAACCCCAAAGGCAAGTGGGGCGCCCCCACCCTAGGGTTTCAACCCTAGGCGCAGGGGGTGGGCCAAGGGGGGCGCACCAGCCCACTATGGGCTGGTTCCCCTCCCCACTTCAGCCCATGGGGCCCTCCAGGATGGGTGGCCCCACCCGGTGGACCCCCGGGACCCATCTGGTGGTCCCGGTACAATACCAATGACCCCGAATTCTCCCGATGGCCGAAACTGCACTTCCTATATATAATTCTTCACCTCCGGACCATTCCAAAACTCCTCATGACGTCCAGGATCTCATCTGGGACTCCGAACAACTTTCGGATTACTGCATACTTATCTCTATACAACCCTAGCGTCACCGAACCTTAAGTGTGTAGACCCTACGGGTTCGGGAGACACGTAGACATGACCGAGACAGCTCTCCGGCCAATAACCAACAGCGGGATCTGGATACCCATGTTGGCTCCCACATGCTCCTCGATGATCTCATCGGATGAACCACGATGTCGAGGATTCAAGCAACCCCGTATACAATTCCCTTTGTCAATCGGTATTTTACTTGCCCGAGATTCGATCGTCGGTATCCCAATACTTTGTTCAATCTCGTTGCCTGCAAGTCACTTTACTCGTACCATAATGCATGATCCCATGATCAAACACTTTGATCACATTGAGCTCATTATGATGATGCATTATCGAGTGGGCCCAGTGATACCTCTCCGTCATACGGAGTGAGAAATCCCAGTCTCGATCCGTGTCAACCCAACAGACACTTTTGGAGATACCCGTAGTATACCTTTATAGTCACCCAATTACGTTGTGACGTTTGGCACACCCAAAGCACTCCTACGGTATCCGAGAGTTACACGATCTCATGGTCTAAGGAAAAGATACTTGACATTGGAAAAGCTCTAGCAAATGAATTATACGATCTTGTGCTATGCTTAGGATTGGGTCTTGTCCATCACATCATTCTCCTAATGATGTGATCTCGTTACCAATGACATCCAATGTCCATAGTCAGGAAACCATGACTATCTATTGATCAACGAGCTAGTCAACTAGAGGCTTACTAGGGACATGTTGGTGTCTATGTATTCACACATGTATTACGATTTCCGGATAACACAATTATAGCATGAATAAAAGACAATTATCATGAACATGGAAATATAATAATAATCCTTTTATTATTGCCTCTAGGGCATATTTCCAACAGTCTCCCACTTGCACTAGAGTCAATAATCTAGTTACATTGTGATGAATCGAACACCCATAGAGTTCTGGTGTTGATCATGTTTTGCTCTAGGGAGAGGTTTAGTCAATGAATCTGCGACATTCAGATCCGTATGTACTTTGCAAATTTCTATGTCTCCATCTTGAACATTTTCACGAATGGAGTTGAAGCGACGCTTGATGTGCCTGGTCTTCTTGTGAAACCTGGGCTCCTTGGCAAGTGCAATAGCTCCAGTGTTGTCACAGAAGAGTTTGATCGGCCCCGACGCATTGGGTATGACTCCTATGTCGGTGATGAACTCCTTCACCCAAATTGCTTCATGCGCTGCCTCCGAGGCTGCCATGTACTCCGCTTCACATGTAGATCCCGCCACGACGCTCTGCTTGCAGCTGCACCAGCTTACTGCTCCACCATTCAATATATACACGTATCCGGTTTTTGACTTAGAGTCATCCAGATCTGTGTCGAAGCTAGCGTCGACGTAACCCTTTACGACGAGCTCTTCGTCACCCCCATAAATGAGAAACATGTCCTTAGTCCTTTTCAGGTACTTCAGGATATTCTTGACCACTTTCCAGTGTTCCTTGCCGGGATTACTTTGGTACCTTCCTACCAAACTTACGACAAGGTTTACATCAGGTCTGGTACACAACATGGCATACATAATAGACCCTATGGCTGAGGCATAGGGGATGACACTCATCTCTTCTATATCTTCTGTCGTGGTCGGGCATTGAGCTGAGCTCAATTTCACACCTTGCAACACAGGCAAGAACCCCTTCTTAGACTGATCCATATTGAACTTCTTCAATATCTTATCAAGGTATGTGCTTTGTGAAAGACCTATGAGGCGTCTTGATCTATCTCTATAGATCTTGATGCCTAATATATAAGCATCTTCTCCAAGGTCCTTCATTGAAAAACTCTTATTCAAGTAGGCCTTGATGCTGTCCAAAAGTTCTATATCATTTCCCATCAAAAGTATATCATCTACATATAATATGAGAAATGCTACAGAGCTCCCACTCACTTGTAAACGCAGGCTTCTCCATAAGTCTGCATAAACCCAAACGCTTTGATCATCTCATCAAAGCGAATGTTCCAACTCCGAGATGCTTGCACCAACCCATAAATGGATCGCTGGAGCTTGCATACCTTGTTAGCATTCTTAGGGTCGACAAAACCTTCCGACTGCATCATATACAGTTCTTCCTTAAGATAACCATTAAGGAATGCCGTTTTGACGCCCATTTGCCATATCTCATAATCATAGTATGCGGCAATTGCTAACATGATTCGAACGGACTTCAGCTTCGCTATGGGAGAGAAAGTCTCATCGTAGTCAACCCCTTGAACTTGCCGATAACCCTTAGCGACAAGTCGAGCTTTATAGATGGTAACATTACCATCGGAATCCGTCTTCTTCTTAAAGATACATTTGTTTTCTATCGCTCGCCGATCATCGGGCAAGTCTGTCAAAGTCCAAACTTTGTTTTCATACATGGATCCTATCTCGGATTGCATGGCTTCAAGCCATTTGTTGGAATCTGGGACCGCCATTGCTTCTTCATAGTTCGAAGGTTCACCGTTGTCTAACAACATGATTTCTAGGACAGGGTTGCCGTACCACTCTGGTGCGGAACGTGTCCTTGTGGACTTACGAAGTTTAGTAGTAACTTGATCTGAAGTTTCATGATCATCATCATTAACCTCCTCTCTAATCGGTGGAGGCACCACAGAAATATTTTCTTGAGTTGCGCTACTCTCCGGTTCAAGAGGTAATACTTCATCAAGTTCCACTTTCCTCCCACTTACTTCTTTCGAAAGAAACTCTTTCTCCAGAAAGGATCCGTTCTTGGCAACAAAGATCTTGCCTTCGGATCTTAGGTAGAAGGTATACCCAATGGTTTTCTTAGGGTATCCTATGAAGACGCATTTTTCCGACTTGGGTTCGAGCTTTTCAGGTTGAAGTTTCTTGACATAAGCATCGCATCCCCAAACTTTTAGAAACGGCAGCTTAGGTTTCTTCCCAAACCATAATTCATACGGTGTCGTCTCAACGGATTTAGACGGTGCCCTATTTAAAGTGAATGTAGCTGTCTCTAGAGCGTATCCCCAAAATGGTAGCAGTAAATCAGTAAGAGACATCATAGATCGCACCATATCCAATAGAGTGCGATTACGACGTTCGGACACACCGTTATGTTGAGGTGTTCCAAGCGGCGTGAGTTGTGAAACAATTCCACATTTCCTTAAGTGTGTGCCAAATTCGTGACTTAAATATTCTCCTCCATGATCTGATCGGAAGAACTTTATTTTTCGGTCACGTTGATTCTCTACCTTTCTGAAATTCCTTGAACTTTTCAAAGGTCTCAGACTTGTGTTTCATCAAGTAGACATACCCATATCTACTCAAGTCATCAGTAAGAGTGAGAACATAACGATATCCTCCGCGAGCCTCAACACTCATTGGACCGCACACATCAGTATGTATGATTTCCAATAAGTTGGTTGCTCGCTCCATTGTTCCGGAGAACGGAGTCTTGGTCATTTTGCCCATGAGGCATGGTGCATGTGTCAAATGATTCATAATCGAGAGACTCTAAAAGTCCATCAGCATGGAGCTTCTTCGTGCGCTTGACACCAATGTGACCAAGGCGGCAGTGCCACAAGTATGTGGGACTATCGTTATCAATTTTACATCTTTTGGTATTCACACTATGAATATGTGTAACATCACGTACGAGATTCATTAAGAATAAACCATTGACCATCGGAGCATGACCATAAAACATATCACTCATATAAATAGAACAACCATTATTCTCGGATTTAAATGAGTAGCCATCTCGTATTAAACGAGATCCAGATACAATGTTCATGATCAAACTTGGCACTAAATAACAATTATTGAGGTTTAAAACTAATCCCGTAGGTAAATGTAGAGGTAGCGTGCCGACGGCGATCACATCGACCTTGGAACCATTCCCGACGCGCATCGTCACCTCGTCCTTCGCCAGTCTCCGCTTATTCCGCAGCTCCTGCTTTGAGTTACAAATATGAGCAACAACACCGGTATCAAATACCCAGGAGCTACTACAAGCACTGGTAAGGTGCACATCAATTACATGTATATCACATATACCTTTAGTGTTGCCGGCCTTCTTGTCCGCTAAGTATTTGGGGCAGTTCCGCTTCCAGTGACCCTTCCCTTTGCAATAAAAGCACTCAGTCTCAGGCTTGGGTCCATGCTTTGACTTCTTCCCGGCAACTTGCTTACCGGGCGCGGCAACATCCTTGCCGTCCTTCTTGAAGTTCTTATTACCCTTGCCCTTCCTGAACTTGGTGGTTTTATTGACCATCAACACTTGATGTTCCTTTTTGATTTCTACCTCCGCTGATTTCAGCATAGCAAATACCTCAGGAATGGTCTTTTCCATCCCCTGCATATTGTAGTTCATCACAAAGCTCTTGTAGCTAGGCGGGAGCGACTGAAGGATTCTGTCAATGACCGCCTCGTCTGGGAGGTTAATCTCCAGCTGAGTCAAGCGGTTGTGCAACCCAGACATCTTGAGTATGTGTTCACTGACAGAACTATTTTCCTCCATCTTACAACTGTAGAACTTGTCGGAGACTTCATATCTCTCGACCCGGGCATGAGCTTGGAAAACCATTTTCAGCTCTTCGAACATCTCATATGCTCCGTGTTGCTCAAAACGCTTTTGGAGCCCTGGTTCTAAGCTGTAAAGCATGCCGCACTGAACGCGGGAGTAATCATCAGCACGCTGCTGCCAAGCGTTCATAACGTCTTGGTTCTCTGGGATGGGTGCTTCACCTAGTGGTGCTTCTAGGACATATTGTTTCCTGGCAGCTATGAGGATGATCCTCAGGTTCCGGACCCAGTCCGTATAGTTGCTGCCATCGTCTTTCAGCTTGGTTTTCTCTAGGAACGCGTTGAAGTTGAAGTTGACATTAGCGTTGGCCATTTGATCTACAAGACATTTATGCAAAGTTTATTTAGACTAAGTTCATGATAATTTAAGTTCATCTAATCAAATTATATAATGAACTCCCACTCAGATTAGACATCCCTCTAGTCATCTAAGTGAAACATGATCCGACTCGACTAGGCCGTGTCCGATCATCACGTGAGACGGACTAGTCATCATCGGTGAACATCTCCATGTTGATCGTATCTTCCATACGACTCATGTTCGACCTTTCGGTCTCTTGTGTTTCGAGGCCATGTCTGTACATGCTAGGCTCGTCAAGTTAACCTAAGTGTTTGCATGTGTAAATCTGTCTTACACCCGTTGTATGTGAACGTTGGAATCTATCACACCCGATCATCACGTGGTGCTTCAAAACAACGAACTGTCGCAACGGCGCACAGTTAGGGGGAACACTTTCTTGAAATTGTTATGAGGGATCATCTTATTTACTACCGTCTTTCTAAGTAAACAAGATGCAAGAACATGATAAACATCACATGCAATCAAATAATAATAGTGACATGATATGGCCAATATCATATAGCTCCTTGATCTCCATCTTGGGGCTCCATGATCATCTTGTCACCGGCATGACACCATGATCTCCATCATCGTGTCTCCATGAAGTTGCTCGCCAACTATTACTTCTACTACTACGGCTAACACATTTAGCAATAAAGTAAAGTAATTTACATGGCGTTTCTCAATGACACGCAGGTCAGACAAAAAATAAAGACAACTCCTATGGCTCCTACCGGTTGTCATACTCATCGACATGCAAGTCATGATTCCTATTACATGAACATGATCTCATACATCACATATATATCATTCATCATTCATCACAACTTTGGCCATATCACATCACAAAACACTTGCTGCAAAAACAAGTTAGACGTCCTCTAATGGTTGTTGCAAGTTTTACGTGGCTGCAATAGGGTTCTAGCAAGAACGTTTTCTTACCTACGTTAAAGCCACAACGTGATTTGTCAACTTCTATTTACCCTTCACAAGGACCCTTTTCGTCGAATCCGCTCCAACTAAAGTGGGAGAGACAGACACCCGCCAGCCACCTTATGCAACTAGTGCATGTTTGTCGGTGGAACCGGTCTCACATAAGCGTACGTGTAAGGTTGGTCCGGGTCGCTTCATCCCACAATACCGCTGAAGCAAAATAAGACTAGTAGCGGCAAGAAAGTTGACAACATCTACGCCCACAACAAATTGTGTTCTACTCGTGCAAAGAGAACTACGCATAGACCTAGCTCTGATACCACTGTTGGGGAACGTTGCAGGAAACAAAAAAATTTCTATGATTTCACCAAGATCCATCTATGAGTTCATCTAGCAACGAGTGATCGGATGCATCTACATACCTTTGTAGAACGCGAGCGGAAGCGTTCACTAGAACGTGGATGATGGAGTCGTACTCGCCGTGATCCAAATCACCGATGACCAAGTGCCGAACGGACGACACCTCCGCGTTCAACACACGTACGGAGCGGATGACGTCTCCTCCTTCTTGATCCAGCAAGGGGAAGGAGAGGTTGATGAAGATCCAGCAGCACGACGACGTGGTGGTGGATGCAGCAGTCACCGCAGCAGGGCTTCGCCGAGCTTCTACGAGAGAGAGAGGTGTAGCAGGGAGAGGGAGGCGCCAAAGCATCAGGGTGCAGCTGCCCCTCCCTCCCCCCTTTATATAGGCCCCCTGGGGGGCGCCGGCCCTGGAGATTCCATCTCCCAAGGGGGCGGCGGTCAGGGGGGTGGAGTACCCCCAAAGGCAAGTGGGGCGCCCCCCCCACCCTAGGGTTTCAACCCTAGGCGCAGGGGGTGGGCCAAGGGGGGCGCACCAGCCCACTATGGGCTGGTTCCCCTCCCCACTTCAGCCCATGGGGCCCTCCGGGATGGGTGGTCCCACCCGGTGGACCCCCGGGACCCATCCGGTGGTCCCGGTACAATACCGATGACCCCGAATTCTCCCGATGGCCGAAACTGCACTTCCTATATATAATTCTTCACCTCCGGACCATTCCGAAACTCCTCGTGACGTCCAGGATCTCATCCAGGACTCCGAACAACTTTCGGATTACTGCATACTTATCTCTATACAACCCTAGCGTCACCGAACCTTAAGTGTGTAGACCCTACGGGTTCGGGAGACACGTAGACATGATCGAGACAGCTCTCCGGCCAATAACCAACAGCGGGATCTGGATACCCATGTTGGCTCCCACATGCTCCTCGATGATCTCATCGGATGAACCACGATGTCGAGGATTCAAGCAACCCCATATATAATTCCCTTTGTCAATCGGTATTTTACTTGCCCGAGATTCGATCGTCGGTATCCCAATACCTTGTTCAATCTCGCTGCCTGCAAGTCACTTTACTCGTACCGTAATGCATGATCCCTTGATCAAACACTTTGATCACATTGAGCTCATTATGATGATGCATTATCGAGTGGGCCCAATGATACCTCTCCGTCATACGGAGTGACAAATCCCAGTCTCGATCCGTGTCAACCCAACAGACACTTTTGGAGATACCCGTAGTATACCTTTATAGTCACCCAATTACGTTGTGATGTTTGGCACACCCAAAGCACTCCTACGGTATCCGGGAGTTACACATCTCATGGTCTAAGGAAAAGATACTTGACATTGGAAAAGCTCTAGCAAACGAATTATACGATCTTGTGCTATGCTTAGGATTGGGTCTTGTCCATCACATCATTCTCCTAATGATGTGATCTCGTTACCAATGACATCCAATGTCCATAGTCAGGAAACCATGACTATCTATTGATCAACGAGCTAGTCAACTAGAGGCTTACTAGGGACATGTTGGTGTCTATGTATTCACACATGTATTGCGATTTTCGGATAACACAATTATAGCATGAATAAAAGACAATTATCATGAACATGGAAATATAATAATAATCCTTTTATTATTTCCTCTAGGGCATATTTCCAACAAGTAGATGCAGAATCGTTTCGATCTACTTGTCACGGAAGTGATGCCTATATACATGATCATGCCTAGATATTCTCATAACTATGCTCAATTCTGTCAATTGCTCAACAGTAATTTGTTCACCCACCGTAGAAAACTTATGCTCTCGGGAGAAGCCACTAGTGAAACCTATGGCCGCCGGGTCTATTCTCACCATATCAATCTCCATCACTTTAATCTTGCTTTGTTTTTACTTTGCCTTTTACTTTTCATTTTGTATCTTTATATAAAAAATACCAAAAATATTATCTCTATTAGATCTAACTCTCGTATGAGACCGTGAAGGGATTGACAACCCCTAATCGCGTTGGTTGCGAGTTGCTATCAATTTGTGCAGGTACGAGGGACTTGAGCGTGGCCTCCTACTGGATTGATACCTTGGTTCTCAAAAACTGAGGGAAATACTTACGCTACTCTGCTGCATCATCCTCTCCTCTTCGGGGAAAACCAATGCAAGCTCAAGAGGTAGCAAAGACCCACTCAAGTTAATAATTTTGCATATACCATCACACATAGAGCGAGAATGGATAGATATGATTCAAATGACTAATTCATACCTTTTCACTTGCAAAATCCAGATGCAGGTCACTTACGGAAGGAACATTAGCAAGGAGCTGACTTAACTCAACGGTCTTTTGCAAACGGACGACAGATTTCATAATTGTGAGCTTCAGAAGCTGTGGTACAAAAAGAAAATACAGGAAATCTTCATAAGAGTACCAACTATTATAGCACACCCTTTGGAGTTTTGGTAGATATGTCAGTTCAATTCTTTCAAATTTCCCCTGGTCGACCACGAACTCAACAAGTTGAGCTTGTTCTACTTGCAACACGGAATAGATCCCTGAGTCGCAACTGGTTAAACGCAAGGACTCCAAAAGCTTGAAAGTGCTGAGGATGCTGGGGATGTCGTGTTCACCAAACCTCATAGTGCGCAGCCACAGGCGCCTAAGGCCAACAAATGCATCTGGACAAGCACCGATAAGATCATTGAACTGCTTACCAAAGCGGAGGAAATCCGCAGAAGAGCAGATCTTACGAGCCTTCTCTGTTGTGATCTGAAATTCAGCCGCGGCAACTTTCTGGGTTGACATGGCGCGGGCAACAGATCTGCAAATGGTGAGAGAGTCGTGCTGCGTCAAGACAAATCTGATTTCGAGTTTGGTGATGGTGATATCCGGGCACCTTGTTCTCAAGATGTTATCAGTCACATGAGCCACAACTCGTTGGTTCGGAGGCATTCACCAAGACGGAAAACACGAGCTTTATCATGGCGGCCTGGAATGGAACCAGCACTTAGAGCAACTCAAACGGGCCGACCCAAACGGATGGCGCATTTGTCTGCTTTTTGTCCGTTTGGGTTGGCGCCTGCCCGGCGTCTGCCCAGTTTTGCATTTGGGTCGGCAGTGCGCCCAACGCGCCGACCCATATGTGCTGGCGTGGCCGGCTGGCCGCCCAATTGTACATTGATTTGCATTCAACATATTATCAAATGAAAATGTTTAGTCTGGCCGCCCAAATAAATAGTATAGTTTTACAGGCCAAATACAAATAAAAATGTTTCACATAGTTTTGCAAACGAATAAAAGAAGATACATCTATTGGTTGCCAACATGAGCCCACATATACTCAACCAAATCATTTTGCAGTTGCACATGAGTTTCCCAATCACGCATGTCTTCATGAAATTGAGCGAATGCTACCTCTTGAGCTTGCGTTGGTTTTCCCCGAAGAGGAGAGGATGATGCAGCAGAGTAGCGTAAGTATTTCCCTCAGTTTTTGAGAACCAAGGTATCAATCCAGTAGGAGGCCACGCTCAAGTCCCTCGCTCGTACCTGCACAAATCCATAGCAACTCGCAACCAACGGGGTTGTCAATCCCTTCACAGTAACTTACGAGAGTGAGATCTGATAGAGATAATATTTTTGGTATTTTTGGTATAAAGATGCAAAGTGAAAAGTAAAAGGCAAAGTAAAAAGCAAAACAAGATTAAAGTTATGGAGATTGATGTGATGAGAATAGACCCGGGGGCCATAGGTTTCACTAGTGGCTTCTCTCAAGAGCATAAGTTTTCTACGGTGGGTGAACAAATTACTGTTGAGAAATTGACAGAATTGAGCATAGTTATGAGAATATCTAGGCATGATCATGTATATAGGCATCAGGTACGTGACAAGTAGATCGAAACGATTCTGCATCTACTACTATTACTCCACTCATCGACCGCTATCCAACATGCATCTAGAGTATTAAGTTAAAAACAGAGTAACGCTTTAAGCAAGATGACATGATGTAGAGAGATAAATTCATGCAATATGAAATAAACCCCATCTTGTCACCCTCGATGGCAACGATACAATACGTGCCTTGCTGCCCCTTCTGTCACTGGGAAAGGACACCGCAAGATCGAACCCAAAGCTAAGCACTTCTCCCATGGCAAGAACTACCAATCTAGTTGGCCAAACCAAACGGATAATTCGAAGAGACTTGCAAAGATAACCAATCATACATAAAAGAATTCAGAGAAGATTCAAATATTATTCATAGATAGACTTGATCATAAACCCACAATTCATCGCTCTCAACAAACACACCGCAAAAAGAAGAAGATTACATCGAATAGATCTCCACAAGAGAGGGGGAGAACATTGTATTGAGATCCAAAAAGAGAGAAGAAGCCATCTAGCTAATAACTATGGACCCGAAGGTCTGAGGTAAACTACTCACACTTCATCGGAGAGGCTATGACGATGTAGAAGCCCTCCGTGATGACGGCTGATACGTCTCCAACGTATCTATAATTTTTGATTGCTCCATGCTACTTTATCTACTGTTTTGGACTATATTGGGCTTTATTTTCCACTTTTATATTATTTTTGGGACTAACCTATTAACCGGAGGCCCAGCCCAGAATTGCTGTTTTTTTGCCTATTTCAGTATTTCGAGAAAACAGAATATGAAACGGAGTCCAAACGGAATGAAACCTTCGGGAACGTGATCTTCTCACCAAACGTGATCCAGGAGACTTGGACCCTTCTCCAAGAAGTTTCCAGGGAGGTCACGAGGGTGGAGGGCGCGCCCCCCTGGGCGCGCCCCCCTACCTCGTGGGCCCCTTGGAGCTCCACCGATGTGCTCCTTCCTCCTATATATACCTACGTACCCCCATTAGACCAGAGACGGAGCCAAAAACCTAATTCCACCGCCGCAACTTCCTGTATCCACGAGATCCCATCTTGGGGCCTGTTCCGGAGCTCCGCCGGAGAGGGCATCCATCACGGAGGGCTTCTACATCAACACCATAGCCCTTCCGATGAAGTGTGAGTAGTTTACTTTAGACCTTCGGGTCCATAGCTAGTAGCTAGA
Source organism: Aegilops umbellulata (assembly GCA_032464435.1). Classification (NCBI taxonomy): domain Eukaryota; kingdom Viridiplantae; phylum Streptophyta; class Magnoliopsida; order Poales; family Poaceae; genus Aegilops; species Aegilops umbellulata. The sequence continues at coordinate 475,443,170 of CP136056.1, read as the reverse complement.
TGGCTTCTTCTCTCTTTTTGGATCTCAATACAATGTTCTCCCCCTCTCTCGTGGAGATCTATTCGATGTAATCTTCTTTTTGCGGTGTGTTTGTTGAGACCGATGAATTGTGGGTTTATGATCCAACTTATCTATGAATAATATTTGAATCTTCTCTGAATTATTTTATGTATGAGTGAGTTATCTTTGCAAGTCTCTTCTAATTATCCGTTTGGTTTGTCCAACTAGATTGGTACTTCTTGCAATGGGAGAAGTGCTTAGCTTTGGGTTCAATCTTGCGGTGTCCTTACACAGTGACAGAAAGAGTTGCAAGGCACGTATTGTATTGTTGCCATCGAGGATAACAAGATGGGGTATTTATCATATTGCATGAATTTATTCCTCTACATCATGTCATCTTGCTTAAGGCGTTACTCTGTTTTAACTTAATACTCTAGATGCATGCTGGATAGCGGTCGATGAGTGGAGTAATAGTAGTAGATGCAGGCAGGAGTCGGTCTACTTGTCACGGACGTGATGCCTATATACATGATCATACCTAGATAACCTCATAACTATGCTCAGTTCTATCAATTGCTCAACAGTAATTTGTTCACCCATCATAGAATATCTATGCTATTGAGAGAAGCCACTAGTGAAACCTATGGCTCCCGGGTCTATTCTCATCATATCAATCTCCATTACTTTATTTTACTTGTTTTGCTTTTACTTTTCACTTTGCATCTTTATACCAAAAATACCAAAAATATTATCTCTATCAGATCTCACTCTCGTAAGTGACCGTGAAGACAACCCCTAAGCGTTGGTTGCGAGTTGCTACCGTTTTGTGCAGGTACGAGGGACTTGCGCGTGACCTCCTACTGGATTGATACCTTGATTCTCAAAAACTGAGGGAAATACTTACGCTACTATGCTGCATCACCCCCTCCTCTTCGGGGAAAACCAACGCTAGCTCGAGACGTAGCAAGAAGGAGGGCTTCTACAGAAAGTTGGGATCTCGTGCTGAGATCCAAAAAGAGAGAAGAAGCCATCTAGCTACTAGCTATGGACCCGAAGGTCTAAAGTAAACTACTCACACTTCATCGGAAGGGCTATGGTGTTGATGTAGAAGCCCTCCGTGATGGATCCCTCTCCGGCGGAGCTCCGGAACAGGCCCCAAGATGGGATCTCGTGGATACAGAAAGTTGCGGCGGTGGAATTAGGTTTTTGGCTCCTGTTCTGATAATTTGGGGGTACGTGGATATATATAGGAGGAAGAAGTACGTCGGTGGAGCCTCGGTGGGCCCACGAGTGTGGGGGCGCGCCCCCTACCTCGTGCCCACCTCGAAGCTTCCTTGGCGTAGGGTCCAAGTCTCTTGGGTCATATTCGGGAGGAAAATCACGTTCCAGAAAGGATTATTCTGTTTGGACTTCGTTTGATATTCCGTTTCGTCGAAACACTGAAATAGGCAAAAAATAGCAATTCTGGGCTGGGCCTCCGGTTAATAGGTTAGTCCCAAAAATAATATAAAAGTGGAAAATAAAGTCCAATATAGTCCAAAACAGTAGATAATATAGCATGGAGCAATCAAAAATTATAGATACGTTGGAGACGTATCAGTGAACTCCTCAAATGTTGCCGCTACTCCATGCTTAGGCACGCCATTCTCATCCTGAAACTGAAAGCCTTGATCGTATAGACGTTCCGGGCGCTCGTCTTCTACGATCATATTGTGCATGATCACACAAACAGTCATCACCTCCCACAGTTTCTGCGTGCTCCAAGTATTAGCAGGATACCGAACGATGCCCCATTGAGATTGCAAAACACCAAAGGCACGCTCGACATCCTTTCTAGCACTCTCTTGCTCTTGGGCAAATCTTTTCCTTTTCTCTCCGACAGGGTTGGGTATTGTCTTGACAATAGTGGTCCACTGAGGATACATACCGTCACCCAGATAGTACCATTTGTCGTAGTTGTGGCCGTTGACAGTAAAGTTCACCGGTGGGCTGTTGCCTTCGGCAAGCCTAGCAAACACCGGCGAGCGCTGAAGCACGTTGATATCATTGTGTGATCCAGCCATGCCAAAGAAAGAGTGCCAGATCCAGAGATCTTAAGACGCCACGGCCTCTAGTATGACAGTGCAAGCCCTGACATGTCCCTTATACTGCCCTTGCCAAGCAGAGGGGCAGTTCTTCCACTCCCAGTGCATGGTGTCTATACTGTCAAGCATCCCGGGAAAGCTCCTACTGGCATTCATCGCCAACAAACGGGTTGTATCTTCAGCTGTCGGCTCTCTCAAGTACTCAGGGCCAAACACAGCAATAACAGTCTTGCAGAACTTATACAGGGACTCTAGACATGTAGACTCGCTCATACGGACGTACTCGTCAATGAGATCACCGGGCACTCCGTATGCAAGCATTCGGATGGCGGCAGTGCATTTCTGATAAGAGGAGAAACCAATCTTGCCGACGGCATCCTCTTTGCACTCGAAGTATTCATCATAGCCGTCCACTCCCTTTCTAATACGGTTGAAAACATGCCTACTCATACAGAACTGGCGGCGGAATTTGTGATGTTTGAACAACGGGTTTGTTGTATCAAAGTAGTCCTTCCAGAGAAGGAAATGCCCGCTCTCTCGGTTGCGATTCAACGTCGGAAGGTGGGCCGGAATGGAGCCACGGAACAACGGCCGCTGGTTGTTGAGGTGGTGATGGACCAACACGGCAGCCAATATCTCCTCCTCGTCGTCGGACGACGAATCGTCGGAGTCGCAAAGGAAATTGTGGAAAAAGAACTCGTCGGCGGAGTCAATTTCGTACCTTGCAAATTGTCGAACAGCTTGCGGGCGTCGACGAAGGAGACGGCCGGCGAGGGGAGTCGCGGCGCCCACAGACCAGCTAGCTACCCTGCCGGCGTCCGATGAGTGTGACGACGTCCGACGAGCGTGCCGGTCGGATGTGGCAGGGGCGGCGAGGCGGCTTCTTGGTCGCGGGCGGCTGTGCGATGGGGGAAGCGGCGGTGGGAAGCAGTTTGCTCCCCGGCGGCAAAACGGCGGCGGAGGGCGACGGGGGGAGGGGCGGCGTTGCTGGGCAGATGTGGAGGCAGCGGCAGCTGCAAGAGTCGCCGGAAAAAATGGACGGCGGCGTCGACGACGGAGGAGGCGGGCGAGGGTTGCTTGTTGGCCGAGGGGTGAGACGGGAGGCCAATGTGCCACAGACCAGCGAGCCCGAGGACACGAGTAGGCGAGCGCGCGCGCGTCCGTCGCGTGTCCGCGCCGACGCAAATCCAGCTCAAAAATGGACCAAGAATGGGTCGGCCGCGGACGAAAAACGAATGCGCATCCGTTTGGGTCGGCACGTTGGACCGCCTTTTGTGTCCACGCCGATCCGAACGGACGGCCGCGGACGAAATGGGTAGTCCCATTGGAGTTGCTCTTAGGAAGAGCTGTGAGAGCATGGCGGGGAGCTTCAGCATTTGCCTGGATAGGACGCATGCCCTTATAGCATCGAGTGTGTCCACCCTCTCCAGAATGTTGAGCAGAAGGTCATTGGGCAGCTTGCTAATGCCAGCGTTGCGAGTTTCTTCCTGCGTTGGATTTAGCTAGAACAAACAACAAATAATCATCATTTTAGGATGAACCTGACGTGTAGGACAAACATCAATTAGTCAGGCACAAAAGAAACAACACTTACATTCAGGCCGTTTTTGTCCTTCATGGCTGATCGGATCAACAAACTGACCTTATTTCGCCCCGAACGCAGTCAGGCATAATAGCCGAAGTGGAGGTGGTGGCAAGGAAGGGGAGCGATGGTGGCCGGCGGCGGAGGAGAGCGATGGTGGCCGAGCGGACGGCTAGGGTGTGGGCGGGGGCAGTCGCAGGGGACAACGGCAACCGAGGGTAGTGTTGGCCGCAGCGGACGGCTGACGTGCGGCGGAGTGTTACAGAAGGGATGGAGGCGGGGTACTGTGGTGGCCGGCGGCGGAGACCGGGAGAGGGTGGGAGACGGGACGGGTTGCCTTGCCGCAGGGGAACGGCGCCTGCGAATTCACTGGATCGGCTTAGGGTGAATTATCAGCGGCAAGGATTAAAACTGGCCGATCAGTTTCCTTGTCGTGGTCGTATCGCAGTCCGTGTCCGGCCTTCTGTTTTTTCTCGCGTTGTGCACGCCTATATATGACTGCAGTATGCACGTACGAATCCATAGAACCGGGACGAGACAAGCCCCAGAACCGTAAGGCCGGCGGCGCCGACCCGTCTCGACTTCCAGTTCCAAACATGGCGGCCGCCGCATCCGCGTCGCCCTCCGGCAGCGGCCGCAGCACCCCGGCGGCGGGCGCGGGCGCTTGCCCCATCTGCCTCGAAGCCATCGAAGACGAGACCTACCTCGACGCCTGCCTGCACTCGTTCTGCTACAGGTGCATAACCCAGTGGGTGAAGATCGTGGCGAGCAAGCGCGAAGAACCCTTGTCCATGGCGAGGTGCCCCCTCTGCAAGACCGAGAGCGCGTCCATCATCCACGCCTTTGACGGCGAGTCGTTCCAGCAGCATCACATCGAGCACGAGCAGCACCACATCCCAGGGAAGAAGACGAGACACCTCTCAGACGCGCACGCGCTCGTATCACAATTCTACAACACGAGAGAGGTTTCGGTGTCAGACTCAGACAACGAGTCGAGCATACAGCGGTACTGGAAGCAGCGCAGGTACCTCCGGAAGAACGTGTGGCTCGAGCCATGGCTGAGACGGGAGATCCAGGCACTCACGCGGGACGAGGACGTCGACGCCGTGGTCTTCCACGTCCACGGCGTCATCGAGTCTGCCTTGAAACTGCACGCTTCCAAGGAGGCCTCGCCGGAGCATGCAAGGGAAGAGTTCGTGCGTTCGCTGTCCGACGCCGCGAGGCCGTTCCTCCATGGGCGGACGGCGCGGTTCGTCGCGGAGGTGGAGCTCTTCCTGGCCTCGCAGCTGAACATCGACGCGTACGGCAGGGCGCGCGCCCGGAGGTTCAGGGAGTCCGCTTCGCATGTGACGAGGGAGCAGTGTGCACTGCCGCGGGGCCGTCCCCTCGAGGATCACTACTTCTACTTGTACTTTTTGAGTGACGAGGCAGATTACGTTGGCGGTGAGATGTAGGACGTGTTTGTTTCATGATTTTCTGCCGGTGTCTGATCATTGCAGCGGCATCCGAACCCGTTACTCGTGTTTGGTTAGAGATACGAGGAAACTAAATACCGCGCAATGAAATAAGGGGCTGTCGAGAACAAACGTCGCTCTGTTGGTTAGCCCTGTTTTTTTTTTTTTCAAATAACGGCATATATTTCATTGCACAAACATATTACATATCAGTTTGGTCATCACAAGAGACATACATAGATGTCTTGCAATATTGCATCAAACTAGAATTTCACTTTGGCAGAATCTTGTGCCACGCCAAAACGTCGCCCACCATCGTCCTCCGCTGCTTAGGCACCGTCGAAGAAAGAGGGCAACTTTCTTCGTACCAAGATCTAAAGGAGCACCATTGCATACAAGGATGTTTTTCGAGCCGATGAAACAGACCGCCGCAAGCGACGAGACCGAGACTTTGTGGCACGTCGGCCGGGATTCTTCTCCGTGTCCGCTAGCCCCAGCGCCCTCAACTCATTCGATGAGATCAAAGAAGAGGAACGCCGCTGCATCCCGCCATCCATGCACCCCACTGCAAGACACCAAACACAACTGCAACAACCGACACCAACGCTACCCGTGAGAGTGTTGAGCGCTGACCATCAGACACAAAACCTTACCGAATCTGAAGACCGGCAAGAAAACGAGCCACTTGCTCCTCGACGCCACCCATTAAAGCACCACCGAGATGGAGGAAGAGCATAATCAAATTATTTCGACGCGGCGCCGTCCCCACCATTGATGAAGCACCTCTGAAAACAAACTATGCCTACCATATACCTCTACTGGACAGAGACTGCCGAGGTCCCCGCTCGCTCAAGCCACTAAAGCGGCAGGCGGAGGCGGACGAGGACCCATCGTCACCGGCGGTGTTGAGGAAAGCAAGAGAAATCGCCTCCTATATCGCCTTTCTTTAGCGGTTCCAGGAGCGAACGGGGCGGGTCTCGAGTCTCGGCTCTGCCACCGGTGTTTAGAGATTTTCTTCTATAAGAATATGGGCAGTGTTACTCGTCGGTTGGCGGATAATTTAAAAAGATTCACCGCCTCAGTAGCCGTGGGATGTAGTGTCGAGTAGCCGTTGATCTCTCTGCAACAATGGTCTTGTTGCAATCTTTCCCAAGCCATTTTCTATTTGATTTCTGCAATAGGAGCCTTCTTGCGCTCATGCTTCTGCAACAAGGACCTTGTTGCCAAACTTTTTTGGACCATTTTCCCCCTGATATTTTATTTGCAGCATGAGCCTTGTTGCACTCATGTTTCTGCAACAAGGACCTTGTTGCAAAACTTTTTTGGACCATATATTTTCTACGATATCTGGAACACAAGCCTTGTTGCGCTCAGCCTTTTGCAACAACGACCTTGTTGCAGACCTTTTTCGGACTATCTTTTTCCGTTTGATCTATATAACATGAGCTCTATTGCGGAGAGATTACTGCAACAAGAGTCCTGTTGCAAAAAATATTTCCCTGCAGCGGGAACAAGAACACAAGCATGGATGGGAAGGTGAGTGCAGCCATGGATGAGGGAGGCGAGCGCGGCTGTGGGCCAACGTTGAGCAACACCGTCGATTTGCCGCTGCCGTTTGCAACACCGTCACTGTTGCATATACCACAACACACGTCTGGGCCGAGCCGCCATGGCCATGACCATGGACAAGCCAAAGGTCGGGCCGGCCCCTTTCTGCCACTCGTGTGCGCCCCAGCCTCGGTCGCGCCCCCGTAGCGTGCGCACGCCGCGAGCTCCACCTGGCCCTCGGCCCTCTTCGCAGAATGGATTTGGGAGAATGAAGTGTGTACAAGGATTGAGGAAGGAAGAAGATGGCTGGGGCATGGGAGCAGATAAGGTTGAGCGTGTGTGGATGGTTTGGACGATACGTGGCAGGAAGGGGCTATGTAACCGAAACGACAATGTATCCACACGATCAAACGGATCAAACGACTTACGAGGCGGCGGATGCTTGAAAGTTATCAGCCGGATGATAGAATCAATTCCCTAAGAATATACTGCTAAGGACTAATCTTTGGTCTCGTTATTTTTTTAAATAGCGCGGTTGTACAAAGCCGTTACACCCAAAAATCCATCTCTACACCCAAGCTCACACTCCTACTATGTGTCTCTATCTTTTTTTTTTTGAGACAAATGTGTCTCTATCTTTTTCTAGGGGAACTCCTACTCTCTCTCTCTCTCTCTCTCTCGATCCGCTTCGTCTATTCGCTCTCGGCCCACAGGCCCACAGAGGAAGAGCGCTCACACCTCACGGCCCAGCAGTCCAGCACCATTCCCTCAAAAAAAAAAAAGCAGCCCAGCACCAGCCTCACTCCCGAACCCAAACCCCTGCGATTTTGCCTCCTCCTCGGGTCTCGCCGTCGCCGTAGCCACCGCCACCGCCGTACAAGTCCGAGCCCCCGCGCCACCGCCCCCCTCCTCGTCCGTGCTCGCCCTCGCCAGGCCGGTGCCGCCCCTTCCTAACCGCCTCGTTCCTCGCCGCGCCGGCGCTCCCTTCGCCAGTTAGCGACAGAGGAAGAGAGTGGCGACGATGTCTTCGTGGGAGGACGAGGACTCCGCCGCCGCGTCGGCCGCGGCGACCACGGACGTGGAGCTCCTGAAGCGGTCCTGGCGCAACGAGAAGGCCGCGCCGGAGATCCTCCACTTCGACTCCGCCCTCGTCTCCCGCGCCCGCGAGCAGATCCAGCTCCTCGTTAGTCCTCCCACCCCCCTTCTCGCTTCACTGCCTCTATTGGTTGCCCCCCGTTCTTCACAATTCGGAATGTTTCTGATTCTTGACGACCTGTGCGGCGAAACCAGGAGGAGACGCTCGATGACTTCACGGATAACGGCGTCGACGACCTGGTGGTCTCCCTCTACCAGATGGACCTCGACCGCACGCTCTTCCTGCTCCGCTCCTACCTACGCCTCCGCCTGCAGAAGGTCAGACTGAATCCAGCCTCTGTAGTCTGTACCGCACAGTGGTTCAGTTACTGACCGAAATGTTGCATTGTTCGCAATTACCTGACCTCATCGTGCTGCTGTCTGTAGATTGAGAAGTACATGTCCCACATCGCCAATTCTGAGGACCTCTTGAGCCGGCTGTCGCAGCAGGAGCAGCGATTCGCCAAGAGGTACCTCTCTACTCAATTGGACCGTCTAGTGGTTGTTTGTGCTTGTTTTGTGGCTGAAATGGCGCTCCCTTGTTGGGTTTGATCTGTCGGAAGCTGCAAGGAGATCATGGAGAAGCATCTCGAGCAGTCGGTGCTGTCGAAGCTTCCCTACGGTTATGACTCGGTAACGAGGCAATCCTTATCGAGCACGGAGGATGACATGGGTATTCCACTTGATCTTGAAATTAGCATGTTTCTTTGTCACACTTTACTAGATCAGTTGTTTATAGCTTCAGCCATCACATAAGCTACCCAGTATGATGGTTAGCATGTTTACATTTCACTAAACTAATCTGTGACAAATAGTACCATTTTGGATCCTTGCCAGGGCATCACTAGCGAACATTTGCTTGCAAGTTGATTTTGAATAACAGAACTAAGTTGCCAGGGTCATAAAAGAGCCTCACTACACAGATGCCTCTTGAAGTCTCATTTGGTGTTATACAGTGTACATTGTACTGATACATAAACCTTGTCTGGAATATTCCTTCCAGAAAATAATGCTCATAACTAAATACTAATGGAGCTGTAGAAACCGTTTTAAGAATAAAATGGCCCGCGTCACTGAAATGTAACTATTATTTGTTTAATAAAAGCATTTGATCATAGTAATGTGCCTTATAAGCAGCTTGTCTTGAATGGTTTTATCCAAGAAAACACCGATACTTCTAGCAATCAGTGTACCCGTCATCTGATACCTCTCAGACTCTAGTAGTTCCGGCGGTGGGTGCCTTTCCCCGGTGCTCCCGCTCCCCTTCCCCCCCACTATCCTGTAGAATTCTATCTAATGGAAGGCTGCTGATTTCGCCCTCCTCCATTTCTCTCTAACTGAACTTTTATGTTTGGTGAACCCGTTGGCTGTTGGTTCTTTCTTTTGTTGGAATCATGGATAAGAAGATAGAAGATAATGGACTGCACTGACTAAATATATGCTAAATGGCTTGATGCTTATTGATATTTTCAAAAATAGCCAAACGTATCCCTGTATTGGCGCTTTTCAGAAATGATGTGTTTTTGTATCCGTATCACCCCGATACTAATACGCGTATCTGATTCGGTGCAATCTAGGTTTTACCATTTGTTCTTCTCTCCTACCTGAGCTTGAAATATCTGTATGCAATGTAGATTTATTGGAATCATCACGCTTGGCTTCATCATGTACTTAGATAATATTCGATGCAAATTGAAAGTGAAAAAGCAAGTGCATGACTGCACAACATGTCAGGGAAGCCTGGGGCGGTAGTTACAGAGCCTTAAGACACTAAGATACATTACATGCAGATAGAGCATGGCAAGTTAGGAGAGTCAGTCTTGGACTGTGATGGTGCATCTTTCTATCATTTTTAAGTTTAGTCACCAGATTTTCACGAGTCCCCTCATTCAGCCGAAGACTCATGCTGACAATCTTATGGTTTGTAATAATGGTTGCAAATGTAACCCAGTTCTCCAGTTACCTATTCAGTTAAGCATTTTAACGTACCAGTAATAACCAACAACTGACATGGACGTTATGGAGCTGATTCAGTACTCAGTACTCCATCTAGGCATTAGCGAGAACAGGAACCTGAACCTCACTTTTCAGCAAGTACCAAGAGCAAATAAAGTAAATAGAATAGCTATGCTGTCCAATGCTAATAACAGATGTTGGGACATCTTTTTTACTGTTCATGTATGTGTTTTTATTGCCAAAAATGTTTCTATCCTTTTTGTTGCTGATTTGCTGAAGATGCGAGAGAAATGTGGTTTTCGCATGTAATCAGCTTTGAGACACCATCTGACTTGGTTTTCCAATGCTTCGTGCAGTTCCAGAGCCTCAGCTTGACACCTTTGTCTTCTGCAAGACCAAGAGTGACGTAGGAGCATTCCAGCTAGATGACGTGTAAGTGCCTAAGCACACATGGTTTTTATGATTTCACTTCCTTGAACTGCGCTAACCTGTGATGCTTGCTTCCATGAAGAGGGGAGGAAGTTGTCGACCTAGTTGCTGATGACCTGTATGTCCTTCGGTACAAGTCCATCAAGGGCCTTGTTGAGGCCGGCCAAATTGACCTTATTTGATGTGAGCCACAAGGCAGTATCAAACAGATCATCAGTGCCAGAATCTTCTGAATTCCTGGTAAGGTAGAAATGAAGCGGTTCAATTGTGTGTACTCCAGAAAGAAACGGTTCGGAGAATGGACTGTCTTTGTACGTATGTATCAGTATGTTTTGCTTTGTCTGAATTGTCTCCAACTCATGTTCTTCAAGAATCAAGATTGTTATGTTGTTGATAAGAGCATTCAGATCACCAGTGATCATCAAAAGCTTTTGCATTGTCTGAACAACTTGAGTTCAGAATCAACCAACCATCTGAATATTTGCTTTCGGCACGATCTATCTACATACAGACAGCTGAATATCTTTTTGCATTGAACATGTATATGCCTTTGCTGGCAATGTTGTATGGCGGTCATTTAAAAACCAGAGATCCCAATGGCGCAACTCCACCCAACTTTTGAAGCTCAAGTATTTGCTTTGACAAAAAAATTCAGCTGTTTAGCCACAAAATGATCCCGTGATGGTTGATGAATTCCCAACAGTCGACAGAATGAATCGTGCTGCTGATTTAGAACGCTGGTCGTGTACAAAAGAATTACGTTGAATATGTATCGCGATCAAAATACTGACCTGCAGCCATTGATAACCATGAAATGAATCCCCACGGCAGCACTGCTTGCGATGGCGAAGGGCGGCAACTCGCCGACGCCGTCGAGGCTCGAGCAATCGCATATCATAAGCGGCACGGACTGATGCACACATGACGCGGCAGTCGCCACGCTAGACGCGTTTCCACTGGCGCCGAGCTCAGCCCGTCGTGCACCGCGGGTGGCAATGGTCGTGCCGCCCGGCGTGGCCTACAACGCGGCCATCTCCCGCTGCTCCCGGGCCGGCCTGCACCAGCGCGCGCTCGCCCTGCTCCACGAGATGCGCGCCGAGGGCCACCACGCCGACGAGTACACCCTCCCGCCCGCCCTCAACTCCGCCGCGCTCCTCCGGCTCCCCGCCGACGCGCTCCACTCGCTCCTCCTCCGCGCGGGCCTCGCCGCGCACCTCCACGTCGCCAACGCGCTCGTCGACGCCTACGCCAAGCTGTCCCGCCACGGCGCCGCGCGGGCCGTGTTCGACGAAATGCCGCGCCACGACGTGGTCACCTGGACCTCCCTCCTCACGGGGCTCGCGCGCTCCCGGTCCCACGACTCGGCCCTTCGGGTCTACCGCGACATGGTCTCCGCGGGCGTCGCCCCGGACGAGTTCGCCGTCGCGGCCGCGCTGAGCTCGTGCGCCGGGGCGACGGCGCTCGAGCTGGGCCGGTCGGTGCACGCCGCCGCGGTCCGGCTCGCGCTCGACCCGTTCGTCTCCGTCGGGAACTCGCTGGTCTCCATGTACGCCAAGACCGGCTCGCTCGGCGAGGCCAGGAGGGTCTTCGACGCGATGCGGGTCCGGTGCGACCCCATCACCTGGACGGCGCTGATCGTCGGGTACGCACAGAACGGCCGGGGCAGGGAGTCGCTGGAGATCTACGCCGACATGGTCCGGTCCGGGTGCCGGCCGGACTACGTGACCTTCATCGGTCTGCTCTTCGCGTGCAGCCACGCCGGCCTGGTCGACGCCGGCCGGGCGCACTTCCGGTCCATGCAGGCGGACCACGGCATCGCGCCCGGGCCGGACCACTACGCCTGCATGGTGGACCTGCTCGGCCGCGCCGGGCAGCTCGACGAGGCCATGGACCTGCTGAACCGGAGCACGACGAGGCTCGACGCCACGGTCTGGAAGGCGCTGCTGGCCGCGTGCCGGACGCACCGGAACGCCGAGCTCGCGGAGCACGCGGCGGGCATGGTCTGGAGGCTCGACCCGACGGACGCCGTGCCGTACGTCATGCTGTCGAACCTGTACTCGCGGGCGGGGAGGTGGGGCGACGTGGCGAGGGTCCGGACGTCGATGAGGGCGAGAGGGATCACCAAGGAGCCCGGCTGCAGCTGGGTGGCGGCGAACGGCGTGACGCACCTCTTCTACGTGGAGGACCGAGGCCACCCGCGGGCGGCCGAGATCTACCGGAAGGCGGAGGAGATGACGGAGAGGATCCGCGGCGAGGGGTACGTGGCGGACACCGCCTGGGCGCTGCAGGACGAGGGGCCGGAGGGGAGGGAGAAGGGCCTGGCGCACCACAGCGAGAGGCTCGCCGTCGCGTTCGGGCTGCTCGCCGTGCCGGCCGGCGCGCCCATCCGCGTGTTCAAGAACCTCCGGGTGTGCGGCGACTGCCACGCCGCGATCAAGATGGTCGCCCAGGCGTACGGCAGGGAGATCGTGCTGAGGGACGCCAACTGCTTCCATCACATGAAGGATGGCGCCTGCTCGTGCGGCGACTACTGGTAGGTAGTTTCAGCCGGTCCACCGATAAGCTTCAAGTCCAGCATGAGGCCATGAGCTAGCGCGCCATGGGCAGCAGTGGCGGCCACCTTTTCGTCGACACCTGCATTATTTAAGGCACACCACACCACATAGACATTATGATGGACTAAGCATGAAACTTAGCATGCAACTAATCAAGTGCTCCATGCTTGTATATATCTGATGCATGTATGCATCCTCCATTCTCTTGCAACCGTAGTTTCCAGAAGGGAATATATCTCCGGTAAAGCAAGAACAGTACAGTACCGATCATGATCAAGACCCGAGAAAGAGGCCCCGAAGGCAGGGTATTGTAACAACATGCAACTGCGTCCCTCACGTACACGCATTGCCATTTCTGTTTAGATCGCGGTCGACACAATCAGATAAAAGAGAAGAAAAAACTCTCCCAACGAATTTCTTTTAGAGATTGTAAATTCATCGGAGCAAATAACCGGATGTTGCTCACTTTGCTTATCAAGCACTCTGCGCCCGGGCTTCTCCTCGCCTTGCCTCCCGCAGCCGCTATATATGTGCGCGCTCACGCGAGTCTCTATCTTCCCGTCCAACACTCACCTCATGGCCGACACCGACGACGTGCCCCGCCCTTGCCTTCTCGTGGCCCGGGCGCCACCGACGCTCCTCCTCCGCCCGGACGGCTGCAGGCCTCACCGGCAGGTCCGGCCATAGCATTCTCGAGGCCCGCGCGAATGAGTGTACAACGGACCTACAAAACTATATTATAGTAACATAAATACTTTCAACGCTATATCACATCATGAAAAAAACATTATAAAAGCAAAAAAAAATATAAAAAAATGAAATTTAAACTAGTAAATAAAGTCTTAATACATCATGGATATGCGATATAAGATACATGTACTCAATCATAAACAACTATTGAATAAAATACAACATGGTGAAATGGCCCCTACACACTTGTTGCCGTAATGTTGTGCAAATCACATATTTTTCATTTTTTGAGGGGTTATTTTCTTTGAGAGGTTATTTTCATCTATTTACATATGTAAATGTATTTTTTTTTTGAGAATTTTTCATTCATATCACGAATCAGTACAAAGAAGTTGACCCTTACAAACACACTGAAGCGCAAACACAAAGGACCATGAACACCTAGAGTACCCTAAGACAACCATAACACAAGAAGATCTCCGGAGCCCCGTGTCATCATCCCTAAATCTTGAGAGAAGACCCCTGCAGCAGAAGGATCTGCAACCAGTCGCAAGCAGGTCATCATCTTCGACCACGGTACAATTGCCGCCACGCTGCTTCCTCTTTTCTTGACACCAGCGCTGAGAGGGCATGGACATCAATCCAACACACTTGCAACAGCCGTCGCCAACTTTGGCTTTGAGTACCGCAAAAAGTGTCCCTTCCGGAGGGAAGAGAATTCGAGTCATCCGACCGGTCCAGCACCGCGGCCGGGCCATCCACCCGGACAAAGCAGGATCTCCCACCAGCATCAGCACAGAGGAAGGAGAAGAACAACAGCAGTAAATCATACCAACAAGGAAGAAGAATGGTCTTTGTCTCCCTGAATCCATCACTCATCTGAGGACCCAAACGGCAAGTGCCGACGGACCTCCAGCCACCAAAGCCCGCGACCTCGACGAGACCCGGGGATCCCCAACTCCGCTGGCTCCTAGACGAAGGCAAAAGCCTCGCCTGACCGCGAACGGAGCCCGAAGAAACTTATTCCGACGCGACACCACTGCAACGGCCTCGGCAGCGTCTCCCTCAACCCTAACCCTACCACACACCCACCTAGCGAACAGACCCGAGGTTCCCCCTCCCTCCCGCCGCCGGAGCGGCCGACGGAGAGAGAGGGAACCGAAGGCGTCACCGGCGGCGCGCAAGGGCCTCGTGGCCTCCTGATCGCCTCGTGCGATCTGATCCTACTTTTCCGCATATGTAAATGTATTGGGTCCTTATTTAAGATGGAACCTAGGACCAAGGCGAAATTCAGGTGCCTACTTCTCCATTGTGGCCTTTATCATCGTATGCAGTTCCATCCATTTCTATCGCAAGATCTTTTTGTTCTTCATTCCAAAATTTTGATCCGCGGAACAGTGATGAAAGTGCGTTATATCGACTAGAGGCGGGGGGGGGGGTGGTGAATAGGCGATTTTTATGATTTCTTCACTGAGGAATTTGCTAGTGAGGAAATTCCTTAGCGAAGAACTACTTGCAGCGGAATAAGTACTCAGAAGTAAACATAACAGAAGACAAGCATAGTCATCACGATGAAATGAAGACAAGCATAGAGTACAGAAAGCGTAATCACAGGATAACACATGATGAAGACAAACAGACTGAAGAATTTGAACTGAGGAAGTTGAGAAAGTCTTCAGTCAAAGTCTTCAAACACAGATATGACAAGCACACAACACAATACTGAGGAAATGAAAGAGTTGAGGAAATAGAATCAGTTGGCTTGGTGAAGACAATGATTTGGTAGACCAGTTCCAACTGCTGTCTCAGTTGTACATCTGGTTGGAGCGGCTAGGTATTTAAACATGAGGACACACAGTCCCGGACACACAGTCCTCACCGTATTCTCTTTGAACTAAGGTCACACAGACCTCGTCCAATCACTCGTAGTAAGTCTTCAGGTGACTTCCGAACCTTCATAAACTCGGTCACTCGGGGATCCAAAATTCCTCTTGGATGCTCTAGACCATGACGCCTAACCGTCTGGAAGAAGCACAGTCTTCAAAGGTAACAAGCGTCGGATCCACGCAGGATCAATCTCTTCAGTGATGCTCAATCACTTTGGGTTTGTAGGTGTTTGGGTTTGGGTTTTTCCTCACTCGATGATTTTTGCTCAAAGTCCTCGGAGGATGGGATGCTCTCAAATGACAAGTGTCAGTTTCTCTCAGAGCAGCCAACCAGCTAGTGGTTGTAGGGGGGGCTACTTATAGCCTAGGGAGCAGCCCGACATGATAAGACATAAATGCCCTTCAATGATATGACCGTTAGGTGGATAAGATATTTTTGGACAGCTGGCGCGCAGCACAGCAACGGTCGGAAATTTTGAGGCTCAAATTCCTCAGGGCTATCATGTTCTCACTGTGTAGGCAATCCGCACTGGCGAATTCCTAACTCCTCAGTCAGAACAAATTCCTCAGAGACCAGAAGAACTTCGTTCTGTCGCTGAAGAAATTGACCGAACTGTATGAGATTTCCAATGGCTTCACTCGAAGGGATTGGTAGGTGTAGGATTTTGAATTGAGCATCACTTCGAAATTTTTCCTTAGTATTTCCACGACCCCCTTTAACAGTACGGTGTTTCCTATGACTCAAGAAAGAGAAAATGAAACTACGAAAACAAAAGTCTTCACGCTTCATATTCCTCGAATGAATACCAAGTCTTCAAGGTGACACCAATTTCTTCACTTTCAAAATCTTCAGAAAGTCTTCAGACATCCAAAGTCTGCAGTCGAAGAACTTCATTTTTAGGGGTCGACTTTCTCTGTAAATATCAAACTCCTCATAGACTTATAGACCTGTGTACACTCATAAACGCATTAGTCCCTTAACCTATAAGTCTTCAATACACCAAAATCACTAAGGGGCACTAGATGCACTTACAATCTCCCCCTTTTTGGTGATTGATGACAATATAGGTTAAGTTTTCAACGGGGATAAACATATGAAGTGTAAATACTGATATTGAGGAATTTGATTGCAAGATATAGAAGAACTCCCCCTGAAGATGTGCATAGTGAGGAATTTGCTTTTGAAGCAATGCATACTTGAAGAGTTGAATCATGGAGATCTCCCCCTATATCTTGTAACTCATACACGCATTTGACATATAATTTAAAGAATTTGAAATGCATGATGAAATATGGTGACTGATGTAATTCAGCATGCGTGCAATAATATTAACGAGGAATAAGCATGCAGAATAACGCATCAAAAGTATCAGAGCACCATCGGGTTTAAGTTTACAACTCAATTCCATAAAGTTTTAGAAGAACGAGAGTTGTAACTTAGCAAAAAAACGCCCATATAGTAGACCCGCTTGAAGACTAACTCAATTTTCTCCCCCTTTGTCATCGAATGACCAAAAGGATCGAAAATGAGGACTAACGCCCTTGAAGAATATCAAGTTGATGAAGGAGCGCCAGCGTTGTCGGGGTCGTTTGTCGTAGTAGGGCCTGTCGCAGTGTCGTCCAAGTCTTCATGTTCATCAGTGTCGCGCGATGAAGAATAGGAGCTCGCCACCAAGGAAGGAACCTTGACCTTCTTGTATTTCTTCGGTGGAGGTGCAGACCAGTCAAACTCTTCCTTGAGACCCATTTTCTTTAGATCTTCTTCGCTGTAGACATGAGATAAAACAGCCCAGGTATGGTTGAAGGTTTCATGGAGGTAGTATTGATTTTTCTTCACTGCATTATGGGTTGAGGTCATGTTGTGAAGAATTGAACCAAACTATCTCTTGACCCATTTATGATTGCGATCAACCTTCTGATGAAGACTCAGGAGTAACTCACGATCAGTCATCACCCTAGGTGCTGTGCCTTGAGGATTTTGCTTGGTTGTGTTGGTGACAGAGTCATGGGTGGCAGAGTCGTCATTGGTTGAATAGGATGCAGCCTTGCGAAATTGACCATCCAATGAACGAATGCCTTCACCTATGATAGCAGCGGCCTTGCCTTTGTCATCATCTGAGGAAAATGTCCGTTTGAGGACTTCAATCGGAGGCAAGTAGCTGCAGTGGTTCAGTGTATCAACTTTGTAGTTGAGTGAAGACCTTGTTCTGATGAATCTCATAATCCAAGGTGCATAAGGCTTCAGATCAAAAGGTGACATAGCAATATTGGCCAGAGTCCTCATGAAGAAATCATGGAAGTTGACGGGAACGCCATGAATGATATTGAAAAGCAGATTCTTCATGATGCCAACGACTTCTTCATCACTTGAGTCATGGCCCTTGATAGGACTCATTCTCTTCGTCAGAATGCGATAGACAGTCCGAGGCACATACAATAGTTCCTTGATGAGGAATTTGGTTCGTGGGGCCTGCCCTGGCTTCAAAGGCTTCATCAGCACTTGCATGTAATGATTTGTAAGTTCAGGTTCGCTATAGACACATCGAGCAGCTTCAAGGGGAGGACTGAGTGGTAGGGCACGAAGCAATTCAGAAGCTGGTGCCTTGTAATGAGTATTTTCAGACATCCAGTCCAGCACCCATGAGTTCACATCTTCAGAATCTCCTGTGATGTGCAGCGTCACATAGAATTGAAGAATGTGTTCTTCATTCCAATCATATATGTCAGTGCAGAAATTTAACAGTCCAACGTCGTGAAGAACGCTGAGGACTGGCTCGAAGCATGGCAGAGATTCCATATCCACATGAGGAATGTGTGCATGATCAAAGACTTTGTCTTTGTTGAACAACACTGAGGAATATAAATTAGCTTGACTAGTAGTCCAGAAACGCCTCTTCCTTATGCGAGTAGAATCATATGGGTTGTAGTCTGTGAAGAATACATGCTCGCCGAAGAAATCTTCAGCCTTGAATTTTTGCTTGTGTAAGAACGGATCCTTTGGCTTGGGCAGAGGAGTGTCAGTGAGTTGCATCACAACCTCAGGAATCGCAATCTCAGGTTCTTCAGGCTGAGGAATTTTTGGTTCCTCTTCAGTGGCAGTCTGCGTGTTCACGTGATCAGCAGCAGCAGTTTCTTCAGCACTAGTGGCTGGAATTTCTTCACGCACAGATGAGGTGGGGTGAGTTTCTTCAGATCCCATTTGAACGGTTGGTGCAAGGGACTGAGGGATTTGCTGTAGAGGGGTGAAGAGTGGAGAATTGGGGTGCTGACTTTCCCAAAAGTCATCATGAAAGTGCGTTATATCGACTAGAGGGGGGGGGGGTGAATAGGCGATTTTTATGAAATTCTTCACTGAGGAATTTGCTCATGAGGAAATTCCTTAGCGAAGAACTACTAGCAGCGGAATAAGTACTCAGAAGTAAACATAGCAGAATACATGCATGGTCATCATGATGAAATGAAGACAAACACAGAGTACAGAAAGCGTAAACACATGATAGCACAAGATGAAGACAAACAGACTGAAGAAATTGAACTGAGGAAATTGAGAAAGTCTTCAGTCAAAGTCTTCAAACACAGATATGAACAAACACACAACACAATAATGAGGAAATGAAAGTGTTGAGGTAATAGAACCAGTAAGTTTGGTGAAGACAATGATTTAGTAGACCAGTTCCAACTGCTGTCTCAATTGTACATCTGGTTGGAGCGGCTGAGTATTTAAACTCTAGGACACTTAGTCCCGGGCACACAGTCCTCACCGTATTCTCCTTGAGCTAAGGACACACAGTCCTCGCCCAATCACTCGTGGTAAGTCTTCAGGTGACTTCCAAACCTTCACAGACTAGGTCACTCTGCGATCCACAATCCCTCTTGGATGCTCTAGACCATGACGCCTAACCGTCTGGAAGAAGCACAATCTTCAAAGGTAACAAGCGTCGGATCCACGCAGGATCAATCTCTTCAGTGATGCTCAATCACTTTGGTTTGTAGGTGTTTGGGTTTGGGTTTGGATTTTCCTCACTTGATGATTTTCACTCAAAGTCCTCGGAGGATGGGTTGCTCTCAAATGACAAGTGTCAAGTTCACGCGGAGCAGCCAACCAGCTAGTGGTTGTAGGGGGCGGCTATTTATAGCCTAGGGAGCAGCCCGACATGATAAGACATAAATGCCCTTCAATGATATGACCGTTATGTGGACAAGATATTTTGGGACAGCTGGCGCGCAACACAGCAACGGTCGGAAATTTGAGGTACAAATTCCTCAGGGCTATCATGTTCCTCACTTTGTAGGCAATTCGCACTGGCGAATTCCTAACTCCTCAGTCAGAGCAAAGTCCTCAGTGACCAGAAGAACTGCGTCTCTGTCACTGAAGAATTTGACTGAACTGTATGAGATTTCCAATGGCTTCACTTGAAGGGATTGGAAGGTGTAGGATTTGAGTTGAGCATCACTTGGAAATTTTCTCCTTAGTATTTCCTCGACCCCCTTTAACAGTACGGTGTTTTCTATGACTCAAGAAAGAGAAAATGAAACTACGAAAACAAAAGTCTTCACGCTTCATGTTCCTCGAATGAATACCAAGTCTTCAAGGTCACACCAATTTCTTCACTTTCAAAGTCTTCAGAAAGTCTTCAGTATATCAAAGTCTTCAGTCGAAGAACTTCATTTTTAGGGGTCGACTTTCTCTGTAAATATCAAACTCCTCATAGACTTATGGACCTGTGTACACTCATAAACGCATTAGATACTTAACCTATAAGTCTTCAATACACCAAAATCACTAAGGGGCACTAGATGCACTTACAATCTCCCCCTTTTTGGTGATTGATGACAACATAGGTTAAGTTTTCAACGGGGAAAAATATATGAAGTGTAAATACTGATATTGAGGAAGGTGATTGCAAGATATAGAAGAACCCCCCCTGAAGATGTGCATAGTGAGGAATTTGCTTTTGAAGCAATGCACACTTGAAGAGTTGAATCATGGAGATCTCCCCCTATATCTTGTAATTCATACACGCATTTGATATATAATATGAAGAATTTGAAATGCATGATGAAATATGGTGCCTGATGTAATTCAGCATGCGTGCGATAATATTAATGAGGAATAAGCATGCAGAATAGCGCATCAAAAGTATCAAAGCATAGTGCAACAAAAGTATTAGCGCACCATCGGGTTTAAGATTACAACTCGATCCAATAAAAGTTTCGGAAGAATGAGAGTTGTAACTTAGCAAAAAAACGAATATGCCCTTATTATAGACCCGCTTGAAGACTAACTCAGATTTCTCCCCCTTTGTCATCAAATGACCAAAAGGATCGAAACTAAGGACTAACGCCCCTAAAGATTTTCAAGTTGATGAAGGAGCGCCAGCGTTGTTGGGGACGGTCGTTGATGTAGGGCCTGTCGTAGTGTCGTCCAAGTCTTCATTTTCATCAGTGTCGCGTGATGAAGAATATGAACTGGCCACCAAAGAAGGAACTGGGACCTTCTTGTATTTCTTCGGAGGAGGTGCAGACCAGGCAAATTCTTCATTGAGACCCATTTTCTTCAGATCATCAGCGCTGTAGACTTGAGATAGAACAGCCCAGGTGCGGTTGAGGGTTTCATGAAGGTAGTAGTGGTTTTTCTTCACTGCATTGTGTGTTGAAGTCGTGTTGTGAAGAATTGAACCAAACTGATGCTTGACCCATTTGTGATTGCGATCAACCTTCTGATGAAGACTGAGGAGTAACTCACGGTCAGTCATCACCCTGGGTGCTGCGGCTTGAGGATTTGGCTTGGTAGTGTTGGCAGCAGAGTCATGTGTGGCAGAGTCATCATTGGTGGAATATGATGCGGCCTTGTGAAATTGACCATCCAATGGACGAATGCCTTCATCTATCACAGCAGTGGCCTTGCCCTTTTCTTCAGCTGATGAAAATGTCCTTTTGAGGACTTCAATAGGAGGCAAGTAGCTGCAGTGGTTGAGAGTTTCAGCTTTGTAGTTGAGTGAAGACCTTGTCCTGATGAATCTCATAATCCAAGGTGCATAAGGCTTCAGCTCAAATGGTGACATAGCAATGTTGGCCAGAGTCCTCATGAAGAAATCATGGAAGTTGGCGGGAACGCCATGAATGATGTAGAAAAGCATATTCTTCATGATGCCAACGACTTCTTCATCACTTGAGTCGTGACCCTTGATGGGACTCATTGTCTTCGTCAGAATGCGATAGACAGTCCTTGGCACATACAACAATTCCTTGACGAGGAATTTGGTTCGAGGTGCTTGCCCTGGCTTCAAAGGCTTCATGAGCACTTGCATATAGTGATTTGAAAGCTCAGGTTCGTTGTAAATACAACGTGCATCTTTAGTGGGTGGACTCAGAGGAAGGACACGAAGCAATTCAGATGCTGGGGCCTTATGATGTGTGTTCTCAGTCATCCAGTCCAGAACCCATGAATGCACATCTTCAGGGTTGCCGGTGATGTGCAACGTTGCATAGAACTGAAGAATGAGTTCTTCATTCCAATCGCATATGTCAGTGCAGAAATTGAGCAACCCAACGTCGTGAAGAACACTGAGGACTGGCGTGAAGCACGGCATAGACTCCGTATCCACGTGAGGAATATGTGCATGTTCGAAGACTTTGTCTTTGTTGTAAAGCACTGAGGAATAGAAATTGGCTTGGCTGCATGTCCAGAAACGCCTTTTCCTTATGCGAGCAGAGTCATATGGGTTGTATTCAGTGAAGAACACGTGCTCGCCATAGAAGTCTTCAGCCTTGAATTTCTGTTTGCGTGAGAACGGATCCTTTGGCCTTGGTAGAGGAGTGTCAGTGAGTTGCATCACGACCTCAGGAATCACAATCTCAGGTTCTTCAGGCTGAGGAATTTCTGGTTCCTCCTCAGGTGCAGTCACCTTTTCAGCTTCAGCAGCAGTTTCTTCAGCACTAGTGGCTGGAATTTCTTCATTCACAGATGCAGTGGGATGAGTTTCTTCAGAGCCCATTTGAACAGTTTGTGCAGGGGAGTGAGGAATTTGCTGCAGTGGGGTGAAGAGTGGGGAATTGGGGTGCTGACTTTCCCAAAAGTCATCATTGATCAACGGAGTTGTGCTGCCAATATCCACATCTTCATCATCAATTTCTTCAACACCAGCCTCTTCAGCATCAAACTGAGGCATTGGTGATGAGACCTTTGGAGTTGAAGGGATTGAATCCACTTCAATTTCTTCATCAATCCGCTCTGAGGAAGCAGCAGATTGAGTTTGTTCATCTGATCCACTTGGGATCTCATAGTCTTCACCAAAAGGAACAAGGTCCTTTGATGGCATGGATGAAATAGGAACAACATCAATTGGATTAGCAAACGAGCTGGTGATGGGCTTCATCTTCTTGGGAGCTGAAGATTCTGAAGCTTGTGATGCTTTCCTCTTCTTTACTGCAGCTCGCTCTGCAACCTTTGTCTTCTTCACATCCAATGCAGATGGAAGGATCGGAGTTGGTGTAGGCGCAGGTGGAGCTGAGGAATCTGGTTGATTTTCCTCACGCGCAACTGATGCAGTTGCCCTGATTTCTTCATTTTCTTCAGGCGCACCACTAGTGGGTGCCCTGGCAATTTCTTCAGTGGATGGAGTAGAGTCATCAGCCGTGGAACTGGCATTTTCTTCAGCAGCCTGAACTTCATCAGCGGTGCTGGCATGTTCTTCAGTGGGTTGTGCTGAAGATTCAGCTTGAGGAATTTCTTGTTGCGATGGGGCTACAACATTGGTGAATTTCTCAGTCAGTTTCACAAACCTGACTTTTGCTCCTTTCCAGTCAGCATAGTATGCATCAAAGTCATCGCTGAGGGCTTTGATGTCAGCCTGCATCTTGACGAGTTCTTCAGGCTTCATTGTGAGAACATTTTTCCTTAGCAGTTTCTCTTTCCTATACTGCGATTTCTTGATCTCTGTGGCCCTATCATATTTCCACTTCTCCTATTGGATGAAGTGAGTCAACATGTGACTTTGACCAGGAGTCAGCTTGAAGTCAGGCATAGGTATGTTGGGATCCTTATGCCAGATATTGATGTAATCAAGGATCGCCCTTGGATCCAGCAGCAGTGGCACAAGTGTGCCTTTGGCTTTAGCAGCCCTTTCTTGGCGGTCTCTGATGATTTCGGCAAGTTCTTCTTCATCAGCTTCATCATCACCAGATGGCACAGTGAAGACTACCTACTTCTTCTGAGGACTTGGACGAGTGCCGCGTCCAGCAGTAGCCTTTTTATTCAGCAGAGAGGGTCCAACTGAGGAATTTGGTGCAGCTGAGGAACTAGCTGAGACACCAGAGGTGATAGAAACACCAGTAGTCCTTTGGCACGAGGCCAGATGCACAGGTGCTGAGGACTTTGTTGGGACAGCTGAGGACTGTGGAGGTGGTGCTGAGGACTTTGGTGGAGCAGGAGCAGCATGAGGAATTTGCTTTGAAGATTTTGAAGATTCTGGCCGTGAGGGCACAGCTGAGGAACTTGGCCGTGAGGGCATTGATGTTGAAGCACTTGGCTTGCGAGCGGGCTTCTTAAGCATCGCTTTCTTCGGCTTGACAGAAGCCTCGATGGCAGCAGCAGCAGCAGAGTCTTCATTGAATTTCCTCACTGCTTCTCTGGCTTGCCTTGCCAATTTAGCTTGACGCTTGGCCCATTCTTCAGGAAAATCCTCACCGCGTTTGATGCTAGTGGGATCAGCCACTTGGCCAGGTGCTAATGGGGCTCTTGGGCATGGAGGGTTCAGTGCGAATTTCTTCATGTACTTTGGAGTAACATATCTGTACTCCCACCATTCGCGTGCCCATCTCCGTTCAATCTTCTGAATGCGCACCTTGCGCTGATTTTTATCTTCCTCAGGAGGTGTGCAATACCCAGCATAGATGTCCTCAGGTATTTCAAAGGTAGTCATGACCTCAGGCCTCTTTCCTCCTTTCTGTGGCCTTTTACCGTCAACCATTTTCTTCAGTTGAGGAATTTGAACAATTGAATTCTCTGAAGAAGTGTGCAACTTTTCTTCGAGGAACGCTGCAAACGAGTTAAGTTGATGAGAACCTAAAGATTCAGCAGCGGACATGTGTACCTGTGAACAGAGTATAGCTGCGAGGAATTTGAAGAGGTCATATGCGTTCTCAGAGGGTTTTTCATAAAGAACAAGTTTGAGGAATTTGACCAGATTCGTCTTGAGGAATTTCACTAAGCGCTTTATATCTTAGGTTCCAGAGTTGTATAGATCGAGGATCCACGCAATTGAGGAATCTTGAAGAAAAGTGAGGCTTAGGGAAATGAATCAAGAACAGATAACATGTGAGGTGTTTTGTGTGTGAGAATTTGAGGAATAAAACACCTTTGAAGATTTTGTAGAAAAGTTTCGAATCAAAGAGGGCAGTAAAATTAGCTTTTAATTACCCTGAACAAAGAACACGACGAACTGTGAGTTGGAACAGGGAAGTTCGTCGATGCAGATCTTCCACGCCCTAACTTGGCGGAGGAAGACGTCTACGGCGGCGGCGGAGGTGAAGATTTCCGCAGTCGGCGCGAGTACGACGGCGATGAGGTCGAGGCAGTGAAGCTTTTCCTCACCGGCGACGATGGAGTAGCGGCGGCGCTAGGGTTTGGAAGCTCGAGCAGGAGAGTGAGATCGAGCGGGGTAAAAGAAGTGAGGACGACGACAGGGGTATTTATAGCCGCGGTGAAAAACTGCTCGTCCGAAGATTTAGGACGAACGTGCCCCTGGCCGTTCTCCTTCTCGCGGCATGTGTCACCCACGTACAGTGTAGTGGAGATCATGTAAGATCATGGGTGAATAAAATAATGCATCATGGGATGCGGAACGGTTTGAGCGGCAAAACCGAAAGTTTGGATAAGATTTTTTTTAACGTTCCGTTCGCAATTTCTTCAGCTGACAAGGACACTGTGAAGAATTTGAACGAGTTTCAAATAGAACGCACATGAAGAATTTGTGAACAGATTGGATTGAGTATAGCATAGAGGGGAAGGGTCCGATCACATTCACTTAGCAGAAAGACCAACTTGAAGAAATAGCCAATGAAGAAAGATGACGGCACAAGTGAAGACTTTGCAAAGTTTGAAGAATTTGAAAAACTGAAGAATTTCAAAAGTTGAGGAAAAACTCAAACTGAAGATTTTCAACTTTTGTGGTGGCGTGACCCACCGTATAAGAATGATGATTTCAGACACCGCGTACAATTGTCGTAGGTTCTGAGAATCAAATTCTTCATTAATTTCTTCACACTTAGAGTGTTATTCTTCATTGATTGAAGAAAAACGTTCCTTCATGTGTTGCACATCTAAGTCATCAATTTTGCATAAGTGTTAGGATGAGTGCCTTTTCAAAGTACATTCGAAGATTCTAAGATATTTAGCTCACACCGCAACTTGCTAAATCTCTTCTCATCCAAGGGCTTAGTGAAGATATCGGCTAGCTGTTCTTCAGTCTTCACATGCTCAATAGAAATGTCGCCCTTCAACACATGATCACGAAGAAAATGATGACGAGTTAGAATGTGCTTTGTCTTAGAGTGCTGAACTGGGTTGTGAGCAATCTTGATGGCACTCTCATTGTCCCAGAGGAGAGGCACATTCTTCACGTTGATGCCATAGTCCTTGAGCGTTTGCTTCATCCATAGTAATTGAGCACAGCAAGAACTAGCAGCAATGTACTCAGCTTCAACAGTAGACAGTGATACGCAGTTCTGTTTCTTCGAGGACAATAGACCAAGGATCGTCCGAGGAAATGACAAGTACCAGATGTTGACTTGCGATCCACACGGTCACCGGCATAGTCAGAGTCTGAATATCCAATGAGATCAAAATCCGAGCCCTTGGGATACCATAATCCTAGTGTTGGTGTGTGAGCTAGATATCGAAGTATATGCTTCATAGCCTTATGGTGTGATTCCTTCGGTGCAGCTTGAAATCATGCACACATGCAAACACTAAGCATTATATCTGGCCTAGATGCACATAAGTACAATAAAGAGCCAATCATGGAGCGGTATACCTTATGATCGAAGTCAGTACCGTTTTCATCAGTGCATAGATGACCATTTGTGGGCATAGGAATTTTGATGCCATTGCAGTCTTGCATGCCGAATTTCTTCAGGACATCCTTGAGGTATTTCTCCTGAGATATGAATATGCCATTGCGCTGTTGACGAATTTGAAGACCTAAAAAGAATTTCAACTCTCCCATCATGGACATTTGATATTCTTCACTCATCATATAGGCAAATTCATCACTATAACGTTGGTCAGTACAGCCAAAGATGATATCATCAACATATATTTGGCACACAAACAGTTCACCATCATAAGATTTAGTAAAGAGAGTGGGATCGAGTGAACCGGGTGTGAAGCCTTTCTTCATGAAGAATTCCTTCAATGTATCATACCACGCCCGTGGGGCCTGCTTGAGGCCATAGAGGGCCTTGTTAAGTCTGAAGACTTTGTCAGGATGTTTTGGATCTTCAAAACCTAGGGGTTGAGCAACATATACTTCTTCCTCAAGCTTACCATTGAGGAATGCACTTTTCACATCCATTTGGTATAAGATGATATCATGATGGTTAGCAAAGCAAGCAATATGCGAATAGCCTCAAGTCTAGCAACAGGTGCAAAAGTTTCATCAAAATCAATTCCTTCAACCTATGTGTAGCCTTGAGCTACTAGTCGTGCCTTATTCCTCACCACAACACCATTTTCATCTTGCTTGTTGCGGTAGATCCACTTTGTGCCTATGATGTTATGCTTGCGAGGATTGGGACGATTGACTAGTTCCCATACGTTGTTGAGCTTGAACTGATGTAATTCTTCTTGCATGGCTTGAATCCACTCAGGCTCCAGAAATGCTTCATCTACCTTAGTGGGCTCTGTGATAGAAACAAAAGTAAAGTGCCCACAAAAGTTAAATAGATGTGAAGCTTTTGAGCGTGTGAGAGGACCTGGTGCTCTAATGTCATCGATGATCTTCTCCACTTGCACTTCTTTTGCAACGCGAGGGTGAGCTGGTTGTCGTTGAGGAATTTGATCAGCATTTTCTTCAGCATCAATTTCCTCAGCATTTTCTTCAGGTGCATCAGATCGATGTTCTTCACGTTCTGGAATGAATTCTTCAGCAGATTCTTCAGTAGGAATGACATCTTCAGTAGCCTTGTGCTTGATAGAATCCTCAGGTGCTGGTTCATCTAACACAGAAGGTAGGTGCTCTCTTTGCGAGCCATTAGTTTCATCGAACCGCACATCTACAGTTTCA
The DNA here is from genome assembly GCA_032464435.1 of Aegilops umbellulata. Classification (NCBI taxonomy): domain Eukaryota; kingdom Viridiplantae; phylum Streptophyta; class Magnoliopsida; order Poales; family Poaceae; genus Aegilops; species Aegilops umbellulata. The sequence goes on along the minus strand of CP136056.1, from coordinate 475,415,565 downwards.
ACAATCTTGTGAAGAACATTGTTGAAGACTCTGTAGGTGTGCGAGTCCTTTCCGTAACCAAGCATAAAACCTTCATGTTCTTTAGGTGCAAATTTAGAGTTGTGATGAGGATCTCGAATCCAGCATTTAGCACCGAAGACGTTGAAATAACTCACATTGGGTTTCTTGTCAGTGAGGAGCTCATAGGCAGTCTTCTTGAAGAATTTGTGAAGACATACTCTGTTGATGATATGGCACGCAGTATCAATTGCATCAACCCAGAAACGACGAGGGGTTTTGTACTCATCGAGCATAGTGCGAGCCATCTCAGCAAGAGTCCTGTTCTTGCGCTCCACGACGCCATTCTGTTGAGGAGTATAAGGAGCAGATAACTCATGAGTAATACCACGTTCATCAAGATAGTCATCGAGACCCGAATTCTTCAACTCAGTGCCATTGTCACTTCTGATGTGCTTGATCTTCACACCAAAGTTGGTTGAAGCCCTCAAGGAAAATCGTTTGAAGACTCCCTGCACTTCAGTTTTGTAAGAGACAAGGTGTACCCATGTGTAACGAGAATAATCATCAAAAATAACAAAGCCATATTGAGATGCTTCATTTGAAACAGAGGAATAATGATTAGGACCAAAGAGATCCATGTGAAGCAATTCAAATGGACGAGTGGTGGTCATGATAGTCTTCGCTGGATGCTTGGCCTTTGTCATCTTTCCAGCTTCACAAGCACCGCACAAGTGATCCTTGAGGAATTTGACATTCTCAATGCCAATGAAATGCTTCTTCTTCGCAAGCGTGTTCAAATTCATCATGCCTGCATGACCAAGTCGTCGATGCCATAGCCATCCTTCTGAAGCTTTTGCAAGTAGGCACACGGCTGGTTGTGAATCTGCAGAGAAATCAACAATATACAAGTCTCCTCTCCTAAAGCCTTCGAAGACTTTGGAATTGTCAGCTTCCATAATCAAAACACACCGATACTTGCCAAAGACAACAACCATATCAAGATCACAAAGCATTGAGACAGACATAAGGTTGTATCCTAAGGACTCAACAAGCATGACTTTGTCCATGTGTCGATCCTTTGTGATAGCAACTTTACCTAGATCCAATACCTGACTTTTGCTTTTGTCAGCGAAGATGATATGCTTCATATGTGACGATGATAAGGGAGCATCCATTAAAAGATTCTTGTCACCAGTCATGTGATTTGTACATCCACTATCAAGTACCCATTCAGTGGCTTTGGGTTGATCATCCTGCAGATGAATTAGTGCAACTTACGACCTCATATACTTCAGCAGTGAAGAATATGATATCACAATTCATCAGATCAATTTCATCAAGTAGTAGACAGATAAAACAGAGGGAGGACGTGTGAAATGAAAGTTCATTTCATCATGGTTAGCCTGCGTCCTTTTAGGCACCTTTTGTCAGGTCCCCAGCAAATTCTTCAGACGTTATTGCACGTCTGGAGACCTGACCCTGCAGAAGAGATTAGTTCTTTTTCTTCACCACCCACATCGAAGGGGTGGCAAAGAGTTCATCACTCTGCGAGCTCCATATGAGAATGGTGGCAAAGCAGCCAAACCATTTCGTTTCACATAAGAGGGGTTAGGGTAAGCATATGCATAAGCAGAGAAATTCTTCGAGAACTTATGAACATAATAATTTGAAGAATAATGCTCATATTCATAGCCCTTGGCTCTTCCCTGCGAAACAGAGTTGTTAGCACGATGATGTTCATATGAGGACTTTGATCCGTGTGAGGAATTTGATCCCCTTGAGGAATTTGGTCCATATGAGGACTTGGATCCATATGAAGAATTTGGTCCATATGAAGAATTTGATCTGTGGTTCCTTTTCCTCACAGGTGGTGTCTGAAAGTGCGTTATATCGACTAGAGGGGGGGGGTTGAATAGGCGATTTTTATGAAATTCTTCACTGAGGAATTTGCTCATGAGGAAATTCCTTAGCGATGAACTACTAGCAGCGGAATAAGTACTCAGAAGTAAACATAGCAGATTACATGCATAGTCATCATGATGAGATGAAGACAAACACAGAGTACAGAAAGCGTAAACACAGGATAACACAAGTTGAAGACAAACAGACTGAAGAAATTGAACTGAGGAAATTGAGAAAGTCTTCAGTCAAAGTCTTCAAACACAGATATGATAAACAAACAGCACACCACTGAGGAAATGAAAGAGTTGAGGAAATAGAACCAGTAAGCTTGGTGAAGACAATGATTTGGTAGACCAGTTCCAACTGCTGTCTCAGTTGTACATCTGGTTGGAGCGGCTGAGTATTTAAACTCGAGGACACACAGTCCCGGACACCCAGTCTTGAGCACGCAGCTCGGGACACCAAGTCCTCACCGTATTCTCCTTGAGCTAAGGACACACAGTCCTCGCCCAATCACTCGTGGTAAGTCTTCAGGTGACTTCCAAACCTTCACAGACTAGGTCATTCGGCGATCCACAATCCCTCTTGGATGCTCTAGACCATGACGCCTAACCGTCTGGAAGAAGCACAGTCTTCAAAGGTAACAAGCGTCGGATCCACGCAGGATCAATCTCTTCAGTGATGCTCAATCACTTTGGTTTGTAGGTGTTTGGGTTTGGGTTTGGATTTTCCTCACCTGATGATTTTCGCTCAAAGTCCTCGGAGGATGGGTTGCTCTCAAATGACAAGTGTAAAGTTCACGCGGAGCAGCCAACCAGCTAGTGGTTGTAGGGGGCGGCTATTTATAGCCTAGGGAGCAGCCCGACATGATAAGACATAAATGCCCTTCAATGATATGATCGTTAGGTGGATAAGATATTTTCGGACAGCTGGCGCGCAGCACAGCAACGGTCGGAAATCCGAGGTACAAATTCCTCAGGGCTATCATGTTCCTCACTGTGTAGGCAATTCGCACTGGCGAATTCCTAACTCCTCAGTCAGAGCAAAGTCCTCAGTGACCAAGAGAACTGCGTCTCTGTCACTGAAGAAATTGACTGAATTGTATGAGATTTCTAATGGCTTCACTCGAAGGGATTGGTAGGTGTAGGATTTGAGTTGAGCATCACATGGAAATTTTCTCCTTAGTATTTCCTCGACCCCCTTTAACAGTACGGTGTTTCCTATGACTCAAGAAAGAGAAAATGAAACTACGAAAACAAAAGTCTTCACGCTTCATGTTCCTCGAATGAATACCAAGTCTTCAAGGTCACACCAATTTCTTCACTTTCAAAGTCTTCAGAAAGTCTTCAGTATATCAAAGTCTTCAGTCGAAGAACTTCATTTTTAGGGGTCGACTTTCTCTGTAAATATCAAACTCCTCATAGACTTATAGACCTGTGTACACTCATAAACACATTAGATACTTAACCTATAAGTCTTCAATACACCAAAATCACTAAGTAGCACTAGATGCACTTATAGTGTCATGAGGACATTCACCTGAAGACTTTCAAGGCATCTTTTGGGAACCCAGATTTTCTTCATAGGGGAACCGTTCCTGCAGTTAGTGCCAACATATCTTGCAAATACTTCACCATTCTGATTTTTGAACAGTTTATAGTTGGAGTCAAATGACTCATCAGAAGAATGAGAAGATTCACATGTATAGCCAGATAAATTAGATGGATCAACTGGAGGTCCCTTTGCAGCAACCCATGAGGTTTTGGGGTACTGCTCAGGCTTCCAATATGTACCGTCAGCATTGAGTTTCCTCTCAAAGGAAATACCCTCTTTCCTAGGGTTCCTGTTGAGGATCTGCTTTTTAAGCACATCACAAAGAGTCTGATGCCCTTTGAGGCTTTTGTACATGCCTGTCATGTACAATTCCTTTAGCCCTGCATCGTCAGTAATACTAGCAATGTCCTCAGATGAGGAATTAGTGATAGCAGAGACATGTGAAGAATTTGTAACATTAGAAGCATTTGAACATTCAGGTGAGGAATTAGCAGATTCTCGTTCAATGCATTTTAAACATGAAGGAATAAATTCTTCTTGAGCAGCGCTGGTTTGTTGAGCAAGTAATGAATCGCGCTCCTTCTGAAGATCTTCATAACTCACTCTTAGCTTCTCAAGATCTTGCTTCTTTTGAAGATATTCACAAGAAAGCTTCTCATGATCAGATAAGAGAGTGTTATGATGACTTTGAAGGTTGTCATACTTAGAATGAAGTTTCTGAAGACTTTCAGCCAAAGCTTGTGATTGATCCATTTCTTCACCCAACATATCATTGCTCTTACTAAGCATGTTATTAGCGTTTTCCAAAGCTCTTTGTTGTTTAGCAGCAAGTGAGGCAAGTTTGACATAGCTGGGTCTAAATTCATCACAAGATTCATCATCACTCGATTCAGACAGATAGCATTCAGTTACCCATTCACCATCTGCCATGAGACATGGTGAGGAGGATGATGATTCTGGTTCAAATGTCATTGACTTGAGAGATTCCTTGAAGTCCTCGAACCAAGGATAATGACAGGTTCGATGGCCTTCATAGACATCAGAGAGACGGTCCCAGATAAGCTTCCCCTGATCGAGATGCATGATGTTTCTGAACTGGTTTCGAGACAGACTGGAGCAGATGATAGCCTTCGCTGTGAGGTTGAGTTGAGTGTACTTGCGAATGTTATCAGCTTCCGCCATCTTGCACAGATCGGTCAGACCAATCTCAGTGACGGTCCACAACTCACTGTTCATCACCATGAGACGCTTCTTCATCATGGCCTTCCATTTGAGATACTCGTGACCGTCAAAGATGGGGCATGGCACAAACTTCATATCTGTGGTCGACATAACTAAAACTCCAGGCGGTTAAACCAAAATCACACAGAACAAGGGAGTACCTTGCTCTGATACCAATTGAAAGTGCGTTATATCGACTAGAGGGGGGGTGAATAGGCGATTTTTATGAAATTCTTCACTGAGGAATTTGCTCGTGAGGAAATTCCTTAGCGAAGAACTACTAGCAGCGGAATAAGTACTCAGAAGTAAACATAGCAGAATACATGCATGGTCATCATGATGAAATGAAGACAAACACAGAGTACAGAAAGCGTAAACACATGATAGCACAAGATGAAGACAAACAGACTGAAGAAATTGAACTGAGGAAATTGAGAAAGTCTTCAGTCAAAGTCTTCAAACACAGATATGAACAAACACACAACACAGTAATGAGGAAATGAAAGTGTTGAGGAAATAGAACCAGTAAGCTTGGTGAAGACAATGATTTGGTAGACCAGTTCCAACTGTTGTCTCAGTTGTACATCTGGTTGGAGCGGCTGAGTATTTAAACTCTAGGACACTTAGTCCCGGACACACAGTCCTCACCGTATTCTCCTTGAGCTAAGGACACACAGTCCTCGCCCAATCACTCGTGGTAAGTCTTCAGGTGACTTCCAAACCTTCACAGACTAGGTCATTCGGCGATCCACAATCCCTCTTGGATGCTCTAGACCATGACGCCTAACCGTCTGGAAGAAGCACAGTCTTCAAAGGTAACAAGCGTCGGATCCACGCAGGATCAATCTCTTCAGTGATGCTCAATCACTTTGGTTTGTAGGTGTTTGGGTTTGGGTTTGGATTTTCCTCACCTGATGATTTTCGCTCAAAGTCCTCGGAGGATGGGTTGCTCTCAAATGACAAGTGTAAAGTTCACGCGGAGCAGCCAACCAGCTAGTGGTTGTAGGGGGCGGCTATTTATAGCCTAGGGAGCAGCCCGACATGATAAGACATAAATGCCCTTCAATGATATGACCGTTATGTGGACAAGATATTTTGGGACAGCTGGCGCGCAGCACAGCAACGGTCGGAAATTTGAGGTACAAATTCCTCAGGGCTATCATGTTCCTCACTGTGTAGGCAATTCGCACCGGCGAATTCCTAACCCCTCAGTCAGAGCAAAGTCCTCAGTGACCAGAAGAACTGCGTCTCTGTCACTGAAGAATTTGACTGAACTGTATGAGATTTCCAATGGCTTCACTCGAAGGGATTGGAAGGTGTAGGATTTGAGTTGAGCATCACTTGGAAATTTTCTCCTTAGTATTTCCTCGACCCCCTTTAACAGTACGGTGTTTCCTATGACTCAAGAAAGAGAAAATGAAACTATGAAAACAAAAGTCTTCACGCTTCATGTTCCTCGAATGAATACCAAGTCTTCAAGGTCACACCAATTTCTTCACTTTCAAAGTCTTCAGAAAGTCTTCAGTATATCAAAGTCTTCAGTCGAAGAACTTCATTTTTAGGGGTCGACTTTCTCTGTAAATATCAAACTCCTCATAGACTTATAGACCTGTGTACACTCATAAACGCATTAGATACTTAACCTATAAGTCTTCAATACACCAAAATCACTAAGGGGCACTAGATGCACTTACACATCATTCATTACTGGTGTAGTACTCCCAATATCCACATCTTCATCTTCCATTTCTTCAACCCCAGCCTCTTCAGCTGTGAACTGAGGCATGGGTGAGGAGACAACAGGTGTTGAAGGGATTGCATCTACTTCAATTTCTTCATCAATCTGCTCTGACGAAGCAACATAATGATTTTCTTCATTAGATCCGCTAGGGATCTCATATTCTTCACTGAAAGGAACAAGGTCCTTTGATGGCATGGTTGAGATCGGAACAACATCAATTGGATTTGCGAATGAACTTGTCATAGGCTTCATCTTCTTCGGAGCTGAAGAATCTGAAGCAGCTGATGCTTTCCTTTCTTCATTGTTGCACGCTCTGCAGCCATGGTCTTCTTCACATCTGATGCAGATGGAGAGATTGGAGTTGGTGTAGGAGCAGGAGGAGTAGAGGAGTCTGGTTGATGTTCTTCAGGCACAACTGATGCAGTTGCCCTGACTTCTTCAGTTTCTTCAGGCGCACCACTAGTGGATGCCCTGGCAATTTCTTCAGCGGCTGGAATGGAGTCATCAGCCCTGGAACTCACATTTTCTTCAGTAGCCTGATTTTCATCAGCGGCGCTGGCATGTTCTTCAGTAGGCTGAGCAGATGCTTTAGCTTGAGGAATTTCTTGTTGCGATGGGGCTGCAACATTTGTGAACTTCTTAGTCAGTTTAACAAACCTGACTTTGGCTCCTTGCCAATTAGCATAGTATGCATTGAAATCATCGCTGAGGGTTTTGATTTCAGACTGGACTTTTATGAGTTCATCAGTTGTCAGGGAGACAACGTTGTTCTTTAGAAATTTCTCCTTCTTGTACTGCGCTTTCTTGATCTGCCTGGCCCTCTCAAATTTCCATTTCTCTTCTTGGATGAAATGGGTCAGCATGTGATTTTGACCAGGTGTCAACTTGAAATCAGGCATAGGAGTGTTTGGGTCCTTGTGCCAGAGATCAATGTAATCAAGGACCAATCTTGGATCCAAAAGCAGTGGCACATTTGTGCCTTTGGCTCTAGCGGCCCTGACTTGCCTGTCTCTGATGATTTTTGCAAGTTCATCATCATCAGCTTCGTCTTCTTCAGACGACACTTGGAAGGCGACCTGCTTTTTCTTAGGACTAGGGCGAGGGCCTCGTCCAGCAGTTGCCTTTGTCTTTGGCAGAGAGGGTCCCGTTGAAGAGTTTGGTGCAGCTGAGGAACTTGCTGAGACACCAGAGGCAATGGAGATGCCTATAGTCCTTTGGCACGTGGCAAGATGCCCAGGTGCTGAGGACTTTGTCGAAACAGCTGAGGACTTTGGAGGAGCTGAGGATTTTGCAGGAGCAGGAGCAGCATGAGGAATTGGCCATGAGGACTTTGAAGATTCTGTCCGTGAGGGCATAGCTGAGGAAATTGGCCTTGAGTGCACTATTGGTGAAGCACTTGGCTTGCGCGCAGGCTTCTTTGCCATTGATTTCTTAGGCTTGACAAAGGCCTCAGTGGCAGTAGCAGCAGCAGAGTCTTCATTGAATTTCCTCGCTGCTTCTTTTGCTTGTTTGGCCAACTTGGCCTGGCGCTTGGCCCATTCTTCAGGAAAATCCTCACCGCGTTTGATGCTGGTGGGATCTGCTACTTGGCCAGGTGCCAATAGAGCTCTTCGGCATGGAGGATTGAGTGCAACTTTCTTCATGTACTTTGGAGTTACATACATGTACTCCCTCCATTCTCTTGCCCATCTCCTCTCTATCTTCTAAATGCGCACCTTGCGCTGACTTTTATCTTTCTCAGGAGGTGTGCAGTACCCAGCATAGATGTCATCAGGGATCTCAAAGGCAGTCATGACCTCAGGCTTCTTTCCTCCTTTCTGTGGCCTTTTACCGTCAGCCATTTTCTTCAGTTGAGGAATTTGAAAAATCGAATTCTCTGAAGAAGTATGCAACTTTTCTTCGAGGAACGCTGCAAATGAGTTAAGTTGATGAGAACCTAGTGATTCAGCAGCGGACATGAGTACCTGTGAACGGAGTATAGTTGCGAGGAATTTGGAGGGGTCATATGCCTTCTCAGAAGGTTTTAAAAAAGAACAAGTTTGAGGAATTTGACCAGATGAGTCTTGAAGAATTTCACTAAGCGTTCTTTGTCTTAGGTTCCAGAGTTGTATAGATCGAAGATCCACACAATTGAGGAATCTTGAAGAAAACTGATTCTTAGAGAAACGAATCAAGAACAGATGACTTGTGAGGTGTTTTAGTGTGTGAGGATTTGAAGAAAAACACCTTTGAAGATTTTGTAGAAAACATTCGAATCAAATAGGGCAGTAAAAGTAACTTTTAATTACCTTGAATGAAGAACACGACGAATAGTAAGGTGGAGAAGTGAAGTTCGTCTGTGTAGATCTTCCACGCCCTAACTTGGCAGAGGAAGACGTCTACGGCGGCGACAGAGTGAAGATTTCCGCGGCCGGCGCGAGTACGACAGCGACGAGGTCGAGGCAGTGAAGCTCTTCCTCACCGGCGCCGATCGAGTAGCGGCGGCGCTAGGGTTTGAGAAGCTCGAGTGGGAGAGAGAGTTCGAGCGGAGTAAAGGAAGTGAGGAAGGGGAGAGGGGGTATTTATAGCCACGGTGAAAAACTGTTCGCCCGAAGATTTAGGACGAACGTGCCCCTGACCCTTCTCCTTCGCATGACATGTATCACCCACGTACTGTGAAGTGGAGATCATGTTAGATCGTGGGTGAATAGAAAAGTGTATCGTGGGATGCGGGGCGGTTTGAGCGGCAAACCGAAAATTTTGGATAAAATAAGTTTTAACGTTGCGTTCGCAAATTCTTCAGCTGACAAGGACACAGTGAAGATTTTGAACGAGTTTCAAATAGAACGCACATGAAGAATTTGTGAATAGATTGGGTTGAGTATAGCATAGAGGGGGAAGGGTCCGATCACATCCACTTAGCAGAAAAAACAACTTGAAGAATTAGCCATAAGTGAATGCTGTAGAGGACATAAACGCCAATATACATATAGCCAATGAAGAAAAATGACGGATCCAGTGAAGTTTTTGAAAAGTTGAAGAAATTGTACAACTGAGGAATTTCAAGAAACTGAGGAAAAACTCAACTTTGAAGATTTTCAACTTTTGATGGTGGCGTGACCCACCGTATAAGAATGATGATTTCAGACACCGCGTACAATTGTCATAGGGTTCTGAGAATCAAATTCTTCGTTAATTTCTTCACACTTAGAGTGTTATTCTTCATAGATTGAAGAAAAACGTTTCTTCATGTGTTGCACATCTAAGTCATCAATTTTGCATAAGTGTTAGGATGAGTGTCCTTTTCAAAGAACATTCGAAGATTCTAGGATATTTAGCTCACACCACAACTTGCTAAATCTCTTCTCATCCAAGGGCTTTGTGAAGATACCAGCTAGTTGTTCTTCAGTCTTCACATGCTCAATATAAACGTCGCCCTTCAACACATGATCACGAAGAAAATGATGACGAATCTGAATGTGCTTTGTCTTCGAGTGCTGAACTGGGTTGTGAGCAATCTTGATGGCACTCTCATTGTCACAGAGGAGAGGCACATTCTTCACGTTGACGCCATAGTCCTTGAGAGTTTGCTTCATCCAAAGCAGTTGTGCACAGCAAGAACCAGCAGCAATGTACTCAGCTTCAGCAGTAGACAGTGATATGCAGTTCTGTTTTTTTGGAGGACCAACAGACCAAAGATCGTCCGAGGAAATGACATGTACCAGATGTTGACTTGCGGTTCACACGATCACCATCATAGTCAGAGTCAGAATATCCAATGAGATCAAAAGTAGAGCCCTTGGGGTACCATAATCCTAGTGTTGGTGTGTGAGCTAGATATCGAAGAATATGCTTCACAGCCTTATGGTGTGATTCCTTCGGTGTAGCTTGAAATCGAGCACACATGCAAACACTAAGCATTATATCTGGCCTAGAGGCACATAAGTACAATAAAGAACCAATCATGGAGCGGTATACCTTATGATCGAAGTCAATACCATTTTCATCAGTGCACAGATGGCCATTTGTGGACATAGGAATTTTGACTCCTTTGCAATCTTGGATGCTGAATTTCCTTAGTACATCCTTGAGATATTTCTCCTGAGATATGAATATGCTGTTGCGCTGTTGACGAATTTGAAGACCTAAGAAGAATTTCAACTCTCCCATCATAGATATTTGATATTCTTCTCTCATCATATACGCAAATTCATCACTATAACATTGGTCAGTACAGCCAAAGATAATATCATCAACATATATTGGGCACACAAACTGTTCACCATCATAAGATTTAGTAAAGAGAGTAGGGTCGAGTGAACTGGGTGTGAAGCCATTCTTCATGAGGAATTCCTTCAAAGTATCATACCACGCCCGAGGGGCCTGCTTGAGGCCATAGAGGGCCTTATTGAGTCTGAAGACTTTGTCAGGATTCTTTGGATCTTCAAAACCTGGGGGTTGAGCAACATATACTGCTTCCTCAAGCTTACGATTGAGGAATGCACTTTTCACATCCATTTGATATAGAGTGATATCATGATGGTTAGCATAAGCAAGTAATATGCGAATAGCCTCAAGTCTAGCAACAGGTGCAAAAGTTTCATCGAAATCAATTCCTTCAACCTGTGTGTAGCCTAGAGCTACAAGTCGTGCCTTATTCCTCACCACAAGGCCATTTTCATCTTGCTTGTTGCGGTAGATCCACTTTGTGCCAATGATATTGTGCTCGCGAGGATCTGGACGTTTGACCAGTTCCCATACGTTGTTGAGTTCGAATTGATGTAATTCTTCTTGCATGGCCTGAATCCACTCAGGCTCCAGAAATGCTTCATCTACCTTAGTGGGCTCTGTGATAGAGACAAAAGCATAGTGCCCACAAAAATTAGATAAATGTGAAGCTTTTGAGCATGTGAGAGGACCTGGTGCTTTGATGTCATCGATGATCTTCTCAACTTGCACTACTTTTGCAACGCGAGGATGAGCTGGTTGTCGTCGAGGAATTTGATCAGCATTTTCTTCAGCATTTTCTTCAGGTGCATCAGCTCGACGTTCTTCACGTTCTGGAATGAATTCTTCAGCAGATTCTTCGGTAGGAATGACATCCTCAGTAGCGTTGAACTTGATAGAATCTTCAGGTGCTGGTTCATCTATCACAGAAAGTAGGTGCTCTCTTTGCGAGCCATTAGTTTCATCGAACCGCACATCTACAGTTTCAGCAAGCTTGTGAAGAACGTTGTTGAAGACTCTGTAGGTGTGCGAGTCCTTTCCGTAACCAAGCATAAAACCTTCATGTGCTTTCGGTGCAAATTTAGCATTGTGATGGGGATCCCTAATCCAGCATTTAGCACCGAAGACTTTGAAATAACTCACATTGGGTTTCTTGTCAGTGAGGAGTTCATGGGCAGTCCTCTTGAAGAATTTGTGAAGATATACCATGTTGATGATGTGGCACGCAGTATAAATTGCCTCAATCCAGAAGTGACGAGGCGTCTTGTACTCATCAAGCATAGTGCGAGCCATCTCAACAAGAGTTCTGTTCTTGTGCTCCACAATGCCATTTTGCTGAGGAGTATAAGGAGCAGATAACTCATGAGTAATACCAAGTTCATCAAGATAGTCATCGAGACCTGAATTCTTGAACTCAGTTCCATTGTCACTTCTGATGTGCTTGATCTTCACACCTAAGTTGGTTAAAGCCCTCGAGGAAAATCGTCTGAAGACTTCCTGCACTTCATGTTTGTAAGTAACAATGTGTACCCATGTGTAACGAGAGTAATCATCAACAATAACAAGACCATATAGAGAAGCATCATTAGTGACTGCTGAGTAATGATTAGGACCAAAGAGATCTATATGAAGCAATTAAAATGGCCGAGTAGTGGTCATGATAGTCTTCGCTGGATGCTTGGCCTTGATCATTTTTCTGGCTTCACAGGCTCCGCATAAATGATCCTTGAGGAATTTGACATTCTCAATGACAATGACATGCTTCTTTTTTGCAAGCGTGTGCAAATTACTCATGCCTGCATGACCAAGTCGTCGATGCCATAGCCAGCCTTCTGAAGCTTTTGCAAGAAGGCACACGGCTAGTTGCGGTCCTGTAGAGAAATCAACAATATACAAGTCTCCTCTCCTAAAGCCTTCGAAGACTTTGGAATTGCCAGCTTCCATAACCACAACACAATGATACTTGCCAAAGACAACAACCATACCAAGATCACAAAGATTGAGACAGACATAAGGTTGTATCCTAAGGACTCAACAAGCATGACTTTGTCCATGTGTCGATCCTTTGTGTTTGCAACCTTACCTAGACCCAATACCTGACTTTTGCCTTTGTCAGCGAAGATGATATGCTTCAGATGCGATGGTGATAAGGGAGCATCCATCAATAGATTCTTGTCACCAGTCATGTGATTTGTACATCCACTATTGAGGACCCACTCAGTGGCTTTGGGTTGATCATCCTGCAGATGAATTAGTGCAGCTTACGAACACATATACTTCATCAGTGAAGAATATGACATCAAATTCATCAGATCAATTTCATCAAGCAGTAAGACAGATATAGCAGCATGAGGACGTGAGAAATGAAAGGTCATTTCTTCATGATTAGCATGCGTCCTTTTAGGCACTTTCAGGTCTCCAGCAAATTCTTCAGACGTTTACGCACGTCTGGAGACCTGACCCTGGAGAAGAGATTAGTTCCTTTTCTTCACCACCCACATCTGAAGGGGTGGTAAAGAGTTCATCACTCTGCGAGCTCCATACGAGAAAGGTGGCATAGAAGCCAATCCATTTTTTTTCACACAAGAGGAGTTAGGGTAAGCATATGAACAAGCAGAGAAATTCTTCGAGGACTTATGAACATGATGGTTAGAAGAATAATGCTCATTGTCGGTGTCAAAACCGGCGGATCTCGGGTAGGGGGTCCCGAACTGTGCGTCTAGGCGGATGGTAACAGGAGACAAGGGACACGATGTTTTTACCCAGGTTCAAGCCCTCTCGATGGAGGTAAAACCCTACTCCTGCTTGATTAATATTGATGATATGGGTAGTACAAGAGTATATCTACCACGAGATCAGAGAGGCTAAACCCTGGAAGCTAGCCTATGGTATGATTGTTGTTCGTCCTATGGACTAAAACCCTCCGGTTTATATAGACACCGGAGAGGGTTAGGGTTACATAGAGTCGGTTACAACGGAAGGACATCTACATATCCGTATCGCCAAGCTTGCCTTCCACGTGAAGGAAAGTCCCATCCGGACACGAGATGAAGTCTTCAATCTTGTATCTTCATAGTCCAGGAGTCCGGCCAAAGGTTATAGTCCGGCTATCCGGACACCCCCTAATCCAGGACTCCCTCAGTAGCCCCCGAACCAGGCTTCAATGACGACGAGTCCGGCGCGCAGACTGTCTTCGGCATTGCAAGGCGGTTTCTTCTCCAAATTCCGTGTACCTGTTGAATTGTGTCCGACTTTTTGTGAATATTGCACTTCTTGGCTTCCAGCCCAATAATGGCCTTCTTCCACGTGTCAAATGAATGTGAAAAGCCAGGGTGTTTTTACATTTACCCCCTAGCTGTGTAAATGAGCTGTCTATTAAAAAGACGAGGATTCAGATCCAAATCACACCATCTTCCCTCCGCGAGCTTTCATCGGAGCACATTCGACAGAGATCCATTCGATCATGGCCGGTGATCGCAGCTCCTCCTCTTGCCTTCCCAGCCCTCAGCCTGGAGATTAGGAGAGATGTTCCATCCCGCACAGCGAGCTAGTGATGCTCCAAACCAAAGGATTTCTTCCCCCAGCCTACATGGTCCCGGTTCGAGCCAGGCTTGCCACCTATAATGGCGGAGAGCAAGCGGAGAGCGTCCCTAATCCCTCCAAAGGAGAGCGGGTATGCCTTGTCCCCTATTTGCTAAGAGGGTCGGATTTCCCATTCATCCGTTTCTCCGGGGGCTCCTGGAGTTCTATGGCCTCTAGTTGCACAACCTTACACCTGCCTCCATATTGCATATCGCGGGCTTCGTAGCCCTTTGCGAGCTGTTTTTGGGCTGTGAGGCTCATTTCGCGCTATGGAAGAAGCTGTTCTGCCTCGTGCCCCGTTCTCAGAAGGGGTCAGTATATCAAGTGGGCGGAGCCGAAGTATGGCGCATCGCCGGGACCGGATATCTATCCGGAACCCCAAAGAAGGCGTCCGAAGACTGGCCTTCAGAATGGTTTTATATAGAAGATGTCCCCCTGCCGGACCCTATTCGGATCGGCCTCCCTGAGTTCGATAATGCTCCCTTAAAGAAGCGCCTAAGCTGGCGTCCACGGAGCCCTCAGAAGGAAAATGACAAGGACGTCCTTTACCTGATGAGTCGGATAAGGTTACTAGCTCATTCCGGATTGACCATGATCGAAGTCATGGCCACATGCATTATGCGGGGGGTGCAGCCGCTTCAGTATAGAGGCCACCCCATGTGGGATTTCAACGGGGAGGATGATGCCACCCGCTGCGGCCGTAAGGGGCCGGAATCGGTTGCCGCTCTGACGAAGATCTTGTTCGCATTATACAAGGGAGAAGAGGAGGAATTCCTCCGCATCAATCCACAGGGCGGATTTTCTATGTACAATCCTCCAAACTGGGTAAGTGGACACTTCTTTTTGCCCATCCGTTCCATATTCCCATAGTTAAGTATCTTATCTTGTGACTTCGACGCAGGAACTGCGTCAGGCCGTAAAGGAGATAAACATCCCTCCTCCACAACCCGAGGATCCGGAACGGTCCCTCGACCCACCCTCCCAAGAGGATCCGGACATATTTGTGGAGCTGATCGATGGGGTATTTTATCAATTGAGTGACGACAACGTCCTGGTGGCCATTACGGCCGATTATCCTGGACTGGTCCCCGCCTCACACGTAACTGTGACCGAAGTCCCAATACCTCGAAAATGATCCGTCCGCGCTTATTTTTGATTATTGCATACCAACGGTGTTTCGCAGGGGAGGATCTTGAGGCGGAATGCCGAGCCTGCGGCGACCAGCCAACAAGGGACTGCGAGGACGGGCAGGCTGAAAAGACCCACAGTCCAGATCGAGACACCGACGCAGCAGTAAGGCGCGCCGTTTTATTCCAAGGTATTATTTTTACGATGCGTACTAACGCCCATGCTCTTTTTAGGAAAAAGAGGGCTCGCCGGACTATATTCGGAGAGGTTGCCAATCGGGCCTCCACCAGCCAGGCTCCAAAGCCAGGTCCAGAAGCAGAGGCGAACACGAGGCGTGCGTCGGACGCTCCTCCGACAGAGGACGCAGACAGAATGTCCGCCACCCATTCCGAGGTGGAGAGTGCCATAAACCACAGGAGCCGCCGGACAGTTCTTCGCAACGCTTGTTTCTCCCAAGAGGCATTGGATGCCTTCACCGTGGGAGATGCGTACCTCCGTGCGGCTCAAAATGGTCTAACCAGGGCCACGAAGCAGTATGTAAAAGACATACGGGTAAGAAAATTTGATGATTATATATACATCAGTAGCCCCCGAGACTTGAAACAGTTAGAATAACTGATTTAAGGATCATTTGTTATGCAGGTTCTTATAGAAGAGAATACCCAACTGTCCCAGGAGCTGGAAGAGTGCAAAGCCCAACTTCAGGCCGCACTAGCCGTGGCAGGGGAGCCCAAGAAGACCCCCTCTGGTAGTATATGCCCTGACTTGATGAGTATCATGTAAAGTGCGGCGTTTATGCAAATCTGACAATAGAGTTGCAGATGGCGCCGGATTAGATCCGGATAAGCAGCAACTCCTATGCCAGCTGAAGGCTGGTGAGAGTGTGCTTACAAAGGTGAGGCAGGAGAAGAATGATCTCCAAGATGCCAACACCCAGTTGGGCGTGGAACTAAAGGATGTTCGTGCCCAACTGTTGGACTCCATTAAAGAGAATCGGTGGCTTCGATGCGGCATGTTTAGTAAGTGCTTGAATGAACTTTGAAAAAGAGTTCGGCGAGGAAGTCGACTAACAGAGTTATGTCTGTAGGTATGCTAACGGGTCGTCCTGTAGAGGAAATGCCTGGTTCTACGAGTGACCTTCTTCCCGAGCTCTCACAACTGCACGAACGGGTTCGGCAGGTGATGCAAGGCATTGCCCAAGCCTTGTGGCCATCCGTCTCCATGCCCGAATGCCTTGGAGAGCTCGCAAGAAGCTGAAGGGAGCACGACGGCGCTTCCGAATATGGAAGATATCGGCCTGCCGTCAAGGTGCCCGGGAGGCCTGGGCCATGGTGAAGACGCGGTACACGAAGGCTGACCCAAACCACATGACCGAGATCGGACCTGTAGGGCCCGATGGGAAGGAGATCCCTGTGAGCTTAGTATACGGCCAAGTAGAATTGGCCGCAAAGTATTCCCAACAAGACCGTAAACTGGACAACCTGTTGGATGGCATTGAAGAGGAATATAATCAGTCAAATTGACTATGTAATTTAAGATGACATGTATAATGCCTTCCAGCCGGATTGTAGATCGTTTGTCATGGCAGACCTTTTCGCTTGAACCTCGGGACCCGACGGTCCTGAGTGTGTCCGAATACCCTTTCGGTTATGTAAGAACCGGGGCATGCATGGAGACCAGGCGTAGGGGTCATTAGTGCTTGAACAGACAAGTGCCCAACTAGTTATGTTATATTACATGATTAGTAAGAAACATCTTCCAGGGAGAATAGTTCCGTTAGGGGTTCCTTTCCCTGGGAGGCATGCCCTAAAGTGCATGTCCAGACTGCGAATAAGAGACGCAGGAAAAACATCTGGGGGCGCACAAGTAAATAAGTGAGAAATCATCTTTTAGTTTACCGACCAAATATTCCCTTAAGAACGCTAGCTTTCGGCTTCAACCAGTCTGAGGTACACATCCGGCTGACCCGGCAGTAACAATCACAGAGGTGCTCCCTTTACCGCCTAGCCGAACAATCGGGAACGTAGGGGTAAGCATAGGAGCCAGGCAACCCATCTTGGCCAAAACTTAAGTCATATCGATGCATATAATGGTGAATAAAAGGTACATGCAGAAGTGTGACACACGTGCTGGGCATGAAGCCCGTATAAATAAGCTTCTGTTAAAGAAGCCCCCAGGTATAATGAGCGCGGATAGCGCGTCAGTTGTGTGCGAACAAGGCGCGAATGAGCCCTTAAAGGCTATACGAGAAAGGGAGGGGAGAAGGAGAGAAATATAAGACAGCTAGTGTATAAAAAATAAACAGAGGAAGGAGACGAACATAGAGTCTGGCGCTAGGCGTAGAATCTTCGGAGACGGGCTGCGTTCCATGGGTTCGGCTCGAGTCGGTTATCCGATGCATCTCGCAGACGGTACGCTCCACCAGTCAGGACTGGGTCAATAATAAAGGGACCTTCCCATTTGGGTTTGAGTTTGTACTTTTTCTTGTTCGGCAGGCGTAGAACTAATTCGCCAATATTGTAAGTTTTGGCCCGTACTTCTCTGCTTTGGTATCTTCGAGCCTGCTGTTGATAGAATGCGGAACGGGCTTTTGCCACGTCACGCTCCTCCTCCAAGGCGTCCAAACTGTCCTGCCGATCGAGTTCGGCTTCTCTTTCTTCGTACATGCGCATGCGAGGTGAGTCATGAATTATGTCGCAGGGTAGAACCGCCTCTACGCCGTATACCATAAAGAATGGTGTGTATCCGGTGGTACGATTCGGCGTGGTCCGCAGCCCCCAAAGTACGGAGTCGAGCTCCTCTACCCAGTGTGTGTTAGATTCCTTGAGGGACCGCACTAATCTAGGTTTGATGCCGCTCATGATTAGACCATTTGCGCGCTTGACTTGACCGTTAGTTTATGGGTGATAGACTGAAGCATAGTCGAGATTGATGCCCATGTTTTTGCACCAGAGTTTGACCTCGTCGGCCGTAAAGTTCGTGCCATTATCAGTGATGATGCTGTGGGGGATGTCGTAACGGTGTACGACCCCGGATATGAAGTCTATCACCGGTCCGGATTCGGCCGTCTTAACAGGCCTGGCCTCTATCCATTTGGTGAACTTATCCACCATGACCAGTAAGTATTTTTTTCTTGTGGGTTCCTCCTTTAAGGGGTCCAACCATGTCAAGCCCCCAGACCGCGAAGGGCCAGGTGATGGGTATATTTTGGAGGGCGGTGGGCGGCGTATGGCTTTGGTTAGCAAAGAGCTGGCAACCAACGCATCATTGGACTAAGTCCTGAGCATCTGCCCGGGCCATCGACCAATAAAATCCTGTATGGAAGGCCTTGCTTACAAGGGCCCGGGCTGCAGCGTGGTGCCCGCTGAGTCCGGCATGAATTTCAGCCACAAGGTTCCGCCCTTCTTCTTCGGAGATACACCTTTGAAGGACTCCGGTGGTGCTTTTCCTATAAAGCTCTCCCTCATGGACTTTATAGGCTTTGGATCGCCGCACTATGCAGCGTGCCTCGTTTTGGTCCTTGGGAAGTTCCTGCCTGGTTAGGTATGCTAGGAATGGTTCTGTCCACGGGGCGATGACTGCCATTATTACGTGGGCTGAGGATGTTACTTCGTTGTCAGAGCCTCCAATATTGTCAGAGTGTTCGGTGTCGGGCGGTGCGGTTGGGTCTGGGCTGTTATTTCCGGGTTCTCCTTCCCATACTACGGATGGCTTGAACAGCCTTTCCAAGAAGATGTTGGGAGGGACGGCATCATGTTTTGCACCGATGCGTGCCAGGACATCTGCCGCCTGATTGTTTTCCCGGGCTATATGGTGAAATTCGAGCCCCTCGAACCGAGCTGACATTTTTAGGACGATGTTGCGATAAGCTGCCATTTTCGGATCCTTGGCATCAAAGTCTCCATTTATTTGGGATATCGCGAGGTTCGAATCCCCGCGCACCTCTAGGCGTTGAATGCCCATGGATAAGACTGTTGAGTTCAACAGTGCTCCATTGAAGAAACGCTTGAGCTGGCGTCCGCGGAGCTCTCAGAGAGAAAGCGACAGAGACGTCCTTTACCTGATGGGCCGGATAAGACTGTTGGCTCATTCCGGACTAACCATGATTGGAGTCATGGCCGCATGCATTATGCGGGGGGTGCAGCCGCTTCAATATAGAGGCCACCCCATGTGGGATTTCAACGGGGAGGATGACGCCACGCGTTATGGTCGTAAGGGGCCGGCCTCAACTGCCGCTCTAGTGAAGATTTTATCTTCTTTGTACAAGGGCGAGAAGGAGGAATTCCTCCGCGTCAACCCGCGGGCCGGATTCACTATGTACGAACCTCCAAGTTGGGTAAGTGAACAATTGCACTTGCCCGTTTTTATACTCCCACGGTTAGATATGTAGTCTAACGACTTTAATGCAGGAACTGCGACAAGAAGTAAAGGATATTAACAGCCGCCCTCCCCAGCCCGACGACCCAGGACAGTCCCTCGATCCGGACTCCAAAGAGGATCCGGACATATCGGTGGAGCTTATTGACGGGGTGTTCCAACAGTTAAGCAAGGACAATACCTTGGTAGCCATTACGGCTGATTACCCCGGGTTAATCCCGGCCTCCCAGGTGAAGAAACCGGAGTGTTTATTCCCTCAAGAGAGATTGCATTCTCACGTATTCCGACGTTTCCAACGACAACTGTGTCTTGCAGGGGAGATTTCCGAGGCGGGAGGCCGAACCTGCGGCGGCTAGCCAGCGAGGGGCCGCAGGGCCCCGTGGGGCAAAAAGAAATGTAGTCTGGACTGAGATGCCGGCGCAAAGGTATAGCGCACCCTCTGTTTCCCTGGTGTTATTCTGTCAGGGCATATTAACGTTCGTGCTGTCTTCAGGACGAAGAGACCTCGCCAGACTATATCCGGAGAGGTTGCCAATCGCGCCTCCACCAGCCAGGCTCCAACGTCTGGCCAGGAAGCGGAGGCGAGCACCAGGCGCGCACCGGACGCTCCTCTGACAGAGGATGCGGACAGGCTGTCTGCCACAAATTCAGAAGTGGAGAGTGCCATGAACCACAGGCGTCGCCGGACAGTTCTACGCGACGCTTGTTTCTCCCAAGAGGCTTTAGATGCCTTTAATTCGGGAGACGCGTACCCCTATGCCGCTCAAAATGGTTTAGCCAAAGCCACGGAGCAGTATGTGAAAGACATACGGGTAAGAAAAATTTGGTTATATATATATATATATATATATATATATATATGCCAGTAGCCCCCGAGACTTGAAACAGTTAAAGTAACTGATTTAAGGATCATATAATATGCAGGTTCTTACAGAGAAGAACACCGTGCTGTCTCAGGAGCTGGAAAAGTGCAAGGCCCAACTAGAGGCCGCACTTGCCGCAGCAGGGGAGCCCAAAGGGACCCCCTCAGGTAAGATACACTTCGAAAGATTAGTATTGTGTGGTTTGGGTGCAAATATGACAATTCATGTTGCAGATGGCGCCGGACTTGATCCGGAAAAGCAACAACTCTTGCGCTGGTTAAAGGCCGGTGAGAGTATGTTGACAAAGGTGAGGCGAGAGAAGAACGATCTTCAGGATGCCAACACCAAGCTGGACATTGAACTTAAAGACGTTCGTGGCCAGCTGTCGGACTCCACGAAGGAGAATCAGCGGCTTCGACGCGGCATATTTAGTAAGTGCTTGAACGAACTTTGAAAAATGAGTTCGGCGAGGAAGTTGACTAACAGAGTATTGTCTGTAGGTATGCTCACAGGTCGTCCTGCAGAGGAGATGCCCAGTTCTACGGGTGACCTTCTTCCCAAACTCCTGCAACTGCACGAGCGGATTCGGCAGGCGATGCAAGGCGTTACCCAAGCCTTATGGCCCGCCCACTCCATGCCCGAGGGCCTTGGAGAGCTTGCGGAGAAGCTGAAGGGAGCTCGGCGGCGCTTCCGGTTGTGGAAGATATCAGCCTGCGGACAAGGCGCTAGGGAGGCCTGGGCCATGGTGAAGACCCATTTTACGAAGTCTGACCCAAACCACATGGCCGAGGTCGGACCGGTGGGGCCTGATGGGAAGGAGATCCCTGTAAGCTGAGTGTACGGTCAAGCAGAATTGGCCGCAAAGTATTCCCAGCAGGACTGTAAATTAGACAGCCTGTTAGATGGTATAGAGGAGGAATACAATCAGTCAAAATGACTATGTACTTTTGAATTGACATATGTAATGCCTTTTAGTAGGATTGTAGATCGTTTGTCGTTGCCGACCTTTTCGCTTCAACCTCGGGACCTGACGGTCCGGAGTGTGTCCGAATACCATAGTGGTTATACAAGAACCGTGGTATGCGTGGAGACCAGGCGTAGGGGTCATTAGTGCTTTATCAGACAAGTGCCCAACTAGTTATGTTATATTACATGGTTAGTAAGAAACATCTTCCAGAGAGAATAGTTCGGTTAAGGGTTCCTTTCGCTGGGGAGGCATGCCCTAAAGTGCATGTCCGAACTGCGTGAAAAAGACGCGGAAAGAGCATCTGGGGGCGCATGAAAATTAATAAAAAGATCATCTTTTATTTCACCGACCGAATATTCCCTTAAGAACGCTAGCTTTCGGCTTCACCCAGTCTGAGGTACACATCCGGCTGATCCGGCAGTAACAATCGCAGAGGTGCTCCCTTTACCGCCTAGCCGAACAATCGAGAACGTAGGGGTAAGCACAGGAGCCAGGCAACCCAGCTTGGCCAAAACTTAAGTCATATCGATGCATATAATGGTGAAGAAAAAGGTACATGCGGAAGTTTCACACATGTGTTGAGCATGAAGCCCGTATAAATAAGCTTCTGTTAAAGAAGCCCCCAGGTTAAATGAGCGCGAGTGGCGCGTCACGTAGTGAGCCTTTTAAGGGCTATAAAGGAAAAAAGAGGGGAAGGAGAGAAATATAAGACAGAAAAATGTAAAAAATGGACAGGGGAAGGGGACGAACATGGAGTCCGGCGCTAGGCGTAGAATCTTCGGAGACGGGTGGCGTTCCACGGGTTCGGCTCGAGTCGGTTATCCGACGCATCTCGCAGGCGGTACGCCCCACCAGTCAGGACTTGGTCGATTATAAATGGACCTTCCCACTTGGGCTTGAGTTTGTCCTTTTTCTTATCCGGCAGGCGTAGAACTAGTTCGCCAACATTGTAATTTTTGGCCCGTACTTCTCTGCTTTGGTATCTTCGGGCCTGTTGTTGATAAAATGCGGAACGGGCTTTCGCCATGTCGCGCTCCTCCTCCAAGGCGTCCAAGCTGTCCTGACGATCGAGCTCGGCTTCTCTTTCTTCGTACATGCGCACTCTAGGTGAGTCATGAATTATGTCGCAGGGCAGAACTGCCTCTGCGCCGTACACCATAAAGAATGGTGTGTATCCGGTGGTGCGATTAGGCGTGGTCCGCAGCCCCTAGAGTACGGAGTCGAGCTCCTCTACCCAGTGCGTGTTAGATTCCTTGAGGGACCGCACTAGTCTGGGTTTGATGCCGCTCATGATAAGACCGTTTGCACGTTCTACCTGGCCGTTGGTTTGTGGGTGATAGACTGAAGCATAATCGAGCTTGATGCCCATGTTCTTGCACCAGAGTTTTACCTCGTCGGCTGTAAAGTTTGTATCGTTATCGGTTATGATGCTGTGGGGGACGCCATAACGGTGTACAACCCCGGATATGAAGTCTATCACAGGTCCGGATTCAGCCGTTTTAATAGGCTTGGCTTCTATCCATTTGGTGAACTTATCCACCATGACCAGTAAGTATTTTTTCTTATGGGTTCCACCTTTAAGGGGTCCGACCATGTCAAGCCCCCAGACCGCAAAAGGCCAGGTGATGGGTATAGTTTGGAGTGTGGTGGGTGGCATATGGCTTTGGTTGGCAAAAATTTGGCAACCAACGCAACGTTGGACTAGGTCCTGAGCGTCTGTCCGGGCCGTCGGCCAACAAAAGCCTGTACGGAAAGCCTTGCTAACAAGGGACCGAGCAGCAGCGTGATGACCACTGAGTTCGGCGTGAATTTCAGCCAGAAGGTTCTGCCCTTCCTCTTCGGAGATGCACCTTTGAAGGACTCCGGTAGTGCTTTTCTTATAAAAGCTCCCCCTCGTGGACTTTGTAGGCTTTAGATCGCCGCACTATGCAGCGGGCCTCGTTTTGGTCCTCTGGGAGTTCCTGCCTAGTAAGGTAGGCTAGGAATGGTTCTATCCACGGGGCGATAACCGCCATTATTACGTTGGCTGAAGGTGTAATTTCATTGGCAGGACCTCCAATTATGTCAGGTTGTTCGGCGTCGAGTGGTGCGGCAGCGTCCGGGCTGTTAATTGCGGGTTCCCCCTCCCATGTTACTGATGGCGTGAACAATCTTTCCAAAAAGATGTTGGGGGGGGGGGGGACTGCATCGCGTTTTGCTCTGATGCGTGCCAGGACGTCCGCTGCTTGATTGTTTTCTCGGGCTATATGGTGAAACTCCAGCCCTTCGAACCGGGCTGACATTTTTAGGACGGCATTGCGGTAAGCTGCCATTTTTGGATCCTTGGCGTCGAAGTCGCCATTTATCTGGGATATCGCGAGGTTCGAATCCCCGCGTACCTCTAGTCGTTGAATGCCCATGGATACTGCCATCCGGAGACCATGTAAGAGGGCCTCATATTCGGCTGCAGTGTTGGAGTCCGTGTACATAATTTGGAGTACATATTGGATTGTGTCTCCTGTGGGGGACGTCAAAACGACGCCAGCCCCCAGTCCGGCCAACATTTTGGAGCCGTCGAAATGCATGATCCAGTTTGAGTATGTGCCGTACTCTTTAGGGAGTTCGATCTCCGTGCATTCTGCGACGAAGTCGGCCAACACTTGCGATTTGATAGCTCGCCGTGGCTTATAGGTTATATCGAACGGGAGGAGCTCAATGGCCCATTTTGTGATCTGGCCCATTGCATCGCGGTTATTGATAATGTCATTGAGTGGTACTTCCGAGGCTACTGTAATCGAACACTCTTGAAAGTAGTGTCGTAGCTTCCGGGATGCCATGAATACTGCGTATGCAATTTTCTGATAATGCGGGTACCGTGATTTGCATGGAGTGAGGACAGTGGACACGTAGTAGACCGGCCTTTGAAGGGGGAATTTGTGTCCGTCCGTTTCCCGCTCGACGACGAGCACTGCGCTGACAACTTGATGGGTTGCCGCGATGTACAATAGCATTGGCTCGCCGGTGTTTGGCGCGGCCAGGATTGGGTTTGTTGCCAATATGGCTTTTATTTCATCGAGTCCGGCCGTGGCGGCATCCGTCCACTCGAAGTGTTCGGTGCGCCGTAGGAGGCGATAAAGGGGCAGTGCCTTTTCTCCCAAGCGGGAGATGAAGCGGCTTAGAGCCGCCACGCATCCGGTTAATTTCTGTATTTGTTTGAGGTCTGTTGGGACATCCAATTGTGACAAAGCTCGGATCTTGGCTGGATTTGCTTCAATTCCTCTACCGGATACGATGAAGCCCAAGAGCTTTCCGGCTGGAACGCCGAAGACGCATTTCTCCGGATTGAGCTTGATGTCGTATTTTCGAAGGTTATCGAATGTAAGCCTCAAGTCGTCTACTAGAGATTCGACATGTTTTGATTTGACGACCACATCATCCACATATGCCTCTACTGTTTTGCCGATCTGGTTTGCCAGACATGTTTGTATCATGCGCTGATATGTTGCGCCGGCGTTTTTCAGCCCAAAGGGCATTGTGTTGAAGCAGAATGGGCCGTATGGTGTGATGAATGCTGTTGCAGCTTGGTCTGATTCTGCCATCTTGATTTAATGGTAACCGGAGTATGCGTCGAGGAAACACAACGAGTCCTGTCTTGCAGTGGCATCGATAATTTGATCGATACGGGGGAGGGGGAAGGGATCCTTTGGGCAGGCTTTGTTAAGGTCTTTAAAATCGACACACAGGCGCCAGGATTTGTCCTTCTTTGGTACCATCACCAGGTTTGCTAGCCAGTCCGGATGTTTTATGTCTCTAATGAATCCGGCCTCCAATAACTTGGCTAGCTCCTCTCCCATAGCCTGTCTCTTCGGTTCGGAAAAACGCCGAAGGGCTTGTTTGACAGGTTTGAATCCTTTCTGGATATTTAAGCTATGTTCGGCCAGCCTGCGTGGGATTCCTGGCATGTCTGAAGGGTGCGAGGCGAAAATATCCTAGTTCTCTTGTAGGAACTCTCCCAGTGCGGCGTCTACATCAGGGTTCAGTCATGCCCCGATGGAAGCTGTTTTATTGGGGTCCATTGGATGGACCTGGAATTTTACTATTTCGTCCGCTGGCTTGAAGGATGTGGATTTGGATCTCCTATCGAGTATCACATCATCCCTATTAACCGTGGAGCGCAGCGCAGTCAGTTCCTCAGCCGCCAAGGCTTCGGATAGTGCCTCAAGGGCCAATGCGGCCGTCTTGTTTTCGGCGCGGAGTGCTATGTCCGGGTCACTAGCGAGGGTGATAATTCCGTTCGGCCCAGGCATATTTAGCTTCATGTACCCGTAATGGGGTATTGCTTGGAAGATTCTAAATGCCTCCCGCCCTAGTATAGCGTGGTATCCGCTATTGAACGGGGCCACCTGGAACGTGACCTCTTCGGACCTGTAATTATCCGGCGTGCCGAACACCACATCTAGTGTGATTTTTCCTGTGCAGTGCGCTTCCCGACTGGGGATTATTCCCCTAAAGGTTGTGCTGCTTCGCTCGATGTGGCTCCAGTCTATATCCATTTTTTGGAGGGTTTCCTCGTAAATGAGGTTCAATCCGCTGCCTCCATCCATGAGTACCTTGGTGAGGCGAAAGCTGTCCACTATTGGACTGAGGACCAATGCGGCTGGTGCTCGGGCTGTTCGGAATTTAGGTTCGTCACTTGCATTGAAGGTGATAGCAGTGTCGCTCCATGGGTTTATTGTTGCTACGTAATAGACTTCGGCGAGGCTGCGGAGTGTTCTTTTTCGCATATTATTTGATGCGTAAGTCTTGAAGACTGTGAGAACGGTACTGGTGTCCTCGGGCTGGCTTTCTGCGGCCTCCGAAATTAGGAGATCCTCGCCAATTTTGGCCACCTGCCGGAGTATCCAACATGCTCTAAGGCTGTGAGTTGGTGTGGCGTCCTCTGTACTGTGAATTCTACAGGGTCCATCAAGCCACCTTTCTAGTACGGTTCCATGCCCTGTAGAGGGTTTTGGCTTTTTGATACTTAGCCCGGGTGTCTTACTATGATGCACCCTCTTAGTTTGAACGGTATTGCTATTCAAGGCCGGATTATCCCAAAATTTTATTTCGGTTTTCCAAGCGCTTTCCATCGCACAGTACTTTTGTACTATGTTCGCCAAGTCAGCGAAGCGTGTAATGTCACGACGACTTATGGCGTTGAGTATTCCCTCGTCCGTGCAATTACTGCAAAAGATTGAAATTGCGTCTCCCTCGCGGCAGTCCTTTGTCCTGTTCATAACCAGGAGGAATCTGGCCCAGTAGTGATGTACCGTTTCCTCGGGCTTTTGCCTGATTTGGGAAAGATCGCTTATGTTCGGGCGGGCGGCTGTCGTTGAATCTGAGACCTCACTTAATTTAAGATTCGGAGGCCGAAGAGCTTCCGAACTCTGAAGTCTGGATTCTTGGATGTTGTCCAATGAATCTAGCCCATTGCCTGATTCTAAGCTCAGGCCTTGAGTTATATCCTCCCCTCCGTGGGTATCCGGCTTGGAGGGTTCGGGAATTCGGGCGTAGCTAGTCCTTAGAATAGATGAAGGGTCGCCGCACTGCACCTCTACCATGGCAACGTGGTGGGTGACTTGGGGAGAGTTAATTTCTCTTAGATCGGGTTTAAGCCCAACCTGGTCGTAATTTGTAGCGACCCCCAGTGCGGCGATGCGATCCAAGAGCTCGTTTACGGAAGAGAGCTCCATCGGATCCAGCTGCTCGGCAAGTTCTGAGCTGACGTGAAGGTTGCTTTCGATGACCCGAGAGGTCACCGTCGGTGCAACGGCCGAACAGGCGGTCGTGAGAAAACCACCTAGCCGGAGGGTTTGGCCGACAGCCAAGGCTCCCTTAGTAACGGCGCCGTCTTTAAAGACGGGAAGAGGCATCCTTCCTGATTGCGACGGCACAGAGGAACTCTCAATGAAAGCACCAATGTCGGTGTCAAAACCGGCGGATCTCGGGTAGGGGGTCCCGAACTGTGCGTCAAGGCAGGATGGTAACAGGAGACAAGGGACACGATGTTTTTACCCAGGTTCGGGCCCTCTCAATGGAGGTAATACCCTACTCCTGCTTGATTAATATTGATGATATGGGTAGTACAAGAGTAGATCTACCACGAGATCAAGGAGGCTAAACCCTAGAAGCTAGCCTATGGTATGATTGTGTATGAAGATGATTATCCCACGGACTACAACCCTCCGGTTTATATAGACACCGGATAGGGTTAGGGTTACACAAAGTCGGTTACAATGGTAGGAGATCTTGAATATCCACATCGCCAAACTTGCCTTCCACGCCAAGGAAAGTACCATCCGGACACGGGACGAAGTCTTCAATCTTGTATATTCATAGACCTGGAGTCCGGTTGAAGGTATAGTACGGCTATCCGAACACCCCCTAATCTCGGACTCCCTAAGTTAGGGTTACACAGAGTCGGTTACAACGGAAGGAGATCTACATATCCGTATCGCCAAGCTTGCCTTCCACGCCAAGGAAAGTCCCATCCGGACACGGGACGAAGTCTTCAATCTTGTATCTTCATAGTCCAGGAGTCCGGCCAAAGGTTATAGTCCGGCTATCCGGACACCCCCTAATCCAGGACTCCCTCACTCATATTCATAGCCCTTGGCTCTTCCCTGCGAAACAGAGTTGTTAGCACGATGATGTTCATATGAGGACTTTGATCCTTTTGAGGAATTTGATCCACGTGAGGAATTTGGTCCGTATGAGGACTTGGATCCATATGAAGAATTTGGTCCATATGAAGAATTTGATCTGGGGTTCCTATTCTTCACATGTGATGTCATGAGGACATTCACTTGAAGACTTTCAAGGCACCTTTTGGGAACCCAGATTTTCTTCATAGGGGAACCGTTCCTGCAGTTAGTGCCAACATACCTAGCAAATACTTCACCATTCTGATTTTTGAACAGTTTATAGTTGGAGTCAAATGACTCATCAGAAGAATGAGAAGATTCACATGTAAAGCCAGATAGATTAGATGGATCAACTGGAGGTCCCTTTGCAGCAACCCATGAGGTTTTGGGGTACTGCCCAGGCTTCCAATATGTTCCATCAGCATTGAGTTTCCTCTCAAAGGCAATACCCTCTTTCCTAGGGTTCCTGTGGAGGATCTGCTTTTTAAGCACATCACAAAGAGTCTGATGCCCTTTGAGGCTTTTGTACATGTCTGTCATGTACAATTACTTCAGCCCTACATCGTTAGTGATACTAGCAATGTACTCAGGTGAGGAATTAGTGACAGCAGAGGCAGGTGAAGAATTTGTAACATTAGAAGCATTTGAACATTCAGGTGAAGAATTAGCAGATTCACGTTCAATGCATTTCAAACATGGAGGAACAAACTCTTCGTGAGCAGCGCTAATTTGTTGAGCAAGTAATGAATCACACTCCTTCTGAAGATCTTCATAACTCACTCTTAGCTTCTCAAGATCTTGCTTTCTTTGAAGAAATTCATAAGAAAGCTTCTCATGATCAGATAAGAGAGTGTTATGATGACCTTGAAGGTTGTCAAACCTAGTATGAAGTCTCTGAAGATTTTCAATCAAGGCATTAGTGCGATCCATTTCTTCATCCAGCATATCATCACTTTTGTCCAGCATGTTTTGAACCTTTTCAAAAGCCCTTTGTTGTTTTACGACAATCTTAGCAAGTTTAGAGTAGCTGGGCTTAAGATTTTCATCAGATTCATCCTCACTAGATTCAGAGGAGGTATATTTAAGTACCTTGGCACCCTTTGCCATGAAGCAATAGGTGGGAGCGTAGTCATCATTGCCTTCATCAGCCTTGTTGGTGAGGTCATTTTCTTCAGAGTTGAAGATAGACTTGCTGACGAATGTCGTAGCGAGGGCTAGGCTCGCCACACCAGACTCGGAGTCCTCAGATGCCTCCTCTTCCTCTTGTTCCTTAGATTCAGCTTCAGAGTCCATTTCCTTGCCAATGAATGCCCGAGCCTTCTTGGAGCGGCTCTTGTTGTGAGATGAAGACTTTAAGGATTTTGATGATGAAGACTTTGAGGATTTCTTCTTTTTCTTCGCATCATCAGAACTGTAATCCTTGTATTTCTTCTTCTTTGATTCCTTTTCCCACTGAGGACAATCTTGAATGTAGTGTCCAGGTTTCTTGCATTTGTGACAAAGCCTCTTCTTGTAGTCACTGGATGAGGAATCATTGCTCCTTGAGGGTCTTCCAAAGCGACCACGTCTTGAGAACTTCTGGAATGTCTTCACAAGCAGTGCTAGCTCATGGCTCAGTTCTTCAGGGTCACCAAGGCTGCTACCAGAGTCTTCATCTTCGGACTCAGATACTGCCTTGGCCTTCAGTGCACGTGATCTGCCATAGCTTGAACCATAGAGATCTCTTTTTTCAGCAAGCTGGAACTCATGAGTATTTAGCCTCTCGAGGATGTCAGCGGGATCAAGTGACTTGTAATCAGCGCATTCTTGTATCATCAATGCCAGAGTATCAAATGAGGAATCAAGCGATCTCAACAATTTCTTCACCACCTCATGGTCGGTGATGTCAGTGGCACCAAGCGCTTGAAGATCATTTGAGATGTCAGTGAGGCGATCGAAGGTTTGTTGAACATTTTCATTGTCGAGTCTTTTGAAGCGGTTGAAGAGATTGCGAAGAACATCAACTCGAGAGTCACGCTGAGTTGAGACTCCTTCATTCACTTTGGACAGCCTATCCCAGATAAGCTTAGCAGTTTCCAAAGCACTCACTCTTCCATACTGTCCTTTGCTCAGATGGCCACATATGATATTCTTCGCTTGAGAGTCGAGTTGCTTGAATCTCTTCACGTCGGTAGCATTCAGTGAGGGTGAGACAGAAGGAACACCATTTTCCACAACATACCAGAGATCATTATCAATTGCCTCAAGATGCATTCGCATCTTATTCTTCCAGTAGGGGTAGTCCGTCCCATCGAAGGTAGGACACCCAGCACAGACCTTGATCATACCTGCGGTCGACATAACTAAAACTCCAGGCGGTTAAACCAAAATCACACAGAACAAGGGAGTACCTTGCTCTGATACCAATTGAAAGTGCATTATATCGACTAGAGGGGGGTGAATAGGCGATTTTTATGATTTCTTCACTCAGGAATTTGCTAGTGAGGAAATTCCTTAGCGAAGAACTACTTGCAGCGGAATAAGTACTCAGAAGTAAACATAACAAAAGACAAGCATAGTCATCACGATGAAATGAAGACAAGCATAGAGTACAGAAAGCGTAATCACAGGATAACACAGGATGAAGACAAACAGACTGAAGAATTTGAACTAAGGAAATTGAGAAAGTCTTCAGTCAAAGTCTTCAAACACAGATATGACAAGCACACAACACAATACTGAGGAAATGAAAGAGTTGAGGAAATAGAATCAGTTGGCTTGGTGAAGACAATTATTTGGCAGACCAGTTCCAACTGTTGTCTCAGTTGTACATCTGGTTGGAGCGGCTAGGTATTTAAACTTGAGGACACACAGTCCTCACCGTATTCTCCTTGAACTAAGGTCACACAGACCTCGTCCAATCACTCGTTGTAAGTCTTCAGGTGACTTCCGAACCTTCACAAACT
This sequence comes from Aegilops umbellulata, assembly GCA_032464435.1. Taxonomy (NCBI): domain Eukaryota; kingdom Viridiplantae; phylum Streptophyta; class Magnoliopsida; order Poales; family Poaceae; genus Aegilops; species Aegilops umbellulata. The sequence goes on along the minus strand of CP136056.1, from coordinate 475,384,417 downwards.
CGGTCACTCGGCGATCCAAAATTCTTCTTGGATGCTCTAGACCATGACGCCTAACCGTCTGGAAGAAGCACAATCTTCAAAGGTAACGAGCGTCGGATCCACGCAGGATCAATCTCTTCAGTGATGCTCAATCACTTTGGGTTTGTAGGTGTTTGGGTTTGGGTTTTTCCTCACTCGAGGATTTTTGCTCAAAGTCCTCGGAGGATGGGATGCTCTCAATTGACAAGTGTCAGTTTCTCTCAGAGCAGCCAACCAGCTAGTGGTTGTAGGGGGGGCTACTTATAGCCTAGGGAGCAGCCCGACATGATAAGACATAAATGCCCTTCAATGATATGACCGTTAGGTGGATAAGATATTTTTGGACAGCTGGCGCGCAGCATAGCAACGGTCGGAAATTTTGAGGCTCAAATTCCTCAGGGCTATCATGTTCTCACTGTGTAGGCAATCCGCACTGGCGAATTCCTAACTCCTCAGTCAGAACAAATTCCTCAGAGACCAGAAGAACTTCGTTCTATCGCTGAAGAAATTGACTGAACTGTATGAGATTTCCAATGGCTTCACTCGAAGGGATTGGTAGGTGTAGGATTTTGAATTGAGCATCACTTGGAAATTTTTTCCTTAGTATTTCCACGACCCCCTTTAACAGTACGGTGTTTCCTATGACTCAAGAAAGAGAAAATGAAACTACGAAAACAAAAGTCTTCACGCTTCATGTTCCTCGAATGAATACCAAGTCTTCAAGGTGACACCAATTTCTTCATTTTCAAAGTCTTCAGAAAGTCTTCAGACATCCAAAGTCTTCAGTCGAAGAACTTCATTTTTAGGGGTCGACTTTCTCTGTAAATATCAAACTCCTCATAGACTTATAGACCTGTGTACACTTATAAACGCATTAGTCCCTTAACCTATAAGTCTTCAATACACCAAAATCACTAAGGGGCACTAGATGCACTTACAAGTGATAAGGGACAAGGTTGCACTTGCACTTAAATCCATGCTTAGGAAATGATTCAATCTTTCAATTTCGCAGAATAGTGAGAAGGGCAACAAGGCTACACTTGAAAGGACACGGAGTACCTACCCCTGAGCTCAAATGCTCTCTTATGAACATTAAGATAAAAAATAGTTAAAAAATCAAAAAGTTCTAAATTTTTTGTGGTAAACTTCGGCAAATGTTTTGTATGCTTGCAAAAATTCAGCATGAAATGACATCCATGGAAGGTTTGGCAGCAAAAACAAAATCAACCTCCAAAATGTTTTCAAAAGTAGCATTTTTGGAACATCGATTCCACGACTTCCAAGAATGTCATTTCGTGCTGAAATTTTGCAAGCACACAAAACATTTGTGAAAGTTTACAAAAAAAATCAGATTTTTTTGAATTTTTTTCTCCAATTTTACTGTTCATAAGTGAGCATTTGAGCTCGGGAGCAGAATAGTACTTTCGCACTTGAAACCTCTATTCATGGAATCAATATCACCAACCGCAACTCTAAAATTCAAGTGTGCATGCGAGGTATAATCGTTATAAAAAAATGGAGAATACTGATAAACCCTTTAAATTATTGATTGTCCAACAAGGGGATTCGAGCTTCTATTGGATTATATTGTAATAATATGACTTGCAAATTTCAAACGATTGTATATGCAACGAAAAATACGATGAGCCGAAGCCAGCCTGAACACTTCATTCATATACCAGAATTCACTTGTAGGAGATTATATATGTTTGGAAAACTGTATATTGGAAAAATGTGTATTGTTGTAACAGAATATAATTGATGATCCCGCAAAAAAAAGAATATATAATTGATGCAACATATATGAAAGAAGGTCTTATATTTGGATTAAAGAGGCATATGGATTCACCTTTAAAAAAGGCATATTGATTCGTGAAGAATAATATTTCAAAAAAATTCAAATTACTTGTCTGTCAAATTTAGGTAGTGTGCACTCTTTCTGAATTTCAATTTTTTGGATGATTGATACAATGTACATTTGTTTAGACGTGGGTTGCACGTGCACACTTACTAGTAAAGAACAAGAGTACAATATTCATTATCTAATGATAATTGGTGGTTTATAATTAACTTTAGGGGATTTCTCCCCCCTTGAACACTATGCAAATTTCAAAGTCGTCTCATACCAATTCCGTGAATACATTTCAGGCATTCCGATGTTGGTGAATACATTGTGAACAAATCTGCTAGACTGTCACGTGATTTTGTTTGCAAAGTATCAATTTCTCCATTCTTTTGTAATTCTTGAGGAAAGAACAATTTAGGAGCAATATTTTTTTGATATTACTTTTTATATAACACTTGTTCATTTGAGCAATAAAAGTGGCATTATCTTCATAGATAATAGTTGGTGATCCTAATGAACCAACACCATGTGAAGTTTGAATGTGGTTAATCACTCTACGAAGTCAAACACATTATCGTGATATTTCATATAATGCGATTTATTTCAGAATGATTAGTGGAAGTTACTACTAAAGTCTATTTTGTTGACTTCCATGGAAAGGCAATTCCATCATGTAGGAATACAAAACTTGTCTGTAGCCTGACCAGGCATTGTGGGGATCAGTCTTGGTTTTTCTATAAAAATAATCCCAAAATCCTTTATGCCATGTAAGTATCTGAAGATATTTTTCACTCACGTTCAATGACATTTTGTTGGAGCAGCGTTGTGCCTAGCTAATAAATTTACCACAAATGCGATTTCAGGCCTAGTGCAATTGCAAGGTACATCAGGGCTCCACTGAGATATGAAAACTCATGTCCTAATATCTCTTTGTCATCATCCTGATGCCTAAAAGGATCTTTATTCATATCCAAGGATCTGGCAACCATACGAGTTTTGCATGGATATGATTTATCCATGTTGAAATTTTCCAAAATATTTTGAATGTAAGTATAGGTATACTAATATTCTTGAGGGAAGATGCTTAAGCTATAAGCCTAAGGAGAACCTCCGGGTGTCCGGCGACTGCCACGCCGCGATCAAGATGGTCACCGAGGCGTACGGCAGGGAGATCATACTGAGGGGCGCCAACTGCTTCCATCACATGAAGGATGGTGCGTGGCGACTACTGATAAGTTCGGCGCTGGAAGAGCAGGTACAACAACGAACAACCCTCGCTTCATTTTTGACAGATCCAGCGTAGGGATGTGTATAGGAGGGCTGGATGAGGACACTGAGAAGAGACTTTTCTTTCCCTCTGACAATCGCTTGTATTTCTAGATTAGATTGCACCAAAAGATGCCAGTGATGTACATTCTCGTGCTACTTTGCTATTTGAATGGCCCTTTTGCTATGTAATCCTACCATTCTATTCGTCGTCAATATCCTTTACAGCATCCTGGAAAACAACGGGGAGAAGCAGTTAGCAATAGTAGCCGAGGTCGACAAAAAGAAAATGACACATCTCAGTAGTTGATTTCTACTGTTATATACATATACCACAAAAGCTTAATTACCTTAGCAAGCCGTGTTACATAAGTAGCAGCAACGGCTGTAACTAATAGCCCTATGCCCAGTGTCAATAGCTGGTTGTTTCCTCCCAGACCGATTTCCGTCTCATCTTGCTGCAAAACGAGGGAGCCATGTCATGGTTCCAAGTATCCAAGCCACTTGATAAAAAAAGATCGCATCATTGTTTCACTCTAAGAAAGTTTATTTTTATTAGGTTTGAACTACAGTACCTCTATAGTTCAACGGTCCTGACTACACAATACACATACAACTGAATTTTCGAAGTACCAAATGAAACACCATGTTCTAATACTTTGCTGAGATATTTGAGTGGTACCAGCAACACCAAAGCACACTATAGACTAACGGGTGCCTTGAGTTGGATTAAGGTGTCCGCATTTTGATATATACAAGTGCTATTCCATTCTGGACACTTCACTAGAAAGCAGATACGTCAACATGCTGCAAGACACCCCCATATCCATGGGATGGAGACGGTTCTTATGAGCTAATCCCTCTGTAAAGTAATATAGGACGTTCTAGAGACTTGTGTCAAAGTTTCTAAAATGTCCTACATTAGTTTACAGAGGGAGTACTATTCTATATAAGAGTAGAGAACACATACATATGTAAAGCATTTTTTATGGCTTGAAAGAGTATATACTGTATAGTGGAGCAGTATCCCTGATGTAGCAACAAAAGCAAGTTTGCAAGGAAAAGGTGAACTAAGAAAAGATCAACGGTTTATGAACTTACGATTATAGCTCGCCCAAATGCACCAGCACTGACATAAGCCCATGTTCCTGGAAGCATACCCAACCAACTGCATACGTACAAAAGCAATATCTGAGGTAAAATTGCTTTATAGGAAAAATATATACTGATGGCAAAATTTTCAGTGTAATATTTCTTCACAAAGGAATGCTCAATTTGTAGTGGATCAGAAAGTTGTCAGTCCCTTAACCAGGTATATGGTATTTGCTACTCCTTTGATTTTGTTACTCGCATGCGTCCGTAATAACATTACTACACTGCATCATGAATCATGCATATGAAGCTGTAAGTTAAAGAGTCACTAAATTTCTCAATGAATGCAGTGTGCTCTGTGGAATAGAAGTTTAAGGCTATGTACTTAGTTTTTCTGTGTGCAGGAATATGTACTTCATTATTTCTGTTAGATTCACGGAGAATGCCAAAATAAAATAAGGAAGTGGGAGTAGAAACTAACCTGCCCAACACGTAGGGTAAGAACTTGACTGAAGTCAAGCCGTACAGGTAGTTCCCAAGGGAGAAAGGTAATAGGGGACTCAAACGAAGCAGAGTCACAACCTTGAATCCATTTTCACCTATTGCTTTATCAATAGCCAGAAACTTCTTGTTTCCTTCAACCATCTTAAGAATACGCTCTCTAGCAAAGTATCTAGCGATGAGAAAGGCCACAGCGGCAGCTAGCTATACAGTCGACAAAGTTCAATGAGAAAATGCATAACAGCAGAATTAAGACAGAAATGTTCTTCATGTTGAAGTTACTTACAGTCCCACTGATTGAAACCATAATAGTACCAGTAACACTACCGAATAATAGACCTGCAGACATGGTCAACGGTACTGCTGGAATTGCAAGAACCTGAATCAAACAAACACCATATTAGTACTAATCCAAAGTTGCAACCCTAAATTCTATGACAAGATCAAGATCTGTAGTGGACTAACTAGTTTAGGTGGAAATGATCATAAGGCTTGGCAAGAAGGTAGAGAAGTAGGGTTGATAACTCAAGAATATACCTCCAATCCTGCATAGGCAAGTATAAACAACGCGTACCCAGCAGTGCCATAGCCTGTTCATGCAAAGCAATATAAAAGTTTAACTAAAAATGTCCAAGGAAGACGTTTACTTGAAAGATTTCATAATGATCAAACAGCAAGCAGTAGAAATGAATGGCTAGTTCTACAGTCCAATGGTCTTGCTATCATGCGCCACTACGGAGTAGTATCTATTATCTAAGCACCAGAATCACCAGCTATATTTGAACGCAGAATTCGCAAGACATTTCACTAATTTCAATGCTACTAAGAGCACAGCTTAGGCCAAACAAGTAGTGCAAAGCAAGCAGAGGTGGGAGCACAGCTGGATTGTTGGTTCCATTACCCTCAATGAACCCGGAGAAGTGCGTGAGGAAGGTATTGATCTGGTCCCTGTACACGTACCCGGCGGCCCCGAACCCCCCTACGACCCCGACCAGCACCGCCCCGGCGAGCAGCGTCCCGGTGAGGGCCCCCGAGACCCCGCCGCCCTCTTCCTCCTCCTCCTTCCTCTCCTTCTCCTTCCCCTTCCTCTCCCGGTCGGCGGCGGAGCGGCGGTCGTCGGGGCTGCGGCCGCCCCCGCCCCCGCCGCCGCCGCCGAGCCGGAAGGGGAGGTTGGGCGAGGCCTTGCGCAGCGTGCCCTTGTCGGACTCCCGCAGCGAGGAGAGCGGCGGGTGGAAGGCCCGGCGGTGGCGCCACCGCCACGGCGAGCCGCCCTGCGCCGCGCAGGGCGGCGAGAAGTGGGGGGAGAGGACGGGCGAGGGGGAGAGCCGCTGCGGCGAGAGGAGGTGCGGCTGCCTCATGGGGTCGGGCTGTCAGGCTTGCTTAGCGCGCGGGGTGTGCGGCCATGAGAGCCCGGAAGCGATAAGAGAGAGAGGAGGGGGAGAACGGGGAGGGAGGAAGGCGCTGGAGAGTGAACGGGGAGCGGCATGTGGATTGTGGGCGCGGTGGCTGTGGCGCGGGCCCGCTGTCGCTGCTCTGCTCTCTGCCGTTCCGTGGTGGCCGAAAGCCAGCGGAGCTGCTGAGATTCCGAGACCTGAGCGCGTGGTCTGTGATTGGTGCAGCGGAATCTGTGATCGAACTGGGAAAGATGCCCCCACATTTCATCTCCCCGGTCTGGGCTCAAAAATCCTGCACCAGCTGAACTGGTCTCTAGTGATATCTTCTATTCCTAAATAGGTACAACCCACTGTCCTAAATAGGTACTCCTTCAAATTTAAACTAAAACCACGACGAGTAATTTGGAACGGAGGGAGTACAATCCACTAGCTATTTTTTCTAGAAATGTGACTATGCCACATGAGCAAGTACTGTATGCAAGTCATAAGTTACATTGTTTTTGTTGAAAAAATGAGCAATTTACCGAATAATTTTACTAACGAAAATACTAGATAAAGTGTGACTAATATAGCAGAGATAAAGCAAGTCATGCAATCTGACAGAGAGAACGTAAGGCCAACTCCACCGCGTGACCCATTCAGTCCGCTTTTGTTAGTTTGGGGTAAAATACGATCCAACGGTAATACCCAAACGGATAGAGTTGTCTTATGGACGCTTTTTTTGTCCGGCCCAACCCTAAACCTGGAGCAAACTTGATCCAAGAATGCTCTCGAACAGACAGAAAACGGACACTCTCCTCGCCCCTCTCGTCCGCTCCTGTCCGCCCGTGCCTTTCTTCTGGCCCACAAATCAGTGAGACCGAGAGGCTGGACGGGACCCGCCGCCGCCCCGCTGCTCGCCAGCCCCGCCGCCGCGCTGCTCGCCAGGCCAGCCGCGCTGCTTGCTCTGCTCCCGCGCCCCCGCCACCGCTCGCCGCGCGCCCGCCGCGCTGCCCGCGCTGCTCCCGCGCGCTCCGCCGCTGCTCGGGCGCGCCCCTGCCGCCGCCCGCGCTGCTCGGGCGCGCCCCCGCCGCTGCTCCACGCGCGCGCTCCGCCGCCCGGCACGCGCCGCCCGCCCGCCCGCCGCCTGCCGCGCGCGCCCGCCACGCACGCTCTGCCGCTGCTCAGGCGCGCCCCCGCAGCTGCTCAGCCGCGCACGCGCTCCGGCGCTCCGGCGCCGCCCACGGTGACGGCAGAGGAAAGGGCGGGCGTGGCTCGGCGCGGCCTGGGGCGAGGCTGGGACGCGTGCGCGGGGCAACGCGAGCTCGGGGCGGGGCTCCGGGAAGTGGGGGCGGCATGGCGAGCTCGAGGCGGGGCTCCGGGGTGTGCGGGGCGGCATGGCGAGCTCGCGGCGGGGCTCCGGGGTGTGCGGGGCGGCATGGCGAGGCGGGGCGGACAGTTTGGGTCCCAGAGGCCTTCTGCGTGTTGGGTGCAGATGCCCCATACGTCTGTCCGCCCCCCGGACGTCCGCCAAATCGCACCCCAAACGGACAAAAACGGACGTCTAGATGGGTTACGGATGGGTCACGCGGTGGAGTTGGCCTAAATAGCGTCTTCATATATGAACTAGAACCAAACACATCTAGAACATACACTAGAGCAAGAAGTTGTGGCAGAACCTCTAACAGAAAGAGTACGAGAACGTACGGAACGGGAGCAGAAGCACCGGTCTTGGGGTTGGTGTCCTCGCCAGCCGTGTCGTCGAGGAGGTTGTAGACGTCGGGGAAGAAGTCTTCGGAGTCTGGGGCGTCCGTGACGAAAAGTTAGTAGTCGCGCGAAGCGCTCCCCAAAAACCTTATCACCCTTCTCCCATACAGGACTAAAAGAGGTGCGGTTTCGGAGGCCTATTGTCCCGACTCGCGGTGCACGCCGCAAACCGGGATGAGGAAGACAGCAGCAACTCAGAGATTGGAACCAGTGCGAGAGGAAGAAGAAGTTCTGGTGTGTCCCTCTGAAAGGAGCGACCTCCCTTTTATAGGCACAAGAGAAGGAGGCGAGAGGGCAGCGACGGGAGGTGAAACAAAGAGAGGGAGGCGAAGTGAACAGCCAGCAGCCGAAGGGATGCGCCGTTCGCATTCAGTCTCTACTATAGCAAAAATCTTTTCAACTTCTGTGTGACCTTTCGTATACCAGTCGTGTGTGGCAAAAACTTAGACATCGGCTCGGCTCATTCCCGCAACCCGCAGCGCGTCGTGACGAGGCGTGGCGAGGCGGGCGGCAGCGGAGGAGCGCGCGTGAATGACCCTCTTGTTCTCATGCTCATACATGTGGGAAAACATCCTCCCTTATAAGGAGGTCCAACTTCCATCAAACTAGCAATGTCGAACTAAACTTTAGTTCCACCTCTTGCCTTGCACGAATGGGTTGCATGGGCCTCTAGGATTTATTAGGAATTTCTGAAACTGTTATTGGGCTGGCCCAAAATAGACAAAATTTCAGCAATCCCCCACCAGATCCGAGAGGCACACAAAATTTGCATTTGGTTCCAAAACACTATTTTATATACTGGTACTGCAGTGGAGACTGTTAAGTTGAACCACCTAGAACTCTATGCTACACTAGTAAGCAACTTGAACAGTGGACTAGGCCTTGAACTGCAAGTTTTTTGCGAATCTAGCTTCACACAAAGCCTTGACCGATACGTGGCTACTGTGGGTCTTCCCCGCGGGTGGAGCTTATGCGTCATTGATGATCCACAAGTATAGGGGATCTATCGTAGTCCTTTCGATAAGTAAGAGTGTCGAACCCAACGAGGAGCAGAAGGAAATGATAAGCGGTTTTCAGCAAGGTATTCTCTGCAAGCACTGAAATTATAGGTAACAGATAGTTTTGTGATAGGATAATTGGTAACGAGCAACAAGTAACAAAAGTAAATAAAGTGCAGCAAGGTGGCCCAATCCTTTTTGTAGCAAAGGACAAGTCTAGACAAACTCTTCTATAGAGAAAAGCGCTCCCGAGGACACATGGGAATTATCGTCAAGCTAGTTTTCATCACATTCATATGATTTGCGTTCGGTACTTTGATAATTTGATATGTGGGTGGATCGGTGCTTGGGTGCTGTTCTTACTTGAACAAGCACCCCACTTATGATTAACCTCTATTGCAAGCATCCGCAACTACAACAAAAGTATTAAGGTAAACCTAACCATAGCATGAAACATATGGATCCAAATCAGCCCCTTACGAAGCAACGCATAAAAGTAGGGTTTAAGCTTCTGTTACTCTAGCAAACCATCATCTACTTATTACTTCCCAATGCCCTCCTCTAGGCCCAAATAATGGTGAAGTGTCATGTAGTCGACGTTCACATAACACCACTAGAGGAGAGACAACATACATCTCATCAAAATATCGAACGAATACCAAATTCACATGACTACTAATAGCAAGACTTCTCCCATGTCCTCAGGAACAAACGTAACTACTCACAAAGCATATTCATGTTCATAATCAGAGGAGTATTAATATGCATAAAGGATTTGAACATATGATCTTCCACCAAATAAACCAACTAGCATCAACTACAAGGAGTAATCAACACTACTAGCAACCTACAGGTACCAATCCCAGACTTGGAGACAAGAATTGGATACAAGAGATGAACGAGGGTTTGAGATGAGATGGTGTTGGTGAAGATGTTGATGGAGATTGCCCTCTCCCGATGAGAGGAGCGTTGGTGATGAGGATGGCGATGATTTCCCCCCTCCCGGAGGGAAGTGACCCCGGCAGAACAGCCCTGCCGGAGCCCTAGATTGGTTCCGCCAAGGTTCCGCCTCGTGGCGGCGGAGTCTCGTCCCGAAAGGTTGCTTCTCATTTTTCTTCGGACGAAAGACTTCATATAGCAAAAGATGGGCACCGGAGGACCAACAGGGGGCCCACGAGGTAGGGGGCGCGCCCAAGGGGGTAGGGCGCGCCCCCACCCTCGTGGACAGGTGGAGCCCCCCTAACGTATTTCTTCCGCTCAATATTTTTTATTATTTTCAGAAATAACTTTCGTCGAGTTTCAGGACTTTTGGAGTTGTGCAGAATAGGTCTCTAATATTTGCTCCTTTTCCAGCCCAGAATTCCAGCTGCCGGCATTCTCCCTCCTTATGTAAACCTTGTAAAATAAGAGAGAATAGGCATAAGTATTGTGACATAATGTGTAATAACAGCCCATAATGCAATAAATATCAATATAAAAGCATGATGCAAAATGGGCGTATCAAATCCCCCAAGCTTAGACCTCGCTTGTCCTCAAGCGGAAGCCGATAGCGATAAATATGTCCACATGTTTAGAGGTAGAGGTGTCGATAAAATAAAATACGGACATGAGGGCATCATGATTATTCTCATAACAACAACATATATGGATATTGTCATATGATTTCTTATGCTCAAGTAATGATCTATTCACAATGCAAAGTACGAATCAGAAACTTTATTGAGAACTAACAAACTATAATCTCAGTCATTGAAGCAACTGCAATTTATCATAACATCAGAAAGAGTCTATGTCAGAGCTTTCTAGCAAGTCCGCATACTCAACTATCATTTAGTCTTTCATAATTGCTAACACTCACGCAATACTTGTGGTTACGGAGTTTTAACCGGACACAGGGAAAGATAGGGGCTTATAGTTTCGCCTCCCAACCTTTTACCTCAAGGGTAATGTCAACAATAATAGTTCATGCTAACTTACATCCAATTATATATATATATATATATATATATATATATATATATATATATATATATATATATATATATATATATTTATATTTATATCAGGATCTTTCCAACATCCTGTGCTTGCCAAAGGATAAAATGTAAAAAAGGAAAGGTGAAGATCACCATGACTCTTGCATAAGATAGAGGATAATGATAAAAGATAGGCCCTTCGCAGAGGGAAGTAGAGGTTGTCATGCGCTTTCAGGGTTGGATGCACAAAATCTTAATGCAAAAGAACGTCACTTTATATTGCCACTTGTGATATGGACCTTTATTATGCAGTCCGTCGCTTTTATTTCTTCCACATCACAAGATCGTATAAAGCTTATTTCCTCCACACCAATCAATCATACATATTTAGAGAGCAATTTTTATTGCTTGCACCGATGACAACTTACTTGAAGGATCTTACTCAATCCATAGGTAGGTATGGTGGACTCTCATGGCAAAACTGGTTTAAGGGTATTTGGAAGCACAAGTAGTATCTCTACTTGGTGCAAAGAATTTGGCTAGCATGAGGGGGAAAGGCAAGCTCAAGATGTTGGATGATCCATGACAATATACTTTATCTCAAATATAAGAAAACATAACCCATTACGTTGTCTTCCTTGTCCAACATCAACTCTTTAGCATGTCATATTTTAATGAGTGCTCCCAATCATAAAAGATGTCCAAGACAATGTATTTATATGTGAGACCTCTCTTTCTTTATTACTTCCTATTAATTGCAACGATGACTAAAGCTATGTTTGCCAACTCCCAACAATTTTTAATCATCATACTCTTTCTATGTGAAGTCATTACTCTCAATAAGATCAATATGATCTCTTTGTTTCTTTTTATTCTTTTCTCTTTTCTTTTATTCACTCAAGATCATGGCAAAATAATCAAGCCCTTGACTCAACACTAATCTTTATTATATAGCTCACGGACTCGATTACATAGAGGGATCATAAAGCAAAACTCGAAACTAGATCATGCCATAAACTTTAATATACTAGATCAAGATACTACTAATAGGATCGAACTAAGAAAAACTATAAAGATAGGAGTGTGATGGTGATACAATACCGGGGCATCTCCCCCAAGATTGGCAGTTGTCAAGGGGAGTGCCCCTACCCATATGATTATATCTCTTTTGCTGATGAAGAAGATGGTGGTGATGATGGGTAGTCGCACATCGAGCGTAAGAGATCTTCCAACTTGCGGATAATGCCCTTGAGTGCAACGATATGCTCCTTCAACAAAATATGTTCACGTGTGAGATACTTGTTTTGTATACGAGCTAACTCAATCATCTTGAAAGCTTCAATCTCAGTTGGGGTAAGAAGACTGTGATCAGGTTGAAGAATGTCTTCTGTTGCCGGAACTTGGTCCTCCGTGGCCTTCTTGATCCCTTCATCCTTGTTGATCTCCATGGGTTCTTCCCTCTTCAGCTCTATCTTCATTAGCCAAGCATCGTTGTCACCATTGTTGGAGGAGGGGGACGACATGATGCCTGGCCTTGACAACCCTGACAGAAAACAGCTCGAAACAAGAACAGAGGATATTTGCGTGATACCAAAGTCAAAACCTTCGGGAGATTATATAATGAATTTTTACCGACCAAAATACGTAACGTGCAGGAAAATGGAGTCCGGAGAGCACACGAGGTGCCCACGAGGTAGGGGGGCACGCCCAGGGGGTAGGGCGTGCCCTCCACCCTCGTGGAGACCTCGTGTCCTTCCCGGAATGCTTCTTATTTTTCTATTTTTCTAAATATTCCAAAACGGTGAAAAATTGCCATTAAAATTGTTTTTGAGTCAGTTTACTTACCGTACCACATACCTATTCCTTTTCGGAGTCCGAAACATTCCGGAAAGTGTCCCTTATGTATTCCTCTGGGGTTACAGTTTCGATAACATTAGTTTCAACATTCATAGGATTACCTGAAATATAATGTTTAATTCTTTGACCGTTCACCACCTTCGGGTTTGTGCCTTCGAAGTTGTTGACTTTTATGGCACCGGAACGTTAGACCTCCTCGATAACGTAAGGACCTTACCATTTAGAGAGGAGTTTTCCTGCAAAAAATCTTAAACAAGAGTTGTATAGTAATACATAATCTCCTACATTAAACTCACGCTTTTGTATTCTTTTGTCATGCCATCTTTTAACCTTTTCTTTAAACAACTTGGCATTTTCGTAGGCTTGGGTTCTCCATTCATCAAGTGAGCTAATGTCAAATAACCTCTTCTCACCGGCAAGTTTGAAATCATAATTGAGCTCTTTAATAGCCCAATAAGCCTTATGTTCTAGTTCGAGAGGTAAGTGACATGCTTTTCCATAAACCATTTTATACGGAGACATACCCATAGGATTTTTATATGCAGTTCTATAGGCCCATAATGCATCATCAAGTTTCTTGGACCAATTCTTTCTAGACCTATTAAAAGTCTTTCGCAAAATTAATTTGAGTTCTCTATTACTCAATTCTACTTGACCACTAGACTGAGGGTGATAAGGAGATGCAATTCTATGATTAACATCATACTTGGCAAGCATTTTACGGAAAGCACCATGAATAAATTGTGAACCACCATCAGTCATTAAATATCTAGGGACTCCAAACCTCGGAAAAATAACTTCTTTAAGCATTTTAATAGAAGTGTTATGATCAGCACTACTAGTTGGAATAGCTTCTACCCACTTAGTAACGTAATCAACAGCGACTAAAATATGGGTGTAACCATTAGAGGCAGGAAAAGGTCCCATATAATCAAAGCCCCAAACATCAAATGGTTCAATAACAAGTGAATAGTTCATAGGCATTTCTTGACGTCTACTAATATTACCAATTCTTTGACATTCATCACAAGATAAGACAAACTTACGAGCATCCTTGAAGAGAGTAGGCCAATAGAAACCGGATTGCAATACCTTATGTGCAGTTCTATCTCCAGCGTGGTGCCCTTCATAAGCCTCGGAGTGACACTTAAGTAGGATCTGTTCCTGTTCATGCTCAGGTACACAACGTCTAATAACACCATCTACTCCTTCTTTATAAAGATGTGGGTCATACCAAAAGTAATGCCTCAAGTCATAGAAAAACTTTTTCTTTTGCTGGTATGTGAAACTAGGTGGTATAAATTTAGCAACAATATAATTAGCATAATCAGCATACCATGGAGCAGTACGAGAAGCATTTATGACATTTAATTGTTCATCAGGAAAGCTATCATCAATAGGTAGTGGGTCATCAAGAATATTCTCTAGCCTAGACAAGTTGTCTGCAATGGGGTTCTGAGCTCCCTTTCTATCAATAATATGCAAATCAAATTCTTTTAGCAGGAGAACCCATCTAATAAGTCTAGGTTTAGCATCTTTCTTTTCCATAAGATATTTAATAGCAGCATGATCCGTGTGACTAGTTACTTTAGAATCAACAATATAAGTCGGAACTTATCACAAGCAAATACAACTGCTAAGAATTCCTTTTTAGTAGTAGCATAATTTCTTTGAGCATTGTCTAGAGTTTTATTAGCATATAGAATAACATTTAATTTCTTATCAACTCTTTGCCCTAGAACAGCACCTACAACATAATCACTAGCATCACACATAATTTCAAAGGGTAAATTCCGATCAGGTGGCTGAACAATAGGTGCGGAGATCAATGCTTTCTTAAGTATTTCAAATGCTTCTACACAATCATCATCAAAGACAAATGGTATATCTTTTTGTAATAAATTAGTCAGAGGCTGAGAAATTTTTGAGAAGTCCTTAATGAACCTCCTATAAAACCTGGCATGACCAAGGAAACTTCTTATACCTTTGATGTCCTTGGGGCATGGCATCTTTTCAATAGCATCAACCTTAGCTTTATCAACTTCAATACCTCTTTCAGAAATTTTGTGCCCCAAGACAATACCTTCATTAACCATAAAGTGGCACTTTTCCCAGTTCAAGACAAGGTCAGTGTCCTCACATCTCTGCAAAACTCGATCAAGGTTGCTCAAGCAATCATCAAAAGAGGACCCATAAACGGAGAAATTGTCCATGAAAACCTCACAAATCTTTTCACAAAAGTCAGAGAATATAGCCATCATGCATCTTTGGAAGGTAGCAGGTGCATTACATAAACCAAAAGGCATACTTCTATAAGCAAAAGTACCAAAAGGGCAAGTAAAAGTGTTCTTTGATTGATCATCGGCTGACACAGGTATTTGAGAGAAACCAGAATAACCATCTAGAAAGCAAAAATGTGTATGTTTGGATAATCTTTCTAGCATTTGATCAATAAAAGGTAAGGGGTAATGATCTTTTTTAGTAGCCTTATTTAATCTGTAGAAATCAATTACCATCCTATAACCTATAATAATTCTTTGCGGAATCAATTCATCTTTATCATTAGGAACGACAGCAATACCTCCCTTTTTAGGGACACAATGGACAGGACTTACCCATTCACTATCGGCAACTGGATAAATAATACCTGCCTCAAGAAGCTTTAGTATTTCCTTTCTCACCACTTCTTTCATCTTAGGATTTAGCCGTCGTTGGTGATCACGAACTGGTTTGGCATCTTTCTCCAAATTTATTTTATGTTGACATAGAGTGGGACTAATGCCCTTAAGATCATCAAGAGTATATCCAATAGCAGCGCGGTGCTTCCTCAGAGTTTTCAATAATCTCTCTTCTTCATGCTTTGAAAGGTTAGCACTAATAATAACATGATATATCTTCTTTTCATCAAGATAAGCATATTTAAGAGTATAAGGTAATGGTTTAAGCTCAAACACGGGATCACCCTTGGGTGGAGGAGGAGCCCGTAAGATTTCAACAGGCAAATTTTGTTTCAGGACGGGTTCCTGTTTAAAGAATACTTCATCTATTTCCCTTCTTTCATTCATAAACATATCATTTTCATGGTCTAGAAAATATTGTTCTAAAGGATTACTAGGAGGTACGGCAATAGAAGCAAGACCAATAATTTCATCCTTAATAGGCAATTCCTCTTCACGGTGTTGTCTATGAAATTTAGAGAAGTTAAACTCATGAGAGATATCACCCAAACCAATAGTAACAACATCCTTTTCGCAGTCTATCTTAGCATTAACAGTGTTCAAGAAGGTTCTACCAAATATAATGGGACAAAAGCTATCTTGTGGGGAACCAAGAATAAGAAAATCAGCAAGATATTTAGTTTTCCCACACAAGACTTCAACATCTCTAACAATTCCCATTGGTGAAATAGTATCTCTATTGGCAAGTTTAATTATGACATCAATATCTTCTAACTCAGTAGGTGCAATATCATACTTAATTTCTTTGTGTAAGTCAATAGGTATTGCACTAGCACTAGCACCCATATCACACAAGCCATGATAACAATGATCTCCTATTTTAACAGAAATAACAGGCATGCCTACCACATGTCTATGTTTATCTTTAGCACAAGGTTTGGCAATTCTAGCAGTTTCATCACGGAAATGAATAACATGCCCATCAATATTATCAGACAAGAGATCTTTAGCAATAGCAATATTAGGTTCAACTTTCATTTGCTCAGGAGGTGTATAAGTTCTAATATTGCTTTTATGGACCACAGTTGAAGCTTTAGCATGATCCTTTATCCTAACAGGGAAAGGTGGTTTCTCAACATAAGAAGTAGGAACAATAGGATCATTATAATTGATAGTCTTTTCTTCAACTTTAATAGGTGCAACTACTTTTAATTTTATGAGAGGATGATATTTAAACCACTTCTCCTTAGGGAGATCAATATGAGCAGCAAAAGATTCACAGAAAGAGGCTACTATCTCAGAGTCAAGTCCATATTTTGTGCTAAATTTACGGAAAACATCGGTATCCATAAAAGACTTAACACAATCAAACTTAGGTGTCATACCTGACTCCTTACCTTCCTCGAGATCCCAATCTTCAGAGTTGCATTTAATTCTTTCCAATAAATCCCATTTGAATTCAATAGTCTTCATAGTAAAAGAGCTAGCACAAGAAGTATCGAGCATGGTGCGATTGTTATCAGAAAGCCGAGCATAAAAAATTTGAATAATCATTTCTCTTACGAGCTTATGATTGGGGCATGAATATAACATTGATTTAAGCCTCCCCCAAGCTTGAGCGATGCTTTCTCCTTCGCGAGGACAAAAATTATATATATAATTGCGATCACGATGAACAAGATGCATAGGATAAAACTTCTGTTGAAATTCCAATTTCAATCGTTTGTAGTTCCATGACCCCGTATCATCACATAGCCTATACCATGTCAATGCATCTCCCTTCAAAGATAAAGGGAAGACCTTCTTCTTAATAACATCTCTGGGTACACCTGCAAGCTTAAATAATCCACAAACTTCATCCACATATATTAGGTGCTCATCAGGATGCTTTGTTCCATCTCCTGCAAAAGGATTAGCTAGCAGTTTTTCTAACATACCCGAAGGAATCTCAAGGTAGACATTTTCATCTTCAGTAGGTTGAGGAGCAACTCTTTGCTCTACTGGTCAGGGTGAATATACCCCGAACAAGCTCCCCAGAGGATTACTTTCCATAGTAACTAGTGACAGTAAATTTCAGCACACTATATAAATTTTTCCTTACCAAATTCCACCTACCAAAGGTGCTTCACTCCCCGGCAACGGCGCCAGAAAAGAGTCTTGATGACCCACAAGTATAGGGGATCTATCGTAGTCCTTTCAATAAGTAAGAGTGTCGAACCCAAAGAGGAGCAGAAGGAAATGATAATCGGTTTTCAGCAAGGTATTCTCTGCAAGCACTAAAATTATAGGTAACAGATAGTTTTGTGATAGGATAATTGGTAACGAGCAACAAGTAACAAAAGTAAATATAGTGCAGCAAGGTGGCCCAATCCTTTTTGTAGCAAAGGACAAGCCTGGACAAACTCTTATATAGAGAAAAGCGCTCCCGAGGACACATGGGAATTATCGTCAAGCTAGTTTTCATCACGTTCATATGATTCGCGTTCAGTACTTTGATAATTTGATATGTGGGTGGACTGGTGCTTGGGTGCTGTGAAGGAAATATGCCCTAGAGGCAATAATAAAGTTATTATTTATTTCCTTATTTCATGATAAATGTTTATTATTCATGCTAGAATTGTATTAACCGGAAACATAATACATGTGTGAATACATAGACAAACAGAGTGTCACTAGTATGCCTCTACTTGACTAGCTCGTTAATCAAAGATGGTTATGTTTCCTAACCATGAACAAAAGAGTTGTTATTTGATTAACGAGGTCACATCATTAGTTGAATGATCTGATTGACATGACCCATTCCATTAGCTTAGCACCCGATCGTTTAGTATGTTGCTATTGCTTTCTTCATGACTTATACATGTTCCTATGACTATGAGATTATGCAACTCCCGTTTACCGGAGGAACACTTTGTGTGCTACCAAACGTCACAACATAACTGGGTGATTATAAAGGTGCTCTGCAGGTGTCTCCAAAGGTACTTGTTGGGTTGGCGTATTTCGAGATTAGGATTTGTCACTCCGAATGTCGAAGAGGTATCTCTGGGCCCTCTCGGTAATGCACATCACTTAAGCCTTGCAAGCATTGCAACTAATGAGTTAGTTGCGAGATGATGTATTACGGAACGAGTAAAGAGACTTGCCGGTAACGAGATTGAACTAGGTATTGGATACCGACGATCGAATCTCGGGCAAGTAACATACCGATGACAAAGGGAACAACGTATGTTGTTATGCGGTCTGATCGATAAAGATCTTCGTAGAATATGTAGGAGCCAATATGGGCATCCAGGTCCCGCTATTGGTTATTGACCGGAGACGTGTCTCGGTCATGTCTACATTGTTCTCGAACCGTAGGGTCCGCACGCTTAAGGTTTCGATGACAGTTATATAATGAGTTTATGAGTTTTGATGTACCGAAGGAGTTCGGAGTCCCGGATGAGATCGGGGACATGACGAGGAGTCTCGAAATGGTCGAGACGTAAAGATCAATATATTGGACGACTATATTCGGACATCGAAAAGGTTCTGAGTGGTTCGGGTATTTTCGGAGGTACCGGGGAGTTACGGGAATACGGGGAAGAGTATTGGGCCTTATTGGGCCTTAGTGGGAAGGAGCCAGGAGGTGGCGCGCGACCCTCCCAAGCCCAGTCCGAATTGGACAAGGGGTTTGGGGGCGCGGCCCCCTCTCCCTTCCTTCTCCACTCCCCTCCTTTCCCCCCTTCTCCTAGTTGGACTAGGAAAGGTGGAATCCTACTCCCGGTGGGAGTAGGACTCCCCTTGGCGCGCCCCTTCTAGGCCGGCCGCCCCTCCCCCTTGCTCCTTTATATACGGGGGCAGGGGGGCACCCCATAACACACAAGTTGATTCGTGATCGTTCCTCAGCCGTGTGCGGTGCCCCCCTCCACCATATTCCACCTCGGTCATATTGTCGCGGTGCTTAGGCGAAGCCCTGCGTCGGTAGTTCATCAAGATCGTCACCACGCCGTCGTGCTGACGAAACTCTTCCCCGAGAGCTTTGCTGGATCGGAGCCCGAAGAACGTCATCGAGTTGTACGTGTGTCAAGAACTCGGAGGCGCCGGAGTAACGGCACTTGGATCGGGAGGATCGGGAGGAAGACGTACGACTACTTCCTCTACGTTGTGTCAACGCTTCCGCTTCGGTCTACGAGGGTACGTAGACAACACTCTCCCCTCTCGTTGCTATGCATCACCATGATCTTGCGTGTGCGTAGGAAATTTTGAAGCTACTACGTTCCCCAATATGCTGTTCTTACTTGAACAAGCATCCCACTTATGGTAAACCTCTATTGTAAGCATCCGCAACTACAACAAAAGTATTAAGGTAAACCTAACCATAGCATGAAACATATGGATCCAAATCAGCCCCTTACGAAGCAACACATAAACTAGGGTTTAAGCTTCTGTCACTCTAGCAACCCATCATCTACTTATTACCTCCCAATGCCCTCCTCTAGGCCCAAAATAATGGTGAAGTGTCATGTAGTTGACGTTCACATAACACCACTAGAGGAGAGATAACATACATCTTATCAATATATCGAACGAATACCAAATTCACATGACTACTACTAGCAAGACTTCTCCCATGTCCTCAGGAACAAACGTAACTACTCACAAAGCATATTAATGTTCATAATCAGAGGAGTATTAATATGCATAAAGGATCTGACCATATGATCTTCACCAAATAAACCAACTAGCATCAACTACAAGGAGTAATCAACACTACTAGCAACCTACAGGTACCAATCCCAGACTTGGAGACAAGAATTGGATACAAGAGATGAACTAGGGTTTGAGATGAGATGGTGCTGGTGAAGATGTTGATGGAGATTGCCCTCTCCCGATGAGAGGAGCGTTGGTGATGACGATGGCGATGATTTCCCCCTCCTGGAGGGAAGTGTCCCCGGCAGAACAGCTCTGCCGGAGCCCTAGATTGGTTCCGCCAAGGTTCTGCCTCGTGGCGGCGGAGTCTCGTCCCGAAAGGTTGCTTCTCATTTTTCTTCGGGCGAAGGACTTCATATAGCAGAAGATGGGCACCGGAGGGCCAACAGGGGGCCCACGAGGCAGGGGGCGCGCCCAGGGGGGTAGGGCGCGCCCCCACCCTCGTGGACAGGTAGAGGGCCCCCTGGCATATTTATTCCACTCAGTATTTTTTTTATTTCCAAAAATAACTTTCGTGGAGTTTTAGGACTTTTGGAGTTGTGCAGAATAGGTCTCTAATATTTGCTCCTTTTCCAGCCCAGAATTCCAGCCACAGGCATTCTCCCTCCTGATGTAAACCTTGTAAAATAAGAGAGAATAGGCATAGGTATTGTGACATAATGTGTAATAACAGCCCATAATGCAATAAATATCAATATAAAAGCATGATGCAAAATGGATGTATCAGTCATACTCCAAGACCTTTCATGAGTTTAGAACCCTACTCACATAGATTGCGACGTTTAACAATCAGACTCATATAAGTGCATTCTTTGAAAGATGTTCTACAGGACAACATCTCTGCTTTAATGAGCCACTTAGAACACATTAATATATACATCAACTTGCCATGCAAATTTTGGAGAGTATTGCATCTTCATGGAGTGGTATTGTTAATAGTAAGGATACACTCCTCTCAGTTGACCAACAACTTGTCTTCCACATCTAATTCACGGGATCTCCGATCACATAGACTAGGTTACCACTGTGAACAACTCATATTTTGGGTCTCATACCCATCTCCCTCGATGCATTATCTACCACATTACGTGATAGACCCTGAGTAAAAGGATCTGCCAGGTTTTTAGATGTTTGGATATAATCCAATGCAATAACTCCGGAGTTTTTAATTTTTGTGACGGACTTTAACCTTCTCTGAACGTGTCTTGATGACTTCATGTTATCCTTTGAGCTGCTTACTTTCGTGATCACAGTTTGATTGTCGCAGTTCATAAGGATACCCAGTACTGGTTTCTCAATAACCGGCAAGTCATTCAAGAGCCGACGAAGCCAATCTGCTTCGACCGTATCTGTATCTAGTGCTGTGAGTTTTGCTTCCATTGTTGACCTTGTTAAGATGGTCTGCTTGCAAGACTTCTAAGAAACAGCGCCACCTCCATGAGTGAATACATATCCGCTCGTGGCCTTTATCTCATCAGCATCTGAGATCCAGTTTGAGTTACTATACCCTTCAAGCACCTTTGGGTGCCCAGTGTAGTGAATTCCATAATTCGCAGTGCCTTTCAAATAACGCAAAACTCTCTCTAGAGCTTTCCAATGCACATCTCCTGGTTTTGAGACAAACCGACTCGGTTTGCTAACAGCAAAAGAGATGTCAGGTCTTGTAGCACTGGCTAAGTACATAAGCGATCCAATAATCTAAGAATATTTCAATTGATCTCTAGCAATTGTTCGATTCTTTTGAAGCAACACACAGACATCGTATGGTGTTGGAGAGGGCTTGCAGTCACTATAACCAAAGCGACTCAAGATCTTTTCCACATAGTGAGATTGAACCAATGTAATCCCACCATCATCGTCTCTCAACAACTTGATGTTCAGAATGACATCACTCCTAAATCCTTCATCTCAAAACAACGAGATAGGAAATCCTTGACCTCCTTAATAACATTCAGATTTGTTCCGAAAATCAGTATGTCATCAACATACACGCAAAGCTAACTCCCTCGCCCCCACCATGACGATAGTACATACATTTATCAGTTTCATTTACAACAAAGCCTGCAGCTATTATAGTTCTTTCAAACTTCTCATGCCACTGCTTGGGTGCTTGCTTAAGTCCATACAAAGACTTTAGCAAGTTTCACACTTTTCCTTCATGACCATCTACTACAAACCCATCTGGTTGTTCCATGTAAATTTCCTCATCCAACTCTCCATTTAGGAATGCAGTCTTAACATCCATTTGATGAACGAGAAGACCATGTGAGGCCGCTGGAGAAAGTAGTACTCGAATAGTGGTCAGTCGAGCCACAGGTGAGTAAGTATCAAAGAATTCTTCACCTTCCTTTTGGGTATAACCCTTGGCCACGAGACGTGCCTTGTATTTCTCAACGGTACCATCAGGGCTAAGTTTCTTCTTGAATATCCATTTGCACCCTATAGGTTTGCACCCATAAGGACGATCAGTGATCTCCCAAGTTTCATTTGCCAAGATGGAATCCATCTCACTACGGACCGCTTCCTTCCAGTAGTCAGCATCTTCAGATGCATAGGCCTCTGAAATAGAACTAGGAGTGTCATCTATGAGATACACAAGAAAATCATCACCAAAAGACTTTGCAGTCCTCTGTCTCTTGCTCCTAGTAGGAACTTCATTGTTCTCCTCCACGGGATTTTCAAAGTGTTCCATCAAAATGGCAGGTTCAGTAATTCTAACTGGTTCCTGACTCAATGAACTAGGCATCTCCTGATTAGACAAGGTAGCCATATCCTTCATGGGAAAAATATCTTCAAAGAAAGTCGCATCATTCGACTCCATGATCGTACCGACATGCATGTCAGGTACCTCAGATTTTACAACCAAGAATCTATAACCAATGCTATGAAAAGCATATCCCAAGAAAACACAATCCATAGTCTTTGGTCCAAGCTTGCGCTTCTTTGGAATTGGTATGTTGACTTTCGCCAAACAACCCAGGTTCATAGATAAGAGAGCTTTAACCTTTTCTTCTCCCATTCCTCGACTGGAGTTATCTCTTTGTTCTTTGTGGGAACTCGGTTTAGGACATGACATGCCGTCAATATCACTTCCCCCCACCATGCCTTGGAGAGACCCGATGTGTCTTAACATGGCATTAACCAAATCAGTTAGGGTACGGTTCTTTATTTTGTCCACCCCATTTGACTGAGGTGAATAGGGAGGCATCCTCTCATGGATTATACCATGTTCCGCACAAAAGGAATCAAATTCATTTGAGATATACTCTCCACCACGATCGGACCTAAGCCTCTTGATCTTTCGATCAAGTTGGTTTTCCACTTCAGCTTTGTAGATCTTGAAATGGTTCAAAGCCTCATCCTTGGATTTCAAAAGATACACATGACAGAATCTAGTGGAGTCATCAATTAATGTCATAAAATACTTCTTTCCACCTTTTGTCAAAACACCATTCATTTCACATAGATCTGAATGTATGAGCTCTAGTGGTGCAAGATTTCTCGTTTTTGCAGTCACATGAGACTTACGAGGTTGCTTAGCTTGCACACACACTTAACACTTAGATCCCTTGATAGTGGTGAAACTAGGGATTAAGTTCAACTTCGCTAGTCGCGACATGCAACAAAAGTTAACATGACAAAGACGTGAATGCCGCACATTTGATTCACTATTGTTGCAAACATGATTAACAACTTTATTGTAAACGTCTAATAAGGATAAACGAAACATGCCTCCTGACTCATAGCCTTTACCAACAAAGGTTCCATATTTGGATATTACAAATTTATTCGACTCAAAGACAAGCTTGTAGCCATCTCTACACAGAAGAGACCAGCTAACAAGATTTTTATTGACAGAGGGGACATAATGCACGTTCTTCAGCCGCACGATCTTTCCCAAAGTAAATTTCAGATCGACTGTGCCAACACCATGAACATAAGCACTTGAACTATTGCTCATCAGCATGGAGGAAGTCCTTGCAGTCTGATAAGAAGAAAACATATCACCGCATGCATCCACATTAGCACCCGTGTCAATCAACCAATCAGGAGAATGACATACTGAAAGAATATTGGGAACTATACCATACCCAACATCCTTCATGTCAGTGTATCCAATGTTGGAAATATGAGCAATTTACCGAATGATTTTATTAACATAAATACTAGATAAAGCATGACTAATATAGCAGAGATAAAAACAAGTCATGCGATCTGACAAAGAGAAGGTAAATAGCATCTGCAAATATGAACTGTAACCAAACATGTATAGAGTAGAAAATAGAGCAAGTTGCATATATGAAGTACAACTTAACATATGTAGGGCAGACAATAGAACAAAGAACTGTGGTAGGACTTCTAACAGAAAGAGCAAGAACACGTATGGGACAGCAGCAGTAGCAGAAGCACTGGACTTGGGGTCGACATCCTCGCCAGCTATGTCGTCGATGAGGTTGTCGACGTCGGGGAAGAAGTCGTCGTCAGGGAAGTAGTCGTCGGAGTCCAAGGCGTATGTGATGAAGAAGTCAGTAGTCGCGCGGAGCACTCCCCAAAAACCTTATCACCCTTCTCCCTTATAGGACTCAAAGAGGTGCAGTTTTGGAGGCCTACTGTCCCGATCTACGGTGCACGCCGCAAGCTGGGATGGGAAAGATAGTAGCAGTAGCTCAGTGGTCTGGAACTTGTAGGCGAGAGAGGTTGTGTTGTTCTGGTGCGTCTCTCTGGGAGGAGCGACCTCCCTTTTATAGGCGCAAGAGAAGGAGGCGAGAGGCTAGCGACGGGAGGTGAAGCAAAAGAGGGAGACCAAGCTAACATACTTCATCCGAAGAGGCACGCCGTTCGGATTCAGTGTCCACCACAGAAAAACGTTTCAGCTTCTGCGTGACCTTTTGTATACCCGTCGTGCGTGGCAAAAATTTAGACATCGGCTCGGCTCATTCCCGCAACCCGGGGCGCATCATGACGAGGCGTGGTGTGGCGAGGTGGGCGGCGGCGGAGGAGGAGCCTCCCTCAATACCTCGAGCACGTGTGTCCTTTGCTCTCGCCTTTTCTTCCACATTAAGAGTACCAATGAAATCCAGAACGGAAAACTCCTGTCTCTTATGCTTCAGTAAGGTAGCAAAGTTCCTCCACGAAGGAGGAAGCTTAGTGATGATACCTCCAGCAACAAACTTGTCTGGTAGCATGAAGGAAATATGCCCTAGAGGCAATAATAAAGTTTTTATTTATATTTCCTTATATCATGATAAATGTTTATTATTTATGCTAGCATTGTATTAACCGGAAACTTGATACATGTGTGAATACATAGACAAAACAAAGTGTACCTAGTATGACTCTACTTGACTAGCTCGTTAATCAAAGATGGTTAAGTTTCCTGACCATAGACATGTGTTATCATTTGATGAATGGGATCACATCATTAGGAGAATGATGTGATGGACAAGACTCATACATTAGCTTAGCATAAATGATCGTTAAGTTCTATTGATATTGCTTTCTTCATGACTTATACATATTCCTTTGACTATGAGATTATGCAACTCCCGAATACCGGAGGAACAACTTGTGTGCTATCAAACGTCACAACATAACTGGGTGATTATAAAGATGCTCTACAGGTGTCTCCGAAGGTGTTTGTTGGTTTGGAATAGATCGAGATTAGGATTTGTCACTCTGAGTATCGGAGAGGTATCTCTGGGCCCTCTCGGTAATGTACATCACGATAAGCCTTGCAATCAATGTGACTAATGAGTTAGTTGTGAGATGATGCATTACGGAACGAGTGAAGAGACTTGCCAGTAACGAGATTGAACTAGGTAGGTATGAGGATACCAACGATCGAATCTCGAGCAAGTAACATACCGATGATAAAGGGAATGCCATATGTTATCATTGTGGTTTGACCGATAAAGATCTTCGTAGAATATGTAGGAACTAATATGAGCATCCAGGTTCCACTGTTGGTTATTGATCGGAGATGTGTCTCGGTCATGTCTACATAGTTCTCGAACCTGTAGGGTCCGCTCGCTTAACGTTCGATGACGATTTGTATTATGAGTTATGTGGTAGTGCTTAGGCGAAGCCGTGCGTGGATCACATCACCATCACCGTCACCACGCCATCGTGCTGACGAAACTCTCCCTCGACACTTTGCTAGATCAAGAGTTCGAGGGACATCATCGAGCTGAACGTGTGCAGAACACGGAGGTGTCGTACGTTCGGTACTTGATCGGTTGGATCGTGAAGATGTTCGACTACATCAACCGCGTTAAGCTAACACTTCCGCTTTTGGTCTACGAGGGTACGTGGACACACTCTCCCCCTCTTGTTGCTATGCATCTCCTAGATAGATCTTGTGTGATCGTAGGAATATTTTTGAAATTGCATGCTACGTTACCCAACATAGCAAACAATTGAAGTGCTCAAGTTCTCTAGCAAATGACTGTATCTCATGAGCTTGCTCAACCATGGAGCGCTCTTCAGTCATCCTGTAATCATAGAATTTCCCTATGATGTACAGCTCAGTGCCAGCATCCGAACACATCTAGAACAGACACTAGAGCAAGAAGTTATGGCAGAACCTCTAACAGAAAGAGTATGAGAACGTACGGAATGGGAGCAGAAGCACCAGTGTTGGGGTTGGTGTCCTTGCCAGCCATGTTGTCGTGGAGGTTGTCAATGTCGGGGAAGAAGTCGTCATCGGGGAAGTAGTCGTCGGAGTCCAGGGCGTCCGTGATGAAAGGTTAGTATTCGCGCGGAGCACTACCCAAAAACCTTATCACCTTTCTCCCGTACAGGACTCAAAGAGGAACGGTTCGATGGCCTACTGTCCTGACTCGCGGCGCACACCGCAAGCCGGGATGAGGAAGACAACAGCAACTCAGAGATTGGAACCAGTGGCGAGAGGAAGAAGAAGTTCTGGTGCGTCTCTCTGAGAGGCGTGATCTCCCTTTTATAGGCGCAAGAGAAGGAGGCGAGAGGGCTGCAACGGGAGGTGAAACGAAGAGAGGGAGGCAAAGTGAACAGCCAGCAGCCGAAGGGATGTGCCGTTCGCATTCAATCTCCACTATAGCAAAAATCTTTTCAACTTCCGTGTGACCTTTCATATACCGGTCGTGCGTGGAAAAAATTTAGACATCGGCCTGGCTCATTCCCGCAACCCGCAGCGCGTCGTGATGAGGCGTGGTGTGGCGTGGCGAGGCGGGCGGCGGAGGAGGAGCGCGTGTGAATGTCCCTCTTGTTCTCATGCTCATACATGTGGGAAAACATCCTCCCTTATAAGGAGGTCCAACTCCCACCAAACTAGCAATGTGGGACTAAACTTTAGTTCCACCTCTTGCCTTGCATGAATGGGCTGTGTGGGCCACTAGAATTTATTAGGAATTTCTGAAACTGCTATTGGGCTGGCCCAAAATAGACAAAATTCCAGCAGTTTTTTCTCATTATTGTATGCATGCATGCATCACATCATCAATTCATGCAAGTTACTCATAAGTTAGTTTTTTTGTCATTCGATTTTGTATTAACAATATATGTGTTGATCGCTTACATCATACCTATTGTGGTTTTGTCACGACAGATGTCCTCATGAAAGGACTTAGTCGTGAAGCCATCGCGACGGGTTAGCTTGAAGGGGTTAAAGCGGACATAGGGACGCGAGAGAGTTTATATTAGTTCGGCCCCTTTGATGAAGGTAAAAGCCTACGTCTAGTTGTGATGGAATTGATGGGGTTTTGATGACTAGGGAGCAAACAAGCTTCGCCTAAGTCTCGAGTTGTTGTCTGTTGTCCTTGAACCGCCACCGGGTCGTCCCCTTATATACACGGGCGACACCCGTCGGTTTACAGAGTCCCAACACCGGCTCATAGACATGTCCGGTTTGGTCTCTACCTATTCCTAACTTACAATACAAGTTACATACCAACTCCGGTTTACGGCTACAGGCCTTAAACCGACTATGGGCCCTTAGCCCTCATCTGCCTTCTTGGGCGCTTAACATACTTAACTATTGGCGAAGTTAACCCGGCCCAGATAGGCCGGTTCACGCCCAGTAGTAATATTCCCAACCTTAGGCCCCAGATTGATTTGAACGGGTTCATGTCAATCCTTAGCAAAAACTTCATCTTCAACATCTTCTTATAAATTGGTAAACCGCCGTGATGTCATCTTCTCCAACTGCCGTAAACCGGAGTGACGTCATATGTCATAATGAAGCTATCCATTATACCTCCTTATTTAATAGATCTGCGATAATCTAGGCGACAGTTCCGTTTCCAAACCCGCGGCCCCTTGATTCTCGCGCCTGACACATGTCCCTGTCTTTATAAATAGGACCGAAGGGTCATTTCCTTTTTCCCCTTCGCTCTCCTCTTCTTCATCTTCCTCACAACACCCAGCTTCGGAGCACCGCCGCCGTCGACCTCTGCATCAACTCGGGCCGCTGCATCACCCTGTCTTGCACCGAAGCATCGCGGCAATCTCCCGCGTCGTCCTCGACTTCGGTAAATCTCCTGACCTTTTTATCACAGATCTGCTCTAGGGTTCCATGCTCCTCTAGTATTCCTTGTCTGCTTCATGCTCACATAGGATATATCCTTTTAGATGAATATTGTGAACCTTTGCTCTGCACCGCGGTAGTTTTTAATACCCGCCTTCACTTTGATATGTTTGGACCATAGATCTGATCCATAGCTTTGCTTCACTGACTTCACACTGCTCCTTCTAGGTTTTGAATATTTATCCTTTTTACGAACACGCTCCAGATCCAATATTATAGCAGAATCTTGTGAAATCTGTTTCTGCATACTTATTCATTTACAATCTCAACTGTTACAATGTTTAGACCAGGCGGTTTAACTTTGTAGAAAAGAATTACCAAACCGGTATATACCATTAGTCCCCTTGTTGCACCGCCAGGATTCTTTAGCCAGGCACTGCCGTTTCGCAAACTCCGGTTTATAAGAAACTGCCTCCGGTTTAGCAATGTGTACACCGGTGTGTATTTGACCAACATATTTTTGAACCAGAATTACTGCCTTTGTAGATCGCGTCATGGCTAAACAAGTGTATGAGTGCAACTGGGTTCCCTCTCGCGTGACCGAGACTCACCTGAACAATTTAGTCAAAACTGGCGCTTTGAGCAGCAAAGAGGTTATCCATTGGAGGGTCCCCGGTACAGAATGTCCTCCCACGCCTCAAGAGGGAGAGGTTGTTGTTTTCGCGGATCATCTAGCCCGAGGCTTCAATCCTCCCAGTTCAAAATTTTACCGGGATGTCTTAGCCAATTTCCAACTCCGTCCGCAAGACACCGGCCCAAATTCTGTAACCAACATATGTCAGTTCCAAGTACTCTGTGAGGTATTCTTTCAAGAGGAACCCACCGTTGACTTGTTCAGATATTGCTTCCATCTAAACCGCCGCACAGAGTTTACCGATGGTCCCAATACAGAATTAGGTGGTATGGCGATTCAGAAAAGGAAAGAGGTCACCTATCCTCACGTCAAACTGCATAGTCATCCCAAAGAGTGGAACCAAACATGGTTTTACTGCAAAGACACCTCTCCTTCTGAAGAAAATCCCTTGCCTGGTTATCGTCCGGAGCGCCTAAGCAACACGCACCCCTTTCCACAGAGGTTGACCGCCAAGGAGAGAAGCAACTATGCTCCTCAACTAGCGAAGCTAAGGGCCTTCATGGCTAACGGTTTAACAGGGGTTGATCTTGCTCGCTATTGGATATCTTGGAGCATATTGCCCCTAATCCAGCGCTCCGGTTTAATGTGCGAATACACTGGCAGCGTCAACGACCCGCTGCGGCATATTGACATCCAGCTCACGGATGACGAAGTTACAGAGGCCGTGAAGAAGATATTGAACGAACCGGAGGCCCTCTGTGCTCGAATCGGCTTG
Source organism: Aegilops umbellulata (assembly GCA_032464435.1). Classification (NCBI taxonomy): domain Eukaryota; kingdom Viridiplantae; phylum Streptophyta; class Magnoliopsida; order Poales; family Poaceae; genus Aegilops; species Aegilops umbellulata. Next base: position 475,354,447 of record CP136056.1, on the reverse strand, counting down.
CTTCCCTTCTGTGCCACCAACAAACCGCCAGCCGTAAGATTCATACTTTACTTTTTATTGAATCTGTCCTTGCTCACTTTACCAATTTTTAATATCAACATCTTTCAGATAGGGTGATGATCCGTTTTGGAGCAAGAAACTTCCACAGGAGAAACTGAAGAAGCCAGAAAAACCGGAGAGACCAACCCGGCCCAAGACCAGAGTTGTTAAAAGGCTAGCTAACAGGAAGAAAACCACTGCGTCTTCTGATCCGACAGCTGACGATGATGTGGGTAATCCGGACCTTGAGGTAGAGCTTGATTCACTTGGCTTATTTTTCGCACGCCTTATTGATAATGATTATTGCCAGGATGACACCAAAGTCAGTCGTGCTGATGCTATAGAGGTAATTGTTCTCTCCTCCGATTCAGACCCTTTGCCTTCACAAAAAATCCGTCGGGCAAACTGGAAGGTTAAATTTTCTCATCCTCTTGTTTATTTGGACCCAAACTTTCTTATGAAGACACAATAGCATGAAGCTCGCCGCACAACTCGGCACAACGGCCAGGTAGTTACCTCCGCCGGTTTACCGAATAGTCTGGTTCGGAAACGCCGTTCAGAGGTCTCTAACTCTCTTGTCAGTACTTGTCCTAAAGCGGGCTATTTTCGTCAACCTCTTAATCCGTTGACTCCGATTATCAGGGCACTTCCCATTCATCGTCTGGCGAGTCATCAGCCACCCAGCTGCCACCGCTCAAAACGGTGCTTGGGTGAGCCATATTTCTTACGACGCTTCTGATGCATTACACTATAACATATGCTGTATTGATCACTTTATTTCTTTCAGGGCCAAGCCTAGGCCAAGCAAGAAGGCTCGCCTGGACAAAGCGGCTGAAGAAGATTCTATTCCTGAACCGGACAGAACACCAGGTCCTGAAGCGGCTATCCGTGAGGATGTGCCAAACGATCCCCCACCGCAAGATGATGACTTTGTTGCTGAAGAACCACATGTTGACACATCAGGTCCTGTTGACCAGCCCACAAGCCCGGTCCGGATTGATAGAACAACCAGCCCGTCGAAGCAAGCTGACAAACCGGCGACTCCAATGCAAACCGGTGAAGCCAAAGATGATGATGTTATTATTACTGGCATTGGTCGTACCGAGCCCGGCAATCCCGTCGCTTTATCAAAACACATTGCCATGGAAGAATTTGTTGCAATTGGTAAGGGCAAATGGAATGTCGACTTGTCAACCTATGCCGCTCTGTCTCCCCAAGATCTCCATTCCGGCTATCTGAACCGGTTATACACCAGCCGTGACTATGAAGCCGGTCTGGTTAATATGATGAAGGACAAATATGAGGCAATTTCCATATACTCCTCTGCTTGTAATCTGTCAACTCCAATAGCCTCCAAGTGACGGTTTAAGATATCAACTTAAACCGGGACTTTTTCAATGTGAACTTCAACGCATCTGAATTTTGCTGATGTAGCCCCCAAGGGCCGGTTCAACTTAACATAGTAAAACCGGGACTTTAGGAAAAAAGTATCAATAATTATTGAGCAAATAGCCATTAGCCCCCAAGTGCCAAGTTGAATACTTGTATTGAACTTGGGACTTCATAAAAATTGTAGGATGAAGATCAAATAGGCATTAGCCCCCAAGTACCAAGGGCATAACTCGTTATGTGGTTGGTAATTCACTTCTGTACCATCATCTGAATCACATTACTGTCTGTATGTAGGCTGAGATGAGCAAAAGAGAAAACCAAATCGCCGATCTGCAAGAAAATCTAAAGTCCCACCAAGCTGAAACCTCCAAAGCCAAAGAGGAATTAACCAGTGCTTTAAGTGCCATGGAACAGCTTAAGGAGGGCTTCAAGAAGGAGCGGGCGGATTGGGCCACTGAAAAATCTGCTTTAACCAAACGAGCAGAAAATGCTGAGGCTGCACTAAAACCGGTAGTGGACGAACTGGCCAGCATAAAGCGGCAAGTGCATGCCATGATTGCTGCTATCTTCGGTAAGCCGGTTTGATTTCTGGATTGACTCAGTCGTCTTATAGAGCTGCCGGTTTGTTTAACCCTTTGTAATATTTCAGGGACACGCATTGGTCACTTGGGGTCGGACGTGCGGAAGAAATTGAAAGCCGCCTACACATTGATCGAACAATTGTATACTGGTGCGCAACAGATCATTTGTACTGCATCCCACAACAATCCGGCACCCACCTTGATCCAGGACACCCTGAAAAGGTTGTCTATGCTTCCTGCCCGGGTTGAAGAGCTGAAAAAATCTGCTGCTCGAACCGGTGCTATAAATGCCTTGATCCGGGCAAAAGCGTGGGTGCCAGATTTCGACCCTGTTGAAGCAGCTCAGGGCTATCCCAGCTTGAAGGAAGACGGGTCATAATTTAGTGAAGCGGATCTGCGAGCAATAAACCGGGAGGTGCGTCCTCTAGCTTGTCAATTGGTCGAAGAGGTAGACTTGTCTCATTATCAAGCCCAATATGATGACCAAAACAAGCGAGTAGCTGCACCAATTCCTGAAGCAGAAAATCTTATCCCTCCAATCCGTAAGCATACTTACGCTCCTGATATTGAACCGTCGTTGCTGATCCATGATGAAGCTGTCTTTCAAGCATTAATGGGAATCGACTGGACAACTATTGATTTCCAGCCGCTGGGTAGAGAAGCAGAGGTTGAAGCGGCACGAGATGACCCGCAACCATCAGGCCAGGCTGGTGACCAAGCTTGAACCGGAATCCGGTTTAAATTGCTGCTCCTTTCTGTTATGCGGAAAAACAATGATCTTATTTGGGCACTTTGTTGCCTTGTAATAGGCTAGCCGATACTCTTGATTTTGATATGCCTTCGTGCATAGTTACTGCAACTTGTGCTTCCTTTGGGTGATGAAATTTCCAAAGTATTTTCTGCAATCAAAAAATCTTAAAGCGCCGCCATACCGCCAGGCAGATTATGATTTCTATATATATGAAATCAAATATCTTAAATTTAAACACATGATCAAATCTTGTGATACATAATACCTGCCATCGTTGGGCATGAAGTTGGCTTGGCCAATCTTAAAGCGGAGATTTATGAATCCATACCGTCAGAGGAGAAAACCACTCCTGTATATATAATGCCGGTTTACCATGTAAACCGTGCCGGGTTATGATAAACACCGTGTTACCCCATAATAGGATGTTAACAAAAAATTAAACCGGGCAAATAGTCTCTGGATGAAGAACGGACCGTGTTCCGTCAATTGACAGTTGAGCCGGTTTAAGAATTGTCGGTTTAAAAACGCAACAAAGAAATATTTATCAAAGAAAATTTCAAGAAAAGGCAATGATAAAACCATTTGCAAAAAGAGGCTATTGAGCCGATCAAGTGGCATTACCATGGTCGGACACAACCAAGCCCCCGATAGGCGTAGCTATGGTTCAAGTCAGCCAGGTCCCCAAATGATGCAGTGGCATTATGCCGATCAAAAGGTGTAGCGATGGTTCGGGTTCGACCAAGCCCCCAAGTGATTCTGTGGCCTTAGGCCGATCAAGAGGCGTGACTGGTTCAGACGTGACCAAGTCCCCAAATGATCTCATGGCTTTCGCCTATCAAAAGGTGTTGCATTGGTTCGGATACGACCAAGACCCCAAGTGATATAACATGAAGCTTTAAAAGCTAACTCAAGGGGTAAACCGGAGGCCGCTTTAGGACAGATAAAACTCCATGTAACCACACATGATGTAAAAAGAAACAGAGACCCCGCTTTAGCTGAGGCTCCAGTTTATTATATTGATCCTAATATATACATTGTCATAGTATGTACATAAGTAGAGCCAATGGCTCAGGTATAGTAAGGCCGAAGGTGAGCTATGTTCCACGGCCTGTTGGACTCCTCTTCTGATGTACGTGAGTCTTTATGCCTTCAAATATCGATCAGATAGTATGACCCGTTGTGCAGATTCTTGCTGACCATGAAAGGTCCCTCCCAAGGTGGGGGATAACTTGTGCATATCAGTCTGGTCTTGGATGAGCCGAAGTACCAAATCTCCTTCTTGAAAGGTCCTGGTTCTGACTCGGCGACTGTGATAACGACGAAGATCCTGTTGGTAAATCGCCGAGCGGGCAGCTGCTATGTCACGCTCTTCGTCCAACAGGTCCAGAGCATCTTGTCGTGCTACCTCATTGTCCGCTTCAACATAAGCCGCTACACGAGGTGAATCATGACGGATATCACTGGGGAGAACCGCCTCCGCTCCATAGACCATGAAGAACGGCGTGTATCCTGTTGATCTATTGGGTGTGGTATTAATGCTCCATAATACAGATGGTAATTGTTCAACCCAACAACCCGGCGTTCGTTGCAAAGGAACCATAAGCCGGGGCTTGATGCCTCGCAAGATCTCTTGATTAGCCCTCTTTTCTTGACCATTGGACTGGGGGTGAGCCACTGATGAAACGTCAAGCCGGATGTGCTCACATTGACAGAACTCCTTCATAGCACCCTTGGACAAGTTGGTACCATTATCAGTGATGATGCTGTGTGGAAAGCCAAACCGGAAAATCACCTTTTTAATGAATTGAACCGCCGTAGCCTCATCACACTTGCTAACGGGTTCTGCCTCTACCCACTTTGTAAACTTGTCAACCGCCACCCAAAGGTGAGTCTTCTTGTCCTTGGACCTTTTGAAAGGCCCAACCATATCCAGCCCCCAAGTTGCGAACGGCCAAGTGATTGGAATCATCCTCAATTCTTGAGCCGGTACATGAGCACGTCTTGAGAACTTTTGGCAACCGTCACATCGTCTGACCAGATCTTCCGCATCAGCATGAGCAGTCAACCAATAAAAGCCGTGACGGAATGCTTTAGCCACCAAATATTTTGAACTGGCGTGATGACCACAATCTCCTTTGTGGATCTCATGTAAGATTTCACAGCCTTCCTCGGGGGACACACAGCATTGAAACGCCCCTGACACACTACATCGATGCAACTCGCCATTGACAATAGTCATGGACTTGGATCGCCGAATTATCTGCCGGGCCAGAACCTCATCCTCTGGTAACTCGCCCCGGTTCAAGTACGTAAGATAAGGAATCGTCCAATCCAGAATAACATGAAGAGCTGCCACCAATTGAGCCTCCGGACCAGGAATATCCAAATCCTCTTCACCAGGGAGCTTGACCGACGGGTTATGCAGCACATCCAAGAAAACGTTAGGCGGGACCGGTTTGCGTTGAGAGCCTAGCCAGCTTAAAGCGTCTTCCGCTTCATTCTTCTGGCGGTCCACATGGTCCACCTGATAACCTTTGAAGTGACCTGCAACAGCATCCACCTCACAACGATATGCTACCATGAGTGGGTCCTTGGAATCCCAATTGCCAGACACCTGCTGAGCCACCAGGTTCGAGTCACCGAAGCACTTAACTCGGCTTAGATTCATCTCCTTAGCCATCCGGAGACCATGGAGCAAGGCTTCATACTCAGCTGCATTATTAGTACAAGGGAACATTAAGCGGAGAACGTAACAAAACTTATCACCTCATGGGGAAGTTAATATGACTCCAGCCCCTGAGCCCTCCAATTGCCTGGACCCATCAAAATGGATAGTCCAATATGTGTGATCCGGCTTCTCTTCAGGTGCTTGTAGTTCTGTCCAATCATTGATGAAATCAACAAGTGCTTGAGACTTGACCGCCGTCCGAGGCACGTATTTCAATCCATGCGGCCCAAGCTCGCCCACTTGGCAATCCGGCCAGTCGCTTCCCGGTTCTGGATTATATCTCCCAAGGAAGCAGAACTGACCACTGTGATGGGATGTCCCTGGAAGTACTGTTTAAGCTTTCGGCTTGCCATAAAAACTCCATATAGCAGCTTCTGCCAATGCGGATACCTCTGCTTGGACTCAATAAGCACCTCGCTGATATAGTAAACCGGGCACTGAACCGGATGCTCCTTGCCTGCCTCCTTCCGCTCCACCACAATAGCCACACTGATTGCACGAGCATTAGCGGCAACATATAGCAGCAACGGCTCCTTGTCAGTTGGAGCAGCGAGTACAGGCGGATTGCCCAACTGCCGCTTTAAATCCTCCAATGCTTTATCAGCAGCAGAACTCCAGCCAAATTGATCCGTCTTCTTTTTAACATCTGATATAGAGGGATCGCCTTCTCGCCAAGGCGGCTGATAAACCGGCTCAACGCGGCAATCCGGCTTGCCAGGCGTTGAACATCATTGATGCATTTCGGTTTAGCCAGGGAGGTGATTGCTGTGATTTTCTCCGGAATAGCCTCAATACCCCTATTGGACACCAGAAAACCCAATAACTTGCCAGCCGGTACACCAAAGACACTTGGCCGGGTTGAGCATCATCTTGTACGTCCTCAGGTTGTCAAAGGTTTCCTTCAAATCGTCAACCAGAGTCTCATTCTCCCTTGACTTTACCACAATATCATCCACATAAGCATGCACATTACGACCAATCTGTTTATGAAGGCAATTCTGTACACACCGCTGATAAGTTGCGTGGGCACTCTTGAGCCCAAAGGGCATAGATACATAGCAGAAGGCTCCAAAGGGAGTTATGAACGCTGTCTTCTCCTGGTCCTTAACTGCCATCTTGATCTGATGATAACCAGAATATGCATCCAGGAAACTCAAACGCTCACAACCCGCCGTAGCATCAATAATCTGATCAATACGGGGGAGGGCAAAAGGATCTGCTGGACCAGCTTTGTTAAGATCTGTGTAGTCCGCACACATGCGCCAGGTGCCGTTTTTCTTAAGGACCAGCACCGGATTAGCCAGCCATTCCGGATGGAAGACTTCAATGATAAAGCCAGCTGCTAAGAGCCTGGCCACCTCTTCTCCAATAGCGTTGTGTCTTTCTTCATTGAACCGGCGTAGGAGCTGTTTCACCGGTTTGTACTTAGGATCCACATTAAGAGTGTGCTCAGCGAGTTGCCTCGGTACACCTGGCATGTCAGAAGGCTTCCATGCAAAAATGTCCCGATTCTCACGGATGAACTCGATGAGCGCGCTTTCCTATTTCGGATCCAAGTTGGCACTGATACTGAATTGCTTGGACGAATCGCCAGGTACAAAGTCAACAAGCTTAGTCTCAGCCGCCGATTTGAACTTCAGGGCCGGATCATGTTCCGTAGTCGGCTTCTTCAATGGAGTCATGTCTGCCGGATCAACATTGTCCTTGTAATACTTCAGCTCCTCCGTGGCACAAACCGACTCTGCATAAGCCGCATCACCTTCTTCACACTCCAAAGCAATTTTCCGGCTTCCGTGAACCGTTATTGTTCCTTTGTGACCCGGCATCTTGAGCTGCAAATACACATAACAAGGTCGTGACATAAACTTGGCGTAAGCCGGCCGCCCAAACAGGGCGTGATATGGACTCTGGATTTTTACCACCTCAAAGGTTAGTGTCTCCGACCTGGAATCATGATCATCTCCAAAGGCTACTTCCAAAGCTATCTTGCCAATAGGATATGCTGACTTACCAGGCACCACACCATGGAACACCGTATTGGACGGTTTAAGATTTTTATCTGTTAACCCCATACGACGGGAGGTCTCATAATATAAGATATTAATGCTGCTTCCTCCATCCATGAGCACCTTGGTGAACTTATAACCTCCCACCTGAGGTGCCACCACCAACGCTAGCTGACCCGAATTATCAACCCGGGGAGGGTGATCCTCTCTGCTCCATACGATTGGCTGTTCAGAGCAGCATAGATAACGGGGCACAGCCGGTTCAACAGAATTTACTGCTCGCTTATGAAGCTTCTGATCTCGCTTGTCCAAGCTAGTTGTGAAGACATGATATTGCCCACTATTCAACTGCTTCGAGTGACTATGATAACCCGACTGCTGCTGCTGCTGATTGTAACCACCTGCACTATTCTGATTACCTTGATTGTTATGTCCGCCTTGATTACCATTAAACCCTGAATCGGAATTTCCTCCGCCGTAACCCGGCCTGGATCCTGAGCCACCACCTGATCCGTAGTCATACCGGAAAGCATTAGAGTTCTTGAGCTCCTGCATAATGTAACAATCCTTCCAAAGGTGATTGGTTGGCACCTCCTTCGTCCCATGTTTTGGACAAGGCTGGTTTAACAGATAAGACAGGCGGTCCGGGTTAGGATTAGGCGCTCCACTGTGATTCGGCGTTTTACCCTTATGTCGCTGGCCCTTGTCCTGCGCGTTGGTATTAGCCACAAAGTCCATGCTGCCATCCGCTTTACGCTTGCCTCCGTTTCCATGACCTGCCGGGTTATGCTGCTGTCCTTTGGAGTTGCTGTTCTTTTTTCCCTTCCCTGCCTTGTTGTCATCAGACTCGGGATCCTTGGTACTATCAGAATCAGCATACTTCACTAACGCAGCCATGAGGGTCCCTATATCGTTGCAATGGCGCTTCATTCGTCCCAATTTCAACTTTAGAGGCCCAAACCGGCAGTTGCCTTCCAAGGTTATAACCGCGGTGTCGGCATTGATACGGTCTGATGAATGCAAATTTTGTGAGACCCGGCGCACCCAACGAGTCGTTGACTCTCCTTCTTCCTGAACACAGGCTGCTAAATCCACTATAGACATGGGCTGTTTACACGTATCCTTGAAGTTCTGGATAAACCGGGCTCGCAATTGGGCCCATGAACTGATAGAGTTGGCCGGTAAACTTTTTAACCAGGTGCGGGCCGTTCCTTCGAGCATCACGGTGAAATATTTTGCACACGCCGCATCACTTACATCCAGCATCTCCATGGCCATCTCATAGCTCTCTACCCATGTCTCTGGAGGCTGATCGGCAGTGTAATTCGGCACCTTGTGCGGGCCCTTGAAGTCCTTGGGCAGGCGCACGTTGCGTAAAACGGGGACGAGACAAGGCACTCCCAAAGAGCTAGAAGAAACGCCAGGCTCAATCGAGGTAGTTGGACAAACCGGCGTAAGATGGCGTGCCTCATACTGTGCTGCTAACTCGGCCTCCCTGCGCGCTCGGGCCCGGTCCACCACTTCCTGAGCATCACCAACACCACCCGTCGGGTTGTTACCACGGGGTACTTCAGGGTTTCGTGCATTACTCGACACTGCCGGTTCATCCATCCGCCTGCTATAACTCCGGCATGGACGAGGGGTGGAATGAATTCGATCACGACTGTATGAGTATGCTTCCTGTTGGATCAAGGCTGTCCGAAGAAGCTTCTTAACCCGGCGCGTTTCTACCGCCTGCGGCGAAACACCTTCAATTGGGATGGACTCCACCCGTGCCGCCACAGCAACAGGGTTATCCATCGGGTTGGAGTAGTGACCCAGAGGTGTCGGGGCAGCCTGAGGTATGACAATGTTTTGACGAGGTGGATCCATCAAGCGAGGATAAACCGGCGCGCCCGTCCCTGGTGCTTTTGCTCGGTTCACTACCGGCGGGTTGCTAGTTCCCGCTCCTGGGGTGTTGAAGAGATCTCTAGCTTCGAAAACCTGGGGCAAACGAGACCGGTATTTCCGCTTCAGGACCTCATGCGATGCGTTCTGATCCAGCATAAGTCTGTAAGCTTGCGCATCCAACGCGGCCCGTTCTGCAGTCATCCTGGCATCCTCAGCTGCTAGGTCAGCCTTGGCTTGAGTGATCTGATCTCTCACCTTCACAATTTCCGCATCATGGGCGTCCTGATCTGCCGGGTTAGCCTCTACCATAAGCGTAGCCAACGCATCAAATAGATCGGACAAAACTTGAGCCGGCGGGCGCACAGGGCCACCTGCCCCGGCAGCTGTCGCCGCTACTGACCCGGAGATCATCGCTGCTGTGGTCGAAGAGTGAAGCGCTGCTTGTGTATCGGCCATGAATATTCTGACCCGGCTGGGCAGATCAGAGGGTTCCGGAATACTGTCGCCATCGGAACAACCCCCAATCCGATCGTCTTGCAGCTGATACAAAGATTCGGTTTCTCCTGTCGATGACTCGTCGCCGGAATACACGACAGTCTCGCCACCAGATTCCAATCCATCCTCATAGCTTCCTCCATGGATGACTCCCACGAAGGCATGCTTCACGGCCGGTTTAACCTGGGCAGATCGCGCACGCTGAGCCGTCTCGAAGAGGTCGGTGCAGCTGTCCGGCTCAGGGCCCGGTTCACCGATTTTGCCAATGAAGACGTGTATGCCACCAAAGGGGACCCGGTACCCGTACTCAAATGAGCCGGCCTCGGGGCCCCATCCTACATCATCGATGTAGAGCTTGCCGCGACGACTCTTGGTCATCCAGCCCACAGCGTAGCCCTTGAGTCCTTCGAAGTTGCCCTCCAAGAACTTGAAACCATCGTGCGATAGCCCCACGGTGGGCGCCAACTGTCGTGGTTTTGTCACGGCAGATGTCCTCATGGAAGGACTTAGTCGTGGAGCCATCGCGACGGGTTAGCTTGAAGGGGTTAAAGTGGACATAGGGATGCGAGAGAGTTTATACTAGTTCGGCCCCTTTGATGAAGGTAAAAGCCTACGTCTAGTTGTGATGGAATTGATGGAGTTTTGATGACTAGGGAGCAAACAAGCTTCGCCTAAGTCTCGAGTTGTTGTCTGTTGTCCTTGAACCGCCGCCGGGTCGTCCCCTTATATACAAGGGCGACACCCATCGGTTTAGAGAGTCCCAACACCGGCTCATAGACATGTCCGTTTTGGTCTCTACCTATTCCTAACTTACAATACAAGTTACATACCAACTCCGGTTTACGGCTACAGGCCTTAAACCGACTATGGGCCCTTAGCCCTCATCTGCCTTCTTGGGCATTTAACATACTTAACTATGGGTCATAATGAAGCTATCCATTATACCTCCTTATTTAATAGATCTACGATAATCTAGGCGACAGTTCCGTTTCCAAACCCGCGGCCCCTTGATTCTCGCGCCTGACACATGTCCCTGTCTTTATAAATAGGACCGAAGGGTCATTTCCTTTTTCCCCTTCGCTCTCCTCTTCTTCGTCTTCCTCACGACACCCAGCTTCGGAGCACCGCCGCCGTCGACCTCTGCATCAACTCGGGCCGCTGCGTCACCCTGTCTTGCACCGAAGCATCGCGACAATCTCCCGCGTCGTCCTCGACTTCGGTAAATCTCCTGACCTTTTTATCACAAATCTGTTCTAGGGTTCCATGCTCCTCTAGTATTCCTCGTCTGCTTCATGCTCACATAGGATATATCCTTTTAGATGAATATTGTGAACCTTTGCTCTGCACCGCGGTAGTTTTTAATATCCGCCTTCACTTTGATATGTTTGGACCGTAGATCTGATCCATAGCTTTGCTTCACTGACTTCACACTGCTCCTTCTAGGTTTTGAATATTTATCCTTTTTACGAACATGCTCCAGATCCAATATTATAGCAGAATCTTGTGAAATCTGTTTCTGCATACTTATTCATTTACAATCTCAACTGTTACAATGTTTAGACCAGGCGGTTTAACTTTGTAGAAAAGAATTACCAAACCGGTATATACCATTAGTCCCCTTGTTGAACCGCCAGGATTCTTTAGCCAGGCACTGCCGTTTCGCAAACTCCGGTATATAAGAAACTGCCTCCAGTTTAGCAATGTGTACACCAGTGTGTATTTGACCAACATATTTTTGAACCAGAATTACTGCCTTTGTAGATCGCGTCATGGCTAAACAAGTGTATGAGTGCAACTGGGTTCCCTCTCACGTGACCGAGACTCACCTGAACAATTTAGTCAAAACTGGCGCTTTGAGCAGCAAAGAGGTTATCCATTGGAGGGTCCCCGGTACAGAATGTCCTCCCACGCCTCAAGAGGGAGAGGTTGTTGTTTTCGCGGATCATCTAGCCCGAGGCTTCAATCCTCCCAGTTCAAAATTTTACCGGGATGTCTTAGCCAATTTCCAACTCCGTCCGCAAGACACCGGCCCAAATTCCGTAACCAACATATGTCACTTCCAAGTACTCGGTGAGGTATTCTTTCAAGAGGAACCCACCGTTGACTTGTTCAGATACTGCTTCCATCTAAACCGCCGCACAGAGTTTACCGACGGTCCCAATACAGAATTAGGTGGTATGGCGATTCAGAAAAGGAAAGAGGTCACCTATCCTCACGTCAAACTGCATAGTCATCCCAAAGAGTGGAACCAAACATGGTTTTACTGCAAATACACCTCTGCTTCTGAAGAAAATCCCTTGCCATGTTATCGTCCGGAGCGGCTAAGCAACACGCACCCCTTTCCATAGAGGTTGACCGCCAAGGAGTGAAGCAACTATGCTCCTCAACTAGTGAAGCTCAGGGCCTTCATGGCTAACGGTTTAACAGGGGTTGATCTTGCTCGCTGTTGGATATCTTGGAGCATATTTCCCCTAATCCAGCACTCCAGTTTAATGTGCGAATACACTGGCAGCGTCAACGACCCGCTGCGGCATATTGACATCCAGCTCACGGCTGACGAAGTTACACAGGCTGTGAAGAAGATACTGAACGAACCGGAGGCCCTCTGTGCTCGAACCGGCTTGCTTCCCTTCTGTGCCACCAAGAAACCGCCAGCCGTAAGATTCATACTTTACTTTTTATTGAATCTGTCCTTGCTCACTTTACCAATTTTTAATATCAACATCTTTCAAATAGGGTGATGATCCGTTTTGGAGCAAGAAACTTCCACAGGAGAAACCGGAGAAGCCTGAAAAACCGGAGAGACCAACCTGGCCCAAGACCAGAGTTGTTAAAAGGCCAGCTAACAGGAAGAAAACCACTGCGTCTTCTGATCCAACAGCTGATGATGATGTGGGTAATCCGGACCTTGAGGTAGAGCTTGATTCACTTGGCTTATTTTTCGCACGCCTTATTGATAATGATTATTGCCAGGATGACACCAAAGTCAGTCGCGCTGATGCTATAGAGGTAATTGTTCTCTCCTCCGATTCAGACCCTTTGCCTTCACAAAAAATCCGCCGGGCAAACCGGAAAGTTCAATTTTCTCATCCTCTTGCTTATTTGGACCCAAACTTTCTTATGAAGACACAACAGCATGAAGCTCGCCGCACAACTCGGCACAACGGCCAGGTAGTTACCTCCGCTGGTTTACCGAATAGTCCGGTTCGGAAACGCCGTTCAGAGGTCTCTAACTCTCTTGTCAGTACTTGTCCTAAAGCGGGCTGTTTTCGTCAACCTCTTAATCCGCCTGACTCCGATTATCAGGGCACTTCCCATTCATCGTCTGGCGAGTCATCAGCCACCCAGCTGCCACCGCTCAAACGGTGCTTGGGTGAGCCATATTTCTTACGAAGGTAGGGCTTATGTTGTTTCTGGCCTGCATGGCAAGAGTACTTTTCTTGAAATTGATATGTAAAACAGACACTTCATCTATGTTATCCGATGGAATTCAAACATGGCAATGCGAGTGAAAATGTTACTCGCAATACAGACTTAGTCTATTCATCATGTTCTTATCGTTGAAATGACGCTATGGAAGTAAATTCCCACACACTGAAGTTTTTCATCGATGTCGATATCTCGTGCCCATAGCCCCCTTGATAATTGGAGCAATGCCTTTGAGCCCGTCTTGTTGGAAGTGTTCGACAAATCTTTTTTAGCTTTGTTGGATTTCTACTGGGTTATGCTTTTTAATCATATAGATGTGGGATAGGACATCTTACTAGTTTTCTTTTCACTTTCATGTGTGAGAGGTTTTATTTTTTTACTTCTTGAAGTGTGCCATTGATTTTTTGAGTCGGTTGCATATATTATTGCATTATGAGTATGCTTTCATTGGGCGGCAGGTCCGGATAGCTATATCGAACTTGGTTACTTGGAATGTGCTTTCATGGAGCCTATGCAAACTTGGGTAAGTTATAGGTGTTGGTATCATAATATTTTTAATGAGTGAGACGCTTGAATCATGTTAGTTTTATTTATCTGGAGACGGCGATAACTTTTTGCCTCGTCTATGTCATTGCAACAAACCCTGGGTCTGTTGCCCAGACTATGCACAGGCACGGGAACAAGATTGGAGCACTAGTCCAAGTCAGAGTGCAAGGAATCAAGAGATTCAAAGGACCAACATGCAGACCAGAGAGACCAAGATCGAGCTAGAGAAGCATGATATTCCAAGAGAAAGGCCTCCTTTGCCGGGCAGGCGAGCTCGGCAAAGGGCGACGCCACTTCGAGAAGCAAGCAACCGAAGCGCCCCGGCAGGGCCTGCCAGGGCACACGGAGGCAAAACCGCCTCACCACCCACTCAGCCACGACCCACGTCGTCAATCAGTGTGGTGTCAAGCCGCAAAGTTACTGAGTGGTAGTCATTCGCCACATGGCTGCCTCTCCTTACAGAAAAAGCCCACGGATGACACCCATCCTGCGATGTGTCAAGAGAACAGGCGCGGAGCAGGCAAGATAGCCCGGCAGGCCTTGCCGGGCAACCAGTCATGTGACACTAAGCGGTGCATTTAATGCGCCCTGTCAGCCCGCAGAGTTAGGTATGATAGCACTGTTGGCTATCATATCAGTGCATAATGACTACTTTGCCATTGTGGTGACCCCTTGATCTATAAAAGGAGGACCATGGAAACTGTAGAAAGGGTTAGAAGGTTGGATAACTCACACCCCCATACACGCTAGTCGTTGCTGCCCCAAGGCAACCCCTGCCGGGCAAGTGTACTACGCCCAACACCACCTTTTCCACCATCAATCCACCAAAGCAGGAGTAGGGTTTTATGCCTCATGACGGCCCGAACCTGGGTAAATTGCATGTGTGATCTCTGTCATGCTGCACCACGCCCCTCTGCTCTTTGTGCAACGCGTCGCCCCCCTGCCGAACTAGCAAGGGGCTTCCTGGTCCCATAGGTGGCCGTAATTTCCCGCGACATCTTTGGCACGCCAGGTAGGGGACTCGCTTGTGCAAACCCGAAGGCGTGCGCAGCGCGTCATCTTTATCACCATTGCCATCTTCGACGATGCCATTGACCATGGAGCCTAAGAAGAAGTCTGGTCCTGCAGCTCACCCATCCACCTCGAAGGCTCCGCCGCCCACGACCTCTAATGCTGCGGGGGTGCGGGACCGCATGATACGTCTCCAATGTATCTATAATTTTTTATTGTTCCATGCTATATTATATTCTGTTTTGGACATTAATGGGCTTTATTATACACTTTTATATTATTTTTGGGACTAACCTATTAACCGGAGGCCCAACCCAGAATTGTTGTTTTTTGCCTATTTCAGAGTTTCGCAGAAAAAGAATATCAAACGGAGTCCAAACGGAATGAAACCTTCGGGAACGTGATTTTCGGAACGAACGTGATCCAGAGTACTTGGATCCTACGTCAAGACATCAACCAGGAAGGCACGAGGTAGGGGGCGCGCCTACCCCCCGGCGCGCCCTCCACCCTTGTGGGCCCCACGTTGCTCCACTGACGTACTTCTTCCTCCTATATATACCTACTGTTGGGGAACGTAGTAATTTCAAAAAGTTTCCTACGCACACGCAAGATCATGGTGATGCATAGCAACGAGAGGGGAGAGTGTTGTCTACGTACCCTCGTAGACCGAAGCGGAAGCGTTGACGCAACATAGAGGAAGTAGTCGTACGTCTTCCCGGTCCAACCGATCCAAGCACCGTTACTCCGGCACCTCCGAGTTCTTGACACACGTACAACTCGATGACGCACCCCGGGCTCCGATCCAGCAAAGCTTCGGGGAGGAGTTCCGTCAGCACGACGGCGTGGTGACGATCTTGATGTTCAACCGTCGCAGGGCTTCGCCTAAGCACCGCTACAATATGACCGAGGTGTAATATCGTGGAGGGGGGCACCGCACACGGCTAAGGAACGATCACGAAGATCAACTTGTGTGTCTATGGGGTGCCCCCTGCCCCCGTATATAAAGGAGCAAGGGAGTAGGAGGCCGGCCCTAGGAGGAGGGCGCGCCAAGGGGAGCCCTACTCCCACCGGGAGTAGGACTCCTTCTTTCCTAGTCCAACTAGGAGAAGGGGGGAAAGGAGGGAAGTGGAGAAGGAAGGGAGAGGGGGGCCATGCCCCAAACCCCTTGTCCAATTCGGACTGGGCTTGGGAGGGGCGCGCGCCACCTCCTGGCTCCTTCCCACTAAAGCCCATTAAGGCCCAATACTTTTCCCCGTATTCCCGTAACTCCCCGGTACTCCGAAAATACCCGAATCACTTCAGAACCTTTCCGATGTCGGAATATAGTCGTCCAATATATTGATCTTTACGTCTCGACCATTTCGAGACTCCTCGTCATGTCCCCGATCTCATCCGGGACTCTGAACTCCTTCAGTACATCAAAACTCATAAACTCATAATATAACTGTCATCGAAACCTTAAGCGTGCGGACCCTACGGTTCGAGAACAATGTAGACATGACCGAGACACGTCTCTGGTCAATAAACAATAGCGGGACCTGGATGCCCATATTGGCTCCTACATATTCTACGAAGATCTTTATCGGTCAGACCGCATAACAACATACGTTGTTCCCTTTGTCATCGGTATGTTACTTGCCCGAGATTCGATCGTCGGTATCCAATACCTAGTTCAATCTCGTTGCCGGCAAGTCTCTTTACTCGTTCCGTAATACATCATCTCACAACTAACATATTAGTTGCAATGCTTGCAAGGCTTATGTGATGTGCATTACCGAGAGGGCCCAGAGATACCTCTCCGACTATCGGAGTCACAAATCCTAATCTCGAAATACGCCAACCCAACAAGTACCTTTGGAGACACCTGTAGAGCACCTTTATAATCACCCAGTTACGTTGTGACGTTTGGTAGCCACAAAGTGTTCCTTCAGTAAACGGGAGTTGCATAATCTCATAGTCATAGGAACATGTATAAGTCATGAAGAAAGCAATAGCAACATACTAAACGATCGGGTGCTAAGCTAATGAAATGGGTCATGTCAATCACATCATTCTCCTAATGATGTGATCCCGTTAATCAAATGACAACTCATGTCTATGGCTAGGAAACATAACCATCTTTGATCAACGAGCTAGTCAAGTAGAGGCATACTAGTGACACTCTGTTTGTCTATGTATTCACACATGTATTATGTTTCCGGTTAATACAATTCTAGCATGAATAATAAACATTTATCATGAAATAAGGGAATAAATAATAACTTTATTATTGCCTCTAGGGCATATTTCCTTCAGTCTCCCACTTGCACTAGAGTCAATAATCTAGATCACATCGTCATGTGATTTAACATCAATAGTTCACATCATCATGTGATTAACACCCATAGTTCACATCATCATGTGATCAACACCCAAAGGGTTCACTAGAGTCAGTAATCTAGTTCACATCGCTATGTGATTAACACCCAAAGAGTACTAAGGCGTGATCATGTTTTGCTTGTGAGAGAAGCTTAGTCAACGGGTCTGCCAAAATTCAGATCCGTATGTATTTTGCAAATTTCTATGTCTACAATGCTCTGCACGGAGCTACTTTAGCTAATTGCTCCCACTTTCAATATGTATCTAGATTGAGACTTAGAGTCATCTAGATTAGTGTCAAAACTTGCATCGACGTAACTTTTTATGATGAACCTTTTTGTCACGTCCATAATCGAGAAACATATCCTTATTTCACTAAGGATAATTTTGACCGATGTCCAGTGATCTACTTCCTAGATCACTATTGTACTCCCTTGATAAACACAATGTAGGGTATACAATAGATCTGGTACACATCATGGCATACTTTATAGAACCTATGGCCAAGGCATAGGGAATGACTTTCATTTTCTTTCTATCTTCTGCTGTGGTCGGGTTTTGAGTCTTACTCAACTTCACACCTTGTAACACAGGCAAGAACTCTTTCTTTGACTGTTCCATTTTGAACTACTTCAAAATCTTGTCAAGGTATGTACTCATTGAAAAAACTTATCAAGCGTTTTGATCTATCTCTATAGATCTTGATGCTCAATATGTAAGCAGCTTCACCGAGGTCCTTCTTCGAAAAACTCCTTTCAAATACTCCTTTATGCTTTGCAGAATAATTCTACATTATTTCCGATCAACAATATGTCATTTACATATACTTATCAGAAATGTTGTAGTGCTCCCACTCACTTTCTTGTAAATACAGGCTTCACCGCAAGTCTGTATAAAACTATATGATTTGATCAACTCATCAAAGCGTATATTCCAACTCTGAGATGCTTGCACCAGTCCATAGATGGATCGCTGGAGCTTGCATATTTTGTTAGCACCTTTAGGATTGATAAAACCTTCTGGTTGCATCATATACAACTCTTCTTTAAGAAATCCATTAAGGAATGCAGTTTTATTTATCCATTTGCCAGATTTCATAAAATGCGGCAATTGCTAACATGATTCGGACAAACTTAAGCATAGATACGAGTGAGAAACTCTCATCGTAGTCAACACCTTGAACTTTGTCGAAAACCTTTTGCGACAATTCTAGCTTTGTAGATAGTAACACTACTATCAGCGTCCGTCTTCCTCTTGAAGATCCATTTATTTTCTATGGCTTGCCGATCATCGGGCAAATCCATCAAAGTCCATACTTTGTTCTCATACATGGATCATATCTCAGATTTCATGGCCTCAAACCATTTCGCGGAATCTGGGCTCATCATCGCTTCCTCATAGTTCACAAGTTCGTCATGGTCTAGTAACATGACTTCCAGAACAGGATTACCATACCACTCTAGTGCGGATCTCACTCTGGTTTACCTACGAGATTCGGTAGTAACTTGATCTGAAGTTACATGATCATCATCATTAGCTTCCTCACTAATTGGTGTAGTAGTCACAGGAACAGATTTCTGCGATGAACTACTTTCCAATAAGGGAGCAGGTACAATTACCTCATCAAGTTCTACTTTCCTCCCACTCACTTCTTTCGAGAGAAACTCCTTCTCTAGAAAGTATCCATTCTCAGCAACGAATGTCTTGCCTTCGGATCTATGATAGAAGGTGTACCCAACTGTCTCCTTTGGGTATCCTATGAAGACACATTTCTCCGATTTGGGTTTGAGCTTATCAGGATGAAACTTTTTCACATAAGCATCACAACCCCAAACTTTAAGAAACGACAACTTTAGTTTCTTGCTAAACCACAGTTCATATAGTGTCGTCTCAACGGATTTAGATGGTGCCCTATTTAACGTGAATGCAGCTGTCTCTAATGCATAACCCCAAAACAATATTGGTAAATCGGTAAGAAACATCATAGATTGTACTATATCCAATAAAGTACGGTTATAACGTTCGGACACACCATTATGCTGTGGTGTTCCAGGTGGCATGAGTTTGTGAAACTATTCCACATTGTTTTAATTGAAGACCAAACTCGTAACTCAAATACTCGTCTCCGTGATCAGATCATGGAAACTTTATTTTCTTGTCACGATGATTTTTCACTTCACTCTGAAATTCTTTGAACTTTTTCAAATGTTTCAGACTTATGTTTCATCAAGTAGATATACCCATATCTTCTCAAATCATCTGTGAAGGTCAGAAAATAATGATACTTGCCGCGAGCCTCAACACTTATCGGATCGCATACATCAGTATGTATTATTTCCAATATGTCAGTTGCTCGCTCTATTGTTCCGGAGAATAGAGTCTTTAGTCAACTTGCCCATAAGGCATGGTTCGCAAGCATCAAGTGATTCATAATCAAGTGATTCCAAAAAGCCCATCAGCATGGAGTTTCTTCATGCGCTTTACACCAATATGACCTAGACGGCAGTGCCACAAATAAGTTGCACTATCATTATTAACTTTGCTTCTTTTGGCTTCAATATTATGATTATGTGTATCACTACGATTGAGATCCAACAAATCATTTTCGTTGGTGTGTAACCATATAAGGTTTTATTCATGTAAACAGAACAATAATTTATTCTCTTACTTAAATGAATAACCGTATTGCAATAAACATGATCAAATCATATTCATGCTCAACACCAAATAACACTTATTTAGGTTCCACACTAATCCCGAAAGTATAGGGAGTGTGCGATGATGATCATATCAATCTTGGAACCACTTCCAACTCTCATCGTCACTTCACCCTTAACTAGTCTATGTTCATTCTGCAACTCCCGTTTCGAGTTACTAATCTTAGCAACTGAACTAGTACCAAATACTAAGGGGTTGCTATGAACACTAGTAAAATACACATCAATAATCTGTATATCAAATATACCTTTGTTCACTTTGCCATCCTTCTTATCCGCCAAATACTTGGGGCAGTTCCGCTTCCAGTGACCAGACCTTTGCCAGTCCCTTTGCAGTAGAAGCACTTAGTCTCAGGCTTAGGACCAGACCTGGGCTTCTTCACTTGAGCAACAACTTGCTTGCCGTTCTTCTTGAAGTTCCCCTTCTTCCCTTTGCCCTTTTCTTGAAACTAGTGGTCTCATCAACCATCAACACTTGATGTTTTTCTTGATTTCTACCTTCGTCGATTTCAGCATCACGAAGAGCTTGGGAATTGTTTCCGTTATCCCTTGCATATTATAGTTCATCACGAACTTCTACTAACTTGGTGATGGTGACTAGAGAATTCTGTCAATCACTATCTTATCTGGAAGATTAACTCCCACTTGATTCAAGCGATTGTAGTACCCAGACAATCTGAGCACATGCTCACTAGTTGAGCGATTCTCCTCCATCTTTTAGCTATAGAACTTGTTGGAGACTTCATATCTCTCAACTCGGGTATTTGCTTGAAATATTAACTTCAACTCCTGGAACGTCTCATATGGTCCATGACGTTCAAAACGTCTTTGAAGTCCCGATTCAAAGCCGTTAAGCATGGTGCACTAAACTATCAAGTAGTCATCGTATTGAGCTAGCTAAACGTTCATAACGTCTGCATCTGCTCCTGCAATAGGTCTGTCACCTAGCGGTGCATCAAGGACATAATTCTTCTGTGCAGCAATGAGGATAAACCTCAGATCACTGATCCAATCCGCATCATTGCTACTAACATCTTTCAACACAATTTTCTCTAGGAACATATCAAAATAAACATAGGGAAGCAACAACGCGAGCTATTGATCTACAACATAGATATGCTAATACTACCAGGACTAAGTTCATGATAAATTAAAGTTCAATTAATCATATTACTTAAGAACTCCCACTTAGATAGACATCCCTCTAATCCTCTAAGCGATCACGTGATCCAAATCAACTAAACCATAACCGATCATCACGTGAAATGGATTAGTTTTCAATGGTGAACATCACTATGTTGATCATATCTACTATATGATTCACGCTCGACCTTTCGGTCTCCGTGTTCCAAGGCCATATCTGCATATGCTAGGCTCGTCAAGTATAACCCAAGTATTCTGCGTGTGCAAAACTGGCTTGCACCCGTTGTAGATGGACGTAGAGCTTATCACACCCGATCATCACGTGGTGTCTGGGCACGACGAACTTTGGCAACGGTGCATACTCAGGGAGAACACTTCTTGATAATTTAGTGAGAGATCATCTTATAATGCTACCGTCAATCAAAGCAAGATAAGATGCATAAAAAGATAAACATCACATGCAATCAATATAAGTGCTATGATATGGCCATCATCATCTTGTGCTTGTGATCTCCATCTCCGAAGCACCGTCATGATCACCATCGTCACCGGCGCGACACCTTGATCTCCATCGTAGCATCGTTGTCGTCTCGCCAATCTTATGCTTCTACGACTATCGCTACCGCTTAGTGATAAATTAAAGCATTACAGGGCGATTGCATTGCATACAATAAAGCGACAACCATATGGCTCCTGCCAGTTGCCGATAACTCAGTTACAAAACATGATCATCTCATACAATAAAATTTAGCATCATGTCTTGACCATATCACATCACAACATGCCCTGCAAAAACAAGTTAGACGTCCTCTACTTTGTTTGTTGCAAATTTTACGTGGCTGCTACGGGCTTAAGCAAGAAACAATCTTACCTACGCATGAAAACAAGAACGATAGTTTGTCAAGTTGATGCCGTTTTAACCTTCGCAAGGACCGGGCGTAGCCACACTCGGTTCAACTAAAGTTGGAGAAACTGACACCCGCCAGCCACTTGTGTGCAAAGCACGGTGGTAGAACCAATATCGCGTAAGCGTACGCGTAATGTCGGTCCGGGCCGCTTCAGCCAACAATACCGCCGAACCAAAGTATGACATGCTGGTAGGCAGTATGACTTATATCGCCCACAACTCACTTGTGTTCTACTCGTGCATATAACATCAAAACATAAAACCTAGGCTCGGATGCCACTGTTTGGGGAACGTAGTAATTTCAAAAAAATTCCTACGCACATGCAAGATCATGGTGATGCATAGCAACGAGAGGGGAGAGTGTTGTCTACGTACCCTCGTAGACCGAAGCGGAAGCGTTGACGCAACGTAGAGGAAGTAGTCGTACGTCTTCCCGGTCCAACCGATCCAAGCACCGTTACTCCGGCACCTCCGAGTTCTTGACACACGTACAGCTCGATGACGCACCCCGGGCTCCGATCCAGCAAAGCTTCGGGGAGGAGTTCTGTCAGCACGACGGTGTGGTGACGATCTTGATGTTCAACCGTCGCAGGGCTTCGCCTAAGCACCACTGCAATATGACTGAGGTGTAATATCGTGGAGGGGGGCACCACACACGGCTAAGGAACGATCATGAAGATCAACTTGTGTGTCTATGGGGTGCCCCTGCCCCCGTATATAAAGGAGCAAGGGAGGAGGAGGCCGGCCCTAGGAGGAGGGCGCGCCAAGGGGAGCCCTACTCCCACCGGGAGTAGGACTCCTTCTTTCCTAGTCCAACTAGGAGAAGGGGGGAAAGGAGGGAAGTGGAGAAGGAAGGGAGAGGGGGGCCGGGCCCCAAACCCCTTGTCCAATTCGGACTGGGCTTGGGAGGGGCGCGCGCCAGCTCCTGGCTCCTTCCCACTAAAGCCCATTAAGGCTCAATACTCTTCCCCGTATTCCCGTAACTCCCCGGTACTCCGAAAATACCCGAATCACTTTAGAACTTTTCTGATGTCCGAATATAGTCGTCCAATATATCGATCTTTACGTCTCGACCATTTCGAGACTCCTCGTCATGTCCCCGATCTCATCCGGGACTCCGAACTCCTTCGGTACATCAAAACTCATAAACTCATAATATAACTGTCATCGAAACCTTAAGCGTGCGGACCCTACGGTTCGAGAACAATGTAGACATGACCGAGACACGTCTCTGGTCAATAACCAATAGCGGGACCTGGATGCCCATATTGGCTCCTACATATTCTACGAAGATCTTTATCGGTCAGACCGCATAACAACATACGTTGTTCCCTTTGTCATCGATATGTTACTTGCCCGAGATTCGATCGTCGGTATCCAATACCTAGTTCAATCGTACATCATCTCACAACTAACATATTAGTTGCAATGCTTGCAAGGCTTATGTGATGTGCATTACCGAGAGGGCCCAGAGATACCTCTCCGACTATCGGAGTCACAAATCCTAATCTCGAAATTCGCCAACCCAACAAGTACCTTTGGAGACACCTGTAGAGCACCTTTGTAATCACCCAGTTACGTTGTGACGTTTGGTAGCACACAAAGTGTTCCTCCGGTAAACGGGAGTTGCATAATCTCATAGTCATAGGAACATGTATAAGTCATGAAGAAAGCAATAGCAACATACTAAACAATCGGGTGCTAAGCTAATGAAATGGGTTAAGTCAATCACATCATTCTCCTAATGATGTGATCCAGTTAATCAAATGACAACTCATGTCTATGGCTAGGAAACATAACCATCTTTGATCAACGAGCTAGTCAAGTAGAGGCATACTAGTGACACTCTGTTTGTCTATGTATTCACACATGTATTATGTTTCCGGTTAATACAATTCTAGCATGAATAATAAAAATTTATCATGAAATAAGGAAATAAATAATAACTTTATTATTGCCTCTAGGGCATATTTCCTTCACCTACGTACCCCCAAACTACCAGATATGGAGCCAAAGACCTAATTCCACCGCCGCAACCTTCTGTACCCGTGAGATCCCATTTTGGGGCCTTTTCCGGAGCTCCGCCGGAGTGGGCATCGATCATGGAGGGCTTCTACATCAACACCATAGCCTCTCCGATGATGTGTGAGTAGTTTAGCTCAGACCTTCGGGTCCATAGTTATTACCTAGATGGCTTCTTCTCTCTCTTTGGATCTGAATACAAGGTTCTCCATGATTCTTGTGGAGATCTATTTGATGTAATCTTCTTTTGCGGTGTGTTTGTTGAGACCGATGAATTGTGGGTTTATGATCAAGTTTATCTATGAACAATATTTGAATCTTCTCTGAATTATTTTATGTATGATTGGTTATCTTTGCAAGTCTCTTTGAATTATCAGTTTGGTTTGGCCTACTAGATTGATCTTTCTTGCAATGGGAGAAGTGCTTAGCTTTGGATTCAATCTTGTGGTGTCCTTTCCCAGTGACAGTAGGGGCAGCAAGGCACATATTGTATTGTTGCCATCGAGGATAACAAGATGGGGTTTATATCATATTGCATGAGTTTATCCCTCTACATCATGTCATCTTACTTAAAGCGTTACTCTGTTCTTATGAACTTAATACTCTAGATGCATGCTGGATAGCGGTCGATGTGTGGAGTAATAGTAGCAGATGCAGGCAGGAGTCGGTCTACTTGTCACGGACGTGATGCCTATATACGTGAGCATACCTAGATATTATCATAACTATGCTCAGTTCTGTCAATTGCTCAACAGTAATTTGTTCACCCACCGTAATACTTAAGCTCTCGAGAGAAGCCACTAGTGAAACCTATGGCCCCCGGGTCTATTTTACATCATATTAATCTTCCAACACTTATTTAGGTTCCACACTAATCCCGAAAGTATAGGGAGTGTGCGATGATGATCATATCAATCTTGGAACCACTTCCAACTCTCATCGTTACTTCACCCTTAACTAGTCTATGTTCATTCTGCAACTCCCATTTCGAGTTACCAATCTTAGCAACTGAACTAGTACCAAATACTAAGGGATTGCTATGAACACTAGTAAAATACACATCAATAATCTGTATATCAAATATACCTTTGTTCACTTTGCCATCCTTCTTATCCGCCAAATACTTGGGGCAGTTCCGCTTCCAGTGACCAGACCTTTGCCAGTCCCTTTGCAGTAGAAGCACTTAGTCTCAGGCTTAGGACCAGACCTGGGCTTCTTCACTTGAGCAGCAACTTGCTTGCCGTTCTTCTTGAAGTTCCCCTTCTTCCCTTTGCCCTTTTCTTGAAACTAGTGGTCTCATCAACCATCAACACTTGATGTTTTTCTTGATTTCTACCTTCGTCGATTTCAGCATCATGAAGAGCTTGAGAATTGTTTCCGTTATCCCTTGCATATTATAGTTCATCACGAACTTCTACTAACTTGGTGATGGTGACTAGAGAATTCTGTCAATCACTATCTTATCTGGAAGATTAACTCCCACTTGATTCAAGCGATTGTAGTACCCAGACAATCTGAGCACATGCTCACTAGTTGAGCGATTCTCCTCCATCTTTTAGCTATAGAACTTGTTGGAGACTTCATATCTCTCAACTCGGGTATTTGCTTGAAATATTAACTTCAACTCCTGGAACGTCTCATATGGTCCATGACGTTCAAAACGTCTTTGAAGTCCCGATTCTAAGCCGTTAAGCATGGTGCACTAAACTATCAAGTAGTCATCGTATTGAGCTAGCCAAACGTTCATAACGTCTGCATCTGCTCCTGCAATAGGTCTGTCACCTAGCGGTGCATCAAGGACATAATTCTTTTGTGCAGCAATGAGGATAAACCTCAGATCACTGATCCAATCCGCATCATTGCTACTAACATCTTTCAACACAATTTTCTCTAGGAACATATCAAAATAAACATAGGGAAGCAACAACGCGAGCTATTGATCTACAACATAGATATGCTAATACTACCAGGACTAAGTTCATGATAAATTAAAGTTCAATTAATCATATTACTTAAGAACTCCCACTTAGATAGACATCCCTCTAATCCTCTAAGCGATCACGTGATCCAAATCAACTAAACCATAACCGATCATCACGTGAAATGGATTAGTTTTCAATGGTGAACATCACTATGTTGATCATATCTACTATATGATTCACGCTCGACCTTTCGGTCTCCGTGTTCCAAGGCCATATCTGCATATGCTAGGCTCGTCAAGTATAACCCAAGTATTCTGCGTGTGCAAAACTGGCTTGCACCCGTTGTAGATGGACGTAGAGCTTATCACACCCGATCATCACGTGGTGTCTGGGCACGACGAACTTTGGCAACGGTGCATACTCAGGGAGAACACTTCTTGATAATTTAGTGAGAGATCATCTTATAATGCTACCGTCAATCAAAGCAAGATAAGATGCATAAAAAGATAAACATCACATGCAATCAATATAAGTGCTATGATATGGCCATCATCATCTTGTGCTTGTGATCTCCATCTCCGAAGCACCGTCATGATCACCATCGTCACCGGCGCGACACCTTGATCTCCATCGTAGCATCGTTGTCGTCCCGCCAATCTTATGCTTCTACGACTATCGCTACCGCTTAGTGATAAAGTAAAGCATTACAGGGCGATTGCATTGCATACAATAAAGTGACAACCATATGGCTCCCGCCAGTTGCTGATAACTCAGTTACAAAACATGATCATCTCATACAATAAAATTTAGCATCATGTCTTGACCATATCACATCACAACATGCCCATCAAAAACAAGTTAGACGTCCTCTACTTTGTTTGTTGCAAGGTTTACGTGGCTGCTACGGGCTTAAGCAAGAAACAATCTTACCTACGCATCAAAACTAGAACGATAGTTTGTCAAGTTGATGCCATTTTAACCTTCGCAAGGACCAGGCGTAGCCACACTCGGTTCAACTAAAGTTGGAGAAACTGACACCCGCCAGCCACCTGTGTGCAAAGCACGGCAGTAGAACCAGTCTCGCGTAAGCGTACGCGTAATGTCGGTCCGGGCCGCTTCATCCAACAATACCGCCGAACCAAAGTATGACATGCTGGTAGGCAGTATGACTTATATCGCCCACAACTCACTTGTGTTCTACTCGTGCATATAACATCAAACCATAAAACCTAGGCTCGGATGCCACTGTTGGGGAACGTAGTAATTTCAAAAAAATTCCTACGCACACGAAAGATCATGGTGATGCATAGCAACGAGAGGGGAGAGTGTTGTCTACGTACCCTCGTAGACCGAAGCGGAAGCGTTGACGCAACGTAGAGGAAGTAGTCGTACGTCTTCCCGGTCCAACCGATCCAAGCACCGTTACTCCGGCACCTCTGAGTTCTTGACACACGTACAGCTCGATGACGCACCCCGGGCTCCGATCCAGCAAAGCTTCGGGGAGGAGTTCCGTCAGCACGACGGCGTGGTGACGATCTTGATGTTCAACCGTCGCAGGGCTTCGCCTAAGCACCGCTGCAATATGATCGAGGTGTAATATCGTGGAGGGGGCACCGCACACGGCTAAGGAACGATCATGAAGATCAACTTGTGTGTCTATGGGGTGCCCCCTGCCCCCGTATATAAAGGAGCAAGGGAGGAGGAGGCCGGACCTAGGAGGAGGGCGCGCCAAGGGGAGCCCTACTCCCACCGGGAGTAGGACTCCTTCTTTCCTAGTCCAACTAGGAGAAGGGGGGAAAGGAGGGAAGTGGAGAAGGAAGGGAGAGGGGGGCCGCGCCCCAAACCCCTTGTCCAATTCGGACTGGGCTTGGGAGGGGCGCGCGCCACCTCCTGGCTCCTTCCCACTAAAGCCCATTAAGGCCCAATACTCTTCCGTGTATTCCCGTAACTCCCCGGTACTCCGAAAATACCCGAATCACTTCAGAACTTTTCTGATGTCCGAATATAGTCATCCAATATATCGATCTTTACGTCTCGACCATTTTGAGACTCCTTGTCATGTCCTCGATCTCATCCGGGACTCCGACCTCCTTCGGTACATCCAAACTCATAAACTCATAATATAACTGTCATCGAAACCTTAAGCGTGCGGACCCTACGGTTCGAGAACAATGTAGACATGACCGAGACACGTCTCTGGTCAATAACCAATAGCGGGACCTGGATGCCCATATTGGCTCCTACATATTCTACGAAGATCTTTATCGGTCAGACCGCATAACAACATACGTTGTTCCCTTTGTCATCGATATGTTACTTGCCCGAGATTCGATCGTCGGTATCCAATACCTAGTTCAATCGTACATCATCTCACAACTAACATATTAGTTGCAATGCTTGCAAGGCTTATGTGATGTGCATTACCGAGAGGGCCCAGAGATACCTCTCCGACTATCGGAGTCACAAGTCCTAATCTCGAAATTCGCCAACCCAACAAGTACCTTTGGAGACACCTGTAGAGCACCTTTGTAATCACCCAGTTACGTTGTGACGTTTGGTAGCACACAAAGTGTTCCTCCGGTAAACGGGAGTTGCATAATCTCATAGTCATAGGAACATGTATAAGTCATGAAGAAAGCAATAGCAACATACTAAACAATCGGGTGCTAAGCTAATGAAATGGGTTAAGTCAATCACATCATTCTCCTAATGATGTGATCCAGTTAATCAAATGACAACTCATGTCTATGGCTAGGAAACATAACCATCTTTGATCAACGAGCTAGTGAAGTAGAGGCATACTAGTGACACTCTGTTTGTCTATGTATTCACACATGTATTATGTTTCCGGTTAATACAATTCTAGCATGAATAATAAAAATTTATCATGAAATAAGGAAATAAATAATAACTTTATTATTGCCTCTAGGGCATATTTCCTTCACCTACGTACCCCCAAACTACCAGATATGGAGCCAAAGACCTAATTCCACCGCCGCAACCTTCTGTACCCGTGAGATCCCATTTTGGGGCCTTTTCCGGAGCTCCGCCGGAGTGGGCATCGATCATGGAGGGCTTCTACATCAACACCATAGCCTCTCCGATGATGTGTGAGTAGTTTAGCTCAGACCTTCGGGTCCATAGTTATTACCTAGATGGCTTCTTCTCTCTCTTTGGATCTGAATACAAGGTTCTCCATGATTCTTGTGGAGATCTATTTGATGTAATCTTCTTTTGCGGTGTGTTTGTTGAGACCGATGAATTGTGGGTTTATGATCAAGTTTATCTATGAACAATATTTGAATCTTCTCTGAATTATTTTATGTATGATTGGTTATCTTTGCAAGTCTCTTTGAATTATCAGTTTGGTTTGGCCTACTAGATTGATCTTTCTTGCAATGGGAGAAGTGCTTAGCTTTGGATTCAATCTTGTGGTGTCCTTTCCCAGTGACAGTAGGGGCAGCAAGGCACATATTGTATTGTTGCCATCGAGGATAACAAGATGGGGTTTATATCATATTGCATGAGTTTATCCCTCTACATCATGTCATCTTACTTAAAGCGTTACTCTGTTCTTATGAACTTAATACTCTAGATGCATGCTGGATAGCGGTCGATGTGTGGAGTAATAGTAGCAGATGCAGGCAGGAGTCGGTCTACTTGTCACGGACGTGATGCCTATATATGTGAGCATACCTAGATATTGTCATAACTATGCTCAGTTCTGTCAATTGCTCAACAGTAATTTGTTCACCCACCGTAATACTTATGCTCTCGAGAGAAGCCACTAGTGAAACCTATGGCCCCCGGGTCTATTTTCCATCATATTAATCTTCCAACACTTAGCTATTTTTATTGCCTTTTATTTTACTTTGCATCTTTATCATAAAAATACCAAAAGTATTATCTTATCATATCTATCAAATCTCACTTTCGTAAGTGACACTGAAGGGATTGACAACCCGTTTATTGCATTGGTTGCGAGGATATTATTTGTTTGTCACGGTGCGAGGGACTCGTGCGTGGCCTCCTACTGGATTGATACCTTGGTTCTCAAAAACTGAGGGAAATACTTATGTTGCTTTACTGCATCACCCTTTCCTCTTCAAGGGAAAACCAACGCAGTGCTCAAGAGGTAGCAAGAAGGATTTCTAGCGCCGTTGCCGGGGAGTCTACACAAAAGTCAACATACTAAGTTGTGACGCCCCCGATACTAAGTTGTGACGCCCCCGATTCAATCGTACACTAATCATGCACGCAAATGTGTACGATCAAGATCAGGGACTCACGGGAAGATATCACAACACAACTCTAAAACATAAATAAGTCATACAAGCATCATAATACAAGCCAGGGGCCTCGAGGGCTCGAATACAAGTGCTCGATCATAGACGAGTCAGCGGAAGCAACAATATCTGAGTCCAGACATAAGTTAAACAAGTAGCCATAAGATGGCTAGCACAAACGGGGATACAGATCGAACGAGGCGCAGGCCTCCTGCCTGGGTTCCTCCTAACTACTCCTGGTCGTCGACAGCGGGCTGTACGTAGTAGTAGGCACCTCCAGTGCAGTAGGAGTCATCGTCAAAGGTGGCGTCTAGAGCCTGGGCTCCATCGTCTGGTCGCAGCAATCGGGTATAGAAATGGAGAAAAGGGGAAACAAGGCAACCATGAGTACTCATCCAAAGTACTCGCAAGCAAGGAGCTACACTACATATGCATGGGTATATGTGTAAAGGTCCATATCAGTGGACTGAACTGCAGAATGCCAGAATAAGAGGGGGATAGCTAATCCTGTCGAAGACTACGCTTCTGGCAGCCTCCGTCTTGCAGCATGTAGAAGAGAGTAGACTGAAGTCCTCCAAGTAGCATCGCATAGCATAATCCTACTCGGCAATCCTCTCCTCGTTGCCCTGTTAGAGAGCAATCACGGGGTTGTATCTGGCACTTGGAAGGGTGTGTTTTATTAAGTATCCGATTCTAGTTGTCATAAGGTCAAGGTACAACTCCAAGTCGTCCTGTTACCGAAGATCACGGCTATTCGAATAGATTAACTTCCCTGCAGGGGTGCACCACATAACCCAACACGCTTGATCCCATTTGGCCGGACACAATTTTCGGGGTCATGCTCGGCCGCGGAAGATCAACACGTCGCAGCCCCACCTAGGCACAACAGAGCGGTCAGCACACCTGTTTAATCCTAAGCGCACAGGGGTCTGGGCCCATCGCTCATAGCACACCTGCACGTTGCGAACGCGGCCGGAAGTAGATCTAGCCCCCTTATTACAAGCGCGAGCTTACGATCCAATGCGGTGCGCGCCACTCAGTCGCTGACGTCACGAAGGCTTCAGCTGATACCACGACGTCGAGTGCCCATAACTTTCCCACGTAGTTGGTTAGTGCGTATAGGCCAGTAGCCAGACTCAGATCAAATACCAAGATCTCGTTAAGCGTGTTAGGTATCCGCGAACGCCGACCAGGGCCAGGCCCACCTCTCTCCTAGGTGGTCTCAACCTGCCCTATCGCTCCGCCACAAAGTAACAGTCAGGGGCCGTCTGGAACCCAGGCCCACCACTACCTGGGTGGAACCACCTGCCCCTTCAGCCCCCATCTTCGAACAGTATCACAGGTAATGTAACCGTGTAATGTATATAGTATATGCCCGTGATCACCTCCCGAAGTGATCGCAGCCCAGTAGTATAGCATGGCAAATGGACAAGAGTGTAGGGCCACTGATGTAACACTAGCATCCTATGCTAAGCAGTAGGATAGCAGGTAAAGGTAACAGCAGTAGTAGCAAGGACAGGCTATGCAGCAGTATAGGATTAACTGAAAGCAGTAACATGCTACACTACTCTAATGCAAGCAGTATAGCGAAGAATAGGCGATATCTGGTGATCAAGGGGGGGCTTGCCTGGTTTCTCTGGCAAGAGAAGGGTTCGTCGTCGATGTAGTCGTACTCGGTGGCATCAGCGCCGGTCTCGGGGTCTACCGGGGAAGAAGAGGGGGAAGGAAACAATAAATACGGAGCAAACAAAGCATCACAAAACATAACGAGGCAATACGCGGTGCTAGGTATGCCCTAACGTGGTAGTAAGTGATACCGGCGAAGGGGGGAAACATCCGGGAAAGTATTCCCGGTGTTTCGCGTTTTCGAACAGATGAACCGGAGGGGGAAAGTTGCGTGTTTGCTATGCTAGGGATGTGTGGCGGACGAACAGGCTGCGCATCCAGATTCGTCTCGTCGTTTCGAGCAACTTTCATATACAAAGTTTTTTCATCCGAGTTACGGATTATTTTATATTAATTTTCGAAGTTTCTGAGAATTATTGAAATTATTTAATTCAAAAATTTAAATAGAAAATCGCTATGTGTACACAGCAGAGGCCAGCCACAGCCTATGACCTGTCGGGCCAGGGGGCCAATTGACCGGGTCAACTGTTGACTAGTCAATGGTGTGAATAGTGTATCTGGGACCCGCATGTCATTCTCTCTATTAATTTCAACACAGATTTAACATTTATACATAGCAGTGGACCCCATCTGTCATTGTCACAATAGGGTAATTAGCAGGGGGTTAGCCTTTAATTAATTTCGATTAGCCCTTAAACTAATCCTAACCATACACACACGCACACCTACACAGCACGCGCGCACACAAAACGCACGCACGCACACACGCATGGCCGCTCGGCCATGGCCATCAGCAGCCGGTGGGGGTGGCGTGCGGCGCCGGAGCGGAGCTCCGGTGGGCACTCAGGGCGAAGCTCCGGCGAGCGTCGGTGATGGACGCGGGTGGAGGCGCGCGAGTGAGGCGGCTGCAGGGGAGCGGACGGCGGCAGCAGTCGCGGGAGTAGCGCGCGGGGCTGCGGCGAGGCCAAGGGGCCGAGTGGTGCGCGCGGTCGCGGGAAGAGGCGGCCACCGGCAGCAGCGACAATGGCAGAAAGCGGGGCACACAGGGCCTAGTGCAGGCAGTAGCAGCAGTGGGGCTAGCACCGGAGCAGCAGGCGGCTGGCGAAAGCGGCGGCGGCGCGCACTGTTAGCGAGTAGCAGCAGAGCACATCAGGAAGCGGCGACGCAGCGAGCTAGCGCGGGGCAGCGGGCGGAGGTGGACACGGGCGAGGCACGCGGTGCGTGACCAGGTCGGCCAAAGGCGCAACGAGCGTGCCAGGGGCGCGCGCGAACGAAGCATCGGTCATGGCGGTGGATTGGTGATCTACGACGACCAAATCGAGGGGTAAACAGGGGGAACGGGGAGAGGAGCTCACGGTGAGCCGGAAGAGGTGCTCGAGGAGGTCGGGGGTGCAGTGAATGTGATGAATTCATCGACGGCGTCGCGGTGGCCGGAGGTTGAAGACGACATTGATCCGTCGTTGCCGTGGCTCCGAGGTCGAACGCTCCCACGTAGTCATCGTAGGCGTCGCAGACGATGCTCCCGTTGTAGACTCGGGTGGTGGGGAGGTCGTTGGGCGCCTGCAGGGAGGGGGCCGTGATGATGGCGGCTCGAGTGTGCGAGATGGAGAAGGGAGCAGGGCGAGGATGGGGAACAGAGGGGGTTAGGGTTGTTTCTAGGGTCAAGGGGGGTCTTTGTAGACATCGGGGAGGTCCGGATGACCGCCGCGTGGAGGATCCACGACGTGGACGATCCGCGTGCGGCCACAGAGCTCTTTGTGAGCAGTAGGAAGAAGAAGAGGGTAGGTGGGCTGTGTTGGCCTGGTGGCCTAGATGCCCGGTTGGGCCGAATGGCCCAAGGGGTAGGGGGTTTTGGTTTTTCTTTTGTTTTGTTGTATTCTAACCTTTGCTTATTGTTATCTTTTATTTCTTTAATAGCTTATAGTTTTACAAAAAAAAGTAAAACCCGCACCTAAAATAGAGTTACAATTCCAACTACTGTCACAAAAAGTTTTACCCCTGAACAAAATAGTTTAGTATTTTATAAAATTCAGAAGGCATTTGTTTAATTGTTTTAGTTACTGTTTATTTATTTTAGATTATTTAAACATTTTATAAAAGTGTGAATTATCCACCATAATATCCTATGGATTATCTGGCTTACTCCAAACATTTTAGTTTTAATATTTGAAAACTTTTATTGTTTGCTTGATTTTGAATTTGAACTGGAACCGGTTTCGAACTAACGCAAGATTAGCATCAATAATCGAGGTGACGTGGCATCATTAGCATAGGTTCACTGTAGCTTAAGTATCCGGGTGTCACAATTCTCCTCCACTACAAGAAATCTCGTCCCGAGATTTAAGAGGTAGAGAAGGGGGGAAAGGTCTAGTTACGAAATTCTAACGGATCTTCTCGGCCTTGGTTGCTCTTCTCGAAGAGGTCGCTCCCTTACATTGACGTCTTCATTTCTCTGCTTCAGGTCATCATGGTGAAGTCGTCCTTTTCTTCGGGAACTCCAATGTACTTACGAATAGGTAAGGGACAACTCGGCTATGACAGAATGCTTATGAGGGGAACAATCTCGGGTTAACCCATGAATGAGCATAAGATTATCTCTCGAGTTGAACATATAAAATACATCGAGAGTAAGGTACGAAGGTACAATAAGAGGTTCCAAGCGGATAGATAGTTGCTCGAAGTCTGAACCAGAGTGAGAAAGGGGTTCAGAGCAGCGAGAGTAAGTATTGCGTCTGATACCAGAATAGAGCACTAAGAATGTGGCCCGTGAATTAAATACGAAGCCAAGCGTGAGGAATAACTTTGGAAATAGGCGGTATAGGAGATTCAAGTTTCCATCCTGTGGAACTGTGGGTTATGGGCCCACCATGTGGTTAAAAGTAGGAAGGGCGTTGACATCTTGCACGGTCATGATAGCAAGACATGTTAGAGGGTAGCCTATCAGTTATGTCGGCAACAATGTCGGTACCAAGGGCGAGGGACGAAGAGAACCATTTTCTTGCTCGTTGAAACGAGGCGGACCAGTAGGCAAAGTTCTCGTCCATCGGTGGTTACCGGAATGTCATCAACAAAAGTAACAGGGTCTTACTGACAGAATTGTACACCGAGGTGTTTACATAAGCAGGAGAATATTTTTGCTTGGATCATATAGATCACAAGAAAGGGTTAAACCAAACAATGGAAAGGAAAATGTGACTATCAGATTAAATCGAATAACGGAAAGGAAAATGTGTTTAAACACATATTTAAAGGGTATATCCTTCCCAAGGACAAGCGGAGCATGATATCCGTGACAGGATATAATGTATAAACCCTTTAGGTAAGGGGAGAGAAATTTCATGGCATCACACATACAACAGTGTTTGGATAATTGAGCAAGAAACAATTAGCATTGGGCTGCGAGTGTTCTTGTAGAAAAATTGGAGTACCACAGACATGCTTTGAGATAACATTGACATGGTCATCATGTAAGGGTCAGATTTTGGATAAACCAAGGATCCATCAGGAACAACTTATAGAATAAGTTTTACAATTTCATCATGGAAGAATGGATAACCTTGCTATCAAGGAAACTATAACAATAGGTCCTCCGGCCAGGTGTACTAGGCATGACACCACCTTACCGGGTCATATAACGACCAATGTTATAAATCTTGGAAATATGTCCCAACCATCATATCTGACCGAGATTCAGATCTGAATGGTGTCAAAATACCTCAGACTCAGGATGACTGAGAGGAAAAGGTGTAATACAAATTGACGAGATGCCATTGTAAAATCCTCGAGAAATGAACTATGGAAGCGAGTTCCGAAACAAGAGTTCACCAGTAAACCAACGAGAGGATGAGGAAGTGCCTGATGGAATCAGCGACAATTCATCGAGATTAACAAAAGATGGATTTCCACAATTATGTGAACAAGAAGATAACATTTGTCAGATCAAATGGTATAATGATGTATGCTCGAGGAAAACATACACAATAAAACATTGGTTAAAAGGTGCACCCGAAATGTTGGCTTAGGTAGCATGATTAACGTTAGAATGGTGGTTCAACAACCAATAGTCTAAAATCGAACTATCGGCCATTAATTTCAAAGGAACCGGGTTGCTTGAATTACAGAGTCCAAGCAGCATCGTTCACTTGTCGATATTCCCGGTTAGAAACAACACGGGGACCAAGGAGTGAACGGAGATGGCAAGAAGTATCACTTGTATCAAGAATTCTTAAGAAGTGGTGAAATTCTCATGACATCCTTGGCATAGAAGACAGTAATATTTCAAGTTAGAACATAACATAAGTCGGATAACAAGGAACTCAAGTTATAACACAAAACAAGAACAAGTTTTGTGTTGGAGGGAATGCAAGAATGTTGTCGATGTTAATACCAATCATCGAGGGGAAAGGATGGTATTTCCATCATGAATTCGATTCACACTTGGAAGAAGGCATATCATTGTCGATGATGATCACGACACATTTGTCAAGAGATTTCATTAAGATGTAATCGATCGACGATGACATCAAGTCACATGAATGATGGAGCGAAAGGTTATTGGAACCAAGAGTGCGACACAACTTGAAATCAAGCTTGTTGTTCAAGGCAAAATGAATTGACGAGGAAGAACGAGGTAAGCTTAGCTCATCGTCGAAAATTGTGCTCCGGGAAGAAGAACCAGGTAGCAGAGTTAAAAAGTTGCACGATAATGATATAGCCGATCAGGCTAGGAATGACTTGAAGAGTTATTAAACTCATAGGCAACAAAAATTACTTAGAGTTATCGAATCGGAGTGCGGAATCGGTTCACTTACCGGTGTTCTTGAGCGACTAATAACTCAGAACCCATGAAAAATTGGAATCGGTGAGAAATAATAGCTGGTGGAGACTCATAAGATGCAACACAGTTCTTAGATATACTCGAGATACCAGAGGGTAATACTCGACTGTAGATCAAGCTAGAGGTTGGAGTGGTGTATTGACTTGCAAAAGACAAGTGCTTTAACTTGTCCGAGAAATGGGATCAAAGAGAAAATATGGTCGAAACCATGATTGCATAGGATCAGTTCAAAGATACCAGATGATATTATATCAACGAAATAGTTATTATTACAAGAATCTTGTATGGTAGGATCTACATCATGTCCATGGGAATGAACACAAAGTTCAAGGTCGACTCCCACTTCTTCAATGTATAACCTTCCATTAACTTCTCATTTTCGAAGAGGTTGTAATGTTGAAATTTTATATAGCAAAATACCAGAAGAGTATGACTCATGAAAGCTTTCGAGTTCACACATATTAAGAAGGCATAGGTTCAACCCATCGGGGCATCGTGGAAACATATACCACAACTTTCAGGAGTAATTAACACAAGCTCGAAAGTAGAGCATGGTTGTCAAAGCAGTGGATACAATTTACCAAAGGCATTATGTATCCGATGAAAGGCTCATAAGTTTAATGAATATGAAGGACGGTGTCGGATAAAATCCATTAAAGGATCTGCCGGTCCGTAACAGAGCCGATGTGAGCATCGGCACACAACCAGAGGAAGTAACAATGCAAGCATTGGATTGTAGAAACAACTGACTAATCCAGAGCTCAAATGCAAAGGAATTATGATTTTCAAATCAAGGGATCAGAAGCAATGTTCTGATTAGGGATGGATAGGTTGAATAGCCTTAGGGGTACAATCGACGACAATTGGATTGGTTGAGAACCAGCTCATGCTTAAAATGACGTCTGAGCCGGAAAGATAATTTAAAAGGGTCAGCTGATGATTGCGTGCATTCGCACTCATGTTGAA
Organism: Aegilops umbellulata; assembly: GCA_032464435.1. Classification (NCBI taxonomy): domain Eukaryota; kingdom Viridiplantae; phylum Streptophyta; class Magnoliopsida; order Poales; family Poaceae; genus Aegilops; species Aegilops umbellulata. Next base: position 475,316,795 of record CP136056.1, on the reverse strand, counting down.
TCAAAAGGATCAAATGACGGTGCCTAAGGATACTAACGAATATTGCCAGACATATGGAAAGCATCCATCATGCAAGCAGACAAGTATTGTAGAGCAATAAGCTACTAAGGATTTTTGGAGGATCGAATAGTATTTCGAAGACCATTGTGAAACACATGAACAACTAGGGGTTGAGCGGATACTCGATAAGTGCGAGAATCATCCGTAGGGGTATTCAGGTGACAAAGAACAGCAAGGCAGTAAGCTCAAAGGATTATCGATACAACGACGAGTAATTCAGGGTATCTTGTAATAACAAGACCAACTAGGGATGAATGTAAGAATAACAACTGCAAATAGTTATCCATCAGGGTTGACAGTGGAAGGGGAATTGCAAGCGCGATGAACACAAGTTCTCGGGTTAACAGCGGAGAGTATCTTCAGGGTCTTCACGTGTAGCAGACGATCATCAGTAATAAGGGGCTCTTCGGGTGAAAGTGATAACGAGATCCTAATGTTAGATTTAGCAAAATTCATTTAACCCGAATAGAAGAGAGATCAGAGTCCGAGAGTATAGACAAGGAGTAAAAGATCCTAATACCACCCAATGGCGACGTGGGCCCGTAAGCCGCACAACCATGTTAGTAAAAACTTTTTCAATGACTAGACTCGACTTCGGCCAAGGAGTTGGAAAGGGGGATTCCTAGAGGCAGTCGGCTCTGATACCAACTTGTGACGCCCCCGATTCAGTCGTGCACTAATCATGCACGCAAATGTGTACGATCAAGATCAGGGACTCACGGGAAGATAGAACAACACAACTCTAAAACATAAATAAGTCATACAAGCATCATAATACAAGCCAGGGGCCTCGAGGGCTCGAATACAAGTGCTCGATCATAGACGAGTCAGCGGAAGCAACAATATCTGAGTACAGACATAAGTTAAACAAGTAGCCATAAATGGCTAGCACAAACGGGGATACAGATCGAACAAGGCGCAGGCCTCCTACCTGAGATCCTCCTAACTACTCCTGGTCGTCGACAGCGGGCTGTACGTAGTAGTAGGCACCTCCAGTGTAGTAGGATTTGTCGTCGAAGGTGGCGTCTGGATCCTGGGCTCCATCGTCTGGTCGCAGCAATCGGGTATAGAAATGGAGAAAAGGGGAAACAAGGCAACCGTGAGTACTCATCCAAAGTACTCGCAAGCAAGGAGCTACACTACATATGCATGGGTATATGTGTAAAGGGCCATATCAGTGGACTGAACTGCAGAATGCCAGAATAAGAGGGGGATAGCTAATCCTGTCGAAGACTACGCTTCTGGCAGCCTCCGTCTTGCAGCATGTAGAAGAGAGTAGACTGAAGTCCTCCAAGTAGCATCGCATAGCATAATCCTACCCGGCAATCCTCTCCTCGTTGCCCTGTTAGAGAGCAATCAACGGGTTGTATCTGGCACTTGGAAGGGTGTGTTTTATTAAGTATCCAGTTCTAGTTGTCATAAGGTCAAGGTACAACTCCAAGTTGTCCTGTTACCGAAGATCACGGCTATTCGAATAGATTAACTTCCCTGCAGGGGTGCACCACATAACCCAACACGCTTGATCCTATTTGGCAGGACACACTTTTCGGGGTCATGCCCGGCCGCGGAAGATCAACACATCGCAGCCCCACCTAGGCACAATAGCGCGGTCAGCACGTCGGTCTAATCCTAAGCGCACAGGGGTCTGGGCCCATCGCCCATAGCACACCTGCACGTTGCGAACGCGGCCGGAAGCAGATCTAGCCCCCTTAATACAAGAGCGAGCTTACGATCCAATGCGGCGCGCGCCACTCAGTCGCTGACGTCATGAAGGCTTCGGCTGATACGACGACGTCGAGTGCCCATAACTTTCCCATGTAGTTGGTTAGTGCGTATAGGCCAGTAGCCAGACCCAGATCAAATACCAAGATCTCGTTAAGCGTGTTAAGTATCCGTGAACGCCGACCAGGGCTAGGCCCACCTCTCTCCTAGGTGGTCTCAACCTGCCCTGTCGCTCCGCCACAAAGTAACAGTCGGGGGCCGTCGGGAACCCAGGCCCACCACTACCTGGGTGGAACCACCTTCCCCTTCAGCCCCCATCTCCGAACAGTATCACAGGTAATGTAACAGTGTAAAGTATATAGTATATGCCCGTGATCACTTCCCAAGTGATCACGGCCCAGTAGTATAGCATGGCAGACGGACAAGAGTGTAGGGCCACTGATGTAACACTAGCATCCTATACTAAGCAGTAGGATAGCAGGTAAAGGTAACAGCAGTAGTAGCAAGGACAGGCTATGCAGCAGTATAGGATTAACTGAAAGCAGTAACATGCTACACTACTCTAATGCAAGTAGTATAGCAAAGAATAGGCGATATCTGGTGATCAAGGGGGGGTTTGCCTGGTTTCTCTGGCAAGAGAAGGGTTCGTCGTCGATGTAGTCGTACTCGGTGGCATCAACGCCGGTCTCGGGGTCTACCAGGGAAGAAGAGGGGGAAGGAAACATTAAATACGGAGCAAACAAAGCATCACAAAACATAACGAGGCAATACGCGGTGCTAGGTATGCCCTAACGTGGTAGTAAGTGATACCGGCGAAGGGGGGAAACATCCGGGAAAGTATTCCCGGTGTTTCGCGTTTTTGGACAGAGGAACCGGAGGGGGAAAGTTGCGTGTTTGCTATGCTAGGGATGTGTGGCGGACGAACGGGCTGCGCAACCAGATTCGTCTCGTCGTTCTGAGCAACTTTCATATACAAAGTTTTTTCATCCGAGTTACGGATTATTTTATATTAATTTCGAAGTTTCTGAGAATTATTGAAATTATTTAATTCAAAAATTCAAATAGAAAATCGCTATGTGTACACAGCAGAGGCCAGCCACAGCCTATGACCTATGGGGCCAGGGGGCCAATTGACCCAGTCAACTGTTGACTAGTCAATGGTGTGAATAGTGTATCTGGGACCCGCATGTCATTCTCTCTATTAATTTCAACACAAATTTAACATTTATACATAGCAGTGGACCCCATCTGTCATTGTCACAACACGGTAATTAGCAGGGGGGGTTAGCCTTTAATTAATTTCGGTTAGCCCTTAAACTAATCCTAACCATACACACACGCACACCTACACAGCATGCGCGCACACAAAAAGCACGCACGCACACACGCATGGCCGCTCGGCCATGGCCATCAGCAGCCGGTCGGGGCGGCGTGCGACGCCGGAGCGGAGCTCCGGTGGGCACTCAGGGTGAAGCTCCGGCGATCGTCGGCGATGGACGCGGGTGGAGGCGCGCGAGTGTGGCGGCTGCAGGGGAGCGGACGGCGGCAGCAGTCGCGGGAGTAGCGCGCGGGGCTGCGGCGAGGCCAAGGGGCTGAGTGGTGCGCGCGGTCGCGGGAAGAGGCGGCTGCCGGCAGCAGCGACAATGGGAGAAGGCGGGGCACACAGGGCCTAGTGCAGGCAGTAGCAGCAGTGGGGCTAGCGCCGGAGCAGCAGGCGGCTGGCGAAAGCGGCGGCGGCGCGCAGCGTTAGCGAGTAGCAGTAGAGCACATCAGGAAGCGGCGACGCAGCGAGCTAGCGCGGGGCAGTGGGCGGAGGTGGACATGGGCGAGGCACGCGGCGCGCGACCAGGTCGGCCAGAGGCGCAACGAGCGTGCCAGGGGCGCGCGCGAACGAAGCATCGGTCATGGCGGTGGATTTGTGATCTACGACGACCAAATCGAGGGGTAAACAGGGGGAACGGGGAGAGGAGCTCACGGTGAGCCGGAAGAGGTGCTCGAGGAGGTCGGGGGTGCAGTGAACGCGACGAATTCATCGACGGCGTCGCGGTGGCCGGAGGTTGAAGACGACATCGATCCGTCGTTGCCGTTGCTCCGAGGTCGAACGCTCCCACGTAGTCATCGTAGGCGTCGCAGACGATGCTCCCGTTGTAGACTCGGGTGGTGGGGAGGTCGTTGGGCGCTTGCAGGGAGGGGGCCGTGATGATGGCGGCTCGAGTGTGCGAGAGGGAGAAGGAAGCAGGGCGAGGATGGGGAACGGAGGGGTTAGGGTTGTTTCTAGGGTCATGGGGGGGGTCTTTGTAGACATCGGGGAGGTCCGGATGACCGCCGTGTGGAGGATCCGCGGCGTGGACAATCCACGTGCGGCCACAGAGCTCTCTATGAGCAGTAGGAAGAAGAAGAGGGTAGGTGGGCTGTGTTGGCCTGGTGGCCTAGATGCCCGGTTGGGCCGAATGGCCCAAGGGGAAGGGGGTTTTGGTTTTTATTTTGTTTCGTTGTATTCTAACCTTTGCTTATTGTTATCTTTTATTTCTTTAATAGCTTATAGTTTTACAAAAAAAAGTAAAACCCGCACCTAAAATAGAGTTACAATTCCAACTACTGTCACAAAAAGTTTTACCCTTGAACAAAATAGTTTAGTATTTTATAAAATTCAGAAGGCATTTATTTAATTGTTTTAGTTACTGTTTATTTATTTTAGATTATTTAAACATTTTATAAAAGTGTGATTTATCCACCATAATAGCCTATGGATTATCTGGCTTACTCCGAACATTTTAGTTTTAATATTTGAAAACTTTTATTGTTTGCTTGATTTTGAATTTGAACTCGAATCGGTTTTGAACTAACGCGAGATTAGCATCAGTAATCGAGGTGACGTGGCATCATTAGCATAGGTTCACTGTAGCTTAAGTATCCAGGCGTCACACTAAGTTCCCATCATAAACTCTTATCTCCTGCATTACATTATTTGCCATTTGCCTCTCGTTTTCCTCTCCCCCACTTCACGCTTGCTGTTTTATTCGCCCTCTCTTTTTCGTTTGCCTCTTTACCGCTCGCTTTCTCGTCATGGCTAGTCCTTTATCTACTCCTTTGTCCCCTGAGTTTGAAGTTCTTCACTTTAAACAAAGACAAGGAGAAAATTTAAAAGATGCTTGGTATAGGATGATGGAATCTTATCGTAATTGCACCTTAGAGGTGAGTTTTAGAATTTTGCTTCGCAGTTTTTACGTTGGACTAGATATGTCCCATAGACAACTCTTGGATTGTGTTGCCAAAGGAAATTTAATTGAAATAATCCCAGTGTTGCGCATGAAATCATAGAGGGAGTAGTGGGAACACTACCTCAACAAAAGGGGCCACAACATACCCAGGAAGAGACACAAGTTTTTGAAAAGATTTGCGAAGTAACTAAGATCTTACAAAAGTCTCTTGAACCTCTTAAGAGTGTTAGCGGAAATATTCACCGCATGAATATGTTGATTACCCTTTGCAATAAGCGGTTGGATTCTTTAGATCTAAAAATTTTCGAATATGAAGGGAAACGTAAAGAACCTCCCGGATTCAAGCATGATTCCGCTAAAAAATTGAAAGCCAAAGATGACAATACCTAGATCTATCCTTGCTATTATGCCTAGCTAGGGGCGTTAAACGATAGCGCTTGTTGGGGGGCAACCCAATTTTATTTTTAGTTTTTTTGCTTTTTGCTTCTGTATAGGAGTAAATATTTGATCTAGCCTCTGGTTAGATTTGTTTTTATGTTTTAATTAGTGTTTGTGCCAAGTTAAACCTATAGGATCTTCTTGGATGTCAGTTATTTGATCTTGCTAAAAATTCCAGAAACTTTCTGTTCACGAAAATAATTGTTAAAAATCACCAGAACGTGATAGAATATTGATTCCAATTGCTGCTGATCAATAAACAAATTGTCTAGGTCTTCCTATTTTTTCTCAATGTTTGGAGTTCCAGAAGTTTCCGTTAGTTACAGATTACTACAGACTGTTCTGTTTTTGACAGATTCTGTTTTTCGTGTGTTGTTTGCTTATTTGGATGAATCTATGGCTAGTAAAATAGTTTATAAACCATAGAGAAGTTGGAATACAGTAGGTTTAACACCAATATAAATAAAGAATGAGTTCATTACAGTACCTTGAAGTGGTGTTTTGTTTTCTTTCGCTAACGGAGCTCACGAGATTTTCTGTTAAGTTTCGTGTTGTGAAGTTTTCATGTTTTGGGTAAAAGATTTGATGGATTATGGAACAAGGAGTGGCAAGAGACTAACCTTGGGGATGCCCATGGCACCCCAGGATAATCTAAGGACACCAAACAGCCAAAGCTTGGGGATGCCCCGGAAGGCATCCCCTCTTTCGTCTACTTCCATCGGTAACTTTACTTGGAGCTATATTTTTATTCACCACATAATATGTGTTTTGCTTGGAGCGTCTTGTATGATTTGAGTCTTTACTTTTTAGTTTACCACAATCATTTTTGCTGTGCACACCTTTTGAGAGAGACACACATGATTCGTAATTTATTAGAATAGTCTATGCGCTTCACTTATATCTTTTGAGATATACAGTTTTTGCTCTAGTGCTTCACTTATTTCTTTTAGAGCACGGCGGTGGTTTTGTTTTATAGAAACTATTATTCTCTCATGCTTCATTTATATTATTTTGAGAGTCTTAAACAGCATGGTAATTTGCTTAAATTGGGAAATTAATCCTAATATGTTAGGTATTCAAGACTAGTAAAAAAACTTTCTTATGAGTGTGTTCAATGCTAAGATAAGTTTGATGCTTGATGATAGTTTTGAGATATGGAGGTAGTGATATTAAAGTTGTGCTAGTTGAGTAGTTGTGAATTTGAGAAATACTTGTGTTGAAGTTTGCAAGTCCCGTAGCATGCACGTATGGTAAACGTTATGTAACAAATTTGAAACATGAGGTGTTCCTTGATTGTCCTCCTTATGAGTGGCGGTCGGGGACGAGCAATGGTTTTTTCCTACCAATCTATCCCCCTAGGACCATGCGCGTAGTGCTTGGTTTTTGATGACTTTTGTAGATTTTTGCAATAAGTATGTGAGTTCTTTATGAGTAATGTTGAGTCCACGCACTCTTACCCTTCCATCATTGCTAGCCTCTTTGGTACCGTGCATTTCCCTTTCTCACATTGAGAGTTGGTGCAAACTTCGCCGGTGCATCCAAACCCCGTGATACGATACACTCTTTCACACATAAACCTCCTTATATCTACCTCAAAACAGCCACCATACCTACCTATTATGGCATTTCCATAGCCATTCCGAGATATATTGCCATGCAACTTTCCACCGTTCCGTTTGTCATGACACGTTCATCATTGTCATATTGCTTTGCATGGTCATGTAGTTGACATCGTATTTGTGGCAAAGCCACCATTCATAATTTTTCAGAGATGTCACTCTTGATTCATTGCTATCCCGGTATACCGCCGGAGGCATTCATATAGAGTCATACTTTGTTCTAGTATCGAGTTGTAATCATTGAATTGTAAATAAATAGAAGTGTGATGATCATCATTCATAGAGCATTGTCCCAATAAAAAAAGAGAAAGGCCAAAAAAATAGAAGGCACAAAAAGGGGTGGGGGACAATGTTACTATCCTTTTTTCCACACTTGTGCTTAAAAGTATCACCATGATCTTCATGATAGAGAGTCTCTTGTTTTGTCACTTTCATATACTAATGGGAATTTTTTAATTATAGAACTTGGCTTGTATATTCCAACAATGGGCTTCCTCAAATGCCCTAGTTCTTTGTGAGCAAGCAAGTTGGATGCACACCCACTTAGTTTCTTTTGTTTAGCTTTCATGCATTTACAGCTCTAGTGCATCCGTTGCATGGCAATCCCTACTCCTTGCATTAACATTAATCGATGCGCATATCCATAGCTCATTGATTAGCCGCATTGATGTGAGACTTTCTCCTTTTTTGTCTTCTCCACATAACCCCCATCATTATATTCTATTCCACCCATAGTGCTATATCCATGGCTCCCGCTCATGTATTGCGTGAAGGTTAAAAAAGTTTGAGATTACTAAAGTATGAAACAATTGCTTGGCTTGTCATCGGGGTTGTGCATGATGAGAGCATTCTTGTGTGATGAAAATGGAGCATGAATAAACTATATGATTTTGTACGGATGAACTTTCTTTGGCCATGTTATTTTGAGAGGACATAATTGCTTAGTTAGTATGCTTGAAGTATTATTACTTTTATGTCAATATTAAAGTTTTATCTTGAATCTTTCGGATCTAAATATTCATACCACAATTAAGAGAATTACATTGAAATTATGCCAAGTAGCATTCCACATCAAAAATTCTATTTTTATCATTTACCTACTCGAGGATGAGCAGGAATTAAGCTTGGGGATGCTTGATACGTCTCCAACGTATCTATAATTTTTTATTGTTCCATGCTATATTATATTCTATTTTGGACATTCATGGGCTTTATTATACACTTTTATATTATTTTTGGGACTAACCTATTAACCGGAGGCCCAGCCCAGTGATGTCTACTACACAACCTTCTTCTTGTAGACGTTGTTGGGCCTGCAAGTGCACAGGTTTGTAGGACAGTAGCAAATTTCCCTCAAGTGGATGACCTAAGGTTTATCAATCCGTAGGAGGCGTAGGATGAAGATGGTCTCTCTCAAGCAACCCTGCAACCAAATAACAAAGAGTCTCTTGTGTCCCCAACACACCCAATACAATGGTAAATTATATAGGTGCACTAGTTCGACGAAGAGATGGTGATACAAGTGCAATATGGATGGTAGATAAAGGTTTTTGTAAACTGAAAAGATAAAAACAGCAAGGTAGCAAGCGGAAAAAGTGAGCGTAAATGGTATTGCAATGATAGGAAACAAGGCCTAGGGTTCATACTTTCACTAGTGTAAGTCCTCTCAACAATAATAACATAGTTGGATCATATAACTATCCCTAAACATGCAACAAAGAGTCACTCCAAAGTCACTAATAGCGGAGAACAAACGAAGAGATTATGTTAGGGGTACGAAACCACCTCAAAGTTATTCTTTCCAATCAATCCTTTGGGCTATTCCTATAAGTGTCACGAACAGCCCTAGAGTTCGTACTAGAATAACACTTTAAGATACAAATCAACCAAAACCCTAATGTCACCTAGATACTCCAATGTCACCTCAAGTATCCGTGGGTATGATTATACGATATGCATCACACAATCTCAATTCATCTACTCAAACCAACACATAGGACCTCAAAGAGTGCCCAAAGTTTCTACCGGAGAATCACGACGAAAACGTGTGCCAACCCCTATGCATAGGTTCATGGGCGGAACCCGCAAGTTGGTCACCAAAACATACATGAAGTGGAACGTGATATCCCATTGTCACCACAGATACGCATGGCAATACATACATCAAGTGTTCTCAAATCTTTAAAGACTCAATCCGATAAGATAACTTCAAAGGGAAAACTCAATCCATTACAAGAGAGAAGAGGGGGAGAAGAAACATAAGATCCAACTATAATAGCAAAGCTCGCGATACATCAAGATCGTGCCAAATCAAGAACACGAGAGAGAGAGAGAGAGAGAGAGAGAGAGAGAGAGAGAGAGAGAGAGAGAGATCAAACACATAGCTACTGGTACATAACCTCAGCCCCGAGGGTGAACTACTCCCTCCTCGTCATGGAGAGCGTCGGGATGAGGAAGATGGCCACCGGTGAGGGTTCCCCCCTCTGGTAGGGTGCCGGAACAGGGTCTCGATTAGGTTTTTGGTGGCTACAGAGGCTTGCGGCGGCGGAACTCCCGATCTAATCTATGTTCTGGAAGTTTTAGGATACGTAGGTATATATGGGTGCAAGGGGTACGTCGGTGGATCGAAGGGGGGCCACGAGGCAGGGGCGCGCCCCAGGGGGGTGGGCGCGCCCCTACCCTTGTGAGCACCTCCTTCATCTTCTGACGTAGGGTCCAAGTCTATCTGGTATGTTTCCTTCCAAAAATAACTTCTCCAGTTGATTTCGTTTCGTTTTGACACCGTCTGATATTCCTTTTCTTCAAAACACTGAAATAGGCATAAAACAGCAAATCTGGGTTGGGCCTCCGGTTAATAGGTTAGTCCCAAAAGTAATATAAAAGTGGATAATAAAGCCCAACATTGCCTAAAACAGTAGATAATATAGCATGGAGCAATCAAAAATTATAGATACTTGGAGATGTATCAAGCATCCCCAAGCTTAATTCCTGCTCGTCCTCGAGTAGGTAAATGATAAAAAAATAATTTTTGATGTGGAATGCTAGTTCGCATAATTTCATTGTAACTCTTCTCAATTGTGATATGAATATTCAGATCCGAAAGATTCAAGACAAAAGTTCATATTGACATGAAAATAATAATACTTCAAGCATACTAACTAAGCAATTATGTCTTCTCAAAATAACATGGCCAAAGAAAGTTATCCCTAAAAAATCATATAGTCTGGCTATGCTCCATCTTCACCACACAAAGTATTTAAATCATGCACAACCCCGATGACAAGCCAAGCAATTGTTTCATACTTTAACATTTTCAAAACTTTTTCAATCTTCACGCAATACATGAGCGTGAGCCATGGATATAGCACTATATGTGGAATAGAATGGTGGTTGTGGAGAAGACAAAAAGGAGAAGATAGTCTCACATCAACCAGGCGTATCAACGAGCTATGGAGATGCCCATCAATAGATATCAATGTGAGTGAGTAGGGATTGCCATGCAACGGATGCACTAGAGCTATAAGTATATGAAAGCTCAACAAAAGAAACTAAGTGGGTGTGCATCCAACTCGCTTGCTCACGAAGACCTAGGGCATTTTGAGGAAGCCCATCATTGGAATATACAATCCAAGTTCTATAATGAAAAATTCCCACTAGTATATGAAAGTGATATCATAGGAGACTCTCTATCATGAAGATCATGGTGCTACTTTGAAGCACAAGTGTGGTAAAAGGATAGTAACATTGTCCCTTCTCTCTTTTTCTCTCATTTTTTTGGGCCTTGTATTTTTTTATGGCCTTTCTCATTTTTTTTCTTTTTTTTGATTCGTCTGGAGTCTCATCCCGACTTGTGGGGGAATCATAGTCTCCATCATCCTTTTCCTCACTTGGGACAATGCTCTAAAAATGATGATCATCACACTTTTATTTTTCTTACAACTCAACGATTACAACTCGATAATTAGAACAAAATATGACTCTATATGAATGCCTCCGGCGGTGTACCGGTATATGCAATGAATCAAGAGTGACATGTATGAAAGAATTATGAATGGTGGCTTTGCCACAAATACGATGTCAACTACATGATCATGCTAGCAATATGACAGTGATGGAGCGTGTCATAATAAACGGAACGGTGGAAAGTTGCATGGCAATATATCTCGGAATGGCTATGGAAATGCCATGATAGGTAGGTATGGTGGCTGTTTTGAGGAAGATATATGGTGGGTGTATGATACCGGCGAAAAGTGTGCAGTATTAGAGAGGCTAGCAATGGTGGAAGGATGGGAAAAGTGCGTATAATCCATGGACTCAACATTAGTCATAAAAAATCATATACTCATTGCAAAAATCTAGAAGTTATCAAAGCAAAGTATTACGCGCATGCTCCTAGGGGGATAGATTGGTAGGAAAAGACCATCGCTCGTCCCCGACCGCCACTCATAAGGAGGACAATCAATAAACACCTCATGCTCCGACTTCGTTACATAATGGTTCACCATACGTGCATGCTACGGGAATCACAAACTTCAACGCAAGTATTCTTTAAAATCACAACTACTCAACTAGCATGACTTTGATATTATCACCTCCATAACTCAAAACAATTATCAAGCATCAAACTTTTCTTAGTATTCAACACACTCATAAGAATTCTTACAAATCTTGTATGCTTAGCATATTAGGATTTTAAGCAAAATACCATGCTATTTAAGACTCTCAAAATAATATAAGTGAAGCATGAGAGTTCATCTATTTCTACAAAATATAACCACCGTCGTGCTCAAAAAGATATAACTGAAGCACTAGTGCAAAAAACAAACTACTCCGAAAGATATAAGTGAAGATCAATGAGTAGTCGAATAATTATGCAACCATGTGAAGAATCTCTAACATTTAAGAATTTCAGATCTTGGAACTTTATTCAAACATCAAGAAAATCAAAAGAAAATAAAATGATGCTCCAAGCAAAACACATATCATGTGGTGAATAAAAATATAGCTCCAAGTAAAGTTACCGATGAACGAAGACGAAAGAGGGGATGCCTTCTGGGGCATCCCCAAACTTAGACGCTTGGTTATCCTTGAATATTACCTTGGGGTGCCTTGGGCATCCCAAATCTTAGGCTCTTGCCACTCCTTATTCCATAGTTCATCGAATCTTTACCCAAAACTTGAAAACTTCACAACACAAAACTTAATAGAAAACTCGTGAGCTCCGTTAGCGAAAGAAAACAAAACACCACTTCAAGTTACTGTAATGAACTCATTCTTTATTTATATTGGTGTTAAACCTACTGTGTTCCAACTTCTCTATGGATTATAAACTATTTTACTAGCCATAGATTCATCAAAATAAGCAAACAACACACGAAAAACAAAATCTGTCAAAAACAGAACAGTCTGTAGTAATCTGTAACTAACGCAAACTTCTGGAACTCCAAAAATTCTAAACTAAACTTTTGGTCCTGAGGAATGTGTCTAGTAATCGTCTGCAAAAAGAATCAACTAAATAGCACTCTCCAGTAAAAAGTTCTAGCTAATCTCGTGAGCGCTAAAGTTTCTGTTTTTTACAGCATGATCATAAAGACTTCACCCAAGTCTTCCCAAAGGTTCTACTTGGCACAGACACTAATTAAAACACAAAACCACATCTAAACAGAATCTATATGGATTATTTATTCCTAAACAGAACCAAAAAGCAAGAAACTAAAATAAAATTGGGTTGCCTCCCAACAAGCGCTATCGTTTAATGCCACTAGCTAGGCATGATGATTTCAATGATGCTCACATAAAAGATAAGAATTGAAACATAAAGAGGGCATCATGAAGAATATGACTAGCACATTTAAGTCTAACCCACTTCCTATGCATTGGTATTTTGTGAGCAAACAACTTATGAGAACAATAATCAACTTGCATAGGAAGGTAAAACAAACATAACTTCAAAATTTTAAGCACATAGAGAGGAAACTTGATATTATTGCAATTCCTACAAGCATATGTTCCTCCCTCATAATAATTTTCAGTAGCATCATGAATGAATTCAAAAATATAACCAGCACCTAAAACATTATTTTCATGATCTACTAGCATAGAAATTTTATTACTCACCACATAAGAAAAATTCTTCTTATTCGGAATAGTGGGAGTATCATAAGAGACTTGAATACAATAAATTGTTTCCACATTAAAGGAGTAATGTTCAGAGAAGGGGCACTCATAATCATGACAAGTTTTATAAATATAATCATCACTACTCTTTATAGCATAAGTTTTATCACAATAATCATCACAAGTAGCAACTTTGTTCTCATCATAATCAATTGAAACCTCTTCCGAAATAGTGGATACATCACTAAATAAAGTCATGACCTCTCCAAATCCACTTTCATTCAACATCCTCCAATATTGGGGGATCACTACTTCCTAAAGTTGACACTCTTCCAAACTAACTTTCATCAATATAATCATCATAGGTAGAAGGCATGTTATCATCATAACAACTTTGCATATCAAAACTTGGGAGGCTAAAAATATTATCATTATTAAACATAGCATCCCCAAGCTTGGGACAAACATTAATTAAAGCAAATATATTCTCAAAATGTCATCTCATCAAACATAGCTTCCCCAAGCTTGGGCCTTCTCATATCATAAGCATAATCACTCTCGTCATTAATAGTATAGATATCACCGATAGTATAGCAATTATTATATTCTTCCAAGCAAGTGCCAAAAAGATTTTCAAGATCATAAGAGGTATCATTATCTTCCCAATCATAATCATCACAACAAGCAATAGGCATAACTAGATCATCGTCAAGTGCATCATCTTCCACAACTATTTTTGATTCATTTTCATGAGGCACAACAATAATAGGAGCAACCTTATTTGGGGGAGATACCTTTTTACCTCTCTTCCTTTTTCTTTTCTTCTTATTCACCACATCATGTGTGGCTTCAATCCTCCTTTTGTAGCTCCTTATTAATGAGATTGGTTGAATAAAAGGCTCCTCCTCGTTACCTGATTCATCATAAGAAATAATAGGAGGATATTGGGAAGTCTCTTCCCTTTCATTAGTATTCTATTCATCTTCTATTTGTTTCCTTTTCTTTATGTAATTGGCAATATAAGGATTTTCAATGCAATTCATCGCACAATACATATAAATCTTCTCTAGATCAAAATCAAGAATTTTATCAAGATTAAATTTTGGAATACCCTCAGTTATACGTTTCATTTCTTCATAACCCATAATAAGGTTAAGTTCTTTATGATGCTCAAGGGTAATCAAATTATCACAATATTTGGACACGACTTGATCATGAAACAAGTAGCATTGGAGCTTTAAATGACCATGTTCATTGCAAACTTCACAAGGGGCGCGAAAAATATTGAATCTTTCAGCGCAATCATCAAGACTTTCTTGCAACAATTTAGTTTCTAAGTACTTGTGCCTCTTGCAATATCTATCTTCCCCATTTGGTGTGTACTTGCAAACCCAATCTACTCCACAAAAATTAACATGTTTATAGGAGGCATTTTCATCATAAATAGTGCAATCATCATTAGCATCATGGATATTCAAAGAATTCGTACTAACAACATTGCAATCATGCTCATCATTCAAATATTTAGTGCCAAACATTTTAGAGATCTCTTCTTCTAGCACTTGAGCACAATTATCCTTTCCATCATACTCACGAAAGATATTAAAAAGATGAAGCGTATGAGACAAACTCAATTCCATTTTTTTGTAGTTTTCTTTTATAAACTAAACTAGTGCTAAAACAAGAAACAAAAAGACTCGATTGCAAGATCTAAAGATATACCTTCACTTACCTAGCCTCCCCGGCAACGGCGCCAGAAAAGAGCTTGATGTCTACTACACAACCTTCTTCTTGTAGACGTTGTTGGGCCTGCAAGTGCACAGGTTTGTAGGACAGTAGCAAATTTCCCTCAAGTGGATGACCTAAGGTTTATCAATCCGTAGGAGGCGTAGGATGAAGATGGTCTCTCTCAAGCAACCCTGCAACCAAATAATAAAGAGTCTCTTGTGTCCCCAACACACCCAATACAATGGTAAATTGTATAGGTGCACTAGTTCGGCGAAGAGATGGTGATACAAGTGCAATATGTATGGTAGATAAAGGTTTTTGTAAACTGAAAAGATAAAAACAGCAAGGTAGCAAGCGGAAAAAGTGAGCGTAAATGGTATTGCAATGATAGGAAACAAGGCCTAGGGTTCATACTTTCACTAGTGTAAGTCCTCTCAACAATAATAGCATAGTTGGATCATATAACTATCCCTCAACATGCAACAAAGAGTCACTCCAAAGTCACTAATAGCGGAGAACAAATGAAGAGATTATGGTAGGGTATGAAACCACCTCAAAGTTACTCTTTCCAATCAATCCTTTGGGCTATTCCTATAAGTGTCACAAACAGCCCTAGAGTTCGTACTAGAATAACACTTTAAGATACAAATCAACCAAAACCCTAATGTCACCTAGATACTCCAATGTCACCTCAAGTATCCGTGGGTATGATTATACGATATGCATCACACAATCTCAATTCATCTACTCAAACCAACACATAGGTCCTCAAAGAGTGCCCAAAGTTTCTACCGGAGAATCACGACGAAAACGTGTGCCAACCCCTATGCATAGGTTCATGGGCGGAACCCGCAAGTTGGTCACCAAAACATACATCAAGTGGCACGTGATATCCTATTGTCACCACAGATACACACGTCAAGACATACATCAAGTGTTCTCAAATCTTTAAAGACTCAATCCGATAAGATAACTTCAAAGGGAAAACTCAATCCATTACAAGAGAGAAGAGGGGGAGAAGAAACATAAGATCCAACTATAATAGCAAAGATCGCGATACATCAAGATCGTGCCAAATCAAGAACACGAGAGAGAGAGAGAGAGAGAGATCAAACACATAGCTACTGGTACATACCCTCAGCCCTGAGGGTGAACTACTCCCTCCTCGTCATGGAGAGCGCCGGGATGATGAAAATGGCCACCGGTGAGGGTTCCCCCCTCCGGAAGGGTGCCAGAACATGGTCTCGATTAGGTTTTTGGTGGCTACAGAGGCTTGCGGCGGCGGAACTCCCGATCTAATCTCTGTTCTAGAAGTTTTAGGATACGTAGGTATATATGGGTGCAAGGGGTACGTCGGTGGACCGAAGGGGGGCCACGAGGCAGGGGGCGCGCCCCTACCCTCGTGAGCACCTCCTTCATCTTCTGACGTAGGGTCCAAGTCTATCTAGTAGGTTTCCTTCCAAAAATAATTTCTCCAGTTGATTTCGTTCCGTTTTTCCTCCGTCTGATATTCCTTTTCTTCGAAACACTGAAATAGGCATAAACAACAAATCTGGGCTGCGCCTCCGGTTAATAGGTTATTCACAAAAGTAATATAAAAGTGGATAATAAAGCCCAATATTGCCTAAAACATTAGATAATATAGCATGGAGCAATCAAAAATTATAGATAGTTGGAGATGTATCACCCAGAATTGTTGTTTTGTGCCTATTTCAGAGTTTTGCAGAAAAAGAATATCAAATGGAGTCCAAACGGAATGAAACCTTCGGAACGTGATTTTCGGAACGAACGTGATCCAAAGGACTTGGACCCTACATCAAGACATCAACCAGGAAGGCTCGAGGTAGGGGGGCGCGCCTACCCCCCAGGCGCGCCCTCCACCCTCGTGGGCCCCATGTTGCTCCACCGACGTACTTCTTCCTCCTATATATACCTGTTGGGGAACGTAGTAATTTTAAAAAATTTCCTACGCACACGCAAGATCATGGTGATGCATAGCAACGAGAGGGGAGAGTGTTGTCTACGTACCCTCGTAGACCGAAAGCAGAAGCGTTAGCACAACGCGGTTGATGTAGTCGTACGTTTTCATGATCCGACCGATCAAGTACCGAACGTACGGCACCTCCGAGTTCAGCACACGTCCAGCCCGATGATGTCCCTCGAACTCCGATCCAGCCGAGTGTTGAGGGAGAGTTTCGTCGGCACGACGGCGTGGTGACGATGTTGATGTTCTACCGACACAGGGCTTCACCTAAGCACCGCTACAGTATTATCGAGGTGGACTATGGTGGAGGGGGGCACCGCACACGGCTAAAAGATCAAACAGATCAATTGTTGTGTCTATGGGGTGCCCCCTGCCCCCGTATATAAAGGAACAAGGGGGAGGCCGGCCGGCCCTCTATGGCGCGCCCCCAAGAGGGGAATCCTACTAGGACTCCAAGTCCTAGTAGGTTTCCACCTAAAGGGAGAGAGGGGGAAGGAAGGAGAGGGAGAGGAAGAAGGAAAGGGGGGCGCCGCGCCCCCTCTCCTAGTCCAATTCAGACCAGAGGGGGAGGGGGCGCGCGGCCAGCCCTGGCCACCCCTCTCTCTCTCCACTAAGACCCATGGAGGCCCATTAGTTCCCACGGGGTTACCGATAACCCTCCGGCACTCCGGTTTAATCCGAAACTTCTCCAGAACACTTCCGGTGTCCGAATATAGTCGTCCAATATATCAATCTTCATGTCTCGACCATTTCGAGACTCCTCGTCATTTCCGTGATCACATCTGGGACTCCGAACAACCTTCGGTACATCAAAACATATAAACTCATAATATAACTGTCATCGTAACGTTAAGGGTGCGGACTCTACGGGTTCGAGAACTATGTAGACATGACCGAGACACGTCTCCGGTCAATAAATAATAGCGGAACCTGGATGTTCATATTGGCTCCCACATATTCTACGAAGATCTTTATCGGTCAGACCGCATAACAACATACATTGTTCCCTTTGTCATCAGTATGTTACTTGCCCAAGATTCGATTGTCGGTATCTCAATACCTAGTTCAATCTCGTTACTGGCAAGTCTCTTTACTTGTTCCTTAATACATCATCCCGCAACTATCTCATTTGTTGCAATGCTTGCAAGTCTTAAGTGATGTGCATTACCGAGAGGGCCCAGAGATACCTCTCCGACAATCGGAGTGACAAATCCTAATCTCGAAATACGCCAACCCAACAAGTACCTTCAGAGACACCTGTAGAGCACCTTTATAATCACCCAGGTACGTTGTGACATTTTGTAACACACAAAGTGTTCCTCCGGTTAACGGGAGTTGCATAATCTCATAGTCATAGGAACATGTATAAGTCACGAAGAAAGCAATAGCGACATACTAAACGGTCGTATGCTAAGCTAACGGAATGGGTCATAGTCAACGGGTCTGCAACATTCAGATCCGTATGTATCTTGCAAATTTCTATGTCTCCCACCTGGACTAGATCCCGGATGGAATTGAAGCGTCTCTTGATGTGCTTGGTTCTCTTGTGAAATCTGGATTCTTTTGCCAAGGAAATTGCACCGGTATTGTCACAAAAGATTTTCATTGGACCCGATGCACTAGGTATGGCACCCAGATCGGATATGAACTGCTTCATCCAGACTCCTTCATTTGCTGCTTCTGAAGCAACTATGTATTCTGCTTCACACGTAGATCCCGCCACGACGCTTTGCTTAGAACTGCACCAATTGACAGCTCCACCGTTCAATGTAAACACGTATTCAGTTTGCGATTTAGAATCGTTCGGATCAGTGTCAAAGCTTGCATCAATGTAACCATTTACGATGAGCTCTTTGTCACCTCCATAAACGAGAAACATATCCTTCGTCCTTTTCAGGTACTTCAGGATGTTCTTGACTGCTGTCCAGTGATCCACTCTTGGATTACTTTGGTACCTCCCTGCTAGACTTATAGCAAGGCACACATCAGGTCTAGTACACAATATTGCATACATGATAGAGCCTATGGCTGAAGCATAGGGAACATCTTTCATTTTCTCTCTATCTTCTGCGGTGGTCGGGATTGAGTCTTACTCAACTTCACACCTTGTAACACAGGCAAGAACCCTTTCTTTGCTTGATCCATTTTAAACTTCTTCAAAACTTTGTCAAGGTATGTGCTTTGTGAAAGTCCAATTAAGCATCTTGATGCCCAATATGTAAGCAGCTTCACCGAGGTCTTTCATTGAAAAACTCTTATTCAAGTATCCCTTTATGCTATCCAGAAATTCTATATCATTTCCAATCAGTAATATGTCATCCACACATAATATCAGAAATGCTACAGAGCTCCCACTCACTTTCTTGTAAATACAGGCTTCTCCAAAAGTCTATACAAAACCAAATGCTTTGATCACACTATCAAAGCATTTATTCCAACTCCGAGAGGCTTGCACCGGTCCATAAATGGATTGCTGGAGCTTGCACACTTTGTTAGCTCCCTTTGGATCGACAAAACCTTCCGGTTGCATCATATACAACTCTTCTTCCAGAAATCCATTCAGGAATGCAGTTTTGACATCCATCTGCCATATTTCCTAATCATAAAATGCGGCAATCGCTAACATGATTCGGACAGACTTAAGCATCGCTACGGGTGAGAAGGTCTCATCGTAGTCAATCCCTTGAACTTGTCGAAAACCTTTCGCAACAAGTCGAGCTTTGTAGACGGTAACATTACCGTCAGCGTCAGTCTTCTTCTTGAAGATCCATTTATTCTCAATTGCTTGGCAATCATTGGGCAAGTCAACCAAAGTCCACACTTTGTTCTCATACATGGATCCCATCTCAGATTTCATGGCTGATACGTCTCCAACGTATCTATATTTTTTGATTGCTCCATGCTATATTATCTACTGTTTTGGACTATATTGGGCTTTATTTTCCACTTTTATATTATTTTTGGGACTAACCTATTAACCGGAGGCCCAACCCAGAATTGTTGTTTTTTGCCTATTTCAGTATTTCGGAGAAATAGAATATCAAACGGATTCCAAACGGAATAAAATCTTCGGGAACGTGATTTTCTCACCGAACGTGATCCAGAGGACTTGGACCCTACGCCAAGGCATCGAAGAGGCGGTCACGAGGGTGGGGGCGCGCTCCCCCTAGGGCGCGCCCCCTGCCTCGTGGGCCCCTCAAAGCTCCACTTGATGGATTATGGAACAAGGAGTTGCAAGAGCATAATCTTGGGGATGCCCATGGCACCCCCAAGATAATCCAAGGACACCAAAAAGTCAAAGCTTGGGGATGCCCCAGAAGGCATCCCCTCCTTCGTCTACTTCCATCGGTATTTTACTTGGAGCTATATTTTTATTCACCAACATGATATATGTTTTGCTTGGAGCGTCTTGTATTATTTGTGTCTTTGTTTGTTAGTGTGCCACAATCATCCTTGCTGTACACACCTTTGAGAGAGCCATCTATGAATTAAAATTTGTTAGAATACTCTTTGAGCTTCACTTATATCTTTTGAGCTAGGCAGTCTTGCTCTATGTAGCTTCACTTATATCTTTTGAGCGTGATAATTTTGCTCTATGTGCTTCACTTAGATTTTTTTAGAGCACGGTGGTGGACTTGTTTTAAAGAAACTATTAATCTCTCATGCTTCACTTAGATCATTTTGAGAGTCTTAATAGCATGGTAAATTGCTTAATATTAATATAGTTGGTATTCATGATTTGTGGAATTTTCTTTTCAGTGCGTTGAATACTAAGAAAAGATTGAAGCATGATAATTGTTTTGAGATATGGAGGTGATAATATTAGAGTCATACTAGTGGAATTAGTTGTGAATTTAAAGAATACTTGCGTTGAAGTTTGCGATTCCCGTAGCATGCACGTATGGTGAACCGTTATGTAACGAAGTCGGAGCATGAAGTGTTTATTGATTGTCCTCCTTATGAGTGGCGGTCGAGGACTAGTGATGGTCTTTTCCTACCAATCTATCCCCCTAGGAGCATGTGCGTAATACTTTGCTTTGATAACTTCTAAATTTTTGCAATAAGTATATGAGTTCTTTATGACTAATGTTGAGTCCATGGATTATACGCACTTTTTCCCATCCTTTCACCATTGCTAGCCTCTCTAATACCACGCACTTTTCGCCGGTATCATACACCCACCATATATCTTCCTCAAAACAGCCACCATACCTACATATCATGGCATTTCCATAGCCATTCCGAGATATATTGCCATGCAACTTTTCCACCGTTCTGTTTATTATAACATGCTCCATCATTGTCATATTGCTACCATGATCATGTAGTTGACATCATATTTGTGGCAAAGCCACCATTCACAATTCTTTCATACATGTCACTCTTGATTCATTGCATATCCCGGTACCCCGCCAGAGGCATTCATATAGAGTCATATCTTGTTCTAAGTATCGAGTTGTAATTGTTGAGTTGTAAGAAAAATAAAAGTGTGATGATTATCATTTTTTAGAGCATTGTCCCAAGTGAGGAAAGAATGATGGAGACTATGATTCCCCCACAAGTCGGGATGAGACTCCGGACGGAAAAAAAGAGGCCATAAAAAAGAGAAAAGGCCCAAATAAAAAAAATATTAAAAAAATGAGAGAAAAAGAGAGAAGGGACAATGTTACTATCCTTTTACCACACTTGTGCTTCAAAGTAGCACCAAGATCTTCATGATAGAGAGTCTCCTATGTTGTCACTTTCATATACTAGTGGGAATTTTTCATTATAGAACTTCGCTTGTATATTCCAATGATGGGCTTCCTCAAAATGCCCTAGGTCTTCGTGGGCAAGCGAGTTGGATGCACACCCACTTAGTTTCATATACTTATAGCTCTAGTGCATCCGTTGCATGGCAATCCCTACTCACTCACATTGATATCTATTAATGGGCATCTCCATAGCCCGTTGATACGCCTAGTTGATGTGAGACTATCTTCCCCTCTTTTTGTCTTCTCCACAACCACCGTTCTATTCCACATATAGTGCTATATCCATGGCTCTTGCTCATGTATTGCGTGAAGGTTGAAAAAGTTTTGAAAATGTTAAAGTATGAAACAATTGCTTGGCTTGTCATCGGGGTTGTGCATGATTTAAATACTTTGTGTGGTGAAGATGGAGCATAGCCAGACTATATGAATTTGTAGGGATAACTTTCTTTGGCCATGTTATTTTGAGAAGACATAATTGCTTTATTAGTGTGCTTGAAGTATTATTATTTTTTATGTCAATATGAACTTTTGTCTTGAATCTTTCGAATCTGAATATTCATACCACAATTAAGAAGTTTTACGTTGAAATTATGCCAAGTAGCACTCCGCATCAAAAATTCTCTTTTTATCATTTACCTACTCAAGGACGAGCAGGAATTAAGCTTGGGGATGCCTGATACATCTCCAACGTATCTATAATTTTTTATTGCTCCATGTTATATTATCTACTGTTTTGGACTATATTGGGCTTTATTTTCCACTTTTATATTATTTTTTGGGACTAACCTATTAACCGGAGGCCCAGCCCAGAATTGCTGTTTTTTGCCTATTTCAGTATTTCGGAGAAACATAGTATCAAACGGAGTCCAAACGGAATAAAATCTCCGGGAACATGATTTTCTCACCGAACGTGATCTAGAAGACTTGGACCCTACGCCAAGGCATCGAAGAGGCAGTGACGAGGGTGGGGGCGCCCCCCTAGGGCGCGCCCCCTGCCTCGTGGTCCCCTCAAAGCTCCACTGACGTACTCCTTCCTCCTATATATACCTACGTACCCCCGAACGATCAGAACAGGAGCCAAAAACCTAATTCCACCGCCGCAACCTTCTGTATCCACGAGATCCCATGTTGGGGCCTGTTCCGGAGCTCCGCCGGAGAGGGCCGTCATCACGGAGGGCTTCTACATCATCATAGCCTCTCCGATGAAGTGTGAGTAGTTTATCTCAGACCTTCGGGTCCATAGTTAGTAGCTAGATGGCTTCTTCTCTCTTTTTGGATCTCAATACAAAGTTCTCCCCCTCTCTTGTGGAGATCTATTCGATGTAATCTTCTTTTTGCGGTGTGTTTGTTGAGAACGATGAATTGTGGGTTTATGATCAAGTCTATCTTTGAATAATATTTGAATCTTCTCTGAATTCTTTTATATATGATTGGTTATCTTTGCAAGTCTCTTCGAATTATCAGTTTGGTTTGGCCTACTAGATTGGTTTTTCTTTCCATGGGAGAAGTGCTTAGCTTTGGGTCCGATCTTGTGGTGTCCTTTCCCAGTGACAGAAGGGGCAGCAAGGCACGTATTGCATCATTGCCATCGAGGATAACAAGATGGGGTTTATTTCATATTGCTTGAATTTATCTCTCTACATCATGTCATCTTGCTTAAAGCGTTACTTTGTTTTTAAGTTCATACTCTAGATGCATGCTGGATGGCGGTCGATGAGTGGAGTAATAGTAGTAGATGCAGGCAGGAGTCGGTCTACTTGTCACGGACGTGATGCCTAAATACATGATCATACCCTAGATATTCTCATAACTATGCTCAATTCTGTCAATTGCTCAACAGTAATTTGTTCACCCACCGTAGAATATTTATGTTCTTGAGAGAAGCCACTAGTGAAACCTATGGCCCCCGGGTCTATTCTCATCATATCAATCTCCATCACTTTAATCTTGCTTTGCTTTCTTACTTTTCCTTTTACTTTTCACTTTGCATCTCTATACCAAAATACCAAAAACATTATCTATCAGTTCGCACTCTCGTAAGTGACTGTGAAGGGATTGACAACCCCTAATCGCGTTGGTTGCGAGTTGCTATCGATTTGTGCAGGTACGAGGGACTTGAGCATGGCCTCCTACTGGATTGATACCTTGGTTCTCAAAAATTGAGGGAAATACTTACGCTACTCTGCTGCATCATCCTCTCCTCTTCAGGGAAAACCAACGCAAGCTCAAGAGGTAGCAATGGCTTCAAGCCATTTTGCGGAATCTAGGCCCACCATCGCTTCTTCATAGTTCGTAGGTTCATCATGATCTAGTAGCATGACTTCCAGAACAGGATTACCGTACCACTCTGGTGTGGATCTTACTCTGGTTGATCTACGAGGTTCAGCAATAACTTGATCTGAAGTTTCATGATCATCATCATTAACTTCCTCACTAATTGGTGTAGGTGTCGCAGAAACCGGTTTCTGTGATGAACTACTTTCCAATAAGGGAGCAGGTACAGTTACCTCACCAAGTTCTACTTTCCTCCCACTCACTTCCTTCGAGAGAAACTCCTTCTCCAGAAAAATTCCAAATTTAGGAACAAAAGTCTTGCCTCCGGATCTGTGATAGAAGGTGTACCCAACAGTTTCCTTTGGGTATCCTATGAAGACACATTTCTATGATTTGGGTTCGAGCTTATCAGGTTGAAGTTTTTACACATAAGCATCGCAGCCCCAAACTTTCAGAAACGACAACTTTGGTTTCTTGCCAAACCATAGTTCATAAGGCGTCATCTCGACGGATTTTGATGGTGCCCTATTTAACGTGAATGCGGCCGTCTCTAAAGCATAACCCCAAAACGATAGCGGTAAATCAGTAAGAGACATCATAGATTGCACCATATCTAGTAAAGTACGATTACGACGTTCGGACACACCATTACGCTGTGGTGTTCCGGGTGGCGTGAGTTGCGAAACTATTCCGCATTGTTTCATGTAGACCAAACTCGTAACTCAAATATTCTCCTCCATGATCAGATCGTAGAAACTTTATTTTCTTGTTACGATGATTTTCAACTTCACTCTCAAATTCTTTGAACTTTTCAAATGTTTCAAACTTATGCTTCATCAAGTAGATATACCAATATCTGCTTAAATCATCTGTGAAGGTGATAAAATAACGATATCCACCACGAGCCTCAACATTCATCGGACCACATACATCTGCATGTATGATTTCCAACAAATCTGTTGCTCTCTCCATAGTACTGGAGAATGGCGTTTTAGTCATCTTACCCATGAGGCACGGTTCGCAAGTACCAAGTGATTCATAATCAAGTGGCTCCAAAAGTCCATCAGTATGGAGTTTCTTCATGCGCTTTACACCGATATGACCTAAACGGCAGTGCCACAAATAAGTTGCACTTTCATTATCAACTCTGCATATTTTGGCTTCAATATTATGAATATGTGTTTCACTACTATCAAGATTCATCAAAAATAGACCACTCTTCAAGGGTGCATGACCATAAAAGATATTACTCATATAAATAGAACAACCATTATTCTCTGATTTACATGAATAATCGTCTTGCATCAAACAAGATCCAGATATAATGTTCATGCTCAACGCTGGCACCAAATAACAATTATTTAGGTCTAATACTAATCCCGAAGGTAGATGTAGAGGTAGCGTGCCGACCGCGATCACATCGACTTTGGAACCATTTCCCACGCGCATCGTCACCTCGTCCTGATCCAATCTTCGCTTAATCCGTAGCCCATGTTTCGAGTTGCAAATATTAGCAACAGAACCAGTATCAAATACCCAAGTGCTACTGCGAGCATTAGTAAGGTACACATCAATAACATGTATATCACATATACCTTTGTTCACCTTGCCATCCTTCTTATCCGTCAAATACTTGGGGCAGTTCTGCTTCCAGTGACCAGTCTGCTTGCAATAGAAGCAATCAGTCTCAGGCTTAGGTCCATACTTGGGTTTCTTCTCCTGAGCAGCAACTTGCTTGCTGTTCTTCTTGAAGTTCCCCTTCTTCTTCCCTTTACCCTTTTTCTTTAAACTGGTGGTCTTATTGATCATCAACACTTGATGCTCCTTCTTGATTTCTACCTCTGCAACTTTTAGCATTTGCGAAGAGCTCGGGAATCGACCTGTCCATCCCTTGCATGTTATAGTTCATCACGAGGCTCTTGTAGCTTGGTGGCAGTGATTGGAGAATTCTGTCAATGATGCTACCATCCGGAAGATTAACTCCTAGTTGAATCAAGTGATTATTATACCCAGACATTTTGAGTATATGCTCACTGATAGAACTATTCTCCTCCATCTTGCAGCTATAGAACTTATTGGAGACTTCACATCTCTCAATCGAGGCATTTGCTTGAAATATTAACTTCAATTCCTGGAACATCTCATATGCTCCATGACGTTCAAAACATCATTGAAGTCCCGGTTCTAAGCCGTAAAGCATGACACATTGAACTATCGAGTAGTCATCAGCTTTGCTCTGCCAGACGTTCTTAACATCGTCAGTTGCATCAGCAGCAGGCCTGGCACCCAGCAGTGCTTCCAGGACGTAATTCTTCTGTGCAGCAATGAGGATAATCCTCAAGTTACGGACCCAGTCCGTGTAATTGCTACCATCATCTTTCAACTTTGCTTTCTCAAGGAACGCATTAAAATTCAATGGAACAACAACACAGACCATCTATCTACAATCAACATAGAAAAGCAAGATACTATCAGGTACTAAGTTCATGATAAATTTAAGTTCAATTAATCATATTACTTAAGAACTCCCACTTAGATAGACATCCCTCTAGTCCTCTAAGTGATCACGTGATCCAAATCAGCTAAACCATGTCCGATCATCACGTGAGATGGTGTAGTTTCAATGGTGAACATCACTATGTTGATCATATCTACTATATGATTCACGCTCGACCTTTCGGTCTCTGTGTT
Source organism: Aegilops umbellulata (assembly GCA_032464435.1). Lineage (NCBI taxonomy): Eukaryota > Viridiplantae > Streptophyta > Magnoliopsida > Poales > Poaceae > Aegilops > Aegilops umbellulata. The sequence goes on along the minus strand of CP136056.1, from coordinate 475,290,187 downwards.
CCGAGGCCATATCTGTTATATGCTAGGCTCATCAAGTTTAACCTGAGTATTCCGCGTGTGCAACTGTTTTGCACCCATTGTATTTCAACGTAGACCCTATCACACCCGATCATCACGTGGTGTCTCAGCACGAAGAACTTTCGCAATGGTGCATACTCAGGGAGAACACTTATACTTTGATAATTTAGTGAGGGATCATCTTATAATGCTACCGTCAATCAAAGCAAGATAATATTCATAAAAGATAAACATCACATGCAATCAATATAAGTGATATGATATGGCCATCATCATCTTGTGCTTGTGATCTCCATCTCTGAAGCACCGTCATGATCATCATCGTCACCGGCGCGACACCTTGATCTCTATCGCAGCATCGTTGTCGTCTCGCCAATCTTATGCTTCTACGACTATCGCTACCGCTTAGTGATAAAGTAAAGCATTACAGGGCGATTGCATTGCATACAATAAAGCGACAACCATATGGCTCCTGCCAGTTGCCGATAACTTGGTTACAAAACATGATCATCTTATACAATAAAATTTAGCATCATGCCTTGACCATATCACATCACAACATGCCTTGCAAAAACAAGTTAGACGTCCTCTACTTTGTTGTTGCAAGTTTTTACGTGGCTGCTATGGGCTTAGCAAGAATCGTTCTTACCTACGCATCAAAACCACAACGATAGTTTGTCAAGTTGGTGATGTTTTAACCTTCGCAAGGACCAGGCGTAGCCACACTCGGTTCAACTAAAGTTGGAGAAACTGACACCCGCCAGCCACCTGTGTGCAAAGCACGTCGGTAGAACCAGTCTCGCATAAGCGTAGGCGTAATGTCGGACTGGGCCGCTTCATCCAACAATACCGCCGAACCAAAGTATGACATGCTGGTAAGCAGTATGACTTATGTCGCCCACAACTCACTTGTGTTCTACTCATGCATATGACATCTACGCATAAAACCTGGCTCGGATGCCACTGTTGGGGAACGTAGTAATTTCAAAAAAATTCCTACGCACACACAAGATCATGGTGATGCATAGCAACGAGAGGGGAGAGTGTTGTCTATGTACCCTCGTAGACCGAAAGCGGAAGCATTAGCACAACGCGGTTGATGTAGTCGTACGTCTTCACGATCCGACCGATCAAGTACCGAATGTACGACACCTCCGAGTTCAGCACACGTTCAGCCCGATGACGTCCCTCGAACTCCGATCCAGCCAAGTGTTGAGGGAGAGTTTCGTCAGCACGACGGCGTGGTGACGATGTTGATGTTCTACCGACGCAGGGCTTCGCCTAAGCACTGCTACAGTATTATCGAGGTGGACTATGGTGGAGGGGGGCACCGCACATGGCTAAAAGATCAAACAGATCAATTGTTTTGTCTATGGGGTGCCCCCTGTACCCGTATATAAAGGAGCAAGGGGGAGGCCGGCCGGCCCCTATGGCGCGCCCCCAAGAGGGGAATCCTACTAGGACTCCAAGTCCTAGTAGGTTTCCACCTAAAGGGAGAGGGGGGAAGGAAGGAGAGGGAGAGGGAGAAGGAAAGGGGGCGCCGCCCCCCTCTCCTAGTCCAATTCAGACCAGAGGGTGAGGGGGCATGCGACCAGCCCTATCCGCCCCTCTCTCTCTCCACTAAGACCCATCGAGGCCCATTAGTTCCCCCAGGGTTACCGATAACCCTGCGGCACTCCGGTTTAATCCGAAACTTCTCCAGAACACTTCCGGTGTCCAAATATAGTCGTCCAATATATCAATCTTCATGTCTCAACCATTTTGAGACTCCTCGTCATGTCCGTGATCACATCTGGGACTCCGAACAACCTTCGGTACATCAAAACATATAAACTCATAATATAACTATCATCGTAACGTTAAGCGTGCGGACCCTACGGGTTCGAGAACTATGTAGACATGACCGAGACATGTCTCCGGTCAATAACCAATAGCGGAACCTGGATGTTCATATTGGCTTCCACATATTCTACGAAGATCTTTATCGGTCAGACCGCATAACAACATACGTTGTTCCCTTTGTCATCGGTATGTTACTTGCCCGAGATTCGATTGTCGGTATCTCAATACCTAGTTCAATCTCGTTACCAGCAAGTCTCTTTACTCGTTCCGTAATACATCATCCCGCAACTATCTCATTAGTTGCAATGCTTGCAAGGCTTAAGTGATGTGCATTACTGAGAGGGTCCAGAGATACCTCTCCGACAATCGGAGTGACAAATCCTAATCTCGAAATACGCCAACCCAACAAGTACCTTCGGAGACACCTGTAGAGCACCTTTATAATCACCCAGTTACGTTGTGACGTTTGGTAACACACAAAGTGTTCCTCCGGTAAACGGGAGTTGCATAATCTCATAGTCATAGGAACATGTATAAGTCATGAAGAAATCAATAGCGACATACTAAACGATCGTGTGCTAAGCTAACGGAATGGGTTATGTCAATCACATCATTTTTCTAATGACGTGATCCCGTTAATCAAATGACAACTCATGTCAATGGTTAGGAAACATAACCATCTTTGATCAACAAGCTAGTGAAGTAGAGGCATACTAGTGACACATGTATGTTTCCGGTTAATACAATTCTAGCATGAATAATAAACATTTATCATGATATAAGGAAATAAATAATAACTTTATTATTGACTCTAGGGCATATTTCCTTCAATACCTACGTACCCCCAAACTACCTGATACGGAGCCAAAAACCTAATTCCACCGCCGCAACCTTCTGTACCCGTGAGATCCCATCTTGGGGCCTTTTCCGGAGCTCCGCTGGGGGGCATCGATCATGGAGGGCTTCTACATCAACACCATAGCCTCTCCGATGATGTTTGAGTAGTTTACCTCAGACCTTCGGGTCCATAGTTTTTAGCTAGATGGCTTCTTCTCTCTCTTTGGATCTCAATACAAGGTTCTCCACGATTCTCGTGGAGATCTATTCGATGTAATCTTCTTTTGCGGTGTGTTTGTTGAGACCGATGAATTGTGGGTTTATGATCAAGTTTATCTATGAACAATATTTGAATCTTCTCTGAATTCTTTTATGTATGATTGGTTATCTTTGCAAGTCTCTTCGAATTATCAGTTTGGTTTGGCCTACTAGATTGATCTTTCTTGCAATGGGAGAAGTGCTTAGCTTTGGGTTCAATCTTGCGGTGTCCTTTCCCAGTGACAGTAGGGGCAGCAAGGCATGTATTGTATTGTTGCCATCGAGGATAACAAGATGGGGTTTATATCATATTGCATGAGTTTATCCCTCTACATCATGTCATCTTACTTAAAGCGTTACTCTGTTCTTATGAACTTAATACTCTAGATGCATGCTGGATGGTGGTCGATGTGTGGAGTAATAGTAGTAGATGCAGGCAGGAGTCGGTCTACTTGTCACGGACGTGATGCCTATATAGATGATCATACCTAGATATTGTCGTAACTATGCTCAATTCTTTCAATTGCTCAGCAATAATTTGTTCACCCACCGTAATACTTATGCTCTCGAGAGAAGCCACTAGTGAAACCTATGGCCCCCGGGTCTATTTTCCATCATACTAATCTTCCAACACTTAGCTATTTTTATTGCCTTTTATTTTACTTTGCATCTATATCATAAAAATACCAAAAATATTATCTTATCATATCTATCAGATCTCACTTTCGTAAGTGATCGTGATGGGATTGACAACCCCTTTATTGCGTTGGTTGTGAGGATTTTATTTGTTTGTGTAGGTGCGAGGGACTCGTGCGTGGCCTCCTACTAGATTGATACCTCGGTTCTAAAAAACTGAGGGAAATACTTACGCTGCTTTACTGCATCACCCTTTCCTCTTCAAGGGAAAACCGACGCAATGCTCAAGAGGTAGCAGCGCACGAGAACGTGGACGCTGCTGGGGAAGTGGTCGGAGCAGGCGGCGCCACCACCACTTCTCCCGCTGCCGAAGCAGGAGCAGGAGGCACCGGAGGAGAGCAGCATCAGCAACACCACGACAGCCATGCTCCCCAAGGTACGGGTGAGGGGGTTACTCCACCTGCGCCCCTCTCCCACGCCGACGGGCACAACCACAACAACGGTGCTCGGACCGGGGCGAACCGCCGCCCTCCGGCCACCCCCACCATGGGTGCGGTCGTCGCACGTGCACCTCCTTGGGACGAGATGACTAAGCCATTGCGCCCAACGGAGCCGCTGGCCCTCAAGCGCCTTCGCCGCACCACGCCCAGTTGGTCTCCCCGCAGCGATAGCGGGAGCGTAGTACTACCGCCGCTGGCACAGTTAGGAGCCGCGCAACGGTACAATCGACTTCATTGACATCCATGCCAAGCACTGCTTCAGACGCCATGGCGCGAGCTCAGCTGCAGCTAAGGTTTCCACCAGCAGCCGAGCAGATGGACGAATGGCGTGCCACCATCTAGAGTCTGCTTGGTTTCACTGAAGCTGGGGGCTCGCGGCGAGCTGGCCTGCCACAACCTCCCCAAGCGACATCAACAACTCATGTTGCTGACCGTACGGAGGGGGCCATCCCCGCGGTGCAGTCTCCACCACGACAGCCAGCACGAGCGCAACAAAATCAAGATCACAACGACGTCTCGATGGCATCTTCTGACCTTTGAGTATGTCCAGGCCGACGTCGAGCCCCGTAGGATGGGCGGAGAGGAGACGCGCGCGTCGTCATCGAGCAGCGCCGCGACGACCTTCGCCGGACCGACAGGTGCGACGGCCTCAACGTCGACGAGCCTGCGCTCGGTGTTGGCAGGTGCCTCCCTTTCGAGGTTGGCTTCCCTGCCTTTACACGAGAGCTGCGGCAAGTCCGTTGGCCGTCCATTTGCACGTTCAAGCCAGAGATACCTGAGAAGTACGATGGGATGCTGAACCTGGCAAAGTCCCTGAGCATCTACACCATCGATGTTCAGGCTGCCGGGGAAGAGATGAGAAGTTGTTTGCCAACTACTTCCCTTTGGCCGTCAAATCCAATGTGAGGACTTGGCTGATGCACCTACTGGAGAACTCCATTTCGTCATGGGCCGACCTGTGCCACAACTTCAATGGCGCCTTCACAGGCGGTCATCAAGAACCCGGCAGGCCCAGCGATTTGCAACTTCTCCATCAAAAGGAAGGAGAAACCCACCGTAAGTATTTACAAAGATTCAACAAAGTTCATAGAAATATCCCAAATATCCATCCGGCAGCCGTAATAGCTGCCTTCCAGTCCAATGTGCGCAACTGTTGTATTCGTTCCAAGATGAACATGCGGTTTCCCAAGACTGTGAATGAGCTTTACACATTAGTGGATAAGTGTGCTCGTATGGAGGACGGAAGGAGGTTGCCCGGAGAGGAAGATTGCACCAATGTTGATTCAGAGGATGAGGATGAATCAACTAGTCAGAAGAAGAGCAAGAAGCGCAGTAAGAAGCAGAGAGATAAGGCAGTGGTGAATGTTGAAGGATCTGGTACGCCTAGTACCGGCAAGAAGGCAAAGTTGAGGCCCCCGACTAGGAAGTTACCGTGTACATTGACTGTCGGGAGGCCGCGACTGCCTAGAAAGCTGGGAAAGGTGATGGGTCATACTGCAAGATTCATCGGACCAAGGGCCACGACCTTCAAGAGTCCTACCAAGTTGAGCAGCTTGTCAAGAAGCAGAAAGCAGAATATGAGAAGTGTGACAAGGAAAAGGTCAAAATGTTACTGGCGGTAAGGGCCGAAGTGGTGAAGTAAACTGCCCCGGCAAGCCCTTTCGGAACCATGGAAAGCCCACCAGAGGTCGAGAAAAGGAAACATGTGATGATGAGAGTGATGGGGGGATGAAGAGGAGACCAGTGAGCAAGAGTTTCAGAAGGCCACAGACGCCCTGTGCATTGACGGAGGTGCATCTTTGCACACTTCTCACCGTCAGCTCAAACGGTGGGCACGAGAAGTCAATGTCGTGGAACCAGTGCCAGAGGCTCGGAAGCTGCTCAAATGGTCCCGTACGCCCATCAGCTTTAACGAGGAGGACCATCCTAGCCGTACCACTGCGGTAGGATGTTTTCCGTTGTTGGTCTCCCCAACAATTCGCAACCTCAAGGTCACAAAGATCTTGGTGGACGGCGGGGCCGGGTTGAATCTGATTTCCCCGGCAGTCATCAGCAAGCTTCAGATAGGAGAAGATGAGCTAGAGGTTACTGACATGTTTCAAGGAGTTAATCCCGGCAGGAGCCATCCTAAGGGAAAGATCACGTTGTCAGTAACGTTTGGGGGAGAACTGAACTACCAGACTGAGAGGACTGTGTTTGATGTGGTTGATCTCCCCCTGCCGTACAATGGGATTCTTGGATGCCCGACCCTAGCTAAGTTCATGGCAGCATCCCACTATGCCTACAACACCTTGAAGATGCCTGGGCCACTAGGAGTCATCACCATCCCATCAGATGAGAATGATGCAATTATTTGTGTGGACAAGATGTACCGGGACACTGTCGCGGCAGAGGCGGCGACAACAGCAATTCCCGCTAAGGAAAGCAAAGGAAACAAGAGAGGCTATAAGGCCTCCGGCAAAGCGTCCTGGAAGCGTGCCCCCACCGAATGCACGACACCCGTTAACGACGTGCCGAAGTGTTCTAACAGCAAGAGATCCAAGGTTGCTGCACCCTAAGTGAAGAAGGTCCCGACAGGGCAGGCTGGCGTTGATGGTACGTTCACTAGCAGCTCCACCCTCGATGACAAATAGGAAAGCGTGCTCGTTGCCTTCCTGTAGGAGAATATTGATGTGTTTGCCTGGCAACCAACTGATATCCCCGGTGTTCCCAGGGAGGTAATCGAGCACCACCTTGCTATCTACCCACATGCCCGACCTGTTAAGCAGAAAGTCTAGAAGCAGGCCTTGGAGAGGTAGCAGTTCATTACAGAAGAGATCAAGAAACTTGTGGCAACTGGTTTGGTCAGAGGAGTATCGCACCCCACGTGGTTGGCGAATCCAGTGGTAGTCTGGAAGGCTAATGGGAAATGGAGGCTTTGCATAGATTTCACAGATCTCAACAAGGCTTGCCCGAAGGACCCATTTCCCTTGCCGCGCATCGACCAGATTGTGGACTCCAATTCAGGTTGTGATTTGCTCTCCCTTCTGGACGCTTACTCTGGGTATCACCAAATCTTTATGTCCAAGGAAGACGAAGAGAAGATGTCATTCATCACTCCGTGTGGTACGTATTGCTTTGTCCGCATGCCATTCGGATTAAAGAGTGTCGGGTCCACTTTTGCAAGGGAAATCCAGATTGGTTTTGAGCCACAACTACACAGAAACTTAGAGGCCTATATGGATGATATTGTGGTCAAGACCAAGGATAAGGCCACCCTATTCAAAATTTGGAGGAAACGTTTGATAATCTCCGCAAGATCAATCTGAAGCTCAACCTGGAGAAGTGTGTGTTTGGTCTTCCCTCCGGCAAGCTGATACGTCTCCAACGTATCTATAATTTTGATTGTTCCATGTTGTTTTATAATCAATCTTGGATGTTTTATAATCATTTTATATCATTTTTTGGTACTAACCTATTGACATAGTGCCAAGTGCCAGTTATTTTTTTCTGCATGTTTTTTACACCGCAGGAAATCAATATCAGACAGAGTCCAAATGCCACGAAACTTCACGATGATTTTTTATGGACCAAAAGGAAGAAGTTGGGCCCTGGTTGCACCTGGGGGGAGTCCCGAGGAGGGGACAACCCACCAGGGCGCCAGGAGGCCCAGGCGCACCCTGGTGGGTTGTGCCCACCTCGGGTGCCCCCCGGACCGCCTCTTTGCTCTATAAATACCCCAAAAATCCAGAAACCCTAGGGGAGTCGACGAAATATTCATCCAGCCGCCACGGAGTCCAGAACCACCAGATCCAATCTAGACACCATCTCGGATGGTGTTCACCACCTCCATTGGTGCCTCTCCGATGATGCGTGAGTAGTTCTTTGTAGACCTTTGGGTCCATAGTTAGTAGCTAGATGGCTTCCTCTCTCTCGCTGAATTCTTAATACAATGGTCTCTTGGAGATCCATATGATGTAACTCTTTTACGATGTGTTTGTTGGGATCTGATGAACTTCGAGTTTATGATCAGTTATATCTTTTTATATGCATGAAAGTTATTTGAGTTTCTTTGATCTCTTATATGCATGATCTCTTATAGCCTCGTATTTCTTCTCCGATATTTGGGTCTTGTTTGGCCAACTTGATCTATTTATCTCGAAATGGGAAGAGGTGCCCAGTAGTGGGTTTGATCTTACGGTGCTTGATTCCAGTGACAGAAAGGGAACCGACATGTATCATTGTTACTAAGGATAAAAATATGGGATCTATATCTACTTATAGATAAACGGATATTGTCTACATCATGTCATCCTTCTTATTGCATTACTCCATTTTCCATGAACTTAATACACTCGATGCATGCTGGATAGAGGCCGATGTGTGGAGTAATAGTAGTAGATGCAGGCAGGAGTCGGTCTACTAATCTTGGAACTGATGCCTATGTAATGATCATTGCCTGGATATCGTCATAATTATTTGAAGTTCTATCAATTGCCCAACAGTAATTTGTTTACCCATCGTTTGCTATTTTTCTCGAGAGAAGCCACTAGTGAAACCTACACCCCCGGGTCTTCTTTCACATATATTTGCTTGCGATCTACTTTTCCTTTCCATTTTTATTAAGATCTATTAGACCCAAAAATACAAAAATACTTTGTTGCACTTTATTTTATTTGCGTTCTTTTGTTTCAATCTATTACAAATTTCTGGCATCGTTACCCGAAAGGGATTGACAACCCCTTTAACACTTCAGGTTGCGAGGTGTTGTTATTTGTGTGGAGGTGTTGTTTACGTTGTGTTGCTTAGTTCTCCTACTTGTTCGATAACCTTGGTTTCATCAATGAGGGAAATACCTACCGTCGCTGTGTTGCATCATCCCTTCCTCTTTGGGGAAATACCGACGTAGTCCTAGCAGACATGAGCTTTTCTGGCGCTATAGTTAGAGAGCAATCACAAGCTGCTTGGGTTCTTCATACCCCACCGCGGGATCGAAGCCAACCCCGACAAGATAAAAGCCATTGAGCAGATCCAAGTGCCAAGGACAGTTAAGGATGTGAGGCGCCTGACAGGATGTGTTGCCGCGCTTAGCAGATTCATCTCCAAGTCTGCCGAGCACGCCTTGTCGTTCTTCAAGATCTTGAAGAAGGCCGGCCCTATGAAGTGGACCCCAGAAGCAGATGCAGCTTTGCAAGAGTTGAAGGCCTACTTGTCCTCTATGCCTACCTTGGTTGCTACCAAACCCCAGGAGCCGTTGCTGCTATACTTGGCCGCAACCAACCAGGTGGTTAGTGCGGCCTTGGTAGCACGGAGAGAAGTGGATGAGACAGAAAGTGAGCAAAGACCGGCAGAGTCAGAGAAGGATCAGGAAAGCAGTGAGCATGGCAACGAGAGCAACCCCAAGGACGCGGCAAGGACTAAAGTGGTGCAGCGTCCAGTGTACTTCGTCAGTTCTCTATTACAGGGGGCTAGATCGAGGTACTCTAGTGTGCAGAAGTTGATCTTTGGCCTCGTTATGGCCTCAAGAAAACTTCGCCACTACTTCCAAGCCCATGAGATCACGGTTGTTACTCGTTTCCCGTTGCGAAGGATACTCCGAAACCCAGAGGCTGCCGGCAAAATAGTGGAATGGCCTTTGGAATTATCCAGCTTTGGTTTAAAGTCTGAGAGCACATGAACTATTTAGAGCAGGGCGTTGGCGGAGTTTATTGCAGAATGGACGCCAACCCCTGATGAGGAAGTAACAGAGACAACTATCCCCGACAAGGAATCGCCCCAAGAATAGATTATGTATTTTGACTGTGCCTTTTCCCTGCAAGGTGCAGGAGCTGGCGTGCTTCTTGTTGCCCCCTCCGGGGAGCACTTGAAGTACGTCATCCAAATGCATTTTGCCTGGGAAGAGGCAACCAACAATACAGTTGAGTATGAAGGACTCCTTGCCGGGCCTAGAATTGCAGTTGAATTGGGAATCAAGAAGTTGATCATTCAAGGAGATTCACAACTTGTGGTGAGACAAGTCAACAAGGATTACCAAAGTCCATTGATGGAGGCATACGTCAAGGAAGTGAGGAGATTGGAGGAGCACTTTGACGGATTGCAAACAGAGCACGTACCCCGTGCGAAAAACATCATTGTTGATCATCTGTCAAAGTGTGCTGCACAAAAGCTTCCGGTGGAACTAGGAACTTTTGTTCTCCATCTCACTCAGCCCTCCGTATTCCCAGCAACAGTGGACCGGAAGAGGAGAAAGTTGGACACCGGAGAGACTCTCCCGGTAGAGCTGTTTGCTCCCGGCAGATTCCCTGCCAGAAACAACTCCTCACAGCCTGCCGGACCACCCCCTCTAGCCAGGTCCACGAACCCCGCGAACGAGGTTGGTGCTCCCGCCGCAGAGGAGGTGCCGCTAGTCCTCGTTGTCGAGCCCCAGGCTCCAACTTGGGCAAGGCACATTGTCCACTTTCTACAAACCGGAGAGCTTCCCGGCGACCAAAGATGAAGCTGAAAAAGTAGCCCGGAGGGCCAGTATGTATCAGTTTGTCGATGACTCTGTATAGAAGGCGACCCAAAGGTGTGAAATTGAAGTGTGTCTGCCGGGAAGAAGGAAAGGAACTGCTGACTGAGATTCACAGAGGAACATGCATATCCCACATTGGATCAGGGGCATTAGTTGGGAAAGCATTCCGGCAAGGATTCTATTGGCCCACTACCCTCCAAGATGCGGTCGAGCTAGTCACGACATGTGAAGCCTGCCAGTTCCATTCCAAGAAAACACACCTGCCTGCCCAAGCTCTTCAAACAATCCCTCTATCATGGCCATTTTCGGTCCGGGGGCTCGATATCCTCGGCCCCTTCACCCGAGCAATCGGGGCATTGAATTCTTGTTCATTGCCATCGACAAGTTTACAAAGTGGCCGAAAGTGACTGCCGTGAGAAAGGTGACTACTCAGTTATCTATCAAGTTCTTGAAAGAATTGGTGTGTCATTTTGGAGTTCCGGCAAGGATCATCACTGACAACGGCACCCAGTTCACGAGCCGCACCTTCATGCAATATGTTCATGCCCTCGGATGCATGACCTCATTCACCTCTGTGGCACACCCACAGAGCAATGGAAAAGCTGAGAGGGCGAAAATTGAAGTGTTGCGTGGACTCAAGATGAGAACTCTTGATACGCTGTAGAAGCACGGTGGGCGGTGGATCCAGGAGCTACCGTGGTTCTCTAGTCCCTCAGAACGACACCAAACTGAGCTACCGGACAGACTCCCTTCTCCCTAATCTACGGGGCAGAAGCAGTTATCCCCACGGAACTCATTTATGAGTCGCCTCTAGTGCTTGCCTACAATGAAGTAGCGCAAGATCAGCACCGATGTGACGACGCTGTGCTACTCGAGGAGAACCGTCTCCGGGCTGCGATGTGTGTTGCACGCTATCAGCAAGCCCTGTGTCGCTATCACAGCTACAGGGTTCACACCCGGTGTTTTGAGGAAGGTGACTGAGGGAGTCCTGGATTAGGGGGTGTTCGGATAGCCGGATTATACCTTCAGCCGGACTCCTGGACTATGAAGATACCATATTGAAGACTTCGTCCCGTGTCCGGATGGGACTTTCCTTGGCGTGGAAGGCAAGCTAGGCGATGCGGATATTCAGATCTCCTACCATTGTAACCAACTTTGTGTAACCCTGACCCTCTCCGGTGTCTATATAAACCGGAGGGTTTAGTCCGTAGGACAACAACTCCAACATACAACAATCATACCATAGGCTAGCTTCTAGGGTTTAGCCTCCTTGATCTCATGGTAGATCTACTCTTGTACTACCCATATCATCAATATTAATCAAGCAGGACGTAGGGTTTTACCTCCATCAAGAGGGCCCGAACCTGGGTAAACATTGTGTTCCCTTGTCTCTTGTTACCATCCGCCTAGATGCACAATTCGGGACCCCCTACCCGAGATCCGCCGGTTTTGACACCGACATTGGTGCTTTCATTGAGAGTTCCTCTGTGTCGTCGCTTTTAGGCCCGATGGCTCCTTGGATCATCAACGACGATGCGGTCCAGGGTGAGAATTTTCTCCCCAGACAGATCTTCATCTTCGGTGGCTTCGCACTGCGGGCCAATTCGCTTGGCCATCTATAGCAGATCAAAAGCTACGCCCCTGGCCATCAGGTCAGGTTTGGAAGTTTGAACTACACGGCTGACATCCGCGGGGACTTGATCTTCGACGGATTCGAGCCACAGCCAAGCGCGCCGCACCGTCTCGATGGGCATGATCTAGCTCTGCCGTCGAACAGTGTCCCGGAGGCCGCACGCGCATCGGTTCTGACCCTTAATTCGGAGCCTGCTGCGCCGATCGAGGATGAGCGGTTGGACGCCACCTCGGGGGCTGCGATCTCAAAGGCGATCGAGCCGAACACCAGCCCCGTACTCTGCATGGCCCATGACTCTGAGGAGCCGGATTCCGCTCCGGATTCTGAGCCCCCCGCGCCCCTGCCGATCGAATCCGATTGGGCGCCGATAATGGAGTTCACCGCCGCGGACATCTTTCAGCAGTCGCCCTTTGGCGACATTCTGAATTCGCTAAAGGCTCTCTCTTTATCAGGAGAGTCCTGGCCGGAGTACGGTCAGCAAGGTTGGGGTACGGACGACGAAGAAATTCAAAGCCCACCCACCACCCATTTCGTAGCCACTGTCGACGATTTCACCGACATGCTCGACTTCGACTCCAAAGACATCGACGGTATGGACGACGATGCAGGAGACGAACAGGAACCAGCACCTGTAGGGCGCTGGAAGGCTACCTCGTCATACGACATATATATGGTGGACACTCCAAAAGATGGAGAAGGCGATGGAAGAGCGGGGGATGACTCCTCTAAGAAACATCCCAAGCGCCGGCATCAGCGGCGCCGCTCTAAATCCCGCCAAAGCAAAAACGGTGATTCTGGCATGGGAGATAATACTATTCCGGATAGAGCCGAAGAACACCCCCTCCAGCAAGATTCGGCACAGGAGGATGGAGAAGCCAGCCCTCATGAGAGAGCGGCAGACCGAGAGGTTGAGGATGACAATTATATGCCTCCCTCCGAAGACGAGGCAAGCCTCGACGACGACGAATTCATCGTGCCATCAGATCCCGCCGAACAAGAGAGTTTTAAATGCAGGCTTTTAGCCACGGCAAGCAGCCTCAAGAAAAAGCAGCAATAGCTTAGAGCTGATCAAGATTTGCTAGCTGACAGATGGACTGAAGTCCTTGCGTCCGAAGAGTATGAACTCGAACGCTCCTCCAAGCGTTACCCAAAACGCAGGCTGCTACCCCGATTAGAGGAGGAAGCACCTACATCACCAGCGCATGACATGGCCGACCGGCCACCTCGTGGCCGTGATAGAGAGGCCTCTAGGCCCTCCACTCAAGCCATGCCCCGATGCCGCTCAAAACACGCTAAGGCACAGGAAAATGCGCCAGACCTGCGAGATATGTTGGAGGACAAGGCAAGGCAAACAAGATCGATCTACGGATCGCGCGGGCGCCCCACGGCACGTGACGGTGATCGTCACTCCGGATACAATAAATCCGGCCGGGCCGAACATAATAGACAAAGCTCCTTTGAGCTGCGTCGTGATATAGCCCAGTACAGAGGCGCCGCACACCCACTATGCTTCACAGATGAAGTAATGGATCATAAAATCCCTGAGGGCTTCAAACTCGTAAACATTGAATCATACGATTGCACAACAGATCCTGCGGTATGGATCGAGGATTATCTCCTTCATATCCACATGGCCCGCGGCGACGATCTACACGCCATCAAATACCTCCCACTCAAACTTAAGGGACCGGCCCGGCATTGGCTTAACAGCTTGCCAGCAGATTCAATCGGTTCTTGGGAGGACCTGGAAGCCGCATTCCTCGACAATTTCCAAGGTACCTATGTGCGACCACCGGACGCTGATGACCTAAGTCACATAATTCAGCAGCCAGAAGAATCGGCCAGGAAATTCTGGACATGGTTCCTCACAAAGAAAAACCAAATAGTCGACTGTCCAGACGCAGAGGCCCTAGCGGCCTTCAAGCATAATATCCATGACGAGTGGCTCGCCCGGCACCTGGGACAGGAAAAGCCGAAATCTATGGCAGCCCTTACGACACTCATGACCCGCTTTTGCGCGGGAGAAGACAGCTGGCTAGCTCGCAGCAATAACTTAACCAAGAACCTTGGTAATAAGGATACCAAGGACAAAAGCGGCAGGTCGCACCGGAACAAGCAGAAACGCCGTGTTAACAGCGACAGCAACTAGGATACGGCAGTCAATGCCGGATTCCGAGGCTACAAATCCGGTCAGCGGAAAAAACCATTTAAAAGAAATACTCAGGGCCCGTCCAGTTTGGACCGAATACTCGACCGCTTGTGCCAGATACATAGCACCCCCGAAAGACCAGCCAATCACACCAACAGGGATTGTTGGGTGTTCAAGCAGGCAGGCAAGTTAAATGCCGAAAATAGAGACAAGGGGCTGCATAGCGACGACGAGGAAGAGCCCAGGCCGCCGAACAGCAGTGGACAGAAGGGTTTTCCCCCACAAGTGCGGACGGTGAACATGATATACGCAACCCACATCCCCAAGAGGGAGCGGAAGCGTGCACTACAGGACGTATATGCGCTGGAGCCAGTCGCCCCAAAGTTCAACCCATGGTCCTCCTGCCCGATCACTTTTGATCGAAGGGACCACTCCACTAGCATCCGTCATGGCAGGTTCGCCGCATTGGTTCTAGACCCAATTATTGACGGATTTCGTCTCACAAGAGTTCTTATGTACGGCGGCAGCAGCTTGAACCTGCTTTACCAGGATACAGTGTGGAAAATGGGCATAGATCCCTCAAGGATTAAACCCACCAAAACGACCTTTAAAGGCGTCATACCAGGTGTAGAGGCCAACTGTACAGGCTCAGTCACACTTGAAGTGGTCTTCGGATCTCCGGATAACTTCCGAAGCGAGGAGTTAATCTTCGACATAGTCCCGTTCCGCAGTGGCTATCACGCACTGCTCGGGCGAACAACATTCGGAAAGTTCAATGCGGTACCGCACTATGCATACCTCAAGCTCAAGATGCCAGGCCCTCGAGGAGTAATCACGGTCAACGGAAACACCGAACGCTCCCTCCGAACGGAGGAGCACATGGCAGCGCTCGCAGCAAAAGTACAAAGCAGCCTCTCTAGGCAGTTCTCGAGTCCGGCCCTTAAAAAGCCGGACACTGTAAAACGCGCCCGGAGTAACCTACAACAAGACCGCCTGGCATGTTTCGAGCTAGCATAGCAGTGCGGCCCCAACCCTAGCCCTCGCAATATAGCGAAACCAGTGCCTCGCGTACATAACTACGCTCTCGAAATACCATGGGCACAGGGGGAGGGGAACCATCACGGCACGCCCAAAACACGGTTTAAACCGTACTAGGGGCTGCCGAATTATTTTTTAAATTTTTTTTCTCTTACTTTCAGGACTCCATACTTCGGACGAACCTGTTCGACAATTCAACCACCGCACAAATGATGCAAGAAACGGGGAAGCAGACAAGCCATGCCGCATTATGGAACTCCCAGGTGGTCTCTATTACGAGTAGTATACCTGTTTTAAATACAATTCCGCGGCTCGCCCCTGGACAGGACATGTTAAATAGTCCAATTTCTTTTGCTTATGGCACTATTTGTATCATTCTGCTTAGATAGCAGCCTTCTTATAAACAATGCATAGCTTTTTGTCTATTTTTTGCATTACTCAATTTTTATATATTTTCATTAATGACACGTGGCACCCGTACACTTTGGTACGGCAAATACGCCAGGGGCTTCAGTACCCCTTAATATGGTGTAAGAAGTCTGAACACTTTCATAAGTGCGGCACCCCGAACTTATAGAACTATATGCATCGGCTCCGAATCATGATTTGGGTCAATATTTGGGTTTTCCCGGCTCCTATGTTTTGGTGCCTTACGTTCCGCTATATCGGCTAAGGTAGCACTAGGAGAACTACTGCGATTGTGCCCCAGTTGAGCTGGGCTGAGCACCTCAGTAGAGAAAGCTAAAACTGACTGTCAGGATAAGGCGAGAGACCGGTCGCTGTTCGAGAGGTTTTTCGGGTCCTTAAAGACCTATGCCGCTTAGAGCGAGGAACCGGATTCTGTCCGGCCAAGGCGTGGATAGCGCCCCGAACTCGGCCTTCCGAATACTAGGGGCTTCGCCGAAATTTAAAATTATAAAGTTCTATGGCTAAGTGAGAGTGTTCAAGCATTATAGTCTGATTGCCTTGTTCGTTGTGCTGAGCGCCTCCCTCGAAGGACCCAAACATGGGAAAAAGAGCGCTCAGGTTTATCCCGAACACCCCAGCACTAGTGGCATGGGAGCGGAAGCCGACGACTGGCCATCTCTCAATTTTTTGATAAACGACCACACAGAAAATAATATTTTAAATTCGACAAGCATTGCTTAGCGCAAATGAAAAAGTTTTCAGTGCACAGGACAACACGAGCGAGTTCATTCAAAAATTACATCTTTGGTACATACATCCGCCACAAGGCGGGCACCCTTCAGAACACCCTTATAATAGTTCTCGGGTTTGCGATGCTCTTTCCCCGGCGGAGGCCTGTCCTTCACAAGCTTCTCACCGTCCAGCTTGCCCCAGTGCACCTTAGCGCGGGCAAGGGCCCTCCGAGCTCCTTCAATGCAGACAGAGCGCTTGATGACCTCGAGCCTTGGACATGCCTCCACCAGCCGCCGCACCAGCCCAAAGTAGCTCCCAGGCAGGGCCTCTCCAGGCCACAGCCAAACTATGAAGCCTTTCATGGCCTGTTCGGCCGCCTTGTGGAGCTCGACCAGTTGTTTCAGTTGGTCGCTTAAGAGCACAGGGTGTCCGGCCTCAGCATACTGAGACCAGAACACCTTCTCCGTCGAGCTGCCCTCTTCGGCTCGATAGAATGCGGCGGCATCACATACGCTGCGGGGAAGATCTGCGAACACCCCTGGAGAGCTCCGGATTCGGGTAAGTAACAAGTATTTTACTTTTATATGTTTTCTTTGCATAAAGAATGCCTTACCTGCCGCTATCTTTTTCACCGCATCCAATTCCTGGAGGGCCTTCTGGGATTCGGCCTTGGCAGACTTGGCAGTTTCAAGGGCCGCCGCGAGCTCGGACGCTTGCGTCTTCGAGTCAAGCTCCAAACTCTCATGTTTTTTCATGAGAGCCTGAAGCTCTTGCCGCACCTCGCCGACCTGGGCCTCGAATTTCTCTCGCTCGGTTCGCTTCGTGGCCACTCTCTTCTCGACCTCGGACAGCGCCTGCTTGAGGGTTGCCACCTCAATTGTGGCCCCTGCAACAAGTAGCATAATCCTGTAATTTTTTTTGCAATTGCATCTTTTTATGTATATTTCTCTATAAGGTATCTCTTACCTTCTTTCTCCTCGAGCTGCCGCTTGGCAAGGCCGAGCTCTTGCTCGGTCCGCTCGAGACCCTACTTCAGGGTACCTACCTCCGCAGTCAGTGCGGCGGTAGCAAGCAGCGAAGCCTGCATACGCATATTGACTCATTTTTTGTTAGACTCCTGCGAAATTATTTGATCCTCTATTCGGCTTTTCTTTCCGAACGCCAAACAGAGCATCAGGGGCTACTGTCTATGCGGTAATATTTTTACATATTTTTACTTACCTCGAAGCCTGTTAAAAGGCTAGCACAAGCTTCAGTCAGCCCGCTCTTAGCGGACTGAACCTTCTGGATCACCGTACTCATAATAGTATGGTGCTCCTCATCGATGGAGGCGCCGTTAAGCACCTCCAGAAGATTGTCCGGCACCTCCGGTTGGACGGAGGCCGCCGGCTCAGAAGGCTTGCTCCTCTTAGAAGGAGTTCGCCTACCGCAGTCCGGAACCGTTGAAGATTCCGGCGCGATGTCCGGCTCAAAGCCGGACTTGGAGCCCTGGGGGGTCTTGTCCCCTTCACTCCTGGAGTCCGGGAGGTCGCCTCGCGGCGCCTCCAGGACCACCTCCTCTTGGCTTGGAACCTGTTGGGACAATACTTCGGCGTCGTCCGCAGGGCGGGGGGAGGTAGCCGTCGGAAGTAAATTCACGTCCGACGAGTCCAGGGAGCCGCTCGACGACTCGTCGAGCCCGGCCTTGGGCAGACTGCATAATTATGTTCGACATAAGGAAAGGCTGTGCAACGAAGGAATGCTATGAGTTACTATGGTATCCGAATACTTACGATTTCGCCGGACGCTTGGCTCTGTCCGGCCACTCCTCTTCGTCATCGTCGGTGTTAGTGGAGTAGTCCGGGGGAGGGGTCTTCCTCTTCTTGGACCCTTCGGCCTCCCCAGTTGGGGCCGCCTTCCTCTTCTTTCCTCCCCCCGCTGGAGGGGGAGAGGTTTCTTCTTCCTCCTCCTTGTCTTCACGGGAGGAGTGCGTCTCGGATTCGTCGGACGACGAGTCCGACACCACCATATGACGGGAACTCTTTCGAGTCCCCGTGGCCTTCTTCTTCTTGGCCTTCTTCTCCGGCACCACATAAGGCGCCGGAGCCAGCAGCTTCAATAAACGAGCATCTCCTGGGTCTTCGGGCAAAGGGGCCGGACAGTTGACCTGTCCGGACTTCTCCTGCCACGCCTGTCAAAGGTAGGGGAGTCCAGATCCCGCATAAAGTCAATCTGTGAGAAAAAAAATTCCTGTAAAAGGTAAGGATAACTCACCGCGCTAGCTGGACGCTGCGTGCTGAATCCGCGGTCCTCGGACGCAGACGCGGGAGCTTCGGCGCCCTTGAACAACACCTTCCAGGCATCTTCGTACGTCATGTCGAAGAGCCTGCTCAAGGTTTGGTGCTGCGCCGGATCGAACTCCCACAGTGTGAAAGCCCGTTGTTGACACGGGAGGATCCGGCGGACGAGCATGATCTGGACTATATTGACAAGCTTGAGCCGCTTGTTCACCAGGGATTGGATGCATGTTTGCAGTCCGGTCACCTCTTCCTCGTTGCCCCACGACAGGCCCATCTCTTTCCAGGACGTGAGCCGCGTGGGGGGTCCGGATCGGAACTCAGGGGTTGCGACCCATTCAGGGTCGCGCGGCTCGGTGATGTAAAACCACCCCGATTGCCACCCCTTCAGGGTCTCCACAAAGGATCCCTCGAGCCATAGGACGTTGGCTATCTTGCCCGCCATGGCGCCTCCGCACTCCGCCTGGCTGCCGTGCACCACCTTCGGCTTGACGTTGAAAGTCTTGAGCCAAAGACCGAGATGGGGGCGGATGCGGAGGAAAGCCTCGTACACGACGATAAACGCCGAGATGTTGAGGACAAAGTTCGGGGCCAGATCGTGGAAATCCAGGCCGTAGTAGAACATGAGTCCCCGGGCAAATGGGTGGAGTGGAAAACCCAGTCCGCGAAGGAAGTTGGGAAGGAATACAACCCTCTCATGGGGCCTAGGGGTGGTGAGAAGCTCCCCCTCTTCAGGAAGCTGGTGCGCAATGTTGTCGGACAAGTATCTGGCCTTCCTTAGTTTTTTGACATGGCCCTCCATAACGGAGGAGACCATCCACTTGCCTCTCGCTCCGGACATGGCTGGAGAAGGTCGAGGTGGGAAGTGCGGACTTGGGCGCTGGAGCTCGGGTGCGCAGGAGATGGATAGGCAAAGGAGGAAGAAGGTGTAGGTAAAAAGGTGGATCCTTATCCCCTTATATGGGCGGATGTGACTATGCGTCCCCACCAGCCTGATAAAACTCGCTTATCTCCCAAGCGCCGTGATAAATGGCGCGGTTGGGTTACCCACGTCCGTATTGATGAGAATCCCGTAAATAGGGGACACGATCTCTGCTTTGACAAGACGTGCCAAGGAAACCGCCTCACGAAACGCGCTGAGGTGGGGGAGTGAAAACGATTCAGATAAAGGCTTGGCCGTAGTGTGATGTCACGCTACGGAATACGTCAGCAGATTAGATTTGTGTTAATTTTATTCTCTCTATGGCAATATGTGGAAACTTGTTTTGCAGAGCCGGACACTACTTTTAGTGTTTACAATCTTTTATGAAGAACTTGGAGGAGGAACCCGCCTTGCAATGCCGAAGACAATCTGCGCGCCGGACTCGTCGTCATTGAAGCCTGTTCAGGGGCTACTGAGGGAGTCCTGTATTAGGGGGTGTTCGGATAGCCGGACTATACCTTCAGCCGGACTCCTGGACTATGAAGATACCAGATTGAAGACTTCGTCCCGTGTCCGGATGGGACTTTCCTTGGCGTGGAAGGCAAGCTAGGCGATGCGGATATTCAGATCTCCTACCATTGTAACCGACTTTGTGTAACCCTAACCCTCTCCGGTGTCTATATAAACCGGAGGGTTTAGTCCGTAGGACAACAACTCCAACATACAACAATCATACCATAGGCTAGCTTCTAGGGTTTAGCCTCCTTGATCTCGTGGTAGATCTACTCTTGTACTACCCATATCATCAATATTAATCAAGCAGGACGTAGGGTTTTACCTCCATCAAGAGGGCCCGAACCTGGGTAAACATTGTGTTCCCTTGTCTCCTGTTACCATCCGCCTAGACGCACAGTTCGGGACCCCCTACCCAAGATCCGCCGGTTTTGTCACCGACAGTGACCTTGTCCTTAGGCGCGTTCAGTCCGCCAAGGGTACACACAATTTATCACCGAAGTGGGAAGGCCCTTACCGGGTAGTACGAGTCACCAGACCTGGCGTAGTCCCTCTGGAGACCGGAGATGGCACTCAGTTGCAAAACTCATGGAATATTGAGCATCTCTGCAAGTTCTACCCATAAGGCGCGGCTGTCGGGCCCTGCCCGGCAGCCACCCTTTTGTACATGCCTTGCCTCAGCTGCATGTAACCCCTTGTACAAAGCGGGGGCGATGACCCCGTGCAAGAGAAAATAAAGAAGCGCTGTAGGAGGCCCCCAACTAAGATTGCGTGCATGCATGAGCACACCAAGATCACTGCATAAGCATTTCATGAGCATTTTCATATGCATATAGATAGGAACGCATCTTGCATTCATTCTCATCTATATGAAGCTGCAGGTTCCTACCGTGAACTTGGCTTCGACAAGGAGTTGAGAAGAGTTCCCGGCACAGCGATCCCCAGCAAGCCAAACAGATAAGTTTGACCTCCTGTCCATTAGTGTTTTGTAAGGCTATAAGTTAAGCATGAGAAAGCCCCGCTGAGGGAGTCCTAGATTAGGGGGTGTCCGGATAGCCGGACTATAACCTTTGGTCGGACTCTTGGCCTATGAAGATACAAGATTTAAGACTTCGTCCCGTGTTCGGATGGGACTTTCCTTGGCGTGGAAGGCAAGCTTGGCGATACGGATATGTTGATCTCCTTCCATTGTAACCGACTCTGTGTAACCCTAGCCCTCTCCGGTGTCTATATAAACCGGAGGGTTTTAGTCCATAGGACGAACAATAATCATACCATAGGCTAGCTTCTAGGGTTCAGCCTCTCTGATCTCGTGGTAGATCCACTCTTGTACTACCCATATCATCAATATTAATCAAGCAGGAGTAGGGTTTTACCTCCATCGAGAGGGCCCAAACCTGGGTAAAAACATTGTGTACCTTGTCTCCTGTTACCATCCGCCTAGACGCATAGTTCGGGACACCCTACCTAAGATCCGCCGGTTTTGACACCGACATTGGTGCTTTCATTGAGAGTTCCTCTGTGCCGACACCTTTAGGACTGATGGATCCTCCGATCATCAACAACGATGCGGTCCAAGGTGAGACCTTTCTCCCCGGACAGATCTTCGTATTCGGTGGCTTTGCACTGTGGGCTAATTCGCTTGGCCATCTGGAGCAGATTGAAAGCTACGCCCCTGGCCATCAGGTCAGATTTGGAAGTTTGAACTACACGGCCGACATCCGTGGAGACTTGATCTTCGACGGATTCAAGCCACAGCCAAGCGCGCCGCACTGTCCCGATGGGTATGACCTAGCTCTGCCGCCGAACAGTGCCCAGGAGGCCGCACCCGCATCAGCTCCAACCCTTAGCTCGGAGCCGTCTTCGCTGATCGAGGACGAGTGGATAGACACCGCCTTGGGGGCCGCAGCCTCAACGCGATCGAGCCGAACACCAGCCTTATCCTCTGCGAAACCCATGACTCCAGGGTGCCGGACTCTTTTCCGAACTCCGAACCCTCCGCGCCCCTGCCAATCGAATCCGATTGGGCGCCGATCATGGAATTCACCGCCACGGATATCTTTCAGCACTCGCCCTTCGGCGACATCCTGAAATCACTAAAGTCTCTCTCTTTGTCAGGAGAACCCTGGCCAGACTATGGCCAACAGGGTTGGGATGCGGACGACGAAGAAATTCGATACCCACCCACCGCCCACTTTGTAGCCACTGTCGATGATTTAACCGACATGCTCGATTTTGACTCCGAAGACATCGACGGTATGGACGATGATGTAGGAGACGAACATGAACCAGCGCCTATAGGGCACTGGACAGCCACCTCATCCTACGATGTATGCATGGTGGACACACCCAAAGGAAACAACGAGGAAGAACGGGATGATGCAACGAAGGGTCGTTCCTCCAAAAAGCAGCCAAAGCGGCGGCGTAAGCGCCGCTGCAAGCCCCGCCCCAATAGAGACAGTGGTCATACAGACCTAGCCACAGAGCAGGACGAGCCAGCGAACAACGAACATGGCATCGAGCAACTGTCCGAACAAGGCAACGTGGATAAACAAATCACCCGTCTCCGGCAAAGATAACAGTCCGGACGACCTCACGCCGGATAAGTTCCTGGAACAGGAAAACCTACGCAAAAGGCTCGTCGCCACGACGCGTACCCTAAAAAAGCAGAAGCGGAAGCTCAAAACTGCGGAAGACGCACTCCGAATCAGATGGAGCAAAGTACTCGTCACCGCAGACAAATACGGCGATAGTCGCCACACAAAGAGCTACCCGAAGCGAAACCTACTGCCCGAATTTGATGAGGAGGCCCAAGAGCCCTCAAAATCAAAAAATAAGGAAGCCACCCGGTCAGATAGATGACCCCATGGCCAACATAGAGCGGCAAATGGCGCCGCACACAAACCAACACGTGATCCACCCAAGGATTCGCATCAAGAGGATGGCCCAGCTAGGTCTATCTACGGGCCAAGAAAGCAAGCTCTAGTAAGCAATGTAATGCAACAAAAATCCGAACAACACGGCACACCCAAATACAGGGGTGCCACACACCCCCTCTGTTTCACCGATGAGGTGCTGGACCATGAATTTCCAGCGGGATTCAAACCCGTAAACATAGAGGCGTACGATGGAACAACAGACCCTGGAGTCTGGATTGAGGATTATATCCTCCACATACACATGGCCAGAGGAGACGACCTCCACGCCATAAAATACTTACCCCTTAAGCTCAAAGGGCCAGCCCGGCATTGGCTTAAAGGCCTTCCCGAAAACACCATTGGTGGTTGGGAAGAGCTCGAGGATGCTTTTAGGGAAAATTTTCAAGGGACCTATGTCTAACCTCCGGATGCAGATGATTTAAGCCATATAACTCAACAGCCCGGAGAGTCGGCCCCTAAACTCTGGAACAGATTTCTTACTAAAAAGAACCAGATAGTCGACTGCCCGGACGCCGAAGCCTTAGCAGCTTTCAAACACAGCGTTCGAGACGAATGGCTAGCCAGACACCTCGGCCAAGAAAAGCCAAGAACAATGGCTGCATTAACAAGCCTCATGACCCGCTTTTGCGCGGGAGAGGATAGCTGGTTGGCAAGATGCAACACCAGCGTCCCAAGTACATCCGAAGTCAGGGGTGGAAACGGGAAACCGCGATGTAGCAAGGACCAGCACCGGAATAAGGGAAACAGCCCGAAGAGCACGGCAGTCAACGCCGGATTCAAAAGCTCTCAGCATAATCAGAAAAAGCTGCCCCTCAAGGATAACAGGGACGAGCTATCTAACCTAAACAAAATCTTGGACAAGCTATGTCAAATCCACAGCACTTCCGGGAAGCCTGAAAACCATACCCACAGAGAATGTTGGGTCTTCAAGCAATCCGGAAAACTCAATGCCGAACACAAGGGGCTCGACACACCAAGTGAGGACGATGACGAACCCCACAAGCAGAGCACTGGGAAACAAAAGAAGTTCCCACAAGAAGTCAAAACAATAAAGTTACTCCATGTGACAAACGGGAAAAACAGAGTGGCGCCTATAGAGATACGCGCCATATGGCCTACCCCAAAGGAGTCTCGCCACTGGTTGTCAAAACCGATCACCTTCGACCATCAGGATTACTCTAGAAGTATCCGGAACGCGGGCTGGACTGCCTTGGTATTGGATCCGATAATCGACGGATTCCACTTTACACAAGTCCTGATGGACGGCTGCAGTGGTCTAAACCTGCTATATCAGGACACAGTCCGCAACATGGGGATGGACCCAACAAAAAATCACCATAGCAACACTTCCTTTCAAGGAGTAACGCCAGGCCCGGATGCCCATTGTACGGGTTCTCTCCTGCTGGAAGTTATGTTCGGCTCCCCCGATAACTTCCGCCGCGAAAAGCTAAACTTCCACATCGCCCCATTTTCAAGTAGCTATCAAGCACTACTGGGATGCGAGGCCTTCACCCGCTTTAACGCAATACCGCATTATGCATCTCTTACGCTTAAGATGCCCGGTCCACGAGGCATCATCTCACTAAAGGGAAAAATCGAGTGTCCCTCACACGCGGAAGAATATGCGGCTGCCTTGACAGCCACAAATTAAAACAGCTTCAGCAACAAAAGCATCTAACAGGTCATTAAGACCACGGACACGGTTAGGCGAGTCCGGAGCAAACATATAATTGATAAAGGTTCAAGTAGCCGTACACCCCTATAGAGGGGCTCCGCGTATGTAAAATAAGCGACAATAAGGCTCGATTTTACCCGTCTTGAATTATACTTTGTTTATGTAGTACAACGTACATTCCGTACGACTATTCTTTTTTCTTTTTTTCAGCTAAGTTCCTCTCTTTTACAGATGAACACCATGCTACGCCCGTCCAGGACACGGCACAACGGAGACACAGGCGCAGACGTGTAGCAGGGACCCGTCCCCAGGATTCTTTTTAGATTAAGACCCTGCTTAAACCTTTTTACTGTCTCTTGTTGATACACATCCCCCGGATTCTCGGTATAACCGAGGAGGAGTCTGGCGTCTTGGCATGTGACCACGTCAGAATTTCGCACGTAGCTGGACACCAGGGGCTTATTATCAAGGGCACTGCTCAGCCCGTTTTCATAAAGACCGAATACCTTAGGGAGTGTTCCGCGTCGCGAGTTTGGCCTTATATGCATCAGCTCCGAATCATGTCTTTGGTCAAATGTTGGGTTTGCCCGGCTCCTGTGTTTTGCTACATTACGTTCCGCTCTATCGGCTAAGGCGGCACCAGGAGAACTACTATGATTGTGCCCCGGTTCAGCCAGGCGAGCACCTTAGTAGAGAAAGCCGAAAACTGACTGCCATGATATAGCGTGAGACTGGTCAACCACTCGATGACCTATCGGAATCTTCGAGATTCCTCCGCATTAACGAAGGGCCGTTTCCCGGCCAGGCACACACGCACCCCGAGTTCGGGCGAGCACGGAGCCACCAGGGGCTATATAGTAGCCTCATGTCAAGCTCCTATGGTGAAGTGAAAGTGATAAAGCATTATAGTCCGGTTGCCTAGTTCGCTGCGCTATCACCTCCTTCATGGACCAAGACGTTGGATAACGTGTGACACTCCAAAAAAAATTCTTTATTTGGTTTTAGCAAAAACCTTGCTGGTTTTTCTTTTGTGGATGAGGCCTTTCAAAAAAAAATTTAGAAAAAACAATCCTCTTAAAAATCTTCTTTCTTTGGCTAGGATTGTTATTTTTGGTTTCTTCTTCAAACTTTGGGTTTGACCTTTTTTTAAAAAAAAATTCTCCTCTGTTGGTCCTCTTCTCAAATTATTTTTGGGAGTTCAATCTTTTCTTTTTGAAAAGAAAACTCTATGAAAAAAAATTGGGATCTTCATTCTTTTGATAACCACCCATGACCTTGTATTTTTGCCCATGAGGTAAAACCACCCCAAAACCTTCTCTCCTCTTTGTTAGCAACTCAAATTCCCTGTCTCAACTCATCCAAACAAGTTTTGGATTTTATTTTGATTATTTCACCTCTCAAATCTTTTCTGATCTTTAATTTGAGCCTGACCCATTTACAAAGCTAGTACCTTGTAGAATTTGTATTTGGATGTCAAACCAACTCTACTGGCTAGTCCTTTGTACCCACAACCCAGAACCATCTTGATCCACTCATCAACTTTTCAAATTTTTCAACTTACACTCCCTGCAAGTTTGGACCAGATTTGCCAAATTTGGTGAAATTCATATCTACCCTTCTCCAAAAATTCCACCAAAAATCAGACAACCTACTGGAGCAATGAGAAGCTACTCTACCAAAAATCAGCCCAAGGAAAAAATTCCTACAAGCCAAAAACATTCTGTCGAACACCTTGCATGCACTGTTTCAGACACTTTCAGTTAAATTCAGTTTCAGTGTCGATCTCCGTCAGAGAAGTGCAGTCACATGATCACAGTGCCTTTGGCACGTTGCTCGCC
Source organism: Aegilops umbellulata (assembly GCA_032464435.1). NCBI lineage: Eukaryota > Viridiplantae > Streptophyta > Magnoliopsida > Poales > Poaceae > Aegilops > Aegilops umbellulata. The sequence continues at coordinate 475,263,480 of CP136056.1, read as the reverse complement.
GCCTGGCTTGCTTGTCCGAAGCCCCGCACGCGCGCTTGGCAGCTTCCCGGCGTCGGTGGCGCCCTGGCCCACCTGCGCCGGCGTGTCTTGCGGCGGCCGAGCCGCCGTAGCGGCCGACAGGAAGCAGAACGGCGGCGCAACGCCGTTCAGCGCTGCCCAATCTCCCTGGTGGCTCCCCGTGGCCCTCTCCGCGCCAGCGCACGCATGCAGCACAGCCACCGTGGCGCGGCGTGCACAGCGCACGCTCTCTGCCGCCGACGGGTCCGCGCCGCCCCGTTCCGTCGAACCCCACCTCAGCAAGCAAGTCCCTACGCCGTTAGCGCATAAACCGCACCAGGTGGCAACCACGACGACGCTCCACCTCTAAAACCTCCCGTGCAACCTCCACGCCGCCGTAATCCTTCGCCGGAAAACTCCGTTCACGGCCACCGCCTCGGATCACCTATAAAAGGAGACCCCGAGCTCCCCCTCAGGCTCACACCACCTCTGCACTACACCAACGCCCCGCCTGGCCACTAGGAGGGCGTCGAGGAGGTCTCCTCCCCCAACTCCGGCCACTCCGTTCCGCCTCGGCCTCCAGCTCGATTCACTGTGGTGAGGTCATCTCCGGCGCGCAAACTCCGTCAAGCACCTCCTCTAGCTACCAGATACTTGACCCCCACCTCAATTTGATCATTGCAGCCCTCTCCGGCGAGCTTCATCCTCGTCCGAACCACCGTCCGCCGGAGAAAGGGCCACCGTCGACACAGTGCACGCCGGCGACCACCACGACCACCACCCGACGCGGAATGGCACCCTGAATACGGAGGTAACCTCCGATCCCCCTGCCTCGCCATGGATCGCCGCCAGCGATCACCGCGGCTCTCTGGCGCCAAAAGCGTCGTCCCGTTTTCAAACCCGACGGGTGGGACCGCCCCGTCAGGTTTCTCTCTTTTTCGAATCGTTTTCTGAAAGCGCATTCGGGCAAAATACGTATTCTCTTCTGAGCCGGCGTATTTGAGACTGAAACGTTTTCCGTTTTTATAAATAGAACCCTGGGAAGTCTCTGTTTCATTACAGATGGGTCCCTGGGCAAAAACCTTTATAACTTTTTAACAGAAGCATATTTTTGAATGATTCTTTTTCTGTTTTCTTCAAAATTTTGTCTAGTTTTTATCAGATTTATTTGAAAATTTCTTGGATTAATTTCTGTGCACCTCTTGGTATTTACGATAGTGCGTGTATCCTCTTTATACCGTAGATACCGACGGAGGTGACGGGACCGCAAACTTCACCGAGCTAGACTCCGACTACTCTGAACCAGGCAAGCATGTTTGAACTTTTGATATGATGAGTGTCTTGGCATGTTTTGCATTTAGTTAGTTTCATGGTATGTTATGGAGCATACCGGTGAACTGTTTATTATGCATTGTTGGGACAAGTAAGTTCGATGATCCATACATTGTTGGATGTGAATATGCAAGGCCATGTATTGGTAAGAAAGGTGGGTAAGATGGCAGTGTTGTAGCATGCCAGTCTTATGCCATGCAAGTTAACTTCAGTACCAACCCGTATCGGTTGGGTTCATATCCATTTCCTATCCCTGTACTACCACATGTTTCCCGAAAGGGATATGGTTTAGTAAGTCGCAAACCGCTTTCTTGGTACACACCAAAAAGGAGAGGCCAGGATGATGGTTCCATGGCCCTGGATTAAAGCCAGTCATCCGGTCAGGGGGCATGGGTGTTTCCGGTTGGGATCGAGAGGGGGGCACCCCTTAGAGTGCGCGTATATAAATTTGATCCCATGCTATTCGAGATTGTGATCTCCCCGTCTCAAAAGTTTTTCTTGGACGATGTCTAGGGTGATTCCTGGCATCGAGAGGTTGGATGGGTGTGTACTGGTTAGCTGTGTTTTCTTCTGAAATACCATAAACGGAACTAGTCCATGTGACTATGGAAATCCGTTAACTGTGGGAAATTTATGTACAAACTCTGCAGAGTCAAACTTCTTCAAATCATCTTATTCATATCCAAGATTCGTACTAACTGACAAGTGCCAGTTTTGGTGACAGATTACCCGGTGGGACACATGAGCACTAAGAACGGTTAAATGTTTATTCTTGTGGATGGACTAACCCATTTATTTTCAAGAGTTGAATATTGATTATGAATATTATTTCCTTGTCAGTTAAAGCCCTTTAGGTGGTGTCGCTCAGACGCCCGACTATGGCATTTCTTTTAAAGCCCTTTAGGTGGTGTCGTTCAGACGCCCGACTGTGGCATTTTTTTAAAGCCCTTTAGGTGGTGTCGCTAAGACGCCCGACTGTGGCATTTCTTTTAAAGCCCTTTAGGTGGTGTCATTCAGACGCCCGACTGTGGCATTTCTTTTAAAGCCCTTTATGTGGTGCCGCTAAGACGCCCGGTTGTGGCATTATTTTCCTTCATTTATTAATTTACCTTTCGTGGCGTCGCTCTAGACACTCGATTGGTTTCCTTTACTTCACTGTTCGGATTTCAGGCGGACTACCGCCGATTCCCTTTTTACTTACCTTGCCTGCAAACATTTCAATTATGCATTGGTGAACTAATCATGACGCATTCGTGCATGCATTTGTTATATCTTACGTCCGAACTATCTTGCGAGTACTTTCAAAGTACTCACTGGCTTGTTGATTTGGCCAGATGCTGACGAAGGTGATCTCATGGATGAAGAGTTCGATAGCGAGTCCGACGCCTAGAGGAATCCCAGTCAGTCTCGTGCGACCCTGGACTTGGTAACTATAATATACCCGCTTCCGCAACCCAAATAAATTCATCGAGCCTCACCCCTACGCTCGATGGGATGTTAGTTTGAGAGCCACTTTATCCACTCCCCACTGTGTTACTCCACCACTACCCTATTTGCGAGTCAGTAGCATGACACCACTCCCTTGTGTCATATACGCCTTATGTATAATTATTGGCACGTTTGTAATAAATTGTTGAGCATCCTCAGCTCAACCCTGTAATATATTTGATGCTACTGGCTTATTGTATCAAGTGTTTGTCAACCAGTGAGGATGTTTATCTCAAACTGGATTTTTAAAGATTGGTTTCTCAATAAATATTTTTATTGAAAAACCGGTTGTGACATCAAGTGTGAAATTGCGCCTTCTGCGAACACCCCCGCATTATATGCGTGGGTGCTGAAGCCGACGACTGCCATCTTTCAGGTTATATACACATATACATTAACGGCCGCACAGGAGGTATTTTAATTCTTTAAGGCACAAGTATAAAAAGCTTTTACATTCCATCAAAATATTGTTTTACAAAAATACATGTTAATCGAACATAGTATCCTTCAAGCACTGCGTCTCTACTAAACGAGCGCCTTGCAGAACTTCCTGAAAATAGTGCCCGGCCGGTAGTCGGCTTTCATCCGAATCTTGGGATGCAACAGTGGTGGCCTCCATCTCCGCCCAGTATGTCTTGACACGGGCAAGGGCCATCCGCACACCCTCTATGCATGCTGACCTCTTCATCGCATTGATATGCGGCACTGCACCAAGGAACTGCTGCACCAAGCTAAAATAGGTGTTCGGCTTTGGCCTTTCCGGCCACAGATGATCCACGACATCCTTCATGGCGAGTCCGGACAACCTATTCAGTTCGGCCCATTCGGCCAAACGATCGGTCAATGGAAGTGGAAGCTCCAGATTATTAAACTGTGACCAGAAGAGCTTTTCCACTTCGCTATCTTCCTGATCTCGGAAATGTTCGGCCGCATCAGCGGCACTCGCAGCTAAATCCAGATAGGCGTCCGCCGAACTCCACATCCGGTCCAACGGAGCATACTTAGGATCTCCGAACTTCATCCGAAGCATAAAGGGCTTTCCAGCCGCGATATCTCCGGCCTGACACAGCTCCTCCTTCATCGCTCTCATCGCAGAACGAGCATCCTTGGCAGCCGTAATGGCCTTTTCCAGGTCTGTCCGCTCCTCCTGATCTTCCTTCCCAAGAAGCTTGCAGCGGTCAGCAGCGGTCTTCAACTTCGCCGCCATCTTGGCCATTTCTTTTTTGCTTCGGCAATGAGCAGCATGTTCGGCTTTCAGCTCCTCAACCGCCTTTAGGTCAGCCACATCGCTTTTTCTGGCTTGTTCCTTGGCTCGGGCAAGCTCTGCCCGAAGGTCCTCCACAGCGGCATCCCCATCTGCATCAAGTGCACACATCGTAAGATACTGGCGTCAAGCTCCTCTTACCAGGTGTCCTCGGAGAGATTACATACCTTGTGCCTCGTCAAGCCGCTTGTTGACAAGCGCGATGTCGGCATCCGCCACGTCCAGTTGCCGCGATAGCTCGGCAAACTCATCAGTCCGGCTGGCCACCGGAACTTTGCCAGCTGCATAGGAAGGCGGCAAAATTATACCTGGGACTATAATTCTCTGCGTGCAGCCGTCTTCCGCAACACACAGAGTCTATCGGAGTAATGGGCCACGGGTAGGCTAACCCGAGGCCCAGAACCTTTCAAGACATCGGGGCAGGCTTCGCCCCTCAAGAATCCCAAGACAGAGGGTCGCCTCTGGGAGTCGGCTGCAGCACCGCCGACTACCCACTCGCGGCCGAATCCCAAAGACGGCTATGAAATAAGCCGACTCCCAGGTGGCAGCTTCCAGAGAAGCCGACTATGGGGAGTCGGCCCGCGACTCCAACCACCCTCTGCCCTTGCAAAAAGGGACGGGATGGGGCATGGCTTCAGTACAGGCCACGCCCACCCCTTACCAAGGGCGGGCATGGCTACAGTGCGTCGTACCGGTGGAGATCTCCGTCCGACGCGGCACTGTTGCCATGCCAGCCCTGACATCAGCCCCAGGGGGGAACCTTGTGCCCACGTCGGCTTGCCTGTACGGCCCGGAGACGGCGGGCCCCGCTTGTTGGCGGGGGAACAGAAGACGGCGATAGCGCCCCAAGACGGACCCCGTGGGAGTCGGCCTCCCGGAGTCGGCCGGCTCCTCCCACGGGCCCCGCACGCCATTAACCAGACAAGACGGGGAGTAGCAACAGTGATCGCCCGTCAGGCGACGGCACTGTTGCCATGACCCCATGACCAAGCCAGCGTCATTAGAAGCACGGCTATAGTGGCCCGCAGTCAGCGGGGCCCACCAGCCGGCGGGCCCCAGAAGTCGGCGGAGAAGACGGCGGCCTGAGAGACAGACGGCTGGGACCCGCGCCCAGCCGGATTACCATTGTACCCCCAGGGGGTAGGCCTATATAAACCCCCCGGGGCACCCATGCAAAGGGTTCGATTCTTTATACACTAGACCAGAGAGCACAAGGGGGAGAGAGCTAGCCTTGCCTTCTCCTACCTCCATGAAACAGCTCAAGGAGCAACCTTGTATACACTTTGCCATAGTGATCATGCGGAGACCCCGCAGAGCAGCAGTAGGGGTGTTATCTCCTCGGAGAGCCCTGAAGCTGGGTAAGATTCGCCGGCGTCCATGTCTACGCCTCATTCCACTTCCTGGCACTGGCGACGTTCTACTCGCTCCCACCATGATAAGCCATCCTTTGGCATATGTCGCATCCAACCCCCGACATTTGGCGCCCACCGTGGGGCGAGGTGCACTGTCGTCCGAAGACCTGCTCTAGACGGGAACCCTTTTCCTCCCTGGCGAGCGCAGCCAGCCCGGCACGCCAGAAGGAGTTTGCGCCGACGCGCTGAATGGCGCCGAGATCGCCCGCGCGGCCAGCTGCCTCGCCGAACTTGTCGGCGAGGTTCGCCTCTCCGACGAGCCTGCATCCGACGCAGGCACCGGCGGCCCCGAGAGCCTTCTCGCGGGTCTCCTCGACGGGCTCCACATCACCGGCGAGCCTGCCGCTGACCTGGAGTCCGTAGGCTCCACCGACCCGATGCTGGTCGATTCCAACACCGCGTCAGTCGACGCATTCCCCACCAATGTTATAGTCTACGACGGGCCGCTCCCTCGTGCGGAGAGCGGCGGAAGCTCCGTCACAGAAGTGCTTGTCATCGGCCATGGCGAGCACTCTGACGGAAGAGCTCACGACCCGCTCGATGCGGCACTGCAAGACCTGGACGCGCCCATTCCAGAGGACGCTGACGCCGAGACACTGGAGGCACGCTGCCTTCAGCTCGTCGAAGGCGCGAAGAAGTTGGCAAGCATGAGGCGCTTGTCGGAAGCCTACCAGCGTGAGACGGATCGCGTTGTGGGTGGCTCGCCAGCCCCAGCGGGGCCTAGCCTCCTAGTCGCGGTCCGACAGTGCGGCGCGGACATCGCCAGCATGTTCGGGGCCAATCGCCCCGTATACGCCACGCCCGCAGAGAACATCCGAGCCGCCCAGGCGGCGGTAGACGAGTTGGACAACCTCGAAGGCGAAGAGCGTCGACTGATGACGGAGCAAGTCCAGCGACTCCTCGACGCGGCTGCCACGCAGAACGCGGCCGGCTGCCGCACTGAGGCGCTGCAACAACAGAACGACGACCTGTCGCCCCGCCGATACCAAGGCGCGACGTCTCGGACACCGACTGGCGGCGTCCGTGGAAGAAAAGACAAGGATCCGGCTGCTAGTCACAGTCGGACTCACATCACCATCGAGCGTGACCAAGACGGCCGCCCGAGAGCAGTGGAGCGGCGGGACGACTATCTGCCTCCTCCACCTCGCAGAGAAAGGCGAGTCTCCCCGCCACCCGTTGAGCATCCGACTCTCGGAGGCCGCCTCGGCCGCCGAGAGGGAGTCGGTGAGAATGATGCCCGCCACCGGATCGACCGACTCCACCGATCCCTGGCGCTGGAAGAAGAAGATGAGTTGGGTCCGCCGTGTTTTGGCCCCCGCATCCGAGATGAGCCCTTTCCCAAAGGGTTCACTCTCCCCAGAGATACTCCCAAGTACACCGGCTCCGTGAAGCCGGAAGACTGGCTGGTTGACTACGCCATGGCCGTCGACATAGCAAGCAGCAACAAGCGTGTTGCCGTGAAGTACGTTCCACTCATGCTCCAGGGCATGGCCCGGACATGGTTGAACAGTCTGAAACCATGAGCATCAACAGCTGGGTCGACTTCACCGAAGCTTCCGTCCGCAACTTCACGAGCACGTACAAGCGACCTCCCAAGCCTCGCCAGCTCTCCTTGTGCGTGCAGGGCCCCAACGAGTCGACTCGCGACTACCTCACGCATTGGGCCGAGCTCCGAAACTCCTGCGAGGGCATGCACGAGGTGCAGGCCATCGAGTACTTCACCGCCGGGTGCAGAGAAGGCACCCTCCTCAAGCACAAGCTCCTCTGCGATGAGCCAGAGACCCTGGACGAGCTGCTGATCATAGCAGACAAGTACGCCACAGCCGACTCCTCCATGAAGACGGAGATCCAAGTTAGTATAGCCGGCAAAGTGGCCCCTCAGGCTCCCAGAACTCCGGCTGGAGACGCCAGTCGGCGACAACCGCAGAACGACCACAAGCGCAAGGCCCCGCAGCCGGCTTCCAGTAGCCGGCAGGTGGCAACGGTCGAAGACCAGCAGCCGGAGGGGCAGCCTCCGCCCAAGCGACAGAGAGGCGGCAAGTCAAACTGGATGCCAGCCTTTTCTTACGAGCAGGCTCTAGATGGTCCCTGCAAGTTCCACAGCGGCGTGAAGCCGTCAAACCACACCACCCGGAAGTGCCATTGGCTCACCAGGATTGCCAAGGGAGACGGCCTGATGCCTCCTCCGCCTGCTGGGCAGCCGCCTCCGCCTCCACCCCAGCAACCGGCTGTCAGACCGGTCAGCGCAGTACAAGACGATTACCCAGAAGAGCATGGGGCCTATGTGGTGTTCACCAGTGTGGTAGACGACAAACGCAGCAAGCGGCTGCAGCGGCAAGAAGTGAACGCAGTGGCGTCGGACACCCCAGAGTTCATGCACTGGACCGAGAAGGCTATCAGTTGGAGCAGAGTTGATCACCCAGAGGTGATGCCGAATCCGGGTTCATACGCCCTGGTCCTGGATGCCACCTTTGCCACTGATAGGCGGGCCGCTCACTTCTCGCGAGTTCTGATAGACAGAGGTAGCAGTATCAACATCCTGTACAAGGATACCATGGAGAAGTTAGGAGTCAAGCAAAGACAGCTTCAGAGCAGCCGGACTGTATTCCATGGCATTGTCCCAGGCCTTTCCTGCTCCCCAATCGGCAAGATTTTGATAGATGTCCTCTTTGGAGATAAGGATCATTTCCGCCGAGAGCCAGTCTGGTTTGAAGTAGTGGACCTTGAGAGCCCGTACCATGTGCTGCTTGGCCGACCTGCTTTGGCTAAGTTCATGGCTGTCCCCCACTACGCCTACCTCAAGATGAAGATGCCGAGTTCCAAGGGAATCCTGACCATAGCCGGCGACTACAGAAAGTCGTCCGCTTGTGCGGCTGAGAGCAGTTGTCTGGCCGAGTCCCTGGTGATCGCAGCCGAGAAGCGGCTTCTTGACCGGGTTGTGGCGATGGCCGGCAAGCAGCCAGAGATGTCGCCCGACCCCAAGGAGTCAGAAGTTGAGGGCTCGTTCAAGCCAGCCAAGGAGACAAAGAAGATACCCTTGGACCCAGAGCACCCGGAGAGGTACGCTGTCATAGGTGCAAACCTTGACAGCAAATAGGAAGGCGAGCTCGTCGATTTCCTCCGTGAGAATCGGAACATCTTCGCATGGTCCCCCAAAGACATGCCAGGTGTACCGACGGAATTCGCCGAGCACAAGCTACATGTCCGGTCTGATGCGAAGCCCGTCAGGCAGCCCTTGCGCCGCCTATCAGAAGAGAAAAGAAGAGTTGTTGGAGAAGAGATAGCTCGGCTCCTTGCAGCCGGCTTTATCATGGAGGTGTTTTTTCCAGAATAGCTAGCAAACCCAGTCTTGGTGCTGAAGAAGAACAAGCAGTGGTGGATGTGTATTGACTACACAAGCCTCAACAAAGCTTGCCCCAAGGACCCGTTTGCTTTGCCGAGAATCGATCAGGTGATAGACTCCACAGCCGGATGCGAGCTGTTGAGCTTCTTAGATGCCTATTCAGGATATCACCAGATCAAGCTGAATCCGGCAGACAGGCTGAAGACCGCCTTCATCACGCCGTTTGGAGCCTTCTGCTACTTGACCATGACGTTCGGCTTGAGGAATGCCGACGCCACCTTTCAGCGTTGCATGCAGAAGTGCCTCCTCAAGTAACTCGGCAGAAATGCCCACGTCTACGTGGATGATGTGGTGGTGAAGACGGAGAAGCGCGGAACTCTGCTGGAAGACCTCAAGGAGACCTTTGAGAACCTGCGCCGATTCCAAATCAAGCTTAACCCCGAGAAGTGCGTTTTCGGAGTACCAGCCGGCCAGCTCCTCGGCTTCCTGGTCTCCGAACGCGGCATAGAGTGAAACCCTGTGAAGATCAAGGCCATCGAGAGGATGGAGGTACCCAGCCGACTGTTGGATGTGCAGAAGTTCACCGGCTGCCTGTCATCGATCAGCCGGTTCATCAGTCGGCTGGGCGAGAAAGCTCTCCCCTTGTACCAGCTCATGAAGAAGATCAATTTTTTCGAGTGGAACCACAAGGCGGACGAGGCCTTTCTCCAGCTGAAGAGGATGTTGGTTACTCCCCCTATGTTGGCGGCTCCGACTCCCAAAGAGCCCATGCTCTTGTACATCGCCGCCACCAGCCGGGTAGTCAGCACAGTCATCGTAGTTGAGCGCAAGGAGGAAGGCAAGGCGCTACCTGTCCAGAGACCGGTATATTACCTCAGCGAGGTGCTGTCAACCTCCAAGCAGAACTACCCCCACTACCAGAAGATGTGCTATGGTGTGCACTTTGCCGCCAAGAAGCTGAAGCCTTATTTCCAAGAGCATCCAATCACTATGGTCTGCACAGCCCCACTAGCCGAGATCATCGGAAGCCGAGACGCGTCTGGCCGAGTGGCCAAATGGGCCATAGAGTTGGCCCCCTACAGGATCTACTATCAACCCCGCACTGCCATCAAGTCGCAAGCGCTGGCCGACTTCCTTGTCGACTGGGCTGAGACCCAGTACGCCTGCCGCCAGCGCCCGACTCCACCCATTGGTGGATGCATTTCGATGGCTCCAAGATGCGCACTGGCTTGGGAGCCGGCGTTGTTCTCACTTCTCCTAAAGGCGACAAGCTCCAGTATGCACTACAGATCCATTTCGCCGCCTCCAACAACGTCGCTGAGTATGAGGCGCTCATTCACGGGCTCCGGCTTGCCAAAGAGCTTGGCATTCGCCGGATCCTGTGTTATGGCAACTCCGACTTGGTGGTCCAGCAGTCATCTGGCGACTGGGACGCGAAGGACTCAAACATGGCAAGCTACCGCTTCCACGTACAGCAACTCAGCGGATATTTTGAAGGGTGCGAGTTCCTCCACGTGCCAAGAAACGACAACGACCAAGCAGATACCTTGGCACGAATCGGCTCCACCCGCCAAGCAATACCATCCAGTGTCGCTCTTCAGCGCCTCCTCAAGCCGTCTATCAAGCCTTCACCAGAGTCAGATTCCATTTTTGTGCCGGCTCCCCCTGAAGAAGTCGGATCCGACTGAAGAGCCCCAGCAGACGGCACAAGAATCCTTGCAAACGACTCCAAGAACGCCGCAGTCAAAGCCGGCCCGGGGACTTCAGAACCTGGCCCGGGGACTGCGGCGACCAGACCGAGGACTCCAGAGCTTGGCCCGGGGACTGCACCAGTCGACCCGGGGACTTCGGTGATCCAGCAAGCGGCCGCGGACTCCAGCCCGCCGCCTCCCAGCCCAGCCGCCCTCGTCCAAGTCGCAGTTCTGGCAGTTGAAGAAATAGCAGCACCCTCATGGGCACAGCCCATCCTCAAATTCCTGGTGAACAAGGAGCTGCCAACTGATGAAACCTTGGCTCGTCAAGTGCAACGCCGGGCGGCAGCATACACCATAGTCAACAGGGAGCTAGTCAGGCGCAGCGTCACTGGTGTTTACCAGCGCTGCGTCAAGCCAGAGCAAGGCCAAGCAATTCTCAGAGACATCCATCAAAGCGAGTGCGGCCACCACGCGGCTTCAAGAGCACTCATCGCCAAAGCTTTCCGGCACGGTTTCTTCTGGCCGGCTGCCCTACAAGAGGCCAAAGATTTGGTCCGGAAATGCAAGGGGTGCTAGAAGTTCCGCTCCAAGCCGCATCAGCCAGCTTCCGCGCTCAAGACTATCCCAATCGCCTGGCCCTTTGCATTTTGGGGCCTAGATATGGTGGGACCATTCAAGACGGCACGAGGTGGCCTAACTCACCTACATGTCGCAGTAGACAAGTTCACCAAGTGGATAGAAGTAAAGCCCATCAAGAAGTTGAATGGTCCGACTGCCGTGACTTTCATCTCCGACATCACAATTCGGTACGGCATACCGCACAGCATCATCACCGACAACGGCACCAACTTTGCCAAAGGCTCCTTGGCCCGTTTCTGCGCGACGCAGGGCATCCGACTGGACTTAGCGTCCGTTGCCCATCCGCAGTCAAACAGCCAGGTGGAGCAGGCGAATGGCCTCATCCTGTCCGGCATCAAGCCTCAGCTGATCGAGTCGCTGGAGCGCTCGGTCGGCTGCTGGCTTGACGAGTTGCCAGCCATCCTCTGGAGTCTGCGCACGACTCCGAACAAGTCGACCGGCTTCACGCCCTTGTTCCTCGTCTACGGTGCTGAAGCCGTCATCCCAACGGATATAGAGTTCGACTCCCCGCGAGTCACGATGTACACCAAGGAGGAAGCAGAAGAAGCATGACAAGACGGCGTCGATCTGCTGGAAGAGGGCTAGCTTTTGGCACTCAGCCGGTCCAGCATCTACCAGCAGAGCCTGCGCCGATACTACAATAGGAAGGTCAGGCCGAGATCTTTCCAAGAGGGCGACCTTGTGCTCCGACTAATCCAGCGAACAGCCGGCCAACACAAGTTGTCGGCGCCTTGGGAAGGCCCCTTCATCATCAGCAAAGTGCTGGGCAATGACTCCTACTACCTGATCGACGCCCAGAAGCCCCGAGCACGCAAGAGGGACGACTCCGGCAAAGAGACGGAACGACCATGGAACGCAAATCTTCTCCGAAGATTTTACAGTTGATGCAGTATGTACCACGCTACCCTTTTGTATTGAAGTACTAAGACTTTGGGCACCCCGAGACGAGCTCGGGGACTGCCCTTTTTGTTTTCTGTATGATAAGTATTATGCCTCCGAGTATGCTATTCTTTGTTATGCCGCTTGGCGCCGGGATCGACTAGTCGGCCCGGGGTCTCGCCGTCTTGCACTATGAAAACGCTTCCTGCAGTCGGACAAGTAGTGTGTGACGCCTAAGCCGTCTCCTGTCAAAAGCCGCAGCTTGCAGAGCGACTGTCCGGTGGGCAGGAGTAAGAAAGAATGTGCGCCCACATGAAAAATGGCTAAGGACTCAAAGCGTAAACATAGCTTAAGCCGGCTTTCCAGCCGTTCCTCGCAAAACCGACTCTTGAGTAGTCGGCTTGCCGCTTTCTATCCGACTTGCTGAGAAAAGCTCTAGAACAGCTAAGTACTTGCCTTCCCAAAGTAGCCAAGTATTTGATCTAGTGGCAGTCTGCAGAGCGGTTGTCCGACTGGCAAAGACGGCATCTAAGGGAAGGCGGCAAAGGAAAAAGCCAAAAGAGCAATAAGCAAGAAATGATAGAACCTAGATAAATATTTACATAACATAGGCCCTTGGCCGAATCCTCGAACGGAAGTTCAAAGTACACCCCGCGGGTGGAATTGTGCGAATTAACAAAGTTTTCCGAGAAATTACTAAAACAGATAAATAAAGACAAGGCGGCGGCCTACGAAGCAGCAGACGGGTTTGGAGGCTCGAAGGAGATGGCGGTATTAGACGTTGGGGCGGCCGGCTGAGCAGTCTCGGCTTGACCGCCTCCGGCGGCAGTCGGCTCGATTGGGCGCGGCTCGTTGCTAGAGGCACGGTCGAGCTGAGGTTGATCGCCCGCTCCGTCTTCTGGTGCCTCCATCTCGCCTCCGACCTCCGCCTCGCCTCCCTCCTCGGCACTGGAGCCGATCACCTCCGCCGAGTCCTCGTCATAATCCGGGTTCATCCCGAACCACTCCGGAGGCGCCTCCTCGCCATTGTAAGCATGCTCAGGAATGAAGACATCAGTATCGGCGTACTCGACGATCGCCGTGGCGCGCTTGACAAGGGCATCCTCCACGGCTGCCAGCTCCGGCTGGGCCTCGGCCCGGAGCGTGGCCAGCTGGTCCAGGTACAAGTCTGGATACCACGCTTTGACAAACTCCAAGGCCTGACGTGATCCAGCCCGTGCCAAGGAGCCTTTCCAAGCCTCCAGACGGCCTGTTGCGACCTCCAGCCAGTCGGCAGACCGGCTGGGAGTGCGCAGAATCGGCATGTCTGGCCACAAGGCAGGAATCCCCTGGGCGCTGACACGTTGAAGCCGGCGTAGCATCCAGTGAGCCGGCCGCAGGAGAGCCTCAATGCTCAGAAGCTGTTCATCGAGGGTCCGGGGGGCATTGGCGGCAACCTCCTCGCCAGCCGCTCTCCGCGCCTCGCGATCGGCCTCGATGGCTTGGGTAGCGGCTTGCGTGTGGCCCGGGAAGAAGTCTGCCAAGACGAAAAGAGGCAAGTGAGAAAAACCGGAGTCGGCTCGACCTGCGGTGGGTGGCTCAAAGAAAGAAAGTAAAGAAGACTCACCATCGACGATATCCTCAATCTCATGAAAGCCGGCGGTCAACATCGCCTCCTTGTCGGTCCAGGAGGAGCGCTCGGTCTCAAACTCGGCCAGGAGCGCAGTTTCTTTCTTCTCCGCCTCCTCCTGCGCCTTCTTGAGCAGCTCCTTCTGCTCCGCCAGCTGCGTAGCAAGCAGGTCGAGCTCGGCGACGAGCTTGCTGCACTCCGGCTCCTTGCCACGCAAGGCGGTGTTGGCTTTGCCCAGCTGCTGCCGAAGAATGGCGTTTGCCTCTGAAGAAAGAAGAAAAAAGATGTAAGTCGTCAACAAAGAAGGTCGCCGGGAAGATCCGGCCCGACTGCTCAGCAGTCGGCCCGCATCTCGGGGACTACAGCCCGCGGGTGACCCAGCACGCCCCCGCGAAGAAGAAGGAAAACTCACTCTGGCTCTCCGACAAGTCGGCAGTCCGCTTGCCCAGCTCCTCAACGTTGCGGTTGAAGGTGGTGACCCGGAGGTTGTGGTAATCCTGCGATAAACATTTCAAAAAAGAGTAAGTGTTTGGAATTCTCCAGTGGAGTTCCGACCCGCCTGCTCAGCAGCCGGCGCGGAACTCAGGGGCTACACCCAGTGGGTGCGCTGGCACGCCCCCACAGAGAAGAGCAAGGAAAAAACAAAGTCAGAAGAAAAACATACTCGGATGGCTACTCGCGACGCCAGATGCGCTTTTGTGCAGTTCTGGAGGGCGTCACCCTCTGCCCGTAGCTTCACCTGGACGTCCAGAAGCGCTTGGTTCAGCGGGCCTGTGCCGCCTCCCCGCGCCCACCCAACGGGCGCCGCGCTCGTCGCCTCGACATCTGGGATGGCCGAGCTGGCGCCACCGGCCTCCAGAGGGCGTGGCGCCGAAGTCGCCTTTTCAAGACGGCGGCGCGTTGGCGAGGTGACTTGGAGGAGCAGCTGCGCCACGGCCTCGTCGTTAGTCAGCGGCACCGGAGGGTTCGCCGGCTGTTCGCCTCGCGTGCTCCCATACAGTGGTGGAGGCGGCGGTGGCAGCACGACCGTACCCAACTCGGAGGCCTCGCCACCTTCCCTCTCCTTGATGGGATGGTCGCTGCCGGCTTCCCCAGTCTGCTCCGCGAAGTCTGGCGGTGGCGCCGAGTTCAGCGGGATGACGTACAACACCGACTGGCGGCGCGCGGCTTCTTCGGCCTGCTGTTTCACCGCGACGGCGGCTTCGGCTTCCTCCAGCTTCTTCTGAGCGGAGGCAGCCGCCTTCCCGGCCTCCGCCTTCTCTCGGCGGGCGGCTTCGTCCTCGTCGCGCTTCTCCTGCGCGTTCCGCTCCGTCGCCTCCCGGAGGTCGGCGGCGGGGTCAATGCGCCGAGTGGCGGCAGACGACTCTGTCGACCCCTTGATGGAGGTGACGGTAACCCTCCCGAGGGTGAGGGGAGCCCTGGAACGGGGAAAGCATATAAAAGACCTGGACAAAATCCACCATAAGATAAAATAAGACAAAAGACAGAAGCACTTACCCAGAGGATAGCGGCGGTTTCTTCACTTCCCTGCGAAAGCGTTGGGCCCTCGCGACCGCCTCTTCCCGCTTGGTCGCGGCGGCCGCCCCCTTGAAATTCTTCTCCCGGCCGCCGATGGAGCTCGGCCCGGCCCGGCATTTCCTCGTGCCGACCAGACCGCCCAAGGCGGCGGACGAGCTCACGCCGTGGTGGCCGGCTCTTGCTTGGTGGTGCGGGGCGACTTCCCCATCGTCATCAACGGGCCAGTCAGCGAAGATGGCCGAGGGCCTGAGGCCACCTTCCTCTCCTCCGCGGCCTCCGTCGGCGTCGGCCTCCATCGTCACTACCCCCAGGTCGGGGTCGTCGATGTCACTTTCCGCTCGGTCGGGGGCAAACTGGCGGGCCGACCCCGCGGAGCCGGCCGAGGGCTGGACGAGAGGATTCTGGTTCAAAGGCTAAAAAGATAAGGAGTCGGACTCGGCTGCAGGAAGAAGAAGAAGAAGAAGAAGAAGAAGAAGAAGAAGAAGAAAGCCAACTTACCACCGGCGGGGGGTTGGCGCGCGAGTACGGCTCCATGCCGAACTGCCAATCCTCCGAGAGGCCGCAGTTCGCGATGAAATTCACCGTGTCCACCACCTCCGCGTGGGGCATGTCCTTGGTGCACATCCGATTGGGGTCCCGGTGGCCGCTCATCTGACAGATCAGATGAGGCCGGCCTTGGAGCGGGAGGACTCGGCGCGCCACGAAGGCGGCTAGCAAGTCGGCCCTAGTCAGACCCGCCGACTGCGTCAGCACTCGGAGTCGCGCGACGTGGGAGTCGCGCGACGGCGGCGGCACTAGCCGAAGTCAGCATCTTGGCACGGTAGGACCAGCTGGGAAGCGCCCAGCCGGCGCGCCGGCTTCGTAAGCCGGCAGATTGACCCAATCGCCTTCTGGGGCGACGTTCTTCACCTAGAAGTAAGAGCGCTGCCACATCTTCACCGACTTGATTAGCTGGATGGCGGGGAATGGGTTGTCGGCCGTCGTTCTCCGCATCACCATGAAGGCGCCGCACTGGGCTGGCATGCCAGCGACGTGCGTGCCGAGCTTGGACTGAAAGAACTCCCCCCACAGCTCGATGGTGGGGAGAACACCGAGGAAACCCTCGCACAAAGTGGTGAAGGCCGCCAGCAGCACCACCATGTTCGGGGTGAGGTGGTGCGGCTGGAGGCCGTGGAACTCCAAAAACGAGCGGAAGAACCCGCTCGCCGGCAGCAACAGGCCACGCATGAGGTGCGAGCGGAACACGATCTGCTCGCCCACCTCCGGCGCCGGCGTCACCTTCTTCGCCGGCGGGGCACGGGCCCGCACTAAGTGCGCGTCGGGGAGGCGGCGCGTCTTGCGGAGGAAGTCGATGATGTCGTCGTCGATCTCAGAGCCGTCCCACACACCGGAGCGCACGGTGGCGGGCGCGGCGGCGGAGGATGAGCTCATCGCCGCAAGCAGGACGAGGTCCGGCGCAGCAGCGGCTGGAGGAAGAAGAAAGAGGAAGAAGCGAAGGGAAACGAGGGAGAGCGGATGCGCGTGCTTCGCCGCCCCGCTCCCTCCGCCTACTTATAGGCTTGCAGGCTGAGGAGCCGAGGGGACGTCGTGGGATTAACTGCGCCCATGCCCCCACGACCCCCACGATTTACCACATGAATTACTGCGCTGGAACCCCAACCACCCGCACGACCGTAGCAAATCCGTTCAAAGGCCGAGGCGTGGTAATGGCGGGTCCCACCTACGGGCCTGTCCCGTCGCGCACGTGGGCTGGCAGGCTGGCCCGGCCACGTGGCGCCCCCCGGCGGGTCCGCGGTGGGCGGCGGCCGCACGGCTTATCGCGCACGCCGTCTGAATCCCACCACGACTTTCAAACTCTCTAAAGGAGCAAGACGACTTTCGACAAATCCGGCTCTTTGCAGTCGGCTTGGTGAAGCCGGCCCAAGCGAATTCGCCTCGCAATAGTTGGTTCGAAGGAAGGCGGCGGGCGAATCTCGGATCCTGCCGCTGGAAGGAAGAAACTGTTGAGGCTCCTCGACATATCTCCCTCGGTGCCTCACCAGCTTCGGGGACTACTATCGAAGTAATGGGCCACGGGTAGGCTAACCCGAGGCCCAGAACCTTTCAAGACATTAGGGCAGGCTTCTCCCCTCAAGAATCCCAAGACAGAGGGTTGCCTCTGGGAGTCGGCTGCAGCACCGCCGACTACCAACTCGCGGCCGAATCCCAAAGACGGCTATGAAATAAGCCGACTCCCAGCTGGCGGCTTCCAGAGAAGCCGACTATGGGGAGTCGGCCCGCGACTCCAACCACCCTCTGCCCTCGCGAAAAGGGACGGGACAGGGTGTGGCTTCAGTACGGGCCACGCCCACCCCTTACCAAGGGCGGGCATGGCTACAGTGCGTCGTACCGGTGGAGATCTCCGTCCGGCGGGGCACTGTTGCCATGCCAGCCCTGACATCAGCCCCAGGGGGCGGAACCCTGTGCCCACGTCGGCTTGCCTGTACGGCCCGGAGACGGCAGGCCCCGCTTGTCGGCGGGGGTACAGAAGACGGCGAGAGCGCCCCAAGACGGACCCCGTGGGAGTCGGCCTCCCGGAGTCGGCCGGCTCCTCCCACGGGCCCCGCACGCCATTAACCAGACAAGACGGGGAGTGGCAACAGTGATCGCCCGTCAGGCGGCGGCACTGTTGCCATGATCCCATGACCAAGCCAGCGTCATTAGAAGCACGGCTATAGTGGCCCGTAGTCGGCGGGGCCCACCAGCCAGCGGGCCCCAGAAGTCGGCGGAGAAGACGGCGGCCTGAGAGACAGACGGCTGGGACCCGCGCCCAGCTGGATTACCATTGTACCCCCGGGGGGTAGGCCTATATAAACCCCCCGAGGCACCCATGCAAAGGGTTCGATTCTTTAGACACTAGACCAGAGAGCACAAGGGGGAGAGAGCTAGCCTTGCCTTCTCCTACCTCCAGGAAACAACTCAAGGAGCATCCTTGTATACACTTTGCCATAGTGATCATGCGGAGACCCGCAGAGCAGCAGTAGGGGTGTTATCGCCTTGGAGAGCCCTGAAGCTGGGTAAGATTCGCCGGCGTGCATGTCTACGCCTCATCCCGCTTCCAGGCACCGGCGACGTTCTACTCGCTCCCACCATGATAAGCCATCCTTTGGCATATGTCGCATCCAACCCCCGACAGAGTCTCAGGGGCTACTATCCACACAGGGTGCATCTTATATATGCGGAACTGTCGAAAGGTACATCACTTTCGCGTACCTCAAAGCCTATCAGCAAACTCCTGACGGCCTCGTGCAACCCGCTTTCCGCGAACGAAATCCTTTCAATTAACGTACCCATTAAGGCACGGTGCTCCTCCGAGATAGACGCTTGCCCTAGCAGGTCCTTCAGCTCCTCTGACCGTGCACCAGGCGGTGCCGAACTCGTCCGATGGCCTTTCTCAAAGGCCGGACGCGGAGAGCTCTGGGGGGACATATGACTGCCTTCTGGCCCTGCCGGACTAGGAGAAACCCTCCGCGACGACACCTCAGGGTCGCCCGCCTCGTAAGGTGTAATGGCAGGGGGAGACGTTCCGCTCTCCATCATCTCCGGAATAAGGTCCCCCGAAGATGAGTTCTGCTGAGAAGGGCTGAGACCCGAACTACAAGGTAAAACGTCAGTTATTTTCCTCGGAGATAAAATAAGGATTCCTCTCACTTTAATAAAAACCTCTCCTCTTTACTTATGGCTCGGTGGAGGGCCGATCCCCTTGGGGTATAGTACGGCCGAGGTATCCCCCGGCACAGGACCCTCTGGCGAAGATTTCTTCCCCCGCTTTGAGACCATGGTCTCCGGGTCTTTAGAGGCGGTCCTCTTCTTCGGCTGGGTAGAGGAATTTTCGATTCCTCCTTTCCTGACAGCCTCCTTCGCGGAGGCGGTAGCTTCCTTGTCCCCCCCTTTGTTTTCTTCTAAAGGCACGATCTCCAGCATCCTGGTTAACACGGGATCCGGCGAGGTCTCAGGCAGGGGGGGCGGACACCTGATTAACTTCGCCTTCGCTACCCACTCCTTTTCCAAGGATAACTCTTTTAAGGGTGATGTTGTGATAAATGAACGGATGGTGTGTCCGGACATAGGGTAACTTACTTGAGTATCCGGACGATTGCAGCTCAGACCTGCATCCTCCGTAGAATCCGGACACACTGCTTGTGGTCCGAAGAACAGTTTGTACATCTCCACGGGCGTCATGCCAAGAAAATGTTGGAGAGCTCGCGGTCCCTCCGGGTTGAACTCCCATAGACGGAGGGGGCGACGTTTGTAGGGCAGAACTCGGCGAATTAACATAACCTGCGTCACCACGACCAGACTGAGGTCTCTTTCTAGGAGATCTCGGATGCGGCCCTGCAACAGGGGCACATCTTTTGCCGACCCCAGTCCAGCCCCTTATTGACCCATGACGCTAGTCGGGGCGGGGGACCCGAGCGGAGAACAGGCGGCGCCATCCACTTGGTGCCCCTGGGAGCGGTGATATAAAACCACTCTTGTTGCCATAAGCTGAACTCCTCTTGAAAGAAGCCCTCGGGCCATGGAGCGTCAGCATTCTTGCTTATGACAGCACCTCCGCACTCCACGTGATGTCCCTCGATCATCTTCCGCTCTACTTTAAAGGTTTTTAGCCACAGTCCAAAGTGAGGGGTAATACGGAGGAAGGCTTCGCACACGACGATGAATGATGAGATATGGAGGATGGACTCCGGAGTTAAGTCGTGAAATTCCAGCCCATAATAAAACATGAGCCCCCTCACGAAGGGATCCGTCGTGAAGCCTAACCCTCGGAGGAAGTGAGACACGAACACCACGCTCTCACCAGGCTTGGGAGTAGGAATAACCTGCCCATGAGCAGGCAGCCTGTGCGAGATTTCACCGGTCAAAAACCTGGCCTCTCTCAGCTTTAGCACGTCTTCCTCCGTGACGGAGGAAGGCATCCATCGGCCTCGAAGGCCGAAGCCGGACATCGCCGAAGGTTCGAAGCGCCTGAAATCTGGGGCCTTGGGTGTTGGAACTCGCGGCAAAGGGCGAATTCGATTGAGATCAAAAGAAAGGAGAAGGGCATTGGTCTCTTTATAAGAGATTGAATACCAAGAGACCGCCCCGTGACCGTTTGGGACTTGCCTTTGATCGAGGAGGCGTACCAACGGGCACGACTGGGTTTCCCACGCCCGTATTGATGAGAATCCCGGAATAAGGGGACACGATCTCTGCTTCGACAAGACATGCCAAGGAGACCGCCTCGCTAAACGCGCTGAGGTGGGACAGTAAAAACAATTCGAATAAAGGCTTGGCCGTGGTGTGATGTCATGCCACGGAATACGTCAGCAGATTAGATTTGTGTAAATACTATTCTCTCTATGGCAGTATGTGGAACTTATTTTGCAGAGCCGGACACTATCCTTGTGTTCAAGATCTTCTATGAAGTATTCGGAGGAGGAACCCGCCTTGCAATGCCGAAGACAATCTGTGATCCGGATCATCGTCATTGAAGCCTGGTTCAGGGGCTACTGAGGGATTCCTGGATTAGGGGGTGTCCGGATAGCCGGACTATAACCTTTGGCCGGACTCTTGGACTATGAAGATACAAGTTTGAAGACTTCGTCCCGTGTCCGGATGGGACTTTCCTTGGCGTGGAAGGCAATCTTGGCGATACGGATATGTTGATCTCCTTCCATTGTAACCGACTCTGTGTAACCCTAGCCCTCTCCGGTGTCTATATAAACCGTAGGGTTTTAGTCCATAGGACGAACAACAATCATACCATAGGCTAGCTTCTAGGGTTTAGCCTCTTTGATCCCGTGGTAGATCCACTCTTGTACTACCCATATCATCAATATTAATCAAGCAGGAGTAGGGTTTTACCTCCATCGAGAGGGCCCGAACCTGGGTAAAAACATTGTGTCCCTTGTCTCCTATTACCATCCGCCTAGACGCACAGTTCGGGACCCCCCACCCAAGATTCACCTGTTTTGACACCGACATCCGCCCCTCTTTTGAGACTTAGGTGCTCCCATCCATGACTCGAATGTTGCTTCGGTCAGAATGGTCGCCGCAGCCTTTGGGAAAAAGAAGTTGGCGGGGGGCTGGTCCCTCTGTCTGTTACCCGGCAGACGAAGCTCTCTGGCAAACATAGGGGGCACCGGCAGGATAGCCTGCCAGGGAAAACTCGTTTATTTATATTAAAGAGGCATTTCGCCTCTGCATGGACGTACACGTGCACGAGTTCCCGGCAAGGTTCATCTTTTTCATTCATATGCTAATACTAGTACAAGCATTACAGAACACAAAGACGGACACGAGAGATTACATTATTTGAATTAAAATTTGGCGATTGCCTACAAGTTTAAGATTGAAAAAAGATAAGTGCTCCGTAATGCCCATTCTTGTCCCTCTCCTCCTAGGCACGGCCGTCGAAGGCGAGGAGGGCAAAAGGAGCGCCGGGGCGGGTGCTACCTCTTGAGCTTGCGTTGGTTTTCCCTTGAAGAGGAAAGGGTGATGCAGCAAAGTAGCGTAAGTATTTCCCTTAGTTTTTGAGAACCAAGGTATCAATCCAGTAGGGGACTACACGCAAGTCCCTCGTACCTGCACAAACAAATAAGAACCTTGCGACCAACGCGATAAAGGGGTTGTCAATCCCTTCACGGCCACTTACAAAAGTGAGATCTAATAAAGATAATAAGATAAATATTTTGGGTATTTTTGTTATATAGATTGAAAAGTAAAGATTGCAAAATAAACGTCAACACAAATAGCTAGTTGATGAAAGATTAATATGATGGAAAATAGACCCGGGGGGCCATAGGTTTCACTAGTGGCTTCTCTCAAGATAGCATAAGTATTACGGTGGGTGAACAAATTACTGCCGAGCAATTGATCGAAAAGCGTGTAGTTATGAGAATATCTATGCATGATCATGTATATAGGCATCACATCCGTGACAAGTAGACCAAAATGATTCTGCATCTACTACTATTACTCCACACATCGACCGCTATTCAGCATGCATCTAGAGTATTAAGTTCATAAGAACAGAGTAACGCATTAGGCAAGATGACATGATGTAGAGGGATAAACACAAGCAATATGATATAAACCCCATATTTTTATCCTCGATGGCAACAATACAATATGTGCCTTGCTGCCCCTATTGTCACTGGGAAAGGACACCGCAAGATTGAACCCAAAGCTAAGCACTTCTCCCATTGCGAGAAAGATCAATCTAGTAGGCCAAACCAAACTGATAATTCGAAGAGACTTGCAAAGATATTTAAATCATGCATAAAAGAATTCAGAGAAGAATCAAATATTGTTCATAGATAATCTTGATCATAAACCCACAATTCATCAGATCTCGGCAAACACATCGCAAAAAGAATTACATCAAATAGATCTCCAAGAAGATCGAGGAGAACTTTGTATTGAGATCCAAAGAGAGAGAAGAAGCCATCTAGCTAATAACTATGGACCCGAAGGTTTGTGGTAAACTACTCACGTATCATCGGAGAGGCCATGGTGTTGATGTAGAAGCCCTCCATGATCGATTTCCCCTCCGGTAGAGTGCCGGAAAAGGCCCCAAGATGGGATCTCACGGGTACAGAAGGTTGCGGCGGTGGAAATAGGGTTTCGTGGTGCTCTCGGATGTTTTCAGGGTATATGAGTATATATAGGCGAAGAAGTAGGTCAGTGGAGCCACGAGAGGCCCACAAGGGTGGGGGCGCGCCTCCCTACCTCATGGCCACCTCGTTGCTTCCTTGACGTCCACTCCAAGTCTCTTGGATTGCGTTTGCTCCAAAAACGATCCTCGCAAAGGTTTCATTCCATTTGATATTCCTTTTCTGCGAAACACTGAAATAGGCAAAAAAACAGCAGTTTGCACCGGGCTTCCGGTTAATAGGTTAGTCCCAAAAATAATATAAAAGTGCATAATAAAGCCCATTAAACATCCAAAACAGATAATATAATAGCATGGAACAATCAAAAATTATAGATACGTTCGAGACGTATCAGCGGGAACCCAGCCCGCTCCCATCAGGCTCCAGGAGAGGTAGCCCGGCGAGAACGAGAGCGCGAGGGAATGCCTCGATGGATAGCACGGCGGAAGGCGGCCCCGTCAACCACCATCACCAGGGCCAGCAGGACTCGGCAGGGCTAACGGAGCTGCAGCCCGAGAGGAAGCATGCCGGAGTCCAGTTGGAAGACTGCTGGAGGAGCCCGGCAGCACCATCCGCACCTCTACAGCCAACTCCCCGGCAAATCGCACTGCCGGGGAGGAGACGCAAATGCAGATGATGATGCTGCCACCTGATGAAGATGGTGCGGGCGACGATCAGCCGGAGTCAGAGTCGTCGCTCCCCCGCCCGCTCCCGTCATCATCGTCGTCACTGTCCTCCTCGTCGCTTTTTCTCGAGGAGGAGCTTTCATCGTCGGTCGAGCTCTCCGTGCAGCACCCTAAGAGACCTCCCGAGCGCCCGAAAATCTTGACGGAGAGTAGGCCGTTCTCCATTAATTTGAACTGGAGAACGTGCCCCTCCGAGAAGTCGTGGGCATGGGCAAAGGTCTTCCGGCCACGATGGAGATACATCACATGATGGGCGGGGAAGTCGACGTCAACCCTCATACCTCCGTTCCCACAGCCCCTCATGTGCAGCCGCAGAGCGCGCGTTTGCTCGAGCTCCATCTCCCGCGCAAAGGGAGTTGGGAGGCGAAGATGACCACACAAAGGCTTGTATAGCCTGATGATGAACTCCCAAGGTTGGTCACCGACGTGGCCTTCCATCGGGGGAGGAGCCGCCGGCAGGGGCGCCACCAAGGCACCGCCCCGCCCTCCTCCTCGAGCGCCACGGCGACTGCGACCTCGTCCCCTTCCTCCCCTCCTCGCGGATGATTCCGCTGCCTCAGGGTCCAGGGGAGGAGGGGCGCGCTGTCAAGCAGAAGCCCTCGTCGCCGCCACCGGGGCACCGCCGTGCCCTTGCCCTCGCACCATGACTAGAAGAGAAGGATAACGGAGAAGAAGGAGAAGTGTGTGCAGGGAAGCACTGCCCCGACTCCTTTTTATAAGGAAACGGGGGCAGGGGGCTGGCTCCTAATACGGGAAACGGCCGCCCCTCTCCTCCAATGCGAACTCTCTGCACCCACTTTGACTCTCAGGACCAAGGCCGACCCCTCTGCTCCAACCACCAGCGCTCGTTTTTCAGCCATGGCACTCCTCCCCGTGACCTCCGCATCCACCACCTACCACGCCTACTGCATGCGAAACACGTGGCAGGTGCGTGCAGAATAGGAGGCAAGTGGGAAGGCAGTTTCCGCCCCGTGATCGTGGAGCGAGGAGAATCCACGGGCCATGATCGAAGTTCTTCCACGACGTCGCGCACGATGCGCGGAGAAACCGGTAACCGGCCCGGAATCAAGTCTAATGAAGAAGCAAAAGATACCTCAAGAGACCAGCCTCTTCAAGCAACCCTTGCATGTGCACTTATTAGGACCTACCCCGACGACGCTCGGCAGCGCGTTCGGGGCAGGCCCGGGGGGCTCCTGTCGGTGCAACAAACCTTGGGTCTGTTGCCCATACTGTGCACATGCACGGGAACAAGATTGGCGCACCAGCCCAAGTCAAAGTGCAAGGAATCAAGAGATTCAAAGGACCAACATGCAAATAATAGAGAACAAGATTGGCACACCAGCCCATGTTAGTGTATTTAGTGATACCATTTTATAGTAGTTTTTGCCTCTCTTTGTTATAAACTTTGTCAAACATTGCACCGTTCGACTTTAAATATAATTTATACTAGATGGTACCCCGTGCGTTATTGAGGATATTGTCAGCAACATATTTCAATGACATTTGATTGTATTAACATGAATATATGGATCAATAATATATAAACTAAATATTAAAATACTTATTATATATTGTATTTGATTATTCGTATAGGTAGCATAATGATGGAAACATTTTCCATGCATGTTGTGGTGGCCCTTTTATGAGTTGGCATGTGTGATGAAGTAGAATGTGTGCATATTGAGAGAAGTAGTGGGATCAACTAATAATGAAAAAACTTTTCACATGTATGTTGAGATGGGCCTTTGATGATATGACATGTGTGCATATTGAGATAAAATAGAACTTAGTGAGGATCAACTACTTAGGTATACTATAAGACACTCCATACGTTATTGCAGAAATATTTTAGTATTTTGAATGGGATTTATTTATATGAAACATGAATAATACGAGAATAGAATCTGGAAAATACAAAATAATTTATTGTGTTTGATTTTGTATATTTGTCAATATTTGTAAAGTATAAATAGCATAATAGAATGACAAATTTAATGCATGTTTTCATGTTGAGGTGAGATTTTTCCTATTTATGATTGCATGTTAAAGTGTGCCTTTTTATATGGACGATGCATGATGACGTGCCATGCATTTTTTTGCGAACGATGAGGTGACATGCTCGCAAGTTAAGAAAGTAGGTTAGTAGCAACTGCTCCCTTTGTCGCATAATATAAAAGGTTTTCTTTACACTGCAACCATTTAGATATAGAAATTTGGATCACCACCATTTTAGGGTGGTATCAAATTAAGTTTCTTTTAGACAATAGTATAAATTAACTTTTATTTCAAAGGCCACGTTAAGGCCGTCATATACTAGGCCTAAAGTAAACTGGACCCAGATGTCCAGGACACGTTTAGTTGCGTCCCAGTCCAACTTTGTGTAATAAAAGCCTAATTCTGCCGCCGACAACTGGTTCATGACATAAAACCCACCGTCTCTTCCGAGCTCGCAATTGTTTCTCCTCACGAGCTCGGAAGAATTGTTACGCGAGTTCGAAGGGATAGTTTATGGCGACGCTAGCCACTGCGCTATGTGTGGAGTTCATGATGAACTGTAGGGCGCAACCTACTTGAGGTCAAAGAGCTTTTTTCTCTCCTCCTTTTCTCTATCTTTTATTCAGTTTTCTTTGGGATTTCTTTGGTTTTTGTTTGCTTTTCATTTTTCTTCTCCATTTTCTGTTTAGTTTTATTTTTTCTTCTCTATTTTTTGGTTTTTCTTTGTTTCTTTTTCTTTTTCATTCTACATTCTTATATACACGATCAACATTTTTTTAAATACTTGTTCAAAAAAAAATTAAATGCATGATTGCCATTTTTATAAATATTATGTAAAGTATATTTTTGTAATATATATGTTTATACTATTTGAAAGTGTAAACAAACTTTAAAAATGGAATAAAAAACGAAATAAAAATTGAAAAAAAAAGAAAAAAAAATGAGGCAGTGTAGTACACGCGAACCTGGGCCGGCCGATATGCTCGCGCGCTTCGACTCACTGAACGCGAGACATAGCGATGCCCGTCTCGCCTGGCCTCCCTCTTCCAGAGTCCCGTCTTCCCCGCTACACGAGTCCCCCGCGTCCTCGCGCCAAAACCAGAACCCTAGCCCACCCCCATCAATGGCGGAGACCGACGCTAGCGCCAGGACAAGCGAGCCCCCGCAAGCGATAGCGCCGGTCATGGCTACGGAAACGGCGGCTGGGACCGTGCCGACGCCGATGGCGGAGGAGGGGGCGGTGCCTCCACCCGGTATCGATCATAAGAGGAAGCTTGGAGAGACAGAAGGGGGGCTGCCGATGGACGCAGAGCAGGGTGGCGGCGGCGCCGAGGATCGGGCGTGGGTGGGAGGAGAAGGGGAGGAGGAGACGGCGGAGACAGGGTCCAAGCGGCCGCACGGGGACGGCGAGCGCAACGGGTCAGGTATATTTTTCGCCCGTTCTCGTTTTTTTACATCGTCTGGGGTTTGATGCACGGAGTTACTTAGAGTGAACATGAGTTGAATTGATGTCGTCATTGAGTTATCTGTGTAATTGTCGTAATTGTTGACTTAGAGTGAATATGAGTTGAATTGCCGTAATACATCACATTGTTGTCGTGAATAAGATTTTTTTTTAATTTTCTTATCTGCACTAAGTATTACTCAAACTGAAGCGCATGAACCTGAAACATCAGAAGTGGTGAATGGGGAGGTTCCTGTCGATGAAAGCATCCTGTGCAGCTCTGAGGTAGATGGTCCAAAAGAATGTTCAGAACTTCCTCAAGAAGATGATGTGCCCTCACCAGAACAGCAGAGTGCTGTGGCGCTTACCCAAGAAGTGACGCGAAGAATTGAAATTCCTGAAAGCAAGGTACTGTCTACTTAATACTTATCCCTGTTTTTTTTTTCGAAAAGGGACTTATCCCTGTTATGCTGTTCAGTACTTATTTCTGTGTGAATATACATATTTTAGTTGCTGCATTGGGCCCAAAATTTCTGAAAAATATCATTTAAGGTGTGTTATCCAATAGGCAAGAATTAGGTCATAAGAAAGTAAGAGACATTCTATTTGGAAGTTAAGTTGAGATGGTATTTCTATGCATGTATTCCCCGGAAGCTTTAAATTGACATTCACTTTCAGACCAGTTCTGCATTTTGTTAAGCTATGCATGTGGAAGATAAATCTGCGGAAACTATCAGATGCCTGCAGATCACCTCAAATCCTAAAATCCAGATTGTGTAATATGACGAAGCTGATCCAAATTAAATTATATCCTTTCTCAGGTTGATGTAGGTGATTCATCTACACTCGCTGCTAGAAGGTTTGGGACTCCACAATCTGGTGCTGAGCAAGTGGACATCCATGTCCCAAATGACAAGGTGAGCCTTAACAAAATATCTCGGCTATAAAATTTACTTAAGAGCTCTGATATATTTCCTCATATCATAATATATATGTAGGCTGGGTTGGTCATTGGGGAGGGAGGCGAGACCATTAAGGCTCTAAAAACTAAGTCCGGGGCTGACATTCAGGTTAGTGCTATGACTATATGCAAGGATGTTTTTTATTCACTTCAAAATGAAAACTAATCTCGTTTTTTGCAGTTAATCCCGGAACATCTCGGTGAAGGTGATCTTTCCACAGAAAGAAAAATACAACTTACTGGGAATTGGAATCAAATAGAGATTGCAAGAACAATGGTCCTAGAACTCATCAGTCAGGTGCGTATGATACTTATCTGTATCTATAATCTGTTACATTGCTCTGTATGCTATTTGAAGATTTTAAGGGGAACTATATTTGTTTTTTTAGTCTTATACATGTAGGATCTGCATGAAGTTAAAAACCTTGTTTGCTAGATGCACTTTATGTTTTGAAATGTTGCTTGCACTTTTTATGTTACCATGATTGAGCAAGTATTTGAGTTTTACTAGACTGCTGGCATTAGCTATCCATCTAGATTGTAAGGCATACTAAGTTGTTGATTGTACGTTATCTCCATGACAGTTTTGCATCTGACTGTTGTAACCTTCATTGATATCCCTGGTAGCTATGAACCATATGATGGGTATTATTTCCTTTTTCCATCCATCCACTGGTAGAAAAAGAGGCTTCCGTCCAGCCCCATTAGTCGCGGAACTGTAGGAACCGCGACTAATGAAGTCTTTAGTCCCGGTTCGGCAGACGAACCGCGACCAAAGGCCTGCGCCCAGGGCGCTCGGTGGCCAGCTGGTGCACGTGAGGGGCTTTAGTCGCGGTTGGCCAGGCCAACCGCGACTAAAGGTGCCCAAAGGCCTTTAGTCGCGGTTGGCCAGGCCAACCGCGACTAAAGCTCCTCCCCTATATATACCAGTTCAGCGCACTCACTTAGCCATTTGGTGCCACTTCTCTTCACAAGGGGGTGTAGGTTTGCTTTTGGTTCCTCTTATGCACACAAGGTGTTTGATGAAATGCCCCAAGAGCCACACTTGAGGTTCCTCATTCATTTTTTTCCTCCTCGATCGCGGTTAGCAATTTGAACCTTTCATGCATGTGTGTTGTTCATTGTTTAATTTCTATTGTTTATAGCTAGTTAGTTTAACAAATGCATGATGGTTAATTATATATTTTATATTATAATAATGCAGATGAATCGGCAATGGATGTACGGTAACCGACTCTCCCGCGAGTTCACTACGGGTTTGAAAGATTTCCTCGTAGTGGCTAATGCGAACAAGCAGAAGGGTTTTGTTATCTGTCCATGTGTTGACTGTAAGAATCAGAAGGGTTACTCTTCCTCAAGAGAAGTTCACCTGCACCTGCTTCGGCACGGTTTCATGCCAAGCTATAATTGTTGGACCAAGCATGGAGAAAGAGGGGTTATAATGGAAGAAGATGAAGAAGGGGATGATTTCATCGATGAAAGCTATCTTGCTGATTTCGGTGATACTTTCATGGAGGATGCTGAAGGTGAAGGGGAAGGTGAAGGGGAAGGTGAAGGGGAAGGTGAAGGTGAAGAAGAGGCACGTGATGAGACCGTTGATGATCTTGGTCGGACCATTGCTGATGCACGGAGACGCTGCGAAACTGAAAATGAGAGGGAGAATTTGGATCGCATGTTAGAGGATCACAGAAAGTCGTTGTACCCCGGATGCGATGATGGTCTGAAAAAGCTGGGTTGCACACTGGATTTGCTGAAATGGAAGGCACAGGCAGGTGTAGCTGACTCGGCATTTGAAAACTTGCTGAAAATGTTGAAGAATATGTTTCCAAAGAATAACGAGTTGCCCGCCAGTACGTACGAAGCAAAGAAGGTTGTCTGCCCTCTAGGTTTAGAGGTTCTGAAGATACATGCATGCATCAACGACTGCATCCTCTACCGTGGTGAATACGAGAATTTGAATGAATGCCCCGTATGCACTGCATTGCGTTATAAGATCAGAGGCGATGACCCTGGTGACGATGTTGAGGGCGAGAAACCCAGGAAGAGGGTTCCCGCCAAGGTGATGTGGTATGCTCCTATAATACCACGGTTGAAACGTCTGTTCAGGAACAAAGAGCATGCCAAGTTGTTGCGATGGCACAAAGAGGACCGTGAGTCGGACGGGGAGTTGAGACACACCGCAGATGGAACGCAATGGAGAAAGATCGACAGAGAGTTCAAAGATTTTGCAGCTGACGCAAGGAACATAAGATTTGGTCTAAGTACAGATGGCATGAATCCTTTTGGCGAGCAGAGCTCCAGCCATAGCACCTGGCCCGTGACTCTATGCATCTACAACCTTCCTCCTTGGTTGTGCATGAAGCGGAAGTTCATTATGATGCCAGTGCTCATCCAAGGTCCTAAGCAACCCGGCAACGACATCGATGTGTACCTAAGGCCATTAGTTGATGAACTTTTACAGCTGTGGGGCAGACCTGGTGTCCGTGTGTGGGATGAGCACAAACAAGAGGAATTTGACCTACGAGCGTTGCTTTTCGTAACCATCAACGATTGGCCTGCTCTTAGTAACCTTTCGGGACTGTCAAATAAAGGATACAATGCATGCACACACTGCTTACATGAGACTGAAAGTGTACATTTGCCAAATTGTAAGAAGAACGTGTACCTTGGGCATCGTCGATTTCTTCCGAAAATTCATCCAGTAAGAAACAAAGGCAAGCATTACAACGGTAAGGCAGATCACCGGCCGAAGCCTGCAGACACTGGTGCTGAGGTATTTGATATGGTCAAGGATTTGAAAGTCATCTTTGGAAAGGGTCCTGGCGGACAATCAGTTCCGAAGGGAGCTGACGGGCACGCAGCCATGTGGAAGAAGAAATCTATATTCTGGGAGCTAGAATATTGGAAAGTCCTAGAAGTCCGCTCTGCAATCGACGTGATGCACGTTACGAAGAATATTTGCGTGAACCTCCTAAGCTTCTTGGGCGTGTATGGGAAGACAAATGATACAAAGGAAGCACGGCAGGACCAGCAACGTTTGAAAGACCCTGATGACCGGCATCCGGAATGGTTTCAAGGTCGTGCCAGCTACGCTCTGACAAAAGAAGAGAAGGTCATCTTTTTTGAATGCCTGAGCAGTATGAAGGTCCCGTCTGGATTCTCGTCCAATATAAAGGGAATAATAAACATGGCGGAGAAAAAGTTCCAAAACCTGAAGTCTCACGACTGCCACGTGATTATGACGCAATTGCTTCCGATTGCTTTGAGGGGGCTCCTGCCGGAAAATGTTCGAGTAGCCATTGTGAAGCTATGTGCATTCCTCAATGCAATCTCTCAGAAGGTAATCAATCCAGAAGATCTACCACGGTTACAGAACGATGTGGTCCAATGTCTTGTCAGTTTCGAGTTGGTGTTCCCGCCATCCTTCTTCAATATTATGACGCACCTCCTGGTTCACCTAGTCGAAGAGATTTTCATTCTCGGTCCTGTATTTCTACACAATATGTTCCCCTTCGAGAGGTTCATGGGAGTATTAAAGAAATATGTTCGTAACCGTGCTAGGCCAGAAGGAAGCATCGCCAAGGGCTATGGAAATGAGGAGGTAATTGAGTTTTGTGTTGACTTTGTTCCTGACCTTAAGCCGATTGGCCTTCCTCGATCGCGGCACGAGGGGAGACTAAGTGGAAAAGGCACGATCGGAAGGAAATCAACGATATGTATGGACGGCCATTCTCTGACTGAAGCACACCACACTGTACTGACCAATTCCAGCTTGGTGGCTCCGTACTTTGAGAAACACAAGAATATTTTACGCTCGGACAACCCGGGGAAGCCTGAATCCTGGATTAGGAAGGCCCACATGGAGACTTTCGGCAGTTGGTTGAGAAAACATTTAATGAATGACAATGATGTTGTAGATCAGCTGTACATGTTGGCCAAGACACCATCTTCGACTATAACGACTTTCCAAGGGTACGAGATAAATGGGAATACATTTTACACGATCGCCCAAGATAAAAAGAGCACCAACCAAAACAGTGGTGTCCGCTTTGATGCAGCAACCGAGAATGGGCAAAAGGTCACATATTATGGTTACATAGAGGAGATATGAGAACTTGACTATGGACCCTCCTTTAAGGTCCCTTTGTTCCGGTGCAAATGGTTCAAGCTAACAGGAGGTGGGGTAAAGGTGGACCAGCAATACGGAATGACAATGGTGGATTTCAACAATCTTGGTTACCTTGACGAACCATTCGTCCTAGCGAAAGATGTCGCTCAGGTTTTCTATGTGAAGGACATGAGTAGCAAACCGAGGAAACGGAAAGATAAGAAAACGATCAGTACATCATGCGATGATCCAAAGCGCCACATTGTTCTTTCAGGGAAAAGAAACATCGTGGGAGTGGAGGACAAGACAGACATGTCAGAAGATTATAATATGTTTGCTGAAATTCCGCCCTTCAAAGTGAACACCGACCCAAGCATTAAGTTAAATGATGAGGATGCTCCATGGATACGGCACAATCGTAAGCAAGCAGGGACACAAGGGAAGAATTGATGTGTAATAATTTATTGTACCAAACTTTGTATTTGGTCGATGAACAGAATGATGTATCAAACCTTTTGTCAAACCTTCAAGGGATTTTAAAATGAATTAGTTTTATTTTACTGATTTTTTTGATATATAATTGTATTTTTAAGATTTTAAAAAAGTCAGAAGATTTTAAAAAAGGAAAAAGGAAGAAAGGAAGAGAAAAAGAAGAAAAACAAGAAAAAGAAAGAAACAAACACAAGAAATAAAATGAATTAGTTTTATTTTCTGATTTTTTTGATATATAATTGTATTTTTAAGATTTTAAAATGAATTAGAAACAAAATAATATAAACTTTAATAAAATAAAATAATTATCATAAAGTAAAATAAATAAGTAATTATCATAAAGTAAAAATAAATAAGTAATTAGAAACAAAATAAAATAAAATAAATAAGTTTTTTGTTGTAAGTAGAAATAAAACAAAATAAATAAAGCAAAAATGAAAACAAAAAACAGGCAAAAATAAAAAATATGCCACCTACTGGGCCACCACGGCCTGAATACGACTAGAAACCCATTAATGGGCCAGGATTCAGGCCCACACAAGGCCCAGTAGGACCACTGGCTCATAATAACAGAATAGGCCCGTAAGCCTGCATTTGAGAGGAGCTCGAAGTGGTGAGCGCAGCCGCGCTTATAAACCACTGTCGGAGCCTCTCGGCTAGCGAGGTGGGACTAAACTTCCCACCGCAACGCGCCAGTTCAGCACAGACCCTTTAGTCGTGGTTGGGGAGATGCACCGCGACTAAAGGTAACCTTTAGTCGCGGTCCGCCTCCCCAACTGCGACTAAAGGTCTTCCTGCGCGGGAAAGGAAGCGGCGGCAAAACCCTTTAGTCGCGGTTGGGGAGGCGGACCGCGACTAAAGGTTACCTTTAGTCGCGGTGCGTCTCCCCAACCGCGACTAAAGGGTTTTCTATATATACTTCACTCTGCAGTTTTGCCACTCCATCTCCTCTCTCTCGACGCACCGCGAAGCGCTGCCGCCCCGACGCCGATCAACGCCGAAGCCCTGCCCCGACGCCGACGCCGGCGCCGAAGCCCTGCGCGCCGCAGCCCCCGTCCCCAGTGAGCGCCGCCGCCCCCGTCCCCAGTGAGCGCCGCTTCCTTGCCTGCGCCTGCGCGCCGCCGCCCTTGCCCGCGCGCGTGCCGCGTCCTTGCCCGCCGCCCGCCGCCCTGCCGCCCGCCGTCCGACGCCCTGCCGCCCGCCGCCCGTCGCCCTGCCGTCCGCCTGCTGGCCGGCGCCGGCCGGCCCTGCTTATTTTACCCGCGCCGGCCGAAAAAGCAAAGGAAAAAGAAGAAGAAGAAAAAGAAAAAGGAAAACACAAAAAAACAAATTAAACAGAAGAAAAAACAAAAGAAAACAAAAAAACAGAAGAAAAACAAAGGAAGAAGAAAGAAAAAGGAAGAAGAAAAAAAACAAGAAAGAAAAAGAAAGAAGAAAAAAGAAAGGAAGAAGAAAAACAAAGGAAGAAGAAAAAAAGAAAGAAGAAAAAGGAAGAAGAAAAAAAGAAAGAAGAAAGAAAGAAGAAAGAAAAATGAAGAAGAAAAAACAAGAAAGAAAAAGGAAGAAAAAAAAATGAAAACCAAATAAAAACCAAATGAAAACCAAAAGAAAGAAGAAAGAAAAAGGAAGAAGAAAACAAGAAGAAGAAAGGAAGAAGAAAGGAAGAAGAAGAAAGAAAGAAAAAAGAAAAAGGAAAGAAGAAGAAAGAAAGAATAGAAAGGAATAAGAAGAAAAGGAAGAAGAAGAAAGAAAGAAGAAAGGAAAGAAGAAAGAAAGAAGAAGAAAGGAAGAAGAAGAAAGAAAGAAGAAGAAAGGAAAAAGGAAGAAGAAAAAAAGTAACTTAAAACTTGATAATTAACAAAAAAACCGTAAAATTTGATAATTAACCAAATGGCGAGGGTTATACATGTGTGTTGTCCTCGCCTCCCTCTCCGTGACGCCGTCGTCTGCCGCCCCGTCTCGCGCTCTACCGCGACACCCTCTCCCACCCCTTCCTCGCCCCCTCCTTTTGCCACCGCCCTTTCGCCACCGCCACCGCCACCGCCCCCCTTCTTCACTTAATTAATTTGTTTTTACTACATGTTTTCAGGACTGACATAATGGCGGACGATAGAGCTGACCCGATTATGGACAACTATGATCCGGACGGTGAAGCACATATGTTCGGCATCATAAACGGCGATATTCAATATGTGCCGACCGGACAAGAAGAAGATGATGTCTCTTCTTATCTGAACCTTGACGGTGAAGATGAAGGGCGCCGTCAGCAAGACGATGCCGAACAAACGTCGATAAACGACGATCTTCAAATGGAAGTAGCAACCACCTCCGGCGCCGAGGTATATATATACATTGAGCCTCTGATGATACAAACTAACTGATTTGAATAAATATGTGTGTACTAACGGGCGCTACTCTCTTTCTTATTTTAGCCCTCGGCCGGATCGTCGAAACAATCGAGTACGTCGTCAAAGCGTGGCGCAACCAAGACGATGAAACAAGGGGAAACATGCACCATCGAGGTTGTCGACAGTGCAACCGGCAGGCCGCTGGAGCCCCGCAAGAACGCCATCAAGTTTGTCAGCCAATGCGGAGCCGTTGTTAGAGACAACGTCTCGATCACCGTCCAGGAGTGGAATGAGCCAAAGAAGGCACGAATTGCTGGTTTCACTTTTGTCGATAAGAGAACAAAAAAAGATTGCTTCAAGAAGCTTATGGAACATTTCGTTCTACCTCCGGAATACAACAAATTCGATGAGGAGGGTAACAAGATTGAGGAAAACAAGGAGAGGAGGAGGCTAGTCAAACAGTTCGCTCTTCATAAGATGGCCGACGCATTCCGGAAATTCAAGCAAAATCTAAACCATGACTTTGTCAAGCAGAACAAGACTCCGGATTTCAAAGGACAATATGAGAAACTGAAACATGATTGGCCAGAATTTGTGAAGCAAAAGAAATCGGAGCAGTTCATTCAAATATCAAAAAAAAAAAGGAAAATGCGGCTAAGAAGGAGTACAATCATATTATGGGGCCAGGAGGGTATCGCCTTTGGCAGCCTAGGTTGGAGAAGATGGAGAACGAGCTGAGGGCGCGAGGAATCCGTCCAGGTACGGAGGGATGGGACCCAAGGGCCAAAAGCTGGTGGTACGGGCATGGGGGAACACTGAACCCGGAGACAGGGGAGTGTGTTTACCAGGGCAAAATAATGAAACCCACCCAAGCCCTTATTGACGCAATGAGGGATGCTCAAGAGGGGAAGATCAAGTTCAACAGAGAGAACGACGCACTGACAAAAGCCCTCGGGAATCCTGAACACGGAGGACGTGTACGAGGCATGGGGCACATTCCGTGGAAAATAGGGTTCCCCCAGAACGATGACCCGTACGGTTACAGAAGCCGTAAGAGAAAGATGGATCGGGAAGCAGATGTTGTGGCGCGGTTGGCATCGGAAATGGATGTGATGAAGAAAACCGTGAGTGTACTAGTAGCCGAAAGAGATGCAGCTTGGGCGCAGCATGAAGATCATCCAGCGGATCTCGATAGCCAGCAGCGGAGAAGCAGCGTGGCTTCCACGGAGGCCCCACCGGCTGGTGCAGATGCACCGACGATCGAAATTACTGCACCGGAGCCTCTGGTGGTCGAAATTACTGCACCGGAGCCTCCTCGCTACCCCGTGGACGATATAAAGGAGAGGAAAGAATGTCATCTGTATTATCCTATCGGGAACATGTCCATGAAGGTAGCCATCGGCAGTGCTTTACCATGTTTACCTGGAGCACTCCACCACAACAACCCCATTCAAGATGGCTATGCTCGTGTCACGGTGGAGGACATAGTCCAAGGGTTTGAGGACCTGGAGATTGACATTGCTACACCTGAAGGGGAGAAAAGACTTGGAGATGTCAAGCGCCATTTCATTCTATGGCAAAAGAAGTTTATCAAGTTTCCAGGCGAGGCGCCAAGGACAACAAGTCCACCCCCCTACGGTGGTGGTGGTGGCGGTGGCGGCGGTGGTGGTGGTGGTGGTGGTGGCGGTTCACCTACACCTCCGTCACGTCAGCCGACGCCTCCCAGTCCACAACGTCCGGCGGGTGATCAGACGCCGCCCCCCAGTCCTCGTCCGGCGGGTGATCAGACGCCGCCCCCCAATCCACCTCCGGCAAAGAAGCAGAAGCAGTCCTGGATTATTAACCCGGACCCTTATGTACCTAAGACCACAAAGGTACCGGAGCCATCACTGAAGCCTCTCCCCACAAGGCCTTGGGAACGTAGTGCCGAGGAAACTGCCGCGGCCGCGGCTGCTGATCTTGAGAAATGGAAGGCGGACTGCAAGAAGAAAAGAGAGCCCGAGCCCAAGCCAGTATTTTCTGATGAGCAAAAGAAGTGGGCTAAGTCATTTTTGAGCACACCGTCCCAAGCCGCGAAGAATCTGCCTGAGGACTATGCACGTGAACTTCGTAGGCAGGCACTCATGTTGAAGGAGAAGAAAGGGCGGGCGGATGACCCCGATCCGGAACAAAGTAAACGAGTTGCCCAGCTCGGGGAACAAAGTAAACAATCGATTGCCCCGCTTATAGTGAAAGCCGCCGGTCCGGATGACCCCGATATCATAGCAGCTGCGGCAGCACTTGGATTGACTGTAACGAGTGCCAGAGAACAAGCGGCCAACTTAGGTATTACTCTTCGTGAACTGTTAGGCCTTGATGAGGCGCCAGTGAAGGAGGTAGTAATTACATATGTGAAGAATGGGCCTCTCGTCGAGCCTGCGCAGGAACAGGATCTACCTCCACAAATGAAAGGTCTGCTGAAATGGTACAAGGGTTACATAAAAAATAAAAACGCCAACGAATATATTTATGCGGAAGTTAGATATGAGCATCACTTCAAACATTACTATGTACAAATTCATCTGAGTGAATTGTTCCAGCTTTTCAATCTGCGCGAGCTCGACAAATCTATCATCAGTTGCTACGTTCTGTAAGTGATTTATTTCTACCCCATCTCGTTCATATTGCCTGCACTATATATATGTCCTAACTATATTGTTGTGTCCGCTATTATACATGCAGAATGAAGATTAAGGAATGCAGAGTAAGGAACATCCATGATGTTGGGTTCATTGACCCACACATCGTTAATGGGTATGTGTTGCGGCATCACCCCGACGACATGGAGGCAGACCTGTGGCAGTTTCTTACAAAGCAGGAACTCAAAAGTGATATTCTATTTCCTTACCATTTTGGGTGAGTGTTTCTGTCTTGAGCACATTCTCTTTTGTTTACTCCATGCATGGTATGTGGCCGGCTAATCGATGAGTTATGCATGACGTACTGTGCATGTATCGTGTCCGCAGGTTCCACTGGATTCTGCTAGTAATTAAAGTTGACACCTCAGAATGTCTCGTCCACGACTCTCTGAATATGGATCCAAAGCTTTGGGGCGACCTGAGAAAAATGCTGCAGAAGTAATTATTTTCATTCATTTGCGCTCTATATCGATCGGCCTATTTCGTTCATTTCCTAATATCAAGTAACTAATAACTCTCTTGTTCATTTAATTTTCTTTGCCTCGTAGGGTTTGGAGACGGTTCGTAGATACAAAGGTCGGTGAATTCAAAAAAGAGCTAGAATTCAAAAAGTCAAAGGCTAAGAATGCTGGGGATATTCAGCCAGCGGGGACCAATCTATGTGGATACTATGTCTGTGAGATGATCCGGAGATACACCTCTGAGCGGATTCCGAGTGATACCAATGCTCAGAGGAATAACCTCCGGATGATGCTTAGTCCAGAAGCTCGCTTCCGACCACTTCAAGAGGAACTAGCTGGATGGTTCAGGAGGGAAGTCCTCCATCCTAAAGGAGAACACCATTACGAGGACGTAGAACTTTATATGCCTTAAATTATGTATGGAAACTTGTTCAAAATTGTATATGGTCATCCGATGATATTTAATATATACTGTATATTCCTCTTGAATTCTTTTTGGTTCTAATTTCAAATTTGTTTGAAATTGTACATTCATATGCATGTATGTAGTAGCGTAGAATATGTGAAACTCCTTCAAAATTAAAATAAAGCATAAAAGAAATAAAACAATACAAATTAAACAGAAAACAGGTTTAGGGGGGGGGCCGGTTTAGGGGGGGGGGCTAAAACCCTAAACCTGCGGCGGTCTTTAGTCGCGGTTGGCCAGAAGAACCGCGACTAAAAGTCCTCCGCCCCGACGGCCACCTGGCGCCCACGTGGACGGGCCTTTAGTCGCGGTTCTTAAGCAACCGCGACTAAAGGGTGGAGCCTTTAGTCCCGCCTGTTTGGTCGCGGTTGCGCAACCGCGACTAATGGCAGTTGCGAACCGCGAACAAAGGCCCTTTTTCCACCAGTGATCGGTGCAGAAAGTTGTATGCTCTTCAACTATGTGATCACAATGTCAAGGCCTTATCGTTTTTGGTTCTTCATAACCCCTGGGATCTTAGAAATATAAATTCAAAAACTAAATTGCTTTATTTTAAGAGTTCTTTTTTGGCTAGATGATGGTTCACAGTGCTGATACAGCTCTATAATATGTTTGGGGTAATTCATTATTCTCCATCACCACTGTTGTACAGAAGAGGGGTAGTCGAGCTTTGTTCTTCAGCAGTGGTAAGACCTAAGCCACTTACGTCTGTCATATATGCCTTGTGACATTAGTGTGGCATATCACTTTGATAATCATTTTCCCCCGACAATTTGCATCCTTATGTTTGCAGAGTTCTGTGTCATGTTTGGAAGTAAGGAGTACATGATATTCTACGTGTCTCCATTATGCAACAGATAAAGTGAATCTAAGCCAGCCTTCTTTTCTCCTGTGTAAACTTCTTGCCAATTCTTGCCTTTTGGAGTATTCACCATGGAAACTTTACATGCCCATCTATTGGGTTTCCTATATTGGCTTATTATATATTTATTCTTTTTTAGAGGAATGATATATATTCTGTCAGCTTAATAACACTTCTTGTTTTATTGTGGTTATATTGTGCCTGTAGAGGTTTTACTACATCTCTTGAGTTTGTCATGCATGATAACTTGTTGTGTTCATCTTGTAAATGTTTGTTCATTTTTAATCTTTGCAAGTTATCGCAGTAGATTCATGTAGTCAGTCTATAGTCGCGAGTCCTGCCCATTCAAGTATATCCTTGTAGTTACAGCAGACTAGTTTGGTGTATTTCAGTTCTCTTGCTTATGTTTAAAATCTGTTTTCTCTATCTGATAGTCTTGTGGTTTTGTGTGTTCAGTTACCAAGATCCAGTTCACAGATGGGTCGGCATAAGCCTGGTAGAGCGCCTCAATGGGGTTCTAACAATGGTCATGACTACTCGGGAGGTATGTACTATCAGAACCCATAGTACCATCTTGATGGTGTATATTCCGAGCAGACTGCATCTAGAGGTGGCATGGATAGTGGCTGGAACCAAATGTTAGGCGGCGGTACAGGTCAGGCACCTTATCAGGGTGGTTGTTATGACTATTATGCCTCCTACAACCCATACTCCGCTAGAGGTCCTCCCAGTGGAGTTCAAGCTCCAATGTACGACTCAGCTAGAGGTCCTGGTGGTGCTCAAGCTCCAATACACTACCGCAACTGGAGCCCGCAAGTACCTGTTGGTTTTGCTAGCGGTTACCAACACTCAGCCCCGGGCCAACTTACATATGCGCAAGGGTATGATAATGGGCAGTGCCACGGGCAGCAGTCAATGAATTTTCAGCCAGCATACCAGTCTTACCCTCGACAGCAAGATCCCTATGGAAAGACTGCTTTTGGGGGAGCTCAGCAAGGCTACGGTATTCCTGTGCCAGGCACCAACTACCAAGGACCAACTCCAGCCCAGCAGCCATATGCATTACAGAGCACAACCGTGCCACCTCAAGCAGGGCTTGGTTATGGTCAGCCCTATGGAGCAACTGCTGGTGCTACTCATGGGTACGTGCAGTCTTCAAGTGGTTATCAGCAGCCAGCAAGCCAGGCCACTTCGGTCTACCCCCAGCAAGTAACGCAGCCGGACGTCTATGGGCAGTATCCATCGACTCAGCCAGGTTACATTGATCAGGCGTTTGCTAACAATGCAAACTATCAGCAGCAGCAGCCAGCCAGTCATGTTGCATCGGCTTACCCGCAGCAAGGAATGCAGCCCGGTGTCTATTGGCAGTATCCATCGACTCAGCCTGCATATACTGATCATGTGGTTGCTAACAATGCAAACTATCAGCAGCCAGCGAGTCATGTCGCTTTGGCCTACCCACAGCAAGGAATGCTGCCTGCCGTCCATGGGCAGTATCCATCGAATCAGCCAGCGGATACCAATCACACAGCTGCTAACAATGCAAACTATCAGCGGCCAGCGAGCCATGGCGATCCGGGCTACCCGCAGCTAGGAATGCAGCCTGCTGTACACGGGCAGTATCCATCGACTCGGCCAGCGTACACAGGTCAGACGGTTGCTAACAATGCAAACTATTAGCAGCTCGCAAGCCATGCCGCTGCGGCCTAGCCACAGCAAGGGTTGCAGCCCGGAGTTTATGGGCAGCATCCGTTGTACACTGGTCAGGCGGTCGCTGACAATCCAAGGAATGCAGCCCGGTCCGTCGACCCAGCCGGGGTACACTGATCTAGACGGATGCAACGGGGGCTCAACTGAAGCTACTGCAAATGTCAACAAGCCTGCGGCAGGACATGATTCAGTTCCAGAAGGCACAGGGAGGAAATGTACAGCCTCATGAAACTGGCGATGAGCAGCCTGATGTAGGGCATCTCCCACCTCGCAGGCCAGTTGAGTTAGCTAGATAAGACTCTGATTAGCTCTACAGGGTTTTTGGCACAGGAGGAAATGTTTTTCTGACGGAGAAACAAGTTGGGTCATCTGAATTTTGGTCGCGGGAGTATCTACTGGATGATCTGTTTAGCATCAGTATTGTAACGTTTTTGTCGTTTGGATCACTCCCATCTCCCGTGATTTAGTTCGTACGTACTGTTCATGTATGGGTGCGCTTGTGATTGATTGACGCTAGGTTGTGTGTTTTTGCTTCCTCGATGGTAAGCAGCTCTGCAGATTAGAGATAATAAAAGCATTTCATAATAGAACAATTTTTTTTTTCAAACCAACCATGCAAGAGGACTGCATGTTATGCATACAGCATTAGATAATGAAAAGCATTTCAAGATCCAATTTATATATCCAAACCGACGCTCAAGGAAGGACACGTCCGCGCGGACCATTCGTTCACCGGAGAACGGCGCCGCCTTGCTTGCGCAACTCGACGTTCAGCACTGGGTCGTCCTCACCGCGAGATGCCGGCATGGATCAAAGCAGTGGCAACTGGACGGTCCCAGAGCGGGTAGGCAGGTGTCGTCAACGTCGAGGCCATTGTCGATGAAGAAGTGATACCACCCGTAGCGTTGCCCCGC
Source organism: Aegilops umbellulata (assembly GCA_032464435.1). Classification (NCBI taxonomy): domain Eukaryota; kingdom Viridiplantae; phylum Streptophyta; class Magnoliopsida; order Poales; family Poaceae; genus Aegilops; species Aegilops umbellulata. Next base: position 475,221,504 of record CP136056.1, on the reverse strand, counting down.
CGGTTCACGGGCCGCTGCTCCCCGCACATCTGCAACAATAACACAACCTTGAGCACCGCAGGATGTGCTGTAGTTGGTCGCCTGTCGAAAGCTAAATAATGGGTCGAATAGCCAGACGCCCAGACCAAATCAGGTCTCGTCACCATTTTGTTGCAACGCCCAGCGATCGTGAGCAGCAAACATATCCGATGTAAACAAACCTACTCCATCTCCAATACTACACCTTTAACCCCAGAAAACTGTCTTACACCGTACAGATCAGAACATGCATCGTTCAACCGCTAGCACTACCCGCATTACAGACTGACAGTCTATGTTGCCTGAAACAACGAACAGACCTCTAAGCTCAATCGGAGGAAACACTCATAATATATGGAGGGCTACAACGGTTTCATGGAAACATTTCCCGCTGCAGAGTTTCGACGATCACCGTGGACACAGCAAAATTCCTTGCATATAGACTGCAGGGTGGACAATTGAAGCACGGCAGAAGTCACGGTGACATAACAGAATGAAATTGGAACTAGGTTGCACGGGTCGGACTGTTTGGGACGACAAAATCCGTCTTCTCGGACAGCACATCCATGTCGTCCACGTTAACCGGGTTGTCATCCTCGTCGCTGAGTGCTCTGTTCATCAGCTCCTCCCAGAAATCATCATGCAACACCCCCTGGGCTCTGTTCTGCTGCGCTTCACAGGTACCGAGACCAAAATCCTGTGGCTTTACACCGTTAGTGTCGACCCCTGAGTTGTTGAGATCAGATGGAATCACATCAACAAGGAGTTCCGCCGCACCTTCCAGGTCAGGTGGGATCCCATCAGCAAGGAGTGCCACCGGACTTTCCAGCTCAGGTGAGACGCCGTCAGCAAGGAGTTCCGCCGACACCTCTCCAAGAAGTTCCAGTGACTCATGGGGATCAGACAGAACAGGTGAGTCTTGCTCCAGGCTGCCACAAGCACGCATGTCATCAGCTTCAGGACCCTGACCGATGCTACGCCTCCTTTTCTTTGACATAGCGTCATGGAGCTCCTTCCTCACCCCATTCAGGGAAATCAGTTGCTTCAATAATTCAGGGCTCCAGAAGACACGTGCCAGGAATGCTGTCATTTGCTGCTGCTTCCACTCGGTTCCATGTAGCCTCTCCTCCATGCCTTTCAGGTGCGCCTTCGTGCTCTGCTGTTCCTGCCTTAGCTTCACCACTTCTGCCATCAATAGATGCTTGTCCCTTTTCAGCCGGTCGGTATCTGTATGATTTCCAAAGTGTCCCACCTCAAGGTATGATCCAAGAGATTGCTGATTTGAAGCAGTATTAGCAGGAGGTCTTCGACGTCTGATGTTCTTCAGAAGGTGCCTCTGTCCACGTAGAAAACCCTCATTGGCAAACTCCCATCGATCAGGATCCACCTTTCTGAAACCCTGGCAAGCGAACAGACAACATACCAGCGAAAAGTTACTTCCAGGAGACTTCTAATGCAAGCGTGTAGCAACATGTTAATTCTTTCTCAACATCGAAAAAACAACACGCTATATTTACATTTTACTTCTTTCTAGACCGTAAGCCACAAGCGCAACAGTACCAAGAGATGGAACCGCAACAGGGTATCTTCTGGTTACCTCTTTAGAACATGTTTAACTGCATAATTTCAGTTGTTTCTTCGCTAAATTCCTTCAAAACTCTTCTTTAATCTTCATCTTTTTTTTCTTTCAAAGGAGAAAAAAAAATGAAAATATAGTCAAAAGGAAAGAAATATCAACTCTTATAGAAAAATAAAAGATGTTGAACTAATTTTAGAATACAACCTTTATTCGGTGAAAAGGTCCCAAAAATGAGAGGGGGAATGCACATTAACCACTAAACGGGGACAGCGGGTAACAACAGTACCGCACAGTGCAACGGCTATACGAAATATGAAGTGGGGGCACATACTGCAGCTTTCATTAGAGGCAGGGAAGGACAAATGAGGTGGTGCAAGGTGCAATATTTTGGCCCTATCATTGTTCAAACTGATTGTTGCAAAAGTGGTCCAATGTGCAGTAAGCATCAGTTTACCTAACGTCAAGTGAATTTCTCATAAATATAACACTAGCAGGGTAAAGAAAAATGAATGTGAACACATGGCTTTAACATTTTGCTCACCAGAATGTTGACTTCCTTTTTATGCCAACATGAGCAAAAAAGAACTTAGGAAAGTAATTCACTAGAAATTGTTAAAATACAGCTTTACTATCTCAGCGAAGCTCCATTCAATTAAAGTGTGTCAATATGCTGCTTTATTAACTTAAGTTTTTCTGCTTGGGATTCCCAATGCTTTTCTGCAGAATAATATGTAATAGGACATTATACCATTCCTATTCACCTCTGGAAGTTAGCTCTGCTTGTTTTAGTGTAATACAAAGATGTTCTTAAGTAGTACAAATCACCCTAGTCATAAAGGAGAACTGATATCCGCACTATCCACCAGACTAGTTAATACTCCATCCATATATCACAAATAAGTGACACTAGACACTGACATGGTCTTCAAATATGTAACTTCAACCACTGAGTTATAATACAATATATGTGCAAGCCTTACAAAATATCATATTCCAGAAATACCTTTCGAGACAACTATATAATATATGAATTTGAAATTTGCAAATGGAATAATTAGAATCTATTCATCAAAGTTTTAAAAGTTTGACAGAAGGTGTGTCTAAAATGTTACTAATTTGTGATATGGAGCGAGTGACATACAACAACCTTGAACCTCCATCTTTTTTTATGTACTTTGCCAAATTGGCAGAAAAAGGGAAGGAGACTGCAAACATAACCGCTGCATTGTGAAAGTAGGTAACAGCACAGTGCAACAGCCATATAAATTATGAAGATAAGCATTTCACAGTGACATATGACCTGAGATGGCACCATGGACATGCTCACAAAGAAGTCCAAATGTGGTAGTCCACGAATATATTCAAACTGCTGTTAATTTGGCAAGAGGAAGCTCTAATACGAAGGCATGAAGTACACAACTGTACAACACATGCAAGACAATGTTGCAGTTGATTATGTCACGAAAAATTATCTTTGGAAAAATACACACTAGCAGGGTAAGGATAAATGCATGTGAAACAGGCAGAACAACCCTTTTTCTCAACAAGTTCTTTCGTCTTAATGATGACATAAGATATATAGTACTCCCTCTGTTCCTAAATATAAGACGTAATTGAACTGCCAAAACGTCTTGTATTTAGGAACAGGGGGAGTACGTTGGAGCAGTAGTCCACAAGAACAGGTAAAGTGCAAAGTTTTACCCAGCACATCCCAGCAAACAAGTAAAAGTTTTGTGAATGTGTTGCCTTCTTATTAACTGAAGTTTACTAGCGAGGGATTCCTGTGCACTTTTCTACATAAATATTATGTAACTGGCCTGGTACATAAATTCCTATGCACTTCTAGGATTTTATTTGTTTGTTTTGAAGTCATTATGCACTTCTAGGATTCAGGTCTACTTGTTTAGTGTAATACCACCGATTTTCTTAAGTACAAGATGTCCTGCTCATAGTAAACAAGAGATGACATCCCCACTGTTGAACCAGAATAGTCAATAGTATTCTGCAGTTGTAACTGGCTCTCTTTTTCTGTACTTCCCTTCACCAAATTTGGCAACACAATCTCAATGGCTAAATCACATCAATTTCACAGGTAACAATCACAGCATTGCATTTGGGAGCATCAAGAACATGCAAAAGGGGCAACATTCACTCGCATCGAGGCATAACAAATCAGTTGCATTGCAAATTTGCAAGAGGGGTCAAGGGAATCGGGCTTGGTAGCTTACATAGGTGTTGAGCTGCTTGACAAAGCTGGAGAAGTTGCTGTGCTTGAAGTGCCGCGGCAGCAGCACCGTGGAGAAGTGGTGCAGATCCCACACGACGAGGCTGTTATTGCCAGCGCTCCACGACACGACGTCGTCGGTGCTCCGGTCATCGACCATGTCGTACGTCTTTGTCAGGAACAGCGACGGCTTTTTGGCATCGCGCAGCCCCTCCAGCGGCCTCGATGCCGCCGTGCCCCCCGGCGAATCGCCTGTCCCATCGCCATCCTCCTCCTCCACCTTGACCAGACTCGGCATTGGGTCCATACACCCAAACCCCAAGAACCCTCCCAACCAAGCAACCCCGCCAAAACCCTCCTCGCCGTGCCTCTGTTCGCCGGCCCTAATGGGGAAGATTGCGGTGGAGCGCCTGCCGTGACGGGATCGATCTCTCCTCTCGGCGGCTGGAGCGGCGGCGAGGGAGCGAGGAGCGGCGGGGAGCGGGGAGGAGAGAGTCAGCCATTTGGGGAATGGAAGGTTCTGGAAGGCGTTTGGAGGAGGATGAACGGCGGGGCGGGCCCGTGTCGGGAACTGGGCCTCATATGGGCCGGCGCGACAAGTGCCAGCGTGGCTGCTGGCTGCACCTTGTGAAGATTGAGAGGGTCTCTAAGGCCTTGTACAATGAAAGCTGCTTAGAGAGATGCTTAGAAAAATAAATCGAATTTTTCTAAAGCACCGGTGCCTATTTCTACAGGAGAGACCTTTACAAATAAGCACCGGTGCTTAAGGAAAGCCTGGTTTATTTCTCTAAGTACCTCCCCTAAGCACCTCCCATTGTACAAGGCCTAAGGGCATGTACAATGGAGGCAGCACCACAACCCATCCACCTAGATAGAAAGAAACAGGGCATCTGTTTAGTTTATTTTCCCCCAACGCATGCAGCTCCAGCAATCAGTAGTATGGGTCCCACGGTGGTCATCTTCCTCCTCCCAACCACGCATCCAGCGCCATCTCTCCTCTTCTTTTCTTCTCTCTCCTCTCTTTTTCTTCTCTTTCTCATGGAGCAGCGACTTCTTCTGCAGGCGACTATGACACACTGTGAGGCTACTGCACTTGTTCCACGCTGGCATCCGAACCTAGTTGGCAGCGGGGCATCAGGTTTGAGGCATACCGTTGGCCATGCCCTAAAAAAACCTAAAATTCTAAAAAGTGCAGCTGCACTTTTTGGAGCTGCTGGGGGCACGCCCTTCTGCGCCGTCCGATGACGATCGCATCGTCCAGGTGCTGCGCGGTCGGGCTCGAGACAGTTTGCGACGCGCTTCGGGTGTCGCGCGATCGGGGTGGGTACCGTTGGTGCGCGCACCAATTTCAGACAAAGCGACTAACTGAGGCCCCCCATTTCTCTTCTCCGTCGCTCCACCCCACCGCTCCCAATTCGAAACTGTAGTTCGTTCTCTCCTCATTTCCTCTAACAGTTCCTTCTCCGCCATCTCAAATCTTCGCGGTTCGTGCTAGTCCCCCAAATTCGGCAAGGAGTCGTCGTGTTCGTCGAATCCTCAAGCGATTCCACTGAGTGTACAGTGATTCCGCTCGTTGAGCTGGGGAGATTTTGAGAAGAGTAGTAGTGGAGGAGACAAGGGTGTGCGGCAACCAACAGGTTGCAGCAGGAGAGAGACCAGGGTATCGCTTCTCCGTGCACCGCATCCACGGAGGGAAGCACTTACCAGGCTCGGGGGCGGGCAGCGGGGGTGGGATAGGCTGGCGTGTTATTTCGAACTAATCTTTATTTTCTAATTTGAAATTGGATGGAATTGACAGCACAGTTATCATCTTTGTTTATACACGTGCAAAACATGTCATCTCTCTGCTTGTTTCAGGGTGATATGCCTGATGGTATGCACAAGTCTGCTGAAGACTGTGAGAAAAACCCAACATATATTGCAGCAAAGAAGGCAAAACATCTTGAAGATAGTGAGACAACCTCAAAGTCTTGTCTTGATGCAGTGTTCAAGTTACTTGAGACTAGAAGTCAGACAAGCTCACATAATTCGCTGTCTGAATCAGTTCGACTTCTTCAGTCCCAAGTTCTAGCAGAAGGCATTCTACAACTCAACTTCGACTTGAAGTCCTATCTCTAAGAAAGATTGCGGAGAACACCAATGAGAACCTCATTGCTAAACAGCTACACCTGGAAGCTATGACTGACATGCTAGGCCGGTCTCACAGCCTTGCTCGGCAGTTCTCGCGCAAGGCTAACCTTTCTTGAACTGTCTTGGAAGTGGTCTTGGTTCAGTATTATTTTGTTATGCTGCAATGGTGCCCAGTTTTTGTAATATGCTTCTTCGTTGCGCTTTATGATCACTGGTGGCGAACTTTGATGCCCAGTGAATGTAATATACCATTAATCCTTTATTGTATAGTGTAGGTTTATTCTAAGTTACTATGCCGTAATTTCTTTATTGTATAGAGTAGCTTTGTTCTTAACTCCTACTAGTTACTGCCATCATTCGCTATCTGAAAAAATGGAGAAATCTGATGTAGTCGACCGGGCCGAAACATTCGCCTCTACCGGGCCTGCTTTTTAGTGGGCCACAATTGGGCTGGCCTGCAACTTTCTTGGGCCTGAAAGGCCATTGGGGCCTTCACACTTTGCGCCAGGCCCACAACTTACACGGGCCTATATTCGGCCCAAAGTTTAGTTGGGCCTTTAGTGGACCCAACACTTAGTTGGGCCCATGTAGTTTTGGGCCATTAAGAGGCTGAATATTCTGCTGGCCTGTTACGGCCCAGAAGAAACCATGGGCCTTTAGCAGGCCGAAATGCATGTTGGGCCTCAATTTTCACTAGTCCTCGACGGGCCTTAAGCAGGCTAAAATGTAGACTTGGCCTTTTTTGGCCCAGTTATATGACGTGCCATACCAGGCTGAAACATATCTCGGGCCTTAGTTGGCCCGCTGATATCATGGGCCTTTAAGAGGACGAAACCTTAGTAGAGGCATCAACGTGCCGAATTATTCGACGGACATTTAACAGGCCCAAAGTCACGTTGGGCTGAACTGTTGCCACCTTTATCACGGGTCGTTAGAGGGCCGGATGTCGCGTCGGACCATATATGGCCCATGGGCAGCACGGGTCATTCCCAGGCCGAAAGACACACCGGGCTGAAATGGGCCCATGTCTACATCGGGCATCTTACAAGTCGAAATGTCACTGGGCCGTAATTGGGCCCAAATATTCGGCGGACAATTAACGGGCCAGATCTGGCTTTGGGCCATAAATGGGCCATGTTTAAATAGGCCATTATTGGGCTGGCCCACTAGTACGTGAGTAAATACTGCGGGCCTTTGACTGGGTCGGCCTTTTTAACCTATATGGGCCTCTGTTGGGCCCTGCCACGTGTCGACGTATCATAGGCATGTCTCCTCCATTGGACGGACGACATCTGGCCCACCGAGGAGCCGACACGTGTTTCCTCCAGCCAATGATGATTTTACACGTGGAAAATCCCAATTGGTCCCGGTTGTTAACGGGTTATCGGAACCAAACCGAAACCCGATAGCTTAACGGTGACCCGTTATGGTAGATGCCATGTTTCGGTCACCCTTAACGAAAGCACTTCCATGACGCGCCATTTATCGTCATGGAAGTGAACACTTCCGTGATGATAATTTTGGTATTGTCATGGAACACTTCTATGACAGCACAGGTATGACTATCTTGATTATGTCATAAAATCGTCATGTATGTACATTGAAAGTGCGTTACTAGAGGGGGGGTGAATAGGCGATTTTTATGAATTCTTCACTGAGGAATTTCAGGGTGAGGAAATTACTAAGCGAAGAACTATTTATAGCGGAATAAGTACTCAGATGTAAACATAACAGAACATAGGCATGGTCATCATGATGAAATGAAGACAAGCACATAGTACAGAAAGCGTAAACACAGGATAAAACAGGATGAAGACAAATAGACTGAAGAAATTGAACTGAGGAAATTGAGAAAGTTTTCAGTCAAAGTCTTCAAACAGATATGAACAAGCACACAGCAACTGTAATGAGGAAATGAAAGAGTTGAGGAAATAGAACCAGTAAGCTTGGTGAAGACAATGATTTGGTAGACCAGTTCCAACTGCTGTGACAATTGTACGTCTGGTTGGAGCGGCTAGGTATTTAAACCTGAGGACACACAGTCCTCACCGTATTCTCCTTGAGCTAAGGTCACACGGACCTCGCCCAATCACTCGTGGTAAGTCTTCAGGTGACTTCCAAACCTTCACAAACTTGGTCACTCGGCGATCCACAGTTTCCTATTGGATGCTCTAGACCATGACGCCTAACCATCTGGAAGAAGCACAGTCTTCAAAGGTAACAAGCGTCGGATCTACGCAAGATCAATCTCTTCAGTGATGCTCAATCACTTTGGGTTTGTAGGTGTTTGGGTTTGGGTTTTCCTCACTCGATGATTTTCGCTCAAAGTCCTCGGAGGATGGGATGATCTCAAATGACAAGTGTCAGTTTCTCTCGGAGCAGCCAACCAGCTAGTGGTTGTAGGGGGCAGCTATTTATAGCCTAGGGAGTAGCCCGACATGATAAGACATAAATGCCCTTCAATGATATGACCGTTAGGTGGGTAGATATTTTGGGACAGCTGGCGCGTAGCACAGCAACGGTCGGAAATTTGAGTATTAAATTCCTCAGGGCTATCATGTTCCTCACTGTGTAGGCAATCCGCATTGGCGAATTCCTAACTCTTCAGTTAGAATAAATTCCTCAGCGACTAGAAGAACTTCGTCTCTGTCATTGAAAAATATGACTGAACTGTACGAGATTTCCAATGTCTTCACTCGAAAGGATTGGTAGGTGTAGGATTTTGAGTTGAGCATCACATGGAAATTTTTCCTTAGTATTTCCTCGACCCGCTTTAATAGTATGGTGTTTCCTATGACTCAAGAAAGAGAAAATGAAACTACGAAAACAAAAGTCTTCACGCTTCATGTTCCTCGAATGAATACCAAGTCTTCAGAGTCACACCAATTTCTTCACTTTCAAAGTCTTCAGAAAGTCTTCAGAAATCCAAAGTCTTCAGTCGAAGAACTTCATTTTTAGGGGTTGACTTTCTTTGTAAGTATCAAACTCCTCATAGACTTATAGACCTGTGTACACTCACAAACGCATTAGTCCCTTAACCTCTGAGTCTTCAATACACCAAAATCACTAAGGGGCACTAGATGCACTTACAATCTCCCCTTTTTGGTGATTGATGACAATATAGGTTAGGTTTTCAACGGGGATAAACATATGAAGTGTAAATACAGATATTGAGGAATTTGATTACAAGATATAGAAGAACCCCCCCCCCCCTGAAGATGTGCATAGTGAGGATTTTGCTTTTGAAGCAATGCACACCTGAAGAGTAGAATCATGGAGATCTCCCCCTATATCTTGTAATTCATACACGCATTTGACATATAATATGAAGAATTTGAAATGCATGATGAAATATGGTGACTGATGTAATTCAGCATGCGTGCATTAATATTAATGAGGAATAAGCATGCAGAAAAACACAGCAAAATTATCAGGCCACCATAGAGTTTAAGTTTACAACTCGATCCAGCAAAGTCATCAAAAGAACGAGAGTTGTAACTTCGCAAAAATGCCCATATAAGATAGAACCGCTTGAAGACTAACTCAAATTTCTCCCCCTTTGTCATCTAATGACCAAAAGGGTTGAAAAATGAGGACTAACGCCCTTGAAGAAAATCATGTTGATGAGGGAGCGCCAGCGTTGTTGGGGTCGGTTGTCATAGTAGGGCCTGCCGCAGTGTCGTCAAAGTCTTCATGCTCGTCGGTTTCATGCGATGAAGAATATGAGCTGGCCACCAAGGAAGAAACCTTGACCTTCTTGTATTTCTTCGGTGGAGGTGCAGACCAGTCAAAGTCCTCCTTGAGACCCATTTGCTTCAGATATTCTTCACCATACAGATGAGATAAGATAGCCCAGGTGCGACCGGAGACTTCATGGAGGTAGTAATGGTTTTTCTTCATTGCATTATGTGTAGCAGTCATGTTGTGAAGAATAGAACCAAACTGACGCTTAACCCATTTATGGTTTCGAACCACCTTCTGGTGAAGACTAAGAAGCAGCTCATAGTCAGTCATCACTCGAGGAGCAGTGGCTTGAGGATTAGGCTTGGATGCATTGGCAGCAGAATCATGAGTGGCAGAGTCATCATTGGTGGAATAAGATGCAGCTTTGCGAAACTGACCATCCAATGGACGAATGCCTTCATCAATGACAGAAGGTGCCTTGCCCTTTTCATTAGCTGAGGAATATGTTCGCTTGAGGACTTCAATTGGGGGCAAGTAGCTGAGGTGATTCTGAAAATCAACCTTGTAGTTGAGTGAAGACCTTGTTCTGAGGAATCTCATAATCCAAGGAGCATAAGGCTTCAACTCAAACGGAGAGAGTGCAACATTGTCCAGAGTCATCATGAAGAAATCATGATAGTTGACAGGAATGCCATGCATGATGTTGAATATCAGATTCTTCATGATGCTAACGACTTCTTCATCAGACGAGTCGTGGCCTTTGATAGGACTCATTGTCTTCATCAGAATGCGATAGACTGTTCTTGGCACATATAGCAATTCCTTCACGAGGAATTTGCTCCTTGGGGCTTGACCGGGCTTCAGAGGCTTCATAAGCACTTGCATGTAATGAGCAGTGAGCTCAGGCTCTTGGTACAGACAACGAGCACCTTCAAGGGGAGGACTGATTGGCAGGGCGTGAAGTAATTAAGAGGCCGGTGCTTTATAATGAGTGTTTTCGGTCATCCAGTACAAAACCCAAGAGTTCACATCGTCAGCATCTCCTGTGATGTGCAACGTTGCGTAAAATTGAAGAATAAGTTCTTCATTCCAATCAACAATGTCAGAGCAAAAGTTGAGGAGGCCTGCGTCATGAAGCACACCGAGGACAGGTGAGAAGCATGGTAGTGATTCCATGTCCACATGAGGAATATGCTCGTGGTCGAAGACTTTATCCTTGTTGAAGAGCAGTGAAGAATAGAAATTGGCCTGGCTGGCAGTCCAGAAGCACTTCCTTCTAAGACGAGCAGAGTCATAAGGATTATAATCAGTGAAGAACACGTGCTCGCCGAAGAAGTCATCATCCTTGAACTTTTGCTTCTTCGAGAAGGGATCCTTTGGCTTGGGCTGAGGAGTATCAGTCAATTGCATCACCACCTCAGGAATCGCAATCTCAGGATCCACAGGCTGAGGAATTTCAGGTTCTTCTTCAGGGACAGCCTGGGTCTTCAATTCTTCATTTACATTTTCATCAGCACTAGTGGCTGGAATTTCTTCATGGTCAGACGGGGTTGCACGTGGTTCTTCAGATCTCATTTGTACTTCAGTAGTGACAGGGGACTGAGAAATTTGTTGCAGAGGTGTGAACAGAGGATAATTGGGGTGCTGACTTTCCCAAAAGTCATCATTCATCACTGGAGTAGTGCTTCCAATGTCGACATCTTCCTCTTCTTCGCTCATTTCTTCAACGCCGGCCTCTTCAGTAGTGAGCTGAGGCATGAGCGATGAGACTAGTGGGGTTGAAGGGATTGCATCCACTTCAATTTCTTCATCCAACTGCTCTTAAGAAGCAGCAGAAGGAATGTCATCATCAGATTCATTTGGAATCACATATTCTTCATCAAAAGGAACAAGGTCCTTTGATGGCATAGATGAGACATGAGTAGCATTAATTGGGTTGTCAAATGAACTAGTCAGTGGCTTCATCTTCTTCGGAGCTAAAGAATCTGATGAAGTTGATGCCTTCCTTTTCTTCACCGCTGCACGCTTTGTAGCCTTGGTCTTCTTCACATCTGATGCAGATGGAAGGATCAGAGTTGGTGTAGGCGTAGGAGGAGCAGAGGGAATTGGTTGAATTTCTTCAGGCGCAACTGATGCAGTTGCCCTGACTTCTTTATTTTCTTCAGGCATAGCCATTGAAGCTTTAGCTGTCCTGACATTTTCTTCAGGCGCAACACTAGTGGTTGCCCTGGCAATTTCTTCAGTGGCTGGAATGCAGTCATCGGCCCTAGTACTCTGAGTTTCTTCAGCAGCCTGAATGTCATCAGCGGTGCTGGCATGTTCTTCAGTCGGCTGAGCAGATGCATCAGCCTGAGGATTTTCTTGTTGTGTTGGGGCTGCAACATTGGAAGTGAACTTTTCAGTCAAATTCACAAACCTGACTTTGGCTCCAAGCCAGTTAGCACGACATACGTCAAATTCATCACTGAGTTACTTGATCTCAGATTCAATATTGACAAGTTCTTCAGTTGTCATAGAGACAATGTGTTTCTTCAGGAAACGCTCCTTCTTGTACTGCGCTTTCTTGATCTGCCTGCCCTTTTCAAATTTCCATTTTTCTTCTTGAATGAAGGCAGTCAGCATATGACTTTGGCCAGGTATCAGCTTGAATCAGGCATAGGAGTGTTTGGGTCCTTGTGCCAGAGATCAATGTAATCAAGGATCAATTTCGGATCCAAAAGCAGAGGCACATTTGTGCCCTTGCTCTAGCGGCCCTGAGCTGCCTGTCTTTGATGATTTCGGCAAGTTCCTCATCATCAGCTTCGTCTTCATCGGACGATACTTGAAAGGCGACCTGCTTCTTGTGAGGACTTGGTCGAGAGCCTTGTCCAACAGTGGCCTTTTTCTTCAGCAGAGAGGGGCCAGTTGATGAATTTGGTGCAACTGAGGAACTGGCAGATGCTCCTGAGGCAATAGAGATGCCTGTTGTCCTTTGGCACGTGGCGATATGCACATGTGCAGAAGATTTGGTTGGAGCAGCTGAGGACTTTGGCGGAGGATCTGATGACTTTGGATGAGCTGGAGCAGCTTGAGGAGTTGGCCGTGAGGGCATTGAAGATGAAGCACTTGGCTTATGAGCAGGCTTCTTTGACATGGCCTTCTTCGGCTTGCTTGCAGAGGCCTCGGCAGTGGTAGCAGCAGCAGGAGAGTCTTCATTAAATTTCCTCACTGCTCCTTAGCCATTTTGGCTAGCTTGGCCTAGCGCTTGGCCCATTCGTCAGGATAATCCTCACCACGCTTGAGGTTGGTGGGATCAGCTTCTTGGCCAGGTGCCAATGGAGGTCGTGGGCATGGAGGATTTAGAGCGAATTTCTTCATATACTTGGGAGTAACATATTTGTACTCCCTCCACTCCCTTGCCCATCTCCTCTCTATTCTTTGAATGCGCACCTTGCGCTGATTTTTGTCCTCCTTGCCAAACTTGGCCTCATCTGGAGTGCATTAATCTTTGTATATGTCATCAGGGATCTCGAAAGCAGTATTGATTTCAGGCCTCTTTCCTCCCTTTTGTGGCTTCTTTCCATCAGCCATTTTCTTCAGCTGAGGAATTTGAACAATGAAATTCTATGAAGAGGTGTGCAACTTTTCTTCGAGGAACGCTGCAAATGAGTTAAGTTGATGAGAACCTAGTGATTCAGCAACGGACATGTGTACCTGTGAACAGAGTATAGTTGCGAGGAATTTGGAGAGGTCATACGCATTCTCATAAGTTCTTCAAAAAGAACAAGTTTGAGGAATTTGAACAGATGAGTCTTGAAGAATTTCACTAAGCGTTCATGGTCTTAGGTTCCAGAGTTGTATAGATTGAAAATCCACACAATTGAGGAATCTTGAAGAAAAATGTAGCTTAGAGAAACGAATCAAGAATAGATGACATGTGAGGTGTTTAGTGTGTGAAGATTTGAAAAATAAACACCTTTTGAAGATTTTGAAGAAAACAATTGAATCAAAGAGGGCAGTAAAAGTAACTTTTAATTACCCTGGACGAAGAACACGACGAACTGGGAAGTGTAGATGTGAAGTTCGTCAGTTCAGATCTTCCACGCCCTAACTTGGCTGAGGAAGACAGCTACGGTGGCGGCGGAGTGAAGAAATCCGCGGCCGGTGCGAGTACGACGGCAACAAGGTCGAGGCAGTGAAGCTCTTCCTCACCGGCGACGATGAAGCAGCGGCGGCACTAGGGTTGGAGAAGCTCGAGCGGAGTAAAACTGAAGTGAGGAAGGGGAGGGGTATATATAGCCACGGTGAAAAACTGTTCGCCCAAAGAAATTGGACGAACGTGCCCCTGACCCTTCTCATTCGATTGACATGTGTCACCCACGTATTGAGAGGTGGCGATCGTGTGAGATCGTGGGTGAATAGATAAGTATTATCGTGGGATGTGGAATGGTTTGAGCGGCAAAGACGAAAATGTAGATAAGATAAGTTAAAAGTTCCGTTCGCAAATTTTTCAGCTGACAAGGACACAGTGAAGATTTTGAACGAGTTTTGAATAGAACGCACATGAAGAATTTGTGAATAGATTGGGTTGAGTATAGCATAGAGGGGGAAGGGTCCGATCACATTCACTTAGCAGAAAAATCAACTTGAAGAATTAGCAATAAGTGAATGATGTAGAGGACATAAAGTCATATATATCGTGGATGTAAAAACCCTGGGTGACTATTCGTCACCCTGGGTGAGGAATAGTTATTCTTCACCCCCTCTATTTTACCATCAATGCATCGTAATTTTACGTTCTATAAGTTTTGTGTTATTTCCGACGTAAAAAGAGACTGTTAGAAAAAATATAATCATCGTAAAAAATATTTTATGTGATGTAAAATTATAAACGTAAAAATATAGTGTAAAATACACACAAACTGCGAATTTTCTTGTCTTATGACCTATATTTTTATTTTCTTATGCAAAATACACACAAACTACGAATGTAATTATTTGAATTCCAAACGCAATTTAATTATGAAATGATCGTAAGATTACCTCGGGTGAAGAATAACTTATTCTGCACCTAGGTGATGAATTATTCTGCACCCTAGGTGATGAATGCTATTCATCACCTAGGGTGCAGAATAAGTTATTCTTCATACGAGGTAATCTTACGATCACTTCATAATTAAATTACATTTGGAATTCAAATAGTTACATTTCTATTGATTCACTACGTAAATTTTGGTATAAGAAATTGAAATATAGGTCATAAGACAAGAAAATTTGGAGTTTATGTATATTTTACATTATGTTTTTACGTTTGTAATTTTACATAACATAAAATATTTTTTACGGCGATTATATATTTTCTTACGGTCTCTTTTTACGTCAGAAATAAGACAAAACTTACGGAACGTAAAATTACAGTGCATAGGTGGTAAAATAGAGATTTCCAAACGCAACTAAATTACGGCGCACCCTCTATTTTACCATCAATACATCGTAATTTCACGTTTCGGAAGTTTTTTCTTATTTCATACGTGAAAAGAGATCGTAAGAAAATATATAATCATCGTAAAAAATATTTTATGTTATGTAAAATTACAAACGTAAAAACATAGTGTAAAATACACATAAATTGCAAATTTTCTTGTCTTATGCCCTATATTTTTATTCTTATACCAAATTTTACGTAATGAATCAATAAGAATGTAACTATTTGAATTCCAAACGTAATTTAATTATGAAATGATCGTAAGATTACCTCGGGTGAAGAATAATTTATTCTGCACCCTGAGTGATGAATAGTAACACTATATATATATATATATAGCAAATGAAGAAAAACGACGTGAACAGTGAAGACAATGCAAAGTTGAAGAAAATGAACAACTGAGGAATTTCAAAAACTGAGGAAAAACTCAAATTGAAGATTTTCAACTTTTAGTGGTGGCATAACCCACCGTATAAGAATGATGATTTCATACACCGTGTACAATTGTCGTAGGGCTCTGAGAATCAAATTCATTGTTAATTTCTTCACACTTAGAGTGTTAGTTTTCATTGATTGAAGAAAAACGTTTCTTCGCGTGTTGCACATCCAAGTCATCAACTTTGCATAAGTGTTAGGATGAGTGTCCTTTTCAAAGAACATTCGAAGATTCTAAGATATTTAGCTCACACCGCAACTTGTTAAATCTCTTCTCATCCAAGGGCTTTGTGAAGATATCGACTAGCTGTTCTTCAGTCTTCACATGCTCAATAGAAATGTCGCCCTTCAACACATGATCACAAAGAAAATGATGACAAATCTGAATGTGCTTGGTCTTCGAGTGCTGAACTGGGTTGTGAGCAATCTTGATGGCACTCTCATTGTCACAGTAGAGAGGCACATTCTTCGCGTTGACGCCGTAGTCCTTGAGAGTTTGCTTCATCCACAGCAATTGAGCACAGCAAGAACCAGTAGCAATGTACTCAGCTTCAACAGTAGACAGTGATACGCAGTTCTGTTTCTTCGAGGACCAACAGACCAAAGATCGTCCGAGGAAATGGCATGTGCCAGATGTTGACTTGCGGTCCACACGATCACCAGCATAGTCAGAGTCTGAATATCCAATGAGATCAAAAGCCGAGCCCTTGGGGTACCATAGTCCAAGTGTTGGTGTGTGAGATAGATATCGAAGAATATGCTTCACAGCCTTATGGTGTGATTCCTTCGGTGTAGCTTGAAATCGGGCACACATGCAAACACTAAGCATAATGTCTGGCCTAGATGCACATAAGTACAATAAAGAACCAATCATGGAGCGGTATACCTTTTGATCGAAGTCAATACCATTTTCATCAGTGCATAGATGGCCATTTGTGGGCATAGGATTTTTGACCCCTTTGAAATCTTGCATGGCGAATTTCCTCAACACGTCCTTGAGGTATTTCTCCTGAGATATGAATATGCCATTGCGCCGTTGACGAATTTGAAGACCTAAGAAGAAATTCAATTGTCCCATCATAGACATTTCATATTCCTCTCTCATCATATAACCAAATTCATCAGTGTAATGTTGGTCAGTACAGCCAAAGGTAATGTCATCAACATATATTTGGCACACAAATAATTCACCATCATAGGATTTAGTGAAAAGAGTAGGGTCAAGTGAACCGGGTTTGAAGCCTTTCTTCATGAGGAATTCCTTTAAAGTATCATACCACGCCCGAGGGGCCTGCTTGAGGCCATACAGGGCCTTATTGAGTCTGAAGACTTTGTCAGGATGCTTTGGATCTTCAAAACCTGGGGGTTGAGCAACATATACTTCTTCCTCAAGCTTACCATTGAGGAATGCACTTTTTACATCCATTTTATATAGAGTGATATCATGATGGTTAGTATAAGCAAGTAATATGTGAATAGCCTCAAGTCTAGCACAGGTGCAAAAGTTTCATCGAAATCAATTCCCTCAACCTGTGTTTAGCCTTGAGCTACAAGCCGTGCCTTATTCCTCACCACAAGGCCATTTTCATCTTGCTTGTTGCGGTAGATCCACTTTGTGCCAATGATATTGTGCTTGCGAGGATCTGGACGTTTAACCAGTTCCCGGACGTTGTTGAGCTCGAACTGATGTAATTCTTCTTGCATAGCTTGAATCCACTCAGGCTCCAGAAATGCTTCATCTACCTTAGTGGGCTCTGTGATAGAGACAAAAGCAAAGTGCCCACAAAAGTTAGACAAATGTGAAGCTTTTGAGCGTGCGAGAAGACCTGGTGCTTCAATGTCATCGATGATTCTCTCAATCTGCACTTCATTTCCAACACGAGGATGAGCTGGTTGTCGTCGAGGAATTTGACCAGCATTTTCTTCAGCACTATTTTCTTCATGTGCATCAGATCGACGTTCTTCACGTTCTGGAATGAATTCTTCAGCAGATTCTTTGGTAGGAATGACATCCTCAGTAGCCTTCAACTTGATAGTTTCCCCAGGTGCGGATCATCTATCACAAAAGGTAGGTGCTCTCTTTGCGAGCCATTAGTTTCATCAAACCGCACATCTACAGTTTCAACAACCTTATGATGAATGTTGTTGAAGACTCTGTAGGTGTGCAAGTCCTTTCCGTAACCAAGCATAAAATCCTCATGTGCTTTCGGTGCAAATTTAGAGTTGTGATGAGGATCTCTAATCCAACATTTAGCACCGAAGACTTTGAAATAACTCACATTGGGTTTCTTGTCAGTGAGGAGTTCATATGCAGTATTCTTGAAGAATTTGTGAAAATATACCCTGTTGATGATGTAGCACGCAGTGTCAATTGCCTCAATCCAGAAATGACGAGGCGTCTTGTATTCATCAAGCATAGTGCAAGCCATCTCAACAAGAGTCATGTTCTTGCTCTCCACGACGCCATTCTGCTGAGGAGTATAAGGAACAGATAACTCATGAGTAATACCAAGTTCATCAAGATAGTCATTGATACGTCCATTTTTCATCATGCTTTTATATTGATATTTATTGCATTATGGGCTGTTATTTCACGTTATATCACAATACTTATGGCTATTCTCTCTTATTTTACAAGGTTTACATAAGGAGGGAGAATGCCGGCAGCTGGAATTCTGGGCTGGAAAAGGAGCAAATATTAGAGGCCTATTCTGCACAACTCCAAAAGTCCTGAAACTCCATGGAATATCTTACAATAAATAATAAAAAAATCCTTGCCAAAGATGAAGGCCAGGGGGCCCACACCCTGTCCACGAGGGTGGGGGGCGCGCCCCCTGATGAAGCTATGTACCTAGGGTAGGGGCACGGACCTGTCCTAAGTGCCCTACCCAAGGACATCCCAAGAAGAAGTCACCTTTCAATCGACTTGAAGGTTTCCCACCCGACGGATTCAAGACATTCGACCACGAAGCTATCACTCGACCACGAAGCCAACCACTCGACTGCCAGGAGATCTAAAGTTACTCCGCACGCAAACGGTCGGCCATTATGTAGCTTTTATGGTCATCATAGCACTTTATTAGGGCCGTTACCAGTAACGCCCAGCCTTAATGTACTTTAAACCCCGCGTTACTGAGGGCTGGAGGGGCCTGGCAAACTCTATATAAGCCACCCCCCTCCTCAGTATCAAGGGTTTGCACCCCTGTTATTCACACACCTATAATCCAATCGACCGCCTCCGGGCACCGAGACGTAGGGTTGTTACTTCCTCCGAGAAGGGCCTGAACTCGTAAACCTCATGTGCTTACAACTCTTCCATAGCTAAGATCTAGCCTCTCCGTTCATACCCCCTTACATTACTGTCAGAGTTAGAACCAAGACAGTTGGCGCCCACCGTGGGGCTAGGAGTCTTAGCGCCTAGTTGGAGAAGTTGCGATTTTTCCGATCTCTTTGATCATGGTTTCGGGCGGAGCTTTGGTGGAGGGCTGCGAGATCCGTCTTGGCGCGCTCACGTTCATCACCGACGACTCCGCTTGGCTTCAGGAGGCCCCACTCGACGTCGATGCGCTCCCCGTCCACGGGGCGACGCACTTTCGCGCGTGCGTCCGTGGTGTCCTCCTGCGGCAGCCATCGACCCAGTATCGGTCGGCTCCAGTGACGTCCTCCCGCCCCGTCTCTCACCGGCGCAAGCGCTCCGGTCGGTCGAGGCTTCAGAGGTGGGTGAGACATGCGGTGGCCCGCCAGTCGGCCACCCCACAAGTCGCGGTGATCGAGCCCGACGAATCCCTCTACGGCCTGTTCGGCTGGCTCCGCAGAGACCACATCCGAATGCGGCAGCAGTGACCCAGCGGCGGAGGTTCTGGTGATCGACGGGTCACGCAGTCCTCCCGGTTTTCGCCGCACCGACGAAGGCACGGGTGGGGGCGACCCGTCGCATCCCCATCATGAGTATCTCCCCGAGCCTCTTACGTCAGTGCAGCGAGAGGAGCTTCGCCGCCGAAACATGGATGCACTCCACACTCCTATCGTTGGAGAAACCCCCGAGGCCCGGGCCTTGGAGGATGCGCACTTGGCTAACTTGGCCGAGCGCACTCGACTGGAGAATCTCCAGCGAGTACTCGACGAGCGAGCGCGTCAACGGGCTCCAGAATCCAGTCGACGTCAGCTTTTTCCGCCCCCGCAGGTATATTGAACTCTGATTCAGAATTTGGCGGCTGCGACCCGTATAGCAGAGTCGATTCAACCCTCCCAGTCAGAGGCTGGCAGAGGCTTGTTGCAAATCAGAGCGTTGCTCCGGGCAGCGGGAAACCAGAATTCCGCCGTTTCTCAGTCGCGGAACAGGATCCATAGTCGATCCGTTACAGCAGATACAGTCCAGTCGGCTCACAGCCCAAGATCGCCCCCGAGGCGTGAGGGACGTGGAGACCGGCATGATCAGCACAGAAGGAACGTGCAGTACGATCGCCGATTCGATCATGATGATCGATGTCGAGTGCCAGCTCCTCCCCCGAGGAGTGGATCATATGCGCCTCGGCAACAGGATGACAGACGCCCTCATAGTGTTGGGCGGAGAATTTCAGTCGACCCCAGGGAACCGGGCTTTGATGCGAGATCCATTCTCGTTCAGGGTCTGGTCGACAGGAACAGAGCTCACAGAGAAGGCCACGACAGAGATGCGCCTACCAGTAGCAGAGTACATGTTTCAGGGCCAGAGTGTTTCAGTCGAGCCATCAGAGCCGCTGTGATTCCTCCCAACTTCAGGTTGGCGACTGGAGTTAGTAAGTTCACCGGCGAGTCTAAGCCCGACACTTGGCTCGAAGATTACCGAGTGGCTGTCCAGATTGGCGGTGGCAATGATGAGGTAGCTATGAAGCACCTGCCTCTCATGTTAGAGGGCTCAGCCAGAGCGTGGCTGAACCAGTTAGCACCTAGCAGCATCTACACTTGGGAGGATCTCTCCTGAGTGTTTGTCACAACATTTGAAGGAACATGCAAGCGACCTGCAGGTCTCACTGAATTGCGGTCTTGCGTGCAGAAACCGAATGAAACTCTGAGGGATTACATCCAGAGGTGGATCACATTGCATCACACAGTGGAAAATGTACCAGATCATCAAGCAGTTTGTGCCTTTAAAGAAGGCGTTAAGTACAGAGAACTGAATCTGAAGTTCGGTCGAACCGGAGAAATGTCTCTGAATCGGATGATGAAGATTGCCACCAAATACGCTAATGGTGAGGATGAGGATCGACTCCGGAGTGGCAAGCTTAAGTCAGTCTCCCAGGAAACCGAAGGAAATTCTAGTCGGAAACAGAAGCGGAAAGCAGATCCAGCTGCTCCTGGGGAGGCCCTGGCCGTAACCCAAGGAAAGTTTAAAGGGAAACCCAAAGGGTCTTGGAACCCTAAGAAAGTTAAAGACCAAGATGGAAATGATGTTTTGGATCTGCCGTGTCATATTCATACCAAGAAAGATGAAGAGGGTAAACTCATTTACCCAAAGCATACCACTCGACAATGTCGGCTCCTGATCCAGCAGTTTCAGGACAAAAAGTCCAAAGATAAGGAAAAGGAGTCGGACAAAGTTGAGGACAAGGAAGATAGTGACGATGGTTACCCCCAGGTCAATTCCACCTTGATGATTTTTGCCGATGTTGAAAGCAAAAGTCGACTGAAGGTTATCAATCGTGAGGTGAATATGGTTGCTCCGGCAACACCCAGTTACCTGAAGTGGTCTCAGACTGCCATCACATTCGACTAGTCTGATCACCCTACGCACATCGCCACCCCTGGGAGGCAAGCTTTGGTGGTCGACCCAGTTGTCGAAGGCACTCGACTGACCAAAGTCCTGATGGATGGTGGCAGCGGTTTGAACATACTGTATGCAGAAACATTGAAAGGGATGGGCATTCCGATGTCCAGGCTCAGTACCAGTAACATGAGCTTCCATGGAGTCATTCCTGGGAAGAAAGCCGAGTCACTCGGCCAAATTGCTCTTGATGTGGTTTTCGGTGATTCCAAGAATTACCGCAAGGAAAAGTTGACATTCGAAGTTGTGGTCTTCCAAAGTGCTTATCACGCTATTTTGGGCAGGACAGCTTATGCATGCTTCATGGCTCGACCATGTTATGTGTATATCAAACTGAAGATGCCTGGTCCCAAAGGTGTGATCACTGTTACAGGCAATCGGAAGAAAGCAAAAGAGTGTTTTCAGAAAGGCTCAAAGATTGCTGACGCTCAGATGGCAGTGGTCGAGCTGCAAGAATATCAGAAGATTGTAGATCCGAGTGGGTTGCTTCAAGCTAAGAAGCCTGTTTCAGAATCAGCTTTTCAGTCGTCCGGTGAAATGAAGGCAGTTCACATTCACCCGACCGATCCAAATGCTGCTCCGACCCACATCTCAGCGACGCTCGACTCCAAATAGGAAGAAGCGCTCATACAGTTCGTCCGTGAGAACTGGGACATCTTCGCATGGAGCCTTCTGACATGCCTGGAGTTCCCAGGGGGCTGGCTGAGCACCGTCTATGAGTCAACCTGAAAATTAAACCTGTGAAAGAACATCTTCGATGGTCCGCCGTCCAGAAGAGGAAAGCCATTGGCGAGGAGGTGGCTCGGCTCTTAGCAGCGGAGTTCATCCGAGAAATTTACCACTCTGAGTGGCTCGCCAATGTTGTCATGGTCCCCAAGAAGGACAAGTCGCTTCCCATGTGCATTGATTTCAAACATATCAACCGGGCCTGCCCGAAAGATCATTTTCCTCTCCCCCGCATCGACCAGATAGTTGACTCGACTGCGGGATGTGAGCGATTGTCTTTTCTAGACGCCTATTCCGGGTACCATCAGATCCATCTGTATGGACCCGACAAGATCAAAACTGCTTTCATCACTCCATTCGGGTGCTTTTGTTATGTCACCATGCCCTTCGGCCTCAAGAATGCCGGAGCCACGTTCATGAGGATGATTCAGAAGTGTTTGCTCACTCAAATCAGTCGAAATGTGGAAGCGTACATGGATGATATTGTTGTCAAGTCACGGAAAGGTTCCGACCTGCTGACTGACCTAGCTGAAACCTTTGCCAACCTCAGGAGGTACGATATTAAGCTCAATCCATCAAAGTGCACATTCGGAGTTCCAGGTGGAAAGTTACTCGGATTTCTCGTTTCTGAACGAGGAATCGACGCCAATCCTGAAAAGGTTGGAACTATTCTTTGAATGAAGCGTCATGTGCACGTGCACGATGTCCAAAAGCTTACAGGTTGCTTGGCCGCTTTAAGTCGATTCATCTCTCGGCTCGGTGAAAAGGCATTGCCTCTTTACCGACTGATGAAGAAGTCAGACAAGTTCGAGTGGACTCTAGAAGCTGATGCAGCGTTTGCAGAGCTCAAAGCCTTGCTCTCCACCCAGCCAGTGCTTGCTGCCCCAATCAGCAAAGAGCCTTTGCTGCTTTACATTGCAGCCACGGGACAAGTTGTCAGTACAGTACTTACAGTCGAGCGGGAAGAAGAAGGAAAGGCCTTCAAGGTTCAGTGTCTAGTATACTATGTTTCTGAAGTTTTGACTCCTTCAAAGCAAAGATATCCTCATAACCAGAAGCTCGTATATGGGATTTATATGACCACGAAGAAGGTTGCACATTACTTCTCTGACCACACCATTACAGTCGTCAGCAACGCCCCACTGTCAGAGATTCTTCACAACAGAGATGCAACTGGTCGAGTGGCAAAATGGGCGATTGAACTCCTTCCCCTAGATATCAAGTTTGAGGCAAAGAAGGCTATCAAGTCCCAAGCAATTGCAGATTTCGTCGCCGAGTGGATTGAACAGCAACTGCCGACTGAAGTTCACTCGAAACACTGGACCATATTCTTCGATGAATTTAAGATGTTGAATGGTTCCGGTGCTGGGGTAGTATTGGTTTCCGCTCGAGGAGATAAGCTCAGATATGTTCTCCAGATTCACTTCGATTCCTCCAATAACGAAGCAGAGTACGAAGCACTTTTGTATGGGTTACGCATGGCCATTTCACTTGGCGTCCGTCGCCTCATGGTCTATGGCGACTCAGATTTGGTGGTTAATCAGGTGATGAAGGAGTGGGACATCAGGAGCCCAGCTATGACTGGTTATTGCAATGCAGTGAGAAAGCTAGAAAAGAAATTCGAGGGGTTAGAGCTTCACCACATACCCCGACTGAAAAATTAAGCAGCTGATGATTTGGCAAAGATAGGTTCCAAGAGAGAAGCCATTCCCAGCAATGTGTTTCTGGAACACATCCACTCACCTTCAGTTCAGGAGGATCCGTTCACAGAGGAAGCCCCGCAGCCAAAGAGTGCCTCAGATCCGACTGAAGTCGAAATTCCAGCAGTGGTCGACCTAATCATGGAAGTCCTGACAATCACCCCCGACTGGACGATACCGTACATCGCGTATATCCTGAGGAAAGAACTCCCGGAGGATGAAGAAGAGGCTCGAGAGATCGTCCGTCGATCCAAGGCCTTTACAGTCATAAAGGGACAGTTGTATAGAGAAAGCGCGACTGGAATCAGTCAGAAGTGTATAACACCAGACGAAGGTCAGATAATCCTTGATGATATCCACTCGGGGACCTGTGGTCACCATGCGTCCTCTCGGACCATCGTGGCTAAAGCATACCGAGCGGGATTTTACTGGCCAAGAGCAAACAAAATGGCAAAAGAGATAGTCGACAAGTGTGAAGGGTGCCAGTTCTACTCCAACATGTCCCACAAACCCGCATCAGCCCTGAAGACCATCCCACTCGTCTGGCCCTTCGCTGTTTGGGGACTGGATATGGTTGGTCCACTGAGAATGGGCAGGAGCGGTTTCACACATGTGCTTGTGGCAGTCAACAAGTTTACCAAATGGATCGAAGCTAAGCCTATCAAGAATCTTGATGCTTGCACTACTATTAGTTTTATCAGGGAGATAACATTCAGATATGGAGTCCCGCATAGCATCATCATTGATAATGGGTCAAACTTTGATTCAGACAAGTTCAGAGCTTTTTGTGCCTCGCAAGGCACACGAGTCGACTACTCGTCGGTCGCTCACCCCCAGTCGAATGGACAAGCAGAAAGGGAAAATGGTCTGATTCTCAAAGGGCTGAAACCTCGGCTGATGCGCGATCTCAAGCATGCAGCAGGCGCATGGGTCGACGAGCTTCCATCAATTCTTTGGGGATTGAGGACCACCCCGAATCGGTCGACTGGAAGAACCCCGTTCTTTCTGGTCTACGGAGCGGAAGCCGTCTTGCCGAGTGATCTGCTTCACAATGCACCCCGAGTCGAGCTCTACTCCGAAGTTGAAGCAGAACAAGCCCGGCAAGACGCAGTTGATCTCCTAGAGGAAGAAAGAGAAATGGCTATGATCCTATCGACCATTTACCAGCAAGACTTGCGTCGATTCCATGCCAGAAACGTGAAGAGTCGAGCCTTCCAAGAAGGAGATTTGGTCCTCCGAGTGGATCAACAGAAACCACACAAACTCGCTCCTACCTGGGAAGGCCCCTTCATCGTCACCAGGGTCCTCCACAATGGAGCGTATCACCTTTATAATGTCGATCGCCAGATTGACGAGCCACGAGCTTGGAATGCGGAACTGCTCCGCCCCTTTTACACTTGAATTCTCACTCGGGTGAGATGTAATAAGAGAAACTTCTGTAGTCTATTTATCAAAGACATGAGTGTTACAATTTTTCCAGTAATTGTTGTTGCTTTTGTTTACGTGTGAAATCCCCCAGTGGGTGGCTCAGCTGCGAATCCGTTTCGCCTAAGTCTATATATATAAAAAATCCTACCGAGTGGAGAGCCAGCCTCCCACTCGGAGGCTTAGCCGCGAACCCGTTTCGCCTAAGTTTGAAAAAATCCTACCGAGTGGAGAGCATGCGTCCCACTCAGGGGCTTAGCTGCAGTCCAGTACTCGCTTAAGTTTGAAAAAATCCTACCGAGTGGAGAGCAAACCTCCCGCTCGGGGGCTTAGCTGCAGTCCAGTACTCGCCTAAGTTTGAAAAAATCCTACCGAGTGGAGAGCCAGCCTCCCACTCGGAGGCTTAGCCGCGAACCCGTTTCGCCTAAGTTTGAAAAAATCCTACCGAGTGGAGAGCATGCCTCCCACTCGGGGGCTTAGCTGCAGTCCAGTACTCGCCTAAGTTTGAAAAAATCCTATCGAGTGGAGAGCAAACCTCCCAATCGGGGGCTTAGCTGCAGTCCAGTACTCGCCTAAGTTTGAAAAAATCCTACCGAGTGGAGAGCCAGCCTCCCACTCGGAGGCTTAGCCGCGAACCCGTTTCGCCTAAGTTTGAAAAAATCCTACTGAGTGGAGAGCATGCCTCCCACTCGGGGGCTTAGCTGCAGTCCAGTACTCGCCTAAGTTTGAAAAAATCCTACCGAGTGGAGAGCAAACCTCCCACTCGGGGGTTTAGCTGCAGTCCAGTACTCGCCTAAGTTTGAAAAAATCCTACCGAGTAGAGAGCAGACCTCCCACTCGGGGGCTTAGCTGCAGTCCAGTACTCGCCTAAGTTTGAAAAAATCCTACCGAGTGGAGAGCAAACCTCCCACTCAGAGGCTTAGCTGCAGTCCAATACTCGCCTAAGTTTGAAAAAATCCTACCGAGTGGAGAGCAAACCACCCACTCGGAGGCTTAGCTGCAGTCCAGTACTCGCCTAAGTTTGAAAAATCCTACCGAGTGGAGAGCAGACCTCCCACTCGGGGGCTTAGCTGCAGTCCAGTACTCGCCTAAGTTTGAAAAAATCCTACCGAGTGGAGAGCAGACCTCCCACTCGGGGGCTTAGCTGCAGTCCAGTACTTGCCTAAGTTTGAAAAAATCCCACCAAGTGGAGAGCAAACCTCCCACTCGGGGGCTTAGCTGTAGTCCAGCACTCGCCTAAGTTGGAAACATCCTACCGAGTGGAGAGCAGACCTCCCACTCGGAGGCTTAGCTGCAGCCCAGTGCTCGCCTAAGTACGAAACACATCGGCTGCTATCTTCTGCTTCAAAGCTACACCACAAATACGAAGTTATTACGAGTGAGGAACAAGTTCCACTCGACAGATAACTCATGAAGATATTCGACGATAAATCAAGTTCAGATAAGACCCAAAGGTCCCAGACCTCGGATCAAAGTACTCGAGCCTTCAGCTCGACAGAGTTTAACGGTTACAAAATCCACTCGGCATTCCGAGGCAAATTTAAAGGGAAGCATAAAAGTCTTATTCCTCAGGCGGAGGACTGGAAGGGGCGACGAACTCGTCCAAATCGATCCCGTGTGCAATACGAGTGGCCGCAGCAATGAAAGTCTCCATGAAGTCTTGAAAGTTGTGCTTCCTGGTATTGGCAACTTGGATAGCAGCCAGCTTTTCCTCTCGCGCCTCCTTGCAGTGGACGCGGACCAGGGACAGAGCGACATCAGCACCACACCTAGCAGAGGATTTCTTCCATTCCGTCACTTGACCAAGAATGTCATTCAGTCGAGTCATCAGAGACTCGAGGTCATTCGGAAGCGTCGTCCTGGGCCAGAGCGACGTGTCGATCCACGACACCGCAACCTTCAGTCGGGCCAGATAATCAACCACACTTGCAGCACGGGAGTCCAGTCAGAGCACGTTCATAGCAGCTTCGTCTTTCACTGGGGAGTTAATGGGGTCCAAGGTTTTCTCCACTCGACTGGTCTCCTCCTCGAAGTTCTGGCAGAATTCTGTAAACACAAGTCAAAGATAAGACAGCGACCCTGCATAAGCTTAGTGACGACAAGCCAGTCAGGTAAAAATTGTTACCCTCAAGCATGACGAACAACTTCTTGGCGAGTCCTCCGAGATAAGCCTCCAGATCGTTCTTCTTCCCCACCAATTCACCGGCCTTGTCACCCAGAGCTATCTTGTCATTTTTCAGACGGCTGACCTCTTGGTTAGCCGCATCAAGAGCAGTTTTCAGTCTGGAGTTCTCCTTTTCAAGAGTTCCGACTGAAGTCAGTTTTTCTTCACCAAGCTTCGTCTTGTTCAAAGCTTCCTTCTGTGCTTCACCAAGGTCATGGTCCTTCTTCTTCAGAGCCCCTTCCAGTTTGTCTGTGGAACGACAAGTGAGATCAACATCGAGAAAGGCCAGTCAAAGCTCACCAGCCATACCTTTCGCCTTGTCTCTCGCCTTCTGCAAGTTCTCCTGAGCAAGCTTCAGGTCAAGGTTGAGCTGGATCTGTTTGTTCTCCAACCCGGTGAAGTGAGCCACAAGTTCACAGGATTTCTGCGAAAAACCAGTCGACAAACGTCAAAGATGGGTTGCTTCCGAGTAACCAAGAGACAATGGTGGCGTTTCTAAGACTACAGCCGAATCAAAAACATTCGACAGCAGTCTCGGGGACTACACCCAGTGGGTGCACTCAGCGTAGCTCTCCACTCGGGGGCTTAGCTACAGTCCAGTACTCGCCTAAGTTTGAAAATATCCTACCGAGTGGAGAGTAGACCTCCCACTCGGGGGCTTAGCTGTAGTACAGTACTCACCTAAGTTTGAAAAAATTGTTGGGGAACGTAGTAATTTCAAAAAAAATCCTACGCACACACAAGATCACGGTGATGCATAGCAACGAGAGGGGAGAGTGTTGTCTACGTACCCTCGTAGACCGAAGCGGAAGCGTTGACACAACTTAGAGGAAGTAGTCGTACGTCTTCCCGATCCAACCGATCCAAGCACCGAACGGAAGACACCTCCGAGTTCTGCACATGTTCAGCTCGATGACGCACCCCAGGCTCCGATCCAGCAAAGCTTCGGGGGGAGTTCCGTCAGCACGACGGCGTGGTGACGATCTTGATGTTCAACTGTCACAGGGCTTCGCCTAAGCACCGCTACAATATGACCGAGGTGTAATATCATGGAGGGGGCACCGCACACGGCTAAGGAACGATCACGAGGATCAACTTGTGTGTCCTAGGGTGCCCCCTGTGTTGGAGATCGTAGCAGAAATTCAAAATTTTCCTACGTGTCACCAAGATCTATCTATGGAGAAACCAGCAACGAGGGGAAAGAGAGTGCATCTACATACCCTTGTAGATCGCCAAGCGGAAGCGTTCAAGTGAATGGGGTTGATGGAGTCGTGCTCGTCGTGATCCAAATCACCGATGACCAAGTGCCGAACGGACGGCACCTCCGCGTTCAACACACGTACAGCCCGGTGACGTCTCCCATGCCTTGATCCAGCACGGAGAGAGGGAGAGGTTGAGGAAGACTCCATCCAGCAGCAGCACAACAGCGTGGTGGTGGTGGAGGAGCGTGGCAATCCTGCAGGGCTTCGCCAAGCACCGCGGGAGAGGAGGAGGGAGAGAAGCAGGGATGCGCCATGGAGAGATCGGAACTCCTGTGTTCACAGCCCCAAAACCCTCAAGTATATATAGGGGAGAGGGAGGGGGTGCACCCCCTTTAGGGTTTCCACCCCAAGGGGTGCGGCTGCCCCAAAACCCATCTAGGGTGGCGGCCAAGGGGGGGAGAGGGGAAACTTGCCCCCCAAGCTAGGTGGGGCTCCCCTCCCCAAACCCTAGGCGCCTTGGGCCCTTGTGGGGGGGTGCACCAGCCCACCTGGGGCTGGTCCCCTCCCACACTTGGCCCACGTAGCCCTCTGGGGCAGGTGGCCCCACTTGGTGGACCCCTGGACCCCTCCGGTGGTCCCGGTACATTACCGATAAAACCCGAAACTCTTTCGGTGACCAAAACAGGACTTCCCATATATAAATCTTTACCTCAGGACCATTCCGGAACTCCTCGTGACGTCCAGGATCTCATTCGGGACTCCGAACAACATTCGGTAACCACATATGAACTTCCTTAATAACCCTAGCGTCATCGAACCTTAAGTGTGTAGACCCTACGGGTTCGGGAGACATGCAGACATGACCGAGACGTTCTCCGGTCAATAACCAACAGCGGGATCTAGATACCCATGTTGGCTCCCACATGTTCCACGATGATCTCATCGGATGAACCACGATGTCAAGGACTTAATCAATCCCGTATACAATTCCCTTTGTCTATCTGTACGATACTTGCCCGAGATTCGATCGTCGGTATCCCGATACCTTGTTCAATCTCGTTACCGGCAAGTCTCTTTTACTCGTTCCGCAACACATCATCCCGTGATCAACTCCTTGATCACATTGTGCACATTATGATGATGTCCTACCGAGTGGGCCCAGAGATACCTCTCCGTCACACAGAGTGACAAATCCCAGTCTCGATTTGTGCCAACCCAACAGACACTTTCAGAGATACCTGTAGTGTACCTTTATAGCCACCCAGTTACGTTGTGACGTTTGGCACACCCAAAGCACTCCTACGGTATCCGGGAGTTGCACAATCTCATGGTCTAAGGAAACGATACTTGACATTAGAAAAGCTTTAGCATACGAACTACATGATCTTGTGCTAGGCTTAGGATTGGGTCTTGTCCATCACATCATTCTCCTAATGATGTGATCCCGTTATCAACGACATCCAATGTCCATGGTCAGGAAACTGTAACCATCTATTGGTCAACGAGCTAGTCAACTAGAGGCTTACTAGGGACATGGTGTTGTCTATGTATCCACACATGTATCTGAGTTTCCTATCAATACAATTCTAGCATGGATAATAAACAATTATCATGAACAAGGAAATATAATAATAATCAATTTATTATTGCCTCTAGGGCATATTTCCAACAGTCTCCCACTTGCACTAGAGTCAATAATCCAGTTCACATCGATATGTGATTAACACTCAAGGTCACATCCCCATGTGACTAACACCCAAAGAGTTCTGGGTTTGATCATGTTATGCTTGTGAGAGATGTTATAGTCAACGGGTCTTGAACCTTTCAGATCCGTGTGTGCTTTACAAATCTCTATGCCATCTTGTAGATGCAGCTACCACCCTCTATTTGGAGCTATTCCAAATAACTGTTCTACTATACGAATCTGGTTTACTACTCATAATCATCCAGATTAGTGTTAAAGATTGCATCGGCGTAACTCTTTACGACGAACTCTTTTACCACCTCCATAATCGAGAAAATTCCTTAGTCCACTAGTTACTAAGGATAACCCTGACCGTTGTCCTGTGATCCATTCCTGGATCACACTTGTACCCCTTGACTGACTCATGGCTTGGCACACTTCAGGTGCGGTACACAACATAGCATACTTTAGAGCCTACATCTAAAGCATAGGGGACGACCTTCGTCCTTTTTCTCTATTCTACCGTGGTCAGTTCTTGAGTCTTACTCAACACTCATACCTTATAACACAGCCAAGAACTCCTTCTTTGCCGATCTATTTTGAACTCCTTCAAAATCTTGTCATGGTATGCGTTCGTTTGAAAGTACTATTAAGCGATTTTGATCTATCCTTATAGATCTTGATGCTCAATGTTCAAGTAGCTTAATCCAGGTTTTCCATTGAAAACATTTTTCAAATAACCCTGCATGCTTTCCAGAAATTCTACATCATTTCTGATCAAAAATATGTTAACAACATATACTTATCAAAAATTCTATAGTGCTCCCACTCACTTCTTTGGAAATACAAGTTTCTCATAAACTTTGTATAAACCTAAAATCTTTGATCAACTCATCAAAGTATACATTCCAACTCCGAGATGCTTACTCCAGTCCTTAGAAGGATTGCTGGAGCTTTGCATACTTGTTAGCATCTTTCAGGATTGACAAAAATCTTCTGGTTGTATCACATACAACCTTTCCTCAAGAAAATCAAGGAAACAATATTTTGACATCCTATCTGCAATATTTCATAAATAATGCAGTACCTGCTAATATAATTCCAACAGACTCTTAGCATCGCTACGAGTGAGAAAGTCTCATCGTAGTCAACTCCTTGAACTTGTCGGAAAACATCTTAACGACAAGTCGAGCTTTCTCAATGGTGATACTTACCATCATTGTCCGTCTTCCTTTTAAAATCCATCTGTACTCAACAGCCTCACGACCATCAAGTAGTTCTTCCAAAGTCTACACTTTGTTTTCATATATGGATTCTCTCTCGGATTTTATGGCCTCAAGCCATTCTTGGAATCCGAGCCCACCATCGCTTCTCCATAGCTTGTAGGTTCATTGTTGTCTAGCAACATGACTTCCAAGACAGGATTACGTACCACTCTGAAGCAGTACGCATCCTTGTCGTCCTACGAGGTTTGGGAGTGACTTGATCCGAAGTCTCATGATCACTATCATAAGCTTCCACTTTAATTGGTGTAGGTGCCATAGGAACAACTCCTGTGCCCTGCTACACACTAGTTGAAGTGACGGTTCCATAACCTCATCAAGTCTCCACCATCCTCCCACTCAATTCTTCCGAGAGAAACTTTTCCTCGAGAAAGGACCCGATTCTAGAAACAATCCCTATTGCTTTCGGATCTGAATTAGGAGGTATACCCAACTGTTTTGGGTGTCCTATGAAGATGCATTTTATTCGCTTTGGGATCGTTATCAACCTGAAACTTTTTCACATAAGCGTCGCAGCCCCAAACTTTTAAGAAACGACAACTCAAGTTTCTCCAAACCATAGTTCAAATGGTTTCGTCTCAACGGAATTATGTGGTGCCCTATTAAAGTGAGTGCGGTTGTCTCTAATGCCTAACCCATGAACGATAGTGGTAATTCGATAAGAGACATCATGGTACGCACCATATCCAATAGGGTGCAACTATGATGTTCGGACACACCATCACACTATGGTGTTCCAGGCGGTATTAGTTGTGAAACAATTTCCACAGTGCCAAACTCGTAACTCAGATATTCATTTCTATGATCATATCATAGACATTTTATCCTCTTATCACGAAGATCTTCAACTTCACTCTGAAATTACTTGAACCATTCAATAATTCAGACTTGTGTTTCATCAAGTAAATATACTCAGTATCTACTTAAATCATCTGTGAAGTAAGAGCATAACGATATCCACTGCGTGCCTCAGCACTCATTGGACTGCACACATCAAAATGTGTTACTTCCAACAAGTTGCTTTCTTGTTCCATTTTACTGAAACCGAAGCTTCCAGTCATCTTGCCCATGTGGTATGATCTGCATGTCTCAAGCGATTCAAAATCAAGTGAGTCCAAACGGTCCATCTGCATGGAGTTTCTTCATGCGTATATACCAATAGACATGGTTCACATGTCTCAATCTTTTCATAAATGAGTGAGTCCAAAGATCCATCAACATGGAGCTTCTTCATGCGTTTTATACCAATATGACTTACATGGCAGTGCCACAAGTAGGTGGTACTATCATTACTATCTTATATCTTTTGGCATGAACATGTGTATCACTATGATCGAGATTCAATAAACCATTCATTTTAGGTGCAAGACCATTGAAGGTATTATTCAAATAAATAGAGTAACCATTATTCTCCTTAAATGAATAACCGTATTGCGATAGACATAATACAATCATGTCTATGCTCAACGCAAACACCAAATAACAATTATTTAGGTTTAACACCAATCTCGATGGTAGAGGGAGCGTGCGATGCTTGATCACATCAACCTTGGAAACACTTCCAACACATCTCGTCATCTCACCTTTAGCTAGTCTCCGTTTATTCCGAAGCTTTTATTTCGAGTTACTAACACTTAGCAACCGAACCGGTATCTAATACCCTAATGCTACTAGGAGTACTAGTAAAGTACACATTCACATAATGTATATCCAATATACTTCTATCGACAGCCTTCTCATCTACCAAGTATCTAGGGTAATTCTGCTCCAGTGGTTGTTCCCCTTATTATAGAAGCACTCAGTCTCGAGTTTGGGTTTAACCTTGGGTTTCTCCACTAGAGCAGCAACTGATTTGCCGTTTCATGAAGTATCCCTTCTTGCCCTTGCCCTTCTTGAAACTAGTGGTTTCACTAACCATCAACAATTGATGCTCCTTCTTGATTTCTACTTTCGCGGTGTCAAACATCGTGAATATTTCAAGGATCATCATATCTATCCCTGATATGTTATAGTTCATCACGAAGCTCTAGCAGCTTGGTGGCAATGACTTTGGAGAAACATCATTATCTTATCTGGAAGATCAACTCCCACTCAATTCAAGTGATTGTTGTACTCAGACAATTTGAGCATAAGCTCAACGATTGAGCTTTTCTCCCTTAGTTTGCAGGCCAAGAAAATCGTCGGAGGTCTTATACCTCTTGACGTGGGCACGAGCCTGAAATCCCAATTTCAGCCCTCGAAACATCTCATATGTTCCGCGCCATTTAAAAAATGTGTTTGGTGCCTCAATTCTAAACCACTTATCATTACCGAACTATCATGTAGTCATCAAAACGTGTATGTCAGATGTTCGCAACATCCACAGACCACGTTCGAGGTCCAGCACACCGAGCGGTACATTAAGGACACAAGCCTTCTACTGTCCGCATAATTGCTACTATCAACTTTCAACTATATTTTCTCTAGGAACATATCTAAAATAGTAGAACTAAAGCGCGAGCTTACGACATAATTTGCAAAGATCTTTTGACTATGTTCAGGATAATTAAGTTCATCTTATGAACTCCCACTCAGATAGACATCCCTCTAGTCATCCAAGTGATTACATGATCCGAATCAACTAGGCCGTGTCCGATCATCACGTGAGACGGACTAGTCATCATCGGTGAACATCTTCATGTTGATCGTATCTACCATACGACTCATGCTCGACCTTTCGGTCTCTTGTGTTCCGAGGCCATGTCTGTACATGCTAGGCTCGTCAAGTCAACCTAAGTGTTTCGCATGTGTTCCGAGGCCATGTCTGTACATGCTAGGCTCGTCAACACCCGTTGTATTCGAACGTAAGAATCTATCACACCTGATCATCACGTGGTGCTTCGAAACAACGAACTTTTGCAATGGTGCACAGTTAGGGGGAACACTTTCTTGAAATTTTAATGAGGGATCATCTTATTTACTACCGTCGTTCTAAGCAAATAAGATGCAAAAACATGATAAGCATCACATGCAATCAAATAGTGACATGATATGGCCATCATCACTTTGCTCCTTTTGATCTCCATCTTCGGGGCTCCATGATCATCGTCGTCACCGGCATGACACCATGATCTCCATCATCATGATCTCCATCATCGTGTCTTCATGAAGTTGTCACGTCAACTATTATTTCTACTACTATGGCTAACGCTTTAGCAATAAAGTAAAGTAATTACATGACGTTTATGTTGACACGCAGGTCATAAATAAATTAAAGACAACTCCTATGGCTCCTGCCGGTTGTCATACTCATCGACATGCAAGTCGTGATTCCTATTACAAGAACATGATCAATCTCATACATCACATATATCATTCATCACATCCTTTTGGCCATATCACATCACATGGCATACCCTGCAAAAACAAGTTAGACGCCCTCTAATTGTTGTTTGCATGTTTTACGTGGCTGCTATGGGTTTCTAGCAAGAACGATTCTTACCTACGCAAAACCACAACGTGATATGTCAATTGCTATTTACCCTTCATAAGGACCCTTTTCATCGAATCCGATCCGACTAAAGTGGGAGAGACTGGCACCCGCTAGCCACCTTATGCAACTAGTGCATGTCAGTCGGTGGAACCTGTCTCACGTAAGTGTACGTGTAAGGTCGGTCCGGGCCGCTTCATCCCACAATGCCGCCGAATCAAGA
This sequence comes from Aegilops umbellulata, assembly GCA_032464435.1. Lineage (NCBI taxonomy): Eukaryota > Viridiplantae > Streptophyta > Magnoliopsida > Poales > Poaceae > Aegilops > Aegilops umbellulata. The sequence goes on along the minus strand of CP136056.1, from coordinate 475,186,291 downwards.
TTGACTAGTAACGGTAAGCATATTGAACAAAATCAACGCCCACAACTACTTCGTGTTCTACTCGTGCAAAGAATCTACGCAATAGACCTAGCTCTGATACCACTGTTGGAGAATGTAGCAGAAATTCAAAATTTTCCTACGTGTCACCAAGATCTATCTATGGAGAAACCAGCAACGAGGGGAAAGAGAGTGCATCTACATACCCTTGTAGATCGCCAAGCGGAAGCGTTCAAGTGAACGGGGTTGATGGAGTCGTACTCGTCGTTATCCAAATCACCGATGACCAAGTGCCGAACGGACGGCACCTCCGCGTTCAACACACGTACAGCCCAGTGACGTCTCCCATGCCTTGATCCAGCAAGGAGAGAGGGAGAGGTTGAGGAAGACTCCATCCAGCAGCAGCACAACGGCGTGGTGGTGGTGGAGGAGCGTGGCAATCCTGCAGGGCTTCGCCAAGCACCGCGGGAGAGGAGGAGGGAGAGAAGCAGGGATGCGCCATGGAGAGATCGGAACTCCTGTGTTCACAGCCCCAAAACCCTCAAGTATATATAGGGGAGAGGGAGGGGGTGTGCCCCCTTTAGGGTTTCCACCCCAAGGGGTGCGGCTGCCCCAAAACCCATCTAGGGTGGCGGCCAAGGGGGGGAGAGGGGAAACTTGCCCCCCAAGCTAGGTGGGGCGCCCCTCCCCAAACCCTAGGCGCCTTGGGCCCTTGTGGGGGTGCGCACCAGCCCACCTGGGGCTGGTCCCCTCCCACACTTGGCCCACGTAGCCCTCTGGGGCAGGTGGCCCCACTTGGTGGACCCCTGGACCCCTCCGGTGGTCCCGGTACGTTACCGATAAAACCCGAAACTCTTTCGGTGACCAAAATAGGACTTCCCATATATAAATCTTTACCTCCGGACCATTCTGGAACTCCTCGTGACGTCCGGGATCTCATCCGGGACTCGGAACAACATTCGGTAACCACATACGAACTTCCTTAATAACCCTAGCGTCATCGAACCTTAAGTGTGTAGACCCTACGGGTTCGGGAGACATGCAGACATGACTGAGACGTTCTCCGGTCAATAACTAACAGCGGGATCTGGATACCCATGTTGGCTCCCACATGTTCCACGATGATCTCATCGGATGAACCACGATGTCAAGGACTTAATCAATCCCGTATACAATTCCCTTTGTCTATCGGTACGATACTTGCCCGAGATTCGATCGTCGGTATCCCGATACCTTGTTCAATCTCGTTATCGGCAAGTCTCTTTTACTCGTTCCGCAACACATCATCCCATGATCAACTCCTTGATCACATTGTGCACATTATGATGATGTCCTACCGAGTGGGCCCAGAGATACCTCTCCGTCACACGGAGTGACAAATCCCAGTCTCGATTCGTGCCAACCCAATAGACACTTTCGGAGATACCTGTAGTGTACCTTTATAGCCACCCAGTTACGTTGTGACGTTTGGCACACCCAAAGCACTCCTACGGTATCCGGGAGTTGCACAATCTCATGGTCTAAGGAAACGATACTTGACATTAGAAAAGCTTTAGCATACGAACTACATGATCTTGTGCTAGGCTTAGGATTGGGTCTTGTCCATCACATCATTCTCCTAATGATGTGATCCCGTTATCAACGACATCCAATGTCCATGGTCTGGAAACTATAACCATCTATTGATCAACGAGCTAGTCAACTAGAGGCTTACTAGGGACATGGTGTTGTCTATGTATCCACACATGTATCTGAGTTTCCTATCAATACAATTCTAGCATGGATAATAAACGATTATCATGAACAAGGAAATATAATAATAATCAATTTATTATTGCCTCTAGGGCATATTTCCAACACCCTGCCCCCGTATATAAAGGAGGGAGGGGGAGGTGCGGCCGGCCCTCTATGGGTGCGCCTGGAGGAGTCCTACTCCCACCGGGAGTAGGACTCCCCCCTCTTGCCTTGTTGGAGAAGGAAAGGGGGAAGGGGAAGAGGAAAGGGGGGCGCCGCCCCCCCTTCCTTGTCCTATTCGGACTAGGGGGGAGGGGGCGCGCGGCCTGCCCTGGCCGGCCCTCCTCTTCTCCCTTAAGGCCAATGTTGGCCCAATAACCCCCGGGGGGGTTCCGGTAACCCCCCGGTACTCTGGTAAAATCCCGATTTCACCCAGAACGATTCCGATGTCCAAATATAGGCTTCCAATATATCGATCTTTATGTCTCGACCATTTCGAGACTCCTCGTCATGTCCATGATCACATCCGGGACTCTGAACAACCTTCGGTACATCAAAACATAAACTCATAATAAAACTATCATCGTAACGTTAAGCGTGCGGACCCTACGGGTTCGAGAACTATGTAGACATGACCTAGAACCATTCTCGATCAATAACCAATAGCGGAACCTGGATGCTCATATTGGCTCCCACATATTCTATGAAGATCTTTATCGGTCAGACCGCATAACAACATACGTTTGTTCCCTTTGTCATCGGTATGTTACTTGCCCGAGATTCGATCGTCGGTATCCAATACCTAGTTCAATCTCATTACCAGCAAGTCTCTTTAGTCGTTCCGTAATACATCATCCCGCAACTAACTCATTAGCCGCAATGCTTGCAAGGCTTAAGTGATGTGCATTACCGAGAGGGCCCAGAGATACATCTCCGACACTCGGAGTGACAAATCCTAATCTCGAAATACGCCAACCCAACAAGTACCTTCGGAGACACCTGTAGAGCACCTTTATAATCACCCAGTTACGTTGTGACGTTTGGTAGCACACAAAGTGTTCCTCCGATAAACGGGAGTTGCATAATCTCATAGTCATAGGAACATGTATAAGTCATGAAGAAAGCTATAGCAACAAACTAAACGATCAAGTGCTAAGCTAACGAAATGGGTCAAGTCAATCAGATCATTCAACTAATGATGTGACCTCGTTAATCAAATAACAACTCTTTGCCCATGGTTAGGAAACATAACCATCTTTGATTAACGATCTAGTCAAGTAGAGGCATACTAGTGACGTTCTGTTTGTTTATATATTCACACATGTATTATGTTTCCAGCTAATACAATTCTAGCATGAATAATAAACATTTATCATGATATATGAGGAAATAAATAATAACTTTATTATTGCCTCTAGGGCATATTTCCTTCAGTCTCCCACTTGCACTAGAGTCAATAATCTAGATTACACAGTAATGATTCTAACACCCATGGAGTTTTGGTGCTGATCATGTTTTGCTCGTGGAAGAGGCTTAGTCAACGGGTCTGCTACATTCAGATCCGTATGTATCTTGCAAATCTCTATGTCTCCCACCTGGACTAGATCCCGGATGGAATTGAAGAGTCTCTTGATGTGCTTGGTTCTCTTGTGAAATCTGGATTCCTTTGCCAAGGCAATTGCACCAGTATTGTCACAAAAGATTTTCATTGGACCCGATGCACTAGGTATGACACCTAGATCGGATATGAACTCCTTCATCCAGACTCCTTCATTAGCCGCTTCTGAAGCAGCTATGTACTCCGCTTCACATGTAGATCCCGCCACGACGCTTTGTTTAGAACTGCACCAACTGACAGCTCCACCGTTTAATGTAAACACGTATCAGGTTTGCGATTTAGAATCGTCCGGATCAGTGTCAAAGCTTGCATCAATGTAACCGTTTACGATGAGCTCTTTGTCACCTCCATATATGAGAAACATATCCTTTGTTCTTTTCAGGTACTTCAGGATGTTCTTGACCGCTATCCAGTGATCCATTCCTGGATTACTTTGGTACCTCCCAGCTAAACTTATAGCAAGACACACATCAGGTCTGGTACACAGCATTGCATACATGATAGAGCCTATGGCTGAAGCATAGGGAACATCTTTCATTTTCTCTCTATCTTCTGCAGTGGTCGAGCATTGAGTCTTACTCAACTTCACACCTTGTAGTACAGGCAAGAATCCTTTCTTTGCTTGATCCATTTTGAACTTCTTCAAAACTTTGTCAAGGTATGTGCTTTGTAAAAGTCCAATTAAGCGTCTTGATCTATCTCTATAGATCTTGATGCCCAATATGTAAGAAGCTTCACCGAGGTCTTTCATTGAAAAATTCTTATTCAAGTATCCCTTTATGCTATCCAGAAATTTTATATCATTTCCGATTAGTAATATGTCATCGACATATAATATCAGAAATGCTACAGAGCTCCCACTCACTTTCTTGTAAATACAGGCTTCTCCAAAAGTCTGTACAAACCCAAATGCTTTGATCACACTATCAAAGCGTTTATTCCAACTCCGAGAAGCTTGCACCAGTCCATAAATGGATCGCTGGAGCTTGCACACTTTGTTAGCTCCCTTTGGATTGATAAAACCTTCTGGTTGCATCATATACAACTCTTCTTCCAGAAATCCATTCAGGAATGCAGTTTTTACATCCATCTGCCAAATTTCATAATCATAAAATGCGGCAATTGCTAACATGATTTGGACAGACTTAAGCATCGCTACGGGTGAGAAGGTCTCATCGTAGTCAATCCCTTGAACTTGTCGAAAACCTTTTGCGACAAGTCGAGCTTTGTAGACAGTAACATTACCGTCAGCATCAGTCTTCTTCTTGAAGATCCATTTATTCTCAATTGCTTGCCGACCATCGGGCAAGTCAACCAAAGTCCACACTTTGTTCTCATACATGGATCCCATCTCAGATTTCATGGCTTCAAGCCATTTTGCGGAATCTGGGCTCACCATTGCTTCTTCATAGTTCGTAGGTTCACCATGATCTAGTAGCATGATTTCCTGAATAGGATTGTCGTACCACTCTGGTGCAGATCTTACTCTGGTTGATCTACGAGGTTCTGTAGTAACTTGATCTGAAGTTGCATGATCATTATCATTAACTTCCTCACCAATTGGTTTAGACGTCGCAGAAACCGGTTCCTGTGATGTGCTATTTCCCAATAGGGGAGCAGGTACAGTTACCTCATCAAGTACTAGATCGGATATGAACTCCTTCATCCAGACTCCTTCATTTGCTGCTTCCGAAGCAGCTATGTATTCCGCTTCACACGTAGATCCCGCCACGACGCTTTGTTTAGAACTGCACCAACTGACAGCTCCACCGTTTAAAGTAAACACATATCCGGTTTGCGATTTAGAACCGTCCGGATCAGTGTTAAAGCTTGCATCAACGTAACCACTTACGATGAGCTCTTTGTCACCTCCATATACGAGAAACATATCCTTAGTCCTTTTCAGGTATTTCAGGATGTTCTTGACCGCTGTCCAGTGATCCACTCCTGGATTACTTTGGTACCTCCATGCTAGACTTGTAGCAAGGCACACATAAGGTCTGGTACACAGCATTGCATACATGATAAAGCCTATGGCTGAAGCATAGGGAACATCTTTCATTTTCTCTCTATCTTCTGCAGTGGTCGGGCATTGATTCTTACTCAACTTCACACCTTGTAACACAGGCAAGAACCCTTTCTTTGCTTGATCCATTTTGAACTTCTTCAAAACTTTGTCAAGGTATGTGCTTTGTGAAAGTCCAATTAAGCGTCTCGATCTATCTCTATAGATCTTAACGCCTAAAATGTAAGTAGCTTCACCAAGGTCTTTCATTGAAAAACTCTTATTCAAATATCCCTTTATGCTCTCCAGAAATTCTATATCATTTCCAATCAGTAATATGTCATCCACATATAATATTAGAAATGCTACAGAGCTCCCACTCACTTTCTTGTAAATACAGGCTTCTCCAAAAGTCTGTATAAACCCAAATGCTTTGATCACACTATCAAAGCGTTTATTCCAACTCCGAGAGGCTTGCACCAGTCCATAAATGGATCGCTGGAGCTTGCACACTTTGTTAGCTCCCTTTGGATCGACAAAACCTTCTGGTTGCATCATATACAACTCTTCTTCCAGAAATCCATTCAGGAAAGCAGTTTTGACATCCATTTGCCAAATTTCATAGTCATAAAATGCGGCAATTGCTAACATGATTCGGACAGACTTAAGCATCGCTACGGGTGAGAAGGTCTCATCGTAGTCAATCCCTTGAACTTGTCGAAACCCTTTTGCAACAAGTCGAGCTTTGTAGACAGCAACATTACCATCAGCGTCGGTCTTTTTCTTGAAGATCCATTTATTCTCAATTGCTTGCCGATCATCAGGCAAGTCAACCAAAGTCCACACTTTGTTCTCATACATGGATCCCATCTCAGATTTCATGGCTTCAAGCCATTTTGCGGAATCTGGGCTCACCATCGCTTCTTCATAGTTCGTAGGTTCATCATGATCTAGTAGCATGACTTCCAAAACAGGATTGCCGTACCACTCTGGTGCGGATCTTACTCTGGTTGATCTACGAGGTTCTGTAGTAACTTGATCTGAAGTTCTATGATCATCATCATTTACTTCCTCACTAATTGGTTCAGACGTCACAGAAACCGGTTCCTGTGATGTGCTATTTTCCAATAAGGGAGCAGGTACAGTTACCTCATCAAGTTCTACTTTCCTCCCACTCACTTCTTTCGAGAGAAACTCCTTCTCTAGAAAGTTTCCGAATTTAGCAACAAAAGTCTTGCCTTCGGATTTGTGATAGAAGGTGTATCCAACAGTCTCCTTTGGATATCCTATGAAGACACATTTCTCCGATTTGGGTTCAAGCTTATTAGGTTGAAGCTTTTTCACATAAGCATCGCAGTCCCAAACTTTAAGAAACGACAACTTAGGTTTCTTGCCAAACCATAGTTCATAAGGTGTCGTCTCAACGGATTTTGATGGTGCCCTATTTAATGTGAATGCAGCCGTCTCTAAAGCATAACCCCAAAACGATAGCGGTAAATCTGTAAGAGACATCATAGATCGCACCATATCAAGTAAAGTACGATTACGATGTTCGGACACACCGTTACGCTGTGGTGTTCCGGGTGGCGTGATCTGCGAAACTATTCCGCATTGTTTCAAATGTATACCAAACTCGTAACTCAAATATTCTTCTCCACGATCAGATCGTAGAAACTTTATTTTCTTGTTACGATGATTTTCAACTTCACTCTGAAATTCTTTGAACTTTTCAAATGTTTCAGACTTATGCTTCATTAAGTAGATATACCCATATCTGCTTAAATCATCTGTGAAGGTGAGAAAATAACGATATCCGCCACGAGCCTCAACATTCATCGGACCACATACATCTGTATGTATGATTTCCAACAAATCTGTTGCTCTCTCCATAGTACCGGAGAACGGTGTTTTAGTCATCTTGCCCATGAGACACGGTTCGCAAGTACCAAGTGATTCATAATCAAGAGGTTCCAAAAGTCCATCAGTATGGAGTTTCTTCATGCGCTTTACACCGATATGACCTAAACGGCAGTGCCACAAATAAGTTGCACTATCATTATCAACTCTGCATCTTTTGGTTTCAATACTATGAATATGTGTATGACTACTATCGAGATTCATCAAGAATAGACCATTCTTCAAGGGTGCATGACCATAAAAGATACTAGATGATTCCCCGCGCGTTGCTGCGGGAAATTTTGCCTAAATTTGATGCTATGCGTTGTTAAGGAAGATCAACCCTCCTACTTATATCATTCAAGTTTAGACAAAGAGACGAACAATCAATTACCGCAGAACCAACCGGTTAATGTTTTCCAATATACGCTACCATTGAGCTGCTGCCAAGCTTTCAAATAAAAAATAGCTTCCTAATTCTCATGTTTTCATCCATTCTTTAAAGGAGAATTTGAAACAAAGTGAGTAATAGAGAAAATTTGAAAGACCGCACTTGTCTGAAATTCTAAATCTCATAATATGTATAATCATTTCCATGTACATCTTCATCCATGCTTGAGTGGAGAACTGTCAAGTTGAACTTGTTGGATGTTAGGAAACTACATAATCAAGACAAAAGCAACATGTGAACATCAAGATACTTTTGTTATTTAGAGAAGATACATTTATCTTGCATTAAAATCAATTAGTATTGGAATAACTTTTGGATTTCACACCAGACATCTTTAGCAATATACGATAGTAAGATGTTGGAAAATGTGATCCTAAAAAGGGAATGGAAGAATAGGAGTTGCGAGTGGATGATAGCATTGCCTTCCCCAATGGCTCAGTAACACGGCTGATAACATCTATGATTTTGCGCAAATCGACTCTCAGGGGAAATTAGATCAAACGATAACATTTTTGTAGGTCTTAATTATATTTTTAGGATTATGGGTGTACCTAGATAGTCGTTACACTGGTATCTTTGTGAAACTCTTTCAGCGTGGCTGACCAAATAAAATGAGCAAATGTAGTGCAGAATGTTCAACAAAGTTTAACCATAATGTTCATAATTTCTGTTCCCACAAAACTTCATAATTTAGGGAGCACTATATAGTTTCAGTGATCTGTGATCGACCATGCTAAAGATGAAATTGTAGAATAATTTATTTATGCATCCATACTATATGCCCTTTTCCTAACATCTACATGGAACACTTATAGAAAGGGAAGTACAGAGAAAATTATTGTGGAATTCATTGAAAAAAGGAAGCATGCCATCATGATCTGCAGTAAAACATTTATATGACTTACCTCAGAAACATAAATATGCATATACCTTCAGACTATTGCATGTATTGGAAGTAACCTTCAGAAAGAGAATGTAAATTAGAAAAAAGTTAAGAGTTAGACCGCAACGAGTAAGACATCACTTTGAAATTGCTTCAGTTATTTTGTTTACCAGTTATTCCGAAAAAATGATTACCAGCTAGCACAAAGTGTATAATTTGTCCTCTAGAAGCATGAAAGAAGACGACGACTTCAGTACCCTTTTCAGGAAAGAAGCAAGATAATTTATGATGCTTCATGTACATATCAAGATCTTTAACAAAAATAGATTGAGATAGATAGATATGGCACTTACAGATGGTGCTACTGGAGGGCCCGTAGAAGCTGAAAATCAATGGGAATAACTTGCTTCTTGTTAACTTAAGACATGAAATGATTTTTTTAACCATATGCGAGAACTGAATGTGTTGAACCAACATTAATAAAAGTACAAACGACCTTAAAACCTTACAATGCTGAACAACCGAGGGAACAAACAACAACTAATGCACATACTAACCAAGCACACTATAGTGACTAAAGTAAGGAAACAACAGTAAATGAAAACTTTAGCAACTCACCCAGCCACGTGAAATAGGAGAATGACCCGACTGTATAAATAGCCATGAAAATGTGCAGCGGTTATAGAATTCCTAGAATTTTGTATATAACCTACAGAAGTTTCAAGTAAACATATTCGTTCAGATCACCAAGATGGGAAAGGCCATGCTACTCTGCTGGCGACTGCTACTGCTGCATGGCAGCTACTTTTCCGTGTGTATACCTAGTATCATACCTGAAAGAAGCAGGCTTCGCAGCAAAGTCCTGTAGCGATGCATAATGCACACCATCATGCTTCTTCCCTCTCATATCCTCAAGACGTATATCATTTTGAAACAGGTTGAATCAAGCTAACCCAAACTGAAGCATTTATTTTAGCTCGTCCTTCTGTACCATCCAAAATTCGGAGAGTCACCAAAACAGCTATCCGCTATCAAAAACACCAAGAGTCTGTCTAATCAGCCTGTAATCACATGGAGAAAGATGTCGTGCTTGCTCACAGATGCCCATACCTTAGCATCAGCTTGGAAAAGAAATTCTACCATTGCTGTAGTATAATATGTTCTGCGAATTAGCCGGGGCGGAACCTGCGGGAGGAGATGGATCTATCGCCCCTCCAAGCCGTCGCTCTGAACGGAGCCTTGCACGGCCTCACCACTAGCCCGGCCCTCGGAGGACCAGCACCACGGGCATCTGTTACCCGTGTTCAGGCAGAACACCGGCGATTTCTCCGGCACGGGCAGCGCGATAGCTACCACATTCCCTGTCCTTCTCATCTCTTCGACCGGCAGGTGGAAGCAGTCGAGCAGCCACCCGGCTGTTGCGGCGACTGGATGGGAGAGATTAGCAGGTCTCAGGGAGGAAGATTTGTTTGGGGGGCCAAGAAGGTAGACCGGTGGAGGCAGAGGACGGGTTGGGAATTAAAGGAGGAAGTGAAAGTGGAATGGGAAGGGGGACGTTTTGTGTGGCTTGCGAGAGCACCGAATCAGAGTGAAAGGATGCTCGTGAGGACATATTGTAGTGGGCCCTTAGCAGTAACTCAAGGCTTATGTGGCAGGGTTGCTGCATTGGTTGGTCCCGTATGTAAGTCCCTAACAAAACGCTGATGTGGCAAGTGTGCTTAGGTGGATAGGCTGCATGTTGAGAGAAATAGCTTAGTGGGGATGAACTATTTAGGTATTATAGATTACTCATATAAATAGAACAACCATTATTCTCTGATTTAAATGAATAACCGTCTCGCATCAAACAAGATCCAGATATAATGTTCATGCTCAACGCTGGCACCAAATAACAATTATTTAGGTCTAATACTAATCCCGAAGGTAGATATAGAGGTAGCGTGCCGACCGCGATCACGTCGACTTTGGAACCATTTCCCACGCGCATCGTCACCTCATCCTTAGCCAATCTTCGCTTAATCCGTAGCCCCTGTTTCGAGTTGCAAATATTAGCAACAGAACCAGTATCAAATACCCAGGTGCTACTGCGAGCATTAGTAAGGTACACATCAATAACATGTATATCACATATACCTTTGTTCACCTTGCCATCCTTCTTATCCGCCAAATACTTGGGGCAGTTCCGCTTCCAGTGTCCAGTCTGCTTGCAGTAGAAGCACTTAGTTTCAGGCTTCAGTCCAGACTTGGGTTTCTTCTCCTGAGCAGCAACTTGCTTGCCGTTCTTCTTGAAGTTCCCCTTTCTTTTCCCTTTGCCCTTTTTCTTGAAACTAGTGGTCTTGTTGACCATCAACACTTGATGCTCCTTCTTGATTTCTACCTCCGCAACCTTTAGCATGACGAAGAGCTCGGGAATTGTCTTATCCATCCCTTGCATATTATAGTTCATCACGAAGCTCTTGTAGCTAGGTGGAAGTGATTGGAGAATTCTGTCAATGACGCTATCATCTGGAAGAGTAACTCCCAGTTGAATCAAGTGATTACAATACCCAGACATCTTGAGTATATGCTCACTGACAGAACTATTCTCCTCCATCTTGCAGCTATAGAACTTATTGGAGACTTCATATCTCTCAATCCGGGCATTCTTCTGGAATATTAACTTCAACTCCTGGAACATCTCATATGCTCCATGACGTTCAAAACGTCGTTGAAGTCCCGGTTCTAAGATGTAAAGCATGGCACATTGAACTATCGAGTAGTCATCAGCTTTGCTCTGCCAGACGTTCTTAACGTCATCAGTTGCATCAGCAGCAGGCCTGGCACCCAGCGGTGCTTCCAGGACGTAACTTTTCTGTGCAGCAATGAGGATAATCCTCAAGTTACGGACCCAGTCCGCGTAATTGCTACCATCATCTTTCAACTTTGCTTTCTCAAGGAACGCATTAAAATTCAACGGAACAACAGCACGGGCCATCTATCTACAATCAACATAGACAAGCAAGATACTATCAGGTACTAAGTTCATGATAAATTTAAGTTCAATTAATCATATTACTTAAGAACTCCCACTTAGATAGATATCCCTCTAATCCTCTAAGTGATCACGTAACCATGTCCGATCATCACGTGAGATGGAGTAGTTTCAATGGTGAACATCACTATGTTGATCATATCTACTATATGATTCACGCTCGACCTTTCGGTCTCTGTGTTCCGAGGCCATATCTGTTATATGCTAGGCTCGTCAAGTTAAACCTGAGTATTCCGCGTGTGCAACTGTTTTGCACCCGTTGTATTTGAACGTAGAGCCTATCACACCCGATCATCACGTGGTGTCTCAGCACGAAGAACTTTCGCAACGGTGCATACTCAGGGAGAACACTTTTACTATGATAATGTAGTGAGGGATCATCTTATAATGCTACCGTCAATCAAAGCAAGATAAGATGCATAAAAGATAAACATCACATGCAATCAATATAAGTGATATGATATGGCCATCATCTTGTGCTCGTGATCTCCATCTCTGAAGCACCGTCATGATCACCATCGTCACCGGCGCGACACCTTGATCTCCATCGTAGCATCGTTGTCGTCTCGCCAATCTTATGCTTCTACGACTATCGCTACTGCTTAGTGATAAAGTAAAGCATTACAGGGCGATTGCATTGCATACAATAAAACGACAACCATATGGCTCCTGCCAGTTGCCGATAACTCGGTTACAAAACATGATCATCTCATACAATAAAATTTAGCATCATGTCTTGACCATATCACATCACAACATGCCCTGCAAAAACAAGTTAGACGTCCTCTACTTTGTTGTTGCATGTTTTACGTGGCTGCTATGGGCTTAGCAAGAACCAATCTTACCTACGCATCAAACCACAACGATAGTTTGTCAAGTTGGTGCGATTTTAACCTTCGCAAGGACCGGGCGTAGCCACACTCGGTTCAACTAAAGTTGGAGAAACTGACACCCGCTAGCCACCTGTGTGCAAAGCACGGCGGTAGAACCAGTCTCGCGTAAGCGTACGCGTAATGTCGGTCCGGGTCGCTTCATCCAACAATACCGCTGAACCAAAGTATGACATGCTGGTAAGCAGTATGACTTATATCGCACACAACTCACTTGTGTTCTACTCGTGCATATAACATCAAACCATAAAACCTGGCTCGGATGCCACTGTTGGGGAACGTAGTAATTTCAAAAAAATTCCTACGCACACGCAAGATCATGGTGATGCATAGCAACGAGAGGGGATAGTGTTGTCTACGTACCCTCGTAGACCGAAGCGGAAGCGTTGACACAACGTAGAGAAAGTAGTCGTACGTCTCCCCGATCCAACCGATCCAAGCACCGAACGGACGGCACCTCCGAGTTCTGCACACGTTCAGCTCGATGACGCACCCCAGGCTCCGATCAAGCAAAGCTTCGGGGGGAGTTCCGTCAGCATGACGGCGTGGTGACGATCTTGATGTTCAACTGTCGCAGGGCTTCGCCTAAGCACCGCTACAATATGACCAAGGTGTAATATCGTGGAGGGGGGCACCGCACACGGCTAAGGAACGATCACGAGGATCAACTTGTGTGTCCTAGGGTGCCCCCTGCCCCCGTATATAAAGGAGGGAGGGGGAGGTGCAGCCTGCCCTCTATGGGTGCGCCTGGAGGAGTCCTACTCCCACCGGGAGTAGGACTCCCCCCTCTTGCCTTGTTGGAGAAGGAAAGGGGGAAGGGGAAGAGGAAAGGGGGGCGCCGCCCCTCTTCCTTGTCCTATTCGGACTAGGTGGGGAGGGGGCGCGCGGCCTGCCCTGGCCGGCCCTCCTCTTCTCCCTTAAGGCCCATGTTGGCCCAATAACCCCCGGGGGGGTTTCGGTAACCCCCCGGTACTCTGGTAAAATCCCGATTTCACCCAGAACGATTCCGATGTCCAAATATAGGCTTCCAATATATCGATCTTTATGTCTCGACCATTTCGAGACTCCTCGTCATGTCCATGATCACATCCGGGACTCTGAACAACCTTCGGTACATCAAAACATAAACTCATAATAAAACTATCATCGTAACGTTAAGCGTGCGGACCCTACGGGTTCGAGAACTATGTAGACATGACCTAGAACCATTCTCGGTCAATAACCAATAGCGGAACCTGGATGCTCATATTGGCTCCCACATATTCTACGAAGATCTTTATCGGTCAGACCGCATAACAACATACGTTTGTTCCCTTTGTCATCGGTATGTTACTTGCCCGAGATTCGATCGTCGGTATCCAATACCTAGTTCAATCTCGTTACCGGCAAGTCTCTTTACTCGTTCCGTAATACATCATCCCGCAACTAACTCATTAGCCACAATGCTTGCAAGGCTTAAGTGATGTGCATTATCGAGAGGGCCCAGAGATACATCTCCGACACTCGGAGTGACAAATCCTAATCTCAAAATACGCCAACCCAACAAGTACCTTCGGAGACACCTGTAGAGCACCTTTATAATCACCCAGTTACGTTGTGACGTTTGGTAGCACATAAAGTGTTCCTCCGGTAAACGGGAGTTGCATAATCTCATAGTCATAGGAACATGTATAAGTCATGAAGAAAGCTATAGCAACAAACTAAACGATCAAGTGCTAAGCTAACGGAATGGGTCAAGTCAATCAGATCATTCACCTAATGATGCGATCTCATTAATCAAATAACAACTCTTTGTCTATGGTTAGGAAACATAACCATCTTTGATTAATGAGCTAGTCAAGTAGAGGCATACTAGTGACACTCTGTTTGTTTATGTATTCACACATGTATTATGTTTCCGGTTAATACAATTATAGCATGAATAATAAACATTTATCATGATATAAGGAAATAAATAATAACTTTATTATTGCCTCTAGGGCATATTTCCTTCAAAAATCCCACCAAGTGGAGAGCAAACCTCCCACTCGGGGGCTTAGCTGCAGTCCAGCACTCGCCTAACTTGGAAAAATCCTACCGAGTGGAGAGCAGACCTCCCACTCGGAGGCTTAGCTGCAGCCCAGTGCTCGCCAATGTTGTCACGATAAATCAAGTTCAGATAAGACCCAAAGGTCGCAGACCTCGGATCAAAGTACTCGAGCCTTCAGCTCGACAGAGTTTAACGGTTAAAAAATCCACTCGGCATTCCGAGGCAAATTTAAAGTGAAGCATAAAAGTCTTATTCCTCAGGCGGAGGACTAGAAGGGGCGACGAACTCGTCCAAATCGATCCCGTCTGCAATACGAGTGGCCGCAGCAATGAAAGTCTCCATGAAGTCTTGAAAGTTGTGCTTCCTGGTATTGGCAACTTGGATAGCAGCCAGCTTTTCCTCTCGCACCTCCTTGCAGTGGACGCGGACCAGGGACAGAGCGACTTCAGCACCACACCTTGCAGAGGATTTCTTCCATTCCGTCACTCGACCAGGAACGTCATTCAGTCGAGTCATCAGAGACTCGAGGTCATTCGGAAGCGTCGTCCTGGGCCAGAGCGACGCGTCGATCCACGACACCGCAACCTTCAGTCGGGCCAGATAATCAACCACACTTGCAACACGAGACTCCAGTCGGAGCACGTTCATAGCAGCTTCGTCTTTCACTGGGGAGTTAATGGGGTCCAAGTTTTTCTCCACTCGACTGGTCTCCTCCTCGAAGTTCTGGCAGAATTCTGTAAACACAAGTCAAAGATAAGACAGCGACCCTGCATAAGCTTAGTGACGACAAGCCAGTCAGGTGAAAATTGTTACCCTCAAGCATGACGAACAGCTTCTTGGCGAGTCCTCCGAGATAAGCCTCCAGATCGTTCTTCTTCCCCGTCAATTCACCGGCCTTGTCACCCAGAGCTATCTTGTCATTTTTCAGACGGCTGACCTCTTGGTTAGCCGCATCAAGAGCAGTTTTCAGTCTGGAGTTCTCCTTTTCAAGAGTTCCGACTGAAGTCAGTTTTTCTTCAGCAAGCTTCGTCTTGTTCAAAGCTTCCTTCTGTGCTTCAGCAAGGTCATGGTCCTTCTTCAGAGCCTCTTCCAGTTTGTCTGTGGAACGACAAGTGAGATCAACATCGAGAAAGGACAGAAAGAAAGGACAGTCAAAAGCTCACCAGCCATACCTTTCGCCTCGTCTCTCGCCTTCTGCAAGTTCTCCTGAGCAAGCTTCAGGTCAAGGTTGAGCTGGATCTGTTTGTTCTCCAACTCGGTGAAGCGAGCCACAAGTTCACAGGATTTCTGCGAAAAACCAGTCGACAAACGTCAAAGATGGGTTGCTTCCGAGTAACCAAGAGATAATGGTGGCGTTTCTAAGACTACAGCCGAATCAAAAACATTCGACAGCAGTCTCGGGGACTACACCCAGTGGGTGCACTCAGCGTGCCCCCACTGGTTCGACCAAAAAAAGAAAAAAAAATCGACTGCCCGCAGTCGACCGTGTACAGTTCCATTCGACATGGCCGGACCAGACCGAGTGAAGAAATTCAACTAAAGCTACACAATATAAATACTACAGTCGACTGCCAGCAGTCCACCGTGGTCTCGGGGACTACACCCAGTGGGTGCACTTAGCGTGCCCCCACTCGACCGAAAAGATTGATCGACACACCCAGTGGGTGTACAGGTCTAAGGATCTTCGGAAAAGAGATTCTTCAGATATCATATCCTAACAAAACAAGCGGTGATCGACTGACCTGTACGTTGCTCTGAAGAGCTGAACTCGCGTCATAAGCTGCCTGGCTGGCTTCCCGAACCACCTTCACTTGCTCCATCATGATCCCCGCCTGGAGTATAGCTTCTTTAGCGGCACCCATTTGGTCCTCAGGGACGTGGTGTGTGGTGAAAAGCGAAGGCGGATCTGCAGTCGACGTTGAAGGCCGGACACTCGTCAGAGGCTCAGCGAAGGTCACAGAAGCCCGAGTGGTATCACCACCCTCACGAACTACGGCCTCAGGCGCCGGAGTAGTCTGTGGGGTCTTGCCAGCCGGCGCCCTCCTGTTCCTTCTCTCCCTCAGCGGCACTTCGTCTTCGTCGTCAGGGAGGTCAATGACATGAGGAGGAGCTACAAGAAAAATTTAGTCGACCGGAGTTATGAGAAATTGTCAGTCGATTAAAAGCAGAGCATCAGCAATCGTACCGGGGTTGGAAGTAACGGCATCTTCCATCTCTTGATCGTCGTCCTTGGCAGAGATCTCAGAGGTAGCAGGACTGCAAGTTTCGAAAGTCAGTCAGCTTATCCAATGAGTCGACCAAGAGCCCGTCACGTTCAATAAAGGAAAACAAGTGCAACTTTTACCCAGAAATGGTGGGGACAGTCATCTTCATCTTAGGCAAGGCCTTGGGTGGCTTGGACGGAGTCGCGCGTGGGTGCTTGGGAGCTTTTTCTGTCGGCGCTGGGGAAGAGGTTCGAGGTCGCTTCGATGACTGCCCAACAGGGGCAGTCGCCTTACCACGCTCCCGCGCAGGGTCATGTGTAAGCTTGGATCGCCTTTCCGAGCGGGGAGGTTCGACTTCTTCCTCCTCTTCTTCACTGGAGTCGTCGTTGTCATCCCCCTCTCCTTCGCCGTCAGATTCCCACTCTTGCCTCTCGTCACCACTTTCGCCTCCACTCGCCTCTCCTTCCTCGGTCGGCTCCTGTGCACCATTGGGCGTCGAGTACATCTCAGTAATGGCCTAGAGGACAACAAACAAGACAGGAGTCAATCGACTGATCCAAAGAAGGACAAATAAAGAAAGCAAGATCTCAGTCGGAAGTGCAAGGTCAGACCTTGTCCACTTCGTATGTGTGGTCGAGTGGAGGAATCCTCCTGGCTCCTCGGGGGTTGTCCTTGTTCCCTGTGATACTCGACATCCACCCTTCCAGCATCTCGTCAGTGACTTCCTCTGGGTGAATCCGAGTGGTGTCTTCGAGACCCGAGTACAGCCACATCGGATGGTCGCGAGCCTGAAGCGGTTGGATGCGCATCCGAAGGAGGACTTCCAACAAGTCCATGCCAGTCACACCATCGCGGACAACCTGAACCACTCGACCGACTAGCACCTTGACTTGCGCCTTTTCCTCCGGCGTCACTTTCAGAGAGGCAGGTTTTTGTGCTCGGTTCAGAGAGAAAGGGGGAAGCCCAGTTGACTGTCCTGGGGTCACCTGGTCTTTACAGTAAAACCAGGTCGACTGCCACCCACGGACTGACTCGGGAAAAGTGATAGACGGAAAAGAACTTTTTCCCCTCGTCTGGATCGCTAGGCTCCCGCACAGCTAGATCACCTGCGTCCCCTCGTCACTCGACTTGGCCTTCTTGACCGACTGAGAACGGCAAGTGAAGATGTGCTTGAAGAGTCCCCAATGGGGGCGGCAACCCAAGAAGTTTTCACACAAGGAAACGAAAGCAGCAAGATACACAATATAATTGGGAGTAAAGTGATGGAGCTGTGCTCCGAAGAAGTTCAAGAAGCTCCGGAAAAAAGGATGAGGAGGCAGAGAAAATCCGCGATCGATATGGGTGGCGAGGAGGACGCACTCACCATCAAGAGGCTGAGGTTCGACTTCTTTCCCCGGAAGACGCGCAGATTCGTGGGGGATGAATCCCCCCTCAACCAGATCATCGAGATCATCCTGCCGAATCGCCGACGGCATCCAGTCGCCCTGGATCCAATCCTTGGGCAGAGCAGTCCTCGAGGAAGATCCGCCCCGAGCGGACTTCTTCCCCTTCCCCTGCACCGCCGCCTTCTTCGCGCGCTCCAGAGCCGACATCTTTTCCTTCCCCATCGTTGCTGGCGAAGCTCGAACAGACCTACTGCACGGAGGTGGGAGCGGAGGTGGCAGAGGATCTCGTGAAGGGAGGGGGAAAAGTGAAGGCGCACTGTTCAGGGGCTCCGACGCAGCGGCTTATAAGAGGTCGCTTCCGAGTGACTGACTGGTAGGCTCGGGCAATCCCGTCAAATCCCGCAACAGGCGCGCGCGCTGTACGTGGCGAAAAAGGTGGCGCGGGAATCGAGGAGGTTCCGCCCTATCCCATCCGATTACTGCGGCCGCCCCCGTCCCGCACGCTTCCCGAAATTCAAATCCCGCAAAATCCGCGGGCTATAGAACTACCCGTCAAATAGAAGATCCCTTTCGCACCATCACTCGGAACTTCACAAGTACGGAAGTTCACTCGACAAGAGACCAAGAATGGATCAAGGCGACTGAGAGAAGTTGACGACGTCATCCGTGACAATTGATCCAAAACAAGGCATTCATATAACGCAAAGAACCAGTCGGAAAGATCCCCCAACTCCTTTCCCACTCAAACCTCGATCCATTCGGGGGCTAATGATGAAGCTATGTACCTAGGGTAGGGGCACGGACCTGTCCTAAGTGCCCTACCCAAGGACATCCCAAGAAGAAGTCACCTTTCAATCGA
The DNA here is from genome assembly GCA_032464435.1 of Aegilops umbellulata. Classification (NCBI taxonomy): domain Eukaryota; kingdom Viridiplantae; phylum Streptophyta; class Magnoliopsida; order Poales; family Poaceae; genus Aegilops; species Aegilops umbellulata. The sequence continues at coordinate 475,167,309 of CP136056.1, read as the reverse complement.
CTTGAAGGTATCCCACCCGACGGATTCAAGACATTCGACCACGAAGCTATCACTCGACCACGAAGCCAACCACTCGACTGCCAGGAGATCTAAAGTCACTCCGCACGCAAACGGTCGGCCATTATGTAGCTTTTATGGTCATCATAGCACTTTATTAGGGCCGTTACCAGTAACGCCCAGTCTCAATGTACTTTAAACCCCGCGTTACTGAGGGCTGGAGGGGCCTGGCGAACTCTATATAAGCCACCCCCTCCTCGGTATCAAGGGTTCGCACCCCTGTTATTCACACACCTATAATCCAATCGACCGCCTCCGGGCACCGAGACGTAGGGTTGTTACTTCCTCCGAGAAGGGCCTGAACTCGTAAACCTCATGTGCTTACAACTCTTCCATAGCTAAGATCTAGCCTCTCCGTTCATACCCCCTACATTACTGTCAGAGTTAGAACCACGACACCCCCCTCCTAGGGCGCGCCCCCTGCCTCGTGGGCCCCCTAGTGGCTCTCCGACATCCATCTTCTGTATATGAAGTCTTTCTTCGAGAAAAAATAAACAAGCAACCTTTTGGGACGAAACTCCGCCGCCACGAGGCGGAACCTTGGTGGAACCAATCTAGGGCTCCGACAGAGCTGTCTGCCGGGGATACTTCCCTCCGGGAGAGGGAAATCATCGCCATCGTCATCACCAATGCTCCTCTCATCGGGAGAGGGCAATCTCCATCAACATCTTCACCAGCACCATCTCATCTCCAAACCCTAGTTCATCTCATAAATTTCTAGCTCATATTTTCTCATCAGTTTGAGCTTTTAGGTGAACTGGCTGGTGCGTGTAATTCTACTTGGTATCGGTTTTGAGTTTAAGACTCGGCTGACGCAATTTAAAAGTAAAAAAATTGAGGGAGTGTTGACGTTAAATGCATAGCCCACCTTTCCTCGTCAGATTGAGTTTTTGGGTGAATTGGCTGATACGTGCAATTCTACATCTGATCTGTTTTCACGGAGATGTGTCTAGATGGAAGGCAAAGGAGAGTGAGGATGGTTGAGGATCTGCTGAATCGTCTCGATCTACATGAAGATGATGGCGATCACTTCAGCCTATCCACTGCCCGGTGCATCGGCACAGCAGGGGTACACTGATCAGGCCGGGTGCAAAGGGGGCTCAACTGAAGCTACTGCATATGCCAACAACAAGCCTGCGGTAGACATGGTTCAGTTCCAGAAGGCGATGCTGTCAACCAGGAACAAGGGAGGAAATGCACATCCTCATGCAACTGGCGATGAGCAGCAAGATGTGCCACCAGCATCGGCAACCTCGGAGGCCAGCGCAGATTATAGTACTACTAATACTAAATAATAAAAGCAGTTCATTCATCCAACATCCAAATCGTGGTTCATCATACAATCCATTCCTTGCTTATTTGCCATCACATCAAGCTCAAGGCACAAATTAACACGAACCAGTAGTCGTCAGTCGTCACTGGACGATGGTGCCGTCCGCCTTGCGCACCTCGACGCTGAGCACCGGGTCGTCGCCGCCGGCGTCCTGCAGCAGCTGGAAGAAGCAGATGTCGCCGACGCGGAGGCCGTTGTCGACGCGGAACCGGTTCCACCCGTACCTCAGCGCCGTGCGGGTCCTCGCGTTGCCCTTGCGCCGGTTGCTGTGCTTGAGGCAGACGCTCCACTGCTGCCCGCGCATCCGCAGCACCACCCTGCCCTTCTCCGTGAACCCGTGCGACTGGCTGAACTCCACAGGCACGTTCTGCTTAACCGGCAAAGAGTCAGAAACCAAAGACGCGAGGAGGGGCGCACGTTAATTTACAGCCACGGCTCACCAGGTACTGCTTCTTCTTGGTGCCCAGGTGGCACTGCCCCAGCGTCACGGTGAACCGACTCGGCGCGGCGCCGCCCCCGCCGCCATGGACGTCGCCGTCGCTGCTGCTGCTTCCATTCCCTGGCAACGCCGGTGGCGGCGACTCCTCTTCTGTTTAACTCACCCGCGCACCGTCAGTTCCAGGATATGTACTGCAAGGGAAGATTCAAGGGAAGGGAACGTACCGGCGCTGTCGTCCTCCTCCTCGCGCTGGCAGCAGTGTCTCCCGCACTCGGAGTCGTCGAACACCTTGACGGTGAGCAGGGCGGCGCCGTCGTAGCAGCTGAAGACGAGGAGCTGCCCGGGCTCTATGCCGTTGGCGCGCACGAACTCCTTCCAGCCCCTGCCGAGGTGCATGTCGCCGTGCTCTTCGGCGACGACCTCCACGTCCCACGCGCGCGCCCCTCCGCCCTCGACCCGCAGCTTCACTTCCCGGAGCGCGCGGCCGTTGAGCTCCCTCACGAACTTGTCAGGCAGCACCTGCAGTTCAGACGGGCGGCAAGAAACAGTAAGCAAGCAGAGAGATGGGAGAGAGACGAGCTCGTGCTTAATGAACTAGCTAGGAGACCATGTGCAAGTAATCACCAGCTTCTCCCAGGACATTCCGGTAGCCATGAGCTTGTAGAACTGGAAACCAGCCAGGTCCGGGCTGCCCTGCCCCTGCGCCATCTCCACCGTCTCCGTGTCCCTGCTTGGAAAATTATACCGATGAAACAGCCAAGAAAATGGTCGAAACGTCAAAGCAAGCAGATCGAACTGGTGGTGCTCCCTTCCGGTCGCCGCACCGCCTACCTGTGAGAGCGCAGAATCACCATGGAGCACGGGAGAGGCCACCGGCTGGTCTCAGTCTCACTCTCGCTCACTGATGGGAGGAGGAGGCGGGGAATCTTGTGATGGAGTGGGATGGGAGTAGGGGAGGAGGAGGCGAGGAATCTCTTGTAAAACGCTGGGATCGATGTAACTGCGCGGCACCAACACATACACACCCATCACGTACGTCTCGTTTGCCACTTCTTAGCAAGAAGCGGCACGCAGGACAGACACAAGATGGGCTTCGCTTTACTGGCAGCGAACACCAAAAGGGCGTCAAGCTGCGCGGCGTGTGCGCTGTAGCCTTTGGAGCTCACATGGCTCTATGCATGGCATGATCGGTTGTATCGTGTGCGGGCCAAGCGCTTGGTGGTTTCTCATCTTTGAATGCGTGCGCGCCTTAGACGCCTATAGCTACTCTTCCCCGAGCATGTTTCGTGGCGTACGTAGCCGGATATTTTCTGTGATCTAAGACTGCTTGCCGAGAAATTAATTTACAATGTGATATGTACAGATCTAAACGGTCTTATATTTGTTTACAGAGGGAGTAAATATCTATGAATGGGTCATCATTTTCTCTACGCATGGCCAAACCAGAAGGATAAGTTTCACTGTGAACAGAACAACATGGGACTTATTCACTTCAGGTTCAGGTTTTGACTTTTGTTTGAGAGCTTACAATTTTCATGTGCCGTGGCTTTTGGGTCGACAGGACGCCATGCCCATTTGTATGCCAGACAAGTGCTTTGCGTGTGATTTCTGAGGTTAATTCACGCCTTGATGCTTCCCTGAAAAATGTTTTAGAGAAATATTTTTTCAAGGTACAAGTTTCTGTGTCTAAGGCTGCTCTGCCATGAAATTAACTATGTTTGATATGTACACCTGCTTACTGATGGCGCATCATTTTCCGTGTGATGCAGAATGAGGGTAATTTGAAATTGCAGAGTGAGGGTAATTTGAAATATACAGAGGACAAGGCAGAATAACCGAACGCAAACGCAAGTAGCGTCAAAGGTTCCCATAATAACAAGCTAAAACGCTGGAAGGCTTCTCTGTACTTTGAGCAAAAGAGGGTCACGCTATATCAAAGGTCACATACTATTGATAGCTTGTTCCCGACGCAGTTCCTTTACTGCCACTTGCACATTTATCTGAATTGCCCTCGTTCAGCAACTGCGGGTGGAAGATGCAAGGTGCTTGTTATGAGCCAACTAGTCATGGTCTGACTGCCTTAAACTTTCAGCGTCAAATGAAAATATAAATATGTGGAGACCATGATGATAATTGCGGGACGAATGGAGGAAAACATGCTCATGATGATGGCTGTGGTTTCTGGCCCCATGTCACAGGGGAAGACGATGGTGAGCTGTTGCAATATTGCGCTGGTTTCCTTTCCCTGCACTCTGCACTCACATGGCTGATGGGGTGGCTATGGCTGAACCTTACACCAGGATTGGAAACTTCAGACCCGGCAACGCCTCTACACCACATCACTGCCCCTGCAGCTAGGTACTGTCCAGTTGTGCAGGGTCTTAAATTTACCTCATCCACCATGCGACATCTCATTGTCTGAGTTGCTGCGTTACTAGTACGAGCTAGTATGCGTGTTCAAAGTTCAAACCATAATCCATATTGAAGAAATAAGTTTATAGTATGCGGCACACAAGATGCTTGAGATCTACTGCCCAAACAACTGATCATCGTCAACAACAACAACAACAACAGGTTCACAACAGGCCTGAGAAACGGCCATTATAGCAGTGCATTTTGCTGAAGAAAAGAAACCATCGTAAGGTGAAATGCTACCGAACTTTAAACTGTCTCAGCGATGCACCCCGTCAAACCAGAGCGACACCGTGGAAATGTCTATTTTTATTCACTTTAGGGCCATGGCAGCAAAGCAAGGCCCTTTCAAGCCGTGGCGCTCTTCAGGTATGCAATGAGGTCAGCACGCTCCTGGGGCTTCTTCAGTCCAGGGAACACCATCTTAGTTCCAGGGATGTACTGCACATAAGAGAATAGTAATTGGTATTTTACCAGGAGATCATACAAAACCAATGAATTTCATTCTACGAGTCTAAGAAACAATCATGGCTAACATATCCAGCAGATGAATGAGTAAGGCTCGAGAGGTAGTGTTAAGAGGGAAATGTTGCTCCCAATCCAGGGTTGCAAAAATCCTTTCAATGGTAGCAAGTACTACCAGGGAATCCTGGTTATTCCCCCAAGTAAAGCTCCTATTAGAAATCTTAAATTTCAATAGGCCGTGCTTATTAATCCAATCATTGCATAAAAAGGCCTAGTGAGAATTAAAGTTACCAGTGTTCTTATCTTGAGAAAAATCTAATAATGTTCAAAGTCACCACCCGTAAGGGTAGGACTATCAACCAGATTTATGGCATCCTCTGATATCAAATCAGGTTTATACAGTTCATTATTTAACAGAATGCATTTTTGGCTCTTAGTAAAAAAGCATAAACATTGTCCCTGCTAATATGAACAGAATGATTGATAGGAAGTAATATACAGTAATAGACAATTCTAAAGAAACGAGCATCTGTTCGCAGAGAACAAGGAGTTCCAGGTACATATAACTATAACCCGGCTAAACAGAGATATCAAATAATAATCAGGTAGATACAAGAGCAACTAGATTAAAAAAGAGCATAAAATGAAGAAATGTGTCATCAGTGTAGAATGGCCACGAGAATAGAAATTATCAACAATTTAGCTCTACAAAGCAATTATAATCAATCCTCTCAAAAGAACTTCCAAGACACTAAACTCACAACAGTTCCTGAAAAAAAAAATCACTCTCTAACAGGGTATGCTACAATACTGCCCAAGTATCTGATTACAAGTGCACGCACAAGGCAGAAGCTCTCACATACCCACAGCCCACTGATGAAAAAAGAAGTGGACATTAACCATACCTTCTTCGGATTAAGCAGGTAGTCATACAGTGTTTTCTCCTCCCAAACCACAGCCATGCTCTTGTTGGCCGAAGAGTAAGAGTATCCAGCAGTCGTGCCAGACTGCCTCCCAAACAGACCATTCAGGTTAGGCCCTGCAGATCAGCATGACTGGCATTAACTTGGCATTTGGATAAACAAGATCTGGCTTTGTAGAGCGGCAACACGTGGCAAACGAATTTAGTTCCAACAGTGCATCGTCAGTTCAAAAGTAAAAACTGGTATGTAGCCTGCAGATATTACTAGAGATGTTTTCTCAGGAAATTACACAAAATCTGAAAGCCTACAGAAGACTACAAACAAATAAACATTGAATAATGTATGTAAACACTCTTATTTCTCCTTAATGAATTGACAGTTCTCCTTTGAATTAGGGTGATAGGATGATCCCCCCCACCTCCCTCTCTCTATATCATGTTTGCTTTCTCCCTCGCTGTGTAAATTCTCGTTCTCTTGTGACTGTTAATTAATAGAAAAGAAAAAATATTCAGGTAGGGGGCTCTGCTTGTTTGTCAAAAAGAAACATAAATACAGGCCGAACTGTCAGCAAGGCTAGTCACTGAATTATAGCACTGAACACACATGCATTCAGTGCCGTGTTTTCGAATTGTTCTATTAAATCATACGATTAACACCAGTAAGAAATTGCGTATTTTTGAATTTGTTCAATTTTTTACGAAATGCGGCAAGACTTGAATTGTTCATTTCAAGTGCCTCTTTCAGATCACTTGCTATCGGTAGAAAATCATCATGTTCATGAATCTAATGCGTTTTGGCATCTACGTTGAAAGAAAGGCACGCCATCCGGCAATTCACCGATCCAACAACATAGCCCAGACAGACGCATTCACCCATTTCAGGAATCAACCAACACTCGCTCGGAATCAACCAACGAATTTCACGAACCGCACGGCAGCCGACCGAAAAACCGGGATCCAAGCGCGAAGAACGCGCAGGATTCACGATCAATCGATGTGATTCATCCCTCCCAGATTCCCGTCCCAAGTTGAACCCCAACCCCGCGAAACACAGGATCTCGCGTCAGGGCAGAACACCGCGCGCCGACGCCAATCGCGAAACCAATCCCGAAATGGGACTCCGCCATCGATACGGGGCTACACGAACGAGGCGCGATCGACGTCATCGGGCCAGGTGGGGCGCTCACCTTGCTTATGGCCGGCGCCCTTGTCGACGGTGTGGCACTGGGCGCACTTGGTCTTGAAGATCTTCTCGCCGGCCGCGGGGTTCCCGGGGGGCGCCTCCGAGAACGACGCCATCGCCGCTGCCGCTGATCCCGCGCGGACGGGTTGCCGGGCTAGGGTTAGGGATCCCTCGGCTGGAGGAACGGAACGCGATCCGGGTCGCAGGAGGCTGGAGGCGGCGGGGAATGGCGATCGGGCTCGTTCTGCTCTGTTCTGGCTCTGCCTGTTTTAAAGCGGTACCGCGAGATTACGAGAGACCGACAGCCGTTGAGTTCGAGGGGCTGCAAAAGTGCCGTACTGCCCCTGAGGCTTCGGCGAAGCTTGGCCAGTATTGTTTGAGGGGGCGCGCAATGAGCGGGGGCGACCAAAACCAAGTTTTGGGCTGATTTTGCTGCATATTTCGCCCATGCGCTCAAGGTATTTTTTCTTGGGCGGGGCCACTGGACCAGGATGGCGCTGCCAAAGCTCTGTCGCTTGTACCGATTCTTTTTTCAGTCAATTCAGAGAGCTTTATTAAAAAATAGCAATCCTAGGACAGTCAGCCAAAAGACTAGTCACTAGGAAGTTAAGAGTTATGAGTCTCATCAAGCCAGCAGTCCGTCACACTCAGCGTGCAAGCATGCTTAGCACATAGATGCGCCAGAACGTTAGCCGCTCGATTTACATGACAAATAATAAAAAATTGAAAGTCTTTAACAAGCTCTTCAATTTCTAATAAGATAGGGGCCACAACTAAACGAGAGTTGTGGCGAGTGTTCCAGAGATCTACCATATCCAGGCAGTCAACTTCCATGATCACATGCGTATAGCCGCGAAGATACGCAAATCGCGTGCCTTCTCGCATGGACACCGCTTCAGCTATCAGTGGATCTGTTATTCCCATATGGGGTTTGCACCAAGCACCAAAGAATCCAGTGGAGGACCTGGCAACACCCCCAGCGCCACTGCAGCCTGCATCAATATTTAGTGCTCCGTCGGTGTTGATCTTGATCACTCCCGATTCAGGCGGTAGCCAGCCATGTCCTGGTAAGACCTTTGCCATAGTACTGGGCAGGTCCAGAATCGTCATGGCTTCCTTTGTCCACTTCATACAGGAGACATGATCCAAGCCTCCTTCTTCATGCTTGATACGGTTCCTAGAGTGCCAGATTGACCACATAATAGTAATGATAATAGCACGATTTTTGTCTCTGAACTGGTCATCACTCAAAATATCCCGTGCCCAAGAAGTCTGGATGTAATCTTGGTAGACGTACCTCAAACATTGCAAAAGCTTCCTCCCAAAAACACTTTGCATGGGTACAAAACATGAGTGCATGCTGTAAATCTCCATCCATGGCTAAGCAAATTTTGCAACGGCCGATTTCTGCAATATGTCTTTTCTTTAGCATGGTTTCATCAGGAAGAATCCCTCGAAGGACCCACCACCAGAAGACACAAACTTTTGGAACAACATTTAACTTCCACAGGGGTTTCCACAACTGTTGATCATTTTGTGATGCTCCGGTAGCCATCCCTTCCTCTAGAGCAAGCCGCTCTGTTCGAGTCACAAGAGCACGGTACGCCGTCTTAACAGTGTAATTACCCGTTCTGTCAAATGCCCACGCATGAAAATCATCCCCACCTCCAAAACGTAGTGGGATGTTAAGAATCGCCTCTGCATTCGGAGCAATGAAATTGTCACGAACCACCTGTTGACGCCACGTCCAATTATCTGAATCAATTAGCTCAGAGACGAGCTCAACCGTGGAGTTGGCGGGTTTTAGCATGGGCATCATTGAAATAGTTCCAGGAATCCACTTCCCTGTCCACACTCGGATGGAACTTCTCGCCTACAGCGCGGCGTTATTGGACAGGCCCAATACTATAGTTTTTTATTTCTTTTTTCCAAAACATGTCTATAACTATTTCATACACATTGTACATTTTTCATATACATTACGGATATTTTTTATACATGTTTAACATTTTTAAAATACATGATATTTTTTTTTCAAATATACAAGTTTTAGGTCTAATTTTTTTATACACATTGTACATTTTTCAACACATGATTAACATATTTTTCAACACTTGATTAACATCTTTGCAACCACATGCTTTGAACATTTTACGAGTACGTGTTAAACATTTTCTGAAACACACATTGCTGTGGATTTGTCACGGCAAATGTCCTTAGTGTGAGGACTTAGTCGTGAGGCCAACGCATCTATGTTGTAGCTTCAGAGAGGTTGAGTGAGACGAGAGATGCGAGGTTTTACCCAGCTTCGGCCCCTCACGATGGAGGTAAAAGCCTACATCCTGCTTCATTGATATTGATGATGATGATGCTCCCGATTACAATGGTGCTATTTCGCTACCTCTATCTCGAGAGCTATTGATTTGTCTTTCTCAACATGTCAAAACTTGTGCCTCTTGGGATGCCCTGCCCCTCCTTATATAAGTTGGAGGGGCGGGTTACATGTGGAGTCCTAGTAGGGCTAGGACTGCTTGGAATCCTAGCCTTGCTTCTTTTGTAAGGGAAAACTTCTTATGCCTTTCCTCTTAAACTGGTCCACCATAACATGAGCCGGCCTTCTGGGCCTTGGGTCTTGCCATCCATCTGACCCGCCTGCCGGCTCACCCATGAGTTGTCAGGCTCGGCCGGGCCATCAGTGAAGGGAGAGACCCGGGCGGGTCACTTAGTGGGTCGCCAAGTCAGGGCGGGTCACTAGTGAGTCGCCAAGTCTAGCCGGGTCATACTTCCGGCCGGGTTACACCGCAGAGTATATCCCCGACACACATTGTACATTTTTCATATATATCTAAAAAAATATTATATACATTTAAGATTTTTCAACGCATGATTAACGTCTTTACAACAACATGCCTTGAACTTTTTTTTTTCAAGTGTGTGTCTAACATTTTTCGAAACACGCATTGGAACATTTTTTAATGATATGGACATTTTTTTATATTTAAAAACTACATGAAAAATATTTTTTATATTGTATAGTTTTTTCAAAATATGTCACGAACATATTTCTTGGAATGCCTGAACATTTTGCAAAATTTAATGTAAACTATTTTGAATGGTAAAATAAATAAATTACACAGACATTTCTTGCATTTTATAAATATTTTTAAAATGCCACATAAAATATTTTAAAAAATTTAAACATTTTTTAAGTGTTGTAAATAATTTTTTGAAACCCATAAAAAATTGAAATATTTTTCAATGCGTGTACTTTTTAAAAATTAATGGTTGTTGACTTTTTTAAGTAATTAAGTTTTGAAATATATGCATCACAGTTTTCCAAAAATATAAACAAAAGTGAAAATAAATAAAGTAAAAAAGAAAGAAAGAAACATAAGGGGAAAACAAACTAACTAGGAAGTTGGGTTGGCCCAATACTAGTGACTGGGAGGGCACTCCTTGAAGCGAGACCTTGTACGGTCTCGCATGAAGCGATACGTACATACGCTCCCACTTATAGGCAATTTCGTACATAAAGCATACCCCACCGGAACTAACGTGCTGGCTAGGGTAATTGCACAATAGATGGATTCCATGCTAATACGGAAGTGGTGGGCTACACTGGATCATCATCTGGCGAATATAGTTGCTTGCACAAAGTCTTCAGGTACACTAATCAACACGCGAACCCTTGAAAGTTGAAATGCAGAGCAGATGAGCCACATCACACCAGAACATAGAATGTAGCTATATCTCGTACTGCACGACGAAGAGCTAGCCCCAACTCACATCTTATTTGCTAGCTACGTACACACGAATAAAACTATATCCAAAAAAGAAAACTCAGCCGCTAGCTTGATTCCTCGACGAAGAATGCATAAAATGAAAAGAAAGAAGAAACAAAGCCTAAATGATTTCATGGTCTTTCATTAGTGGAAACACATAATGTTGGTGTTGCTAAAAAGCTCAACAAAATTCGGTGGGAATTATGCCGTCAAGCCTCCCTTGTTTGAGGTATCACCCATTACATGCCAACCGAGATGGTAAAATGGTATTGGGGCATATATGAATCTAGACGACTCGCTAATTCTGCTTTTGGATTTGGATGAAGATTTTTCATGCATTAAAGTCTTTGGGTACTTGATTTCAACTCACGAAAGTTCCAAAGATGCAATTGTGATGACATCCTGATAAAGTGCAAAGCAGAGGAGCCACTTGTCATAAGAACATGGCAGCTAGTTGTATCTCGTAGTGCGTGATGTTGAGCTAGTCCTAGCCACGCGTGCTTTACCGACTACGTACAAGCAAAAAGAACCCAAAAAACGAAGCTCGATTACTCACTTCATTCTTCGGCGAGAAGAAGACACACTGGAGAAGAAAGAATAAACAAGGAAAAATGATTCTTCAAGTTCATTTGATGAAACACACGTAGTTCAGAATGGCTATTGAAAAGAAAATGAAAAATCAACTGAATGTGGCGGAATTCTGTCGCCAAGCCTCCATTGTTCGACATGTCACCAACGCACCAGCTGGGATGATCAAATGTTAGCGGGTCAAATGTGGGTATAGACAACTCATTATTTGCATTTTGAGATTTGGTTGACGATTTTTCCATGTTTTAAGACTTGGCTGAGACACTAGAAACAATTTGGGAACATTTGATGCACTTAACTCTAGTACAAAAGTGGTGAGCTACATGGGCTCGTCGTCTACTGAATATATTTGCATGAATTAAAGCCTTCAATACTCAATTTGAACACACGAATGCTCCAACGTTGAAATTGTGGTGACATGACAATGAAGTGCACACCAGAGAAGCCACATTTCATTAGAACGTGGAAGCTAGTTGTATCTGTGACGTTGAGACAGTCCTAGCTCACGCCCGCTTTACCAACTATGTGCATATGATAAAAATTATATCCTAGAAAGAGAAACCTAATTACTAGTTCTTCGACAAGAAGAACACACAACAAAGAAGAAAAGGCAAAATTATTTATTGGGGTTCATCTGAGGCAACATATAGTAGAATGGTTATTGCAAAAAAAAAAACTCAACTGAATTTCGTGAGATGTGCCGCCAAGCCTCCCTTGTTCGAGTTGTCCCCATTAATGCACTAGATGGGTCGGTCAAACCATATGAAGGAAATTATGGATACACACGACTCATTAATTGCACTTTTGAATTTGGATGGTAATATTTTTAAGTTTCCAGACTTATGTGAGACACTTGAAACAACTTTGGGACATATGAGGGAGTTAACCCTAATACATAAGTAACGAGCTACGTTGGCTCGTCATCTATTCAATAAATTTGCACGCACAAAAGTCTTAGGTACTCAATTTGAACACACGTATGCTCCAAACATGCAACCGCGGCGACATCGCAATGAAGTGTTGAGGAGACGAGACACATCCCACCAGAACCTGGAAGCTAATTTTATCACGTAGCACATGACGTTGAGCCCGTACTAGCTCACACCTACTTTACCAACTTGTACATGCAAGAAAAAAACTATAACCTGGTGAAAAAAAAACAAAATTTTAGCTCGATTCTTCTATGGGAACTATACACAGAGGAGAACACAGAAGAAGAAAAGGCAAAATGATTTCTTGGGGTTCATTTGAGGCAACATATATAGCAAAGGGTGGGTATTGCCAGAAAACTCAACCGAATTTGGCGGGAACTATGCCACTAAGCCTCCCTTGATTGTGGTGTCGCCATTTAATGCGCCAGATAGGACAATATCGAGGCACATGTTGATATAGATGACCCATTGATTGCACTTCTGGTTTTGGATGACAATTTTTTAAAGTTTCAAGAATTATGAGGGATACTCAAAACCGTTTGGGGACATATGATGCACTTAACTCTAACGCAAAAGTAGCGAGCTACATTGGCTCGTCATATACCAACTATATTTGCATGCGTGAAAGTCTTCGGGTACTCGATTATGACACATTGATAATCCCCAAGTACAGGTAATTGTTGCAACACTTTCCAATGTGAAGCTAGAAGTATGGAATGTCGATATCTCAAAGGAGCTAAATGTAGGAATTATATCTCTCGGTTTCTATCTGCCAATGGTACATAAAACGTTTGCTTTACCTAGACTCTCTAGTAGAAGATAATTTTTAGTTATAAAGGAGGAAGTGTGCAAGATTACAAGGTGCAAGTAAATGAAAGTTAGGTACTGAAATTTAAGGTTGCAGTAAATTGAAAGAAAGCGAGTGTGGAAGTAGTGGTGGTAGGTGGGAAGCGGATTAGGAGCACTCGGGTGCTCCACCCCCCTATATTCAAAAATATTTTAATAATTCAAAAAAACGCCAAAAAAATCCTGCATATATTTTTGAACCAAATATGACTAGGTATTGTACTCATATAAAAAGTTTGGCCAAGGAATGATTCTCGTTAACTTCAGGGCAAAAAAGATAAATTTATGACGACAATATAGCATGAATAGTACTTGTATCTAGCATTTTTCGGGAAATCTTTAACCCCAGATACAATAAAAGTCATTCCCTGTTTAATCTTTTTGTACGTGTGCAATACTTGGTCATGTTTGATTCCATAAAAAGTTTTGGGATTTTTTGACTTTTTTTGAATTACTAAATTATTTTTGAATATAGGGGGGCGTAGCACCCGAGAGCTCCTATGCATTTTCGTGGTAGGTGTCGCTATATTGTTCCTAGGCCATTAGTTGCGATACTATAACCGATAATCATGCTTTGCAGTTTTACATGTGGAAGAGGCATATGCTAATATGCTGTAAAATTTATTGACTAACATGTTCTTATGATTAAAACACTTAGTAAGCATCCACAAATCCCAGAATCTATTATGGTTAACTTAAACATAGGATTAAGTCTATGAGTCCTCTTTCTCACTTATGCTTTGACTTCTGTACTCTGGTACGGTTATATATGTCATTCCGTCCACCTATGTATAATCATTATTATTTTTAGTGGAAGAGCAACTTATAGTTACCCTGGAACAGAATTCCAATACGTAGCCAACAACTCACACAAGCACAAAGGGCGTGTTTGGTTGCTCGCATGAGGCCCAACCAGGCCCGCACGGGAAGGGAACGAGCTGTTTGGTTGCCTGGTTTTCCTGTTGGGCGTGCATAGCACGAAACTTAAAGCACCTCTGGGGCTGGCTCACTGAAAACGCAGGAATCGGCAGTTTCTCGCGAGCCAGGCCGAGGCGAGCGCAAGCCGGCGGGCCCTTGCACGAGTGGAGACGGGAGGGATGCGAGGTGATTACGTGAGTTCTTCTTCAACCTCTAGTAAGCTCCTATCTAATCTTCTCCCTCTGATCTACACAACGGTGCTTCAGTTCGAGGTAAGCTCTACACGAAAAAGATGCACCTCGATGCTACGGTTCCATTCAGGCGATCGGTTCGTAGTTTCGTCGGCCGTAAGTTCTTAATCTCGTCTTCCCGTTTGGAGCTATTCTGGACGATTTTTGTCAGATTCGTCGCGCAGGATCGATCATTTGAAATTTCCTTTGACAAGCAGCGTAATCTCGCAGTTCCCCACAACATCTGTTTTGTAAGTTTTTGGTTTTGACGATCGTAGCTTCATCTCTCTTTGAGCAGTAGTCTACTGCACTGACGCCGCCATGTCGAGCTCCTCTGTCCTCCGCTCAGAGCCCTCCTATTCGTCCCTCTCGACGCCGAAGCCCTTCCCCTTGATCTCCTTGCCCACGTCCTACTACACAAGAGTCGTTTCCGGCGTCGCTCATCTCGTCCTACTCTCTGTCGTCCTCCTACTACACTGACGCTGCAATGGCGCGCACACTGCTTCTTGTGTCCTCTGCCTCCATGCACACTGCAGTTCACCGCGCTGCCGACGGGGTCGATCATCTTGGCCTCCTCTCTCTCGCCCTACTACACTCGAGTCATTTCCGATGCCGATCATCTCGGCCTCCTCTCTCTCGTCCACTGCACTGAAGATACCATGGCGCGGGCACTGCATTCTACTCCTCTGTCGTCTGTCTTTGCGCGAGCACCGCAACTAGTTCGCTGACGGTGTCGCTCGCCGTGCCGCAGATGGGGTCGCTCGTCCCCGACTCCATGCTTGTCATGTCGGACACGGTGCCATAGCCACTATCCACCGTAGTCGCCATTGTCCGGCGCACACTGCACTTCTTCTCCCCTTCCCTCTGCTAGCTCTTAACCCTATCTGCTAAGTGAAGTGCTAGCTCTTAATCATACCTCATGCGTGCAACCAAACACCGAGTTCATGTGCCGCTTGGGCCAATGCAGGCAACCAAACAAAGTGCACTTGTGTATTACCTAATGCAGGGACCCTAGATGCAGGCAACCAAACAACTCGCAGATGTCGCATATGAGGCTGTTTTTCTAGAGCCAGGCTAGGTTGAGATGTGTATGCAATGCAATTACTATTCACTTGGCAACCAAACACACCCAAAGGCACATCTGCTATCAATTCCTGGTCTCCCTCTCTCTTAGTAAGGGCTGCTGGTGCCATAAGAGTATCTACAGTCGGAAGCCTCAAACCATCCCTCATACACATGCGGACGCGTCCGATCAGTGACCGGTCAGAAGAGAGAAGAAAAAACATGACCCAACCGGACCCCTCATATCATCTCTATACGTCCGGGCTATCCGCAAACCCTCATATCCATCTCAAATATGGAGAGGATACGAGGGCTCGCGGACGCGCCCGAGCGCGCTCGGGCATTCTGCCACGTAGGACGCGGCCCTATCGCGGACCACCTTTTCTCTTTCTTTATGCATTCTTTTATTTCTCTCTCTTCATCTCCATCAATCATGTGCAAGTGATCGGACATATGAGAAGAAAAATAAGATTAACTAGCCTCTGCACGGTGACCAAGGCATCGAATTATAGACATTAATATTAACATGCTCTAACAGTCTAACCATGCATTTACATTAACTAGCCTCTGCTCGTACCCTACTTCTTACCGTCAGATTACTTCCCACGATAGTATTGGTTTTTTAGTTGGTTAAATTTATGGTCAAAATTAATCCAACTATTGTGGGAATTAATCTGACCGTAAGAAGTAGGGGTACGAGCAGAGGCTAGTTCTAGCTACGACAATGTGTGACATAGGGATTTACGAGTTCGGGCCCCTCTCAAAAGACGTAACAACCCTACGTCTCGAGCTTTGGAGTTTTGTTCTTCTTCTTGTGTATGAGGAATATAATGGATGCTAACCCTAGTCTAAGTGCTACGGGGTGGCTTAAATAGAGTGCGGTGACCCTTCATCTTGCTATGTTAGGGCATCTCCAACAACAACTCACAAAATTTCTCCCGCATCAGTCCGCTGACAGGGGGACCAGTCCGCGGGCATGGATGCAGGAGGACGCCAACCAACCATAGAAGCATACATTTCAAACTCTTTTTCAACAAACCGGATGAATTCTTGCAAACAAGGCCGGATTTCATACAAATCAGATGAAAACTGTTACATTATGGACATATTTTCAACTAAAAAGGTAAAACTATGTGCACGTACGGTCGCCCGGAGCTCCACTAGAACCACACGGATACACTACACTAGTCTACGCCCGACCGCGCTTGTCTTCCCCATGTCTGGCAGCCCGCTAACCGGACTGCTGGGAGCCCCGGAGGGATATTTTCCCCGTATCTTCCCTATGTCCAGCTACATCGCTCATCGAAGGGGAAAAGAGGGTGCTTTAGCTGGAGGTGAAGGGTGCTTCCGTGGAGCTCATGCGGGTGCCTAGGATGGTATGAGAAGGAGAACCGGCCAGGTGATAACCCACAAGTATAGGGGATCAATTGTAGCCTCTTTCGATAAGTAAGAGTCTCGACCCAACGAGGAGCTAAAGGTAGAACAAATATTCCCTCAAGTTCTATCGACCACTGATACAACTCTACGCACGTTTGACGTTCTCTTTACCTAGAACAAGTATGAAACTAGAAGTACTTTGTAGGTGTTGTTGGATAGGTTTGCAAGAATATAAAGAGCACGTAAATATAAACTAGGGGCTGTTTAGATAAAAAGGCCATAAAGTTAGTATAGCGAGTGTGGAAAATTGGTGGTAGGAGTTGCAAAATTGTCCCTAAACAATTGACTACTTTACTAGACCGATAGTGTTGGGGAACATAGTAATTTCAAAAAAATTCCTACGCACACACAGGATCATGGTGTAAAAAATGCATAGCAACGAGAGGGGAGAGTGTGTCCACGTACCCTCGTAGACCGAAAGCGGAAGCGTTAGCACAACGTGGTTGATGTAGTCGTACGTCTTCATGATTCGACTGATCCAAGTACCGAACGTATGGCACCTCCGAGTTCAGCACACGTTCAGCTTGATGACGTCCCGCGAACTCCGATCCAGCAGAGCTTCATGGGAGAGTTCCGTCAGCACGACGGCGTGATGACAGTGATGATGTTGCTACCGACGCAGGGCTTCGCCTAAGCACCGCTACGATATGACCGAGGTGGAATATGGTGGAGGGGGGCACCGCACACGGCTAGGAGAGATCAATAGATCAACTTGTGTGTCTAGAGGTGCCTCCCTGCCCCCGTATATAAAGGATCAGGGGGAGGAGGCTGACGGCCAGGAGGAGGGCGTGCCAGGGAGGAGTCCTACTCCCATCGGGAGTAGGACTTCCTCTTTTCCTAGTTGGAGTAGGAGGAGGAAAGGAAGGGAAGGAGAGAGAGGGAAGGAAAGGGGGCGCCGCCCCCCTCCTTGTCCAATTCGGACTAGAGGGGGAGGGGGCGCGCGGCCAGCCCTAGCCGCCCCTCCACTTCTCCACTAAGGCCCATCTTGGCCCATTAAACTCCCCGGGGGGTTCCAGTAACCCCCGGTACTCCGGTATATGTCCGAAACTCCCCGAAACCATTCCGGTGTTCGAACATAGTCGTCCAATATATCGATCTTTATGTCTCGACCATTTCGAGACTCCTCTTCATGTCCGTGATCATATCCGGGACTCCAAACTACCTTCGGTACATCAAAACACAAAACTCATAATACCGATCGTCATCTAACTTTAAGCATGCGGACCCTACGGGTTCGAGAACTATGTAGACATGACCGAGACACGTCTCCGGTCAATAACCAATAGCGGAACCTGGATGCTCACATTGGCTCCTACATATTGTACGAAGATATTTATCGGTCAAACCGCATAACGTACCGCATAACAACATACGTTGTTCCCTTTGTCATCGGTATGTTATTTGCCCGAGATTCTATCGTCGGTATCCACTAACAAAAAAGACACATCCGTGACATTTTGGGCCAAACGAATTTTTTTCTGTCATACATATGACACTTCTATGACGATAATCGTGACAAAACCCGGTATCATCATAGATGTGGTGGGCTCCTACTTCTATGACAAAAAATCATGACAGAAAATGGGCCTTTCGTCCTGGGCGGACTGGAGACGCAACTGCATGACATTCTTTGGGCCGTCCATGACGGAAAAAAGCGTGGTAGAAGCGAGGGCGCGGAAAATATCGGGGAGTCCCTGGTTATGGTGGGTGGTCGGGGGCCGAGCGATGCGCGTTTCTCTCGTACGTACGTGCGTGTGAGCGAGGCGTTGGGCTCTAACTAAACCCGAGCGATTGCACTGTAGGCTACACGTTACTGAACCCGAGTGATTGATCGAAGGGTGTTAACTGAACCCGATCGAGCGATTCCTTCGCTACTGCTGCTAACTGAAGCCGATCGATGCTGCCTCTAGATGAACAGTGAGCGTTGCGGGGGTGGGGGGGGTGGGGTGGGGTGGGGGGGGGGGTTGGATGAGCAGTTCCCAGTGGGGGTGGATGAATAGGACCCCGTGGTGTTGCCTCTGGATGAACAGTACCTCGATCGATCGAGCCGGTTGGGGCTGGATGAACAAGACCCCGTGGAGGGCTGGATGAACAGGACCACCCCGTGGAGGGCAGGATGAACAGTAGCCCGTGGAGGGGTGGTTGAACAGGAGCCCGTGGAGAGGGCTGGTTGAACATTAGCCGGTGGAGTAGCGCGCGGTGGAGGCTGAATGAACAGGAGCCCGTGGATGAACAGTCGCAGGTGGAGGCTGGAGGAGGTCGACGGTGGATGAACAATAGCCCGTGGAGGCTGGAGGGGTCGACGGTGGAGATGAACAGTATCCCGTGGAGTCCCGTTTTGCGGTACGCCACACCCCTCCCGATGAACAGGACCCCGTTTCGACCGTAGCGCTCCAACACAAGTCCGTTTCCTCCGTTTTGCGGTACGCCACACCCCTCCCGATCAACAGGACCCCCGTTTCGACCATAGGAGGTCCGTTTCCTCCGTTTTGCGGTACGCCAGACCCCTCCCGATGAACAGGATCCTGTTTCGAACGTGGCCGGTTGAACACAAGGCCGTTTCCTCCGTTCTGCGGTATGCCAGGCCTCGTTTCCATCGCCTGTTCCATCCAAGCCCTCCCGATGAACACGAGCACGCATTCTGTTGCCTCCCCATGAACACGACAACGACGCTGTTTCTCCGTTCCGACCCAGCCATGTACACGAGCCCTAGCTGTACGTATGCGCGAGTAGGCGTTCGAGACCCCGCCCGTGTGTACACATACGTGGCCGTATTTTCTTTCTTGCACCCTGGCCGCTGTACGTACGTGTACATGCTACGTGCAAGCCTCTACTACGACACGTGCGCGCCTCTATATCGACCAGTATATATGTACGTACATGTTCGCGACCAGAATGACAACGCTACGTACGCTTCGACCAGGTGGGTCCCGACTGTCAGGCACTTCCTTGCGTGCGAAGATGTAGCTGGTGGGTCCCAGCAGTCAGGGGGAAACGTTTTTTCGCGAAATACAGTGGCCCGTCCGGTGGGTCCTAACTGTCAGGTGGAGGAATCATTATTTTCCGCGTAATAAGGAGGCACTTCCTTGCTGCGGACGTGGACCCAGCTGTTAGCCTCTCCACGTACAGTCCACGCCCGATGAAAGTCGTTCCTTGACCACGTTGACCACGCCGCGCCGAGAGCACCAGGGCGGTGAGGCCTAAAGCACCAGGGCGGTGGACGACGGCGAGGCCTAGGAAGGGGACGACGGGGAGCCGGGGAAGACGTGGCAGCGGAAGCTCGCGCGGAGAGGAGTACGAGGGTTCACTTGTTCGGTTGCGGTGTGAGGCTGCTGTCGCCGCAGGGCCTGGCCAGCTGTGGGAATAGTAGGGGGCGGTGAGGCCTCCGCGGCAGCACAGCCAGCCACGGGAGGCAGGAGCATGCGGCACGACCGGCGCTGCTTTGGGCGGCTGTAGCAAGAAGACCAGAGGTTGAAGAAGCACTACGGCCGTTGGATGGACATCGTACGGTCACTCGAGCTAGAATCGTTCATATTGACTAAAGTTAACAAAGGCCCCTGTCCCAGTCGACTTAGTAGGCCCACAAGTCAGCCTCCCACCATGGTGGGTCCCAGCTAGCAGGGGGAGTATTCATTTTTTTGTGCGTAATAAGGAGGCACTTCCGGTGGGTCTGAGCTGACAGCGGGGTGAACGTTTTTTTCGCAAAATACGCTGGCCCGTCCGGTGGGTCCCAGCAGTCAGGGGGAAACGTTTTTTCGCGAAATAAGGTGGCCCGTCCGGTGAGTCCCTGCTGTCAGGTGGAGGAATAATTATTTTGCGCGTAATAAGGAGTAACTTCCTTGCGGCCGCCTGGACCCAGCTGTCAGCCTCTCCACGTACAGTACTCTTCCGATGGAAGTCGGTCGTTGACCACATTGACCACGTCGCGCTGAGAGCACTAGGGCGGTGGACGACGGTGAGGACTAGGAAGGGGACGACTCAGAGCCGGGGAAGACGCAGCAGTGGATGCCCACGCGAAGAGGAGTACGAGGGTTCACTGGTTCGGCTGCGGTGTGAGGTTGCTGTCACCGTAGAATAACAGGGGGTGTGTGTGAGTAGAGGGATGGCCTGGCCAGCAGTGGGAGTAGTAGGGGGCGGTGAGGCCTCTGCGGCATCACAGCCAGCCACGGGGGGCAGGAGCACGCGGCACGACCGGCGCTGGTTTGGGCGGCTGGAGCAAGAAGACTAGAGGTTGAAGAAGCACTATGGCCGTTGGATGAACATCATACAGTAACATGAGCTAGAATCGTTCATATTGACTAAGTTGACAAAGCCCTCCGTCCCCGTCAATTTGGTAGGCCCACAAGTCAGCCTCCCACTATGCTGGGTTCCAGCTGGCAGGGGGAATATTCATTTTTTTGTGCGTAATAAGGAGGCACTTCCTTGCATGCGAAGATAGCTAGTGGGTCCGACATGTCAGCGGGGGGCACATTATTTTCGTGAAATACAGAGGCCCTTCCGGTGGGTCCCAGATGTTAGGTGGAGGAATCATTATTTTGCGCGTAATAAGGAGGTATTTCCTTGTGTGCGGTCGTGGACCCAGCTGTCAGCCTCTCCACGCACAGTCTACTTCCGATGGTGTCGTTCGTTGACCACGTTGACCACGCCCCGCCGAGCGCATCCAAGGTGGTGGACGACGGCGAGGCCCCGGACAGCAACGAGGCGGAGAGGTGTACGAGGGTTAACTGGTTCTAGTGCGGTGTGGTTCGGTAGTCGGTGGAGAAGAACAGGAGGTGTGGAGGGATGGCCTGACCAACGGTGGAGTAGCGCTTCATAGCAAAGTGTGCTAAGCAGTGCTGCTAGTAGCAAGAGGCGGGAGGTGGTCCCGGCGGCGCTCGAGGAAGAAGACGAGAGATTGAAGATGGATGCTGGTCGTTGGATGTAAATCCAACGGCTAACATGTCAGAATCATTTGTTGACTAAATTGACAACGACTTGCGTTGGCTTCGACCTATTGGCCCACATTTCAGCCTCCAAAAATGTGGCACGTATTCAACCAATTTTTTCAGAATTTACAGTCTTTTTTTTGCGCGGTAGAATTTACAGTCAATTTGATCTTTTTTTGGATTACAGCCATTAGCTAGGTTGGGTGAACAAATAATGTAGCGTCCATGCGGCCCGTTTATTTTATTTCCTAAAAAATTACAGGCCATTTGCACTTTCTCGAAATACACGATTTTGCTGGGCTGATTCTAATTATAATGTTGGGTTGGGCCAGCAATGTTATCAAAAAATAGAAAGGGGCTGAGCATTTTGTTATAAATATATTTAAATAATAAGTGGTATTATTACATTCGTCCTTAAATCTTACCAAGCTTTTGTACACAATCACTAGGATTTTCGTGCCAAAACAATTCATGATTTTATTTGTTAAGAAATTATTTTTATAAGTTAATAAGATGTGGGATATTGTTTTCTTACATATGTAAGTATCTGTTAAATATATGATGACAATAAAAATAATATATAATAACATATAAAATATATTTTTTAGAAAAACAGGGAGCATCTCCCCGGTTCCATTGCTGAGAACGAAACCACAACATATTCGGATACAGCAGCTCAAAGAGCAGTTCGAAAGCAAAGGTAGAAAAGCTACAAACTAGGGGGGGGGGGTGGATGAACACGTTCTCTGAATAACACAAATCACCCGAGCGGTGCCAAAGGCAGAGCGGATAGAGCACTCAAATGACACAAGGAGGGTCCAGCGAAGCCTTCATGGTCTTCAGCCGAGGGGCCGTGTCAGCCTGCGGCGACCAGTAAGCAAGCGGAGACACGGGGCTGGAAGGCGTAGCATGGTGGATGTCCCTCTTTTTTGGCGCCAGGTGCCCATCATCTTCATCAGAGATCTTGAGACGAGCCCACGGGTCCAGCCCCAGAGCAGGTCGAGCCTTGTTCAGCCACAAGTGATCGCCAACGGTTTCTGGAGGGATCTTGTTAGGGTTTCCACGAAGCTCATCAACTTGTCCTTGTCCGATCCGGAGGAGAGAATCGCCCAGTTCCTCACCATGTTCCTGATCAACATCAAGACCTGCGGAATGGAAATCCAGGAGGTGTTACTGAAAATCATAGCATTTCTATATTTACAGAGGCACCAAAGGACAACTGAGCTAACAGTGTTTAAAACTGAGCACTTTTTGGTAGCAATCCAGAATCTCGCGACAAATTCGAAGGATGAGCCAATATGACTAGAGAAATATTCCTCAATGTGGGCCCAGAGATGTTTAGCAACTATACATTCAAAAAATAGGTGAGAACAAGACTCTTGTTCCAAGCAGTAAACACAATCAAGGGGTTTGATGATGTGTCTCTTCCTAAGGTTATCCCTAGTCATCAATTTGTTTTTGGAGAGAAGCCAGAGAAATACATGAATTTTAGGGGGAACTCTCAATTTCCAGACAACAGGGATAAACACGGGTTGAACCCCTCTAAAGTTGATAACATGATAGAGGGGGCTGGAGGAATACTTCCCCTTATTGTCCAGCTACCAAATCAGGGCATCCGGCTCGGCATTAAAGTTAATGCTTTTGGCAATTTCCTCCAACTTGAACCATTGTTCCATGAGACTATCACTAAAGTTCCTTCTAAAAGAGAGTTTTAGGCATTGACCATCCCAAACTTCATTGACACTTTTGTTAAGCTCATTGCAGACAGAGTAAATAGGCCAAAATTGGATTGCTAGGGGGATGTGCCAAACCAAGTATCTTCCCAGAACCTGGTTCTGCTCCCATCCCCTATGTTCCATCTGTAGCCAAATTTCACAGCATACATAATAGATTTTAATCCTTTCCAGAATCTAGAGGTCTTAGGGTTGGAGGAAGGGACAAAAATATTAGGTTTATTTTCTAGGTATTTATGGGCAATAAGAAGCTTCCAGGGTTTCAGGTCTTCCTCATAGAATCTTTTAATCCAAGACCCTAGAAGACAGATGTTAATTTCTTGGAGGTTAGGTATGCCCAGGCCTCCAAAATCTTTTTTCATAGAGACTAGGGCCCAATTAGCAAGGTGTAGCTTCCTATTTCCCTCAAAATCATTCCCCAAGTAATGAGACATCTGAGAATTGATGAGGTTCACTGCCCATTTAGGGAACTTGAAGAAGGAGAGGAGATACACTGGAATGCTAGCCAAACAAGCTTGTATGAGGATCAATCTACCTCTGTAAGAGAGAAGTTTGCCCCTCCACCCAGAAATCCTTTTAATGATTTTATCCAGAAGGGGTTGGATATCCTCTCTCCTCAGTTTATCATAGTGGAGAGGGATACCTGGGTACTTAATGGGGAAGTTACCTTTATTACAGACTAGAATAGAGAGGAAGTCAGCTAACTCCTGATCATCCATGTTGATAGGGATGAGTTCACTTTTAGAGTAGTTGATTCTCATGCCTGAGACTTGTTCAAAACAGGTTAGAACAGTTTTCAGATTGCTAGCATGTGTGGAGTCATTGTCTAAGAAAAGGATGGTATCATCTGCATATTGAAGGCAGATGATGCCACCAGGGCATACCTCGGGACAGAGCCCTGCAATCAGACTATGATCAGCATATTTGCTCAGCATTTTAGTAAGAACGTCCACTACTAAATTAAACAAAAGCGGGGAGATGGGGTCACCTTGCCTAAGGCCTTTACCAGCAAGGAAAAAAAATCACTTTCACAGTTATTTAACTTGACCCCAACAGACCCCCCATGAGTAAGTTGCTGGATCCAACTCTCCTCTATGAAAGGCTTGGAAAAGATCTAAGAGATCATTTTTCACCAAGTCCCAAAAATGCTGGTAAAACAAGAAGGGAATCCCATCAGGACCAGGAGAGCTAAAATGGCTTCCTTCACCTCTGTCTCTAAAAATGGCCCGAAGCAGGGGCAAGAGCAGTTTTCTGGATGTCCTATCTCTTCTTTTGTTGATTCTTGCCTTGAGATTTCCCACTGATCTGAGAGTCAGAACCACCAGCAGATTGATCTTGGGCAATTACAGGAGCCTGCCCAGATTGTGCCCCCATTTCGGGCGGAGGTGGGTCGTACCACTGCCCAACCGGCGCTCCCCCATTGTGATAGGGGAAATTCATCGGAGTTCCTGGTTCCTTCTCATCCTCCAGCCAGATGTTGTCTCTCAGGAAGCAAAAATAACCACCAGATAGCTCAATTGAAGCAGATTGCAAGCCTAATTTCAATCTTTTGCAGGTTTGGGGGAGAGGTAAGGTAGGGGATCCACTTGCTCGGGCTCCGGTGGCGTGCTGGTGGGCAGGAGTCCAGTCAAGCATTCCCATCTCGCAGTACGTCGTGGATCTCCTGAATTCACTTCTCCTTTCGCCCATCGAACGAACACAATCGGCGGCTCACTGGGGTGGGGCATCCTGTGCTTCTCCGAGAAATCTCCTTCGAAGTAGATCCGCAGGGCTAGATTCAGTAGCTCCCAATCCACATGATCCTTGCACATCCGAGCATACCTGCGCGAGTGAGAGAACGGATTCGGTCCCTCCTCGGCTTCCTCCCTCGCAGCTTCCTCCTCTGCTTCCCTCCATTCGCGTGTGCACTGGGTCCAGGAGAGAGCGTCGTCGTGGATCTGCATCGCCCGCTCCCTCCATCTCCTCCCTCGAGTCTCCCGCAGCACCTCCGGCGTGACGGAGTTGAGCGGCTGGAGCATCCGCGGGAAGGCCTTGTAGACATGTGGGAGATGCATCTTGTACATCTGCCTGTCTTCCAGCAATTCCCCCGTGGATATGGCCGGCAACTCCATGGGGCTCAATTAAAAAATCTCACCAACCAAGGTAGGTGATGAATGGTGGAATACTTTTTGTACTCCCTCCGTCTAGGTGTGTAAGTCATCTTACGAAAACCAAATAATCCCAGAACACTTAGGCGCGGTGCATTAACTTCTACCTCGTTTCTTGTTTCTTGACATATGAACCAATAAGAGATGTGGGTGTGCATGCTTTTAATGACTTGAAACTACCAAACACGACATGCAGTGGTTAATTCATTGCATGCAATGCTATTAATTAGCAAATAAACATTAACTTCTCTAATTTTACCCTCCTCCTTGGTCACGGTGCACAATCTAAGATGACTTATTCACCTAGACGGAGGGAGTAGTTTGCAAAAGCACCTAATTAATGCACTTGTTTTCCTCAAAAAATTATGTTTATCAATGCATAAATTGCAATGCATGCATGCATAAAGTACATGCATTGGTCAATTTTCTCTTAATACTTGCATGCAATGATTTAATGCACCTTGGAATCTGAACATGTGATGGTAAACAACCAAATTGAGCCTTATAAAATGGGAAAACTAAAATTTTGATATAAGCCCTATAAACCGAAAAGGAGGGAGTATGTGAACTAAACAGTCAACATATAAAATAATTTAAATATATATAATATAGTGAGAAGGGAAACATAAGTTGGACCTGACGTTCCTATTCTTATATAGAAAAATAGAACAGACCTCTGCTTTTTCTTCAAAAAAATACATAAATTGGGCTGCCAAAAATAAAACCTCGGATGGGAGGTCCATAGGCCGGTCGATACATGACGGCCCTAAGAAAATACAAACAGGCCTATGGACCTCCCATCTGAGGTCGTGGGTTGCGCATGTTAAAAATGAAAGCCTAGACGGGGCAGGCCAAAACCACGTCCAACACTTGCCAAAACTTCGTCCCTCGTTTTCTCTGTGTTTCGCACACTCGACATTGTGTGCGCATTTTGACTGTGCATCATATGAAGATGTGCTATGCATGAATGTTGATCCGCATGATGTTAACTGGCTGGTAGTTCCATTTTCGACCATGAATAAAACTTCCAACATGATGTTAACCCTGTTTGAAAAGGCCGTGTTAATATAAATGCTCTGCCTCTGAAAGTTGCAGTTTCTTATCTGAAACTGAACTTGCAGTTTCTTATCTGAAACTGAAACTTGTAGTTTCTTCTCTAAGAATCACATTGTTTGCACTTTTATACTCCTATGAAACTACATTTTTTAAGTGCTAAAAATAGATCTCTAGAATTCATAAAATACTTCATATGCTCAATACTGCAAATCTAAAATTCAAAAGACATTCATATATGAAAGTACTCTCAAAATACACAACACAAAACACAATTCACAACCTACAAATACTGACAACCCTAAGCTCCTCTTGACATTTCACAACCTGCCCGACTATTGGGCTGGGGGGGGGGCAGCCCCCTCCTATTCCTCGGCGACAGACAGCCGCCCCGTGAGACGATGTGAACGGTGAGGGAGACGATGGCGGGGAAGCGTCGTCGGGCCAATTGCTTTTCTCCTCTTTGCAGTTGGGTTCGGTCGACAAAGACTCCACCGGCTCGCTCTGGCAGGACACCCTCACAAACGGCACCCTGTAGATGCTCGATCCTTCAATCTCTGGTGGATGCTCCATCTGGGATCGATACTCCCACCACCGCTCCCTCACGATCGGATTCGGTGAATCTGTTTGCTCCATGGCCTAGAGGAGCAGCTCTATGTACTCCGGCGCGATTCCCTCCGGGAGTATCGCCGCCTTTTCGCTCTGTTGCAGATATTTGGCCATGGATGTCGCCGTCGCCGCTAGCTGGTCCTTGTTGTCAAATGAAGACTGTATCTCCAACATCCTAGCTAGCTTCGCAGGGTCGCCGTCTGCGATTCTCACGTATCGGTTGTACTCCTCCATCGATCTACTTCTCCACAGCACCTTCACTCGCCGGCGGTGGTTTTTGAATGGAAGAGGAGAGGAGCAGCACTGCTTTTGGATTAGAACGGGAGAGGAGCGACGCTGGTTTTGGACTGGAACATGAGAGGAGGACGGTGGTTTTGAAATGGAAGAGCAGTGGAGCGGCGCTGCATTTGGATTGGAACAGGAGAGGAGCGGCGGTGGTTTAAGAGGAGAAGAGCGGAAGAGTGGCACTGGTCTTGGAAGTATTTTTTTGTTGTTTTGCGTATTTTGGGTCAAAGTTTGACCACGTATTGTATTTGACAAGCAAAATGTGAATGCATGTCACCAAAAATTGTATCATTTGGTTCGTATTTGAATGCACTTTCAAATTATATTATTTTTGCAACGTATAACATATATTTTATGTGCGAAAATCATGGTCAATTATGACCCAGAATAAAAGGGAGACTAGTTAATGTGGGGTCGCTTTATTAATTGAAGGGTAAAATGATTTTGATTTTGATCACAGTCACAGAGCACCGGCCCTCTCGTCCAATGCTAAATCGCTGCCGCACGCTCCTCTCCCTCTTCTCCATTGCAAAATCACCTCCTCTCCTCTCCATCATCTCCATTCCAAAACCACCATCTTGCCTCTCCCTCTTCTGATCTTCTCCATTGCAAAACCACCTCCTCTCCTCTCCATCATCTCCATTCCAAAACCACCGTCTCGCCTATCCCTCTTCTCTATTGCAAGACCACCGTCTCTCCTTCGTTTTCTAGACGCTTTGCTCCATGGCGCGGGCGCAATCCATGGATACAAAATTAGTATATTGTATACTATTTAAAAGTCGAGGGCGGGGCTTTTCCAGCGCGGTAGGCGGCGGGGCAGTTCCACCTAGTCGGTTCGACAGAGAAGCGAGAAGACGAGGGAGTAGGCTGCTGCAAACGTAGGGCTGTGTGATTTGATAGCGAGTTACTGCTAGACAGGTGGGGCCCCATGATTTGACTTGCCATTATCATTTTAACTGCGGCGCTACAACCGACGTGAGTCTCCCAGATTCCTGACCACCTCCATACAGGTGCCTCTCCCAATGCGCCACCATGTAGTAGTAGTAGAGGCTGGCTCTTGCATGAGAGCCCACTTCTCCACTTTTTCCTTGCCTCTCTTTCCTCCACATATGCAAAAATGCCATGTAAAGCGCACTATTGTACTTACTTTTACTTGCTCCTGCAGGTGCTTAAGCTTGCCACATAGGCATAAAGTCTGATGTGGCAAGTTAATCAAGAAGAGAGAGACTAGTTTGGTGACCCAAGGAAGAAACGGTGGTAAGTGCGTGTACCTAGGTGAAAAGACAATTTTGAGTCTATAGCTAATTAAATGAAGCAAACTTAGCAACACCATTTCATTGGAAGTGGTCACTCCTTGGCAAATGCAATAAATACTAGTACTCCCTGTGTCCCATAATATAAGAACATTTTTGGCACTACACTAGTGTCAAAAACATTCTTATATTATGGGACGGAGGGAGTACGAAGAAAGAGATAGAGAGAAGTAAAAAAAATACACTTATAGCCAACCTTATAGCCAAAACCTTGTTGTAGTATGAGTGACTATGTATGACATGCCAACATCAGATAGTCTAACGCACCGTGTTAAATCTCCAAGGGTGCGACCGCACGAGCGACGCGACGGTCGTGGTAGGCGACACCATGATACGGGCTGCTGGCAGCCCTTGGATCTGAGATCAAACAGTCGCATGCTAAGTTGCTGAAAATTTGCAGAATAACCCTCCAGGGTAGGATATTCACCCATAGGTCTAGAATCACGCCATGCAACCGTTCGATCTCAGATCCAAGGGATCTCGGAAGCCCGTATCATGGGAGAATGGAAAGCCACTACCCTGCCGTTCGCACGCTGACAGTTCGCTCCTACTCGTCCCCGCACGTCCTTCAATACTACGGCGATTCGCTCCTAGTCATCCCGTCCATTCACATTACGACAGTTCCACTAATCCTAACCCTCCTCCCAAATCCATGGCGTCCCAAATCTCCACGATCAGCGGTGAGTACAAAGTTAGAACCATCACCGGCGATGAGTTCGACGTCATCTACACCCGTTCTTCCATGACGGTGAAAGGATGCCTTTCTCGCTTCAGACGCATGTTCGAAAACTCAGATGATGAGTGGGTCGCTGGGCTAGATGTTGAGTACACCACAGTTCTGGTACGAGAGAAGGATGTAAAGGACGAAGAGAGGAAGAAGCCCGCCGTGATCCAGGTTTGCGTACATAACGTTTGCTTGGTCTACCACATATGCCATGCCGACGTTGAGTGACATGATTTTAAGAACTTCCTCAAGAGCAACCTAGTCAAATTCGTTACTGTAGACTTTGGTAACGACAAAGAAGTCCTGTGTTGGATAGGCCTCGTTGTAGGCAACACCTTCGACCTCCAGAAGAATCGGCTGGTGTCCTCTCGTCAGCCTTCAATGCTGACCCTGGCAGGAGCCATCGTTCATCCTTCGTACGGTAAACTGGAGAAACCTCATTACACGTTTCATCGTCATGCATGGCAGCGGAATGTTCTAGATATAGACCACATCCACTACGCTGCAATGGATGGCTAGCTTTGCTTCAATATCTACAAGGGTTGGATGAAGAGCAACAACCAAGTGTGCGGTTCAAGCAAAGAAGTATCGACCAAGAGGAAGAGGGACAAGGACGAAGTCGAGGACGTGGACGAGGACTCCAAGTAAGGTGGCAGTGTCGTTGCTCATGGTGGTTCTAATGCAGTGTCTACCGGAATAGTTGCAAAGTTTAATTTCAGGTGTGCTTAATTTAATTTGAGGGGTGTGTTGTGCTGAGCCCCCAATAGAACTATGTTATGTTTCTTCTCGTTACTTTAACTCTTCAGTACGTACAAACTAGTATTTCTTACATTTCATCTTTTAGTTGGTATAGTACTACCACTCGTTTCTTCACATTATATACGTACAATATATATGGCCAACATCATATAGCCAGCAGTTTAGTTGTCAAAGAATTTCAGGGTGCTTAGTTTTGTCAAAGAATTCCAGGATGCTTAGAGGGTGCTTGGATCCAAGGGACTTATTTTAGTCTGACTAAAAATAGTCTCTTTAAGATGCTAAAGTTCCAAGCACCCCTGACTAAAGAGGGGCTAAAACTAGTCTTGAGACTAAATTTTTTAGTCAGGGGTACCCCTACTAAAATGTGGATTAGTCCTCTCTCTACTCATTTAACTCCTCTCCTTTAACACAGGTGAGTTCTGGACTGGAGGGTTTGGAGGATAATAAATGCGCATTAACTTGATTTTAGCCTTTTTAGTATTTGGATCCAAGCATGGGCGAGGCTAGCATGTTTTAGTCCCACTACTTTTAGTCATGGAACTAAAACGTATCCAAGCACCCTCTTAGTTTTATTTGAGGGGTGGGTTGTGCTGGACACCATTATTGTGACTAGCCTTTTTAATAGTACTCTATGCATAATTTGGCGACGAGCGCTCTCTATATGTACCACCTTTTTTAATTTCAAGTTTTGCTCCATGGTGCAATCCATCGATACTACTGTTGTACAAAAGTATACTACGGTTTCACGAGAGGCGAGGGCCTCTGTGATTTGACGGCTCATTACTGCTGGAAGGCGGGGCCTTGTGATTTGACTGCTCATATAAATGCGCCGACGACTTGATCGAGGAGGAGCAAAGAACCATGCGGTATACTCAAGTTTTCCACTGGAGTAGTACTGCGACGGAGGAGCACGAAACACGGCAGCCTAGTGCCATATGGCGATAAAAATGATCTAATTTGCTAGTCATCTAATTGTTAGCATTGTTCCATTCATTCCCTAAAAAAACATTGTTCTATTCATGCCTCGCAGAGAACATGACACGTGTGGCGAAACACCCGAAGCAAAAGATGAAACACAAGAGCAAAAGAAGAAGGAAGATTATCACCCCAAATGATCTAATTCGCCGCGGAGTCGTAACTGCTTCTTCATCGCCTCCATGACCTCCATCTCCTTGCGCGTCTCCTCCGCCATCTTCATCATTGTGTCCATGACGTGACATTTCTCGGCGCGAGCCTTCATCATCTGTTCCACGGCCATATTACGTACCTTGACAGCAGCCGGGTGCTCGATGCGGAGCTTCGCCAACTCTTCCTTCTATTCCATGACGAGGGCCTGCAATATCTTCATCGAGGAACTACTATTCTCATGCAGCTTCTTCCAGCCGGCATTCTTATCCTTCAACAGGTCGATCTCGTGGTAGAGCTTCGCATTGTCCTCCCGAAGTCGCAGGATTTTACGGGTCGCCTTCTTCTTAGAGGCAATGCTCTTCTTCAGCAGCATCACCAAGCCGGCGGTCAACTCCCCCTCCTGATTGAGCTCAGCGGGCATGTCGTCGAGGCTCTCCTTCAGCAACTCCATCAAGCCTTGGATGAACTCCTTCTGCTTATTGAGCTGATCGGGCATGCCGTCGAGGGATAACGACTCCAGCTCCACTGGCTCGGCATGTTCGCCTCCGCGGCTAGGGCGCTCCTGGGAGTGCTACTTCTTGAGCTTGTGTTGGATTTCCCCGAAGAGGAAAGGATGATGCAGCAGAGTAGCGTAAGTATTTCCTCAGTTTTTGAGAACCAAGGTATCAATCCAGTAGGAGGCCACGCTCAAGTCCCTCGTACCTGCACAAAACGATAGCTACTCGCAACCAACGCGATTAGGGGTTGTCAATCCCTTCACGGCCACTTACGAGAGTGAGATCTGATAGATAGTGTTTTTGGTATTTTTTTAGTATAGAGATGCAAAGTAAAAAGTAAAAGGCAAAGTAAAAAAGCAAATAAGATTGAAGTGATGGAGATTGATATGATGAGAATAGACCCGGGGGCCATAGGTTTCACTAGTGGCTTCTCTCAAGAGCATAAGTATTCTATGGTGGGTGAACAAATTACTGTTGAGCAATTGACAGAATTGAGCATTGTTATGAGAATATCTAGGCATGATCATGTATATAGGCATCACGTCCGTGACAAGTAGATCGAAACGATTATGCATCTACTACTATTACTCCACTCATCGACCACTATCCAGCGTGCATCTAGAGTATTAAGTTAAAAACAGAGTAACGCTTTAAGCAAGATGACATGACGTAGAGAGATAAATTCATGCAATATGAAATAAACCCCATCTTGTTATCCTCGATGGCAACGATACAATACGTGCCTTGCTGCCCCTTCTATCACTGGGAAAGGACACCGCAAGATCGAACCCAAAGCTAAGCACTTCTCCCATGGCAAGAACTACCAATCTAGTTGGCCAAACCAAACGGATAATTCGAAGAGACTTGCAAAGATAACCAATCATACATAAAAGAATTCAGAGAAGATTCAAATATTATTCATAGATAGACTGGATCATGAACCCACAATTCATCGGTCTCAACAAACACACCGCAAAAAGAAGAAGATTACATCGAATAGATCTCCACAAGAGAGGGGGAGAACTTTGTATTGAGATCCAAAAGGAGAGAAGAAGCCATCTAGCTAATAACTATGGACCCGAAGGTCTGAGGTAAACAACTCACACTTCATCGGAGAGGCTATGATGATGTAGAAGCCCTCCGTGATGACGGCCCTCTCCGATGGAGCTCCGGAAGAGGCCCCAAGATGGGATCTCGTGGATACTGAAAGTTGCGGCGGTGTAATTAGGTTTTTGGCTCCGTCTCTGTTCGTTTGGGGGTACGTGGGTATATATAGGAGGAAGAAGTATGTCGGTGGAGCTTCGGTGGGCCCACGAGGGTGGGGGGCGCGCCTGGGGGTGTAGGGCGCGCCCCCCTACCTCGTGCCCACCTTGAAGCTTCCTTGGCGTAGGGTCCAAGTCTCCTGGGTCATATTCGGGAAGAAAATCACGTTCCAGAAAGGTTTATTTCGTTTGGACTCCGTTTGATATTCCGTTTCTTCGAAACACTGAAATAGGCAAAAAACAGCAATTCTGAGCTAGGCCTCCGGTTAATAGGTTAGTCCCAAAAATAATATAAAAGTGGAAAATAAAGCCCAATATAGTCCAAAACAGTAGATAATATAGCATGGAGCGATCAAAAATTATAGATACGTTGGAGACGTATCAGGCATCCCCAAGCTTAATTCCTACTCGTCCTCGAGTAGGTAAATGATAAAAAGAGAATTTTTGATGCGGAGTGCTACTTGGCATAATTTCAATGCAAAATTTCTTAATCGTTGTATGAATATTCAGATTCGAAAGATTCAAGACAAAAGTTCATATTGACACAAAGAATAATAATACTTCAAGCATACTAACAAAGCAATTATGTCTTCTCAAAATAACAAGGCCAAAGAAAGTTATCCCTACAAAATCATATAGTCTGGCTATGCTCTATCTTCACCACACAAAGTATGTAAATCATGCACAACCCTGATGACAAGCCAAGCAATTGTTTCATACTCTAACTTTTTCAATCTTCACGCAATACATGAGCGTGAGCCATGGATATAGCACTATAGGTGGAATAGAATGGTGGTTGTGGAGAAGACAAAATGAGGGGAAGATAGTCTCAAATCAACTAGGCGTATCAACGGGCTATGGAGATGCCCATCAATAGATATCAATGTGAGTGAGTAGGGATTGCCATGCAACGGATGCACTAGAGCTATAAGTATATGAAAGCTCATCAGAAGAAACTAAGTGGGTGTGCATCCAACTCGCTTGCTCACGAAGACCTAGGGCATTTTGAGGAAGCCCATCATTGGAATATACAAGCCAAGTTCTATAATGAAAAATTCCCACTAGTATATGAAAGTGACATAACGAGAGACTCTCTATCATGAAGATCATGGTGCTACTCTGAAGCACAAGTTTGGTAAAAGGATAGTAACATTGTCCCTTCTCTCTTTTTCTCTCATTTTTTTATACGGGCCTTTTTTCTTTTTTTTATGGCCTCTTTTTTTCTTTTTTTTTATTTTTCATCCGGAGTCTCATCCCGACTTATGGGGGAATCATAGTCTCCATCATTCTTTCCTCACTTGGGACAATGCTCTAGAAATGATGATCATCACACTTTTATTTTTCTTACAACTCAACAATTACAACTCGATACTTAGAACAAATATGACTCTATATGAATGCTTCCGGCGGTGTACCGGGATATGGAATGAATCAA
The DNA here is from genome assembly GCA_032464435.1 of Aegilops umbellulata. Lineage (NCBI taxonomy): Eukaryota > Viridiplantae > Streptophyta > Magnoliopsida > Poales > Poaceae > Aegilops > Aegilops umbellulata. The sequence continues at coordinate 475,132,833 of CP136056.1, read as the reverse complement.
GAGTGCCATGTATGAAAGAATTATGAACGGTGGCTTTGCGACAAATACGATGTCAACTACATGATCATGCTAGCAATATGACAATGATGGAGCGTGTCATAATAAACGGAACGGTGGAAAGTTGCATGGCAATATATCTCGGAATGGCTATGGAAATGCCATTATAGGTAGGTATGGTGGCTCTTTTGAGGAAGGTATATGGTGGGTGTATGATATACTGGTGAAAGGTGCGCGGTATTAGAGAGGCTAGCAATGGTGGAAGGATGGGAAAAAGTGCATATAATCCATGGACTCAACATTAGTCATAAAGAACTCATATACTTATTGCAAAAATCTAGAAGTTATCAAAGCAAAGTATTACGCGCATGCTCCTAGGGGGATAGATTGGTAGGAAAAGAACATCGCTCGTCCCCGACCGCCACTCATAAGGAAGACAATCAATAAATATATCATGCTCCGACTTCATCAGATAACGGTTCACCATACGTGCATGCTATGGGAATCACAAACTTTAACACAAGTATTCTTTAAATTCACAACTTCTAAACTAGCATGACTCTAATATTATCACCTCTATATCTCAAAACAATTATCATGCTTCAATATTTTCTTAGTATTCAACGCACTCAAAAGAAAGTTTCAGAAATCTTGAATACCAAGCATATTAATATTAAGCAATTTACCATGCTATTAAGACTCTCAAAATAATTTAAATGAAGCATGAGAGATCAATAGTTTCTTTAAAACAAACCACCACCGTGCTCTAAAAGATCTAAGTTAAGCACATAGAGCAAAATTATAACGCTCAAAAGATATAAGTGAAGCACATAGAGCAAAACTACATAGCTCAAAAGATATAAGTGAAGCACATAGAGTATTCTATCAAATTCAAATTCATATATGGCTCTCTCAAAAGGTGTGTACAGCAAGGATGATTGTGGCACACTCAAAAACAAAGACACAAATAATACAAGACGCTCCAAGTAAAACACATATCATGTTGGTGAATAAAAATATAGCTCCAAGTAAATTACCGATGGAAGTGGACGAAAGAGGGGATGCCTTCCGGGGCATCCCCAAGCTTTGAATTTTTTGTGTCCTTGGATTATCTTGGGGGTTCCAAGGGCATCCCCAAGCTTAGGCTCTTGCCACTCCTTGTTCCATAATCAATCAAAAGAATTCACCCAAAACTTGAAAACTTCACAACACAAAACTCAATAGAAATCTCGTGAGCTCCGTTAGAGAAAGAAAACAAAGGATCACTTAAAGGTACTGTAATGAACTCATTCTTTATTTACATTGGTGTTAAACCTACTGTATTACAACTTCTCTATGGATTATAAACTATTTTACTAACCATAGATTCATCAAAATAAGCAAACAACACACGAAAAACAGAATCTGTCAAAAACAGAATAGTTTGTAGTAATCTGTAACTAACGCAAACTTCTGGAACCCAAAAATTCTACCAAAATTAGACGACCTAGAAAATTTGTTTATTGATCAGCAACAATTGGAATCAGTATTTTATCACATTCTGATGATTTTTAATAATTCGGGCACTGAACGCAAAGTTTCTGGACATTACAGCAAGATCAAATAACTATCATCCAAGAAGATCCAAGAGGTCTAACTTGGCACAAACACTAATTAAAACACAAAACCATATCCAAAAAGAAGGTAGATGGGTTATTTATTGCTAGACAGCTAGGATAAATATTGGGTTGTCTCCCAACAAGCGCTTTTCTTTAAAGCCTTTTTAGCTAGGCATTGAGATTTCAATGATGCTCACATAAAAGACAAGAATTGAAGCACAAAGAGAGCATCATAAAACATCTGAAAACCACATCTAAGTCTAACATACTTGCTATGCATAGGCATCTTATAGGCAAACAAATCAAGGCAAGCAAAAACTAGCATATGCAAGGAAGCGGAAAGAGACAATAGCAATCTCAACATAACGAGAGGTAATTTAGTAGCATGAAAGTTTCTACAACCATATTTTCCTCTCTCATAATAATTACATGTAGGATCATAGGCAAATTCAACAAAATAGTTATCACAAAGTATATTCTCTTCACGATCCACATGCATGCAAAGTTGATACTCTTCCAAAATAGTGGGATTATCATTAACTAAAGTCATGATTTCTCCAAGCCCACTTTTATAAAAATTTTCATAAGATTGAACATTATCCAAATATGTGGGATATAAAGTTGACACTCTTCCAAACCCACTATCAATATTATTGCAAACACTACTATCAATCTCATATTCATCATGGGGCTTAAATAAATTTTCAAGATCATAAGAAGAATCACCCCAATGATGACCATTGCAACAAGTAGTAGACATAGCAAAACTAGCATCCCCGAGCTTTGGGTTTTGCATATTATTAGCACAATTGACATCAATAGAATTTATCTTAAAATCATTGCAATCATGCTTTTCATTCAAAGATCTATCGTGAATCACTTTATAAAGCACTTCATCACAATTTTTAGATTCACGGATTTCAGGAAAAACCTTATAAAGATAATCTAGTGCATCCAAATCAATAGCAATAGGTTCTACATAATTGGATCTCTTAAAGAGATTAACAAGTGGATGAGGATCCATAAACTCTTAGCAAGCAAAGATGCAAGCAAAAATAAGGCACATGTTAACGCAAGATCGAACGGAAGAAGGGCGAATAAAACGGCAAGGGTGGAGTGGGGGAGAGGAAAATGAGAGGCAAATGGCAACTAATGTAATGCAAGAGATAGGGATTGTGATGGGTACTTGGTATGTTGACTTTTTGCGTAGACTCCCCGGCAATGGCGCCAGAAATGGCTCGTTGTCAGGAGTCCAAATCTTGACTTTGTGAAAGCCTCCCCAGCAACGGCGCCAGAAATTCTTCTTGCTACTTCTTGAGCTTGCATTGGATTTCCCCGAAGAGGAGAGGATGATGCAGCAAAGTAGCGTAAGTATTTCCCTCAGTTTTTGAGAACCAAGGTATCAATCCAGTAGGAGGCCACGCTCAAGTCCCTCGTACCTGCACAAAATGATAGCTACTCGCAACCAACGCGATTAGGGGTTGTCAATCCCTTCACGGTCACTTACGAGAGTGAGATCTGATAGATAGTGTTTTTGGTATTTTTTAGTATAGAGATGCAAAGTAAAAAGTAAAAGGCAAAGTAAAAAAGCAAAGCAAGATTAAAGTGATGGAGATTGATATGATGAGAATAGACCCGGGGGCCATAGGTTTCACTAGTGGCTTCTCTCAAGAGCATAAGTATTCTACGGTGGGTGAACAAATTACTGTTGAGCAATTGACAGAATTGAGTATAGTTATGAGAATATCTAGGCATGATCATGTATATAGGCATCACGTCCGTGACAAGTAGATCGAAACAATTCTGCATCTACTACTATTACTCCACTCATCGACCGCTATCCAGCATGCATCTAGAGTATTAAGTTAAAAACAGAGTAACGCTTTAAGCAAGATGACATGATGTAGAGAGATAAATTCATGCAATATGAAATAAACCCCATCTTGTTATCCTCGATGGCAGCGATACAATACGTGCCTTGCTGCCCCTTCTGTCACTGGGAAAGGACGCCACAAGATCGAACCCAAAGCTAAGCACTTCTCCCATGGCAAGAACTACCAATCTAGTTGGCCAAACCAAACGAATAATTTGAAGAGACTTGCAAAGATAACCAATCATACATAAAAGAATTCAGAGAAGATTCAAATATTATTCATAGATAGACTTGATCATAAACCCACAATTCATCGGTCTCAACAAACACACCGCAAAAAGAAAAAGATTACATCAAATAGATCTCCACAAGAGAGGGGTAGAACTTTGTATTGAGATCCAAAAAGAGATAAGAAGCCATCTAGCTAATAACTATGGACCCTAAGGTCTGAGGTAAACTACTCACACTTCATCGGAGAGGCTATGATGATGTAGAAGCCCTCCATGATGACGGCCCTCTCCGGCGGAGCTCCGGAACAGGCCCCAAGATGGGATCTCGTGGATACTAAAAGTTGCGGCGGTGGAATTAGGTTTTTGGCTCCGTCTCTGTTCGTTTGGGGGTACGTGGGTATATATAGGAGGAAGAAGTACGTCGGTGGAGCTTCGGTGGGCCCACGAGGGTGGGGGGCGCGCCCCCTACCTCGTGCCCACCTCGAAGCTTCCTTGGCGTAGGGTCCAAGTCTCCTGGGTCATATTCAGGAAGAAAATCACGTTCCAGAAAGGTTTATTCCGTTTGGACTCTGTTTGGTATGCCGTTTCTTCAAAACACTGAAATAGGGAAAACAACAACAATTCTGGGCTGGGCCTCCGGTTAATAGGTTAGTCCCAAAAATAATATCAAAGTGGAAAATAAAGCCAATATAGTCCAAAAACAGTAGATAATATAGCATGGAGCAATCAAAAATTATAGATACGTTGGAGACGTATCAGGGAGCCATCGCCTGCCCGTGAGAGATCTTTCGAGGTCTCTGTGTGGCGGCGAGCCCTCTTTTTTTTTCCGCAGCCTTGGTTGCCGCTCCCTTGTTACGAGTAGTTCTCGACCTAGAGCTCTGCTCACCGGCCATGGCAACGACGGACGAAGAAGAAGCACTTATGAGTAGGAAAGGTAGAGTAGTTTTCGGTTAGGTAGTTCCCCTTTTTATAACCTAAGTACTAGCACTAGTACTAATACCTGCATAGTGGGAACACGTTCAGGTTTGGTATGTACTAGTAGGTGTGAGCAGGCTTTCGAATGTGATGGGAACAAGGTAAAGATTAATTGATGGTTTTGGTTTCAAGGCTCGAAGTGGCTCCCGATGAGTTTAGCGGAACATAAATTTCAAGTACTACACTGCTCAAATGCATATATATTATGTTACTGTCAAAAATTGGCACAAAATACGAAGGAGACCAATGGAAGTACTACTAGCTACCCACGATTTAACTACTCGCATGCGCCCAGTGGAGTAATAATGTCTTTCTTCCTCCCTCACGTCCACTCAATTTGCATGCGCTGTATTAATTGACCATCAATGAAGTGAATGACTTTACACGCGTCAAATTATCACATGGGGTGGATCTTGGTACAAAATTGTGTCCGCCCGTGTAGCCGCGTGTGCGTGCGAGGGAATGAGTGCGTGTGTGGCGTGCGTGCACATCTTCGCTTCATGCATGTACCGCCAGTATGGCTCAGGGAGGACGAGTGCATTCTTCTGGAACCAGCAGCACGTCACTGTGATCAATCCACGCAAGGAGGTCGCGATAATGCCTCCACATGTGCCACGTGGCTTCATGAACTATAAGAGAGACACTGTGTAGCGTGCCATTGGTATTCTAATTTACGTGTTTTGCACATACTCGAAGTACTAGTAAGGTACATGTGCATTGCACGCATCAGATTTTGCAACCAAATTAGGAATAAATACCACACTATAGCATGTAAGCTCTGAGTCATATATGCCTGATGTAGCCCTTCTTTAATTCTTATAGTTCATCTCATTCAAAATCAATTAGTTTTTATAAAAAAGCTAAGAACGCGGGAATAGGAAAAACATGGGATTATAGTGGAATGTCGTCTTGAATCCTACAGGATTGTATGAGTGTTTGATTGTGCATAGAAAAAACGTAGAATTCTTTCAAAGAGGTTTGAGTGGATGGGATGTTTCCTATGAAATCTAGTGCAAATGAATCATATGAAAAAAATCCTATGGTTTACAATCCGACGAATCAAACAACCAAGATAGGAAAAATTACTAATGATTAGAATCCTCCAAAATTCCTTTGATAGTCCTTTGAATCAAAGAAGCCCTTAATCTGTTTTATGATTCATGGAATTGTGCATTGTAAAGCATAAAGTAAAAAACAAATAATGGCAATTCAACTAGAAAAAAAGTTTGGGCAGTTATGATACGGAAGATTCTAGAACAAAAGAGAACCACTATTGTTTTGAGGTTTGTGCATTATGCTTAAGTTCGACCATGGAGTCTGCTAGATTGTACATGTGGCAAAATCCGGTGGGGGGCTAGAAGATGGTGCGAGGGGCCGAGCGGAGGGAGACTATGAAGGAATGCACAAGTGCGAGATCGATATTTAGAGAAAGGGGGCGAACACGTGCGCTGTTGCACGAAGTGGCGATGCCATGAAAAATAAATGAGCTAGGGGGGCAAGCATTGCTAATCCTTTACGATACGAGGAGGGTCAATTCATGAACTTAAACCATTTTTAGCAGCAATTGTCTAGTGATCACATTCATATTAGCCTCGATATATAGTGATGTTAGGGGGGAGGGGGCAGTGTAACGCCCCGGATTCGATGCGCCAGGTGTCCGCCAGTTATTCGCCATCGTTGCCATGTCATGTGCTTGCGTGTTGCACTTTGCCATGTCATCATCTGCATTTCATATCATGTCAGCATGTGCATCACATTTGCATACGTGTTCGTCTCATGCTTCCGAGCATTTTCCCCGTTGTCCGTTTTGCAATCCGGCGCTCCAATGTTCCCCGGCGTCCCCTTTTACCTTTTTCCTTGAGCGGGTATTAAACTTTCTCGAAATGGACCGAGGTTTGTCAAGCGGCCTTGGTATAGCACCGGTAGACCGCCTGTCAAGTTTCGGGTCATTCGGAGGTCGTTCGATGCTCCAACGGTTAACCGGGTAACCATGAAGGCCTCTTTTGTGTGCAGCCCGACACCCCTTCAAAGTGGCCCAAGACCCATCTAAGTCATCTCCATGTTATCGGTCGTTCGATCACGATCGCGTGGCCGAAAACCGCACTCCATTTGGAGCTTACTAGCTCCTCCTACCTATATATATGTGCTCCCCCTCGGATTTTTCGCGCAGTCCAACCCTAGCCTTCCTCTTCCTCGCGCCGCCGGACACGTCCAACCTCACGCCGGACATGTCCACCGCGCCCAGCCACCTCACCCCGGCCAATAGCGCGCCGCCACCTCATCGCGCCGCCACCTCATCGCGCCGCCTCCCGCGCCCAATCCCACGCCGCCATGTCGCCGCCTCTCCCTCTCCACCGCGCCGGCCGCCCGGGGCCCAGATCCGGCCCGCCCCGGGGCCGAACCGGGCCCGCCGCCGCCGTCCGCTGGGTCCGCGCGCCTCCGCGCGCGAGGCCGCGCCCGTCGCCTCCGTGGTTCCCCGAGCGCCCCGCCGCCGCGACCCGCGTCCCCGCCGCCGGAGTTCGTCGCCCCGCCAGCGCCGCCCCGCTCCGCCGCCTCCTCCCGCGCGCCGCCGCCTCGCATGCCGCGCCCGCTCCCGCGCCTCCCCGCGGAGCGCCCCGCCGCCCTTCACCGCGACGCCATGGCCGCCGCCCGCGCCGCCGCCTCGCTGCCGCTTCGCCGGCGCCGCCCCGCGCGCCTCCCCATCGCCGCCGCTACCTCGCCCCGGGCCGGATCCAGCGAGATCCGCCCGGAGCACCTCGTCCCCGCCTCTCCGGACTTCTCCTCGGCCAACTCCGGCCATCCTCATCGTCTCCGGCGAGACCCGGTGGATCAGGACGAGATCCACCGGTCCCTCCATCCAAACACACCGCCCCGATCCCGGATCCACCCCGTCCCGGAACCACCTCGTCCCGCGTTGACTTTCGCGAAGGTGAAATTCCACCAAGTCCCCAAATCTGTTGCATAATCATGCCATGTTCATCGCATCATAACTTGCTGCATACTGCTCCGTTTCGTGCGTGCAATATGTCAAATTATTCACCTCGACGAGTAGATCATTTCATCCCATTGCATCATTTTCATTTGAGCTCATCTTGATGCCCGAAATGCTGTTAGAAGAGCGCTATGTGATGTTAGTTTCAGATCTGTTATCAGAACATGCACTTTTTTCATTTTTGCCATGATTGATGTGTGCATCCTATGAAGTTGAGTCCTACACGTGTTTTGAAATATGCCATGTTATCTTTCCAGGGGTGTAGGCCATGTATTTTTGTGATCTTTGTGGTGACTAGCACAAGCATGCAAACTTGGGATCATAATGATGCTGATTTCATGTTCTGCTGTTATTTTTATGCCATGTGTTCATGTTGTTTCAGAGAGATCTATGCCTCTTTTGAGCATGATCAGTAAGGATGTTTTGAACATATGAATGTGCTCTATCCATACATGCCTTTGTTTGTAATTATTAAGTACCATAGCTTGAGTCAATCGAGCTCTACTTTTGCTATAAAATGTTACTGGTAGATTGTTTACATGTTATTCGATTTTGCCAAGCTTGGTGTAGTTGATCCTTGCATGCTATGATGTTCTTCTTGCCATGTATAGCTTCTATGCCATGTCTTCTTGATGGGTGTATACTTAGTTTATCTTGCAATGCTATGTAGTGAGTGCATCGAGCTCGTAAACATGCCTACTTGTTATCTGTTTTGACATGTCCAGTTTTTATGCTAAGTCCGAAAACCGTAACGGAACTTGCTTAATTGACATGGGTGCTATTATATTTTCTGATCCCTTTTGGCTTATGGTCAGTAAGGGACTTTTGTTCAATGCTTTGAGTAGATTCATGCCATGCCTTGTCTTGCTATATTGTGTTCCTAGCATGTTGTTTGCTTTCTCTAAACATGTCATCCTGATGTTAATTTCTGGCATGTTGTTATTTTCACTAAGTCTATGAACCTGTTACCTTTTGCACTTTTGCCATGCTTGTTTGAACCTGTTATGAAGTGATTTAGCCGTAGCTCAGTGTTCATCTTTTGTCAAGCATCTTGAATAGATCACTGCCATATGCTTTGTTGATACGTTTAGGCAGTAGTTTAATTTCTTGTTGCTTGCTAAGTAGCATCATGCTGTTAATGGCAGAATCTTGTCATTCTTGTTTTGCTTGTCATTTGCAAACCGTGCATCCGATTCCGGTGATCTTTATATCGATTTCAACCGAAATCATCTCACCTTTCCAGCGGCATACTTGGTTTGCCAAGATTATGCCTTGATCATCTTTGTCCTTCCGGAGCATGCATATGCATTGCATATCACATCTCGCATATCATGCCATGTTTTGCATCATACTTGGTGTGCATCATGCCATGTGTATGTGGTGGTTGTTTACTATGTTGCTTGTTTCTTTCCGGGTTGCTCCTCTCGTTAGCTTCGGTTTCGTTCCGGAGTTGTGAGGATTTGTTCGACTACATCCATTTGTCTTCTTCATGGACTCGTTCTTCTTCCTTGCGGGATCTCAGGCAAGATGACCATACCCTCGAAATCACTTCTATCTTTGCTTGCTAGTTGCTCTCTATTTTGCTATGCCTATGCTGCGATACCTACCACTTGCTTATCATGCCTCCCATATTGTCAAACCAAGCCTCTAACCCACCTTGTCCTAGCAAACCATTCTTTGGCTATGTTACCGCTCTGCTCAGCCCCTCTTATAGCGTTGTTAGTTGCAGGTGAAGATGAAGTTTGTTCCTTGTTGGAACATGGAGATGTTGTTCCTTGATTGGAACATGTTTACTTGTTGGGATATCACAATATATCTTATTTAATTAATGCATCTATATACTTGGTAAAGGGTGAAAGGCTCGGCCTTATGCCTGGTGTTTTGTTCTACTCTTGCCGCCCTAGTTTCCGTCATATCGGTGTTATGTTCCCGGATTTTGCGTCCCTAACGCGGTCGGGTGATTTATGGGACCCCCTTGACAGTTCGCTTTGAATAAAACTTTTCCAGTGAGGCCCAACCTTGGTTTTACCATTTGCCTCACCACCACCTACTTTCCCTTGGGAGTAATTAACCCAAGGGTCATCTTTATTTAGCCCCCGGGCCAATGCTTGTCTAAGTGTTGGTCCAAACTAGAGCCACTTGCGGTGCCGCCCCTGGGCAACTTGGGGTATCGTCGGTTGCCGTACGTACTGCTCATCCGGTGTTGCCCTGAGAACGAGATATGTGCAGCTCCTATCAGGATGTCGGCGCATCGGGCGGTTTTGCTGGTCTTGTTTTATTACTGTCGTGGATTTGTCACGGCAGATGTCCTTAGTGTCAGGACTTAGTCGCGAGGCCAACGCATCTATGTGGTAGCTTGAGAGGGGTTGAGTGGGACGAGAGACGCAGGGCGGATCAACATGCAAGACAAGGATTTAGACAGCTTCGGGCCCCGGGAAACATCATCCGGTAATAACCCTACATGCTGTTTGAGGCTAGGTCTCATTATCATCCCGAGGGAGACGCCGTAAACCGGCTCTTTGTGTCTAGCCCTAGAGATTATTGATTGCTTGTCGCTTCTAACTTCTAACCTGTCCCTCTTTGCGGAGCCCTGCCCCTCCTTATATATGTTGAAGGGGCGGTTTACATGTGGAGTCCTATTGGGATTAGGACTAGTCTATCTCTAATACAAACCGGATACAAGTCCTGGCTTTAACTCCTTGTAAGGAAAATATTACTTTCCTCTTAAACCGACCCATCATAGTTGAACCGGCCTTCTGGGCCTTGGGCCTTGTCATCCGTCTAATCCGCCCGCCGGGTTACCAGTAAGTCATAACGACTAAGCGGACTGCTTGTAAACCGCCAAGGTCAGGGCGGGTCTTCAGATAAACCGCCAAGTCCGGCCAGGTTAACTTCCGGCCGGTTTACGCCGCGGGGTATATCCCCGACATTAGCCCCCAAGTTTAGCTTGGATTTATCCATGGTAAACTTATGCTGCAAATAAACATAAGAACAAATTTGACAGGTTGCGCTCCGGGTTAAGAATTCTTGTAAACCGACCCTGATCATCCTTAAATCTTTGTTATTCCCTCCTAGAAAAATCCGGATCAATAACCAGCTTCATACTTTAAACTGCTGACAGTGGTTTCTCATAGAAAAATATTGTGAAGAATAATCCACTTGAGTCGGCTTCCAAAGCGCCGGTTTAAGAAATATTGGTCTTGAAATATTCATCTGATATTCAGCCGGTTTGAAGATGATCTCGGTCTTGAAAACTTGCCGGTTTAACATTACCAAATGGCCGGGTTATAAAAACTGATGACCCCGGATTATGATTGTTGCAGACACCGGTTCATGATTGTTGCCAACATCGGTTTATGATTATTGATGACACCGGGTTGCAGCCACAGGGTCATAATGATTGGTCAATCTAATTTGCTCAACAGAAAATTTGAAAATCCTTCTTCGATAATAATATAATACCTGTAGCCCCCAAGTGCCGGGTTGTCATGCTTGCAGCAACCTGGGACTTGTAATTGACTGATGCCCATAAAACTTCAACCAATGTAGCCCCCAAGGGCCGGGTCATTATGTAATAATCAGCAGGGACTTTGTAAATATAATCTTGTAAACTTTGAACAGCAACGTGTAGCCCCCAAGGGCCGGCTCATTACATTGTGATGAGTCGGGTCTTCAATAAGATGAGCAAAAATGACTTTGCATTAGCCCCCAAGTGTCATGGTGCATGCTTGCAGCGACATGAAACCTGCATATTTGATGTAATCTCAACTTAAATAATGTAGCCCCCAAGTGCCGGGTCGTAAGCCTGTAGCGACTCGGGACTATTCCTTCCATTGCAAAATAAATCAGATTCTTTGATAAAATAATAGCCATTGCGCTAAAGCGACTTTTGAAAACCTCAATAACAATACTGGTTATTGATAACCATAATAAAAATCCAGCCATGTTGGCTATTCAAGATAATATAATCTGGTATGAAAACCTCATTCATCCAATATCATAATGAAAATTCAGCCAAGTTTGTCTATTTGAATAATATAATCCAATAATTTATAAGCGCATAATTCTAATGGCGCAATCCAAATATATACTGGTGACTTATAGTCCAAAGCCAGACCGGTTTAATAAACATCGGATAATTTCTCATCATACTGGCGACTTATCGTCTTAAAACCAGGCCGGTTTAATAAACACCGGATAATTTCTCATCATACTGGCGACTTATCGTCTTAAAGCTAGGCCGGTTTAATAAACACCGGATAATTTATAATCATGCTTTATTCAACCTGTTTCTGCCTACAACAAGTTTAAAGTGTCCTGGCGGTTTACCACCGGACGGGTCATAATGCCCAACATATAACCTGGGTTTATAACCAAGGCTGCACTTAAAAATATGAAATATATCATACCTGTGACATTGAATCACATCGTTGGTTTACCAACTTTTTGTAGTAAGAGTGATAACCCCAATCTTGAGTAATGATAACTCCTTCCATATTGTGCCGGTTTATGATAAAACCGTACCGGGCTGTGATAAACACCGGATTAACCATATATAATACTGGTGACTTGTAGTCAAACCAGACCGGGCTGATAATCTCCGGATTATAACTTGATCATGTACTCACAACTTGTAGTTGAAAGCTGAGCCGGGTTGATAAACACCGGTTTACTCCATAATAAGATGGTAACAGAAAATCAAACCGGGCAGATGATCTCCGGCCTAAAAATGGACCGTGTTCCGCCAATTTAGCTGTTTGAACCGGTAAAAAATACTGTCGGTTTTAAAAAACGCAAATAAAATAGCAACTTCTCAAGAAAGGCTATTAAAGCAAAAGCAATGGCAACAACTTTTTGCAAAAGAAGAGCTCTACTGAGCTTGGTCAGATGGAATTACCATGGTCAGACGCAACCAAGCCCCCCGAAGGCGTAGCGATGGTGCCAGTCAGCCAGGACCCCAAAATGACGCGTGGCGTTTACGCCGGCCAAGTGGCATTGCATTGGTTCGGATTCGACCAAGCCCCCAAGTGACTCAGTGGCCTAGGGCCGATCAAGTGGCATTGCATTGGTTCGGACACGACCAAGCCCCCAAATGACTTATTGGCTGTTTAAAAGCCGATCAGAAGGCATTACCATCATCAAGACATGACCGAGCTCCCATAAGGTGTAACTACGGTTCAAGTCGATTAGGTCCCCAACTGACTTAGTGGCAAATGTGCCAGCCAGAAGGCATTACCGTCGTCAAGACATGACCAAGCTCCCAGGAGGTGTAGCTACGGTTCAAGTCGACTAGGTCCCCAACTGACTTTGTTGCTCTTCTGTGAAGCGACCTCAAGGGGTAAACCGGAGGTTGCCCTAAAGAGAATCAACTCCGTGTAACCACGCATGATATAAAGAATAGATACCCCGCTTTACAAAGCGGGAGCCCCCATGTGATAAATAACATGCCAAGCCAACAAGGCTGGATACCCATGTTTGAACCGCGCATCATGGCAGCAGGTCCTCTTCGGTAATTTTTAACTTTTTTGCAAGAGGTAAATTCTTCTTGAACCGGGATCTTGAACCGGATATTGAAAGCTTCAAAGCTGTGGGAGACATCTTTCCCTTGAACCGGATTTTAAACCGGAATCTTCATTTTCAGCCGGAAATTTTCTGACGGCCTTTAAGCTCGAATTTGTGAGAAGTTAATTCCTTTTTGAACCGGACATTGTTAAACCGGATCTGAGCGCTTCAGAACTTTGTGGGAGAATAGATTTCTCTTGAACCGGATTGTAAACCGGATATTTGAGAGCTTCAGTGATACTGACTTCCCTTCAGCCAGGTTTCAAACCGGAATCCTTTCTGATGATCCGAAACTTCTTCATTGAGTCGGGATTTTGTAACTGTCATATACTTTCTAAACCGGAAATTTTCTGACGGCCTTTAAATTTTCATCAACATAACAGTAGCCTCCGGGATCGGGTTATCTTTCCCTCCATCATCCTCGGGTTCTTAAACCGGCTGAAACTGGCAAGACTTGCTGCGTCATATCATCGTAGCCCCCAAGTCTCAAGGTGACTCGAGGATTTGGCTTGAGATTCTCCATATTTTACCGTGATATAAACCGGCATAACTTGTATATCATTGGTGTTGATAGCATGATGTGAATCCACAGAAGGTTGAGGTAACTGCGGCGGGTTGTAAATGATCCCATATGAACCATGTCAGCAACTCGGTCAATGGTTCCTTCTAACTGGCGATTTGAAGTTAATCAAAACTATAGTGGCGGCGACTTGTATGCCCAATAAACAGCTCATGCAGACCGGTGCGGCCCGGTGTGTTGATGTAGACTAGGCCACGAGATACGGACAGCAGAGACGACCGCAGCATCAGTGGCGGCTCCGACAGATGAGTCGGCCGTGGTGTTGTAAACCGGCGTGGTCAAGCGAGTCAATCGCAGGCACTGTCCCGGCGAGTTGATGTAGACCGAGCGGCACGGGCGGCGGTTTGCGCACGTCCGTTTAATCAATGCGGCACGATGAATGATGCCGACGCGCCCCATTTTCATGGTATAATAACACCTTTGTCATAAACAACTGCCCTGCACAAAAAATGTTGCCAGCCAGAGTAACTGTTCACCGACAGATTATTGTATTAGATGAAATAGATAGGAGGGGTATCACCTGATATATTTTTCGGATGTTGATAGCAGCTCATCTGAACACCTCCAGCAGCTACCCTTCCCTTTCAACTTGATCTTCCATGTGAATACTTAATGTTTTATTTGTCAGATGCCCGTGGCTTCAACTTATTCATGAGGAGTAGCACCCATGGCAGGACCAGCAGAGGTGGCGAGGCACGCCTGGACGGTCGGCTGAGATCGGGCTGGCTCCCTGGGAGTTAGACGAAGATCGCGGTGCTTTGGAGGAGTAATTCGAAGCAGAGGCCACCGTGATGGAGGAGGATTGAAACCTGTAACGGCAGAAGCAGCGGTAACTCGTCGGGCAGATGTATAGCCGGTTTACGGTGATTGGTGGCAGTGGTGGACGGTAGAGCCGGCCGCTGATGCGGCGGTTGGACGGTGGTAGCGCGCGACCAAAGCGAACAGCGGTTGAGTGCGAGGGTGGCTCGACGCCCGACGGCGGAGGTGTGCAGGCGGTTTATGATGGAGGTGGACTGCCGGCTCTGAGCAGAAGCAGCAAATAGCTCGGATCCTAGGGGAGGCGAGGCACAGACCATGGAAGAATCCGGGTCGCTGCCCTCTTCGTTTCCAGGTGGTGGCCCCTGGATCACCCTCTTCTTACTTTTTTTTGACTTTTCTTCCATGTAGATCTTGCAAGCAGAATGAACTCGGCGGCTCAGTTCCGGAGGAAGCGGCCTGCGGCAGCGGCGGGTTGGAGAGGCACGGCCGTAGCCGGTTCAGCGCGGGCGTGTATAACAGGAGGAGGTGAGGGCGGTCCGGCGTAGCTATGGCGATGAAGTCAGCAGCGAGTCAGAGCAGTAACCCTCCGGCGGTTCATGGATGAGCGGCAGCGACGACTTAGCACAATCGACCAAGACGAAGCGACCCGCGGCTGGAGTTGAGGCAGGGGGTGGCTTGACAACGCGGCGGTTCAGAGCCGAGAGGATAGACCGGCCACAACTGAGAAGGCACGGTGGTTCAGTGCTGCAGAAGCACACGGTGGCGCGAGGCGGGCTGAGTTGGGCGCGGCGCGGTTCAGAGAGTAGCGTGCGACGACTTGGATGCTCCAGGTGGAATGGCTTGGCGGTTTGGATCGAGGCCCTCCTGGCGGTTTAATGCAAGGCCGAGACAGCGACCACCGAGGCCGGTCGGCTCAAGGCGGATTCGGCTTGATGGCGGAGGTAAAAAACAACACCGAGGCCGGGTCGGTGTGGCCGCGGCGGGGCGCGCCGGAGCCGGCCGGAGCGGCAACCCGGTTTGGCCACGTAGCTCGGAGGCGACAGGGCCGGTCCGAGGTGACGACTTGCAGGTGGGAAGGTCGACGATCGCGGCCCAGAAGCGTCGCCCGGCGAAGGAAAGCAGCGCGAGAGACCGGGTCACCGCTGTCTCCTATTCCGGGTCGTAGCTAAATCTACTTCTGGGTCATGGGCTGGTCCTCTCCCTTCTCCTTTTTTTTAACTAGCGAATCGTTCGCCCGTGACTTTCCTTTTTCTTGATTACTTTCCCTGATCCGGCTCGGACTGCTCATAGATTGATTTGTAAAGAAATAGTAGCACATATAGTAACTTGCGCTGGGTGGCCTTCACGTGACATAAGAGTAATGGATGCACTATTTGATGATTCCCTCGATTTGTTCATGTGCTCATGTCAGAAAACAGCAGCGACAGATCACGCTTCGCTTGGGTGATGCCTTATGGTAAACGATTGCAACAGTTACCCGTTGATGCCCTCGGGACTTGAAAACGCATATGCGCAACAGCAACGCAAACACGCCGGATCGGATCATCTGCAGACTTCAATCCAGACTCGGCGGATTAATACGTCGCGACGGCAGCGTACATAGACAGAATCCTAGTTTCTCTTTGACAGATGAACTTGTAGTTGATATGAATCCTTTAAAACTGGCATTTGCTGATCCGACTGGTCGCGATCTTCTTAAAACCTTAGGAGAGATCCCTTCAAGAACTCATCACCACCGTGCGCAGGCCCCACGGTGGGCGCCAACTGTCGTGGATTTGTCACGGCAGATGTCCTTAGTGTCAGGACTTAGTCGCGAGGTCAACGCATCTATGTGGTAGCTTGAGAGGGGTTGAGTGGGACGAGAGACGCAGGGCGGATCAACACGCAAGACAAGGATTTAGACAGCTTCGGGCCCCGGGAAACATCATCCGGTAATAACCCTACATGCTGTTTGAGGCTAGGTCTCATTATCATCCCGAGGGAGACGCCGTAAACCGGCTCTTTGTGTCTAGCCCTAGAGATTATTGATTGCTTGTCGCTTCTAACTTCTAACCTATCCCTCTTTGGGGAGCCCTGCCCCTCCTTATATATGTTGAAGGGGCGGTTTACATGTGGAGTCCTATTGGGATTAGGACTAGTCTATCTCTAATACAAACCGGATACAAGTCCTGGCTTTAACTCCTTGTAAGGCAAATATTACTTTCCTCTTAAACCAACCCATCATAGTTGAACCGGCCTTCTGGGCCTTGGGCCTTGTCATCCGTCTAATCCGCCCGCCAGGTTACCAGTAAGTCATAACGACTAAGCGGGCTGCTTGTAAACCGCCAAGGTCAGGGCGGGTCTTCAGATAAACCGCCAAGTCCGGCCGGGTTAACTTCCGGCCGGTTTACGCCGCGGGGTATATCCCCGACAATTACTGTCGAAATGTCTTGTAGCCGGGATTCCGAGACTGATCGGGTCTTCCCGGGGAGAAGGAATATCCTTCGTTGATCGCGAGAGCTTATCATGGGCTAAGTTGGGACACCCCCTGCGGGATTTGAACTTTCAAAAGCCGTGCCCGCGGTTATGTGGCAGATGGGAATTTGTTAATGTCCGGTTGTAGAAAACCCGAAGTTGATCTTAATTAAAACACATCAACCGCGTGTGTAACCGTGATGGTCTCTTCTCGGCGGAGTCCGGGAAGTGAACACGGTGTTGGAGTTATGCTTGACGTAAGTAGTTTCAGGATCACTTCTTGATCATAGTTGTTCGACCGTGCTTTTGCCTTCTCTTCTCGCTCTCATTTGCGTATGTTAGCCACCATATATGCTAGTCGCTTGCTGCAGCTCCACCTCATACCTTTTACCCTACCTATAAGCTTAAATAGTCTTGATCTCGCGGGTGTGAGATTGCTGAGTCCCCGTGACTCACAGATACTTCCAAAAACCAGTTTGCAGGTGCCGATGAAACCGTGCAGGTGATGCACCCGAGCTCAAGGAGGGGCTCGATGAAGATCTTGTTCATTGTGTTGTCTCATTTCAGTTGATCAGTAGTGGAGCCCAGTCGGGACGATCGGGGATCTGTGTAGCATTTGGGGTAGTCTTCATTTATTTTGGTTCCATAGTCGGACCTTGATTGTATCTGTTCAATGTAATGCTTTACTCTTGTATTGTGTGAAGTGGCGATTGTAAACCAACTATGTATCTCTTTCCCTTATGTATTACATGGGTTGTGTGAACATTACCTCACTTGCGACATTGCTTTCAATGCGGTTATGCCTCTAAGTCGTGCTTCGACACGTGGGAGATATAGCCGCATCGAGGGCGTGACAGGCAGGGCCCTTACTGCCCCCTGTCTTCGCCATTGTGCACACGTCTGAGAGATGAAGCGGAAGGCATGGATGATGAGAGGGGGACGTTGGATATATAATTAATTAGCTATATATGTTAATCCTATATAGAGAGGTATAGATTGATCGATGTGGACGTGGGAAAGAGGGTGAGACCTCACTGGATATATCGATTGATCGGTTTGTGTGGAATACTATGAAAGACCTAGCTATATACACACATACATAGAGGAACATCGATCATTGCGCATGCATGCGTGAGAGATAAAGAATGCCGGATATGATGGAGAGTGGGGTGTGTGTTGGTGTGTGCCTTCATGGGAGACCGACCTGAAGAAAAAGATTGCATGCGTGCGATGGATAATGCCGACTGGTAGTGTGTGTGCATGCATGCACGAGAGAAAGTTAGTGGTACAATTATAAAGAGAAGACTAATGTGTGGGTGTAAAAGAATAGCTGAATAGGTGAGGTCATAATCAATGTAAAGTTGAATTCAAATATTTGAATAAGAGATCCTGATGTTTGAAACCCATGCATGCATGAATATTACGGAGATCTGCGCGGTGTGGTTTGGAAACGATCATGTTGTAATGTATACACATTGAACAAGGTCAGACTGATTTTAATTTGAGATACCGATGGCAGACATCATTTGGCCACGTCGCATCCGTGCATGGACATGCTATTCTAATTGGAGATGATGGGCGGCTTTTGCATCACATATCTATATCTATACCCCTATATATATATATTTTATATTTTATATTTTTTTATATTGTGTGCGGGTAACTTTAACTTTGAAAGTGGTCGTTGGATGAGGCGAATCCGATGGTCCAAAGATGGCAAATTTGAGCACTACTGGCCGTTGGATATCATCTTGATTCCACCAGATTTTGCCACATGTATAATCTAGAAGACTCCATGGTTGAACTTAAGCATAATGCACAAACATCAAAACACAAGCACTTCTTATTTGTTCTAGAATCTTCCGTATCAGAATTGCCCAAATGTTTTTCTACATGATTTGCCATTATTTGTTTTTACTTTATGTCTTACGACGCACAATTCCATGAATCTTAAAATAGATTAACTTTATTATAAAAACTAGATGATTTTGAATGAAATGAACTATAAGAATTAAACGAACATCTACATCATGCATATATGACTCAAAGCTTGCATGCTATAATGTGGTATTTATTCATAATTTGGTTGCCAAATCTCATGCGTGCAATGCACGTGTACCTTACTCTAGTCTAAATGGTGTTTGTGTGTGTGTGTGTTGTGCGTGTTGAGGTGCAAGTTGTATTTTTTGGTACACGTTAAGATTGTTTTTCCGAAATTTCAAGCCGCGCCTTGTTATGCCGAAAATTCAAGCTAGCGTCTCTGTCTATCATGCTGCGAAACTCCCGCCTCTTCAACCCGCACCTTGTTTGCCCGAAATATTTAAGATATATCTTTGTCTCGTTGTGCTCCGACAACTCCCTCCATCTCAACCCGCGCCCTGCTATTCTGAAATTACAACGCGCGTGAAAACTCCCACCTCCTGTTAAATCCCGACACGCGAAATGCCCGTGGTACCCCTGAACCGAAAGAACCGCCTCAAATCGGTGGGGGTACTTTCGTAACTTACCCCACATTTCGGACAAGCGCGTCTCTAAGCCATGGTTCCCCACTGCCATCCCATCTGCCCACCACCGAGGCCGCGAAAACCTGCGACGAAACCCCACACCATGCTCCGTCCGCCACCCAGCCGGAGCCTCTTCCCCGGTGACGTCGTCCAGAGAAACACCTCGACGTCCCTCATCCACCGTATCGGATGAGGATCCGTCATCGATCTCATCGTCCCGCCGGTTTCAGCCACCCCGTCCTCCACCTCCAAGGAGCTGCCCCGACGTTCCCCTCGTCTTTCATGCCACCTCCATTCCCACACCGCCGTCTTCACCTGCACCACCAGAAGAGCATCATCATCACCATTTCCTCGGATGAAGCTGCGGCCTAATCGGCGCCACCAAAGAGGTTGTACACTAATCGCCACATTTTCTTCTTGATTCGATCTCACCGTGCTCCCGGCGCTCGGTCCCGAGCCGACACGGCGCGGCTCCATCCACGACGGCGTCGCCGACCACTTCCTCCATGGCGTCGCTCCCTCGGCGGTGACGTCCACATCAGTAGGAGCTGCTGCAGCTTTAGCTCTCACTCGCGCTACTGCTCTGCTCTTGCTCTCGGTCCCCTGCCTGGTCTGCTCTTGCTATTGCTCTTGCTCGCGCTGCTGCTCTCGCTTTTGCTCTTGCTTGCGATGCTGCTCTGATTTAGCTACACTTCAGTCGACTGAATCGACTTTTGGGTCAGTCGATTTTCAGGAGGTGGGGGGGGGGGCTCTCCGGGGTGAAGGAAGAACCAGCCGTGGCGGTGAGGGGGCTCGCCGGAGAGGTACCCCACTATCTATCTTAGGGTTCAGGATGGGGGCGGTGGTCGCCGGCGGTGGCGGGGCGTTGGCGGGGCGTTGGCGTGGGGATCGCTGGAGAAAAAGCTCGGCATGGGGGGGGGGCTAGAGGGATGGCCGGGGCGGCGGCGGACCGGCGGTGGGGAGTGTTTTCGGGCCAGCGCACCACTGGCCGCGGGCGGCGGGGGGCTACTGTTTGGCCGACTCAGGGGGGTGGAGGTTGAAGATGAACCGCAGACCCTTGATTTCGTATCCAACGGCTGCAAAATCAACTGACCAGAGATGAAAAATTCAGTCGACCGACGTGTAGCCTCACCTTGCTAGTGCATTTACGTTCGACAACAAAATTCAGTTTCGACAGCAAAATTCAGTTTCGACAGTTAAGTTCAGTTTCGACAGTTAAGTTTAGTTTCGACAGTTAAATTCAGTTTCGACCATTAAATTCATATATGAGCGGCTGATGTATTTTACATCTAGCACTTTGTGGTTATGTATTTTACGTCATGTATTGGAGATGCTATTAGAATTCCACTCAGGTTAACGTTGTTCGTTGTCTCTGTTGTCCTGCTTCAGCCTCGGAGTCGTACAACTCACCGGAGCTGCTCCAATGACGAAACCCTCCATCACAATGGAGCAGTACCTCGGGCTCCATCTCCAGACGCCTAAGATCTTCTTCCCCTCCTTCGACAGCAAAGTTAGCCGGAGCATCCTCACCGGCCAACCCAATCATGCTGAGATCGACATGGCTTCGCCAAAGAGGTTGTACACTTGTTGCATCTCTTTTTTACTCTACATGTTATATATATTGTCCACTGAGCACACGGATTTGTTCCTTTAGTGTCTCCTTGAAAGAAAAAACGTAGGAATTTTAATTTTCACTTCTCCTCCTTTTCAAATTCCTATTCATGAAGCACAAGACTAAGAGATAGTAGCATAATAGCATTATAACCGTACATTTTCTTGTGGTTTGACTTAATCTCACCATGCTTCTTTGCATCCTGTGATCTTCCAATTGTTGTGAATCAAACACCCAGATTGGCAGAAATCCTGTGTTTTTAAATTCTCTGTTTTCCACGTGCATTCCTATCATATTCCTGTCTATTTCCTATCCCTGCATTGTTAGAATCCTCAAATTCAAACAAGCCCTTACTCAATTACTTCTGTTACAGATATGTGTCAAAGAAAATCTTGTGTGGTTTGTCTTGCTCCTGCGGCGCTGTGTTCCACCCCAGCTCAGCTGCTCCAACAACGGAAGGGTTCACCACAGCAGGGATCCGCTCTCCAGACTGTCTTTCGCCGCCTCAGATCTTCTTCCCCGCCGCCGGCAGCCACGACAACTACATTACCATCATCAACTGAGCAGATGACCTTGAGGACTACACGGGTCCGCAAGAGAGGTCGCACTCTTCCGTGTCTGCTTATATTATGCGTCGCTTAATATGATGACATGCTACTTTATCGTCGTGTTCACCTATTAGACTTCGAGTCAGGTCCAAACTATTGCTGAAACTTGAGTTTTAAATGGTTGTGGGGTACATATTGGGGCAACAATCATTACTCTCTGTCTACTAACTAGTTAATCTCCGGTGTCTACTATGAGTTTCATGTTGGGTGCAAACGAGCATTAAAGGAGCCATTATCTGTATTTTTTAACTAAAGCTAGTATCTGCCTGCTATCATTGGTTTTGGGTCTATCCACAGTTTGCTACCATCACTCTGGATTTGTGCATGCACTCCTTACATAATCTCACTATGTTTTATTCCTATGCATGCCAGTTATTGTACACAATGGAATTGATCATGTAGATCAAAAGAGACGAGCCTTGCGTGGCAATAAAATTTCATGCAGACGTTGTTCCATGGTGGGCGCAAAGGCAGCCCCCCTCCACCCATTTCGGATCGTAATCAAGAGGAAGATAACTGTTATGAGGGGGATTCAGAAGGAGAAGACCACTCCTATTTACCCCATGAGGTCTTCGCTCTAACATGGCATGCTGATGTTGGTAATATCATGCATATGGTGCCTTGCATTGCTTACTGTATACATTAAATATGCCATCTGCTTAGTTTAGACATGCTTTGTGTCAATGCCATCTGTTTAGTTTCTTTATCGTATATGTGAATCATGCAATGCCATCTTGTCTAGCCAGGCATCATATATGTGAATTTTGCAATGCCACCCAAGTTAGCCAGTCATCTTATATGTGAATTATATCATGCCATCATTTTTTTATTACGTGTTAAATTTGTCAACAATTTTAGTACATTCAATTACTCTTCCTGTGCATCAGCCATTTGGCACGGTCATGGAAAAATCTGGAGTGGAAACAAGGACTTCAGAGCAAACAATGCTATCTGACGAAGCGCATGTCTTGTTGGTTACCGATAGCTCCTCAGAGGAGGATTCAGAGACAGATTACCAGTCATATTCCCCCCCCCTCGAGGTGCATGCCCTAACTTGGCAGGGTTATGTTACTCATATCGTGTGTATGGTATCTTGCATTGCTATGTCATTTGCTTAGTTTAGACATGCTTTGTGTGAATGCCACCTGTTTAGTGTCTAACTACCATATATGTGAATAATGCAATGCCATCTTGTTGCAAGACATTATATATGTGAATTATGCAATGTTATCTTGTTGCAAGGCATTATGTATGTGAATTATGCAATGCCATGCTATTTAGGCAACGTCATATATGTGAATTATATCATGCCGTCCTTTTTTTGTATTTCTCATTGCTTTTGTCGACAATGTTTGTATATTCAACTGCTCTTCCTGTGCATCAGCCATTCGAATTGGTGATGGAGAAATCTGGAGTGAAAACAAGGTCTTCAGAGCAGACAGTGCTACCTGCTGAAGCAGATACCTTCCTGGTTACAGATAGCTCTTCAGAGGAGGATTCAGAGGCAGATGACCAGTCCTATTATCCCCCTAAGGTGTATGCTCAAACTTGCCAGGGTTATATTACTCATATAATGCTTATGTTGTATTGCAATGCTTAGTTTTTACATCATATACACAATATTGAATGCCATCTCCTTAGTTGACACATCATATATGCGATTGCCCTCCACTCACTTCCTTAGTATATAAATCATATATTTGAATTATGTCATGCCATGATGTTTACATAGACAGCATGTATCTGAATTATGGCATGCCAACCCATTTTCTAAAGACATAATATAGTTATATCATCTCATCCTATTTACATAGTCATCATATTTTAAATTATGTCATTCTATCCGTGAATTATATCATGCCATCATGTTTCCATCGACAGCATGTTTGTGATTTATGGCATGCCAACCACTTTAATAGACACATCGTATAGTTATATCATGTCATCCTGTTTACATAGTCATCATATTTTGAAGTATGTCATTCTATCCTGTTTAGTTAGCCATCATACATGTGAAATTGTGTCATGCTATCCTGTATAATTAGCCATCATATATGTGAAGTTATGTCCTGCTATTCTGTTTGCTTAGACAACATAAATGTGAATTATTTCATGCCCTGTTTTCTTCCCTACTATCCATTGCACCTATCTATCTTACAATGTCTGTACATTCAATTACTTTTCTTGTTTATCAGCCATTTCAATTGGAGGGAGTGATGGCAGTATCTGTGGGAGTAAAAACACAGTCTTCAGAAAAGATCGTGCTATCTGTCGATGCAGATAGAACCACGGTTGTACTTGCCCAAGAACCAGCCCCACCACACATAACCCACACTCATGCAGATTGTACTCCTACCCAGTTGGACAGAGAACCAGCTACACCCCTTCTAACCCCAACCCCAGCAGATAGACACCCAGT
Organism: Aegilops umbellulata; assembly: GCA_032464435.1. Taxonomy (NCBI): domain Eukaryota; kingdom Viridiplantae; phylum Streptophyta; class Magnoliopsida; order Poales; family Poaceae; genus Aegilops; species Aegilops umbellulata. Next base: position 475,108,670 of record CP136056.1, on the reverse strand, counting down.
TCCCGTTGACACAACACCGTCTCCACCACAGAGCACCCAAACACGAGCAGTTAGTAAGGCAACTGCAGTGCCCAAATCACGAGGACCACCACTCCGAACCCGATGTCAATGCTTAAAGCAGAAGAAGAATTGTTCTCAGGTCAGGTTCCGTAGCTATGGTTCATACTACTTTGCTCTTGCATCACTGTATTTACTGATACCAACTAATTTCAAATTTGAAGGATGCAATTGAAACTCCAATGGCGCAACAGGTATGTTTTAAACTTGTTTCTTCAATGTGTTTGGCTGTTTGCTGTTGTAACTTGCTCTATGTTGATTTCAGCTTCAATTGAATAAATAGTTATGTTCTCATGCCATGCACATTACTAGTGTTGTTATTGCCGTGTAGTTTCCCACACTTATATTCTGTCTATGTTGCTTTGTCTTAAATAGACATGATTCGAACTGTATCTATCTTGATTTGGCAACATAAACTAGAATGATATAGACCATACAGTGACCATACTACATAGATATATGTTTGTTTCATGCTGTTATCCTATCCACCTTACTACTGAACTGGTTTACCAAAATGAGTTTCATATACTACATTGTAAACCTGAGATGTGTTTGTTTGTTTCTCTTTTAGAACGCGGATAAAATATTGGAGAAGAGTGCCCTGTTATGCAATGGTAAAGGAAGTAATGCAGATAAGGTTCAAGATAGTGAGACATCCCTGTTGGTCTCCAAGAAAGCTGATAAAAACTATATTTAAGACACTGAGACAACCCCAAAGTCCTGTCTTGATGTAGTGTTCGAGTTACTGGCTACCACTGCTAGCACCGGCTCTTCAAACTCGTTGCCTGAATCAGTTCAGCTTCTTGAGTCTCAACTTCAAGTTGAAAAACATCGATCAGATGTTATGCGACAGGAAGCCGAAGGACTGAGGAAGTCCCTGCAGAATTCAGATGCATACTTTCTGGTCCAACAGCAAGCGCTGGAGGACTTAAGCGCCAAATAAGAGAAAGTTAATAAGCTTGCTAAGCATCTTGCCAGCATTATGGGTACCTAGGATATTGTTTCTTGAGCTCTTCTGAAGTGGTTCCAGTTCTGGACTTGTTTTGCTGCGGCATTTATATGCTGCTGCGTTCCCTATATTTGCACTGGTGGCGAACTTTGATGCCCAGTGGATGTAATATGTGTAATAGCCGTGATAGCCTACTGTAAGTTGCTTGCTTATTTATTTCCTTGTTGTCTTGTTTATTTGTTTGCTTGTAGTGAGTGCAGTTCGTTTTCTGCGGTTTTCTAGTGGCTGCAATAACCTATTTTTAAAACTAGGCCACAATAACCATGGGCTAATATTTACTGTAGTGACACTGGGCCTTCTAGGGTCCGTATAAACAGTGGGCCTTCTACGGGCCGTAGAAATAGTGGGCCTTCTACGGGCCATAGAAACAATGGGCCTTTTACGGGCCGTAGAAACAATGGGCCTTCTACAGGCCATATCATCAATGGGCCTTCTATGGGTCGTATCATCAATGGGCCTTATATGGGCCGTATCATCGATTGGCCAAACATGGGCCAAACAGACCGCATTCTGGCCGTAAACGGGCTAGAGTTGGAATCGTCCGCTCATGGGCCGACCATAACGGGCCATCGTTAATAGGCCGTATTTGATGACGCTATGAAAACGGCCCAACGTATTAACGGACCACAAACAGGCCGACTGTAACCACGGGCTGAATTTGGCCCACAAGCAGAAAATGACAGTAACGGGCCGTAAGTAAATGAATGCTGGAAAATAGCCCAAGAATAAATGGGCTCTAAGAAGGCCGAAACATAACATGGGCTGGAAACGGCCCAACGGAATAACGGGCCGTTAATGGGTATAAAGTGATACACTATTCTTTACGGGCCAGTTTCACCATGGGTCGTTAATGGGTGTAAAGTGATACACTGTTCATTACGGGCCAGTTTCATCACGGGCCGTTAATAGGCCAACAGTTACATAGGGCCTCATATGGGTCGAAAGACGTCATGGGCCATACATGGGCCAGAAGTGAAAACGGGCTGGAATCATATTGGATGGCCCAGATGACGCTACTGGGCCTAATTCGAATAGGGCGTAACGGGCCTTGGGTTAGCGGGTTGTAAATGGGCTATATGCGAACAGGCCGTTAACAAGCTTTCCATGGGCCGGCCCGCCAGCTTTTGACCAAGTCAAACCGCTGGCCTTTTCACAGGAATGGGCCTCTGTTGGGCCGTGCCAGTGTCGACGTATCATAGGCGCCTATCTGACCCACTGACGAGCCGACACGTGTTTCGTCCGGCCAATAAGAATTTTACACGTGGAAATTTCCCATTGGTCGGGGCTGTTAATGGGTTATCGGATCGAAAACCCGACCCGATAGCTTAACGGCGTTCCGTTATGACGGATGCCACGTGTCGGTCACCCTTGACGAAAGCACTTCTGTGACGCGCGATTTATCGTCATGGAAGTGGACACTTCCGTGATGATAATTTTGGTAATGTCATGGAACACTTCTACGACAACACAGGTATGACTATCTTGATTCTGTCATAAATTGTCATGGATGTACATGCATGACAAAAAACACGACCTACTGTGACAACCATGTATCATCACGGAAGTGTATTTTTTTTGTAGTGATCTCAATACCTAGTTCAATCTCGCTACCGGCAAGCCTCTTTACTCGTTCCGTAATACATCATCTCGCAACTAACTCATTAGTTACAATGCTTGCAAGGCTTATAGTGATGTGCATTACCGAGTGGGCCCAGAGATACCTCTCCGACAATCGGAGTGACAAATCCTAATATCGAAATATGCCAACCCAACAAGTACCTTGGAGACACCTGTAGAGCACCTTTATAATCACCCAGTTATGTTGTGACTTTTGGTAGCACACAAAGTGTTCCTCCCGTAAACGGGAGTTGCATAATCTCATAGTCATAGGAACATGTATAAGTCATGAAGAAAGCAATAACATAATACTAAACGATCAAGTGCTAAGCTAACGGAATGGGTCAAGTCAATCACATCATTCTCCTAATGGTGTGATCGCATTAATCAAATGAAAACTCATGTCTATTGCTAGGAAACATAACCAACTTTGATCAACGAGCTAGTCAAGTAGAGGCATACTAGTGACACTCTGTTTTGTCTATCTATTCACACAAGTATTATGTTTCCGGTTAATACAATTCTAGCATGAATAATAAACATTTATCATGATATAAGGAAATAAATAATAACTTTATTATTGCCTCTAGGGCATATTTCCTTCAGTCTCCCACTTGCACTAGAGTCAATAATCTAGATTACACAGTAATGATTCTAACACCCATGGAGCCTTGGTGCTGATCATGTTTTGCTCGTGGAAGAGGCTTAGTCAACGGGTCTGCAACGTTCAGATCCGTATGTATCTTGCAAATTTCTATGTCTCCCTCCTGGACTTGATCCCGGATGGATTTGAAGCGTCTCTTGATGTGCTTGGTTCTCTTGTGAAATCTGGATTCCTTTGCCAAGGCAATTGCACCAATATTGTCATAAAAGATTTTCATTGGACCTGATGCACTAGGTATGACACCTAGATCGGATATGAACTCCTTCATCCAGACTACTTCATTTTCTGCTTCTGAAGCAGCTATGTACTCCGCTTCACATGTAGATCCCGCCACAACGATTTGTTTAGAACTGCACCAACTGACAACTCCATCGTTCAATGTAAACACGTATCCGGTTTACGATTTAGAATCATCCGGATCAGTATCAAAGCTTGCATCAACGTAACCATTTACGACTAGCTCTTTGTCACCTCCATAAACGAGAAACATATCCTTAGTCCTTTTCAGGTATTTCAGGATGTTCGTGACCGTTGTCCAGTGATCCACTCCTGGATTACTGATAACCCGCAAGTATAGGGGATCAATTGTAGCCTCTTTCGATAAGTAAGAGTGTCAAACCCAACGAGGAGCTAAAGGTAAAACAAATATTCCCTAGAATTCTATCGACCATCGATACAACTCTACGCACGCTTGATGCTCGCTTTACCTAAAATAAGTATGAAACTAGAAGTACTTTTTAGGTGTTCTTGGATAGGTTTGCAAGATAATAAAGTGCACGTAGATAAAAAGTAGGGGCTGTTTAGATAAAGACACGATAAAGTTATTATAGCGAGTGTGGAGAAGTGGTGGTAGGAGTTGCGAAATTGTCCCTAAGCAATTGACTACTTTACTAGACCGATAGCAAGTTTTATGTGGGAGATGCCACTGCTAGCATGCCATCCCTGACTTGGAATTATATGCACTTATGATTGGAACTATTAGCAATCGTCCGCAACTACTAACGTTCATTAAGGTAAAACCCAACCATAGCATTAAGATATATTGGTCCCCCTTCAATCCCGTATGCATCAATTTCTATGCTAGGTAGAAGCTTCTGTCACTCTTGCCCCCCAATACATAGTCCTATCAACATACAACTAGCCCTATGGTGTGATCCACGCGCATGCTCATATGATGGGCACCAAAGGACAACAACATAACCACAAGCATAGGATGGCAACACATCATTGGATAATAATATGAAGCATAAAGCACCATGTTCAAGTAGAGGGTACAACGGGTTGCGGGAGAGTGGACCGCTGTAGATAGAGGGGGGAAGGTGATGGAGATGTTGGTGAAGATCGCGGTGATGATGATGGCCCTGGCGGCGTTCTGGAGCCACCGGAAGCGAGGGGGGGAAGAGCCCCCCTCCTTCTTCTTCTTCCTTGACCTTCTCCCTCGATGGGAGAAGGGTTTCCCCTCTGGTCCATGGTCTACATGGCGTGGGAGGGGCGAGAGCCCCTCCGAGATTGGTTCTGTCTCTCTGTCTCTCTCTGTTTCTGCGTTCTTGTCTGGTGCCCTTTCACCGTTTCGTATATATATGGAGATCCGTAACTCCGATTGCACTGAAATCTTCGCTGTGATTTTTCTTAAAAATTAGCTTTCTTGCGGCAAAAGAAGAGCGTCAACCGCCTTACGGGGTGCCCACGAGGGTCCAGGGCGCGCCCCCTGCCTCGTGGCCCCCTTGGGCACCATCTCGCGTTGATTTTACTTCCCAAAAATCACAAATATTCCAAAATAATTCTCCGTCCGTTTTTACCCCGTTTGGACTCCGTTTGATATTGGGTTTCTGCGGAACAAAAACATGCAACAAGAAGGAACTGGCACTGGGCACTGGATCAATATGTTAGTCCCAAAAATAGTATAAAAAGTTGCCAAAAGTATATGAAAGTTGTAGAATATTGGCATGGAACAATAAAAAATTATAGATACGACGGAGACGTATCAACATCCCCAAGCTTAATTCCTGCTCGTCCTCGAGTAGGTAAATGATAAAAAAGATATTTTTTGATGTGGAATGCTACCTAACATAATCTTGATCACATAATCTAATCATGGCATGAATATTAAGACACGAGTGATTCAAAGCAATAGTCTACCATTTGACATAAAAACAATAATACTTCAAGCCTACTAATAAAGCAATCATGTCTTTTCAAAATAGCATGGCCAAAGTTATCCCTACAAAATAATATAGTCTGGCTATGCTCCTTCTTCACCACACAAAATATTCACATCATGCACAACCCCGATGACAAGCTGAGCAATTGGTTCATACTTTTTAACGCGCTTTAGCATTTTCAACCCTCACGCAATACATGAGTGCAAGCCATGGATATAGCACTATGGTTGGAATAGAATATGATGTGGGGGTTATGTGGAGAAGACAAAAAAGGAGAAAGTCTCACATCGACGCGACTAGTCAACGGGCTATGGAGATGCCCATCAATTGATGTCAATGTGAGGAGTAGTGATTGCCATGCAACAGATGCACTAGAGCTATAAGTATATGAAAGCTCAAACTGAAACTAAGTGGGTGTGCATCCAACTTGCTTGCTCATGAAGACCTAGGGCATTTGAGGAAGCCCATCGTTGGAATATACAAGCGAAGTTCTATAATGAAAATTCCCACGAGTATATGAAAATGATAACTCAAGAGACTCTCTATATGAAGAACATGCTGCTACTTTGAAGCACAAGTGTGGTAAAAGGATAGTGACATTGCCCCTCCTCTCTTTTCTCTCATTTTTTCATTTTTTCTTTTTTTCATTTTTTGGGCCTTCTCCTTTTTTTTGGCCTTTCTCTTTTTTTCTTCGCCCGGAGTCTCATTCCAACTTGTGGGGGAATCATAGTCTCCATTATCATTTCCTCACTGGGGCAATGCTCTAATAATGATGATCATCACACTTTTATTTACTTACAACTCAATATTACAACTCGATACTAGAACAAAGATATGACTCCATATGAGTGCCTCCGGCGGTGTACCGGGATGTGCAACGATCTAGCGTAGCAATGACATCATAAAACGGACAAGCCATGAAAACATCATGCTAGCTATCTTACGATCATGCAAAGCAATATGACAATAAATTCTCAAGTCATGTATCTGATGATGATGGAAGTTGCATGGCAATATATCTCGGAATGGCTATGGAAATGCCATGATAGGTAGGTATGGTGGCTGTTTTGAGGAAGACATAATGAGGCTTATGTGTGATAGAGCGTATCGTATCACGGGGTTTGGATGCACCAGCGAAGTTTGCACCAACTCTCGAGGTGAGAAAGGGCAATGCAAGGTACCGAAGAGGCTAGCAATGGTGGAAGGGTGAGAGTGCGTATAATCCATGGACTCACATTAGTCATAAAGAACTCATATACTTATTGCAAAAGTTTATTAACCCTCGAAGCAAAGTACTACTATGGATGCCCCTAGGGGGATAGATTTGTAGGAAAAGACCATCGCTCGTCCACGACCTCCACTCATAAGGAAGACAATCAATAAATACCTCATGCTCCAACTTCGTTACGTAACGGTTCACCATACGCGCATGCTACGGGAATCACAAACCTCAACACAAGTATTTCTACAGTCCACAACCACCCACTAGCATGACTCTAATATCACCATCTTTATATCGCAAAACTATTGCAAGGAATCAAACATGTCATATTCAGTGATCTACAAGTTTTATGTAGGATTTTATGACTAACCATGTGAATGACCAATTCCTGTCATCTCTCTAAATAGATATAAGTGAAGCAAAAGAGTTTAATTATTTCTACAAAAGATATGCCCACGCTCTAACATTATAAGTGAAGAAAAAGAGCATTCTACAAATGGCGGTTGTCTAAGTGAAGAGAAACAAGCAATCCAAACTTCAAATGATATAAGTGAAGCACATGAAGCATTCTATAAAGCCATACTAAAAAGATATAAGTGAAGTGCAAAGAGCATTCTATAAATCAACCAAGGACCATCTCATACCAGCATGGTGCATAAAATTAAAATGAAAACTAAATGCAAAAGGCGCTCCAAGATTGCACATATCGCAAGAACGAAACGAATCCAAAAACATACCGATACTTGTTGAAGAAAGAGGGGATGCCTTCCGGGGAATCCCCAAGCTTAGACGCTTGAGTCTACTTGAATATTAATTGGGGTGCCTAGGGCATCCCCAAGCTTGAGCTCTTGCCTCTCTTCCTTCTTCTCACATCGAAACCTTCTCGATCATCGAACACTTCATCCACACAAAACTTCAATAGAAATCTCGGTAAGATCTGTGAGTATAATAAAGCAAATCACTACTCTAAGTACTATTGCAAACTAATTCATATTTTGTTTTTGCATTTGTATACTGTAATATAAATTTTTCATGGCTTAATCCACTGATATAAATCGATAGTTTCATCAAAACAAGCAAACTATGCATCAAAAACAGAATCTGTCTAAAACAGAATAGTCTGTAATAATGTGAACATTCACCATACTTATGATACTTGAAAAATTCTGCCAAAATTAGGAAACATAAAAAATTTGTATAGAAATACAGTGCAAATAGAATCAGAACCATTTGACGTTCCAGTAAAAAATGAAAAATCGCACACTACAGGAAAAGTTTCTGTCCTGCACCGTACAAACCAACATGCATCGTAAACATCCTAAAGGCAAACATTGGCATATTATTTTTATTTCTAAACTTTATAAAAGCACACAATAGAAATAAATGACTCTCTAAAACTTCTGGGTTGTCTCCCTGGCAGCGCTTTCTTTAAAGCCATTAAGCTAGGCTTATAGTGCTCAAGTAATGGATCCACCCGGATCCCAAGGTATATCAAAGCCAATTTTAATTATCAATGATTTAGCATTTAGTAGTGAGCACAAAGCAATATATGTCAAGCAATGACAAAGTCTAACTCTCTTGCTATGCATCGGCATGTCATAAAAGAACAATTCATGCACACATAGTAAAGGCCAATGCATAGTATAAACAGTTTCTTGCAATTTTATCGTGTTGGAAACATAGAGAGGTGGAGATATAGTTCCTCTATCATAATAATTGCAAGTAGGATCAGCAAGCACATGCATATTATATCTATCAAAATCACCATGTGTAACAGTAAAAGGCAACCCATCAATATAATCCTTAATAAGTGCAAACTTCTCCGATATAGTATAATCGGGAGAATTCAAAAAGATAATAGGATTATCATGTGTGGGTGCAATAGCAACATTTTCATGTTTAACATAAGGAACTATAGCAACTTCATCTCCATAAGCATAATCCATATTGGCATCTTGGCCACAAGCATAGCAAGCATCATCAAAAAGGGATATTTCAAGAGAATCAACAGGATCATAATAGTCATCATAGCAATCATCCTTCGGTAAGCACGAAGGGAAATTAAACAATGTATGAGTTCAAGAGTTACTCTCATTAGAAGGTGGGCACGGGTAGCTAATTTGCTCTTCCTCCTTTTGTTCTTCGTTCTCCTCATCATCTTTTTTATCCACAGTTCATATAGTGTCGTATCAACGGATATAGGTGGTGCCCTATTTAATGTGAATGCAGCTGTCTCTAATGCATAACCCCAAAACGATAGTGGTAAATCGGTAAGAAACATCATAGATTGCACTATATCCAATAAAGTATGGTTATGACGTTCGGACATACCATTATGATGTGGTGTTCCAGGTGGCATGAGTTTGTGAAACTATTCCACATCGTTTTAATTGAAGACCAAACTCGTAACTCAAATATTCGTCTCCGCGATCAGATCGTAGAAACTTTATTTTCTTGTCACGATGATTTTTCACTTCACTCTGAAATTCTTTGAACTTTTTCAAATGTTTCATACTTATGTTTCATCAAGTAGATATACCCATATCTGCTCAAATCATCTGTGAAGGTTAGAAAATAATGATACTTGCCGCGAGCCTCAACACTTATCGGATCGCATACATCAGTATGTATTATTTCCAATAAGTCAGTTGCTCGCTCCATTGTTTCGGAGAACGGACTCTTAGTCATCTTGCCCATGAGGCATAGTTCGCAAGCATCAAGTGATTCATAATCAAGTGATTCCAAAAGCCCATCAGCATGGAGTTTCTTCATGTGTTTTACACCAATATGACCTAAACGGTAGTGCCACAAATAAGTTGCACTATCATTATTAACTTTGCATCTTTTGGTTTCAATATCATGAATATGTGTATCACTATGATCGAGATCCAACGAACCATTTTCGTTGGTGTGTATGACCATGGAAGGTTTTATTCATGTAAACAGAACAACAATTATTCTCTAACTTAAACGAATAACCTTATTGCAATAAACATGATCAAATCATAATCATGGTCAACACAAACACCAAATAACACTTATTTAGGTTCAACACTAATCCCGAATAGGGAGAGTGCGATGATGATCATATCAATCTTGGAACCACTTCCAACACACATCGTCACTTCACCCTTAACTAGTCTCTGTTCATTCTGCAACTCCCGTTTCGAGTTACTACTCTTAGCAACTGAACCAGTATCAAATACCGAGGGGTTGCTACAAACACTAGTAAAATACACATCAATAATCTGTATATCCAATATACCTTTGTTCACTTTGCCATCCTTCTTATCCGCCAAATACTTGGGGTAGTTCTACTTCCAGTGATCAGTCCCTTTGCAGTAGAAGCACTTAGTCTCAGGCTTAGGTCCAGACTTGGGCTTCTTCACTTGAGCAGCAACTTGCTTGCCGTTCTTCTTGAAGTTCCCCTTCTTCCCTTTGCCCTTTTCTTGAAACTAGTGGTCTCGTCAACCATCAACACTTGATGTTTTTCTTGATTTCTACCTTCGTCGATTTCAGCATCACGAAGAGCTTGGGCATTTTTTCTGTTATCCCTTGCATATTATAGTTCATCACGAAGTTCTACTAACTTGGTGATGGTGACTAGAGAATTCTATCAATCACTATCTTATCTGGAAGATTAACTCCCACTTGATTCAAGCGATTGTAGTACCCAGACAATCTGAGCACATGCTCACTGCTTGAGCTATTCTCCTCCATCTTTTAGCTATAGGACTTGTTGGAGACTTCATATCTCTCAACTCGGGTATTTGCTTGAAATATCAACTTCAACTCCTGGAACATCTCATATGGTCCATGACGTTCAAAACGTCTTTGAAGTCCCGATTCTAAGCCGTTAAGCATGGTGCACTAAACTATATTGAGCTAGCCAAACGTTCATAACGTCTGCATCTGCTCCTGCAATAGGTCTGTCACCTAGCGGTGCATCAAGGACGTAATTCTTCCGTGCAGCAATGAGGATAAACCTCAGATCACGGATCCAATCCGCATCATTGCTACTAACATCTTTCAACACAATTTTCTCTAGGAACATATCAAAATAAACATATGAAAGCAACAACGCGAGCTATTGATCTACAACATAGATATGCTAATACTACCAGGACTAAGTTCATGATAAATTAAAGTTCAATTAATCATATTACTTAAAAACTCCCACTTAGATAGACATCCCTCTAATCCTCTAAGTGATCACGTGATCCAAATCAACTAAACCATAACCGATCATCACGTGAAATGGAGTAGGTTTCAATGGTGAACATCGCTATATTGATCATATCTACTATATGATTCATGCTCGACCTTTCGGTCTCAGTGTTTCGAGGCCATATCTGCATATGCTAGGCTCGTCAAGTTTAACATGAGTATTCTGCGTGTGCAAAACTGGCTTGCACCCGTTGTAGATGGACGTAGAGCTTATCACACCCGATCATCACGTGGTGTCTGGGCACGACGAACTTTGGCAACGGTGCATACTCAGGGAGAACACTTCTATCTTGAAATTTAGTGAGAGATCATCTTATAAAGCTACCGTCGAACTAAGCAAAATAAGATGTATAAAAGATAAACATCACATGCAATCAAAATATGTGACATGATATGGCCATGATCATCTTGCGCCTTTGATCTCCATCTCCAAAGTACCGTCATGATCTCTATTGTCACCGGCATGACACCATGATATCCATCATCTTGATCTATATCAATGTGTCGTCACATGGTCGTCTCGCCAACTATTGCTCTTGTAACTATTGCTATCCCATAGCGATAAAGTAAAGCAATTGTTTGGCACTTGCATCTTATGCAATAAAGAGACAACCATAAGGCCTCTGCCAATTGCCGATAACTTCAACAAAACATGATCATCTCATACAACAACTTATATTTCATCACGTCTTGACTATATCACATCACAACATGCCCTGCAAAAACAAGTTAGACGTCCTCTACTTTGTTGTTGCAAGTTTTACGTGGCTGCTACGGGCTGAGCAAGAACCGTTCTTGCCTACGCATCAAAAACCACAACGATAGTTTGTCAAGTTGGTGCTGTTTTAACCTTTGCAAGGACCGGGCATAGCCACACTCGGTTCAACTAAAGTTGGAGAAACTGACACCCGCTAGCCACCTGTGTGCAAAGCATGGCGGTAGAACCAGTCTCGCGTAAGCGTACGCGTAATGTCGGTCCGGGCCGCTTCATCCAACAATACCGCCAAACCAAAGTATGAAATGCTGGTAAGCAGTATGACTTATATCGCCCACAACTCACTTGTGTTCTACTCGTGCAAATAACATCAAACCATAAAAACCTAGGCTCGGATGCCACTATTGGGGAACATAGTAATTTCAAAAATTTCCTACGCACACGCAAGATCATGATGATGCATAGCAACGAGAGGGGAGAGTGTTGTCTACGTACCCTCGTAGACCGAAGCGGAAGCGTTGACACAACATAGAGGAAGTAGTCGTACGTCTTCCCGATCCGACCGATCCAAGCACCGAACGGATGGCACCTCAGTGTTCTGCACACGTTCAGCTCGATGACGCTCCCCGGGCTCCGATCCAGCAAAGCTTCGGGGAAGAGTTCCATCAGCACGACGGCGTGGTGACGATCTTGATGTTCAACCGTCGCAGGGCTTCGCCTAAGCACTGCTACAATATGACCGAGGTGTAATATCGTGGAGGGGGGCACCGCACACGGCTAAGGAACGATCACGAAGATCAACTTGTGTGTCTATGGGGTGCCCCCTGCCCCCGTATATAAAGGAGTGGAGGAGGGGAGGGCCGACCCTCTCTATGGCGTGCCCTAGGGAGTCCTACTCCCACCGGGAGTAGGATTCCCCTTTTTCTAGTCCAACTAGGAGTCCTTCCATGTAGTAGGAGTAGGAGACAAGGAAGGGGAAAGGAGAAGGGAAGGAAGGAGGGGGCGCAACCCCTCCCCCTAGTCCAATTCGGACTAGGCCTTGGGGGGCGCGCGGCCTGCCCTAGGCAGCCCCTCTCTCTTTCCCGTATGGCCCAATAAGGCCCAATACTTCCCCCACGTATTCCCATAACTCCCCGGTACTCCCAAAATACCCGAACCACTCAGAACCTTTCTGATGTCGTAATATAGTCGTCCAATATATCGATCTTTACGTCTCGACCATTTCGAGACTCCTCGTCATGTCCCCGATCTCATCGGGGACTCCGAACTTCTTCGGTACATCAAAACTCATAAACTCATAATATAACTGTCATCGAAACCTTAAGCGTGCGGACCCTACGGGTTTGAGAACAATGTAGATATGACCGAGACACGTCTCCGGTCAATAACCAATAGCGGAACCTGGATGCTCATATTGGCTCCTACATATTCTACGAAGATCTTTATCGGTCAGACCGCATAACAACATACGGTGTTCCCTTTGTCATCGGTATGTTACTTGCCCGAGATTCGATCGTCGGTATCCAATACCTAGTTCAATCTCGTAACCGGCAAGTCTCTTTACTCGTTCCGTAATACATCATCCCGCAACTAACTCAAGAGTTGCAATGCTTGCAAGGCTTAAGTGATGTGCATTACTGAGAGGGCCCAGAGATACCTCTCCGACATTCGGAGTGACAAATCCTAATCTCGAAATACGCCAACCCAACAAGTACCTTCGGAGACACCTGTAGAGCACCTTTATAATCACCCAGTTACGTTGTGACGTTTGGTAGCACACAAAGTGTTCCTCCGGTAAACGAGAGTTGCATAATCTCATAGTCATAGGAACATGTATAAGTCATGAAGAAAGCAGTAGCAACAAACTAAACGATCAAGTGCTAAGCTAACGGAATGGGTCAAGTCAATCGCGTCATTCTCCAAATGACATGATCCCGTTAATCAAATAACATCTCTTTGTCTATGGTTAGGAAACTTAACCATCTTTGATCAACGAGCTAGTCAAGTAGAGGCATACTAGTGACATTATGTTCGTCTATGTATTCACACATGTATTATGTTTCCGGTTAATACAATTCTAGCATGAATAATAAACATTTATCATGAAATAAGGAAATAAATAATAACTTTATTATTGCCTCTAGGGCATATTTCCTTCAGTTGTACCCCCTTCAATCCCGTATGCATCAATTTCTATGCTAGGTAGAAGCTTCTGTCAGTCTTGCCCTCCAATACATAGTCCTATCAACATACAACTAAACCTATGGTTTGATCCATGCGCGCGCTCATATGATGGGCACCAAAGGACAGCAACATAACCACAAGCGAATTAAATCAATCATAGCTATTCATCAACCACCGATAGGACAACGAAAATCTACTCAGACATCATAGGATGGCAACACATCATTGGATAATAATATGAAGCACAAAGCACCATGTTCAAGTAGAGGGTACAATGGGTTGCGGGAGAGTGGACTGCTGTAGATAGAGGGGGTAAGGTGATGGAGATGTTGGTGAAGATGGCGGAGGTGTCGGTGAAGATCGCGGTGATGATGATGGCCCCCGGCAGCATTCCGGCGCCACCGGAAGCAAGGGGGGAAGAGCCCCCCTCCTTCTTCTTCTTCCTTGACCTTCACCCTAGATGGGAGAAGGGTTTCCCCTCTGGTTCATGGTCTCCATGGCATGGGAGGCGCGAGAGCCCCTCCGAGATTGGATCTGTCTCTTTGTCTCTCTCTGTTTCTGCGTTCTCGTCTGGTGCCCTTTCACCATTTCGTATATATATGGAGATCTGTAACTCCTATTGGACTGAAATCTTCATCGTGATTTTTTCCTAAAAATTAGCCTTTTTGCTGCTAAAGAAGAGCGTCAACCTCCTTACGGGGTGCCCACGAGGGTCCAGGGGGGCGCCCCCTGCCTCGTGGCCCCCTCGGGCACCGTCTCGGGTTGATTTTACTTCCCAAAAATCATAAATATTCCAAAATAATTCTCCGTCCGTTTTTATCCCATTTGGACTTCGTTTGATATTGGGTTTCTGTGAGACATAAAAATGCAACAAACAGGAACTGACACTGGGCACTGGATCAATATGTTAGTCCCAAAAATAGTATAAAAAGTTGCCAAAAGTATATGAAAGTTGTAGAATATTGGCATGGAACAATAAAAAATTATAGATACGACGGAGACGTATCAATTACTTTGGTACCTCCCTACTAAACTTATAGCAAGGCACACATCAGGTCTGGTACACAGCATTGCATACATGATAGAGCCTATGGCTGAAGCATAGGGAACATCTTTCATCCTCTCTCTATCTTCTGCAGTGGTCGGGCATTGAGTCTTACTCAACTTCACACCTTGTAACATAGGCAAGAACCCTTTCTTTAATTGATCCATTTTGAACTTCTTCAAAACTTTGTCAAGGTATGTGCTTTGTGAAAGTCCAATTAAGCGTCTTGACCTATCTCTATAGATCTTAATGCCCAATATGTAAGCAGCTTCACCGAGGTCCATCATTGAAAAACTCTTATTCAAGTATCCTTTTATGCTATCCAGAAATTCTATATCATTTCCAGTCAACAATATGTCATCCACATATAAGATTAGAAATGCTACAGAGCTCCCACTCACTTTCTTGTAAATACAGGCTTCTCCAAAAGTCTGTATAAAACCATATGCTTTGATCACACTATCAAAACATTTATTCCAACTCCGAGAGGCTTGCACCAGTCCAGAGATGGATCGCTGGAACTTGCACACTTTGTTAGCTCCCTTTGGATCAATAAAACCTTCAGGTTGCATCATATACAACTCTTCTTATAGAAATCCATTCAGGAATGCAGTCTTTACATCCATTTGCCAAATTTCATAATCATAAAATACGGCAATTGCTAACATGATTCACACGGACTTAAGCATCGCTACGGGTGAGAAGGCCTCATCGTAGTCAATCCCTTGAACTTGTCGAAAACCATTCGCAACAAGTCGAGCTTTATAGACAGTAACATTACCGTTAGCGTCTGTCTTCTTCTTGAAGATCCATTTATTCTCAATTGCTTGCCGATCATCGGGCAAGTCAACCAAAGTCCACACTTTGTTCTCATACATGGATCCCATCTCAGATTTCATGGCCTCAAACCATTTTGCGGAATCTGGGCTCACCATCGCTTCTTCATAGTTCGTAGGTTCGTCATGGTCTAGTAACATAACCTTCAAAACATGATTACCGTACCAGTCTGGTGCGGATCTTACTCTGGTTGACCTACGAGGTTCAGTAGCAACTTGATATGAAGTTTCATGATCATCATCATTAGCTTCCTCACTAATTGGTATAGACGTCACAGGAACCGATTTCTGTGATGAACTACTTTCCAATAAGGGAGCAGGTACAGTTACCTCATCAAGTTCTACTTTCCTCCCACTCACTTCTTTCGAGAGAAACTCCTTCTCTAGAAAGGATCCATTCTTAGCAACGAATGTCTTGCCTTCGGATCTATGATACAAGGTGTACCCAACAGTTTCCTTTGGGTATCCTATGAAGACACATTTCTCTGATTTGGGTTCGAGCTTATCAGGTTGACTCTTTTTCACATAAGCATCGCAGCCCCAAACTTTAAGAAACGACAACTTTGGTTTCTTGTCAAACCACAGTTCATAAGGCATCGTCCCAACGGATTTTGATGGTGCCAAGTTTTAACGTGAATGCAGCCGTCTCTAAAGCATAACCCCAAAACGATAGCGGTAAATCAGTAAGAGACATCATAGATCGCACCATATCTAGTAAAGTACGATTACGACGTTCGGACACACCATTACGCTGTGGTGTTCCATGTGGCATGAATTGCGAAACTATTCTGCATTGTTTCAAATGTAGGCCAAACTCGTAACTCAAATATTCTCCTCCACGATCTAATCATAGAAATTTCATTTTCTTGTTACGATGATTTTCCACTTCACTCTGAAATTCTTTGAACTTTTCAAATGTTTCAGACTTATGTTTCATTAAGTAGATATACCCATATCTGCTTAAATCATCTATGAAGGTGAGAAAATAACAATACCCGCCGCGATCCTCAACACTCATTGGACCACATACATCAGTATGTATGATCTCCAGCAAATCAGTTGCTCGTTCCATAGTTTCAGAGAACGGCGGTTCAGTCATCTTGCCCATGAGGCATGGTTCGCAAGTACCAAGTGATTCATAATCAAGTGATTCCAATAGTCCATAGGTATGGAGTTTCTTCATGCACTTTACACCAATATGACCCAAACGGCACTGCCACAAATAAGTTGCACTATCATTATCAACTCTGTATCTTTTGGCTTCAACATTATGAATATGTGTATCACTACTATTGAGATTCAATAAAAATAGACCACTCTTCAAGGGTGCATGACCATAAAATATATTACTCATATAAATAGAACAACCATTATTCTCAGATTTAAATGAATAACTGTCTCGCATCAAACAAGATCCAGATATAATATTCATGCTTAATGCTGGCACCAAATAAGAATTATTTAGGTCTAAAACTAATCCCGAAGGTAGATGTAGAGGTAGCGTGCCGACGACGATCACATCGACTTTGGAACCATTTCCCACGCACATCATCACCTTGTCCTTAGCCAGTCTTTGCTTAATCCGTTGTCCCTGTTTCGAGTTGCAAATATTAGCAACAGAACTAGTATCAAATACCCAGGTGCTACTGCGAGCTCTAGTAAGGTACACATCAATAACATGTATATCACATATACCTTTGTTCACCTTGCCATCCTTCTTATCTGCCAAATACTTGGGGCAGTTCCGCTTCCAGTGACCAGTTTGCTTGCAGCAGAAGCACTCAGTCTCAGGCTTAGGTCCAGACTCGGATGTCTTCTCTTGAGCAGTAACTTGTTTGTCGTTCTTCTTGAAGTTCCCGTTCTTCTTTCCTTTGCCCTTTTTCTTGAAATTGGTGGTCTTCTTGACCATCAACACTTGATGCTCCTTCTTGATTTCTACATCCGCGGCCTTTAGCATTGCGAAGAGCTCGGGAATAGTCTTATCCATCCCTTGCATATTATAGTTCATCATGAAGCTCTTGTAGCTTGGTGGCAGTGACTGAAGAATTCTGTCAATAACACTATCATCCGGAAGATTACCTTCCAGTTGAATCAAGTGATTGTTATACCCAGACATTCTGAGTATATGCTCACTGAAAGAACTATTCTCCTCCATCTTGCAGTTGTAGAACTTATTGGAGACTTCATATCTCTCAATCCGGGCATTTTCTTGAAATATTAACTTCAACTCCTGGAACATCTCATATGCTCCATGACGTTCAAAATGTCCTTGAAGTCCCGGTTCTAAGCCGTAAAGCATGGCACACTGAACTATCGAGTAGTCATTCGCTTTGCTCTGCCAGATGTTCATAACATCTGGTGTTGCTCCTGTAGCAGGTCTGGCACCTAGCGATGCTTCTAGGACGTAATTCTTCTGTGCAGCAATGAGGATAATCCTCAAGTTACGGACCCAGTCCGTGTAATTGCTACCATCATCTTTCAACTTTGCTTTCTCAAGGAACGCATTAAAATTTAACGTAACAACAGCACGGGCCATCTATCTACAACAACATAGACAAGCAAGATACTATCAGGTACTAAGTTCATGATAAATTTAGGTTCAATTAATCATATTACTTAAGAACTCCCACTTAGATACACACCCCTCTAATCATCTAAGTGATCACGTGATCCAAATCAACTAAACCATAACCGATCATCACGTGAAATGGAGTAGTTTTCAATGGTGAACATCACTATGTTGATCATATCTACTATATGATTCATGCTCGACTTTTGGTCTCAATGTTTTGAGGCCATATCTGTATATGCTAGGCTCGTCAAGTTTAACCCGAGTATTCTGCGTGTGCAAAAACTGGCTTGCACCCGTTGTAGATGAACGTAGAGCTTATCACCCCCGATCATCACGTGGTGTCTCGGCACGACGAATTTGGCAACGATGCATACTCAGGAAGAACACTTTTATCTTGAAATTTAGTGAGATCATCTTATAATGCTACCGTCAATCAAAGCAAAATAAGATGCATAAAAGATAAACATCACATGCAATCAATATAAGTGATATGATATGGCCATCATCATCTTGTGCTTGTGATCTCCATCTCCGAAGCATTGTCATGATCACCATCGTCACTGGCGCGACACCTTGATCTCCATCGTAGCATCGTTGTCGTCTCGCCAACTATTGCTTCTACGACTATCGCTACCACTTAGTGATAAAGTAAAGCAATTACAAGGCGTTTGCATTGCATACAATAAAGCGACAACCATATGGCTCCTGCCAGTTGCCGATAACTTGGTTACAAAACATGATCATCTCATACAATAAAATATAGCATCATGTCTTAACCATATCACATCACAACATGCCCTGCAAAAACAAGTTAGACGTCCTCTACTTTGTTGTTGCAAGTTTTACGTGGCTGCTACGGGCTGAGCAAGAACCGTTCTTACCTACGCATCAAAACCACAACGATAGTTCGTCAAGTTAGTGCTGTTTTAACCTTCTCAAGGACCGGGCGTAGCCACACTTGGTTCAACTAAAGTTGAAGAAACTGACACCCGCCAGCCACCTATGTGCAAAGCACGTCGGTAGAACCAGTCTCGCGTAAGCGTATGCGTAATGTCGGTCCGGGCCGCTTCATCCAACAATACTGCCGAACCAAAGTATGACATGCTGGTAAGCAGTATGACTTGTATCGCCCACAACTCATTTGTGTTCTACTCGTGCAAATAACAAATAACATCTACGCATAAAACCAGGCTCGGATACCACTGTAGGGGAACGTAGTAATTTCAAAAAACTTCCTACGCACACACAGGATCATGGTGATGCATAGCAACGAGAGGAGAGAGTGTGTCCACGTACCCTCGTAGACCAAAAGCGGAAGAGTTAGCAGAACTTTGTTGATGTAGTCATACGTCTTCACGATCAGACCGGTCCAAGTACCGAACATACGACACCTCCGAGTTCAGCACACGTTCAGCTCGATGGCGTCCCGCAAACTTCGATCCAGCAGAGCTTCATGGGAGAGTTCCGTCAGCACGACGGCGTGATGACGGTGATGATGTTGCCACCGACGCAGGGCTTCGCCTAAGCACCGCTACGATATGACCAAGGTGCAATATGGTGGAGGGGGGCACCGCACACGGCTGGGAGAGATCAACAGATCAACTTGTGTGTCTAGAGGTGCCCCCCTTCCCCCGTATATAAAGGATCAGGGGGAGGAGGCCGGCGGCCAGGAGGAGGGTGTGCCAGGGAGGAGTCCTACTCCCACCGGGAGTAGGACTCCCTCTTTTCCTAGTTGGAGTAGGAGGGGAAAGGAAGGGAAGGAGAGAGGGGGAAGGAAAGGGCCCCCCCTCCTTGTCCAATTCAGACTAGAGGGGGAGGGGGCGCGCGGCCAGCCCTAGCCGCCCCTCCACTTCTCCACTAAGGCCCATCTTGGCCCATTAAACTCCCTGGGGGTCCCGGTAACCCCCCAGTACTCCGGTATATGTCCGAAACTCCCTGAAACCATTCCGGCGTCCGAACATAGTCGTCCAACATATCGATCTTTATGTCTCACCCATTTCGAGACTCCTCGTCATGTCCGTGATCATATCCGGGACTCCGAACTACCTTCGGTACATCAAAACACAAAACTCATAATATCGATCGTCATCTAACTTTAAGCGTGCGGACCCTACGGGTTCGAGAACTATGTAGACATGACCGAGACACGTCTCCGGTCAATAACCAATAGCGGAACCTGGATGCTCATAGTGGCTCCTACATATTCTACGAAGATATTTATCAGTCAAACCGCATAACAACATACGTTGTTCCCTTTGTCATCGGTATGTTACTTGCCCGAGATTCGATCAATGGTATCTCAATACCTAGTGCAATCTTGTTACCGGCAAGTCTCTTTACTCGTTCCGTAATACATCATCCCGCAACTAACTCATTAGTTACATTGCTTGCAAGGCTTATAGTGATGTGCATTACCGAGTGGGCCCAGAGATACCTCTTCGACAATCGGAGTGACAAATCCTAATATCGAAATACGCCAACCCAACAAGTACCTTTGGAGACACCTGTAGAGCACCTTTATAATCACCCAGTTACGTTGTGACGTTTGGTAGCACACAAAGTGTTCCTCCGGTAAACGGGAGTTGCATAATCTCATAGTCATAGGAACATGTATAAGTCATGAAGAAAGCAATAGCAGAATACTAAACGATCAAGTGCTAAGCTAACGGAAT
The DNA here is from genome assembly GCA_032464435.1 of Aegilops umbellulata. Lineage (NCBI taxonomy): Eukaryota > Viridiplantae > Streptophyta > Magnoliopsida > Poales > Poaceae > Aegilops > Aegilops umbellulata. Next base: position 475,087,688 of record CP136056.1, on the reverse strand, counting down.
GGGTCAAGTCAATCACATCATTCTCCTAATGATGTGGTCCCGTTAATCAAATGACAACTCATGTCTATGGCCAGGAAACATAACCATCTTTGATCAACGAGCTAGTCAAGTAGAGGCATACTAGTGACACTTTGTTTTATCTATGTATTCACACAAGTATTATGTTTCCGGTTAATACAATTCTAGCATGAATAATAAACATTTATCATGATATAAGGAAATCTATACTTATATATATACTATTAAAGGGAATATGTATTCTTGGTTTGGTGTCCCGTGGTATTTTTTTCGTCCGTCATGGGACGTTGGGGTTAATTTGTACGTTTGTCTGTGATTTTCTCGAACGTATGGCCCGGCGCATGAAATAATGATAGGCTGCGATGATATATGATGTAGCTCAAAAAAGGATGAGCTTGTGGGGATCGAACCCAGGTTGTCTCATTACACACATAACACTCTAACCAGTTGACCTACCAACCTTCATTGCTTATAAAGCAGTGAAATGTACTAAGAACCAATCACCAGCGCAGATACACATATTTTTTAAATCCCGATATCAACTATTTTTGAAAAAATACCAGAATTTTTTGTGAAGCGCAAACACTTTATAAATTTATAAACATATTTTTAAAAATGAAAATATTTTTAAAAATATGAACATTTTCTTAAAATCTTGAACACTTTCTTCAAATAGGAACATTTTTTAAATTCCAAAACAAAATGTGGAACGCAAAAAATTTTGGAAACTTGCAACCAAAATTGGTAACACAAAAAAACTTGAAACTCCGAAAAAGAAATTGAAACATGAACATTTTAAAAAAATGACCAATTTGTGGATAGGGGAACTTTTTTTTTTTGAAATTCCAATAATAATTCTGAAAACTTGTGAATCTTTAGAACAAAAACATTCCAATTTTTTTTGAAAAACCTAAACAAAATTTGAAAACACGTTTTTTAACACATTTTTAAACAATTTTGGAAACGGTAACATTATTTGAAACTCCTGAAAATGAAAACATGAACATTTTTAAGACTGAAAACAGGAACATTTTCTGAAATTCTGAACATTTTGTAAAAGTTGTGAAAAAATAGAACAAACCATTCTGAACAACTTTGAAAAACACGAACATGTTTTGAAAATCAAGAATATTTTTTAGTTTATGTACAAATACGAAAACACAACCATTTTTTTAAATTTAAAAAGCGCGAACATTTTTTTAGATAAAGAGGGTTCGCTTGAATATTTATCCCACGTCGCTTTGATCCTCAAAAATCCACCAGTTTATATACGTTGGATAGTTGTCGAGTAATCATCAAGCCTTGGGAAGGGTATGGTGTGGGAGTGAAGGAATTAAGGTTGGCTCTAATTAAATGAAATTGTTGAAATAGAGCCTGACGAAAGAATTAAATGATGGCTCTAAATGGAAATGTGGGAAGTATGGCTGGATTTGTAGGCTCGGGATGTGCTTGCATGTCTCATGGAGTGTATGGTATGGCTGAATCTAACTAACAAAAGATATAAGATACCTGGTTGGAGTGGTATATATAGCTGGTTAGTGATGGCCGAATCTTAATGCGCACTAACAAAACAACCCCCGAGATGTGTGCAACACGAGAGATGCTGCTCTCTTCTTTCTGTGGGATCAATCGGGTCTCGCTCGTGAACTACTAAAAAATGAAAAAGGAAGCAAACGACCTGCCGTCAGCTTTGATTTTTGGGCGGCATGTTAACCTTTTCAATGTGCAAGGGAATGTTTTTATTTCTCGGTGTTTTGCCGCTATTAAATGTTACTTTTTGAAAAAAATTGGTTAATCAACATGCAACTTTTGGTCGAGCATTGTTGCTGCAAACGGCACACACAACAGTTTTAGGCCCGCTGATGTTTCTCAAAGTAGAACACAACGTTGGAAGGCCAATTGCTTGCTACATCCGGAAGCACACCAATGTAACACCAGTCGTCGCCATTATTTTTCTATTGGGAAGTTGGACCACTGTGCTGCAAAACCAGTTACATAAATGATGCCAAGACAACAAGTCATATGGACAACGTTGCAAAGCCGACCACATGGACACAACAAGGATGACCGCCACTGCTACAAGTCGGACACATGTAGTAACAAGGTCAATCAGTGTGCTACAAGTTTTAAGAAGAATTAATTGATCCTTAGTACCCTTGTTAAGGGTTGTTGCATGATTAATGCCAGACTGATATGCATTTCTTTTAGAGCTTGATGTGCGTCTCCCTGCCCTGTGATACCTTCTGGATGCTATCATGCCACACTGGTGAACACGCTAATTTTCACTCCCGTTGCAACGCACGGGCATATGTGCTAGTAAATAATAACTTTATTATTGCCTCTAGGGCATATTTCCTTCAGATAGCAAGTTTTATGTGGGAGAGGCCACTACTAGCATTTCATCCCTGGCTTGGAATTCTATGCACTTATGATTGGAACTATTAGCAAGCATCCGCAACTACTAACATGCATTAAGGTAAACCCCAACCATAGCATTAAGATATATTGGTCCCCCTTCAATCCCATATGCATAAATTTCTATGATAGGTTGAAGCTTCTGTCACTCTTGCCCTCCAATACATAGTCCTATCAACATACAACTAACCCTATGGTGTGGTCCACGCGCGTGCTCATATGATGGGCACCAAAGGACAACAACATAACCACAAGCAAATTAAACCAATCATAGCAATTCACCAATTACCGATAGGACAACGAAAATCTACTCAGACATCATAGGATGGCAACACATCATTGCATAATAATATGAAGCATAAAGCACCACATTCAAGTAGAGGGTACAGCGGGTTGCGGGAGAGTGGGCCTCTGTAGATAGATGGGGGAAGCTGAAGATGTTGGTGAAGATGACAGAGGTGTTGGTGAAGATCGCGGTGATGATGATGGCCCCGGCGGCGTTCCGGCGCCACCGGAAGCGAGGTGGAGAGAGCTCCCCTCCTTCTTCTTCTTCCTTGACCTTCTCCATAGATGGGAGAAGGGTTTCCCCTCTGGTCCATGGTCTCCATGGCGTGGGAGGGGCGGGAGCCCCTCCGAGATTGGATCTGTCTCTTTGTCTCTCTTTGTTTCTGCGTTCTGGATTCTGCCCTTTCACCGTTTCTTTTATAACCGAAGATCCGTAACTCCGATAGGGTTGAATTTTGGACATGATCTCTATCCGGAAATTAGCTTTCTTGCGGCGAAATAAGGGCTCCAACCGCCTTACGGGGTGGCCACGAGGGTCCAGGGCGCGCCCCCTGCCTCGTGGCCCCCTTGGGCATCGTATCGCATTGATTCTTCTTCCCAAAAATCACAAATATTCCAAAAAAAATCTCCGTCAGTTTTTATCCCGTTTGGACTCCATTTGATATGGATTTTCTGGGAAACAAAAAACATGCAACAAACAAGAACTGGCACTGGATACTGGATCAATATGTTAGTTCCAAAAATAGTATAAAAAGTTGCCAAAAGTATATGAAAGTTGTAGAATATTGGCATGGAACAATAAAAAATTATAGATACGACGAAGACGTATCAACATCCCCAAGCTTAATTCTTGCTCGTCCTCGAGTAGGTAAATGATAAAAAAGATAATTTTTGATGTGGAATGCTACCTAGCATAATCTAATCATGGCAGGAATATTAAGACACGAGTGATTCAAAGCAATAGTCTATCATTTGATTAAGACAATAATACTTCAAGCATACTAACCAAGCAATTATGTATTTTCAAAATAACATGGCCAAAGAAAGTTATCCCTACAAAATCATATAGTTTGGCTATGCTCCATCTTCACCACACAAAGCATTCAAATCATGCACAACCCCGATGACAAGCCAAGCAATTGTTTCATACTTTTGACGTTCTCAAACATTTTCAACTTTCACGCAATACATGTGCGTGAGCCATGGACATAGCACTATAGGTGGAATAGAATATGATGGTGGAGGTTGTGTGGAGAAGACAAAAAAGGAGAAAGTCTCACATCGACTCGGCTAATCAATGGGCTATGAAGATGCCAATGATACGTCTCCAACGTATCTATAATTTTTTGATTGCTCCATGCTATATTATCTACAGTTTTGGACATTATTGGGCTTTATTATCCAATTTTATATTATTTTTGGGACTAACCTATTAACCAGAGGCCCAGCCCAGAATTGCTGTTTTTTTTGCCTATTTTAGAGTTTCGAAGAAAAGGAATATCAAACGGAGTCCAAACGGAATGAAACCTTCGGGAACGTGATTTTCTAACCGAACATGATCCAGGAGACTTGGACCCTATGTCAAGAAAGAAAGGAGGAAGGCACGAGTTAGGGGGGCGCGCCCACCCCCCCAGGGCGCGCCCTCCACCCTCGTGGCCCCCCTGTTGCTCCACCGACGTACTCCTTCCTCCTATATATACCTACGTACCCCCAAACAATCAGATACGGAGCCAAAAACCTAATTCCACCGCTGCAACCTTCTGTACCCACGAGATCCCATCTTGGGGCCTGTTCCGGAGCTCCGCCGGAGGAGGAACCCATCCCGGAGGGCTTCTACATCAACACCATAGCCTCTCCGATGAAGTGTGAGTAGTTTACCTCAGACCTTTGGGTCCATAGTTAGTAGCTAGATGGCTTCTTCTCTCTTTTTGGATCTCAATACAATGTTCTCCCCCTCTCTCGTGGAGATCTATTCGATGTAATCTTCTTTTTGCGGTGTGTTTGCTGAGACCGATGAATTGTGGGTTTATGATCAAGATTATCTATGAATAATATTTGAATCTTCTCTGAATTCTTTTATGTATGATTGGTTATCTTTGCAAGTTTCTTTGAATTATCAGTTTGGTTTGGCCTACTAGATTGGTTTTTCTTGCAATGGGAGAAGTGCTTAGCTTTGGGTTCAATCTTGCGGTGTCCTTTCCCAGTGATAGTAGGGGCAGCAAGGCACGTATTTTATTGTTGCCATTGAGGATAACAAGATGAGGTTTTTATCATATTGCATGAATTTATCCCTCTACATCATGTCATCTTGCTTAAGGCGTTACTCTGTTTTCATGAACTTAATACTCTAGATGCATGCTGGATAGCGGTCGATGAGTGGAGTAATATTAGTAGATGCAGGCAGGAGCCGGTCTACTTGTCTCGAACGTGATGCCTATATACATGATCATACCTAGATATTCGCATAACTATGCTCAATTCTGTCAATTGATCAACAGTAATTCGTTCACCCACCGTAAAATACTTATGCTTTTGAGAGAAGCCACTAGTGAAACCTATGGCCCCCGGGTCTATCTTCATCACATTAATCTTCTTACACTTAGTTATTTCCTTTGCTTTTTACTTTGCTTTTATTTTACTTTGCATCTTTATCACAAAAATACCAAAAATATGATCCCATCATATCTATCAGATCTCACTCTCGTAAGTGACCGTGAAGGTATTGACAACCCCTTATCGCGTTGGTTGCGAGGAGTTATTTGTATTGTGCAGGTGCGAGGGACTCGCGCGTAGCCTCCTACTGGATTGATACCTTGGTTCTCAAAAACTGAGGGAAATACTTACGCTACTGTGCTGCATCACCCTTTCCTCTTCAAGGAAATCCAACGCAGTGCTCAAGAGGTAGCAGAGAAGATTTCTGGCGCCGTTGCCGGGGAGTCTACGCAAAAGTCAACATACCAAGTACCTATCACATCCCTTATCTCCCGCCACTGTTGGAAAAGGCAGTGCCTAGGAGATGCTTGGGCATGCCTAGGCGCTAGGCAATGGCCAAACGCCTCGCCTAGGGCATAAATGGAGGTCTAGGCAGGGCAAGCAAGGAATTGCCTACCCAAGCAAGAAATCATGCCGCATACTACACTGATATGCCAAACGGATTATATTCCAATGAAAGTAGATGGTAATTAACTTATTTATATGCCCTAAACTAATATGAACACCCATATAATAATCACAAATACACTATGAGTAAAAACTATATTACCGCCTAGGCCGTGCCTAGGGCGCTTAGGAACCGCCTAGGCACTAGGCGAAGGCCAACCGCCTCGCTTACGCCTACCGCTTTTTCCAAACTTGTCTTCCACATTACATTATTTGCCATTTTTCTCTCGTTTTCCTCTCCCCCACTTCACCCTTGCCGTTTTATTCGCCCTCTCTTTTCCGTTTGCCTCTTTTTGCCTTTTTTTGTGTGCTCGTGTGTTGGATTGTTTGCTTGTCACGATGGCTCTACCTAGATTTGGTGATCTTCACCTTAAAATATTAGAAGAGATAGAAAGCAACGTCAGGAGTTTTATGGTTCTGCAATTTGAGCATAATAATTTCTTCAGAAACGAGCTTAAGGAACAAAAAAGTTTTATGAATTATATGAATAAAGAGCTCGATGATATCTCTAAAGAATTTGATGGTTTAAGATCCCAAATTTCTCGTCTTGAGAAATTGACTACTAAAATATCGGATAAGCAGGCCACCTTAGTCAATAAGATGGCCGCTAAACCGGATTTCTATGAAAATAAAGATGAAGATCTAAAAGTTATTGATGTGTCCCCTATTAAATCTTAGTTTTGCAATATGAATCTTGATAATGATGGGACTGAATATGATCCACCTTTACCTAGAAGGTGTTCCAAAAATTCGGAGTTTTTAGATCTTGATGCTAAAATTTATAAAAGTGGGGTTGAAGAGATTAAAACCCTAGATGTTGCTAAACCCACTATTTTGGATTTCAAGGAATAATTATGAAAGTTGCTCTTTGATTGATTGTATTTCCTTGTTGCAATCCGTGCTAAATTCTCCTCATGCTTATAGTCAAAATAAAGCATTTACTAAACATATCGTTGACGCTTTGATGCAATCTTATGAAGAAAAGCTTGAGTTGGAAGTTTCTATTCCTAGAAAACTTTATGATGAGTGAGAACCAACTATTAAAATTAAGATTAAGGATCATGAGTTTAATGCTTTACGTGATTTGGGTGCTAGTGTTTCCACTATTCCCAAAACTTTGTGTGATTTGCTAGGTTTCCATGATTTTGATGATTACTCTCTAAACTTGCACCTTGCGAATTCCACTATTAAGAAACCTATGGGAAGAATTAATGATGTTCTTATTGTTGCAAATAGGAATTATGTGCCCATAGATTTTATTGTTCTTGATATAGATTGCAATCCTTCATGTCCTATTATTCTTGGTAGACCTTTCCTTAGAACGGTTGGTGCAATTATTGATATGAAAGAAGCGAATATTAAATTCCAATTTACATTAAAGAAAGGCATGGAACACTTCCCTAGAAAGAAAATGAAATTACTATATGAATCTATCATGAGAGCCACTTATGGATTGCCTACCAAAGATGGCAATACCTAGATCTATCCTTACTTTTATGCCTAGCTAGGGGCGTTAAACGATAGCGCTTGTTGGGAGGCAACCCAATTTTATTTTTATTTTTTGCTTTTTGCTTCTGTTTAGGAATAAATATTTGTTCTAGCCTCTGGTTAGATGTGTTTTTATGTTTTAATTAGTGTTTGCGCCAAGTTAAACCTATAGGATCTTCTTGGATGATAGTTATTTGATCTTGCTGTAATTTCCAGAAACTTTCTGTTCACGAAAACAATTTTTAAAAATCACCATAACATGATAAAATAGTGATTACAATTTCTTCTGATCAATAAACAAATTTTCTAGGTCATCCTATTTTGGCTGATTTTTTGGGGTTCCAGAAGTTTGCGTTAGTTACAGATTACTACAGACTGTTCTGTTTTTGACAGATTCTGTTTTTCGTGTGTTGTTTGCTTATTTTGTTGAATCTATGGCTAGTAAAATAGTTTATAAACCATATAGAAGTTGGAATACAGTAGGTTTAACACCAATATAAATAAATAACGAGTTCATTACAGTACCTTGAAGTGGTCTTTTGTTTTCTTTTGCGAACGGAGCTCACGAGATTTCTGTTGAGTTTTGTGTTGTGAAGTTTTCAAGTTTTTGGTGAAAGGTTTTGATGGATTATGGAACAAGGAGTGGCAAGAGACTAAGCTTGGGGATGCCCATGTAACCCCCAAGATAATCTAAGGACACCAAAAATCCAAAGCTTGGGGATGCCCCGGAAGGCATCCCATCTTTCGTCTACTTCCATCGGTAACTTTACTTGGAGCTATATTTTTATTCACCACATGATATGTGTTTTGCTTGGAGCGTCTTGTGTGATTTGAGTCTTTGATTTTTAGTTTACCACAATCATCCTTTCTGTACAAACCTTTTGTGATAGCCATACATGATTTGGAAATTGTTAGAATACTCTTTGTGCTTCACTTATATCTTTTGAGTTATATAGTTTTGCTCTAGTGCTTCACTTGTATCTTTTAGAGCACGGTGGTGGATTTGTTTTATAGAAACTATTGATCTTTCATGCTTCACTTAGATTATTTTGAGAGTCTTAAATAGCATGGTAATTTGCTTAAATAATCTTAATATGCTAGGTATGCAAGAATAGTAAAAACCTTCTTATGAGTGTTTTGAATACTAAGAGAAGTTTGATGCTTGATGATTGTTTTGAGATATGGAGGTAATAATATCAAAGTCGTGCTAGTTGAGTAGTTGTGAATTTGAGAAATGCTTGTGTTGAAGTTTGCAAGTCCCGTAGCATGCACGTATGGTAAACGTTATGTAACAAATTTGAAACATGAGGTGTTCTTTGATTATCCTCCTTATGAGTGGCGGTCGGGGACGAGCGATGGTCTTTTCCTACCAATCTATCCCCCTAGGAGCATGCGCGTAATGCTTGGTTTTTGATGACTTGTAGATTTTTGCAATAAGTATGTGAGTTCTTTATGACTAATGTTGAGTCCATGGATTATACGCACTCTCACCCCTCCATCATTGCTAGCCTCTTCGGTACCATGCATTGCCCTTTCTCAGATTGAGAGTTGGTGCAAACTTCGCCGGTGCATCCAAACCCCGTGATATGACACGCTCTTTCACACATAAACCTCCTTATATCTTTTTCAAAACAGCCACCATACCTACCTATTATGAAATTTCCATAGCCATTCCGAGATATATTGCCATGCAACTTTCCACCATTCTGTTCATCATGACATATTCATCATTGTCATATTGCTAGCATGATCATGTAGCTGACATAGTATTTGTGGCAAAGCCACCGTTCATAATTCTTTCATACATGTCACTCTTGGTTCATTGCATATCCCGGTACACCGCTGGAGGAATTCATATAGAGTCATACTTTGTTCTAGTATCGAGTTGTAATCATTGAGTTATAAATAAATAGAAGTGTGATGATCATCATTTTCTAGAGCATTGTCCCAAGTGAGGAATAAAAAAAGGAGAGAAAGGCCATAAAATAAGAGAAGGCCCAAAAAAAGAGAGAAAAAGAGAGAAGGGACAATGCTACTATCCTTTGCCACACTTGTGCTTGAAAGTAGCACCATAATATTCATGATAGAGAGTCTCTTGTTTTGTCACTTTCATATACTAGTGGGAATTTTTCATTATAGAACTTGGCTTGTATATTCCAACAATGGGCCTCCTCAAGTGCCCTAGGTCTTCGTGAGCAAGCAAGTTGGATGCACACCCACTTAGTTTCTTTTGTTGAGCTTTCATACATTTATAGCTCTAGTGCACTCGTTGCATGGCAATCCCTACTCCTTGCATCAACATCAATCGATGGGCATCTCCATAGCTCATTGACTAGCCTCGTTGGTGTGAGACTTTCTCCTTTTTTATATTCTCCACATAACCCCCATCATCATATTCTATTCCAGCCATAGTGCTATGTCCATGGCTCGCGCTCATATATTGCGTGGAAGTTTATAGGTTTGAGATTATTTAAGTATGAAACAATTGAATGGCTTGTCATCGGGGTTGTGCATGAGGAGAGCATTTTTGTGTGACAAACATGGAGCATGACTAAACTATATGATTTTGTAGGGATGAACTTTCTTTGGCCATGTTATTTTGAGAAGACATAATTGCTTAGTGAGTATGCTTGAAGTATTATCATTTTTATGTCAATATGAACTTTTGTCTTGAATCTTTTGGATCTGAATATTCATACCACAATTAAGGAGAATTACATTGAAATTATGCCAAGTAGCACTCCGCATAAAAATTATCTTTTTTATCATTTACCTACTCGAGGACGAGCAGGAATTAAGCTTGGGGATGCTTGATACGTCTCCAACGTATCTATAATTTTTTATTGCTCCATGCTATATTATCTACTGTTTTGGACATTATTGGGCTTTATTATCCACTTTTATATTATTTTTGGGACTAACCTATTAACCGGAGGCCCATCCCAGAATTGTTGTTTTTTTGCCTATTTTGGAGTTTCGAAGAAAAGGAATATCAAACGGAGTCCAAATGGAATGAGAACTTCGGGAACGTGATTTTCTCACCGAACATGATCCAGGAGACTTGGACCCTACGTCAAGAAAGAAAGGAGGGAGGCACGAGGTAGGGGGCGCGCCCACCCCCCCAGGGCACGCCCTCCACCCTCGTGGGCCCCCTGTTGCTCCACCGACGTACTCCTTCCTCCTATATATACCTACGTACCCCCAAACGATCCGATACGGAGCCAAAAACCTAATTCCACCGCCGCAACCTTCTATACCCACGAGATCCCATCTTGGGGCCTGTTCTGGAGCTCTGCCGGAGGAGGAACCCGTCCTGGAGGGCTTCTACATCAACACCATAGCCTCTCCGATGAAGTGTGAGTAGTTTACCTCAGACCTTCGGGTCCATAGTTAGTAGCTAGATGGCTTCTTCTCTCTTTTTGGATCTCAATACAATGTTCTCCCCCCTCTCGTGGAGATCTATTTGATGTAATCTTGTTTTTGCGGTGTGTTTGTTGAGACCGATGAATTGTGGGTTTATGATCATGATTATCTATGAACAATATTTGAATCTTCTCTGAATTCTTTTATGTATGATTGGTTATCTTTGCAAGTCTCTTCGAATTACCAGTTTGGTTTGGCCCACTAGATTGGTTTTTCTTGCAATGGGAGAAGTGCTTAGCTTTGGGTTCAATCTTGTGGTGTCCTTTCCCAGTGACAGTAGGGGCAGCAAGGCACGTATTGTATTGTTGCCATCGAGGATAAAAATATGGGGTTTTTATCATATTGCATAAATTTATCCCTCTACATCAAGTCATCTTGCTTAAGGCGTTACTCTGTTTTCATGAACTTAATACTCTAGATGCAGGCAGGAGCCGGTCTACTTGTCTCGAACGTGATGCCTATATACATGATCATACCTAGATATTCGCATAACTATGCTCAATTCTGCCAATTGATCAACAGTAATTCGTTCACCCACCGTAAAATACTTATGCTTTTGAGAGAAGCCACTAGTGAAACCTATGGCCCCCGGGTCTATCTTCATCATATTAATCTTCCTACACTTAGTTATTTCCTTTGCTTTTATTTTACTTTGCATCTTTATCACAAAAATACCAAAAATATTATCCCATCATATCTATCAGATCTCACTCTCGTAAGTGACCGTGAAGGGATTGACAACCCCTTATCGCGTTGGTTGCGAGGAGTTATTTGTATTGTGCAGGTGCGAGGGACTCGCGCGTAGCCTCCTACTGGATTGATACCTTGGTTCTTAAAAACTGAGGGAAATACTTACGCTACTGTGCTACATCACCCTTTCCTCTTCAAGGAAATCCAACGCAGTGCTCAAGAGGTAGCAGCCCATCAATTGCTGTCAATGTGAGGAGTAGGGATTGCCATGCAACGGATGCACTGAGAGCTATAAGTGTATGAAAGCTCAAACTAGAAACTAAGTGGGTGTGAATCCAACTTGCTTGCTCATGAAGACCTCGGGCATTTGAGGAAGCCCGTCATCGGAATATACAAGCCAAGTTCTATAATGTAAATTCCCACTAGTATATGAAAGTGATAACTCAAGAGACTCTCTATATGAAGAACATAGTGCTACTCTGAAGCACAAGTGTGGTACAAGGATAGTAACATTGTCCCTTCTCTCTTTTTCTCTCATTTTTTTTGTTTTTTGGGCCTTCTCTTTTTTTAGCCTTTCTCTTTTTTATATATATTTTTTATTTTTTCGTACGGAGTCTCGTCCCGACTTGTGGGGAAATCATAGTCTCCATCATCCTTTCCTCACTGGGACAATGCTCTAACAATGATGATCATCACACTTTTATTTACTTGCAACTCAAAATTACAACTCGATACTAGAACAAAGATATGACTATATGAATGCCTCCGACGGTGTACCGGGATGTGCAATGATCTAGCGTAGCAATGACATCAAAAAACGGACAAGCCATGAAAACATCATGCTAGCTATCTTACGATCATGCAAAGCAATATGACAATAAATTCTCAAGTCATGTATATGATGATGATGGAAATTGCATGGCAATATATCTCGGAATGGCTATGGAAATGCCATGATAGGTAGGTATGGTGGCTGTTTTGAGGAAGATATAAGGAGGTTTATATGTGATAGAGTGTATCATATCACGGGGTTTGGATGCACCGGTGAAGTTTGCACCAACTCTCTAGGTGAGAAAGGGCAATGCACGGTACCGAAGAGGCTAGCAATGATGGAAGGGTGAGAGTGCGTATAATCCATGGACTGACATTAGTCATAAAGAACTCATATACTTATTGCAAAAGTTTATTAGCCCTCGAAGCAAAGTACTACTATGCATGCCCTTAGGGGGATAGATTGGTAGGAAAAGACCATCGCTCGTCCCCGACCGCCACTCATAAGGAAGACAATCAATAAATACCTCATGCTCCAACTTTGTTACATAACAGTTCACCATACGTGCATGCTACGAGACTTGCAAACCTCAACACAAGTATTTCTCAATTTCACAATTACTCAACTAGCACGACTCTAATATCACCACCTTTATATCACAAAACTATTGCAAGGCATCAAACATATCATATTCGGTGATCTACTAGTTTTATGTAGGATTTTATGACTAACCATGTGAATGACCAATTCCTGTCATCTCTCTAAATAGATATAAGTGAAGCAAAAGAGTTTAATTATTTCTACAAAAGATATGCCCACACTCTAACATTATAAGTGAAGAAAAATAGCATTCTACAAATGGCGGTTGTCTAAGTGAAGAGAAACAAGCAATCCAAACTTCAAATGATATAAGCGAAGCGCATGAAGCATTCTATAAAGCCATACTCAAAAGATTTAAGTGAAGTGCAATGAGCATTCTATAAATCAACCAAGGACTATCTCATACCAGCATGGTACATAAAAGAAAAAGTGAAAACTAAATGCAAAATACGCTCCAAGATTTACACATATCGCATGAACGAAACGAATCTGAAAACATACCGATACTTGTTGAAGAAATATGGGATGCCTTATGGGGCATCCCCAAGCTTAGACGCTTGAGTCTCCTCGAATATTTACTTGGGGTGCCTTGGGCATCCCCAAGCTTGAGCTCTTGCCTTTCCTCCTTCTCCTCACATCGATACCTCCTCGATCTTCGAACACTTCATCCACACAAAACTCAACAGGAAGCTCGGTAAGATCCGTTAGTATAATAAAGCAAATCACTACTCTAGGTACTGTTGCAAACCAATTCATATTTTATTTTTGAATTGTAGCTACTGTAATGTAACTTTTCCATGGCTTAATCCATTTATATAAATTGATAGTTTCATCAAAACAAGCAAACCATGCATCAAAAACAGTATCTGTCTTAAACAGGACAGTCTGTAGTAATCTGAACACTCACCATACTTCTGTTACTTGAAAAATTCTACCAAAATTAGAAAAAATAAACAATTTGTATAGAAAGACATTGCAAAAAATTTCAGAACCATTTGACGTTCCAGTAAAAAATGTAAAATCGCGCACTACAGCCAAAGTTTATGTCCTGCACCGCACAAACCAACAAGCATTGTAAACATCCTAAAGCCAAAGCTTGGCACATTATTTTTATTATTCAATGGAATTGTACAAGGGGATAATTATTTTTGTTAAAAATTTTCTGTAATCAATATTCACAAAGTTTCCGTGAGCATGAACAAAGTTCAAGGAGCTCCCCCACTTCAACAATGCTTGTCTCTCTCACTTTCACTTTCGTTTTTGAAAAAGTTTTGGGTTCCCCTCTTTATTTTTTTTTGTTTTTAAACTATATGAAAGCACTCAACGAAAATAAATGACTCTCTAAAACTTCCGGGTTGTCTTTCTGGCAGCGCTTTCTTTAAAGTCATTAAGCTAGGCATATAATGCTCAAGTAACGGATCCACCCGGATCCCAAGGTATATCAAAGCCAATTTTAATTAACAATGATTTAGCATTTAGTAGTGAGCACAAAGTAACATATATCAAGCAATAACGAAGTCTAACTCTCTTCCTATGCATCGACATTTCATAGAAGAACAATTCATGCACACATAGTAAAGGCCAATGCATAGTATAAAGAATTTCTTGCAATTCTATCGTGTTCGAAACATGGAGAGGCGGAGATGTAGTTCCTCTCTCATAATAATTGCAAGTAGGAGCAGCAAGAACATGCATATTATATCTATCAAAATCATCATGTGTAGCAGTAAAAGGCAACCCATCAATATAATCCTTAATAAGTATAAACTTCTCTGATATAGTGTAGTCGGGAGAATTCAAAATGATAATAGGACTATCATGCGTGGGTGCAATAGCAACAATTTCATGTTTAACATAAGGAACTATGGCAAATTCATCTCCATAAGCATAATTCATATTGGCATCTTGGCCACAAGCATAGCAAGCATCCTCAAAAAGGAATATTTCAAAAGAATCAACGGGATCATAACAATCATCATAGCATTCATCCTTCGGTAAGCACGAAGGGAAAGTAAACAATGTATGAGTTGAAGAGTTACTCTCATTAGAAGGTGGGCACGGGTGATCAATCCGCTCTTCCTCCTTTTTTTTCGCTCTCCTCCTCATCTTTTTCATCCAATGAGCTCACAGTTTCATCAATTTCTTCTTCCATAGACTCTTGCAAAATATTAGTCTCTTCTTAGACAACGGAGGAGTCCTCAACATATGGTTTAACATAGGCATTAGAAGCATAATTATCATAACAATATTTAAGTATGGAAAAATTTTCAGATTTATAAAGAGTATCATCATACTTTTCAATCAAAGAAGCAATTTCATAAGCACCCTTAAAAGCAACAAATTCTTCAATTTGTTGAACATCATAGTAATTATAAACACCCTTAGCATACGAAGATACGATTCCATTATCACTAAACTCACATTGGTAGGGAAGGTGTTTCTTAGGGTTTTCAGAACAAGTAACATCATATATTTCACATAAATTCCAAGCATAGCATTGCAAACGATGAATTTGATCCAGTAAAAGTTTCCCTTTTTGAGATAAGCGGTGTCGCACATAACAAGCATGCTCATCTAAAGATTTGCCCTCAACTAAGCTAGTTGGGGTTTCAGCACGAGCACATAGGGATCGAAGATGATCCAGGTAAAAAGCTTCAGGAGTGTGATAGATTTTGAGTGGTTCTTCAACCATTGGTGTAGCAGGTACAACTAATTTTTTTGATATTTTGCGTTTCCTGCCCATAACTAAAGATAGAAAACAACTTAGAACAGCAAATAACAATTACTTAGTGATAAAGCAAACAAGCACACACGAGAATATTCACTCCACGCTATGACTCCCCGGCAACGGCGCCAGAAAAAGGTCTTGATAATCCACAAGTATAGGGGATCAGTTGTAGCCTATTTTGATAAGTAAGAGTGTCAAACCCAACGATGAGCTAAAGGTAGACCAAATATTCCCTCAAGTTCTATCGACCACCGATACAACTCTACGCACGCTTGACGTTCGCTTTACCTAGAACAAGTATGAAACTAGAAGTACTTTGTAGGTGTTGTTGGATAGGTTTGCAAGAATATAAACAGCACGTAAATATAAACTAGGGGCTGTTTAGATAAAGAAGCAAAAAAGTTAGTATAGCGAGTGTGGAAAAGTGATGGTAGGAGTTACGAAATTGTCCCTAAGCAATTGACTACTTTACTAGACCGATAGCAAGTTTTATGTGGGAGAGGCCACTGCTAGCATGTCATCCCTGACTTGGAATTCCATGCACTTATGATTGGAACTATTAGCAAGCATCCGCAACTACTAACGTTCATTAAGGTAAAACGCAACCATAGCATTAAGTTATATTGGTCCCCCTTCAATCCCGTATGCATAAATTTTTATGCTAGGTTGAAGCTTCTGTCACTCTTGCCCTCCAATACATAGTCCTATCAACATACAACTAACCCTAAGGTGTGATCCACGCGCGCGCTCATATGATGGGCACCAAAGGACAGCAACATAACCACAAGCAAATTAAACCAATCATAGCAATTCACCAATTACCGACAGGACAACAAAAATCTATTCAGACATCATAGGATGGCAACACATCATTGGATAATAATATGAAGCATAAAGCACCATGTTCAAGTAGAGGGTACAGCGGGTTGCGGGAGAGTGGACCGCTGTAGATAGATGGGGGAAGGTGAAGAAGATATTGGTGAAGATGACGGAGGTGTTCGTGAAGATCGCGGTGATGATGATGGCCCCGGCGGCGTTCAGGCGCCACCGGAAGCGAGGGGGAGAGAGCCCCCCTCCTCCTTCTTCTTCCTTGACCTTCTCCCTAGATGGGAGAAGGGTTTCCCCTCTGGTCCATGGTCTCCATGGCGTGGGAGGGACGAGATCCCCTACAAGATTGGATATGTCTCTCTGTCTCTCTCTGTTTCTGCGTTCTGGATTCTGCCCTTTCACTGTTTCTTTTATGACCGGAGATCCGTAACTCCGATTGGGCTGAATTTTGGACACGATCTCTATCCGGAAATTAGCTTTTTTGCGGCGAAAGAAGGGCTCCAACCGCCTTACGGGGTGGCCACGAGGGTCCAGGGCGCGCCTGGCCCCCTGGGGCGCGCCCCCTGCCTCGTGGCGCCCTCGGGCATCGTATCGCGTTGATTCTTCTTCCCAAAAATCACTAATATTCCAAAAAATTCTCCGTCAGTTCTTATCCCGTTTGGACTCCGTTTGATATGGATTTTTTGCAAAACAAAAAACATGCAACAAACAGGAACTGGCACTGGGCACTGGATCAATATGTTAGTCCCAAAAATAGTATAAAAAGTTGCCAAAAGTATATGAAAGTTGTAGAATATTGGCATGGAACAATAAAAAATTATAGATACGACTGAGACGTATCACCAGGTCTCCGGCGGTGGCCTCCAAGGGATACAAGCGCCGACGGCCTCCCGTGTTCTACTTCTCCTCGATGATGGCAGCGGGCGCGAACGTGCTAGACACCACCTCGTCAACATCCGTGCAACTGGCTTCTTTCTCTGCGTGCATGCCGCGGCTACGCGTGCGTCGATGGCGGATGAAGCGATCGCAGGCACTAGATGCGGCGATGCCTATGTCGCCGTGCTCCCCGTCGTGCCAGCGTGGAGCAACTCACCACTCCTCCTCGAGCTGTCCTAGAGAGACGAGTTGTTGAACCACGTGCCGACTTGGGACCGCGGCAACTGGATATGTCGGTCTAGGCGAGGGAGATGGAGCAGCGAGCTGCCTCACTCGTATTCGATGGGATCGGCGGGCCACCCTGCCGGCTTGTATGCCGGAGAACTGCTCTTCGGAAGCCACCAGAAGAGTGGAGAAAATGGTGAAGGAGGAGATGGGGGAGCAGCTGAGCGGTGCGATTCTTGCCCGGCGTCTGGCCTCGTTTAAATAGAGGGCGGACGGGGAGAGCTCGGCCGACGTTGCGTTTAATGTCGGGCCGATCATGTACGGACGTGTGGCCGGAGTAGGTTTCTCGGCTTCCATGTGGGTTTAAGGGAGGCATTTGAATGTGGCGAGGAGGCGTGTTGAGCCGGGCGTGCAGCGGGCGTCGCCCTCGGACAGTGCGTCGCTTCAATAGCGGAGGCAGTGAGAGGTCACGTCCACCCTGAGCTGCCTTCAATGTGGAGCGGTGCGCTCTATAGCGGCATTAATGCAGGTAGGTGGCGCCTGGCGGGAAGCGCGCGCGGGAGGGGGAGGGTTTTTTGTGGACCGGGGCTATCAGAAACGGGCTTGAGAGCAGTCCGGAGTCCCGCAAACCTCCCCCACGTTTGTCTGGTTTACGGAAGAAATCGCGTCCAGACCGTCTTGCGGACCAATACAAGACCGCATTGGATGGCTTCTGCGGTCCGGACAACGTGATCCGAACGGTTGCGGGAGGTTTGAGGGCTTCGCGTTGGAGATTCCCTTACAGAGGGAGTTGATGATTCAGGTTTATTACAGGCGTTACATGTGGTAACTAATGTATTAATGGCTAATAACACATAATGACGTGCGCCTTCAGACGTTTCCGATTCCATGCTTGCTACGCCTACCCATGCCGGGGCGGCGGCCCCGGATGGCGGTCCGCATGCATGGTTGCTCTTCGACGGGCATCATTGCGGGTGGTGGTGGCTCTCCTCTCGGGTTGTGTGGGCAACAGGAGGTGTTGCGGCGGGTCACTCGGGCGTGCTCTCTCTCTCTCTCTCTCTCTCTCTCTCTCTCTCTCTCTCTCTCTCTCTCTCTCTCTCTCTCTCTCTCTCTCTCTCTCTCTCTCTCTCTCTCTCTCTCTCTCTCTCTCTCTCTCTCTCTCTCTCTCTCTCTCTCTCTCTCGTAGTGGCGGCGCCCTTACCTGAATCTGGGGATCTGAGAACGTCGCGCTCTTCCTGGTGGCATGGGTGAGTTGCCAACAATAGCTCCGTGCCTTGGCGCCAATGACGGCAACACCCGTGGATGGCGCGCTTTTCTTGAAGACGTTGTTGTGGTCATTCTCTCTGTGTCAGGGCTCTGGGTGAAGACCTTTGTCTGGTGTGATCTCGTAGCGTGGGGGTGTTTAGTTCTTCCTGTGCTCGGTGCTGGTAGCGTACTCGCGTGTGTTCTACTTGTGCCGTGTTGTACGAGGGCCATCTCACTATCTCGTATCATTCGGCCATGTATTTGTTTGTATGTTGTTGTATAAATAAAGGGAGGTGAAAGACTGTTTAAAACGAGACAACGCCAATGGAAGGAAGGCGGAGAAATTCTAATCGCCAGCCGCGAGAGGAGGCGAGTGAGCATAGTATTTCAGATAAACGAAACCGCATCTGAACAGACAGGGAGAGGAATCCGTCCATCACTTCGGTCTACTATCAAGTCAAGCTGAGTAATTTATCAGGTGGAGCAGGTAAGGCTTAGTTTCAGAGGGGTCCGAAACGCAACGAGATGGTATAATATAGTTATGATGACATGTGGACTATAATTTGGTCATGGTACGTACCTGCATATGCAGCTTCCTATATACAACAAAAGGACACGCTCCCGCCACACAGAATTTCCATATAAATACCGCTCCTAGACAGAAGCAGGCCACCAACTACCAACTAGCTAGAGGCCAGTCCGAAGTCCAAACAACCTCCAAAACAAAAGCTGTAAGGTTAAACATTCTATTCTTCTTCACTTCTCTTCTTCTTCTCGGGCCTAGAAAACTCTAATCATGGGATCTTTCTGGAAAGGGTACGTATTGGGGATTTTCTCGTCAGATAAGCAAGCCGCAAGTCTTTTCACCGTGATTCCACGAGGACGCTATCATCATTGGCATAGATCCACCCTGATTTCGCATGGCGTGTGCACTAGTGAACCCATGCATGCCCATAAGCATTTTGTTCCTTAAAACATGTAGGAGGGTGTATGTATTCCATTAAGCAAATTTTAGCTAGCGGCCGCATCCCAGGCTTGTCTTCTGGGAGCCGATCCTGGTGCCAATTTCTGCCTACTTCGGTAGTCTCCTCTAGCTATACTTTCTCTCTAACGCACGCACATGCAGGTCGTTCGTCGCATCAGCTTCATGCAAGGGCAAGGGCAATTAGCAGCTCGTGGACAGGTGGCGGTGGCGCAGGCGCCCTACGGATGGTTCCGGCGCGGCAACAACCGAAGGAGCTGCAGCCACGCTCTGCGGTACAGTGAGCAACATATAGTTGGAAGCATCCGCGACGACAACGCGATGCGCAGCAACGGTGGGACATCCAGATACCAGTCGGCACTGTACCGCGTCCAGCTTCAGGACGCCGGAGCCGGAGGCACTAGCGCAAGGACGGTGCTGGTCAAGAAGCTGT
The DNA here is from genome assembly GCA_032464435.1 of Aegilops umbellulata. NCBI lineage: Eukaryota > Viridiplantae > Streptophyta > Magnoliopsida > Poales > Poaceae > Aegilops > Aegilops umbellulata. Next base: position 475,067,521 of record CP136056.1, on the reverse strand, counting down.
CCCAGAACGAGAACGAGTCGACGGCACGGGGCCTCGTCGATCTCGACGGCCGGTGCCAGTCGGAGGTGAACCTGCTGGGCGGCATCCGTCACGACAACATCATCAACCTCGTGGGTTCCATCTGGAGGGACACCTTCATCCTGCTCGTCTACGACCAGATGGACAACGGCAGCCTCCACCAGTGGCTGCACCCGGCCCCGTGCCCCTCCCCCTGCCGGAGGCCGAGCGGCGGCAGACGGCGACGTCGCAGTTGGACTGGCCGACGAGGCGGTCCATCGCCATCGGCGTCGCCAGAGGGCTCTGTTACCTGCACCACGGACGCAACAACTACCACATCGTTCACCACAACATCAACTCTACCAGCATCCTGCTCGACCGTGACCTCAGGCCCAAGATCGCAGGCTTCGGCCTGGCACGGGTCAACCTCGCCGGGCTGGACCACCCGGTGCCTGCCTCGGAGCTCACGGCTGCCAACATATTCGGCTACACGGCTCCAGAGTATGCGACCATGGTGACGGAGAAGGTGGACGTGTACAGCTTCGGCGTGGTGCTGCTGGAGCTCGTCACCGGTCGGGTGGCCAACGAAGCAGTGCCGGGTGGCCACTTGGCAACCTGGGCACGGAGGCACTGCGAGGAGGAGAACCGTAGAGGTTTCAGCGAGGTCGTCGTGGACATCCGGATCCCAGACCGAGCGCGACACGTGAAGGAGATGGCGGCCGTGTTTAGGCTGGGCGTGGAGTGCACCATTCCGTACCCGGGGGAGAGGCCACCCATGCTCAAGGTTCTCTGCCGACTCCGCAGGCGTCGCGGCTGATTCCGCCGCAGCTGCTGAGTCCCCACTATGTACAATACGCAATCTTTTTCTTCATAGTAACACGTTTCTCATTTATATTATAAGGATTATAGTACAAGTCACGTACATATTAACCTGACAAAACTGAAAAAACAGTAAAACACTAACCTTTACACAAAGAAACATCAGCCAAGAACTAAAATTACAAACAAGACTGAAGAGTCATCTGAGCTTGACACAAACGCTACTAACAAATAAGTAGATTAAACCATTAACCAGAACAGTTGGATTGAACAAACAATTACATTTGCGAGAAAAGGGTTAAGGGCATCTCCAGTGCTGAACCGCAAATTTGCTCCTGCATTCGTCTGCGGGACACGTGACGACCAATCCGCGGACACGGATGTGGGAGTCGGCCATTTAACGTTGCATGCATACATTTTGAACCAAGTTTCAACTGACCAGAAGAAATTTATACAAACACGGCGGATTTTTATATAAAGTGCACGAAGTTTATTATAATTTTGAAGCTTTTTCATTAAAAAAGCAGCCAAACCCTAAAGCTATTCTACGGGAGCGCGTGTCATCCACTTCCTTTGTATTCCGCATCGGTGACCGCGTCCTCCATCTCCCGTGTCGATGAACGACAGTGGGGTTTGAGACCCGTGATTTGGAGGTGCGGTCTCCGATGACGAAGAGTAGAACATGGGAGCCGGACCGGTCGACCTGGAACACAATGCCTTGCTGCCACCCATCCCCTACTCATCCCCGGAGGAGTCCGCAATATTTTCGTCATCGGTGCCGGTGGACATGAGGTCGATGATGGACGTGGGCGGTCCGTCACTATCCCCCTGCCACATGCGCCCCGCAAAGTTGGACGATGGCATTCTCGTCCTCGACCACCAGAGCTGGCACCGCTTGTGCGTCCATTTCTGGCTACGCCGGCACTGCATTGGGAGTGACGCGTTGAGCACGCGCGGCCTCGTAAAGCGCCTGCTGCTTCGCAACGATGTTCGGGTTCGTCGCAGCCATGGCGGCCACAGCCTCCTCGTTTGCGCCCTCACCGTAGATTTGGCCCTCTGCCAGCCGGTGCTGCTCGAGGAGCGGAGGTTGGAGGAGTAAGTTGTACCTCTGCTCCTCCCGCATTTGCCGGAATGGTGACATAGGAGCTAGCGCAGGCTGCTCCTCATCCGCCATGGCGGCAGCGTAGTACGCATGCGCCTGTTGCATGGTCAAACCGCCATTCACAGGCGCGGGATCTGGAGCGATGTCGTTGTCGGAGCCCGTCTCCATCGAAGGATCATCGTCGGAGACCTCGGGCGAGCTAGCCTACATGCCCTGCTCGATCCGCCTGGCGTGGTGGCTTTGCCAGGAGGTTGCAAGGGCGGCCCGATCGTGCTTCTGCTCCGACAACGGGCTCTCCCACATAGCTGTAGAGCTTGCGGTCATGGTGGGTGTGGGGGCAAGGAAGGAGGATATGGAGCGGATGTGTTGTGTTGTGGAGTTTAGCCGGGTGCGGCCGCCTTTAAATAGCATATTCCGGTGAGGCTAAGCGCCCGGTTGTGTCAATGCGCGGCACCGGAGTTAGTTCCTCGGTCGGCGATCCTACTCAATGGCGACATACAGGGATGGGCATTGGACGAGTGTGGTAGATATCCGTCCCATCATGTATGGTCAATGTCTCTCCAGGATTGAACATGCACAGACAACGGGGACGTGACGCGGGCGGCGCTCTTGGCCGGCGGGCCAGTGCCCGGCGCCAGTGAGAGGTCGCATCGCTCAGGGCCGGCATCGATGCGGAGCGAACGGTATACAGTGGCATGAATGCGGGAAGCTAGCACCGGGTGGGAACACATGCGGGCGAAGGACTAGGGTTTTGTTGGGCCAGTGCAGTCAGGAGCGGGTGTGAAGCGGTTCGGACGCCCACAAAGCCCCCCCTACTTTGTCTCTAGTTTATGGGGAAAAGTGCGTCTGGACCACCGAGTAAACCGATATAGGACCATGTTGATGGCAGAACACGTCCAGGCTGTGCGGTCCAAACGGTTGCGGAGGGGTTGAGGGTCAACGTTGGAGATGTCCTAAACCCAGCTTTGCAAGATTGTCATGCAGAGTTACCAATCTATCAAAAAAACATTTGCCAAGCCAAAACTAGGACGAGGCTGAATTGGTTGTTATTGCTCTCTATCCATTTATGTGTATATGAAAGATCCAATGGTTGACTTTGACATGAGATGCACGGCTTGGCACAGAGAGATGGTTATGCAGCAGCGAGGGTTGCATCGCATGTAGTTGCTGGGATCGCAAAAAGTGATGGAGACAACACTTGAGTGACTCCGATGGTGATGTTACTCGAGCACCTGGTCTCGAGCTCCAGAGTGAAAACCTAAGTTTGACCCAAAGTGGTTATACCTGCCAATGGATGTTCTTTGTTACGTTGTTATCTTGTTGAAGGCATTGCTTGGATATGCTCAGAGTGATTCTTCAAGATGAAAACTTAGATTCTGGCCTTGGTGGTTGGATATGGTAACGGTGACGCTTGTCACTCCCTGAAGGCGTTGTTGTTAAAGAATCTCATCATCTATGCTGTCAGGAATGGTTCCTGTGGATATGATCATTGTTGTAGTTTGCTAATCGCGTATCTGATCGCTTAGGTTTTTTTCTCGCCTATACACAATTTTTGTCTTATATACTTGCTAGCGTATGTTTGTGTGTTGGTGTTAACTTTGTGGATCCTATCTATCTAGAGGTCTGATGTTTGTCCATTGTGTTATGTATCCTTTATTCCTTTTAATGTTTCATTTTAAGTTAACAAAATTCATCCATTATAAAAAGGTATATTTATGAAAGAACTTGGAGAAAAGTGAAGAGCAGTGTGGAGTCAATGAGATGAATATATTGGTATCCTTCGGGTTTCGAGCCCATTGCTGCTAAGGGCATCTATTACAACATAAACCTCTATAATGGATACAACATTCATTTGTGGATCGGTCCAGACACTGATAAAGAAGCCCCATCGAAAGCTAGCCCCAAACATCCGATCATATTTGATGCAAATTTAAACAAACTGAACAACTTTCATTCAAAGATAAATAATTTTTACATAAAACAAATTGGAGCACATTTATTATATTTTCGACATATTTCAACTAAGCCCTATTCTCACCTAAATGACTATCGGCGTCTGTTTCTCATGACATGCCTTCCCCATGTCCAGCAACAATCTCACTGGACGATCGTGAGTCCTAGAAAATGAAGCTTCAACGGGAAGGGAAGAGTAGCTAGCTTCTGCCTCTGCGAAGTGGGAAAGCACTCCGACCGGCGATGAGCCCACCAAGTTTAGCTTCAGCGCGAGGATAAGAATAGGGGCCTCCGCCTCCGCGAAGCGGGACAGCTCATCGGCTATGAGGCCTGGCAAGACGATAGAGTTGACCTTCCTGGGACCCAAACACGGGCGTCCTCCCATGTTGTACACTTCCTCGCTATGGACGTGGTGGCCTCGTCATCGTGGTGGCAGAGCGTGGCTAACGAGGAGTGGGCGACCTTGTTGATGCTTTCATCATGAACAAAAATCCCTTCGTTCAATGACTGATAGCGGAACCATGGGCGTCCATATCGATCCCTATGAGTACACGAATGACATTCGAGGGAATCTTTAGTTATGATGTCCTATTCCCTTTTCTTCGTGGTACTAACCTGAGGCGAGTTATATAGGTATCCTCTTCAGTCATACACATGCTCACTATATCGGTCTCCTCGTTACCGATTTTGCTCTTCTTTCTTGTTCACATGTTCCGGCATCCCCGTGACCTAGTCACCTGTGTCTGGTCAGATGATGATGGATGTCGTCACGCCGAGAGGGCCCTAAAAATATCTCTCTATCGTCGGATGAGCAAACCCACTGAAGTAACTACAGTACTCTCATGGTCTAAGGAACTAAATCACACGTTAACACTCTGTATTATAACAATTAACTTTTGACGATATAATTTCAAAGTATAACAAACAAAGTTGGGTCGACACTACAAGAAATATGTCAACTTATGACCTTCTGTCAGTGACCCTGGAAGAATTGGTCATAAATTTATGACCATTTTAGACCAATTGGTCAAAAGCTGTTCAGGGGGCTCCAAACCCTAACCCATAACGACCATTTTGGTCAGGAAGGTCGTAATTTCATTAGAGGAAATGGTCATAAAGCAGACAACCCTGGTTCATGCCTCAATTCTAACAAATTACGACCAATATGAATGGTCGTTACACTTGAGTTTTAATGCAGTTGTATGATTAGGCGGCCACCTCAGTAGTCTCGCCTATGTGGAGTGCTTAGTTGTCATTTTCACTTACATGTGTATATTCAACAAGAGCTCGTTTACAGGAGGGACCCACTTGACAGGCCCTAAATTTGTTAGTAAAAAAGATGCGTGAGGCGGGACTCGAACCCACGACCTTGTGCTGTTTAACTTGTTCGCTACCACTGGGCTAGAGAGGGATTGTTGTCCATCTAGCGGAATGGCTCTGTATATTATATTATAGCGCCAAATCTAAGTCATTGACAAGTGGGACCTATTCCGACCAGGTGGCGGTGGGCTGCGGGCAGAGCCAACACTTAGCCAAAAAATTCTAGGTCTTCCGACCAGGTGGCGGCAGGCTGTGGGCAGGGGCGTGGCCGGCGGACGAGGGGTGGGGGCGACCGGCGGTGGTGGGGGCGGGGGCAGGAGCAGCCTCGCCGCAGGTGACCTCGCCCACGGCCTCGCCGCTCTCCTTGTCCCCGGCGGGGGCAGCAGCGAAAGCAACCGGCGGGTGTGGAGGCGGGGCTGGCTGCCGAAGCGACCAGTAGGGGCGTGGGCCACCTGCGGTGGTGGGGGCGGGCGCAGGAACGACGCCCACGCAAGGAGAGGCTCGCCGAGCATGGGGGACTCGCCGCCGCTGCAAGCACACCTCCCGGTATGCACCCCTCTCCTCTTCCCCCTCTCCTCTCTCACTATCTGCACCTCGTCGCCGAGCATAGATGAATTTTGTTCATGAAATTTGTCATATGTTCTTCATAGCTTGCTTGTTTGGTACATATTGCATAGATGAATTTTCTTGATGTACTGTTGGTTGTTCTTCAGCTTGTTTGTTAAGAATTGTTCAGGCCTTGTTCGGTTAAGATTTGGGGGGAATTTCAGCTAGATGGGATTTAATCCCTGCCAATATCTGTTAACCCCTCTCATTTATCAAGGCCAGAAACAAGGCCTTGGTCTTCAATTGTTTGTCTACAGATTGTTAGGCTAATTGTAATTGATAGAAACAGCATAGTATTTGTTAGGAGCTAGCTAGCTAGTTTGGTTTATTTTGAATTAGCCTTCTCTGCAACATAAATTCATGCCAATTTCAGTGTTGGTTTGATTTATAGTTTGGTTTGTTTTAGCGTTGTGGTTAGGCAATTAGCATATAAAATTTTCTGGAATTTTAGCTTCCATTATTACTTCCATCCATTTTCATTAATTAATTTTGATGCACTGAAATTGATTTGCTAAGTTGCAACAATTTGTTGTCTTTGGCAGATGGACAGAAGCTGGATTAGAAAAGGAGTTAGAAAGTTTTCGAAAGAACATATGAAAGGAGTTGATGATTTCATGGCATTTGTTCGGGCAAATTTTGCCAACGATGCTCACATTCTTTGCCCATGTTGTGAATGCCTCAACCGTCCAAGAATGGCTCAAGGAAGAGTGGAAGATCATCTGCTTCTTAATGGGATGTCCAGCACATATGATAGATGGATATATCATGGAGAACCTTTAGACAGACAACCGCAACATTTTGAAGCTGATACAGAGGCCCCTCATATGATGGGTGGTGGTGATGCTGGCATTGATTTCATGGAAAAGGTTTTGCGAGATAATGTTGTTTTGGAGGAAGAGGATGGGCATGAAGATGATAGGATTCCTGACCTATTGAAGGATTTGTACGATGCTGAAGATCGTGCTGATGGACAGAAATCGTTGTTTGCTGAGGTGTTAGAGGAGGCGAAGCGCGCAGCTCATGAAGGGGGTAAATTTTCAAGATTTACCTTCACCGTGAAGTTACTTCACATCAAGTCTTTCTACCGGATTAGCAATGCCGCATTCAACGCAATACTCCGTCTTTTGAGCTTGCAATTCCCTGATAGTTGTGTTCCCAGATCTTATGATGAAGCATTGAGCATAATCCGCAGGCTAGGGTTAGGTTATGTGTCAATACATGTGTGCCCAAATAACTGTGTCTTGTTTCGGAAGGATTTAGCAAAGCATGACAACTGTCCAAAATGCAATGCATCTAGGTGGAAAGATGCTGATGGGAAGAAGTCAATACCGGAGAAGGTACTGAGGCACTTTCCCTTGATACCAAGGTTGCAGCGGATGTTCATCTCGAAGAAATCATCGCGTGAGGTACAGTGGCACAAGCTGAAGCGGCAACCTGTGGACAATGAGCTGAGCCATCCAGCGGATGGAGAGGCGTGGAAAGAGTTTGACCGTATACATTTAGATTTTGCTGCAGATCCAAGGAACATAAAAATTGGCATTTCCACAGATGTGTTTAATCCGTTTGGGAACATGACCACGTCTTATAGCATGTGGCCAGTTTTTGTGGTGCCGTACAACCTGCCACCATGGGCATGCATGGATCAGTCCAACTTCATGATGTCATTGCTTATCCCGGGTCCAGATTCTCCAGGAAAGGATTTTGATGTCTTTATGGAGCCCCTTGTAGAAGAACTGCTCCAGCTCTGGACTGGTGTACCTACATACGATGCCTTGAGTCCGGAAGAAAAGTTCAATCTACGTGCTGCGACCATATGGTCCATCCATGATTTCCCGGCTCTGCACACTCTGTCTGGGAGGATCACAGCGGGTTATCAGGCTTGTGTCCATTGTGACAAAGACCCTTGCTCAAAGAGAATAAGGAGCAAGATCTGCTATATTGGGCACCGCCGCTTTCTTCACCGAAACCATCGCTGGCGAAGAAGCAAAGATTTTAATGGTGAGAATGAAACCCGTGACAAGCCAGCTGAATTCACTAAAGAAGAGCTGGAGCAGCAACTTGAAAAGGTGAAAGATGTGAGACCAGGAAAGCTGGTGAAGAAAAGAAAGCGTGAGGAAGGTCAATGTTGGGACCTGAGGTCTTGTTTGTGGGACCTGCCATACTGGGCTGATCTGAAATTAAGGCATAATCTCGATGTAATGCACACTGAGAAAAACATATGCAAGAATCTGCTAGGGACGTTTCTGAACATTGAAGGGAAGACAAAGGACACGGTTAGTTCTAGGCTTGATTTGGAGGACATGGGCATAAGAGAAGATTTGCATCTACAGCACAATGAAGATGAAGATTCATTTGAAATTCCACGAGCATGGTATACAATGAATAAAGAACAAAAGCTTGCATTCTGTGAATTCCTAAGAGCGGTGAAATTTCCAGATGGTTATGCTGCTAACCTAGCAAAGTGTGTTACTTCTGATGGATTCAAGCTTTCAGTACTGAAAACCCATGATTGTCACATCCTCCTCCAAAGGATTTTACCGGCGGGCCTCCGAGGAATCATGCACAAGGATATATATGAAGCGGTTGCTGAGCTGGGAAATTTCTTTAGAGAACTGTGCTGCAAAACCCTCAAGTTAATTGTCCTGGGAAGACTTGAAAAAGAAATCCCAATTATTCTTTGCAAGCTCGAGAAGATTTTCCCTCCAGCTTTCTTCACCGTGATGGTCCATTTGGCGGTGCACTTACCCAAAGAGGCAATGCTTAGAGGCCCTGTGCAATACGGTTGGATGTACCCAATCGAAAGAAGGCTGCTTACTTGTAGGCGTTATGTGCGAAACACGGCAAGACCTGAAGGTTCTATTGCTGAAGCATATGTCGTTGACGAGTGCTTGACTTTTTGCTCTAGATACTTTGGTGATGTGGAAACAAGAGGAACCGGCCGGGCAGAAATAGAGAGCGGTCTGATTCGCAAAGTGGTGATGTCTCTGTTTTCAACCATGGTGTGAACTTTCTTGGAGCCTCACAATACTTGGAGGCTAGTGATGAGTATGACAAGATGGTTTTGTTTGTGCTCAGCAATTGCGCCGAGGTTCTACCATATATCGAGTACGTTATATGTTGTGCACTCATTATATATATTTTTTTGCTTGGGTTGGCACCAGCCTAATGTTTTAATTCACATGTTTTGCTGGCATTGTAGGAAATGCAAGGAAGAGTTAAATCAGGAAGAAAGCAATATCAATGTTGATAAAAGGGTTGCCAAGGTGTTTCCTAAGTGGTTTAAGAATCATGTGAGATCTTTAGCCACATGTTTTATGTTTTCTGTGTTATTCACCCATTGTTAAATACCATTGTTTGCTAAATGGTTTATTTGTGCAGATTGGAAAGTTGCATGAGGAGAAGAAGGTCAGTGATGATCTATTTGCTTTGGCATGCTTACTGGATAAGCGAGTGAGAGTGTATTCAGCATGCATTGCTGACGGTGTCCAGTACCACACCGTTGACCGCGAGGAAAAAAGGAAGACACAGAATAGTGGAATCGTCACTGAGGGGTCACATGATGGTGAGATCATTGACTTCTATGGTCAGTTGAGAAGCATCGTAGAGTTGCAGTACAACTCTAGTGGAGGCATCCATCGCTCGGTTGTCTTATTTCGCTGTGACTGGTTTGAGCTTGGTAGCAAGAAGAGGAGAGACTCTTTTTTCAAATATGATGGCCACTTCAAAAGCATCAACACTGCAAGGTGCTGGTATAAGAGTGATCCCTTTATTCTAACAACACAAGCAACAATGGTGTTTTATCTGCCAGACACTCTTTTGCACGGAAAATGGCGAGTTGTGCAAAACTTTCAGCACAGACACTTGTGGAGTGTGACTGAAACTGAAGTGGAAAAGGGCCCCGGTGATGGTGGACTAACATACCAAGATGATGACTCTACGAAAGTTTTGTTGCAAGCTGATGATGACTCTATGGAAGTTCCGGTGCAAAGCAGAGTGCGAAGGGACTGGGAACGTGTGATCGTTGGTGCTGCAACAGTTGAAGGCATCAAGAAAAGAAGAAAGGTGGTAGAGGATGGACATGAAAGCGAGGATGAGGAAAACTGGACTGATCATACTATGCTGCAATATTGTAGTGATGATGAGGAAAACAGGAGTGGGCATAGAGTTCCTTGTTTTTGTATCGACGACGATGAGTAGCGAATGGACTGGCAAAGGTAAATACTATTACTTAATGTTCTTTATTTTGGTATCTATGGGACTGATGACCAGATGTGATCAATCTTCTCTCAAGGTAGAAAAATCATTGAAGATTCTAGGAGCAAAATGATGATCCCGATGGTTGTAGCAAGATGATGATCCTGATGGTTGTAGCAAAATGATGATCCTGATGGTTGTAGCAATAGTGATGTAGTTATCCTGGTTCACAGTGCTTTAAGATTCCAACAGCAAAATTGAGATGTCATGCTTGCTGTTTTGACCTGAATTGAGATGTTATTGTAGCTGTTATGCTTGCTGTCAAAATGTTGTCTTGTAATGCAAAAGATTGCAAAATGATCATACAGAAGATTATTTGAACATCTTTAGTTCAAGTTTTGGTCAGAATGTTGTCTTGTAGTTGTTGTGATCATTTAGTAGTTGTTGTGATCATCTTATAGTTGTTTTGGTCAGAATGTTGTCTTGTAGATGCTATTTTAACTGAATTTTGGTCAGAACTGAAGATGCTATTTTAATTGAATTTTGGTCAGAACTGAAGATGCTATTTTAATTGAATTTTGGTCAGAACTGAAGATGCTATTTTAACTGAATTTTGCTTAAACTGAACCCATTTCATTGTGAGCAAAAAAAATATGCGCCAGCGGGGACTCGAACCCACGACCGTGGGCTTCTTTCACTATGTTTCTACCACTAGGCTAGGACGAGGCTATTAGTCTTTCACTCTATGCCAAACTTTTTGAATATATCAAACTAGTCAAGTATGAAGCACACACCTCACTGACAAGTGGGCCACTCGACCCACTCGCTGACAAGTGGGCCATTTTGCTATTGTACCCAAGCTACCAAAAATATGCGCGTGGCCAAAAAATATGCGCGTGCGGGGGCTCGAACCCACGACCGTGCGCTTATTTCACTGTGTTTCGACCACTGGGCTAGGAAGAGGCTGTTGGTTTTGTAATCTATGCCCACCCTTTTTAATATATCAAACCAGTCACGCAGCAAACACCGAACTCGCTGATAAGTGGACCCGCTCCCTCTCTTTTCCCCACTTCTCCTCACCACTCGACCCGCTCCTCCTCTCCATCGACGGCGCCGCCCACCGCTGCCGGCTCCTTCCTCTCCCACCGCCGGCCTCCCCACCACCGCCGGCTCCTTCCTCTCCCACCGCTGCCGACTCCTTCCTCTCTCTCTCTCTCTCGAGGTATGAATCCTTCCTCTCTCTCTCTCTCTCCTTCCTGGTTGGATTAGTTTTCTGCTACTGGTTAGATTAGGGTTCTTGCCGTCACCTAGATTGGATTAGATTAGATAGGGATTGGATTAGATTAGGGTTTGATTTGGTTAGGGTTTGATTGGGACTGCATTAGATTAGATTAGGGTTGGATTATTAGGGATTGGGTTATGTTTCCTCACAGATGTTCTTTAATAGATAGATGCTCCTTTCCAACTAATATAGCACTGGAGGTGAGTTATTACTATGGCTTGCTTTAACCAGTGTTGTCCAGGTCATTCTTTCTAAGCATTGGGCTTCATTGTCCATTTGTACATATGAACTGCATTTGTAAAGTAGTTAATTCTCTTAAGATAAGTTGTAATGCATGTTTGTCCTTGGGTGTATCTGGCATATTCTGAATATTAAGTGAAAAAGAAGCTTGTCTCTGTACACATTGTTGTTTCTTTTGCCTAGAATCATGGGTTGTGGTCTCTGAAATTTTTTTGTGGAATTCTGTATGGTTTATTTTGACGATCAAGAGATGAATGCCAAAGCATGTTGGATGCTGCTAGTTTTATCTTGAGAAACTGGAGGCATCACAAACAAATGGATGTGTTGTTGCATTGAAGCAACTGGCAAGAGGATTATATTGAGGCAGTGAGACACTAGTGTGTTCTAATTTGTTTTTCTTATTGTAATGTTTTACCCGAGTGTCTAAGCACTGCTATGTAGGTGTACAAATACAATGTGATCATGCTAAGCACTGCTATGTTGGTGCTTATGTTCTGATGTGTACAAATACAATTCTGTCTAGGTGTTTGCACTGCTAAGATTTTCTTGGTCTCTTGTTTTTTCTGTTTTGATGTTATATTCATAGAAGTTTGCATATGTGTGCATCATGTAATGTGATCATGCTAGCTCAAATGATCATAATCTATTGATGATGCATGAAGTATTTCCTGCTATAATTTTCTTTAGTCACACTGTTGTTTTGCTGTGCTTGATAAACCTGAGACTTCTTTCTATTGTAATATTGAAACTGTTGTTAGTCTGTACACTATTGGTCCATTTATAATAGATATGGTGCTGGTCAATTTATAGTAGATATGGTTCTGGTCAATTTATATTGCTCTTTCTGGTCAATTTATAGTAGATTTTAGTGTTGTTGCTGTTGGTGGTCGCCTGATGATGTTGCTGTTGTTGTTGATGTTGATGTGCTTGTTTTAGTGTTAGTTTACTATGCTATTGATGTTGATGTGCTTGTTTAATTTACAATGCTGCTTTTCAGATAAGTGAGATGGCTGGCTTGGAAGGTTTTGAGTTCTTCGAGATCGTAATTGAGAAATCTTGCAGTAGGCAGGTATATTTATCATCACTCATTTCTTTATCATCACTCTGCTGTCTAGTGCTTGATTGCCACAATTAACCACTGCTTGACCCTCGCTGCAGAGGCTGCCTGACAAGTTTGTGAAGATGCTCGCCGGCCGTGAGCCCCACAAAGTGAAGCTGCGGGAGGCCGGCAGCGGGCTTCACAGGTTGTGGGAAGTGTTGGTGGTGTTTGATGGTGAAGGCCACATGTACCTAGGGCCCGGCTGGGAGCATTTCGCCCGCGCCCATGAGCTACAGCTCGGGTACTTCCTTGTCTTCCGCTACGACGGCGACGCCATGTTCACCGTGAAGATGTTTGACAACACCATGTGCCGCATGTACTACCAGCACGCCCACGATGCCAGTAAGCTCTCTGCCTCTCTTCTTCCTGTCCTTTTGGCTTCCTCTACCTGCACGACGACAACACCATGTTCACACTTTGTTGCATTTGGCCAGGCAATGGGAGCAGCAGCGGGGATGACGAGGAGCAGAGCGGGGATGACGACGAGGAGCAGAGCGGGGATGACGACGAGGAGCAGAGCGGGGATGACGAGAAGCAGACTATTCTGGCTGATGACGAACATGCTATGGTGGTGGCTGACGACGAACATGCTATGGTGGTGGCTGACGACGACCCTGCTATGGTGGTGGCGGATGACGACCTTGCTATGGTGGTGGCGGACGACGACCTTGCTATGGTGGTGGCGGACGACGACCTCGCGATGGTGGTGGCGGACGACGACCTCGCGATGGTGGCAGCGCCTGCAATCCCACAGCTTGGTGACAGGACCTTGCCAATTGTGGTAGAGGAGTACATCCACGTTGGGATTCGCCACTCTGAGCGCATCAGGTTGATGAAGGAGAAGGAGGAGTGAAGATGTTAAGAAGGTGTTCAGCATGTTAGGTTTAAGCTTGTTAGTATGAACATGTCCATGTTAAGTATGTCAGGTTTAATTTTGTGCAAGCTCATGGATGCTCTATGACAGTGCCATCTAAACAAGTCATGTTTTTAACAATGAATATTCAGTTTGGTAATTGATCGGAATTGAAATTTTTTATGCATGCTCATGGATGAAAGATAAAATTATGGGTTTTTGTGCATGCTCATGTATGAAACAATATAAGTTTCATTTTTTGAATGCTAAAAACATGACTCAAACCCTAGCCACGGACGACCGCCATGACTAAATCCGCCGGTTTTTGAAAACACCGTAAAAATTCAAAAACCGTTTTTCATTTTTTGAATGCAAAAGACATGCGTTTTTCGTGAAGCGGCTACAAGGAGGGGCACCCCAAACGGCGTCATTCCATGTCTATCTCAAAGTAAACCCTATTTTACGGACGGTCGCCAAAAATCATGCATTTTCGACCCTCGTAGCTACTCCCGGCAATTCGGACCACCTTCGGCCGATTCAGCTGGAACCTGCTGGAATTTGAACTGCGGGTCCTCCATAGCTTGCCCGTTATTTTCACTAAAAATGCTTTTTAGCTTCACAGGTAGGCATTTCATCAAAGATTCGACAATAGATTGGCACGACTCAAACCCTAGCCACGGACGGCCGCCGCGACGAAATCGGCCGGTTTTTGAAAACACCGTAAAAAATTCAAAAAAATTAAAAAAATGGGAGACCTCCGCGTCACATCATCAAATGTGGCCTACCAACTAGCAAAAATACTAAACTTGCAATACCAGCGTTTTCTTGAAAAAGTGTTCTAAAAAACGACCTACCATGAACGAAGATTCATGGCTTCCAAGCCAAACTAGCAATGATATGGCCGCACCCGTTGAATAGTTTCTGATAATATGCCCAAATTGGGCGCATGCCTCCGTCTTGTGATGTCAAACAATGTTGCCAAAGCGAGGTTCCAACTTGTTTAACAAAAAAAACCGTTTTTCATTTTTTTGAATGCAAAAGACATGCGTTTTTCGTGAAGAGGCTACAAGGAGGGGCACCCCAAACGGCGCCATTCCATGTCTATCTCAAAGTAGACCCTATTTTACGGACGGTCACCAAGAAGCATGCATTTCCGACCCTCGTACCTACTGCCGGCAATTCGGACCACCTTCGGCCAATTCAGCTGGAACCGGCTGGAATTTGAACTGCGGGTCCTCCATAGCTTGCCTGTTATTTTCACTAAAAATGCTTTTTAGCTTCACAGGTAGGCATTTCATCAAAGATTCGACAACAGATTGGCACGACTCAAACCCTAGCCACGGACGGCCGCCGCGACGAAATCGGTCGGTTTTTTAAAACATCGTAAAAAATTCAAAAAAATCAAAAAAATGGGAGACCTCCACATCACATCATCAAATGTGGCCTACCAACTAGAAAAAATACTAAACTTGCAATACCGGCGTTTTCCTGAAAAAGTGTTCTCAAAAACGACCTACCATGAACAAAGATTCATGGCTTTCAAGCCAAACTAGCAATGATATGGTCGCATCCGTTGAATAGTTTCTAATAATATGCCCAAATTGGGCGCATGCCTCCGTCTTGTGATGGCAAACAATGTTGCCAAAGCGAGGTTCCAACTTGTTTAACAAAAAAACCGTTTTTCATTTTTTGAATGCAAAAGACATGCGTTTTTCGTGAAGCGGCTACAAGGAGGGGCACCCCAAACGGCGCCATTCCATGTCTATCTCAAAGTAGACCCTTCCGACCCTCGTAGCTACTCCCGGCAATTCGGACCACCTTCGGCCGATTCAGCTGGAACCGGCTAGAATTTGAACTGCGGGTCCTCCATAGCTTGCCCGTTATTTTCACTAAAAATGCTTTTTAGCTTCACAGGTAGGCATTTCATCAAAGATTCGACAACAGATTGGCACGACTCAAACCCTAGCCACGGACGGCCGCCGCGACGAAATCGGCCGGTTTTTGAAAACACCATAAAAAATTCAAAAGAAATCAAAAAAATGGGAGACCTCCGCGTCACATCATCAAATGTGGCCTACCAACTAGCAAAAATACTAAACTTGCAATACCGGTGTTTTCTTGAGCTATTTGGTATGATTTTAGTCATGATTTCTACAAAGTTTACAAAAAAAACTGATTTTTTATGCCTCCAAACCTCTAAAAACTGGTGAAAATTTCCCTCCCACCCCACCAAAATTTCCCTCCTAGCACCAAATTTTCCCTCCCACCCCACCAAAATTTCCCACCACTTCTCTCCCACTACCAGGCGGGTCCCACCACTCCCTCTCCCACTAACACGCGGGATCCCCTCCCCTCCCCTCCCAAAATTTCCCCATTCCCCTCCCCTCCCCTCGACGAACCCTAGCTTCTCCCTCCATTCCCTACCTCCCTGCCCCGATGAATCCCCACCCTCTGCTCCGCCCCGCACCTCCCTACTTTGCTCCGCCCCACACCTCCCTGCTCCACGCCGCCCCGCTCCCCTCCTCCGTGCTGCCCCGCCACGCCGCGGACTACATCGACGACGACGGCGGCCACATCGACTACATCAACGACGACGACGGCTACAACGACGACGGCGGCTACATCGACGACGGCGCGATCGACGACGACCACCGCTGCATCGTCAACAACATCTCCCCCTAGGTACTTCTCCCCTTGATCCATCTCCCCTCCTATGGTGGATCCACCTCCCCTCTGGTGGATCCATCTCCCCTCTAGTAGATCCCCCTCATGGGTTAGGATCTCCTGGTGGTTCGGTAGGTCCTCTAGTTCGGTAGGTCCTCTGGTGGTTCTTGGGGTTAGGGTTCATGTTTATTGTTGCGTGGGCATGATCTCCGTCTAGTTCATGGGGTTAGGGTTAGGGTTCACGGGGTCAGGGTTAGGGTTCATGGGGTTAGGGTTAGGACCTCCTGGTAGTTCGTTTGGTCCGCTTCATGGTTTAGGGTTCATGATTTTAGGGGATGGGGATGGATGGGGAAGTGGATGATTTTAGGGGATGAGGAAGTGGATGATGTCTGGTTGATGGTGCTTGTATCAGTACTTGCTTGTGTATGGTTCAATTACTCAGCTAGCATAGATGGTGAATTAGGTTTCCAACAGCACTTCGAAAAGAAGCTACTTGGTTGCTTGTTTGTATCAACAGTACTTACTTGTTTGTTGCCCTTCAATTTCCTTCCTTGTTTGCTTGTTACTGTCAGTAGCACTATGCTTGTTTCTATCAGTAGCACTTTCCATGCTTGCTTGCTTGTATTATGCACTTTGCTTGCTTGCAACTTGGGTTAGTATGAACATGTACTTGATTGCTTGTAGCACCTTACTATCAGTAGCACTATCATGAAGCTTGTGTTCTTCTTTCTAGTGAACATGGGAATGCTTAGTACTTATTGTGGTATTGGAATTCCTGGTGTGTTAAGGCAGTATGACTAGTTTTGTACTGCTGCAAGTATAGTTGTTTCATCGTTTACCAGTGGCAACATCTAGTTGTTTTGAAGGTCCTCATGATATACTCGTCTAGCTTGTTGTCAGACTGTCTAAGCATGTGTACATGACACCAATTCACTAGTTCATGTTGCTTGCTTGCTAGCATACATGTTGCTTGCTGGCATACATGCTTAATTAGGGTTTCCATCAGCATTACTTGCTTGTATCACTAGCACTTGGAGAAGAATCTACTTGCTTGCTTATTAATTAGGGTTTGTATCAATAGTACTAGCTTCCTTCTCTTCATTTTCCTTCATTGCTTGCTTGCTATCAGTAGCACTTTGCTTTCTTGTTTCTATCAGTAGCACTTTGCTTGCTTGCTTGCTTGTATTAGTAGCACTTATGCACTTTTCTTACTTGCTCCTAGTGTACATGCATGCTTGTTTAGTGCACTTACATGTTTTCTTAATTAATAACACTAGATCACTGTATTGTTTATCCATCAAGTTTGTTTCACATGTATTACATGTATGTGCATGATGGTCCAAATGCTTTCCTTTATTGATACAAGTGCATCATTTTACTTTATCCCTGTTGTATCTGATTGTTGTTTAATCTATTTTGCAAGCACCACCTCAAGATCATCCATGGCAAGGAGGACAAGGTCAAGCATGACGCCAACCGTTGGTATGCAACTTGCTCCTTGTGGTCAGTTTCATAAAATATGTGTCTTAATATGCTAAGTGAAATGTATTGCTGCAATCTGAATAAGCTGGCTTAATTGTGCCAGTGTGCTGTTAGTCTTCCTTACCTGAATAACTAGGATTAAATGATAATAAAATTTCATAAGATATGTTTGGCTTCCTGTCCATGCATTCCAAACATTCACCTAATAGTTACGTTTCCTTTATCATGCAAAGAAGAGCCTCTCACCGAGTACGAGAAGGTTAGGGCTAGAAATATCATGAGGAACAATCGGATGTTCCAGTCCCTTGGCATCAGTGCAATAGCGTCGATGAATAGGAAAACAAATGGTGTACAAGAAGGTAGAAGTGATGAGGTTCAAGAGGGTAGTGGAGTTATCAATGATGACCCAGAGTACAATCCTAAGGAGGATGAAGTTATTGATGGAGAGGAAGTGGATGATGTTGTAGTCAACAAGATTGTTAAGGTGCAAACTCTGTCTTGCTTGGAGGGTTGGGGTTCTGTTATTCTATGTTATTCCTTGTGCTCACATATTTCTCTTGTGATCTAATGCTTTTTTCTGTGCTGTTTATACGAGGCACTGAAGGAATCTAGGACGAAGAGGTCTGGTGTTAAGAAGACAGTTAGCAAGAAGCACAAGAGCTCAAAAACATCTCCTGCAATGCCTCCAGGAAGGGTGATGGCCCCAGCTCCCGGGCAAAAAAAGAGGATCCTGGAACCTGATGAACCTGCCCTTGATAGAGTCACAAGGCAGAAAGCAAGGATGGCGACTGCGATGGACCATCAGGAAAGTATGCTGCGCATGGACTCTCAGACCTCGGTGCAAACAAGTGATGAGTTGCCGCCCATGGATGAAGGAACCACTCTCAGCATGGATGAAAATGGCACTGTCTTCCTAGATGAAGCAGGAACCATCTGCATTGATGAAGCAGGCACTGTCCACACAGACCTCGGCCCTGTTGCACCTTCTATTGACAGGAACGCTGTCATCAATGAAGAAGAATAGCAGCTTGTGCTTCAATCAGGCAAGTTGACCTTTGCAATGCTATCTTTTACTAGTGCATTTTCCAAATGGAATGATCATGTATGTTTTTGTCGATTCCTGCATTTGTCGATTTCTATTCTAATTTATGAGTTCAGTTTCATTTTCATATGCAATGACTCCCAAGACTAGACTTAGAAAGGGCAAAGGGCTAGAGAGGATCACCAAGTCCCTTGGTAGCAAGGTGCCTATCCAAATTGCCGAAGGGATGATTCGTCCAGAGAAGCCTCTGCAGGCGCAAAGCTTGCTTCTGAGTGTGGACTCATTGCAAAAAGCTATCTTCCGGTTCTTCCTCACTTCAAGCTATACAAAAAAAATGCTAGTCTATTGGAGAACTACATTGGGAAAGTTGATGTAAGCTACTTGTTTCATAGTTAATGTGCTATCTATTTTCTGTTACACCTATGCATGATCACTAATATTGTTCCTACCTTGTTTGCTATCTTGGTAGGCAAATTTTGAGATGAACACGGACTCGGAGACCATCAGGACCTCGTGCAAAGATATTCTGCAGAAATATTCAAAGAACAGACGCCATCAGACCAAGAAGAAGTATTTTGATACCGTAGCCACAAATAAAGTCAGCATTAAGTCTCTGGTGCCTGATCTAACGGATGGTGAATGGCAAGCTCTGGTGGAGATGTGGTCTACCCCAAGACACAAGGTTTGTCTCTGCTTTGTTTGATGCTTTATGTTCTGCACATGATATGCTAGTGCTAGATCATGCTGACAGTATGCTTTTTTGTAGGAAACCTGTTTGTCGAACAAGATGAATCGAGAAAAAGTCGTGTACAATCAAAGAACTGGTTCCAGGCACTACACAGCACACATTTTTGCCACTGTGAGAACTCTTCTCTAAAGACCTTACTGTTTGATCCTCATTGAATAACATTTCTGATTCTTGCTGAATAACATTTTGATTTTTGTTGAAAAAAATTTCAGAAAGAAGAGCGTAAGGGTGAGGAGCTGTCTGCGATTGACTTGTTTAAGGCCACCCACAACAGCAAGAAGCACGGGTTTTCAGAGCCAGTCAAGACTGCTATAGTAAGTCACTCCATGATTTGCCCTGTTTGATTCACAGCCAGCTTTGATGCTTTGATGATTTGATGTTGTTTGACTCAGAGCCAGTCAAGAACACATGCTATGTTCCATGCTTTGATGTTGTTTGATAGTTCAACAAAGATATCAGAACTTGTTGTAGCTATTTGATGCATTTTTATGATATGATGAAATTTGATCTGAATGTTAGTTTGATGATCGGCTCACTCGGGAAGCCATCTTATATAGAACCACCATTCTAGGCTTAATGAAGTGATCATATTGTTCCAATTGCATGTCTCCAGGTCACTAGTCATCATCTTCTTGTATAGATTTTGTGTGCTGGTTTGGTTACTTCAAATAATCCATTTGTGTGCTGGTTTGGTTTCTCTTGCTTGGTTTGGTTTGCAAAATGTGAAATAGATCTCCCACTAATGCCTATTATTTTCCTCCATATGCTAGCTTCAGATGGAAAAAATGAAGGAAGCGCCGGTACCAGAAGGTGAAGAGCCAAAGTCCGTTGTTGAAATTGTCGAACAAGTCCTCAAGACTGAAGTCAAGCAAAGCACATTCCTCAGGAATGTTGGGCTCCAGTCATCTAGGAACTACAAAGTTGCTGCTCATGTTCGTGACCTTGAGCAGAAGCTGGAGAGGTCCGAGCTTCAAGCTGAACTGGTGCAAGAAGAATTGGCGGCAATCAAGATGAAGGCAGAAGAATCTGAAGCTGCACGCGGCAAGGAACTTGAGCTGCTGCGCAAGAAGTCTCAAGAACAGGAAGAGAAGTTAGCCCACTTGATGGCTCTCTTTGGAGCTAAGGTAGTTTGATGGCTGTGTTGTGAACCTCTTTGTCTTTGAGCTAAGGTAGTTGTTGCATTTTGAACCTGTGAACTGAGCTAAGGGAGCTGAGCTGAGAGCTGTTGCATTTTGTTGCATTTTGCTGTTTAAACTAGAGCACATGGATCCTGTGAAGTTATGTGATCTTGTGAACCTGGGCCTTTCTGTGAAGTTATGTGATCTTGTGAACCTGGATCACTTGTGGATCATTTTGTTTATTTTCTATGAAGTTATATGGATCACTTGTGCACCTGGGCTTGTGGATCACTTGTGCACCTGGGCCTTTCTGTTTATAGTTATGCAAAATGAGTACCTGGGCTCTAAAAAGGCCAAGGCCCAAACAAGAATTAGACCAAAAAGGCTTGGGCCTAAAAAAAGAAATGATTATAAGAACAAAACTATAAAAGGCTGCATAACAGAAAATAAAAAGGCCAAGGCCCAAATTCGAACTAGACTAAAAAGGTTGTGGCACAAAACAATAGTAGAATATAAAAAAAATCATCAGAAAAAGGCTCCATTCCCAAAAAATAAAAGGCCAAATTATTGGGCCAGGCCCATGCAGATAAGCAAAATAAAGAGAAAAAAAATTAAATGGGCTGAATTATTGGGCTTGGCCCATCAAGACGGCTAAAATGGACCTGGCTGATTCTATTTTACGACCTTTTCATTTGGTCGTAAGTCTGCCACGTCAGCTTGCCACGGTGGATCTGACGTGGTGTGGTCGGATTGCTAGTGACCAAAACAGTTGGTCGTTAAATCTATGACCTTTTTTTGGTCGTAAACGTTTGCGACCATTCCAGAAGAAAGGTCGCTAATGTCAGTTTACGACGGCCAGCTTTTGACCTTATGTTTTTGGTCACAAAAATGTCACAAATGGAAATTTGTGACCATTCAGTGACCAATAGTGGTGGTCATAAGTTGACATATTTCTTGTAGTGCGATTCAATATGATCGTTCTTCTAACATCATACTCTCAATGTTGTTTTAGGATTATCCTTACACTTAATGATATCCTAAGATCCAGAAAATATGATCACTAACAACACTTGAGCTAGTCTTAGAGGCGAAACTAGGAATCTTATTATACCGTTTATCATTCCAAATGTGCATATGGGTTTTCCACTCAATCACATATTCCATGATCATAACAGTTATAGCACATAATATAAACTCTTAATTATGAATATGAAAATATAATAATACAATATTATTGCTCCTAGGGCATATTTCCCACACAGCACAATGGTGGCAACCGCGCCAAGAAGTAGATGATGATCGTTTCCTAGTTTATGTAATTATGCAACAAGATGTGCAATGTAATGTTAAGTTACTTATGTAATAGATGTTTAGTTTAGTTATCCAATAATATTTTATAAGTATTTATTATTATTATGTAGACAAATCAAGTTACATCGCACACGATTCACCTTGAGAACACGTGTGTGATGATTACACCATCACGCGTCGTTCCTAGCAACCGTTTGCAATGTTCCCATTATCGCAGATAAGTGCTTCCTCGCAACTGTTTGCCAGGCAGCACACATGGTTTGTGTGGTGGAATCATATGTGTTATTTCGACTTATTGCACTCAGGTCTTTGATAAAACTGTGTGTCCCATATCATACATGCATCTTTTTTCTAAATCGTGCCCGATGGATCGGTCATCGCACACTTTTTTTCTGGCAGACGGTTCTATTTTTTGACCGTTTGTGATGGTTACATCACACACACTTCAGTTTAAGAGTGCGCAATTGGTGTGTCTTCATAGTACGATTGTGCACTAGTAATACCCATGGTAGTTATAGCTAAGGGTATCTTCAACGGCAACCCACAAATTTCCTTCTGCATCCGCCTGCAGATAGGGGAGTGCAGTCCGCACACATGGATGCGGGAGGACGCCATCCAACCTTAGCCGCATATATTTCAAACCATATTTTAACTAAGCAAATGAAACTCATGCAAATCGGCTGATATTCATCAAAGTTCGGATAGAAAATAGTACAAATCATTTATACGTAGCATGCAATTAAATCTAGTACAACAATGTCTCAAATTCGACCACATTAACCAGATGTCCAACAAGTTTTTCATCAATGGTTCATGCCGTCCCACACATGCTGCCCCTTCGGTTTCATCCAAGAGTGTATGTACATATCTACCTGTCACACTGTCCTATGGTACACCACGGCAGCGTGTGCGGGTTACATATAATGTGTAGGCCAATATTGAGTGAATGAACTAACCAACAAGTTGGGCAAGAGGAAGTAAAACTTACGGTCTCGTCTTCTGCCGCGTGCAATGGCCACCTTGCCTCGAGCTGACGAACCATGTCGCAAAACATGGTGACGCTAATCTGGATAGCGTGCTAGCGATACGACAACGACTTCACGTTGTGTGGTTGACTGATATACATGTCATAAGGCGCAATGTGCTTTCGTGCGTAGAAAATTGCATGCACTTGCTCCCCAGAACCACCCCCCCCCTCTCTGATCCTGCCTACGAAATCCGCGGATATGGCCAACCACGAATCGCACAACAACTCATCCTCCATCGAGTAGCTCACCATCCTTCGAACTCTAAAAAGCAACATAGCATTTGAAAATAAGCTCAATGGCATTTGACCGAACACCTGTCGGGCGTGGTGTCTACCATGGAGGTCGTCGACTGGGGGCGGAGTGAACCTGGGTAGAAATGGCCCGGGATGGATAGTTTCATCATAAAAGGCGAGCGGGCGCGTAGGTGCTGGTTGCAGGCGTCCGAAAATTGGACCGGAAGGGGGGATTGGGTGGGCCAGGGGTGTCGGAGTCCTACATTTCGGATGTCCGGACTCCCACAAACCTCGCCCACTTTGCCTCCAATTTGCGGAAGGAATCACGTCCGGACCGCCCTGTGGATCGATACAGAACCACGTTGAATGTCTTCCATGGTCCGGACATTGCAGTCCGAATAGATGCGGATGGTTTACGGGTTCGCCTTGGATATGCCTAGAAGGCGCAAAATAAGTTGGGACGTTTGAGGGAGTCCTGGATTAGGGAGTGTTCGGGTAGTCGGACTATACCTTCGCCGGACTCCTGGACTATGAAGATACAAGGTTGAAGACTTCGTCCCGTGTCCGGATGGAACTTTCCTTGGCGTGGAAGGCAAGCTTGGCGATGCGGATATTCAAGATCTCCTACCATTGTAACCGACTCTGTGTAACCCTAACCCTATCCGGTGTCTATATAAACCGGAGGGTTGTAGTCCGTAGGACAATCAACTCCATACACAACAATCATACCATAGGCTAGCTTCTAGGGTTTAGCATCCTTGATCTTGTGGTAGATCTACTCTTGTACTACCCATATCATCAATATAATCAAGCAGGAGTAGGGTTTTACCTCCATCGAGAGGGCCCGAACCTGGGTAAACATCGTGTCCCTTATCTCCTGTTACCATCCGTCCTTGACGCACAGTTCGGGACCCCCTACCCGAGATCCGCCGGTTTTGACACCGACAACGTCCTTTTTCAATCTCAAGGGAGCAGCGACAGCTATTTACTTATCCATTCACTAGAAATTCCATTCAGCCATGCTAGCCGTCCAAATCAAAGAATAAGAAATTGCACAAATGTTCGAGGCCGGCAATAGATGGAAACAAGCTTAGCAATCCCACGAACACAGCGTGTCCGGTTCTCCATTTCGAGTCGTCGGGCTGGAGGTAGAAGAGAGGACATATAAACACGTGGATTATCTGCATGTGAACGCTACAATGTCTATTTCGACCCATTTTTTAGGGTTTTCTTCATTCACTTTTTCGATGGTTAGGACGTGCTTGGCTTAGAATAAAGCTAGAATCTCGAGCAATTTGAAATGGATGAGGTAACATCAGGCTGACTTGCAAGCTGGTGTCAAGTACGCACGAACTGTCCAGCAACAAAATGTCAAGAGTTTTCATTTTGCGGGGTAAAATACTCGGAAGAGGCTTACGTCTCACTATATTAATATAGCAACCACACATGAAACACCTACTTGGGTAAACAGCACATCAAACCCAAAAAAAGAGAAACTAATGCCAACAACGGCAGCTCAACAAAACACAGATGCCCCATCACCGATTACATAAACGCGAAGGAGAGTGGGGAATGAGTACATCCGACGACCTTCAGGGATTTCTCCCAACCGCAAAAAACCACTACCCACACGATTCGTAGCCTTCCATCCAGCTTGCCACCCACCAACATGGCCACCACGGTCTTGACGCCACCCTCGCCATCTCACTGATATCACCATCGCGAGGCCTAGAGGACGGAATATGGGAGCACAAAGAATCGGGGCAGCATCGTCGAGCCCGCGAGGGAGGGTACTGCTTCCACCATGGTCATGGGGGAAGTCACTGCCTCCAGCGTCGTCGCGGTAGCTGGCCGAATGCGGCAGCAGGGGCACACCAGCCTTCCCGGGCCCGGCCGGGCCCAGATCAGGACTGCAAAACCTCCGCCGCCACGCTGCAGCAAGCCGGCGATAGCGCCACCACCACCCAGAATCCTGAGCCACCACCTCCACCTTGAGGGGCTACGCCGTCGACACAGGGGGCCCAAATCCGCGTCGAGCGGACGCCGCTAGCCCGCTCCTCCGCATAGCCCCGCCACCAACGGTCGCGCTGTAGACCACCCTCGCCAGTGCCAAGACGCCCCACCGCCACATTGGACCATTTTCGCTTAGAAGCACCACCCAGAGCCGCGTCGCCCCGTGCAGGAGCACCTCCGAGAGGGGGAAAGCAGGGGGCCGACGCTGCCCCATGCCGGCGACGGTGCGGGAAGAGTGGGGGGGCTCTAGGAGGGGGACGGTGGCGTGGCCGGTCGCCCATGGGGGACGACCCGGTCGCGAGAGGGGGTAGGGGCAGTCACAAGATTACTTGATATGCATATCCAGCGGTCACAATAATATGGGCGGCCTTTTGCGGGGTAAAATGTCAAGAGTTGGTCGAGATATCGAAAATGCACAAGTTATTAAAAAGAATACAAGTTTTAGAGTGGTTGGGCTTTTTTAGAACCGTTCCTTGATGTCGATCTAACGGCAGACAAATACGAAGTACTGGGTAGTACTCCGATGAAAGTACGCGAAAGTACTAAAACGAGTGGGGCCGGTACTCGTGACAAGGTGGGGACGCGTTTTAATCTAGGGGTAGTTTAGTCCTAGGAAAATTTGCATGCGCCGCCCCTCTCGTCGAATGCATAACCGCCGTCATGGTGCTACACATTCCACAATTACTCATCGGTGGCCATCTCCTCCCTCTCCTCCAAGTCCACCACAGTCATCTCCTCCTTCTTGCCGCTGCAACTTCGCTCCACTCAGGCAACCCCCCCCCCCACCCCCACCCCCTCTTCCACGGCAGATCGAGCTGATGGCCGGCGGCGAGAACACCGACTTCGTGCAGATCGCCGGCGGCGGCTAGGTCAAGTTGGCCAGGTTGAGGGAGATCCGTTGTTGGTTTGACAACACAAGGCAGATGAACTGGACGGCAATGGCCACTCTCAAGAATTTGACGAAGAAGGAGAGGGCAAAGCTTTGCCCCCCGCCCGCACAACCGATTCACAAGATCAAGATCCTCCTCTGGGCGATGGAGCAGGCCAATTCGTCCAGCGAGTGGACCGGGCGGAGGTGGTGGGCGTTCAGATCCAGGGTAGAGCATCCTCTAGATCAGGAACCCACCGTGCACGAGGTGCCGTTGCAGATTGCGTAGCCTCCAACCGAGTCACCGGAGACTCCGAAGCGCAGGATGAGGAGGACAGTGGTCGCGACCTCACTTCCCCGCTGTTCTCCACGCTTCCCTCGCCGCTCTCCTCGTCTGAACGGCGGCGGTAGCTATGTTTAGAGTAAGCTTCCCCACTCCTCATCTTCCTACTGCTCGTGCTTACATCGTGGTGATACTGATCGTAATAGCTCAGAGAGGGAATGCTAGATGGCATTTTAATCTCAATGAATTGCATGAATATTTGAGTACATGGATTTGAAGGATGGATTATGATGTATGTGAACCCTAGGCCTCATATGAACCCTAGGAAAAATTAGTAATGTTCTAGTGGTAGACACTGAAATATTTCGGTACACACCGGTAGGCACTGAAATATTTCAGAACTGCCCTAGGCAAAATTTGTAATGTTGTAGTGGTGGACACTGAAATATTTCGGTACACACCGGTAGGCACTGAAATATTTCGGTACTGCCCTAGGCAAAATTTGTAATGTTGTAGTGGTAGACACTGAAATATTTCGGTACACACCGGTAGGCACTGAAATATTTCGTTACTACAATTTCAGTACCCACCGATGCACACTGAATTATTTCACTACTGCAGTTTCAGTACACACTGAAATATTTCAGTACTGCAAATTCTATACAAAGTTGGCATTTTGTCATTTATGTGTGAATTAATCCATGCATCATATGGCATAACTTTCTACATGAGTTTGGGTCAATTTCATGTCTATTTATTGTTAAAATTATTGTCATGCCATGAAACACAAGACAAGTCACTGACCCAAGCTTGCAAAGATGCCATATCAATGTTGCTGATATGAATATGCATGTTTTCACTAAGTCTTGTGTCTGAATTAAAATTGAGCATTTTTTCTTGATGGTATCCATGGATCTAGAACTCCTATGAATTTTCTCATGTTGGATGTTTTGTTCTCCATCATTTGTACTAGCATTCCGTGCGATTAGATGCCATGACAAGACCCCTGGCATATTTATTTTCTTTCCTCCTACATCACATGTGTGTTTTGCAGGAAAAAACCTGGAGTTCACCAGGCTGGCTGAAGTTGTGAGGCTGGGAGGCTGATGGTGATGCTACTGGCTGATCCTTCTTCTTTCAGTTTTTGTTCGTCATTTCTCAAGCCGTTGGACCAGGGCTACTTCCCTATGTGCTGTTAATGTATTAAGTAGTTCCTTCGAATTTGTAGTATTAGTTAGTTTGAATGTGGAAGTACCTTAATTTTTGGAATGAAATGTTGCTATGTAGGACCAAGGGTTTCATACCTTAATCTTTGGATAATTAATTATGTGAACTGTTGGATGTGGCGCACAACGAAATGCCTCTACCATTGATACTATAGTTCAACATGTCGGTCCAATTAGAGACCAGCCATTACCATATAGAACAGTGAGCATTTCATACTACAACCTGGCACGTACAAAACATCACACAGTGGAAGCACATCCCTAAGCACCTTGCATTGTACAAGGTCTTAGAGACCAGCCTCTACCATATATAATAGTTACCATGTCACACTAGAGCATATAAAACATCACACAGTGGAATAATGATAGCTAGTAGAGCATTAGTTACCAGTTAATAATAGTTGCAATCCATCACAAGCAATAGTACCTATATATGAGTAGATATAGGTATGGTAATACACGACAAGTACTCGCAAACAAGAGCTAACATAACAAGTTCATTTCACATTGATACATGGCCCACCCCAGTTCTAAATGAGGTGGATGGTGATCATCATCCTCAAGTCATGGCGAGGGGTGTTCGCAACAGTGAGTAGGATGGCCTGTCCTACCCGAAGATTCTTGGCACGAAGGAACTTCTTCCACCCTGCCCTGCTCAAGACAGTGCGACCGTCCGTGTCCACTGCATAGGCACGGCTGGTGATGGAGCCCGTTTTGGTAAGGCGTAGTCCAGCAGCCATGCCTTCTTCGCCCGGGTCGATGCCACAGCTATCAAGTAACCTCTTAGGTAATTTCTGAAAACAGTTGACATGATATATGATCATGTCACGTGCAATTATCAACAAGGCATACACTTCAAGACACATATATCATTGGATTCAACACTGAGCATATATATCATCACATCACTACACTATACGCCAAGCATCAAATTACTACAGTAATTAGGCATGTCATTAGATTACTGCGTACACTAAGCATATCATCACATATTACTACACTACATGCATGTCATAAAAATTTTCACTAAATGAATTCTAAACTAGGCCTCTCATCACAGTACTACAACATGCATATCATATGAACTACTACACTAACTAAGCATGCATATCATGTAATTACCACACTAAGTAACATACCATGATATGCCTTTTAACATTCGTCCTTGTGAGGCGGGTCACGAATGGCTTCCCTAGGTAGTCTTCACGTAGCGGAAGCATGTCCCAGAGGTTGCCGATTTCCTCATCGCCCAGTCTGAGTCCTTGGGCATACATGTATTCAACAAGTGGGTTCTCATCATCATCTGAATCAGCACCATCTTCCTCCTCATGAACTTCATCCTCACTATCCGGAATCAAATTTAGATAGATAACAGAAATCCTGGGCCTATCTCTTCTGAAGGAGAAGCTGATCAATTCACCCCCACTAAGACACACGCGGGCGATGAAACGATCCCAATCATCTCCTCCTATCTGGGTTACCTTTCGCCCCTTCTCGACCTGCATAGTGTATGGGCCCCCAAGAGCGTCGAAGGTCACGGTGTCTGCGACGAGCTCATTGAATGCCAATCTCACATTGCATGGTACGATCTATGTAAGATAAAAACAAATAGCAGACACAATACATTAGTGGAAATAGCAAAAAAATAAAAAGAATGTACTGTTAGAAGGTTCATATAAATTATTACTGCTGCAGCAACAAAAGAAGGCTGGAAGTAGATGCCGAACAACGTGGCAGTAGAAAGGCTGGTCCGGCACCGTGAGTTGCAGCGTCCACATTGTGCTTCCTCCATTCTACACAGAACATGTTGAACTCTAATTTGAATTGTACATAGTACAATACAAAGATCATACATATAATAAATCATAGTGATAAGCTATACTGGAAATGGCCAATCAATCTATTTTCTATCATCTACGTAATAAAGCAATGCCAATGACAATGGCAATGCCCGTCTCATCTAAACCTGGGAATAGTTCGGCATCAAAACTAAAACCAGTCCAATCCACGGCACACATCAAAACCAAACCAATCCAGATATTTTCATTTAGAATCTAGACCAAACCAAACTATACATGCGCGTCATCCAACCCAGTCCAAACCGTTTTTAACTTTTGAATTGAATCCAAAGGTTCAAACCGTGGACAAAGCCATATGCGAGGGCACGTCATGAATCTAGATCAGACATGGCGTCAAAGCTCGAGAGAGCTGACGAGCTCCGGCCGGCAACAGCGGCTCTTGGATTTGAAGCAGTAGTAGGTGGTAGTGGCGGCTCAAACTAATTGATTGATTTGGTCTCAAACCATATAAACCAAATCAAGATCCAATCCAAAAACTAAGTTTCAGTCCAAACCAATCGGCTCAGATCCGCCTCCGTAGGGAGACGCGTTTGGGGAAGGGAAGAAGAGGGGATATCTCACGTACTTGCCGTACTTGGCGGCGGCCGCGCACCGGCAACGAAGAGAGGGGTCGTCGGGAGATGGCAGCGGAGGCGGCGGCGCTGGTCGAGAAGGGGAGAAAGAAAGATGTGGAGTGGTCGAGACGGGGAGAAAGAAAAATGTGGTACATGTGATGGCTCGGTTGTGTGGATGACAAGGGGACCCACTTGTGAGACCGATAGCAATTGATGGCAAACCACAGGAGGTGCACGACCGCGTGCACGACCCCCACGTCCCCACATGGAATGGGGACGGCCGGGTGGGTGTGTCAAGTCAAATCGGCACCCGCGGCTTCTTGGTAACTCCAAGAGGCAGGAGCAGTGCCTTTCTTCCCCAAATCGGGTAGAAAACCCTCGTCCTCTCCCGAACCTAACCACCCTATCTTCCTTCCTCACCACCTCACCACCCTCTCCTCCTTCCTCACCACCCTCCTCCCTTCCTACGCCTCCCTCCTCCTGTCTTCGACCGACGATGAAGCGCGGGCGTGAAGATGCGGCGGACGAGCCGGAGGCGACCATCGAAGCAGAGCAGTCTGCTGTCGTGGCTGCAGCCGTGGGTGGAGCGGCTGAGTCTGCCGTAGCGGCGGAAGCTGGCGGTGCAGCGACCGTTGTGCCTGCTCCCGCTGCCATCGCAGCCGTCGAGGCACTCGTCGGCGAGCACAAGGTCGGGGAAGATCTGGAGGAGGAGGAGATGAGAAGGCGTAAGTGCAAGGTGCATGACGAAATCGAAGAGCTCTTCGAGGAGAACGCCATAAAGGAGTTTGACTTAGATAGCAGGAAGGGCAGCGACTTTGATGAGGATGCCATCGACGAGCTATCTGAGGTAGTACTCTGTTTTTTGCTCTGTTTTTTTTTCATGACATTGGGGTTTTTCTTGTTAACTAGATGAGCATCAATTTCACTTGGGCGTGCTAGTTGTACGTATGTAGGATTGTAGGGATCTAGCATAGATCTTCATGTTGGATGTGGATTTTTAAATCTGATTCACATTCTGATTCCAGCAGATACTCTGGGTTTTTTTCATGGTATTGGGGTTAGTCTTGTTAACTAGATGAGCATAAGTTTCACAAGGGATACATTAATGAAAGAAGTGGGGTAATGAAACGAAATACAAGAAAATGTTCATGGCAGGGATACATTAATGAAAAAAGTGGGTTAAACAATGTATATATGGCAGGATTCTCCATTGACTTCCCCAGGACAGTGACAAAATGATGCAGTTCCTGATTCATTTTAGTTTATGTAGATGAATTAATTTGCACACATGTTCATATATGATTAGTTTGCACACATGTTCATAGATGATCCATTTGCAAATTCTATATAGATTTCCATTTGGCAAAGGAAGTGATCGCTCCCTTAATAATTATGGGCTGACATTACATATCCACTGGATACCAAAAAATCAAAACATTTCATCTAGCCAATTTTCCACAGTATGTTATCTAGATGATCACAGCCACATCTCTCATAAATATGAGCAGTGAGACAACCCATAGCTCATTTACCAATTTCCTTCTGAAAGTTATCAGGGTCTAACAATGTTGGAGAAGCAGTATTGCCGCTGTCAGAAAGAATAATGGTTTCTTCATTCCAGTAGATAGAACAAACCCCCCTTGTGTGAAACATGGAGGAGTACAATGAAGCCATTTTTCTGATTCCAATAAGAATTACACCTGTAACAAGTATCAAATATCATTAAACCAAGCCACTTCATGAAGTCTTTCATGTGTTAATTATGTACTACTTGTGCACTAATCTATAAATGCAACTATTCCACCGTCCATATTTATGCATGTCAATTTATTTGGCTCAATTATGTATGTGCACATACGCCTTATTTCTAGCAAATAGATAATTGCCATGTTACACATGTGTACTTTCAAAACATTGTAATTAAAGTCAATGTACCATAATAGATTAGCTGAGTTGTTCTGTGTGTACTAATTCACAGGAGGATGACGACGACGTGGACTATAGCATGGACAGCAGGCACAGCAAGAGCCGGTACACCCTGAGGCATCTGATTGCTGGGAAGATCAAGTACCGTTTCTTTGGCAAGATTGGGTGCCCTTTCTGTTGCAAGGTGATCGGTGGCGGCATAGATGGCATGATCCAACATGCCTTCAGCACTGGCAATGGACATGGTAAGAATCGTAGTGCCAGTACTCTGGCTAAACATGCTGCCTACGCACGCTTCCTTGAGATTGTCAAAGTCAATGAGCCCTACAACATGCATTGAAGAAGGGAGAGAAGTGATGTGCTGCTAGAGTGCTGCTGCTGCCCCAGGACCGCTGTGTCCTCTTATGTTATCTATGTTTCTTTGTTGTTCGAGTCTAAAACTGATGTACTATGGTGTGTCTGAACCTATGCTGAGCGGTGGTTGATCTGCCGTTTATGTTAAGAGTTTGCTGCTACTCTGGTTTAGTGTTCCTAGTTGTTAATACTATTTTGTTGATGCATGTTTAAGCCTTGTACAATGCTAGATGCTTAGGGTGGTGCTTAGAAAAATAAACAGGGTTTTTCTGAAGCACCGGTGCCTATTTCTACAGGAGAGACGCCTAGTTATGCGTCTACCCTGTACAAATAAGCACCTGTGCTTAAGAAAAGCCCGGTTTACTTCTATAAGCAACTCCCCTAAGCACCTTGCATTGTACAAGGCCTTAGCAACTCAAGTATCGTACGGCGGTCTATGTTATGGTTGCTGTGTTATTCTGTCGTACGGTGATGCATGCTAGGAACTCTAATAATATGACTATGGTAGTTATAGCTTGGCATGACTATGTTTAGTGTATAACTCAGCATGTTCCTGCCATATCTATGAGCAGTTACAACTGAACTATGCATTAATTTTTGACAAAATTAAAGCATGCAAATGATTGCCGATTCCACCTATTACCAAATCAAGCTTTGTACTGATGATGCATTAGATATTGCAATAAGTAGAGGATGCTCATGATTGCTGAAAGTACCTATTTCCACTTTCTGATAAGAACTCAACGTGTATCAAGTGATGCTAAAAGTAGAGCATGAGCATGAGAATGTATCAATGCATTAGATATTGCAATAAGTAGAGGATGCTCATGATTGCTGAAAGTACCTATTTCCACTTTCTGATAAGAACTCAACGTGTATCAAATGATGCTAAAAGTAGAGCATGAGCATGAGAATGTATCAATGCATTAGATATTGCAATAAGTAGAGGATGCTCATGATTGCCAAAAATACCTATTTCCACTTTCTGATAAGAAAAACAAAACATGTATCAAATGATGCTAAAAGTAGAGCATGAGCATGTATCAATTAATGGTCAATTGATGCTACCTATTTGTGTTTGAATGGGCTCAATAAAGCTGGTGCTGGTTTATGCTCTCTAATTCGTCCACGGCCTTAATTCATCCTCGGCAATATCACAAATAGGTGTCATGGAGTTCCCTCCTTGAGTCTTTAATTTCGTCCTCGGCCTTCGACAACCTAGGATTAGTGCCAGTTTTTGTCTTCACGTCGATCAAGTCTTCACCTAGAGTCTGGTATTTGACATCAAATCTGTGCTCAGTTTCCATTAACTTCCTGCCTACCTTCTTTTCATGATCAGCAATGCGTGCATTCATGACTTCAACTACCATTTCAATCTGTGTAAACAAAATAAAACCCCATTGATAACAATAGCTAAATGAATGAGGTTCCATGACACCTATTTGTGATATTGCAAAAACAAATAGTCTTTGGAGTACATACTTGCTAGCTACTAAATTGTTGTCCTTGTGATGGTGCTCGATACGAATCATGTTGATGCACATGTTCATCTTTTTTTCTTGGAAAATTATTAGAATTCTTGGACGGTCGTTTAGGAGCACAAATTTCCATGACAGCCTATTTTTATAAAATATAATGAACCATTAGTACCAAATAAAAATCGGATATAGAAAGTTCAATTGTAGATAGGTACCAGCCCGTTATGAAGACCTCCTTTCTCGTAAGCATCGCTTCTTAAAGTAGCCATCATTTCGTCCCATCGTGCGATCAATGGAGGGGGTCTAGAAGCATACATTAATCGGCCACTACGCATGTGCTCCCAGTACCAATACTACACATTAAATTATTTCATCACCATACAGATATGCAACAGAACAATAATTAAAGGACATTAAGTAGTGATCTAGCACTAACCTGGAGCAGAATTAGATTTCCTTGTAGATTTACGTGATCTCGATTTCTGAACTTGTGAACGGACTTGAAGAAGTGATTAAGTGTGAAACATCCCTAGTTAAATTTCTGAAGGTTTTCAAGATCTGTAACAAGGTTGAGAAATTTCGAGTCCACATAATGTTGTGTTGTTGGTGCTAGAACAGTACCAATTGCATACAGAATGAACCGTCTCAGAAAATTGTCGTCTGGGGCTTTGGAAGCTCGGATCGCCGTTTCAAGGTCAGAAATCAAAATTTGCCCATTGTTTGCACAGGCGGTAAACAATTCTGTGTCGGTTTGATTTTCCAGATGTGGCTCTATATCCTCCCCTTCTATCGGAATGCCAAATATACCTTGCACGTCCTCTTTTGTTATAGGAATTGGCGTTTTACCGATGGTAATGGATTTCGTGTCCATATATATGCTCTTGGCTAGTCTAACCAACATTATGCGTCGTAGAGTCACTTCATGCATCTGGGTTAGACCGCCAAGACTGGTTTCTGATATGATGTACTTTTTGTGGTCTTGTGACAACAGTTTCATGGTTTTTCCGAACCTTGTCTATGAGCATACTAACTTCATATGACCATGCTTTTCGGCGAGTTCCTGTTACATTCCATTAAATTATATTGAGTACGCATGAATTATGTGTACGAAACGATTGTACACAAACAGTCAATTACTTACTGCATCGGTAGTTTCGGAGATGGGCTTTTCTCCATTATGAAGGTTCGTATCTGAAACTAACATTGCTGCCTCGTATGCAATGATAAAATCCGGCTCAATTAATCTAACAAAATTGGAAAATGTATAACAAAATTAGCAGACAATTAATTTTAACAAAATTAACTGGCTCATTTAACATATGATCCACTTATGGGTTTAAGCACAGAACCTATTTGGGTGCAAAACCTATGAGGGTTAAACAACTAAAGCAGCAGCGGACAACAATTATAAAGAGTTACGATCAGCTAATACCTTATCTCGGAGACGGTACCACCGAGTAGATGGCGGCGGTTAGTGCGTCGGAAACTATAAGTGTCGGTATAGCGTGGTCGAAGGCGCAAAGGAAAAACGGCGCGTTCACGTGAGGAGGAGGTGGCGAGAAGAACACTGACGTCCCAGCCCTCAGATCACGTTGGCGGTGGGCGGCGAGTGGTGGCCGCCGACTCCTGTATTCCGTGGGCGACCGACGTCTCCGATCTGATCTTGCAGCGGTCGTGGGAGGTGCGGACGGCCCGGGTGGTTAGAATGCGGAGCTGTAATCGCGGGATTTAGGGAGGGGTGGGACGCGTGAGTTATGTGAGATTTGGATAAATGATATAAAGAAATAAGAAAATCTTGTCAACTCGTTTAGGGGTTTAGGGTTTAGGGGTTTAGGGGTTGAGGGGTTCAGTGTTTAGGGTTATCACGGGTTAGGGTTATCAGGGTTTAGGGTTGAGTGTTTACATGCAAGCCCGGAAATGCGCGTGTCAGAGATCGTACTTGCATGTATATGTACTAATGATCCCAAACTTTCTTAATGGCATCCCATGACCACATAGAGAATGCATGCATAATGGTTTCCATGTGGGGCAAAAATTTGAATGTTTTTACGGTTTAGTGGGGGGGTTTAGGGTTATCAGGGTTTAGGGTTTAAGGGTTTTAGGCTTGACGGAATTATGTTTGTCTTACGGTGGACGTAGCACACACACCGGACATTGGTGGAGCGTTGGTCTACAATGGATTCCCTCCGGTAGCATCGATCCGGTCCGTTGAATGGCTCGGCCGACAAACTTCGTGCCACATAGAGCATGCATCCATCCACTGGACCGGATCAATGTTGGGTTGGTTTCATACAGGTGAGGAAACCAGCTAGTGCTTTCGGGGTGTTGACATGCTAGGTCGGAAATGCGCGTGCCAGAGATCGTACTTGCGTGTATAATCCCAAACTTTCTTAATGGCATCCCATGACCACATAGAGAATGCATGTATAATGGTTTCCATGTGGGGCAAAATTTTGAATGTTTTTATGGTTTAGTGGGGGGGTTTAGGGTTATCAGGGTTTAGGGGTTAAGGGTTTTAGGCTTGACGGAACTATGTTTGTCTTACGGTGGACGTAGCACACACACCGGACATTGGTGGAGCGTTGGTCTACAATGGATTCCCTCT
This sequence comes from Aegilops umbellulata, assembly GCA_032464435.1. NCBI lineage: Eukaryota > Viridiplantae > Streptophyta > Magnoliopsida > Poales > Poaceae > Aegilops > Aegilops umbellulata. The sequence goes on along the minus strand of CP136056.1, from coordinate 475,031,264 downwards.
GGTAGCATCGATCCGGTCCGTTGAATGGCTCGGCCGACAAACTTCGTGCCACATAGAGCATGCATCCATCCACTGGACCGGATCAATCTTGGGTTCGTCTCATACAGGTGAGGAAACCAGCTAGTGCTTTCGGGGTGTTGACATGCTAGGCCGGAAATGCGCGTGTCAGAGATCGTACTTGCGTGTATAATCCCAAACTTTTTTCATGGCATCCCATGACCCCATAGAGAATGCATGCATAATGGTTTCCATGTGGGGCAAAAATTTGAATGTTTTACGGTTTAGTGGGGGGGTTTAGGGTTATTAGGGTTTAGGGTTTAAGGGTTTTAGGGTTGATGGAACTATGTTTGTCTTATGGTGGACGTAGCACACACACGGACATTGGTGGAGCGTTGGTCTACAATGGATTCCCTCCGGTAGCATCGATCCGGTCCGTTGAATGGCTCGGCCGACAAACTTCATGCCACATAGAGCATGCATCCATCCACTGGACCGGATTAATGTTGGGTTCGTTTCATACAGGTGAGGAAACCAGCTAGTGCTTTCGGGGTGTTGACATGTTAGGCCGGAAATGCGCGTGTCAGAGATTGTACTTGCGTGTATAATCCCAAACTTTTTTCATGGCATCCCATGACCCCATAGAGAATGCATGCATAATGGTTTCCATGTGGGGCAAAAATTTGAATGTTTTACGGTTTAGTGGGGGGGGTTAGGGTTATTAGGGTTTAGGGTTTAAGGGTTTTAGGGTTGACGGAACTATGTTTGTCTTACGGTGGACGTAGCACACACACCGGACATTGGTGGAGCGTTGGTCTACAATGGATTCCCTCCGGTAGCATCGATCCGGTCCGTTGAATGGCTCGGCCGACAAACTTCGTGCCACTTAGAGCATGCATCCATCCACTGGACCGGATTAATGTTGGGTTCTTTTCATACAGGTGAGGAAACCAGCTAGTGCTTTCGGGGTGTTGACATGCTAGGCCGGAAATGCGCGTGTCAGAGATCGTACTTGCGTGTATAATCCCAAACTTTTTTCATGGCATCCCATGACCCCATAGAGAATGCATGCATAATGGTTTCCATGTGGGGCAAAAATTTGAATGTTTTACGGTTTAGTGGGGGGTTTAGGGTTATTAGGGTTTAGGGTTTAAGGGTTTTAGGGTTGACAGAACTATGTTTGTCTTATGGTGGACGTAGCACACACATCGGACATTGATGGAGCGTTGGTCTACAATGGATTCCCTCCTATAGAATTGATCTGGTCCGTCGACTGGCTCGGCCGACATACTTAGCATGCATGCATCCACTGAACCGGATCGATGTTGGGTTGGTTTACATGTACATGTACAAGGACCCGAAATGCGCGTGTCAGAGATCGTACTTGCGTGTACATGTACCATCCATTCCATCCACTGGCTGGGCCGACAACCTTCGTGCCACATTGTTCACATTGTCCAATTAACACTTTGTATAGATTTTTTTTGGTAAAAAATGAACGAAATAATGCAACTAATCTGAACGTAACGTTTGGCATGTATCAAACCAAGTTGCCACTATTCCTCAAAAAAAACCAGTTAGCCACTAATTGCGCCAAACATATCTCGTAATTACCAACGAAAATGGGTTGACAATTATTTCTGGAAATTCTTGGGATGAATTTATTGCTCTTCCTTTTTTAGAGAACAATAAGTTAGAATGGTGGGCCGCGGGTTGGCACGGGCACGGCGATGGCTCGGGCTTGTGTGATATGTGGTTCGACCCGCGGTCAGTGCACATGTTTTGGAAGCCCCGAAAAGACTGCGCTCGTTAAAAAAAGTTGCATCGAAGCGCATTACTTCAAAATAACTAATTAACCCTACAATCACGGATATATACCTTCCCATTCTACCGCATATCTACCCTATCCTAACCACCCCCATCTACCTTGTTTCTCCTCACATAGCCATCGCCGGGATCGCGCCATCGCTTCTCAAGCGACCACGCCGACGCCGGATTAAAAAGGTCTCCTCCACGGCTCCTCTCATCTTCGATTGCAGTGCTGATTATTTTTTCCATTGATTCGACCAAGAAGTAATTTTCGAAGAGATTAGAAAATCCAGCTTTTGCCATAGTTGAGTAGTTCTGGTGTAATTCGAGTACAGGATGTCATGCAAGGTCTTTTTGATTGATAGTTTGTAGTAGTTGATCGTACGAACTGATTATGAATATTTTTTCACGGTCGTATTGTTTCGAATTACTTGGATGAGGTTGTGGATACAGTTTTCATACTATGGGTATATGTGTTGCTGTAGGGACCATGGTCTCAGAGGCGCATAACAACCGTGCGGAGTACGACAAGTCTTTGCATGAAGCGCGTCGGGAGATCGACTTGAAGGTGCAAAAGGATCGCGCTGAGGTAGATAAGAAACTGAAAAAAGAATGTTCATACGTGGACAGGATGATAAAGGAGGAGCGTGAGGAGTTTTCCCGTAAGATGGCGAAGATGCGTCTTGAGATTGAAGAAAAGTATAAGCGGGACTGTGAGTACATGGAAAAAAAGTTTGTCTTTGGCTACAAGGAAATGCATCAAACGTTGCAGAAGGACCGGAAGCTTGTGGACAGTACTATACAGACAGAGCGAGTCTGCAGGCACGTGCGGATATGGACAGTAAGCTGCTACAGGAGCGGTCGGACATGGATTATAAGGCCATGCTAGAGAAGGACCGCTTGTAAGGTCATATGTTAGAAGACCATGCGATCTCACGGCCACCCCGACAACTTGTCTTCAATTATTCTCCCCCTGTAAGTATCCCGCACTGATTCTATATATTAAGGACCTATGTATTCTATGATACAAACATCTTCAATTTGTGGCAACCTTATGTCGGCGATTGTATGTAGGCTAAGCATCATGAGACGGCACAGTCGCCATTCACTCGATACATTGCGATAGAGTCACCCGTTCAATGCCACATCAGTCCACCCCAACAACATATCGTCAATTCTCCCCTTGTAAGTACCTCGCAACGATGCATACCCAAGATATGGTTTGACCTTTCAAAACTTGTGTGTAAACCCACTATCGACATTTCATACGCAGGATAAGAAACCTGTGATAGCAGAGTCCCCAGTCACACCACATGAAGGATACATTCCACATAACAAGGTGAGAAGGTTTGAGATGGCACAATCCCCAGTCACTCCGCATGAAGGATACATTCCACAAAAGCAGGTAACAACGCCGCAATGTTGCTATGCACATACAAAATTATGTTTGCCCCTTTACTCATTGAATGTATTAACTCTGATGTGAGATACTAGGTGTTGGTCATGGAATTTTTTGTTAGTAGGGATGATGAGATGTCACATGTCCCGAGAGCATACTTTGATGAACACCCGGCAGAAGTCAGAATTTTTGAACCCGCCAAAGTGACCTACGATCTCATTATGAGTGAAATGAGAGATTCTTTTGGTTGCAAAATGGGAGCAGAACTGTACTACTTCTTAGCCGGGTCCGCGTGGAAGCTGCCAGAAGGAATGTTCTTGATTGCAGGACCAGATGATGTAGAAAAAATGCTTTCTGATCTGAATGGCAGCAAGACATGTCACCTGTACATTGTGTACAATAGAACTACAGGTTGTTTTCCCGAGGATGACATTGATCCAGAGGTTTAAATTTTAAATGTTACATGCATCTAGTTTATGGCTACGTCTTTTTTGAGTTCTTCCTAATACAATTCCTATGGTTTTCTACAGGAAGTGAGAATCCAAGAAATGGAGGGTCTTGCTAGAGAGTTGGCGGAGAAAGACCAAGAACAACTTCAGTTGTATGGTTACATTGATGTTAAAGAGAAAAAGATTGAAGCACATGGGTCGTCGCCAAGCCCGACACAATCTCCAACGACGCAACGCAAGAGGTCACTGGATTTTGGCAGTGCAGAAGACCATATGGAGTAAGCTCAATTGTTTTCGGAGTCGAAAACAATTCTAGGAAAGCCCAACCACTCTAAAACTTGTAATATAGTACTAGCACCTAGGATGACAAGACCAGTTTAAGCTTCAAACCAGGATTATTTTGTTGCAAACAAACATTTTTTTTCTGTTTCACACTATGTTCGCAATTATGGTACAATTTATTCATGAGACAGTTCTTTGAACAACAATGCATGTGTTTTATGATCAATCATACAGTTGTTTGTGAGATGGCATTGCATCTAAAGAAGTTTCCATCTATAAAACTAGTAAAAAATCATTTATGTTGTCTTTGTTGAAACTGTTTTTTCGTGCCTTTCATCTACACGTGTGCGTAATCATTATAGCCTACAAAACCATACAACGTCGAAAAACAATTTCCAGTTCACCAACGACATATCAAATAGACGGGTAGAAATCATAACAAAGTACTAGACATTACAGAACAGAACAGAACCCACAACCAACATGAAAAACAACCCACCAAAAGGCCACCACAGGTCATTAACCAGAAACGGCTACCAGCCGGCGAGCGTCCTACTGGCGGCGGGAGAGGGCAAGGAGGCGAGGCGAGCGCCTTGGGAAGCGAGGGGAGCGGCGGGAAAGCGTGGTTGGAGTCACTGGCGTCCTGGCCCTGCGTCTTGGAGTCACAGCCAGCACTTCGTCCCCCTCGATCACAAGTGGGAGCCATCTGGATCCAGGAGATGGAATCCCCATCACCACCGCCTGCGGTGGCGCCTGTAGCTGCACCGGCGGCGGCGCCCGCGGCTAGATCAGGCGGTAGCGGAGGGAGCGGAACACCTTCCACTTCTCCCTCTGCTCTGGATCCAGAGACTCGGCCTCCAGCATCGCCCAGAGGAGCACCCCCATCGCCGGCTGGCGCTCGTAGTTGGGGAAGCAGCGGAGGATTTCTTCTCCCCTGAGCTTGTCTCTCACCATTTCTGACGCGTCGTTGAGGGCCTTCACTGTTGGGAACCAGCCGTTGAGCTCCTGAAGCCTCCCCATCAGCACTTCGTCGCCGGCGGCGAGAGCCCACATCTGCTGCTCGCGCGTCGTTATCAAACCCTAGCCCTGGGAGCGTCGTGTCGCAGCGGTTGTTTTGGATGAGATCTGAGAGGGAGGGAGTGGTGGAGGAAGTGGCGGAGAGCCGATGCGTCAGCCTAATAACCTCTCCCCCTCCCCCCTGCCACCCCTGTCGCCATTACTCACCTCGGGAACCACCATGGGGTCGCCCCACCGGTCAGCCACCACGATACGTGCCAAATGGCACAGGAATTCCACCATTCGGCCCATCGTGAACCCAACGTCCTCGGGCCAGCTTCGCGCATCCACCACCACCCCATCGATGTCGGCGAGCTCCAGGCGGCGCCCTCGCCGGCGAATCAAACCTGGTCAGAAGATCAGCAATGTCGTGCCGAGATTTGGCACGCAGTCGCATCGGAATCGCGTATCACGCGAGAGGCGTGCGTCGCACGGGAGCTTGTTTTCGGGTAGAAATCATAACATAGTTCAGATATATAAAGTTCACGTCCGCCACCCGCGCACGCAAACCCACGTCGCCGCCATTCCCATGCATGCATGCCTCAGGCGCAGACAACGAGATGGCCCAACGGTCCATCCAGCGACCCAGCGGGTGAGGCTGGCGTGGGACGGCCCATCCGAATTAGGCCATTAGAACCCTCCCCCCACTCCACCTATTCCCCTTGCACTGTGGCCTCCCTCCCTCCATCGCCAGATCCCCCACTCGACCCCCTCTGTCCGCCGCGCCTGCACGCCGTCGGCGACTCCACCCCCGCCGCCCCCGCACCCCCCGAACGGGATCGGCCGAGTGTGCTGCTGGATTCATCTCGTCAACCACCACAGGATAGCGCAGGTACCCCAGTTTCTGTTCACATCTCAATGGTATCCATGCTGATAATGCTAGGTAGATCGACTGAGTGTAGCAATTTTGTGCCACCAATCCACTTTTCTGGAAAATACTTGCTAGAAAACCATCTGAAACTTGTGATGCTTGCTACTGTATAATATAGGACTTTTCAAAGTTCTGTTATGATGACACTATTGGACACATACAGTAGAGCAGCGTTTTTAGTTGTCATACTTTCAGTTACCATCACTGCTTGGGAAAGGCCGAATTGGATGCATTCAGGTCTGTAGTTGATAGTGTATCATCATAATGTAGGTGATGTGTTGTGTGATTCTTCATGCTGAGAACTTCAGCTTTTTCAGTTATTGCACTTCTACAGGTTTTGTGGGAGTAGTTATGTGTCATGCATGTCTTTGCTAGGATCAGACAGTTATAGTGAGAGGCTTCTGTATAAAAAAACTACTAAATGATCACAAAAACTTCTAGACAACATTCTGTATGATCTGACCAAAACTTGAACTAAATGATCACCAAAACTTGAAGGATTTTGCATCACATCACAACCATAAGTGTTCTGCACCAGCATCATAACAATCACATAACTACATAACAAAAGCAAACTTGTTCATCATTACAAAAGCAAACTTTTTCAACATAACAAAAGCAAACTTGTTCATCATTACAAAAGGAAACTTGTTCAACCACATAACTACAAACTGAGACACATAATACCACAAACAACTCAATATCCCCAGTAGTAGGGGTCATCCCAATGATCCTCCGCCTCTTGCCATTGCTTCAAACCTTCTTTGATGGTTTCGATTTTCTTCCATGCCTCGTAGGTGACATACGCATCTTTCGCTGCGTACTCGATGAGGTTGTTTGGCAGTGGGCTGTCCCCCCATAGTTTGTGGTCCAATTTCTTGTTGATCTTCTGCTTCATTTCCTTGTACGATGGGTGGATGAGGCTGGTTGCAAACTCAGCCAAAGACTGCCACTTCTTTCCATTGTTTGGAACTCTCCATTTGCGATGCATGTCGACGTACTTGTCGGGGTTGATCTCCAAACCAGGCAACTTCAGCTTCTCCTTGTCACCTCCAATGGAGAAGCCAACAAAGGTGTACAGCTTCTTCTCCTGCAGGAGCGGGCGGAGTTCCTTGGGCCTACATCAAATTAATCTGGTGCATCAAATTCATCTACTTCAAAAACTTCAGAAACTACTAATTAGACAAAAACTTCAGAACTAGTATTGCATCTACTTCAGAACTTCAGAACTAGTATTGCATCTACTTCAGAACTATTGCATCTACTTGAGAAACTTTAGAAACTTCAGAAACTACTAATTAGATAGAAACTTCAGAACTTCAGAACTAGTATTGCATCTACTTCAGAACTTCAGAACTATTGCATCTACTTCACAAACTTCAAAAACTACAGAAACTACTAATAAGACAGAAACTTCAGAACTTCAGAACTAGTATTGCATCTACTTCAGAACTTCAGAACTATTGCGTCTACTTCAGAAACTTCAGAAACTCCAGAAACTACTAATTAGACAGAAACTTCAGAAGTTCAGAAACTTCAGAACTTCAGAACTAACTTCACAACTTCAGAACTATTGCATCTACTTCACAAACTTCAGAAACTACTAATTAGACAGAAACGTCAGAACTTCAGAAACTTCAAAACTGGATGTTTTTACCATTTGGTTGTCGCGGTAATGTGGTATACCAGAATGAGATCCTCCACGCATAACTGCAGAACTGCAGCCATTTGCGGAGGTTCGTCTTCCCTCATATACTCGACATCAACGCCGATCGATCGAGAAAGCATGCCGCCGAGCCTCCTCCTGATGTCGCGGATCCTCTTGTCGGCTTCGTCTGGATTGCTGGTGCATACGACATCCAGCTTCTCCTTCTTCAGGTGGATATCAACCATGAGCGGCACGGTGTAGTCCTGCTTCTGCCCGGGGATCAGAACATCGTCGTCGACCACCAGCGGCTCCTTGCCAGACGCCTCACCTAGGTGATGCTTGGCAGACGGAGGGGAGTTGCTCCACGATGCCTCCGCCATTCTCTTGGCAGACGGAGGGGGGTTGCTCCACGATTCCTCCGCCATTGCCCTCCTGGCCAGCGATGGTGGAGGCAGAGGGGAGTTGCTTGATGGTGGAGGCAGAGGGAGGTAGAGGGAGGAAGATGGAGCGGCAATGGAATGAGGAGGGAGGCAGAGGGAGGCAGATGGAGCGGCAATGGAATAGGAGGGGAGTTCCCTGCATCATGGGGAGTTGCCAGTGGAGGGGAGTCGTGGGGAGTTGCCTCGAAAACTCAAACGTCCTGCCCTTTGGCCCTCAAAAAATCTGGAGGAGAGACGTGGGCCCTTTAGTTTGTCCTGTTTCTGAAACAAAACAAAAAAATAACAGCCATGTTTTGCTCTAAACTTAATGATCACTGCAACCATATTAAGAGATCAAAAATGGCACCAAAAAGTCACTGCAGCCATCCAAAATGGCACCAAAACAGCACCAAAACAACATCAGCCAAAACAGCAAAAAATGCCACCAAAATTGCACCAAAGTATCAGCCAAAATGGCACCAGAGTTTTAATGCATTGTATCTTCACCATCACTCAAAATGGCACCAGATTTTGCATTGTATCTTCACCATCTGCCTCTTCATCACCAAAGTCTCATGCATTTTGCTACCTGGAGAGAATTGTAGTAGAAAAACTACATCAGGATCACATCAGGATCATCCGCCCCGTAACATATGATTTCTTAGATTTCAATTGTTCTTTTTTTCTAACATTCCGTGTTCTGTGCAGTGAGATAGACACAACGCTACAAATGCAGGCTGACAACGCCCGCGATTTCATGACCATCAGGACAGACGGCGGCTTCATCCATGCTCCGGTCCCATGAGTCGAGTCAAAAGTAGTGATGCTATGTGTAGTTCTGAAACATTGATTGGACAGTCGTTCAACTTAGATGTAATCGATGCTATTTATTAGTAGGACCATGAATTGTGCTATTAATGTCTTGCTTTTCTCTTCCAATCCTTTTGTTGCATACTTATGTATTGCTTATGTATTGTCTGTTGTTTGGCTTGTGCATAGAGATGTCGTCGTATGTCGTGTACAAGGGTAAGGTTCCCGGAGTCTACGACGACTGGGAGGAGTGTCGGAGACAGGTTCACCGTTTCATTGGTAACAGTTACAAAGGGTACACCACTAGGGCAGAGGCGGAATCTAGATACGCCCGCTATCTAGCGGGAGAGAGGAGGGAGCGTTGGAGGAACCGGATGAAGACCAGTTTCATCGCGATGATGCTCATCGTGATGACCGCAACTCTCTTCTATGTGATGGTAGTTTAGATGATCGATATCGACTTGTAATGTGAAGACAAACTCGCTACTCGCGGTCTCGAGACTTGTAATGTTCTATCTTTGTTCGGTCTTTTGAATTCGAAGACTAATATGATGAATTGTATTCGGAGACTAATCTTCTATTGTATTCGATGAATGTGTTGTTGCTGTGTGCTGCTGTCTATTGTATTTTTTTGAATTTTTTTGAATTTATAATGCCCTCTAGACTAACTGCTGAAAACATCGGTCTATGCCTCAAGGGGGCATTGTGAAATAATTTTTTCCAAAATTTTCTTTCATACACATGTTTGGCACATGTGGGTCACCATGTACAAGAAAATTTGGGACCTACATGCAAGAGTCGGGGACCTGCATGCAAGAGTCGGGGACCTGCATGCAAGAGTCGGGGACCTGCATGCAAGAGTCAGGGACCTGCATGTGAATAGTGATTCATCAAGGCCTTGACAGCTACTGGCACAGCGGCTGCCGCCCGATTTGCATGCAGCAAAGATGAACGTGCATGGAGGTTTTTCAAAGATTTCCAAGCACACCCCAGTGGGCCCCGCTTATTTAAAAAATACGTCAGTCATTATTGCTCTGTAAATGAAGAATATGCATGATGATTATGAATATGCATGACAACCATAGTAAGGGTGAAGAATCATAGTGCCCAATTTGTCGAAATACATCATCATTCTTAAAGTTAGACATCAAATGATACACACAGAAAATGGAAGCGAAAGATGTCGAACTAATACAGTAACATGGCAGTACAACCGCACTTCACTAAATTACTGTCACGATGAAATAGAATGTAAAGACCACGTCACACAAAGCTGAATGGCACATGACTTTCTCTGGCTCATCGTCGGTTCATGTTGTATGTAGATATCACAGTTCAGCCTCGAGATCCTACACAGAAGAATACAATAAATCGCATGGACATCAATTATGAGTAAAACACATGCAAAAAAATATGAACATATTTCGTACCTCTAGCAATTTAGCGCATTTACGTTGATTGTGACCTGGTTTCTTGCAATAGCCACAGATATTCTGTGATCTTGACTTCTTTGTCTTTGCCTGCAGCCTTTTCTTCGGTGCACCTCGTCCTGGAACATGCACGGGATCCAGAACCTTATCAACTTTCTGCGAGTGCGGCATCAACGGGCCAAACCTAATGTTGTTATGCTGAGAATTAGTTGACTCCTTGCTGTCAGCTTGTTCAAAACTTGATTGCTTGCCATGATGTTGTGCTTGCAAAAGCATCTTTAGACGGTGATAGTCCTCATCAGAGTGGCATGCCTTGAAACTTGCGGCGTGACTACAATTCAGCAACTCGCGGTACCTCTGCAGGCTTACCGAATAGTCATACATCTGGTTTTTTCTAGTAGGTGTGTATGCACATTTTGCATTCATAGTCCACCTAGTGGGAACGCAACAACCGGGCAGAATTGTTTGTTTTAAAAATCCCCAATATGTAAAAAATGTGGGAACATGGTGTTCATGCGCATTCCAGCTTACGGCAATAATAACTCAACTGTGCAAAAGACCTCCTTGCTCTTCAATGCGCACTCCAAACTTTTTATCCATTCTTTCCTGCTTGGACACAACATAAGTGGAATCTTCTGATCCATCTAGTATCTCTCTGATCTGACATTTGCTGACAGCATCTATGCTCCATAAGACCATCTTAAAGACACTAGGTGTGAAAACTGTTGCAGCGTGTTTCTCAAGCGGCGAAGCATTTTCCTCTGTAAATGGAACGGACTGCAAGGCTTCGACGTCATGGAGAGCTTCGTTAATCCGTCGCGATGCAAGGCAACGCTCATAGTGCTCTAGCATTTCAAACAATGACATCTTACCCTCAAGATGCGTATGTAGCACAGAGTTCAAGCTCTCACTCCTCTGATTGCTGCTCAATCCCAGGAAACAACGCCCCTTAAGATATGGAGCACGCCACAACTTTCTCATCTGATACATCTGATGCAGCCAAGACTCCTCACTGGTTACTTTATTTCGTTGTAAGAATTGTATCCATTTTATCTCATGCTCTTCAATGGAAGAAGTATCATAAATGAAAGATCTGAATTCCTCCTTTACATCGTCATCATGCAGATGGCGTACAATGTTCTGCTGAATGTGCCATATACATAGTCTATGGTTTGAGTCTGGCCAGACCACCCTTATTGCTCTCTGCATTGCAAGGTCTCCATCTGTGATCACAGATATCGGATGCTTCTGTGCCATGCAATCAGAAAAGGTCCGCAACATCCACTCGTATGCCTGGCTTGTTTCATGAGAAATTATACCACAGCCAAATATAATAGTGCTGCGGTGGTGATTCAACCCGACAAACGGCACGAATGGCCGATTGTATTTGTTGGTTCTGTATGTGCTATCGAAAACAATAACGTCTCCGAAAGCCTCATAGTCAAGTTGCGATTGACTATCAGCCCAGAACAGTCCCTTCAGATGGCCATGCTCGTCTACCAAGTACTTGAAGAAAAAATCCACATCTCGTTCTCGCCTCGCCATCATGTGCATGATCACCGTATTAGCATCACCGGCACTGATTGTCTCCTGCTTATTAGCATGGCAGAAATTATAAATGTCCCTCTTTATGCATCCAACCTTATCAAATCCATCGTATTGAAAGCACAAAATATCCATAATACGGTATTTGTGAAGGAAATATGCCCTAGAGGCAATAATAAAGTTATTATTTATTTCCTTATATCATGATAAATGTTTATTATTCATGCTAGAATTGTATTAATCGGAAACATAATACTTGTGTGAATACATAGACAAACATAATGTCACTAGTATGCCTCTACTTGACTAGCTCGTTAATCGAAGATGGTTATGTTTCCTAACCATGAACAAAAGAGTTGTTATTTGATTAACGGGATCACATCATTAGGAGAATGATGTGATTGACATGACCCATTCCGTTAGCTTAGCACTTGATCGTTTAGGATGTTGCTATTGCTTTCTTCATGCCTTATACATGTTCCTATGACTATGAGATTATGCAACTCCCGTTTACCGGAGGAACACTTTGTGTGCTACCAAACGTCACAACGTAACTGGGTGATTATAAAGGGGCTCTACAGGTGTCTCCAAAGGTACTTGTTGGGTTGGCGTATTTCGAGAATAGGATTTGTCACTCCGATTGTCGGAGACGTATCTCTGGGCCCTCTCGGTAATACACATCACTTAAGCCTTGCAAGCATTGCAACTAATGAGTTAGTTGCGGGATGATGTGTTACGGAACGAGTAAAGAGACTTGCCGGTAACGAGATTGAACTAGGTATTGAGATACCGACGATCGAATCTCGGGCAAGTAACATACCGATGACAAAGGGAACAACGTATGTTGTTATGCAGTATGCCCGATAAAGATCTTCGTAGAATATGTAGGAGCCAATATGGGCATCCAGGTCCCGCTATTGGTTATTGACAAGAGAGGTGTCTCGGTCATGTCTACATAGTTCTCGAACCCGTAGGGTCTGCATGCTTAACGTTCGTTGACGATATAGTACTATGAGTAATGTATGTTGGTGACCGAATGTTGTTCGGAGTTTCGGTTGAGATCACGGATATGACGAGGAACTCCGGAATGGTCCGGAAGTAAAGATTGATATGTGGATAGTAGTGTTTGATCTCCAGAAGGGTTCTGGAATCCATCGGAAGGGGTTCTAGATGTTTCCCGAAATGTTTGGGCACGAGAACACTTTATCTGGGCCAAAGGGGAAAGCCCACGAGGCTTTTGGAAAGTGCAAAAGGAAGTTTTGCGGAGACCAGAGGCTAGACGCCAGGAACCCTGGCGTCTAGGGGGTAGACACCGGGAACCCTGGCGTCTAGCCCTGGAGTCTGAGAAGGACTCTTGCCTTTCGGGTGAAACCGACTTTGAGGAGGTTTTTGCTCCAAGTTTCGACCCCAGGGCTCAACATATAAATAGAGGGGTAGGGCTAGCACCCAAGACACATCAAGAAACACCAAGCCGTGTGCCGACAATCCCGTCTCCTCTAGTTTATCCTCCGTCATAGTTTTCGTAGTGCTTAGGCGAAGCCCTGCGAAGATTGTTCTTCACCAACAACGTCACCACGCCGTCGTGCTGCCGAAACTCATCTACTACTTTGCCCCTCTTGCTGGATCGAGAAGGCGAGGACGTCACCGAGCCGAACGTGTGCAGAACTCGGAGGTGTCGTGCTTTCGGTGCTTGGATCGGATGGATCGGGAAGACGTACGACTACATCAACCGCTTTGATATAACACTTCCGCTTACGGTCTACGAGGGTACGTAGACAACACTCTCCCCTCTCGTTGCTATGCATCACCATGATCTTGTGTCTGCGTAGGAAATTTTTTGAAATTACTACGTTCCCCAACAGTGGCATCCGAGCCTGGTTTTATGCGTTGATGTTATATGCACGAGTAGAACACAAGTGAGTTGTGGGCGATATAAGTCATACTGCTTACCAGCATGTCATACTTTGGTTCGGCGGTATTGTTGGATGAAGCGGCCCGGACCGACATTACTCGTACGCTTACGCGAGACTGGTTCTACCGACGTGCTTTGCACACAGGTGGCTGGCGGGTGTCAGTTCTCCAACTTCAGTTGAACCGAGTGTGGCTACGCCCGGTCCTTGCGAAGTTTAAAACAACACCAACTTGACAAACTATCGTTGTGGTTTTGATGCGTAGGTAAGAACGGTTCTTGCTAAGCCCGTAGCAGCCACGTAAAACTTGCAACAAAGTAGAGGACATCTAACTTGTTTTTGCAGGGCATGTTGTCATGTGATATGGTCAAGACATGATGCTAAATTTTATTGTATGAGATGATCATGTTTTGTAACCGAGTTATCGGCAACTGGCAGGAGCCATATGGTTGTCGCTTTATTGTATGCAATGCAATCGCCCTGTAATGCTTTACTTTATCACTAAGCGGTAGAGATAGTCGTAGAAGCATAAGATTGGCGAGACGACAACGATGCTACGATGGAGATCAAGGTGTCGCGCCGGTGACGATGGTGATCATGACATTGCTTCAGAGATGGAGATCACAAGCACAAGATGATGATGGTCATATCATATCACTTATATTGATTGCATGTGATGTTTATCTTTTATGCATATTATCTTGCTTTGATTGACGGTAGCATTGTAAGATGATCTCTCACTAAATTTCAAGATAAAAGTGTTCTCCCTGAGTATGCACCATTGCCAAAGTTCGTCGTGCCCAGACACCACGTGATGATCGGGTGTGATAAGCTCTACGTCCATCTACAACGGGTGCAAGCCAGTTTTGCACACGCAGAATACTCAGGTTAAACTTGACGAGCCTAGCATATGCAAATATGGTCTCGGAACACTGAGACCGAAAGGTCGAGCGTGAATCATATAGTAGATATGATCAACATAGTGATGTTCACCATTGAAAGCTACTCCATTTCACATGATGATCGGTTATGGTTTAGTTGATTTGGATCACGTGATCACTTAGAGGATTAGAGGGATGTCTTTATAAGTGGGAGTTCTTAAGTAATATGATTAATTGAACTTAAATTTATCATGAACTTAGTACCTGATAGTATCTTGCTTGTCTATGTTGATTGTAGATAGATGGCCCGTGTTGTTGTTCCGTTGAATTTTAATGTGTTCCTTGAGAAAGCAAAATTGAAAGATGATGGTAGCAATTACACGGACTGGGTCCGTAACTTGAGGATTATCCTCATTGCTGCACAGAAGAATTACGTCCTGGAAGCACCGCTGGGTGCCAGGCCTGCTGCTGATGCAACTGACAACGTTAAGAACGTCTGGCAGAGCAAAGCTGATGACTACTTGATAGTTCAATGTGCCATGCTTTACGGCTTAGAACCGGGACTTCAACGATGTTTTGAACGTCATGGAGCATATGAGATGTTCCGGGAGTTGAAGTTAATATTTCAAGCAAATGCCCGGTTTGAGAGATATGAAGTCTCCAACAAGTTCTATAGCTGCAAGATGGGGGAGAACAGTTCTGTTAATGAGCATATACTCAAGATGTCTGGGTATAATAATCACTTGATTCAACTGGGAGTTAATCTTCCGGATGATAGCGTCATTGACAGAATTCTCCAATCACTTCCACCAAGCTACAAAAGCTTCGTGATGAACTATAACATGCAAGGGATGGATAAGACGATTCCCGAGCTCTTCGCAATGCTAAAGGCTGCGGAGGTAGAAATCAAGAAGGAGCACCAAGTGTTGATGGTCAATAAGACCACTAGTTTCAAGAAAAAGGGTAAAGGGAAGAAGAAGGGGAACTTCAAGAAGAACAGCAAGCAAGTTGCTGCTCAGGAGAAGAAACCCAAGTCTAGACCTAAGCCTGAGACTGAGTGCTTCTACTGCAAGCAGACTGGTCATTGGAAGCGGAACTGCCCCAAGTATTTGGCGGATAAGAAGGATGGCAAGGTGAACAAAGGTATATGTGATATACATCTTATTGATGTGTACCTTACTAGAGCTCGCAGTAGCACCTGGGTATTTGATACTGGTTCTGTTGCTAATATTTGCAACTCAAAACAGGGACTACGGATTAAGCGAACACTGGCCAAGGACGAGGTGACGATGCGCGTGGGAAATGGTTCCAAAGTCGATGTGATCACAGTCGGCACGCTACCTCTACATCTACCTTCGGGATTAGTATTAGACCTAAATAATTGTTATTTTGTGCCAGCGTTGAGCATGAACATTATATCTGGATCTTGTTTGATGCGAGACGGTTATTCATTTAAATCAGAGAATAATGGTTGTTCTATTTATATGAGTAATATCTTTTATGGTCATGCACCCTTGAAGAGTGGTCTATTTTTGATGAATCTTGATAGTAGTGATACACATATTCATAATGTTGAAGCCAAAAGATGCAGAGTTGATAATGATAGTGCAACTTATTTGTGGCACTGCCGTTTAGGTCATATCGGTGTAAAGCGCATGAAGAAACTCCATACTGATGGACTTTTGTAACCACTTGATTATGAATCACTTGGTACTTGCGAACCGTGCCTCATGGGCAAGATGACTAAAACACCGTTCTCCGGTACTATGGAGACAGCAACAGATTTGTTGGAAATTATACATGCAGATGTTTGTGGTCCGATGAATGTTGAGGCTCGTGGCGGATATCGTTATTTTCTCACCTTCACAGATGATTTAAGCAGATATGGGTATATCTACTTAATGAAGCATAAATCTGAAACATTTGAAAAGTTCAAAGAATTTCAAAGTGAAGTTGAAAATCATCGTAACAAGAAAATAAAGTTTCTACGATCTGATTGTGGAGGAGAATATTTGAGTTACGAGTTTGGCCTACATTTGAAACAATGCGGAATAGTTTCGCAACTCACGCCACCCGGAACACCACAGCGTAATGGTGTGTCCGAACGTCGTAATCATACTTTACTAGATATGGTGCGATCTATGATGTCTCTTACTGATTTACCGCTATCGTTTTGGGGTTATGCTTTAGAGACGGTCGCATTTACGCTAAATAGGGTACCATCAAAATCCGTTGAGACGACGCCTTATGAACTGTGGTTTGGCAAGAAACCAAAGTTGTCGTTTCTAAAAGTTTGGGGCTGCGATGCTTATGTGAAAAATCTTCAACCTGATAAGCTCGAACCCAAATCGGAGAAATGTGTCTTCATAGGATACCCAAAGGAAACTATTGGGTACACCTTCTATCACAGATCCGAAGGAAAGACATTTGTCGCTAAGAATGGATCCTTGCTAGAGAAGGAGTTTCTCTCGAAAGAAGTGAGTGGGAGGAAAGTAGAACTTGATGAGGTAACTGCACCTGCTCCCTTATTGGAAAGTAGTTCATCACAGAAAACGGTTTTTGTGACACCTACACCAATTAGTGAGGAAGTTAATGATGATGATCATGAAACTTCAGATCAAGTTATTACTGAACCTCGTAGATCAACCAGAGTAAGATCCGCACCAGAGTGGTACGGTAATCCTGTTCTGGAAATCATGCTGCTAGATCATGATGGACCTATGAACTATGAAGAAGCGATGGTGATCCCAGATTCCGCAAAATGGCTTGAAGCCATGAAATCTGAGATGCGATCCATGTATGAGAACAAAGTATGGACTTTGGTTGACTTGCCCGATGAATGGCAAGCAATTGAGAATAAATGGATCTTCAAGAAGAAGACTGACGTTGACGGTAATGTTACTGTCTACAAAGCTCGACTTGTTGCAAAAGGTTTTCGACAAGTTCAAGGGATTGACTACGATGAGACCTTCTCACCCGTAGCGATGCTTAACTCTGTCCGAATCATGTTAGCGATTGTCGCATTTTATGATTATGAAATATGGCAGATGGATGTCAAAACTGCATTCCTGAATGGATTTCTGGAAGAAGAGTTGTATATGATGCAACCGGAAGGTTTTCTTGATCCAAAGGGAGCTAACAAAGTGTGCAAGCTCCAACGATCCATTTATGGACTGGTGTAAGCCTCTCGGAGTTGGAATAAACGCTTTGATAGTGTGATCAAAGCATTTGGTTTTATACAGACTTTTGGAGAAGCCTATATTTAGAAGAAAGTGAGTGGGAGCTTTGTAGCATTTCCGATATTATATGTGGATGACATATTACTGATTGGAAATGATATAGAATTTCTGGATAGCATAAAGGGATACTTGAACAAGAGTTTTTCAATGAAAGACCTCGGTGAAGCTGCTTACATATTGGGCATCAAGATCTATAGAGATAGATCAAGACGCTTAATTGGACTTTCACAAAGCACATACCTTGACAAAGTTTTGAAGAAGTTCAAAATGGATCAAGCAAAGAAAGGGTTCTTGCCTATGTTACAAGGTGTGAAGTTGAGTAAGACTCAATTCCCAACCAATGCAGAAGATAGAGAGAAAATGAAAGATGTTCCCTATGCTTCAGCCATAGGCTCTATCATGTATGCAATGCTGTGTACCAGACCTGATGTGTGTCTTGCTATAAGCCTAGCAGGGAGGTACCAAAGTATTCCAGGAGTGGATCACTGGACAGCGGTCAAGAACATCCTGAAATACCTGAAAAGGACTAAGGATATGTTTCTCGTTTATGGAGGTGACAAAGAGCTCATCGTACATGGTTACGTTGATGCAAGCTTTGACACTGATCCGGACGATTCTAAATTGCAAACCGGATACGTGTTTATATTGAACGGTGAAGCTGTCAGTTGGTGCATTTCTAAGCAAAGCGTCGTGGCGGGATCTACATGTGAAGCGGAGTACATAGCTGCTTCGGAAGCAGCAAATGAAGGAGTCTGGATGAAGGAGTTCATATCTGATCTAGGTGTCATACCTAGTGCATCGGGTCCAATGAAAATCTTTTGTGACAATACTGGTGCAATTGCCTTGGCAAAGGAATCCAGATTTCACAAGAGAACCAAGCACATCAAGAGACGCTTCAATTCCATCCGGGATTTAGTTCAGGTGGGAGACATAGAGATTTGCAAGATACATACGGATCTGAATGTTGCAGACCCGTTGACTAAGCCTCTTCCACGAGCAAAACATGATCAGCACCAAGGCTCCATGGGTGTTAGAATCATTACTGTGTAATCTATATTATTGACTCTAGTGCAAGTGGGAGATTGAAGGAAATATGCCCCAGAGGCAATAATAAAGTTATTATTTATTTCCTTATATCATGATAAATGTTTATTATTCATGCTAGAATTGTATTAATCGGAAACATAATACTTGTGTGAATACATAGACAAACATAATGTCACTAGTATGCCTCTACTTGACTAGCTCGTTAATCGAAGATGGTTATGTTTCCTAACCATGAACAAAAGAGTTGTTATTTGATTAACAGGATCACATCATTAGGAGAATGATGTGATTGACATGACCCATTCCGTTAGCTTAGCACTCGATCGTTTAGTATGTTGCTATTGCTTTCTTCATGACTTATACATGTTCCTATAACTATTAGATTATGCAACTCCCGTTTATTGGAGGAACACTTTGTGTGCTACCAAACATCACAACGTAACTGGGTGATTATAAAGGTGCTCTACAGGTGTCTCCAAAGGTACTTGTTGGGTTGGCGTATTTCGAGAATAGGATTTGTCACTCCGATTGTCGGAGAGGTATCTCTGGGCCCTCTCGGTAATGCACATCACTTAAGCCTTGCAATCATTGCAACTAATGAGTTAGTTGCGGGATGATGTGTTACGGAACGAGTAAAGAGACTTGCCGGTAACGAGATTGAACTAGGTATCGAGATACTGACGATCGAATCTCGGGCAAGTAACATACTGATGACAAAGGGAACAACGTATGTTGTTATGCGGTCTGACCGATAAAGATCTTCGTAGAATATGTAGGAGCCAATATGGGCATCCAGGTCCCGCTATTGGTTATTGACAAGAGAGGTGTCTCGGTCATGTCTACATAATTCTCGAACCCGTAGGGTCCGCACGCTTAACGTTCATTGACGATATAGTACTATGAGTTATGTATGTTGGTGACCGAATGTTGTTCGGAGTTTCGGATGAGATCACGGATATGACGAGGAACTCCGGAATGGTCCGGAAGTAAAGATTGACATGTGTATAGTAGTGTTTGATCTCCAGAAGGGTTCTGGAATCCATCGGAAGGGGTTCCGGATGTTTCCCGAAATGTTTGGGCACGAGAACACTTTATCTGGGCCAAAGGGGAAAGCCCACGAGGCTTTTGGAAAGTGCAAAAGGAAGTTTTGCGGAGACCAGAGGCTAGGCGCCAGGAACCCTGGCGTCTAGGGGGTAGACACCGGGAACCCTGGCGTCTAGCCCTGGAGTCCGAGAAGGACTCTTGCCTTTCGGGTGAAACCGACTTTGAGGAGGTTTTGCTCCAAGTTTCGACCCCAGGGCTCAACATATAAATAGAGGGGTAGGGCTAGCACCCAAGACACATCAAGAAACACCAAGCCGTGTGCCGGCAACCCCGTCTCCTCTAGTTTATCCTCCGTCATAGTTTTCGTAGTGCTTAGGAGAAGTCCTGCAAAGATTGTTCTTCACCAACACCGTCACCACGTCGTCGTGCTGCCGAAACTCATCTACTACTTCGCCCCTCTTGCTGGATCGAGAAGGCGAGGACGTCGCCGAGCCGAACGTGTGCAGAACTCGGAGGTGCCGTGCTTTCGGTGCTTGGATCGGTCGGATCGTGAAGACGTACGACTACATCAACCGCGTTGATATAACGCTTCCGCTTACGGTCTACGAGGGTACGTAGACAACACTCTCCCCTCTCGTTGCTATGCATCACCATGATCTTGTGTGTGCATAGGAATTTTTTTGAAATTACTACGTTCCCCAACAATTTGCGGATCCCACATTTTTCCATGTCCGCAATGTCCGCTTTCTGCTCATCGCTAATTCGTCTGTGCGAACGCAGCAGACAAGAAAGATCCCGTGGGGCTAGAGGATGGTTGTGCTCATCGATGAAATCCTTGACAAACCACCGACTGGTTTCCTCCTGTCTCGTAATGACCAATTTAGCATTACACCCAACACGAGTTAAACTTCGTGGCCTCCTCTTTCTATCTTCCATCTTTCTTTTCATGTGCTTCTCTTCGCGAAACCCTTGACGACTACACACAATTTTCCTTAAAATTATGTATTTGTTGGATCCATCCCACTCAACGTAGCTTTTCCTCACACCAAAACCTTTTTCAAGAGCATATTTGTTGTAGAATTCATAGCCTTCAGCCTCACTATCAAACATCTTGCTGACAACATTTAGATACTCGAACATACTCTCATCACTTGCATACGCCATGTCTTCCTGCATATGACATGTGAGGGAAACCAATCATCAACGTCTTTTTGTTTATCAATGTTGCACGTGTAAAATAGCTCATAGGCAAAGACAAGTGCATGGAAAAGACTTTGCTGGTTTGACATGTGAGGGAAACCAATCATCAACGTCCAACAAGTAGTATCTCATCTTCCTTTAAACTATATTTCATGCGCTATGCAAACCTAAAGTGATGATGACTTTAATAAACTAAATTAAGTGAACTATGGAACCAGTATCTCATCTTTCTTTAGTATATCTCATCTCAAACGTCAAGTAAGTCACTTTTTTTGCGGTACCAAAGGAAGTAAGCAATGCCCTCAACATCTAACTTAAACAAACATGATGCGATTAGCTCAAGAGAAACTATGCCACGATGAAGCTTTCCATTCGTTGTTCTAGTCCGTACCCGGATCTTGTGGGGTTAAGGTTGTACTGCATGCACGATGGAGGGGCGCAACGGCCAAGAGAACGAGCAGAACGCCAAGCTGAATTCATACCTTAAGGATGGTACGCGCGAAGAGATGGGATCGCCCGCCGCGGTCGCCGCCGATTCAGCCGCCGCAGATCTGGCCTTCTTCTTCTTCGGTGACGGCGTGGGGGGATGGGGTTGGTTGGGTGGAGGACGAGGACGATGAATTTATTTCTCTCGCCGGGCAGGTCGAGGACGGAGAAGGTCAGGAGCAGCGAGCGGCGACGAATAGATCGGAGGAGGATTCTGAACTGGATCGAGTAGACATGGATCTGGTCCTCAGGTGATCGGTTCAAAAAAGATATTTCGCCCTGGACCATTATGCCCTTATCGCAATTAACATATTAAATTTAACCAATTAAAATTCCCCGCAAGATCTGACGGCTAATAAAAATCAGACGTGATCAGACATGTAAGTAGTGCTAAGTACTCCGAGTACTAACCCAATCACCATAAAACAGCTCTAAAAAGAAAACAAAAACAAAAACAAAGGAGTCTTATGAGTGTCACCCTTATCGTTGTTCGATCCAACCACGAAGGTTTAGATGATAGGGCATTACCGAAGAGAGTGTGAATAGCATCCAGATACCACCTTCAACAAAGGAACGGCAAAAAGACTGCCGTTACAATGTACAACCAATGAATATTATATTAGGTTTTGTTTCCTAAAATGAAGACCCGGTATTCGACAAGCACCATCAAGTCAAATTCAACTGCAAAACCAAATTAGTCGAGTGATTCCAAGAAGAAAGAAAACCAGCCGACTAACCTAAAGTAAAAGCATAAACTTGAAGCAGTTTGGCATGTTTCCTGAGATGCAGTAAATATAATATTTGTACAGGTACTGTTATTCGAATTGTATCGAGTTATGAATAATACTCCCCCCGTTTCTAAATATTCCTTCTCTTCCATAATGTAATGCGTTCTTTGACACTAAATGTCTTACAATATCCGACGGAGGGGTATAAGAACTTTTAGAGATGACAATATCAAGTATGGACTACGTATGAAGTAAAATAAGTGAATCTATACTCTAAAATATGTCTATATACATCTGTATGTAGTGCATATTGAAATCTCCAAAAAGGCTTATATTTAGAAACGAAGGAAGTGATATGCATTTGAGGAGTTCCCGCGAAAAAAAATTGCATTTGAGGAGAATCGTGAGGCGCGTTTAACACCTACCTTATGTGTGGTGGTGCTTCAGAAAATATTCCTCAGCATACACAAAGTGCTAACAGAACAGCGAATGATCCAACATTTTTTTTGAACGCAAAGGCAAAAGATTTGCCTCATTCATTAATTAAGGGGGAAGACAAGGTTTAAGTCGGAGCCACATGAGGCCCATTGAATACAAAGTCATTACTCTCGCGGTATCAAATTACTCAGGCGTTTCGCACCCGCTAGCACCCAGAGCCTAGCTTCCCCCTTCAAGTTTTGCAAGATGATTTGGGGGGCGTCGATTTCTTCTGGAAGACCCTTGCATTTCTCTCATTCCAAATGGTCCAGGTGGTGAGCAAGGTGAGAGTCGCCATCGCCTTGCTGCGCCTGGCCATATGAGTCCACCAACTACTGAGAGAGTGATGAGCCGCCCACTGGTTGGTGTTGATATCGCCAATTTGCAACCAATCTCTAATCAGCCTCCACAACCGCATAGTGTACCGACATCTGTAGAAAAGGTGAGCGGCGGACTCGAACTCCCTCTTGCATAACGGGCAGAGACCACAATTTTGCATCCCGCGCCGCTCTAGGCGGTCAGCCGTCCACACCCTATTTTGGATGGCTAGCCATGCGAAGAATTTGACCTTGGGGGGTGCCCAGACTTTCCAAATGACCTTGTTCATGGGCGTGAGGATAGCTCCCATGAATTGCGCCTTATATGCTGATTTGGCCGAGTATTCCCCATTAGGGTAGAGCTTCCAAATGATGGTGTCATGGACGTCTTGGGAGATGTTTATATGAGAGAGCAGAGACCACAGTTCGACGAATTGAGTCACATGATTCCAAGTCAGCTCATAATGCATGTCGATGGCCTTGATCCACGCATCATCGTGCAAGGCCCTACTAACCTTCCCACTTTTGCGCTTCGAGATCTTGTATATGAGGGGTGCAACATCAATTGGCTTCTTGCCGCCGAGCCACAGCGCGTCCCAAAATGGCGTCCTTTCCCCATTGCCAACTATGATGGTGGTGAGAGCATAAAAAAGATCCATGTCCTCTTTGTCGCACGGGTTTCCTGAACCAACCCAAATCTTCGTTGGGTCATGCCACTCATACCATGGCCAACGCAACCGGAGAGCTCTGGCAAATTTGTCAAGATGTAAGACACCTAATCCTCCTAGGTGAGTAGTCCTACAGACAGTTTCCCAATTAACCTTGCACTTCCCTCCGGAGACCTTTTTCGTGCCCGCCCAAAGGTAAGCACGCTCAATCTTGTTGATGCTCTGGAGAACGGATGGTGGCACAATGAGTGGGGTGAGGTGGTGGATGGCCTGGGAGGTGAGGACTGACTTCACAAGAGCCCCATGTCCAATGGAGGTGATATGCATGCCCTCCTAAGGCACAAGCTTGTTCGCAATTTTGTCCTCCAGGTGTTGATAGTCCACTCGCTTAAGTTGCCAAACAGAAAGCGGCAATCCGAGATATCTCATGGGGAAAGAAGCTCGAGTGGCTGGCATGTCCTCAAGTATGGCATCCAAATCCAAGTGTCGACACCGAATAGGCACCATAGAGCTCTTGTGAAAGTTTGTGTGCATCCCTGTGACCTCACCAAACCCCTCCAGGATGTCGGCTAGGTTTATAATATCCTCCCGAATTGGCGCCACAAAGACAGCCACGTCGTCAGCATAGAGTGATGTCCGAATAATGGTGCCACGCCCTCTAATCTTGTGCAGAATCCCAATCCGCGTGGCTGAGTTGAGTAGTTGTTGTAGTGGGTCAATCGCAATAACAAAAAGAAGCGGTGACATCGAGTCTCCTTGCCGTAGGCCCTTCCCGTGGCTAATTGGAGAACCGGGAACCCCATTGAGGAGCACCCGTGATGATAAGGTGCTAAGAAGGGCAGCAATCCAATCACGAAATCTGCTAGGGAAGCCGCGCCGCTGAAGAATATCAAGGACATATTCCCACCGAACCGAGTCAAAAGCTTTTCGGATGTCCAGTTTGAAAAGGAGTGATGGAGTCTTATTCTTGTGGAGGCGGCGTGCAAGGTTTCTAACGTACATGAAGTTGTCATGAATGCTTCTCTTCTTTATGAAAGCACTTTGGGCGTTGGATATGAGGTTGTTCATGTGTGGGCTAAGCCTCGCTGCAAGCATCTTGGAGACAATCTTGGCAATGGCATGGATGAGGCTAATGGGCCGGAAATCGGTGATGTCTTCTGCCCCATCCTTCTTGGGTAGAAGCACAATATTAGCGGAGTTGAGCCACTGGAAGTTGTCTACATGTAGGTTGCCAAAGTTATGAATCACAGCCATTACCTCCACCTTAATGATATCCCAACAAGACTTAAAGAATGCACCGGTAAAGCCATCCGGGTCGGGTGCCTTGTCGCACGGCATATGATCAATGGTGCACTTGACCTCCTCCTCAGTGAAAGGTGAATCAAGACCTTCCAAATCAACCTGGCCCATTTCAATATTTGCCCAATTAAAATCCCGACTCCTTGGCGTGCCTCTTCCAATGGCGCTAGAGAAATGATTATGCACAATAGTTTCCTTCTCCAAGTGGTCGGTGACCCACCCATTGTTATGCTTTAACCGGTGTATGTGGTTCTTGCACCGTCTACCGTTGACCCTCAGATAGAAAAACTTGGTGTTGGCGTCGCCCTCTCTGATGTTGGAAATGCGAGCACACTGCTTCTTACGCGCCCTCTCTAACACAGCCAGGCTCATGACCCGCCTCTTCAGCCTAATCCGGAGGTCCTGCTCATCATGGGAGAGAGGGCGAGATTCTTGAGCAATGTCAAGTTGAAGGATGATCAGCAAGGCCGCATGAAGATGAAGCTTGGCCTTGGAGAAGAGTCCCTTACTCCATCTAGACAGATGCAAGCTTGTATTCTTTAGCTTATGGAATAAAACATGACAGGGCTCCGAGTGAGAGATTGGTTCTTGCCAAGCCTGCTGCACAACACCCATAAATCCTGGGATCTTTGTCCAGAAATTTTCAAACTTGAACATGCGAGGTCGCCGAGGGCCACTGTCATCGGCAAGTAGGAGGGGGCAGTGATCAGACAGGGAGCTTGACAGAGCATGCAAGATGTGTGAGTCAAAATGTATGTCCCATTCAGAATTGCAAAAGAAGGAGTCGAGTTTGCACAAGGTGGGGTTCTCCCTTTCATTGCTCCAAGTGAACCGACGATTCTGCAAGTGGATTTCCTTGAGCTCACACAGATTCAGCGCTGCTCTAAATCAGTTTATCCGGCTAATGTTGATGTTTCTCTTATTTTTGTCTCGCGCCCGGTAAATTTGGTTAAAGTCACCGAGAGCAAGCCCCTTGACTCCGGCATTTGGCTTCAGGGCCACCAGCTCTCCGAAAAAATCATTCTTCCGGCCGGAATCCGTTGGGCCATAGACGGATGTGATCAAAAACTGCGAATCGGAGTTGCGAATGTTTACGTTGGCAGAGAGACAAAATTCAGATGTCCTCACATTTGAAACCTCAACAACGGAGTCATCCCAGAGCATGACTAAGCCATCGCGAGTGCCATTGGCGGGCCTTTGAGCAAAGCTACGGAGCCGGTTGCCGCCAAGATAGCAAGGAAGGAATTGATCAATACATGTCATTTTCGTTTCCTGAAGACAAACAATGTGGCAAGAAGAAGCAGAAATTGTTTCATGGACCGTCGCACGTCTGTCAGGGCAGTTTAACCCCCTGACATTCCAACTCATGATGTTAATCTTTTGTTCTACCATTGGGAAACAGAGCAGTCTTCATAAAGTAGCCTCCCACGCCAAGTTCACATAGCAGCCACAAAAGGCACAACAGAACCAGCATGCTGGACAGCAGCTGATGCCAACAGGGTAGATTCATAACACAAACATGAGCCCCACAACATAACAGAGATACAGATAGTTTTGCTAACATGATGAACTAAAAAGCTATAGTAGGTGAGCCTTTGAAATGCTTCAGGCTCCAGTGTCGACCTCCGAGCCGACGACGCCGTCATGGTCCAGTGCAGCAGCTCCGCCATGCTCCAGCAGTGCGTCCTCCACTTCAGCAGCCCGGCCTAAGTCAAGTTGGAACAACGCTCTGAGTGCAGAGATCACCGTTCCTGGGACTTGATCCTTGAACTGGTCGGCGAGCTCTTTCATCGCGCGCTCAGTAACATCCTCTCCATCTTTGACGATTCCCAGACCACGGCACACAAAAGTCTGGGCCTCCTTGGCAGCAGGGGCGGCCCGGCGGCGCGCTTTTATTCTTGCACTGGACCGCCGAAGAGGAACCCACCGTTGCGGTCGATGTCCATCCCGGCCAGAGTCTTGCGCCTGTTGGTGAGTGCCCTTGACTGCTGGACAGGAGGCGAAAGCACCAGCGGTGCTGTGGCCTGCACGAAGAGAGGAGCCAAGATGTCCGAGCTATCTTCTTCAGTGGCAGTCAGGGCGGACACAACCGCACTCTCCACGGGAGCCTCGAAACCAGGTGGACGAGGCGGCCTAACCACAGACAGAGGCTGGACGAGACGGCACGGTGAACATAGTTGTAGGGCCGCCTGTACCCCGGTGGAGAGCGCGTCCATTGGCGGGACACGGCCGCCCTCCGAGCTTGGCCTCGCCAGAAGCACCGAAGAGGGAGATCCGGGTGGCGTGAGGTTGCTGCGAGACCGTTGCCTGGCTGCGTGTGGTGAGACCTGACGATGGGGGCTGCGTCCCCGCTCCTGCATTGGGGAAGAACGCAGCGTGACCAGGCTAGCTTCCGCAGCCCCAGGCTGCTGGATGCGACGCCACACCAGGGCACCAGCAGCATCATGATGCAGCCTGGCCAACGGCGTGCTCTCCCCTTGGACAACTGTCGCCGGCGTAGGTGCGGCACCCCGGCGACGATCACGACGGTCCTCAGCATGCCTTCCTTCATCCCGTCGTCCCTCCTTGTCGCGCCTCCCCTCCGCAGCACGCGAGCGACTACGAAAGAAGTGGTCGGACCATGACCCTTGGCGCTCGCCAGGGCGCCCACGCCGATCTGCGTCATCTCTGTCTCGGCGACGTCTGTCGTCGTCATCATCGCGGCGACGGCGGTCGTTGTCGTTGTTACGCCGTCCACCTTGGTTGCTCTCCCTAATGGCAACCTCTCCATCAATGATCCCATATTGCCAGTCCAACTGGTGCTGGTAGCGCGGTGTTGAAGCGTCCTGGCCAAAGTCTTCATGCAGGTCGAGATGCACGATCACCCGGTACGTGAGCCCAAGCCTCCCCTGTTGTTGTGTTGAGGAAGAGCTGGCCACAGCAGAGTTGAAGCCAGGGAGTGGCTCAGAGCTGGAGACGATGATGTTGCTGCCGGTCGCGTTGCCGCCGATGAGAGTCAACCACATGACCTTGGGAATCGCTGATGGATTGGCCGTCCAAGCCCAGAGGTTGAGCGACGACGCGTCTTCTTTCTGGGTCGTGGCCGCATCGAAGTAGTGCGTGACGGCCGCGCCGCCGATGAGCTTGCCCACGACCTCCTCGTTCCACGCGTTGAGTGGAACATTCTCCAGGCAGAGATGCACATGGTGGCGCAGCTTGACCGCGTCGGCATGAGCACGCGGTGACCAGTTGGAGAAGCGGATGTCCAGCTCTCCCTCCAATATCCTTCCTGGTGCGGCGGTGACGGCATCGCGGTGGTGCTGATGCTTGAAGGTGATGAAGAAATCTTCTGGATAGTGCGGGATGACGGCGAAGAACTCCTTGCTGATGTGGGTGCGCGACTGGATGATGTTGGCGATGTCAGCGGCAGCCACGCGAGGACGCCTCCCACCGAGCCACACGATTGCTGCATTGTTTTGCAGGAAGGCCGCTTGCTGCTCCAAAGCGGGTGTGGTCGCCATGACCACGGCGCCCTCAGCTGGGCGTGTCGCAGGGTCCCTAGGCCGGGGCATGGCTGTCTCAGACGAGGGGAGCTGCCGGTCCGGATGGGGACTCGTTGGTGAAGCGGGAGGGGGTGGGGTGGGACGGGGGGGACCGAAGCGCAGCTCACAGTTCTTGGCCTTGTGCCCACTTCTTGAGCAGAGGTTGCAACGGATGGGGTCCCTGCAATTGATGGCAATATGCCCTCTTGAATGACAGTGGAAGCAGCGCCTTCTCTCCCTCTTCTGCCTTGAATTTGAGTGAGACTGAACACCATGGAATCCAGCTAGCTGGTAGCTGCGATTTGAATGCTTGTAGCCGGTAGAAGAGTTCCTCCACCAGTACCTTGGCTTGACCAGCTCCCAGCGAACATTAAGAGCAGGATTTGCCCCCTCTGGCAAGATCTGAAGAGCAGGCGCAGCAGGGCGCGGGGCACCGCGCACGGCATCTGCAAAGGAGGGGGCGCCGCGCTCATAATGGCCCACCGGCGCTACCGTCGCATCGCCACCAGCGGCAGTAATACGCCCTTCTTGAATGCGGCCAGTGAGAGCTTGACTTGAGCTGGCGTTGGCTTGGAGCGGAGTTTCCGGGACAAAGGACAAACCTGACGGCGTCGGGCGGCGAGCGTTGGGGGACGGGATCTGGATCCGGTAGGGTGGTGGCGGTGGGGTAGGGAAGCCAGGGGGTCTGGACGAGGTGGCCGTTGCTGTGGAAGCAGGGGAAGCAGGGGATGCGCGGGATGCAGGCACCATGGCTTGTGGCTGCGACCGCCGAAGCGGCGGGGCGCAGAGGTGCGGGGGCGGCGCGGTCGCCTTATCCGTCGCGGGCGGTGAACCTGACATTACATGATCCAACATTTCATACATTGGGTAATTATTAAAACCTTTTGGATGTTTTTTTGTGAAACACATTACAAACACAGACCCGTCCAGACCAAACCTGCTCAGCGTTACCCGTTCATACAGGTTTTTTCTTTGCTGATCGACAGGCGCTGCGACTCTTGACCCACCGAGACCAAACCTGCAGAGCCAGAGCATTACCCGGTCCCGTTATCCCATTCACACGTTCATATAAAAATCTATAAATATCTGACTCTAGGGGGCGACGACGCCCTCGTTAGCTTGCGGCTTCCTGGTTGCCTTGTTGGTGACCCATGTCAGTTCTATAAGGAAAAAGTCTAGTCGGCGACACAAATGTAAGGACTAACATGTCGTATTCAGGGTATCGCCGTGGGATAAACATTGGATGAACTTTTGGGAGAAATCGGACGAACTAGACTTGCGTATGACATAGAACAAAACGGGTACGACACAATTGAAGTGATACCTAGCTAGCTGGCGTCACCCATTACGTCTAATATGTTACTCACTCTGATCATTGTATAGAGGCTTCGTCAATTAATTCGTATGGGAGGGAGTACAATATTATAATTTATATGTGAAAACCATCCAAACTCCGTTAATTTTTTTTTACTGATAAAGGGTAATATATATTAAGCTGATAGCAATTACATGCAGCATATGCAACAACTCAATCCAAAGCGTCAAAACATTAAAGATGCACTAGCCAAAACTTAGAAGAATAGAAAGAGAAAAAAGAGATAAAGGCGAGGTGAACAACCCGCTCCAGCACAACATCAACAACTACCACCGCCATTTCGCACCACAAACCTTAGCCGCACCATCCCCGCTCCTCACATTGCACCCATTTACCGCAGCCGCCACAATCTCTTTAACCAAGCCGCCTTGGATCCAACTAAATCGCATTGCCATCTTCAGCCGTCTACACTTCAAAGGGCCCAAGGAAGCATATCGCCACCCAAGCCGCCTTGGACGACGCGTCCAAGCCACCGGTGATGCTATCTAGAGGAAAATTGGCCATCGTTGCGCTTTGGGTGACCACATAGCGTCGATGCCGCTTTCGTTTCTTCACATAGCCTGTTGCACCCATTCCCGGCAAGGACTAGGGATGACGCCCTATTGTTGCATGTCTGCCGCTTTGGCCCTTCCCACGGTAGAGGCGGTAGAGTTAAATCATGTTTTCTCCGGCTTCTTCTTCGGCCCCAGCGGTGCGTACCTCGCCGGACCTGATCCGATTGGACATGTATGATTGGATGTCCATCACTTTCGCCCTTACGGTGGTGGTGGTGTTGCTCAATCAGATCTCATTCGGCTCCTTCATCTTTGGTGGTGTGTGCGCCTTAGAATCTAACAATAAGATCTAGTGGGCATGCTTGCATTTCCATCTATCCTACAGGGAGTTGGATGTGCCTTCATCGACCATGTGGTGCTTCGTCAACAACGATGTCATTTTAGTTATCACATCAACTTGGGCAGACGTCTAGGTGTGATCAACTGAACTTCGTCTTCTCTTCCGAGCTATGGACCCTTCGGGATTGACGTCGTTAACTTTTCCCTACAGAGGTCAATGACTTCCTAGCTTCCTACATGGATGCTAATTTCGTGTTCTGGTGACGGCGCGGAACTCCGAGGATAGGTCCTCCATCTACATGTTTGGGATGGAGAAGATGAAGAACTCCCAGGGACTAGATTTTATTTTCCTTTTCTTTTGGGATTTTTTTAATGGTGGTGTCTGATTAATATTGACGATGGGATGTGGAGAGTGCAGAGCCACATATCACTGGAATGGAAGCTATTTGTATCTGTAGCGCATGCCGATGAGCCATCCCTAGCTTAGGCTTGCTTTGCTAACTATGTACATATGAAAAAAATATAAAGGAAAGCCAATCACTAGGTTGATTCCTCGATGAGGAAGAACGCACAAAGGTGAGGATAGAAGAAACAAAGGCCAAATTATTTGTTGGGCTTCATTAGATGCAACATACATTACTCAAGATGGATATGGCAAAAACACAAATTTGGAGAGAATTATGCCACCAAGCCCCCATTGTCCGAGGATTCAATGGTTAACTCTCAAGATGTATGCCTTAGGCGAATCTATTTTTTTGTTTCATGCTATGTTCATATCACAATTGTATAGTTTTGGCATCTATTTTTATCATTTTTCTAGACCAACCAATTAATTCAGTTCCAAGTGTGAGTTGTTGTTTTCTGCTTTTCTTGGACTTCTCGGTGAAATTTATTTTTTGAGAACCAGAAAATTGAAAAAAATGTCGAGAAGTTCCCAAACAGGACGAAGCCAGAGGCACCTGAGCCCACATAGGGGGATTGTGGGCTCCATGTAGCCGGTTAGCTCAGCCCAGGGCGTGTGGTGGGGCCGACTGACCCCCCTGCACCGCCTTTCCACTGCCTCCCCGCCCCTTGCCTTATATTTGACCAAAAACATTGATTTTATTTATCAAGGACTTTTTCGTCACCGCCACCTCTCTGTTGCGAGAAAGACCCAATTTGGAGGACTTTACGGTACTTTGCAGGAGGAGAAATCCATCATGGAGATCATCTGCAAAAACATTGCTGCCACCATGTCCATGTGTGAGTAGTCCTTCTTGGACTATGCGCCCATAACAGTAGCAAGATGGCAATCTCCCCTTTTGGTTTTCAATACAATGATCACATGAGTTGCCCTACATGATTGTGATCCATGTCATGTAATTTCATGATGTGTTTGTTGCAGTCTGATGAATTATCACTTTATAATCAGACTTGTACATGTTTTATTCACTAATTCTTTTGAGTTCTTTGATGCATAATTTATTTGGATATCTTCTCTCCGATCTATTGTTCTTCAATTACCATGTTTAGATGAGCGATCTCCAATGGAGTTGTGTATGTTATATGAGTTTAAACTTGCAAATAATCAACCATGACGATAGAAAGTGGAAACTATTTGTATTGTATTGTATTATTGCCACTAAGCATAAAAATAGAGTTGAGTAGTTGTACACGTGACGAGCTAGGGGTAACAAAATATTATCTATATCATGTCATCATGCTTAAAGCAATGCTTTGTTTTACTTGGTGCCTTTGAGATGCATGTTGTATAGTGGTCATGGGCTGGGGTATTACCTATAGATGCAATTATTTTATAGTTTATAGATGTACGAACCTGATGCCTATATGTAATTATGTCATGCATAATCATAGTTATAAAAGCTGCAATTTAATTGACACGCAACTGAATTTGTTCACCACTCACTCTATGTTTTATGGAGAGATGCCACTAGTGAAATTATGGATCCAAATCCATTCATCCTTATTGCTTTCAACATCGGTCACTCTTTTTATTTCTTGTTCACAATCTAAACTGTTAATTTTTTTTCATTGTTGCAATTATCACTTCCTACCACAAGTTACGTTAATCCTTGTAACTAGCAAGGCTAGTGAGACCGACAGTCCTATGAGTTTCAATGGGGACCAAGACAAGTATTGTAGTTGTGTGAAGATATTGATCATTGGCTATTGTCAAGCACTCCTACTAGTTCGATAAACCCTAACGCCATCCACTTGAGGGAAATTGTTGATTGCCTACAAACCTCTACACTTGGGGGTAACAACTTCGTAGAAGAGAGGAAGCACCATATAGGGTAGAAAACCTGTATCCGAGAAACATTTGGACCTAGAATACTCATTAATTGCACTTCTGGGATTTGGATGCCGATTTTCAAAGTTTCAAGATATAATTGTGGCACTATAAACAATTAAACATATGGTCTAAATTCAGGTCCTTTCCTGGTTGGTTATCAAAGATAGAATACCGGTTCATGGTTCAACGATGGTCCTATGACTCCAGATGCTAGCTATTCCTACAAGCACCGAAAACTATGGCCCGGATTTGCAAGGGATGCCCCTTCTTTGTGGTCGTCTAAAACCATGTCAAGAACTTTTTGGGTGAGGCTATCCCCTTGTCCATCTACCTTTTGAATGCACACATAGTCTTGGAGTGGCGGGGCAATAATATAATTGCTTCTGAGGTGAAGGGCACTAAAAAGCCACTAGGTGGAAGTTTTTTCCATACCCTATGGAACATTTGGAAAAAAGGAGAAACTAGAGAATTTTCAATGGAACCTTGTTAACGCGCCTCGAGGTGGATGTGTTGTCTTTTGAAGATATCAACCATCACACTTTAGGTCTTGGAAGTGCCTAGCCGATGGTGGGTATTTCTGTTATTAGTTTCTTGATGTGTATGGCCACGTTCCATAAAAAGAAGTGGCTTCTTATACATATTCATTTCTTTCATCTAAATGATAAAGTAGCACTCCTATCAGTTTCTGAAAAGAAAGAAAACACCAAACAATTTAGAGACATATGGTGCACTTCACCCTAATATAAAGTAGGGAGCTACATGGGTTTGCTATCTATCGAATTTATTTGCATTCTCGGCGAGGAAGAACAAAGAGAGAATAAGATTAAAGAAACAAAGACATAATTATTTCTTGCGCTTCATTTGATGCAACATATATAGCTCAAGTTATCTATTGCAAAAAGACAAAAAGAACAAAATTTTGTGGGGAATTATCTCACCAAGCCTCCCTTGTTAGACATTTCACGCTTAACGCGCCATCTGAGATGATCAAACTGTATCAGGCTACATTTGAACCTAGACAACTCAATAATTGCACTTTTTGGATTTTGGTGACAATTTTCTAACTTTCAAGACACATGTGAGACACTCAAAATAGATAAAGATCTGGACCACTCACGCTGAGCATGCAAGTTCCTTTCCTAGTCGGTTCTCCATGACAAAATGTTGGCTTGGTTCAAGAATGGCAATATGACCCTAGATGTCAGATATGTCTACAAGCCCAGGAAACTATGAACCACATTTGCAAGGACCTCCCCTTATATGTGGTCCGTCTAGAACCATGTCAACAATTAGTCGAGCGAGACTATCCCCATGCATCTATCTATAGGAGGCAGGCGGAGTCTCATAGTAGTGGCACAATATCATTGAGCATGGTGGACGGTTGCTCCATACACCCTATTGAACCTCTAGCAGGAGCTAAACTGGAGAATTTTGAAGGCACCTTGTTAACACACCTTGAGTTGGTTATCTTAGCTTTCATAGACATCACGTTGTGTGCTTTAGCTTTTGGCAACTGCCCAACCGACAATGGGTATTTATGAGATTAGTTATTTGATAGGTTTGGTTATGTTCCCATAAAATAGATGCAACTTCTTGTGCATATTCAACTCTTTCGTCTAAATGAAAAGGCAGCACTCTTGTCGATTTATCAAAGAGCAATATGATGCACCTTGCACTAATACAAAAGTAGTGAGCTAGACGGGCCAGTCCTCTACCGCATCATATATAGCTCAGGGTAGCTATTGCAAAAAAAAATCCACAGATTTGGCGAGAATACCACCAAGCCTCCCTTATTCAAGGTGTCACTGGTTAACATGCTAGTTGTGATGGTCAAATGGTATCGGGGCAAGTGGACCTACAAGGCATACTAGTTGCGCTTTGGGATGTGGATGTTGATTTTTCAAAGTTTCAAGACCAACGTGAGACACTCGAACAGTTTAGGATACATGATGCATTTCACTCTCATAGAAAAGTAGCGGGTTACTCGGGATGATCATCATCTATCATATATAGGCGCAATGCTTGAGACTTCGCTATAATACAAAACTAGTGAGTTACATGGGTTGAACATCTACGAAATATTTTCATGAACGAAAGTCTTCAAGTACTCAAATGATCCACGTCAGCCCTAGCTTACGCATGCTTTACCAACTATGTACATGTGAATAAAACTATAACCTAAAAAAGGAAACCCAGTCACTAGCTCTAATTTCTTTTTTAGACAAGTCGGCGGAGGCACGATTGGACCAGGCCTCAAGCTGGCCAGTATTGTAGTTGTTCTTTGAACAGTGCTTCGTGAAGCCTGCACGTTGCTGTTGTGGCCCAGGACGCGACCTTGTGTGACTCGGGCTTGTCTTCGCCCCTAACTAGCTCAACAGGACCCCCTATTTGGCGCGGGGCCGCTGGCCAACATGCCAGTGTGCACCCACTCCCCTCCCGCGTCCTCTCATGGGCCGGCCGATAGGTGGGGTTCGGCGCCCCAGTTTTTTATTCTGTATTTTTTGGTATTCATTTATTTCCTTCTCAAAAAATATTTTTTTTCTCTTTTTTCTTCTTTAACACAATTTAGAATACCAAAATAGTTCAAAATTGAAGAAAAATGATTTTTTGGAAAATGTTAAAAAATTGTTCATGATTTTAAAAAATGTTCATAAATTTTAAAAAGATGTTCTCTAATTCAAAATTCAATGAACATTTTTTGAACTTGATGAACATAAATCACATTCAAGAACATTTACTTTTGAAAAATGGATGAACAAATTTTGAATTAAATGAATAGTTTTTGAAAAATCAATGAACAAAATTTTCATTTGATGAACATTTTTTTTATTTCAAAGAACATTTTATGACTTTGATGAACAATTTTTTAATTTGATGAACAAAATTTGAATTGGCTGAACATTTTTTTTACATTCTTGAACATTTTTTTAATCTGATGAATGAAATAATGGTAAAAAGTAAAGAAAGAAAATAGAGAAAAGAAAACAAAAATAAAAAATAAAGAAATAAAGAAAAACATAAACCGGAAAAACAAGAAATCCCGGTTCGGGGAAGGTGCTAGAACCTTCCCAAAACCGGGCGAGAATGCCCGGAAAAACTGGGCCAGCCCACTATGCGAACGTTTCAGCGTGGGCGTACGCGCTAGGGCGCTAGATAGCGCCCCATGCGCCAAATAGGAGCACGGTAGCTCAATTCCTTGGTGAGAACATGGAGAGGAGAAGAAAGAAGAAACAAATGCATAATGATGTATTGGGCCAAATAGATGTAGCAAGAGATGGGCACTAAAAAGACTTAAACAAAATTGACAGGAAATATTTCGCCACATCTCTCTTATCCGAGATGTGGTTCTACGCACCAGCTAGGACAGTCAATAGATACCAAGCTAATTTGGACCTAGACCACTCAGACACTTGCACTTTTGAGATGCGGAAGACGATTTATCAAAGCTGTAGATCTAAGGGCATCTCCAAGGTGGACCCATAAACCGCTAGTATCCACTCGGACCACCGAAGCCATCCAACGCCGGCCAGTATCGATTCGCGAGGCGGTTCGGATGCGTTTTCGCCCGTAAACCGGACACAAACGTGGGAGAGGTTTGCGGGAGTCCGGACATCAGACACGTAGGACTCTCACACCCCCTGTCCACCCAAAACCCTTGCCGGAACCCATGCGTTCATCCTTCCCACTCTCCCTTCTTCCTTCTTTCTCTCTTGTCTTCGTCGTTGCCCCACCACCCGGGCCGCCACGCCACACCCCTTCGGAACTCTACGTCTCCGTCACCTCCAGCACTCCAGCAGGGCTCCACCCCGCTTCTCCTCCGTCGTCGTTCATCCCTTGTCCTCCGAACGCCCCGCCAAGTACTGTCTGCTGTTATACTCACCATGGCCGACAACTATTTGATGAATTGTCGGAGCTAAAAAAGGTTTCCCTTCTTCTTTCTAGCAATGGATTTCCATTTGGAGTACATATACAAGCAGTATGTTGAGTCGTCCGATGGCTCTTCGGACAAGGAGGAGTACTCCGATGAAACGACGATAATGCGGGCGATCCTAGAAGACACGAAGCATGGGGAGGAGCATGTTCTCAATTTCAAGGGATGGATCAAGGGTCATCGAATGCTCAACTGCAACAGGGTGCGCGGCCATTTGACACTGGTGGCTGACTACTTTGCGCCCGATGCACTCTTCCCTGACCATTTTTGCCGGCATTTTCGGATGCGCAAGGCTGTCTTCGATCGTTTGTACCATGGCGTCCAATCCTATGATGACTACTTCAATCTGAAGAAGGACGTCGTGGGAATGATTGGGTTCTCCGGTTACAAGAAGTGCACGGCCGCAATCTGGATGCTTGCATATGGCACGGCCGCTGATTCGTTGAACGAGTACGTAGGGACGTCTGGGAGCACATCCGGAGATGCCATGGTCGGGTTTGCAACTGCAGTGGTCGAGGTGTTTGGCAGACTGTGGCAGACTCTGAGATGCTCTTGGCAATCTCAGAAGCAAGAGGGTGCCCAGGTTTGCTTGGATCTCTTGACTGCATGCATTAGAAATGGAAGAATTGCTCGAAGTCTCTACAAGGAAAATATCAAGGTCATGTTAGGAAGCCCACCATAATTCTTGAAGCAGTTGCACCACAAGATCTTTGGATTTTGCACGCTTTCTTTGGCATGCCCGGATCGCACAATGACATCTATGTGCTGCAGCGATCACCGTTGTTTGCGAGGTTGGCTGAAGGAAAAGTTCCTCCTTGCCATTCTATTATCAAAATTATGAAAAGTGGAGTATTCTTACAATAGGACTTACAACTTGCACCAATCTTCTCCAAAATCATAATGTCAATGGACATGAATACAACATGGGCTACTATCTGGTTGACGGTATCTATCCTCCATGGGCTATCTTTGTCAGCACCATCTCTAACCCAGTTGGCCAAAAAAGGCTCACTTCACCC
Source organism: Aegilops umbellulata (assembly GCA_032464435.1). Taxonomy (NCBI): domain Eukaryota; kingdom Viridiplantae; phylum Streptophyta; class Magnoliopsida; order Poales; family Poaceae; genus Aegilops; species Aegilops umbellulata. The sequence goes on along the minus strand of CP136056.1, from coordinate 474,993,281 downwards.
AAAGACAAGCAGCTAGAAAGGATGTCGAGAGGGCATTCGAAGTTCTGCAGACCCGTTTTGAAGTTGTTCATGGACCTACTAAACAATGGGATCCGAAGACCTTGTGGAAGGTGATGACATGTTGTGTGATCATGCATAACATGGGTGACGATGCTGCCGCAGCTCTAGAAGTTGAGAACATGGGCGACGATGTTGCCGCAGCTCTAGAAGTTGAGAACATGGGTGATCATATCCAACTTCCAGGCCAGAATACAACCACATTTGAAGAGTTTATTCAAATGCATCAACAAATTCGGCAACGACCAACTCACGAGCAGCTGGAGAAAGATCTGATTGAGCATCAGTGAGCGGTTAAAGGGGACAACAATGTTGGGATGTAATATTTAAACTTTAAAAAAAATGAACCAGTGATGCATGCGGCTATTTGAGCGTCTGCACTCTATGTATGCGGCTATTTGATCGATCGTGGGACTTTAAAAAAAAGAAGGAGGCTGGATATATGCTGCTACGGTTGGATGACGGCCTCCCACATCTGGATAATCTTGAGAAATTTCACGGTGATGGGGATAGATCATTGCAATTGTTGGTCTGCAACGAGGAATGCCTAGTAAGCGTGAGTCATCCGCTCGCGTTGACTACATCCCTGCCCTTTGTACACACCGCCCGTCGCTCCTACCGATTGAATGGTCCGGTGAAGTGTCCGGATCGCAGCGACGGTGGCGGTTCGCCGCCCCCGACGTCGCGAGAAGTCCATTGAACCTTATCATTTAGAGGAAGGAGAAGTCGTAACTATCCACGGACTGGTCCCCCATCCGTGGAATGGATACGGGTTACTGTTGGAGATGCCCTAAGCGAGACATTCGAAACTGTTTATGGACATATGCGCTCCACAAGCTAATACAAAAGTGCGGCTTTTAATTTAAACTAAAACCACGACAAGAATTACGAAAATGGAACAGGGTGAGTAGTTAGCCACGCGGGCCGTCATCTACCGAGTACATTTACATACACGGAAGTCTTCGGGGGGACTCGAATGAACGGATGGACCTTGCAAGGCTGCGACCGCGGCTCGACAGCGCGACGAAACGCAGAGGAGCCGTATCTCATTCGAACATGGAAGCTAGCTGTATCTCGTAGCGCGACGGCGACGAGCCAGCCCACAGCTCACACTTGCTTTGCCAGGTACAGTACTGCGTGCGAACTCCCTTCACGCGAGCGGCCGCACGCCTCGCTCGCCCTGCCGCCGCGCCGCGGTACAGGAGGCCGTCGGTCCGATGCGGCTGTCGCCAACCCGGCCGGGCCGGGCCGGCAAGTGAGGCACGGCAGCAGCTGGCGCCCGCTGGTTAAGAGAAGATCCGCCACTATTATACCCGTCCAGTCCGGGCTTCCGATGCAGGAGAAGATATGCCTCCGATTCGTTCGTTCGTCCAACTAGGAAGATTCAGCGGGGACCACAGCAGATCGCCAACACACTTGCTCTAGTATTTCCATTCACCATCCCGTACCCGCAGTACCACCACCACCACATCGCACTGGATTTATTATTTACGCTCGCTCAGGCAGGTCACCGTGGACTGTCGAGAGTTGAAGGCGCAAGTGAATGTCGGATCGGCAGCAGGGCGTGTGGAGGCCCTGCGTACATCATTTCACCCAGGAAAGTTTTTGCATCAGCAAAAGGACACTACACGGAGAAAAAAAGAGGATCCAGTTTGATCGAGTATTCGCGTACCACTGCTCACTATTAACCTCCCCTTCTTCTCCTGTGTCAAGCGACCGTGCGATGATCTCCCGTAGATCATCATCATCATCATCATCATCATCATCATCATCATAGAAAACCCCGGAACACGGAAAAAAATTCCGTGCAGACCGGTTGTAAACCTCCATCCGTGCGTATCCGGGGCCATCAGCTGCCACGTGTCCAGCCAGAAAATCGGACGGCACGCTCCAGGCGCATCTTCCGTCGGCTCGGCAGTGGTCGCTCAGCTCCCGTTCGTAATGTTCCCAGCTCGTTTCCCCTCGGCTCACTGTTCCTCGGCTCAGGCGGCTCAGGAAGCCCACGATCTGGCGAGCAGAGTGGCGGCGGCGGCACTTTTTTCGATCTCCCCATCATCGGCTGCGACGTGGCCTCCGCCGTCGACACGGCCTACTCACCGTCACCATCGCCTGCAACTGCAAGATGTCGTCGCGGAAGACTACAGATCGCGCGGATCTGGCGCACATCGATTGAAACTGACGACAGCACGGGGAAGCTGGAAGACTCCCATCGGCAAGCTGGGCAACCCTATGCAGAACGATGATCTATTTGCCATGAGCGCATGCATCGACGCCACCGGCGACTGGCGTGTGGACGTACGAGTGTATGGATTTTAGTTGAAGGAAGGGTGGACGTACGGCTGTATGTGACGAGTAATTTTACAATTTGTATTGTATCATTGAATTTGATGATTATGACGCATGTCTTATGTAAAATTGATGCCTGATTGATCTTATAATGCTTGCTTGATGCGTGCATCCTTTTCTGTGTATGATCTATGTGTATGCACTAACTTGTTCAACACCGCGGAGGAGGCAAAGGGAGGCGCGGGTGTATCGGCTGGACCTGGAGATGGCGGCGGCGGAGATGGTTGAGTATTGAAGAGCGGATGGGTCGTCCGCCATGGCAGCATGATCTCAGGAGCAGATCGTTCGTCCGCCATGGCCGCCGAAGCACAAGTCACAGGCTTTTGAGCCGAGCGAGGGGATACAAACGAGCCGAAGGAGGCAGTCAGGAGGGGGCGAACGATCGACGTGCGATGCATCGGAAGGACACGTGGCAGCAGATCCCCCAGGTACGCACGGGAGCCAGTTTACAACCGGTCTGCACGGAATTTTTTTCCCGGAACACGGCAGCCCCACCGGTTGATAATAACTGGCCGATCGATCCCCCCATGCCCTGCCCCAGGTCACATGCGTGGCTGTACTAAACAGCAAGTGTCACGCAGCATGTAAACACAAGTGCCCACACACACTGGCCGGCTACCCCAACTTGAGGGGAATCCTATGTGCATCTACGTGCTGGACTGCCGGTGGTACAAGGCGGCAGCACAGAAGGCACGTTCTCGACGGAGCGATCTTGCAGAAACTGGCATGCAGCCAGCCACCAAAAGAAAAGAAAAGAAAACCAGAGACCACATTGTCCCAGTTGACTGTGCGCAGCAAGCAAGCAACTTTGGATACCAAGCAGCGAGCATCTAGATCACCCGTGGGGAACTAGAATAACAAACAATAAACCGTGATCGCCCGCCCCACTGGTGAATTTTCAATGGGGCATCTGCAGACCATGTCAAAGGATAAAAGACAGGCGCGCCGCGCAACACGGATAAAATAAAATAAAATCCAGAGCGGCCAGTGACAAAACCGCCTAAAAGACAAGCTGTCAGCAGCAGCAGCAGCTAGCAGCCATAGCAAGCCTGCCTAGACATCTATGGTAGATTTCAAGCGGCGACACATCCAGCCCAGGTGAAAGTGAAACATCCTAGGAGGCAAGGGGAAAAAAACAGTTCTGCCAGATATTTTTGCCTACCATCTTCATTTTTTTGGTGTTCCTGGCTCTGCATATGCAGCGCTGGATTTCTCCCAAGGCATTTACATCGGACAGCTTCTTTACACACCTTCAATTCAAGACCAGGTCTCAAAACATAACATATGCTGCCACTACTAGCCTGCATAGCTGTCATGGAGAGAGGCAACTAAGGAGCAGACAGACAAGATGAGCCCCATTCCAGCCTATGCCATGGTGGAGCTTATCAGCTAAGACAGCAGCATTGTGGGGGCAGCAAGCCAACCAAAAGTGAACTTGCCAGCCAATGCCAGGTGCACAGCTGATGCTTAGCCTTTGCAAGATCTAAGCTACTTACTTGCTACATTGATAAACATGGAACTAGACGACTGATCTAGATGGACGATTCATGCTACTCCAAAACTTTACAAAAACCTTTTGATTGCCACAAAACTGTTATCATTAAGGTAGGTAAGAGGAAGGAGGAGGAGGAGAAAATGGAAGGGGGGGAGCACATGGTAGAAGGGCAGAAGCCACAGGTGAACACTACTTAGTATCTAGGGACCTCCTTGAGAGGCAGCATCGGCATTGCAGCGCTTGGTGAGGAACCTGAAGGCGAGGATGATCCAATATGGACGCCGCTGCGAGAGGAGAAGCCGATCTCATCTGTGCCATCCGGCGGAAGCTGGTCTTCCCTGATCATTGTGCGGAACGATATGGAGCCACGCTTTGTTGACGTGTCAGAGTTCCGCTCGATTTCTCGGAAGCTCTGGTTGGCCACAAGCGATGAGCCCTCATAGTAGTAATCGTCATAAGGCACCATCTCTGCTATCTCCCTGTTGCCTGCATCTTTGAGTGCCAATGAATCACGGACAGGCCAGTATACCAGCAAGAGTATCCCAACAGTTGTGCCGGATAGCATCGTCACGAATGACAAGAAGACGATGACCTCAAATGCTTTATCTCCTGGGTCGGGCATCACTGAGAACCCTAGAAGAAGCACCCTGATAGGAAGGAAGAAAAGCACCGACATTATCAGCCAGGAAACCCTCTTTCGCAGCGCCTTGTTGATGACCAAGGATAACACCCGAGATCCAACATAGGAGACATAGCTCATCAGGACAGCATCGATAAGTCCCAGAAAAATGGTGCCAAACAGCGGATAGGTGCAAACATTGGTGTCCTCAACTGGCATGGACGTCTGAATGAAGTATTTAGCAAACACTCTCCTTCCCTGTGCACTGTTCTCATCCTTAACAAATGTAGGCCCAACAAACACAAGAAGGGCCTGAACGAAGAACACCGGAACACAGAAAACCATCATGTAGCCAATGGTCTTCAAGTTCCATCTCTGGGTCAAAGTGCCCAACTCCCTCTTCTGTAATGAGCCATGCAGGAGGAAAGCAAAGCCAAAGAAGATGCTCGGTTCTGCAAACCCTAGATTGGAGAGAATGTAGGCGTCACATGCGATCTTCTGCCATACTAAGCTGGAGAACAGTTTTCTCTTCAAGAAGCTCAATCTCACAATCTCCCCTACTCCCCACCAAATAGTGATGAGAATCAGAGCAATGCGAGTCACCCAGGGACCATTAAAGTAGCCGAGTGAGAGCAAGGTCCCTTTCCGAATCCGAAACCAGAAGTAGATTGACTGAAAAATGCAGTGGAAACCCAGAGCAGCAAAGAGAACAAACAGTCCAATCGTCGACCAACCGACTGCATCGGCAGCTCCTCTGCTCAGGTGCATCACCCGAAGAACAGCTGCCACGCATGCTCTCTGCTCGCATCGACAGCACAATGACCCACAAATACCATAGACTCGGCCTGCTTCCAAGTTCCAGCTGTGTCCAGCTTCCACAACACTGCAATCCACGAATAATTACATTAGATCGATTGAGGCAACAATCCAAATTTGGTAAGTACAGGTACAGGCTAAAACAAAGCGAGCTCTCTAGCAAAATTGGTTTGGTTTGATTGCACCCTAAACCTCAGGGGGCACACACCACAGTAATAACAAGTTCCATTAGTTACTAGCACACACGCAGTTCATAAAGACATGGAGTAGTACCGAGACGCCCTAAGCCGTAACAAGCATAACATCCGATTTAACCAGCTAATCAACAAGCACAACCGGGGCATGTAAAACATTGCTCGCATCAAGCAACTAAAACCTTACAATTACAGCACTAAAAGACGGCAACATTTAACTAGCAAACACTCCAGAAACAGCAAGCATAGCAACTCGAGCAGCATATTCTACTCGTTTTCACCAACTAAGCGGCTGGAGACCAGCCCATTAAGCAGCGAGCAAAGCAGAGATCGCCAGAGAAGGCTGTCAGCAGTACTGAGACGACGGCGAGAAGTCCGCGGGAATCACCTCGGCGGGGGTCGGGCGGGCGGGCGGTGGCGGGGGACCTCCCCGGCGGTGAAAGCTGCGGCAGCGGGGACCCCCGATGGGATCCGGCGATTCGGAGGCCGGGCGGGAGGCGGCGGCGAGAGGCTGTGGGATCCGGCGGCGGGCGGGGCGGGGGCGGAATGGGGGCGCTGGCGGTGCAGGTGGGCGGGGGAGTGGGGAATGGGGGAGGTGGAGAAGGTGGAAGGGGAGGGAGGAGAGAGAGAGGGAGAGAGGAGGATGGGAGGAGAGAGAGTCGAGACAGAGCGAAGAAGAGCGGAGGGGGGTGGGAGACAGCCTGTCTCCAGTTGTCTTGCGGCTCGGTAGGTGCCGACCCTCGCGCCTCGGCCGTCCCCACCCGAGCCTACGTGGGAGCGGGGCTTTGTGCTGGGTGCACCAACGCGTATCGCAAGGTCAACCTAAGACTGATTTCGCCCACCTAATATTGGGTGTCAACCCATGATCAAAATGCAGGTTTTCCTTCCAAACTCATGTGTTTTCTTGTTACTATTCTAGAAGATATACTACCTCCATCTAGGTGAATAAATCATTCACGTAGTTTTAGGTCATCAATTTGAGCAATTAAATATGTGTTATATGTTATGAAAAGTATATCACTAGATTTTCTACACGGATGTAGTTTCTAAATATATATATATTTTGTCACATATAATACATATTTAGATTGTTAAATCGTCGATCTAGAACAACGTGAATGACTTACTCACCGAGACGGAGGTAGTATGTGTTTTCTCTTGCGCAAGCGACATTCTTTCTACAGAGAAAACATATAATGCACGTCGGGTGGAATTCTTTTGTAGGGTTTACTGTAAGGGTTTCGTTAATTTAAAATTGAGCGGTAGCATTTTTTCTGAAAAAACGCATGTCGGCGGGAGTCGAAACGCCACAGACGTACGGTTTCGATGCATCATCGTAGTATACCTACCAAGTCGTAAATCGTTGAACTATTTAGTACGATTAGTAACTTTTTGCGCTATGCACATTTGCTCGTCAAAGAATATAATTTTGTGGTTTTAATAGAAAAAACATAATGCATCTTTGTGAAAAATACACATGTAGTATCGCATGTGTCATTTGTAAGAAAATAGTGAAGCTTGAAATATACACATGATTTACTACTTGAGTTGAACCGGTTCAATTTTTTATATGATGCCTATGATCATTTTTTTGCCATGAATATGTTATATCTTGACGCACATCATTAAATTCTTCAAATGAAACTTCACAATTTTTTGGGTTGAACAAAAATGGACTCGAAGTATTGGGTGGATATCAATTCATGGTAAAATGCATTAGACAATTCTACTTTCAACATCATCTAGTCCTTTTCTAATGCGATGATCAACAATTTAGATGAGAAGGACTTGCAAGGTGAGGTCATTGAGGTGGTGGTCTAGTTTACTACTTGTTGTATATGGACTATGTGTTATTTTCCTTGGCGGGGAAGAGAATGCATGAAATGAAAAAGCATAGAGCGCGGGGAAAATGCATTATTAAGATTACTTTGGATAAACACCACACATTGTATATCTTTTGAGTGATCTTAAGAACATACTGAGTGGTATTTCCGTACACCTTGTCCGGTTTTAAAAGTATGGCGGATTCATCACGACTAAGTATACCCAATTAATTGGTTCAGCGCATAGTCAAGCAACTAGCGTGCGAAGCACGGTGCTAATTTGCCAACTAACGATTTTCCTGCAACCCTTTGGCAGCGATTTAATGCGAGCAATTGTCGTGGTTTTCTTGTGCCCAATCGGCCTTGGAGCAACGGGCACGCAACTAGCGTGCGAAGCACGGTGCTAATTTGCCAACTAACGATTTTCCTGCAACCCTTTGGCAGCGATTTTATGCGAGCAATTGTCGTGGTTTTCTTGTGCCCAATCGGCCTTGGAGCAACGGACACCTACTCGATACGTGTTAGCCCTTTAAACCTGGACAAAGGGAGTAATGTGTAGACCGTTCCATCGAAATGAACTCCAAGAAATACTCCATCAATATATCTTTGTCGAGCTTATATAATTTTTCTAAACCAATTTAAAATATAAACAAGTTTACAAGAAAAATAGCAAGTACACAAGTTGTTTTGCTATGAAGGGAAGAATTGTCTGTGTTAATTAACATGTGTTTATGTTGTTCAACACTAGACCAAACATGACTCTGGGAAAATATATATCATGTTTTCATGAAAATTACATGGTCAAAATTTATATCATGGCTAAACCGAAGGATCATTTTGCACTTTAAAAATAAAACAACATTGCGAATAAACAGGTAAGTAACAAATATATCGGATAGGTTAAAAAACTGAAGGCTAACTAAATATTATTTCAGGTAGTAAAGTGTATTCACCTCTAAATATATCGAATACATTACTATTTTATGACTCACTAAATATTTTATAAAGTAGTAAAATTTAATCACCTCCAAAAACATTGCATCCATTAACATATTGTGATTAGTGAAATATTTTTTAAAGTAGCACTCCCTCCGATCCATATTAATTACCGTTGATTTAGTACGAACCAACGACAACTAATATGGATCGGAGGGAGTAGAATCTATTCACCTCTAAAAATATCGAATCTACAAAAAGCATTTATGAGTAGCTAAATCTTATTTAAAGTAGAAGAATTATTCTGCTATGAAAATATCAGATACGCAAAAAAGCATTTAATACTAGCTAAATATCATATCAAGTAGTGAAATCTATTCACAGTCTAAAAATGGAATATTGCATCCATTAAAAATCATTTATGACTTGCTAAATATTATGTTTAAAGTAGTGAAATTCGCTCACCTCTACAAATATTGCATCCATTAAAAACATATTACATTTCGATACGGAGGGAGTACAACTCAAAATAGAATAATACTTCACCTCTAAGAATACCGGATACATGAATATTATATATCAGGCGGTAAATTCCTTCATATCTACAAATATTGGATGCAATCAAATCATTTATGACCGGCTAAATATCATATCGAGCAGTGACATTCATTTCAGCTATAACAAATATTGCATACATAAAGGAGCATTCATTGAGTAGCTAAAGTATTTACTCACCGAATATCACTAGAGGTAATATCGTTTGTACACATGCTGCAAAAAAAAGATACTCTACCTTTTTTTTAGACAAAAAAAGATGCTCTACCTGGTGTGGCTATAGCAAAGCGTGTGCACCTAGCAGAACCCCCATCGCAGGGCCTTCCACAAGAAAACTGCTGAGAACATACCGACAGCTCTCTCGCTGGCCCCGCCTCCAGCTGGAGGCTGAAGCGTGGGGCCCAAAGTAGCCTGCCCGGGCCGCCCACGTGGGCCCGCGGAGTCAGCCGGCGAGCGAGGGCGCGCTCCCCCCGGAAGCGTTTCCGGTGGGCAGAAAGCGTGCGCGACGAGGCAGGCAGGCAGACGTGGCAAAGAAGGGTGCGGCTGGTGCGTGGGCCTGGCTGCTTGCTTCGCCGGACCCCACTTTTCAGAGAGAGCGACGCGCAGTCGGCCGCGCTTTTTTTGGTGCGAGAGCGATCGGGCCGTACATGTTCCCCATTCCTAGCGGGCCGTGGGTGGTGGTAGGCCGGGCGAGCTCCCGTTCCCAGAGATGATGCCTCAAAGGGAATGGTGTCTCGTGCTGGGCCAGTACTTCACAGTTTTTTTTTCTTTTTTTGCGGGGAGTATTTTTTTTGACAATCAATACCATGATATATTTATATAGCAGCAAATTGTACATGGTGTAGATACATGAGCTGACTACAGAGATTACAAAATAAAGTCTAAAAGAAACGAGCAAATCTTCGACATAGTCAAACTCTTTTTTCTTCCATGACATAGTCTTGTGTTTCTGAAGTCAGCCGTAGGAACATAACAAAATTATCAAACCATAGACCTATAAATACCAACGCGGGTTCTCCCATTGTTTTAATTTAAGCCGCAATGCCAAGGCTGCGATGCACGCATGCCGCCATTAAAGTAATCAACCAACATCGGCAAGAGTGCCAACACGGGTATTCCAAGGACAAAAAACCGAACAGCTAGGTCGACGTCACTAGAAATCGAGAGTACAAATCACCGTTGTCGAGCACGTAGCAGTCAGGACAGATATTGCAAGGACAATCCTCCTCGTGGCAACCATGAAAAAAAACCAAAACCAATCTGACGAAGTAAGATATGAAGGTACCAACACAAGTATTTCAAGGACAAAAAACCGAACAGGGAGGTCGACCTCACTGGAAATTGAGAGTACAAATCAGCGTTGTCAAGCACGTAGCAGTCGAGACAGATATTGCGAGGACAATCCTCCTCGCGGCGACCATGAGAAAAAAAACCAAAAACGACCTGATGAAGCAAGATATGAAGGTACCAACACGGGTATTCCAAGGACAAAAGACCGAACAGCCAGCTCGACGTCATTGGAAATCGAGAGTACAAATCACCGGTGTCGAGCACGTAGCAGTCGGGATAGATATTGCGAGGACAATACTCTTCGCGGCGACCATGAGAAAAAAACCCAAAACCGATCTCACGAAGCAAGATATGAAGGACCATACCAACAACAAGTTAGTGTAGGCTAGAGGTGAAACCCATAAGATCTCGCGACCAACTCATGTATCTGGCACATGGATAGCAAGCTTCCACGCACCCCTCTCCAGCTAGCTGAAGGGCCATACCTAAACAAATTTAATCTTCCAACACCATCATTGACACCGGGAAGAAGATCTCATCGTCGAACGAAGGGATGAAGATTATTTGTTGTAGATGATGACATCTCCAAGGAAAAGGATGACTACAGAAACCGTAAATCAATCTATTAAAAACACTACTGTTAATAAGAACTCCACTCATAGATCGCGTTCCTCACCCCTCCCGCAACCGGCACGGTCGGCTGGAGGAGGGGGAACCGATCTATGGTGGAGGCGGAGGTGGTGCAGCGGGTAGGTCTTTTTCAGGAGGCGGCGGCGGCGTCAAACAACCATCCAACCTTAGCGTCCACAGATGGACTTGAAACAATGACTTAATCGTTGACGAAAAAAGAGGCAAATTTTTTTGAGACAACCTCGCGAAGCTTTATTTAACCCGAGCTCAAGTTTACAGGTACGAAAGAAAGGTCTCCGGGGTGTCCTAACCAAACATGGCGGCCCACCCCCAAACGTAAAACATGCTTCACTAAAATTGTGAGCCTCGAAATTCAAGCTCCTAAATTCGTGAACAAAATTACAACTCTGGAAAGAATGACTATGATCAATTATTTCATGTAAAATTGCTCCATAGCTTGCCAAATGCTTCTGCTTGATGTCGTCCACCACCACCTTGCAATCTGACGCAACATGTATGCTCTGGATATTGAGATCCTCGGTAAGTGCTAGTGCCTCCTGAATAGCTAAAGCTTCAATCGTAGGAGGATCGGGTATGTTCCTGAGGAGAATGGCGGATGCCCCCTGAAAAACTCCCTCTTTGTTGCGGCAAATAGCTGCTGCAACTCCTCGGCCCCGTGCAATCGCAGCATCAACATTGATCTTTAAGAAACCATCAGGAGGCGAAATCCAACACGTAGGGTGGACCCTAGGTTGACCCCTTGTGTTGTTGCTTGGCTTGTCCAGGGCATAAATATCTGATAAGTAAGACAGGATGAACAAATTTGTTGCCATAGGACTCTGGAAGATATCCTCATAAATCGCTTTTCCTCCTTGCTCGCCAAACAACCCAGAGCGTGACAACCAGCGAGACAAAATCCTTCTTTGGTATCTCGTCGTGCATCGAGAATAGCTAGTTTTTTACATCGATCTCCTGGTTTTGGCTTACCATATCTATCAGAGCCTCATCAGCAAGGGCCCAAATGCATCTCGGCATTGTACATTCCAGCAGGGCATGCCTCCATGAGTCCTCGCATCCGCACAAATTACACAAGTGTGTATCCGACATGTGGCGATGATGTAAAATGTCTGCCGTTGGCATCGAGTGTCGCGCCAGGCGCCACAAGAAAACCTTTAGCTTGGATGGGACCCTTATATGCCAGAGATCTGTCCATGCCTTTCGCGTTGTGCTCGATGCTGAATTTCCTGCATTAACATCCATCCAGTTCTCTCTGTGCTCCTTTGTGTTCATGATCATATGATAAGCTGACTTCACTGAGAAACGACCATTTCTCTCGCTGGACCATGCCCAAAAATCATCTACCGCCCTCGTACACAAGGGTATCGACAGGATGGTGTCTGCGTCAAAAGGTAAGAACGTGGCCCGTATCAAATCTTCCTTCCAAGATGATGTTGTGTTATCGATCAGCTCAGAAACCATCACAGGAGGATTTGTAACTAGTGAGGTGATCGGCCACATTGGTCCAACCCGAGGCAACCAATTGGTCTCCCATATGCTTGTTGTGGCTCCATTCCCAATGCGTCTAATGATACCCTGCGTCAATATATCCCTGCCATCGATTATAACGCGCCATATCTGAGATGGTTTGCCACCAAGTTCTGCTTATAGGAAAGAATGGAGTGGGAAGTAGACAGCTTTGAGAATTCTTGCGCTAAGGGAATTGGGCTCCTCAAGCATTCTCCACGCCTGCCATGCGAGCAATGATAAGTTGAAGATCTCTATGTCCCTGAAACCCATGCCACCGAGATATTTTGGTTTTGTCATAACATCCCACGAGACCCAACATGGCTTCCTCTTCCCTTGCTTACTCCCCCACCAAAACTGTCTAATGATAGATCTGATGTTGTCACACAAGCCTCTGGGTAATCGAAAGCACGCCATGGAATAAACAGGTATGGCCTGAGCAACCGACTTAATCAAGACCTCTTTCCCTGCACCTGACAATAGTTTCTCCATCCATCCCCGTACCTTCTCCCAAACTCTATCTCTCAGATATTTGAAGGTACCCATCTTTGACTGGTCGACGTCTATTGGCATTCCCAAATACCTGTCACTTAAAGATTTGTTTTGAACATTTAGAACTTGCTTGATATTATCTCTCAAACTCTGGCTGCAACCCTTGCTAAAGAATATGGATGATTTCTCATGATTAATCCTCTGCCCAGAAGCCCTGCAATATACATCCAGTAGGTTTGATACCTTTGTAGCCCCTTCAACACTTGACTTAAAAAGCAACGGGCTATCATCTGCAAAAAGGAGATGGTTAACAGATGGAGCTGTCGGTGCCACCTTGATCCCTTCAAAATCAGACGACTAAGAACTAGATTTCAAAAGGCACGAAAGGCCCTCTGCTGCAATCAAGAAAAGATAAGGGGAAATAGGATCTCCCTGCCGGATTCCACATGTAGGTGTAAAATTCTCTAATTTTTCACCATTGAACAACACCGAGAAGGACACAGATTGTACCATAGACATCACTGTTTCGACCCAAGCATGTGCAAAACCTAACTTCTCCATCATGCCTCGGAGGTATGAGCACTCCAATTTGTCATAGGCTTTCATCATGTCCAGTTTCAACGCACAATAACTATTGGACTTAGCTCTGTTTCTCTTCATAAAGTGCAAACACTCATATGCGCAAATAATATTATCAGTAATCAACCGACCTGGTACGAAGGCCGATTGTTCCTCAGAGATGATATCTGGAAGAATAACTTTGAGCCTTTTGGCCACCACCTTCGACGCAATTTTATAAATGACATTACACAAACTGATGGGACGGAACTGAGAAAGTTGGGTCGGATTCAGAACATTAGGTATAAGAACCAGGACAGTGTCGTTAACACAATCAACTCCTTCCTCTCCTCTGACAATCCTTAGAACTGCTTTGGTCACTTCCTCACCACAAATATCACAATGCCTTTGATAGAAATGAGCTGGAAAACCGTCCGTTCCAGGGGCCTTCGTTGGGAACATTTGGAAAAGAGCAGTTTTAACTTCCTCATTTGTGTATGGCGCTAAGAGCATAGCGTTCATTTGAGGAGTAACCTTGACTGGGACCGTCGAAAGTACCCGATCCATATCAGCAACGCCTACTGAAGTGTACATGTTCTTATATAATTCAGTTACCATCCTCTTCACCTCCTCTGGATCTTCTATATGTGTGCCCACAGAGTTCGCTAGTGCTTTTATCATGTTCTTCTTCCGTCGTTGGCTTGCTCGTAGATGGAAAAAACGTGTGTTTCTGTCCCCCGCCGAGAGCCACTCCAATCTAGCATGTTGCCTCCACATGAGTTCTTCTCTATGGTACAACTCAACTAGTTTTTCGTTGATTTTCAGCTCTATATGAGTCGGTGCTGTCCGACTCGGATCTGCTCGCAGGCGTTCCAGCTCCAGCTTCAACTGTTTGATCTCCTTACGGACAGACCTGAAAGTGTTTCTATTCACCAGTCAAAAAAAAGTGTTTCTATTCCATGTGATCAGCTCCGCCGAGATGTTTCGCAGTTTGTTCCTCAGCTCCTCCATACATACAGCTGGGTCCCTTGCTGTCCAACTCACCGTAATTGTATCCTTCCATGTCTCATGGGTCTCCCACATCACCTCATATTTGAAATCTCTCTTACGATTTAGCGGCACCGTCCCTTGTAAATTTAACAAGATAGGACTGCGATATGACGTGGCTGCTGTCAGGTGTTTCACGTATGCATCTGGGTACCTTTCATTCAGTTCAGCAGTGGCTAAAGCCCGGTCTAGGCGCGCACACGGGTGTAGCTCCCACCCGTCACTTTTTTCTCGTATGTCCAGAAAGGTCCTTGAGAGCATGGTTAATAGTATAGCCAGCTACTGGCTATAAGCCACTGCCATGTCATCTACAGCCCATCTTATAACCAACATGTACAATAATATATCAAAAAAGTGTAGTACTTTTTTATTATGTGGTCTACCTTTCATTCTCACAAAGTGCCTAGGAGCACGTGCTAGAGCTGGCTCTTCACGAAGAGCCCGCTTATCTTCTCTCACCTCTTCTCTTTCCTCCAACTAAGCAGAAATATACTAATTTATTCCTTATATCCCGCTGACTCAGCTTTATTGTACTTGCTCTGATAGCCAATATCCATGGTTACCAAAGCGATTGTTTCCCAATATTTGGCGGCCCTAAGCAAATACTGGCCCACGATACATGGCAACAGAGGGACGGTTCCCTCAAAAAAAAAAAAGGGTAGGTCGATCCAACACTGTACGTGCACGTATGGCATAGTTTCTCGACGACCATCTCCTCTGGTTCACAGTTCTACTCCCTTCGTTTCTTTTTACTCAAGATTTGGTCAAAGTCAAACTACACAAAGTTTGACCAAATTTATATAAAAATATGAATATCTACAATAGTTTATTAAAACTATATAGTATGAAAATACATTTCATGGTGCATCTGATAATATTGATTTCATATTGTCAATCTTTATATTTTTTAATATAAAGTTAGTCAAACTTTACAAAGCTTGACTTTGACCAAACCTTATATGCAGACTAAAAAGAAACGAAGGGAGTACAAGGATGATCAATCATCTTTTTTCCGAGAGAAACACAACGAGATCAGGCGTTCAACAGGCTTGTTGTCGAAGGGTAATGATCGATGGATGCGTGGGGCTTTCCCTTTGCAACCCTGGCGAGGCGCGTGCAGGGGTACCACCATGGCACCATCGCCTACTGCCGGCCCTCAACCTCGTACGTATGACCGATCTGGGCGAGGAGAAGAGCGCGTCCTATGATCCACTGGCCGTCACGGTAGGACCTACGGTACCGCCTCCATTTTTTCATGAACTAAGGCCAACTCGAATTCAACATCGGATCGAATCATGTCCAATGGTCATGTGTTCCGCTACTCCTCTAACCGGCACCTAGCCAATCCCAAAAACCAAATAAAGGAGTACAAAATTTCCTCCACCTTCTATTCGAGGAGTAAATTTACTCCGCCTCGAGGCGGACGAGTAAAAGTTTTCTTCATGCAAAGGCCTTCTTATGACCGGCCGGTGACTCACGTGAAGCTTCCTTGTCGACGGTGGCGACCTCCGCCCTTGCCGATGACCTCGCCGGCATACGGGATCCTCACGGGAGGTGGTTGTCGCAGTGCCTGGTGCAGCTAATGCGCGCCAACGGCGGCAACAACAAGCAGACCATAGGCTCGCCATCGACGCGTGCGAGGCTGAAGCGAAAATGTCTGCCCGTGCAGGAAGACGGCGACTAGGTGTGCTCCTCTGGGCGGACGGCGACTGGGTGTGCTCCGTCTACACCGACGGCGGCGACATGCTGCTCTGTGGTTGTTGCTCGTCGATGTTCCACCACGGCTGCATCGGCCTGCACGCAGTGGCGGAGCTTAGTACAAGTCTAAGGGGGCGGTGCCCCCCAACCTTAAGCAAAACAATGAAGAAAATTTACTATACATGGCTTAGATAAGGAAGAAGTTAATTCTTTGCCCTCCTAGTTGTTGGCTTTGCCCCCCCCCCCCCAAGATTGCTATCTACTAGCTCCCCTAATGCATGGAGGACACCCAGTAGGGAGAATGCTTCTGCCCTTCATGGCTTCATGCAGGTGCGCCGTTTGCGGCTCCAGCGAGTTCGAGCTCGCTGGCGGCCGGAGATGAGGAAGATGTGATGGGGGCACTGGTGCTCGATTCCTTCCAAACCAATAGTGCTGGTGCTTGCTAGGAGCGTGCCAGTGCTGCATGGTGAGTTCCTGTGTATGTGTGCGGAGGTGGCATAGGAAATCCTTCCCAGCTCCCCTTCCCGACCCCATGCGGCCGCCGCCGGGCCGCACCGGGCGGCTCCCACCCTTCCTTCCCTCGACCCCTGCACATCCCCCTCCCTTCGCCACCGCCGGCAACGTCGTCAGGTGTCAACCCTTTGGCACGGCGGCGGCGGAACTCCTTTGGCATTTGGGGATCTGAGTCAATGGCGGTGGCCAAATCTTCACCCCTTGCAACGTGAATGGCGAAAAGCAGCGGCCGGGACGCGTCGAGGGGCTCTGTTGCAGCCGACGGGATTGGCAGGAGGCGGCGGCATGGTAGGCGGGCTCGATCATTTTGGTGCTGGTGGCCATCTCCTCCGTCGGAGGTGGTCGGCGTGAGGCTGGGTGGTCGGATCTCGAGATCCGTCATCTAGTCCCGGCTGCGAGTCGGGGAGACATTGTTGCTAGTGAAAACCGAGCCGATGGCGAGCGATGGCGGCATTATGCGTCATTACCTTGATGAAGACATCGTCGTGTAACTATTGTTGACCCACTCGTGCTGCTCTGAAGGAAACCCTAGGATCTGATATATCCAGATCGGACGAAGGTGGTGCTGTGGTGTCCTTTTTCTCTTGGGAGCATCTTTTTGGAGCATCGCTAGAAGACAAAGACAAGAGGTGGAGCGGCTTCGTCTTGCGCGGAGTTACGGTAGAGATGTCAAGTCATGCCTAGCCGACATGTGCTACGCTGTGTCATGCTTGGTCGGCAGGTGCTACGCACGACAGATATTCCAGAGTCTTCGAGTCTGGATGGACGAGCGCAGGACAGTGGCGCCGTTGGGCGCCGTGGTGGCGTCGATAGATGGCCGGACTGGCAAAGATGATGCGAGTCTCTCTTCTAAAGATGGGTCAACGGTTCGATGATGATGGCGGCTTCTAAAACGTGTGCGTGTGGTGTACGCTTTAGATCTGCTGGACCGGCTATTAGTTCTGATACGTTATGTGAATGAATGGATGACGACACTTGTTTTAGATATGAGTGAGAGCACTCCACATAGTGGCAGAGCTTCATGGGGGCCAACCTGGGCCATGCCCCCTCCCCCAGCTCACAAGAAACCATGCATATCTTTTTTTGTTTTAGGCCTATTTTCCATAAAAAATAAGCTGAAATTAGTTATGTTTGCCCCCCCCCACTCAGCCATGCCCCCATGATTTGTAGGTGGAAGTGATGGCTTCGAATAGTTTGACGCATGTTTTTATTATACCTATTAATTTTTTTCGAAAAGGGGGATTCTTCGGCCTCTGCATCAGAATGATGCATACGGCCATCTTATTTAAACAAATAAATATGTTCCAACATGGTCTTAAAGTCTCTAAAAGAAAATAAAAAATAGCTCACATAGAGCCAAAAGGGCTAGAAGACAAACTAGCCAAATAAAGGACGTCACAACCGGCTAGGCAAAAGAGAGATAGGTAAACTAATTGCCTATCCTATTACATGACCGCCATCCAAACCGGTTGAAGATATCCCGAGCTACCATCTCCCAGCGGATAGATCCAGTAACCAAACGCTCCCTGGCCTCCGTCGGAGTGAGTAGCGACCACGAACGGATCAACGCCGTGGCTCTGAAAATAACCTGCAAAAAATGAATGCGTGTTGTCTTGTTAAAAACTAAATCATTTCTGCAATTCCAGAGCGCCCACAAAAAGGCGCAGACTCCGACGCGAATATGTCTCGCTAACTCGGGCTCTATCCCGTTAAGCCACGTTCCAAATAACGTGTTGACAGAACTCGATTAATTTATATTGAAAGCAATATGGACCGTGATGTCTACTACGCAACCTTCTCCTTGTAGACGTTGTTGGGCCTGCAAGTGCACAGGTTTGTAGGACAGTAGCAAATTTCCCTCAAGTGGATGACCTAAGGTTTATCAATCCGTAGGAGGCGTAGGATGAAGATGGTCTCTCTCAAGCAACCCTGCAACCAAATAATAAAGAGTCTCTTATGTCCCCAACACACCCAATACAATGGTAAATTATGTAGGTGCACTAGTTCGGCGAAGAGATGGTGATACAAGTGCAATATGGACGGTAGATAAAGGTTTTTGTGAACTGAAAATATAAAAACAGCAAGGTAGCAAGCGGTAAAAGTGAGCATAAATGGTATTGCAATGATAGTGAACAAGGCCTAGGGTTCATACTTTCACTAGTGTAAGTCCTCTCAACAATGATAACATAATTGGATCACATAACTATCCTTCAACATGCAACAAAGAGTCACTTCAAAGTCACTAATAGCGGAGAACAAACGAAGAGATTATGGTAGGGTACGAAACCACCTCAAAGTTATTCTTTCCAATCAATCTAATGGGCTATTCCTATAAGTGTCACAAACATCCCTAGAGTTCGTACTAGAATAACACCTTAAGACACAAATCAACCAAAACCCTAATGTCACCTAGATACTCCAATGTCACCTTAAGTATCCATGGGCATGATTATACGATATGCATCACACAATCTCAATTCATCTATCCAAACCAACACATAGAACCTCAAAGAGTGCCCAAAGTTTCTACCGAAGAATCATGACGAAAACGTGTGCCAACCCCTATGCATAGGTTCATGGGCGGAACCCGCAAGTTGGTCACCAAAACATACATCAAGTGGCACGTGATATCCCATTGTCACCATAGATACGCACGGCAAGACATACATCAAGTGTTCTTCAAATCTTTAAAGACTCAATCCAATAAGATAACTTCAAAGGGAAAACTCAATCCATTACAAGAGAGAAGAGGGGGAGAAGAAACATAAGATCCAACTATAATAGCAAAGCTCGCGATACATCAAGATCGTGCCAAATCAAGAACACGAGAGAGAGATCAAACACATAGCTACTGGTACATACCCTCAGCCCCGAGGGTGAACTACTCCCTCCTCGTCATGGAGAGCGTCGGGATGATGAAGATGGCCACCGCTGAGGGTTCCCCCCTCCGGCAGGGTGCCGGAACAGGGTCCCGATTGGGTTTTGGTGGCTACAGAGGCTTGCGACGGCGGAACTCCCGATCTAATCTCTGTTCTGATGTTTTTAGGGTATATGGGAATATATAGGAGAAAGAGGTGCGTCGGGGGAGCCATGGGGGCCCCATGAGGCAGGGGGCGCGCCCTCCACCCTCGTGGGCAGCTCCCGTATCTTCTTACGTGCACTCCAAGTTCCCTGGGTCTTATCCGGTGAGAAAATCACGTTCCAAAAAGGATTTTTCTGTTTGGACTCCGTTTGATATTCCTTTTTCCTCGAAACACTGAAATAGGCATAAAACAGCAAATCTGGGCTGGGCCTCCGGTTAATAGGTTAGTCCCAAAAAAAATATAAAAGTGGATAATAAAGCCCAATATTGCCTAAAACAGTAGATAATATATCATGGAGCAATCAAAAATTATAGATACGTTGAGACATATCAGACCGTTCGCCATAAAACTTTGGCTAGCGGGCAATCAAGAAACAGGTATTTGATTGTCTCATCCCGATCACAGAAACTACACCTAGTAGGTCCTGTTCAATTATGCTTTGTCAAGTTATCCTTGGTTAAAATAACTTGTTTATGGACAAACCACATAAACACTTTGATTTTCAAAGGGACTTTGACAGCCCAAACATGTTTGGAACTAGGAATCGAGCTTGAATTGATAACATCAACATACATTGATTTAACTGTAAATACTCCAGACCTAGTAAGCTTTCAGCGTAATTCATCGGGTTGTTGAGAAAGCTGAACCTCCATTAGTCTACTTACTAGACGGAGCCAATCTTCCCAATGATTGCCCACTAGCGCCCTTCTGAACTGAATATTAAGGGGGGTAGATTGAAGTACCGTTGCAACAAAAACCTCACGTCGTTGAACAATATGATACAAAGACGGGTATTGAATTGCTAAGGCTCCGAGCCAAGTATCCTCCCAGAATCGCGTACTAGCACCGTTACCAACAATAAACTTTGTCCTATTAAACATGGTAGTTTGACTTTCATAAGCCCTTTCCAAAAAGGTGAGTCAGTCGGCCTTACTGTCACCTGAGACAAAGTTTTGGTTTGAAGATACTTGCTACGGAGAATTTGCGCCCAAGTGGCGTCAGTCCCACTAGATAACTTCCACAGCCACTTGCTGAAAAGACATCTGTTCTTAACTTCAAGGTTCTCAATACCAAGACCCCCTTGGTCTTTCGGTCTACAAATGATATCCCATTTGGCTAAACGGTATTTTCTTTTTAGTTCATCACCCTGCCAAAAGAACCGTGAGCGATAAAAGTCCAGTCGTTTCCTAACTCCAACTGGAACTTCGAAGAACGACAAAAGAAACATAGGCATACTCGTGAGAACCGAATTTATCAGAATTAATCGGCCTCCATATGACATGAGGTTGCCCTTCCAGCAGCTCAGTTTCTTTTCAATCGGTCTTCAATGCACTTCCATTCTCTGTTTGTCAGCTTACGATGGTGGATTGGTATTCCTAAGTAAGTGAAAGGTAAAGCCCCCAAACAGCACCCAAACAATTGCCTATATGACTCTTGTTCGTCATTGGCTCTACCAAAGCAGAACAACTCGCTTTTGTGAAAGTTAATCTTTAACCTGGTCAATTGTTCAAATAAGCATAACACCAGCTTCATATTTCTCACTTTGGCCAAGTCATGCTCCATAAAGATGATTGTATCATCAGCGTACAGAAGGATGGACACACCTCCATCAACGAGATGAGGTACCATGCCACCCACTTGACCAGCCTCCTTAGCCCTTCCTATCATAATTGCCAACATATCAACTACAATGTTGAACAGGATAGGGGACATCGGATCCCCTTGTCTCAGGCCCTTATGTGTCTGGAAATAATGACCTATCTCGTCATTCACTTTAATTCCAACACTCCTTTTTTGCGTATATGATTCAGCCTGGCGGCGCCAGGCTTCATCAAAACCTTTCATACGCAATGCATGTTGTAGGAATGGCCAGTTTACTTTATCATACGCTTTCTCGAAATCCACCTTAAAAATGACTCCATCCAATTTTTTGGAGTGAATTTCATGGAGCGTTCCATGAAGGACCACCACCCCTTCTAGGATGTTTTTGTCCGGCATGAAAGCAATTTGGGAATGCTGCACCACAGAATGCGCAATCTGTGTGAGCCTGTTAGTCCCAACCTTGGTGAAAATTTTGAAACTAACATTGAGAAGGTAGATTGGCCTGAACTGCTTGATTCTCACAGCATCTGTTTTCTTAGGAAGCAGTGTTATTGTTCCAAAATTTAAGTGAAATAACTGAAGCTGTCCAGAGAAAAGATCATGGAACATTGGTAGCAAATCCCCCTTAATAATATGCCAACACTTTTTGTAAAACTCCGCCGGGAATCCATCGGGCCCGGCAGCCTTATTGTTTTTCATCTGCGTTATAGCATCAAACACCTCCTTCTCAGAGAACGGGGCAACCAGAATATCATTATCATTAGCAGTTAGTTGAGGCACATCCTCAATCCTGGACTCATCGAGGGACACACAACTATCCTTCGGAGGTCCAAATAACTGCTTATAATACTCGGTGATGTAAAGTTTCAGGTTGTCCTGCCCTACAATGGTTCCTTCATCTTGTTCAAGCTGAAAGATCCTCTTCTTTCTGTGCTTGCCATTTGCAATCAAGTGGAAGAATTGAGTGTTTGCGTCCCCCTGGACCACTTTGCGGACCTTAGCCCGCAACTCCCACTTCAATTCTTTTTCGCGGAGAAGTTCTTTCAACCTCATCTCCGCATCCAGCTTATCCTGGAGCTCCGCGGCTTGCAAGATCGTGGATTCGGCTTTTATATCTAGGGTCTGAATTAGAAAGAGGATCCTTTCCTTTTCAACCTTATAAACCCCACTAAGGTGTTTAGCCCATCCTCGTAGGAAACTTCTCAAATGCCTAATCTTATTCTGTCAACGCTCGACAGAAGTCACACCTCCTGCATCCTTAGCCCATTCCTTGGCAATCAGATCCAAGAAACCTTCTCGTTCAAACCATGCCAGGTCGAAAGAAAAGGTGTTTTTGTTTCCCACGTGGTTTGTCTCTCCTGGGTCCACGAATAAAGGTGTGTGGTCCGATATTCCGTGCGAGAGAGCCTGAACCGTTACGAGAGGGAACTTTTGTTCCCACTCGACACTCGCGAGGACTCGATCAAGCTTCTCATACGTCGGATTTGGCAAAGCATTAGCCTAGGTAAATTTTCTACCGAAAAGCTCTATCTCTCTCAGATCCAAGCTTTCAATAATGGTATTGAACATAAACGACCATCTGCCATCAAAATTATCATTATTCTTTTCCTCTCTCCTCCTAATGATGTTGAAGTCACCCCCAACTAAAATTGGGAGCTGCTCGGATCCACAGATTCGGACAAGGTCCGCCAAAAACTCGGGTTTAAGCTCGGGTTGTGCGGCACCATAAACCACCACCAGAGCCCAGTTAAACCCATCAGTTTTGGACCTGACCCGAAACTTAACTGTGAAGTCACCCATCACTACACTTTAGACTTCCAGCGAATCGCATCTCACTCCAAGTAAGATCCCACCCGATCTTCCTCGCGGAGGAAGGCAATGCCAATCAAAATCGACACCACCCGATAAAGTGTTGAGAAACTGCGGCGCAAAATTATCCCTACCAGTTTCCGATAGAGCAATAAAATATAATCTATGCTCAAGAGATACCTCAGCAAGAAACCCTCTTTTAGCCAAGTCCTTCAGACCTCTGCTATTCCAAAAGATTCCTCTCATATTTCATCATGAAATTTTTTGGTAGTCCGAATCCTAGCACTCCTACGAACCGCAGAAACAAGATAAATCTTCTGCTTCCACTTACGTTTGGGTTTACTTTAGTCCTCCATTCGGTCCTCATAACCGGGCTCAGTGGGTCTAGCTACTGCATCCTCTAGATTTACATCCTCCTCCTCAGACTCAGGAGTGGATGGTGCAAGATCCGCACAAAAGTTGTCTAGCACCCTGACCCCCAACGCATCAATCTCTGCATCATTCATGGGTTTTACCGCTGCTAGGTTTTGAATGGTTTGTAAGGCGCGTTCTGCTTCCAAATCTAGGAGATCATTAACTGAGTTGGAAATTTCACTATTATTACTCCCTAGCGAAACTCCTAATTGGTTTGCATTATCTATAATCTCCTCATTAGAAAAATGCAAGATAGAATTAGACACATTGATAGACATACCAGTAGTGACCTCAATGTCACGAAGCTTGGCCACCCTCATAGCGCACCTCTGCTGCATGTCATCAACCTCCGGGTGCTCCTGGATACGAGAACTCATCCGTCGCCCCGCAGAGACCGGGTCTGGGATCCCACCAAAGGCAATGACCTCCTCCCGAGAATTACCTCGCGCAGAAGGGTCAGCCAAAGATAGCTGCGGTGGGCTCCCAAGCCCCATGGACGAGTGTCCGAAACGAAGCCCTGGGCCGCCAGACAGCCAGGAGAGGGGAGCATGGGCGTCGCCTGCCCGGGCACTCCCCCCGCCCCAACCCTCTGGCCAGAGGGTGCAACCATCGTGCTTGCCGGAGGAGAAGGGGGGGGTCGAGGGCACCTGCCCCCAGACTCCCACCCTGCGCCAGTGGAGATGTGGCCGCTCTAGCCGCCACCGGAGAAAAGGGAACCGAGGCCACCTGCCCTGGTCCGCCTCCCCCTGGCCGGCCGTCGGCGGCGTCACCGGCGTTGCCGGCGCCAGGATAAGAGGAGAAGAAGTCGAGGCCACCTGTCGATGACTCCCCCCTCAGACACAACCTCTGAAGCAAGCATCGTCTCCCGGAACGCGACCATTGGGAGAGCGTGGGAAAGAGAAGCCACCTGAGGCTCCACCTCCCCTCCCCCATCCAAGGTCGTCCTCGAGGGCATCCTCACCAAGCCTCCAACCAAGGGACTATCAGCAGTATCAAACTCCAAAACTGGAAGCGTGCACTCAAACACATCATCAGATTCCACCCGGTCGCTCCATAGTCTGGGAGGGGCAGAAGCTGGCTCAAAAGACCCAAACCGCAGTGAACTCATAGGCACCGAGGAAGCTGGTTCCGGCTCTACCCCGGGCCCGTTCCCTGGCAACTGAGCAACAGGTTTCGATCCGTTGGACATCTCTCATCCAGCCTCATCAGCCGGTGCCCCTTTATCACCCGCGATGTCATCACCCTCGTGCATATCCACATCAGTCCCATTAATCGCCTCAGCAAACAAATCTGCATCCTCAAACTCAATCTCGAGAGGAAACACCTCTCCCCTGTAAGTCCAATTGACAACATCAAGGACGAACTCAATGTCCAGAACGCTCACTAGAAGTCGGGCCATCCCATGAGCACGGGTATAGGCCATATCCACTTTCTCAGTTTTTCCAACCATAATGCCCAGACTAGCAACAACTCAAGCATCCTGCATTGGCTCAGAGGGAGCCCCGGAAAACCACAACCAAACCTGAGTAAGGGGTTTGCCCTTAGGATCCACCTTCTTCCACTCGTGAAATTCCAGAATGCATTTAGTGCCAGGAACTCTGCACAAACCAAAGCTCAGCAATCTCTGCAAATCATCCAAAGTTGGGAAGTCAACCTTGAACACATTGGCCTCAACACTGACAAGCTCCCACTGGAAATCACCTGGAGCCAGTTCCTGAAGCTTCTGCACGATCTGAGCCTCAGAGACCTCTCCCTGGGTAGCTTTCACGATCCCAGTAGTCAAACTCTGCGTCTCTACCAGAATCTCTCTCGCAGCCGGGGACTCGAAGAACATAAACTCAGCACAATATATTCCATACATAGTAAGAGCCGAAACCTGATCATGTAGAAACGGGCAATCCCCCGTGGCATGTGCTGGCTTACCACACGTATCGCACAGCTCCGCCACGCACTCAGCAATAAAGTGACCCTTCTCACCACATCGATACATAACATCTTCTCCTTCTTACGCGCCCACTTGGACGCTCTCTCTGAATCAGTCATGTCGCATGCCTCAGCTGTAACCCCAGTCCCAGGAACTTCCGCGTTGGCCAGCGCCGTCACGACCTCCATCGCCTAGCTAGGCAGGTCAGTCGTCTGAACGGGATCGACTGCCACGACAGAGGCTGAATGGTCAACAACGACCGGCGGTGGAGGCTGTCTGTTACGGTACCGACCGCGACCACCACCACGACCACCACGATTACCATGGTAGCCACCTCTCTGTCGGTAGTCTGGTCCAGAAGCTCCCTCGACAAAACCACCCGGAGGGCCAAGAAAAGGTCTTTCAGCAGAACCATCACTCTGCCAGGCATAGCCACGACCACCTCCCGTGGATGACGAGCCACGGTGTTGGCCATCCCCATATGCATCATAACCGTCGTCCCCCCACTGTCCCCGGGGCGGATCAACATTCTCACAAGTAATCAAGTTCTGCCTCGTCTGCGTTGGCCCGAGCGTTTTTGCGCCGGCCTCGCGACGTAGTGCGGCCGCGGCGCGGCACGTGGCTGAAACCCGACAGAAGTGGCTTGGGTCTGCTTCTTTTGCGTAGAGGCGCCACGCCCGACAGGCGCAGTCGTCGGCGGCCTCGGCGGAACAGCACCGCGCCCCACAGCCATTAGTAGAGTAGCAGCCGGCACCGGCGGTCGGAGTCCATGAGCACCGCGCCCGGCGGCTGGTACGGCCCCCACTGCCTGCGCAGGTCGCGGCCCTGGCGGGGTTCCTCGTCCGGCCGCACCCGTAGGTCGAGGCCCCTGTGGTGCGCCATGGCCAACCGGCAGCACCGGCCGCTGGCCTTGTGGAACGCCGCCACCACGGGCCGCCCGTGTCACTCTGGCGATCACCTGCTTATTGGGGTCGGAGGCCGCTGCATCCCCCCATCCCGCCAGCATGGGAGGGATCCGAGTTGCCCGCCCTGGACCACAGTGACGGAAGCCCGATGAACCTTCGCGGCGCCTATACCTAGGGCACAGCGTTGGCGGAGAAAGAACGCACGTCGATACACGTTCGCACGTACGCATGCAAGGTCTATTTGCCTCGACGCCCGTAGACCCCGTGGAGCCCGGGTTAGCCTGGGCCTCATACCCGGCTAACTCCGGCCCACACAGCGATGCCACCCGATGGGCCTCACACCCATCGTTAGGCCGCCCAACCGAGCCCAGCAACGAATTCAAACGCAACCGTCTGGCTACCCCGATCGAGATCTCACCGGACGGCTACACCACCGTCGGCTCCGGTCACCGGCCCTTCTTCCGGCGACTGGGCACAACTTTCCATTCCGAACCGAGAAAATCACCAAACGTAAGGGCCGGAAGACGTACCTTTGGAAGAGGGCCACGCCATGGCCGGATCGCCGTCGACGCCGTCCTCCGGTGCACGACGCGTCGAACTATCTCGATCCTCTCCATCTGAGGGAGTCCTGGATTAGGGGGTGTTCGGATAGCCGGACTATACCTTCAGCCGGACTCCTGGATTATGAAGATACAAGATTGAAGACTTCGTCGCGTGTCCGGATGGGACTTTCCTTGGCGTGGAAGGCAAGCTTGGCGATGCGGATATTCAAGATCTCCTACCATTGTAACCGACTTTGTGTAACCCTAACCCTATCCGGTGTCTATATAAACCGGAGGGTTCTAGTCCGTAGGACAACTTCATCATACAACAATCATACCATAGGCTAGCTTCTAGGGTTTAGCCTCCTTGATCTCGTGGTAGATCTACTCTTGTACTACCCATATCATCAATATTAATCAAGCAGGAGTAGGGTTTTACCTCCATCGAGAGGGCCCGAACCTGGGTATACTTCGTGTCCCTTGTCTCCTGTTACCATCCGGTCTAGACGCACAGTTCGGGACCCCCTACCCGAGATCCGCCGATTTTGACACCGACACCGTCTTCTCCAGTCCAGTCCTTGCCGGATCGTCCTGCGGGATCGCCTCATCTACCAAACGCGCAACCTCATCCTCAGAATAACCAATCTTGAAAGCCTCGCAGATGTGATCTGACGCCGTCTCCGGCAAGTAGGCGTCAAGATGCCGGTCGTCGTCTTCGTCCTCCTCCTCATCACTCTCCACTAGCGCCCAGAACCGTCCTCCGACTCGCCGGTCGCCGCCGGCGCCGGGGTCGCGAGACCCGTCCCTAGTCGCCCCGCCCATTATATTATACCTATTAATAAAATGGTAGTTTTTATTATATCTTTGTTTAATAATTAATAAAAATGGTTGTATGCATCGATTGATGCAGTGGCCAGGGGTTTTAACCTCCTTCTCTAAAAGGAAAACCTGTGCGGAGGTGGACGCACAAGACGGCGACATGCTGGTGCTTGCTGCTGCGCGCACGTGCTGCTGCTTGTAGTGTACGGTGCGTGCTTAGAGCATTACTAGTAGTACCCCTAAATCCTCAAACCCTCATAAATAACTGCTTTTTTGCGGGTTGCAACAAAAAAACGCAAAGACTAGAACCCCTAAACTCTCAAACCCTAAAAAAAAATAAGGGTCCAACCCTCAAATCCAATTTCGAACCGTAGAAGTGAGGGCTCGAGGGGGCCACGCGACCCCAGCCCGCACTCCCTTCCCCCGTCGCGCGGGAGGGAAGTTTCCCTTCCCAACCTCCCGCCTCCCGGCCTCCCGCGCCGCCGGCCGTCGCCAATCCGGCCGGCCCCCCGCCTCCCCATCCCGCTCGGCTGCCGCAGTCCCGCTCCTCGGACTGCTGCCGCCTCTCCTTCCACCAGGACGCGCCGCTGCTCTGCTCCCCTTCGAAGGAGCGCGGACTGGCTGCCGGATCTCCTTCCACCACGGCACCACGAGGCACGAGCAAGCAGGCGGCGTCGCGCCGACCCGGAGTCCTCGAGCAGACGACGGGCGCCGCTCCGGAGGAGACTGGAGACGTGCTCCTCCTCGGCCTCGCACCCCATCGAGTCACGGCTGCTTGCGTGCTTCGAGCCTTCAACCTGCTCTCGCCTCTCTGTCCGGCGGCCAGGACGACTCAGGCTGCAGGGCTCCGCATTCCGCAAGACCGCAACTGCAAGGTAAAAGAAGCTGCGTCCGGCGTCCTTATTTATGTGTGTTGAGCCGATGGTAGCGGGTTAGTGGCTGTCCAGAATCCAGATCTTATATTAGCGCTCCACCTCCAATGTCCAGATTAGAAAATTGGTTTGTGGCCGTTGGAGCTTGTGCAGTTGTGCTTGTTTGGTAGTAGTTCATAGTTGGGACAGTGAGTGTGTGTGAGGAGTATAAAATAAATTGACAGACACTTTAGTAGCTAAGTACAGGTAAAGCACTAATATGATGCCTAGATCCCGTTTATTATATGATGATGTCTCATGTCTGTAATGTTGGCTCCTAGTCATGTAGAGTGACCCCAAATTCCTTAATTATCTGCATACTCTTTTCTGATAGAAAATATTAGGGAGTCAAAACTATATGAACTATGTGCTTTTCTGATATGAATTGTGCCCTGGAAGATATGTTTGCAAGCTGGTTTAACCTGCTTTAGACCATATGTTTATCCAAACTTAGTAAGTTATGTTTTTACACTAACAGACCACGGTGACAGAATCTGTCTTATGGTGTACAAATGTTCATGTGCATACTGGAGATGAAGCGGAATGGTGACATCAAGTCCTTTTTTCGGAATTATGAGGCAAAAACAAGAAAGGTTGCAGCCGAAGAGCAACCTGAAACTGATATTGATCCACCTCCAGTCCATTCGGATGCACAGATTGACATATGATGAAATGTGTGATATATGAAATGACAGTTTTAAAGGTTGGGATTGACGCAAAAACTAGAACCCTCAAATCCAACCCTTAAAGCAGTTTAAGGGTTGGGTTTGAGGGTTCTAGTCTTTGCCCCTATTTTTCAACCCTTAAAAGTGTTAAAAAATGGCACTTCTCAACCCTTAAAACTGCTACAATGTTTTGAGGGTTTAGGGTTCTACTAGTAATGCTCTTACCGTTGCTGCCTCCTGCGTCTGCGCGCGTGCTACTGCTTGCCTGCCGTTGGTTTGGCCTCCTCGGACCGAGGCCACACTTGTACTAGTGTTCACTGTCCACAGTTACTCGTGTTCATCATTTTCGTCGTCATGGTCACCATCGCAGTCGCTCCCACGGACATGCATAGCAATTGTTCGACGAAATGCGAGTCAAATGAAGATCGGCTAGGTCCAGTCAAAATTTAATGAAGTAAATATACTTACTAAGGTTTACTCCAAGATTTACTCAATCTTTTCGGGGATCAGCTAGATGCAATTTCCATGGCATGGACGTACGGTACAACTTCAGCACCAATGATATATACCACATAAAATGTTCATTGGACATGCCACATTTCTTCCTTTCCCGACCTTTAGGCTAATCTTATCTTACATCAACTAAAACATAACTTATTTGATGTATATACAGTATACACTGTTCTAAGTCCCCTGGACGACGAAGCTAAGTACGTATTCACTACTGGTGGATATATGACTTACGAGACATGTAGGAGCTACAGACGACATTCTTGAAACTGAACGAAGATCGATGAGGGTGCTTGATGGAAGTGATTGATACGCATAAACATCATACGATGAAATTGGATGGCGCAGAAAGCCCGTGCAGTGCTTTTAGATGCGTGTAATCGTACGGTGTCCCGCAGATCCACCGTTCATGCAGACCACTAGCTTGAATGCTCCCTTTGCATCAATGCCATTGTGGTGCCGAGGCCCTGCATTGGACATTTGGGTGGGTGAGATGGCCTGAGTTAGACTGTAAAAGAGGATGGTGTTTGAGTAGCTTGTGTTGACATAAGGTGGCTTTTGCAGTGTTCATGATGAGTAACTGAGTATAACACCAAGATAAAAAACGAAGTGTTCATGATGAGCAGCCTACTTTGGCTTTCTTCCACCAACTGATGAGCCGCTGACAGTTGGTTTGCTCGTTGTTCTCGACGGACGACGTGGTGGAGGCGGCGGTGTCGGTGGCTGCGAAATCAAGTGGATAAAATGTCAGCATGTATTCCGCAGGTATAAAGATGCACATCACAGTACGAATAAGGCTGCGTTCGGTTCGGTGGAATTATGGAGGAAAAGTGCAGGAATAAAATAGAGAGGAAAGATTCCTCCATGCAGCGTTCTGTATGCAGGAATGAAGTGGTAGAATTCCATAGGAAAGTGTCTGTAGCCTGCAGTTTCACAGGAAATCAAACATCCAGCGCGAGCTCTTTTTCTCCGCGGAGTCCCGAGGCGAGGCTGACGAGAAGCAGTTTGTGGCCCATACCATGAGAGACTTCGATCTTGCATGGCAATAGTTTAGGATGTGGTGGGGCCCAGATAACCTTGTTTTCCTTTCTATGTACCGAACGCTCTAGATTTATTTACTTCCCTTGTTTCTAGTTTCATAGGTTCCAACTGTTACCTCAACCCGATTCCTATAAAGTTTTATGTTCCTTTGTTTTCTATGCATCCATTCCGAACGAGGCCTAAATGGATTTCTCAGGATTGTGGCGGGAAGTGCCAATATGGTTATGGATGGTGTGCTGACGAAGGAATGGCGTACGTTTGGTGCCCTGGGCTTGGCGTTTCCTGTCTGCAAAGGAGTTGTTTTCTTCGATGCGGATGCTCGAGATTGCACTGTCGCCGGAATGCCCTACACAAAGGATCATCATGATCGTTAGCAAGTCCATTTTAATTGATAAGACCAGTACCTTCATGGCCCCATTTCAGTAATAATTATCGCCAGAAGGAATAATTGCAGAGATTGTGGTAACTGCGAGTCAACAGCACGATAATAACCCATTTGAATCATAAGTTCATAACGTTTAGTTGCCTCGAAGCTTAGACTATGCACAGTTCAGGTGTGACCGTGTGAGTACTACAAAGAACTGATGCATTCATATTCTCTGTTTTTATGTGCCAACTGGAAGCAAGTTCCGGACCGGATTACTAGGGTTTATGAGCAGGAGACAGAAACTATCCCTCTGAATTCAAACAGGACCCGCTGTATCAGTTGTTACTCACATAATTACTTGTACTAACTAGTTCTCAATCATGGAATAACATTAAACTTTTAGGGAGAATGGAACAACATTGATCATGAACAAGTTTTGAGCCAGGCTATGTGTATCTTAACATGCACAATCTAGGAGAGTGATCTATTATAAGTTCTTTTGTGCAGCTTACCTCTTTCTTTTTCAGCCTAGCAAAAGTTGCTTCTCCAACACTGGAACTCAGCATTTTCCTTGCTGGCAGATTTACCGAGCTACATAGCGAGAAGTTTTTGTCAGGAAAATAGGGTCAAACCATTCTTCATAATACATTCCAGTAACGCTATTAAGATTAGCACCTTGATTTTTGTTTGCCAGCCACTTGCAAGTCCATTCGTGATGGCCTAGTTAAGTGACTGTGCACTGTCGAAGCATCTTTCGATCCTCTGATATTGCTGTTCGTCGAGGCAGTAAAAAGCAACTGAATTAAAACCACAAGACAAAGCCAAATCTTCAGAGAATGCGTCAACATGATGACAGGACTAACCTTTTTGGCTCTGGCTTGGTACTTTTAGTTGTGGCATTCAGAGGGGCTGGCCTTTTCAGAGTGTTCTGCATGAAGAGACAAGCCATGTGAGATCTAACACCATTACGCTTCCAACGTAAAAAGGGCAAAACCCGCATGAGTTTCGGTACATTATAATTATCAGATGAATATTAGTTATGTTAACAGTTAACACTGTGGTAAGAGGAGAGGATGGAACATACCACAGTGGTTGTCGTAACCTTTGAATGTGCCACACTTGATCCTGCTGTCTTGCCAGGAGTTCTCGCACTATCCCTGGTAACAGAGCGTCTTTCTCCTGTAGAGGGCCGACGTGTACCCTCAACATCAGAACGCTTTGCTGCACTTCCTCTGTCGACGGGGCGTCTTTCAGAGGTAGAGGGCCGGCATGGCGTGGCGACAGCGGCTTGCTTCTGTGCACGCTCTCTGGTGACAGGGCGTCTTTCAGCAGTGGAAGGGCGTCCTGGGGTGGAGACATCAGCAGGCTTCTTAGCAGTTGCCCTGGTGATGGGATGCTTCTCTCCGATAGAAGTGACGCGCCCGGCAGCTGAGGAAGGTCTTTTGACACCTGTAACCCCGAGAGCTTCTTTTTCTGTAATCCTGCGAGTCCGTGGCGGGCCGGCCATCTTCTGTGATGCCGCACTCGAGCTGCGGACATTGTTCGTCCTGGTCTTCTGGTTTGTAGTCATGCTAGGCTTCACTGAACCAGGCGTCTGAAATGTTTCAGGAAAAATGTGTTATTACTTGACCAAAACATTCAGGCTCTTGGGCGTATAAACACAAAATATGTCCTCATGCAGCTAGCTTAAATCAGTCATGTGAGTATGAAACTGTGCATTAAAAAGAGAGTATCCATAATAAAGCGTCATATCATAAGTCTATAAGCTCGAATAGTATAGTAAACGGCAGCAAAATTCTTGACAAGATAAAAGCAGCAGTGATTCAGACTTCAGAGGGTGATGTACCAAAGCTTGGTGTGTTATTACCTTAGTAACAGATGTGCGGTCCAGAGTGCTGCCTGCAACGGTTTTAACCGATTTTGGTATTATCATTGAAGCATATCTAAGTCTGGGGTCTTTCTCGGTATTTCTTCTAGGAGCCCTTGCATTTTCATGAGCTGCTCCAAGACAGTCGTGACCAAAACCTGCATTTTCAACATCGGCCGAATCTGAATTATCACCAAGAGCATTTTCTCTACCATCCTGGTCGGTTTGCTGTGAAATTCTGGTTTCTGAAACAAGATTGGATGACGAAAGTTCATTACGGAAGTCCTCGTCTTCATGGTCATGGTAGCATTGCATGCCCTGTTCAGAGGTGGTCTCATGTGCAGCTCCTTCCACATAATCATAGACAATTGTTCCAGATCCTGTGGGAGTTTCAAGCTCTTCGTGCGGCATATCTTCTGTTTGGCTAGAATCGCTGCCATCACCACTGTATTCCAAGGTGAGTTCAGTTTGCTGAATTTGCTGCTGTGAGGCCTTCAGTTCCCTGATCTTCTTGTAGTACTCTTCAAAATATGCCTTCTTCTGAGCTACTAGACCATTGAACTTAACAAACTCTTCATGGCGTTTGTCATTACTAAATACAGACCACTTCTCCCAAGATAGTGACTCAAGTTCAAATCTTCCGAAGGACACGGAACCATGATTGAGCGTCTGGGATACAGAAACTCCCTGAGGAAAGTAAGAAAACAACATAGAGAAGCAGGTGAATCTACTAGCTGGGGGCAAAACTCTTTCCTGGAACAGAACTGGAATATTATTTTCTACTAATTCAGAATAAAAGCAGCATTTCTGGTTGATTCACGTAGTATGCATAATTTACATTACGCAAGGTATGAATATATTGGAAAACTTACTTCAGAAACACCCAGGTCAGTTGTTTCTCCTTGCGACCACGCAAAAAAGGTTTGATTGACCTCAGTCGCCATCGATTATTCTCCGGCTAATTCATCATAGCTGGGTAGAGTTTTGTTGGTAAACCCTGCAAAAGTGAAATTCGTTATAATTAAATCATGATATAACATAACTGAAACACGTTGCGATATGCTAACAACTAAAAATATGAATAATGAAGCCTGCTAGACGTGGACGTTTTGTATCTACAAGGAAAAATATTGCAGGCTAAGATTAAGAACACACCAACGCTCATCTAACACCGCGAACAAGGACACGAAAACAGATGTTCAGAAACATTTTGCAACTCAAGTAAGAACTCAAAACCAAGCTGTAGACGAAGACGAAAAAGACATGTAGTGTTACTTTCTGAAGAGGCCAGAATCCAGCATCAGTAGTGGCTTGGAATGGAGAATTTCCATCAGTGGAAGCTAACCAAGAAGTAGTAAATTAATTCAGCGGGTCAATTATGCTGGAAGCATCCACCTTTAGCGCATGTTCCAACACCAATCCTTTCCTTTGGGGTCAAGATTCCACACACAAATAAAACTCCCACCTTCTGAGCTGCAGTTGAATTCCTCAACCCAGAATCATATGGAGGCAGAGACACTGCTCCTCTTCTCAACAACCCAGCTCGTGCCATTATTCGCTCACATCACATGCCAACTACCCAAAACCAGTTGCAGTTGCAGATGCAGAGTCCAAGTAAAAGAGAGATACGATACGGAAATCTCTTATAATTCTGAGGATTCGGAGAAAGGCCAACTCGGGCCTGTCCATGAAGCAAATTTCCACCCGAGAAAAAAGATTTTCAGAATACGGGGCGAAGGGGAAAGGGCCTAACAATTGCCTCTGCAGTACTCCGCGCGCAATTTCCGGTCTATGGGAACAGTAAAGAGAGTTGAAGAACATAATTGCCGTTTGGCGAATTGAAAAGGGGGAATTACTTTGCACCAAAATGCATATCGACTTATACTAACTACCATAAAACGAGGGGAAAACGAAGAGCACTAAAATTGAACTTACCGTGGAAAAGGAAAGAGAAGGCCAAAAGATAGAGGAACTGAGAAAAAAAATCGCTTTTGAAGAGCGGCAAAAGCTGCGCTGAACTGAAAAGAGAGTGGACTTTTTGGCGAACACAAGAACCGGATCGAACCACCACCGCCGCGCGTTGCCCCCTGGAAAAGCTGCAAATGTGCAATTCAACTTCTCCTAAAAAGAACCCGCACGGAAAGAAACGAAACGACCATGCGAAGCGCGCAACCTCGCCGGAAATCAACGGAAGAAGCAACAAATATGCAGGGAATCACTTGACTCGCCGCCCAGCCAAGCAAAAGCAGAGGAAGCGCAGAAGATAATCCATGGGCGAAGACAGCACGCAGGACGGACTTGGGCAAGGAATCCAGCGGAACCCCGCGGCATTGCAGAGAATTCGGCACCAACAAAACTGTAGCCCCCCTAGCAACTAAAAACCGCCCAAGCACAACCAGAGACCTGACCGGAAAAGGACTGAAATCCTCCATTACCTGACGGCTGCCGCCTCGAGCCGCGGAGCAGCTAGTGACCCCTGCACGCGACGGGGATCCCCCCTCCCTCCGCGCCGCCGCCCCCAAGTTTGTTTAGGCTCAGATTAGACGAGACGAAGGCCACGAGACGCCCGCCCGCCGCTCAGCACTGTAGCACTACCACTGCGGTTGCGGTGCCACAGGAGAAGAAGAAGAGCGCAGGGTATGGTGGAAGTATGGCGTGCTGCGTTGCGTGCAGCAATGGCTCTTAAATTTGGGCTTTGATTAGGCCGCGCGCGGGGTATAATTACCTCGATTGATTCCTCGCGTAACTACACATGCACGCACCGGCTGGCTTGGGTGTGTACTGGATGTCGTTTGACAGAGGAGAACGAAGCGGCGGGTGCTTCTTCTAGTACTACTGCGCGCGTCCCTGACCGTGGGCCCGGATGCGGCAGGTCGAGTCGTGGTGGGGGTACGTGTTCTTCTCCGGCGCCCTCGTGGAAAGTGGAAACTGCTTCGGCGCCCATGAAGAAATGGACTTGCAAGTTTGGTTTTGGTTATGCGCGGATAGATGTAGATTGCAGGTTTGGGTTGAACCTCCAGAGGTTGAGGCTGGGCTAGCTAGGGTAGGCCAAGGCAGGTTGGTGGAGGATAAGACCAAGAGGGGTTCCAACAAATTATTGGATCACAGTTGGGATGTGGATGCATGGCGTGGTGACGAACAGAAAGCTTTTTGAGAGGCTTCCTCCGTCGTCGTCATCATCAGCAGCAGCATTTTTCTCCCTGCCCATTTCGGGGGTTTGTCTGTTTCCCATCCCGTGGGCCACTCGGTCCATCCCCGGTACTTGTAACTTGTTTCGTCCTTTCGCTCTTGGGATCTCTCTCTCTCTCTCGGCCGCATTTTCCCTGCGTCGGTGGTAAGTTAAGGTAGGCGTCAACCGTCAACGCAGGCTTTATCTTCATTGGATGTTCATGATCACTTGCAGCATGTATATATAGCCTGGCGTCGAAGGTAAGATTGCACCTCGCCGGCCGGCCGGCCGGTAATATTTCGTACATCTCGTTGCAAAATGTGGGGATTAAGGTCATTTACGCCGGCACCCTAAACCCGCCTCAAATGCCCAAACCGAAAGCCCGGTCATGAAATTTCGACTCAACCGGGCCTCAATCGGGCTTCAAACGCCAGAACTGACCGGCATCCCTCATATGCATCCTAAATATGGAGTGGATATAAGAAAGTGTTGTCACGTCGGATTGACGTTGGGGTCCCTTGCAGAATCGCCTAGAAATCCGATGGTCCGAAGCTCGTCTCCTTCGTCGGACCGATGACGCCGCTCCGGTGGGCCACGTAGTGCTTATCCCGGCTATTTAAGCCAACCGTCGGCGGATAAGGAGTGATCAGGAACACTAGATTAGAAAAAAAAATCGTATGTCAGATTTGTTTGGCTACTTCTAGATGCTTCCACCCTAATGTAGTATTTCTTTTCTTTTTTTTTTCTATCATACCTACTGTTTTCTAGAGTCTTCTAGTTGTGAGTAGCTATGAGTAGAATGGTGAAACTTAAATTATGTTTTCTAGAGTATTCCAGCTATAAGTAGAAGCATGTGAAGGCTTCTCAAAGCCCTATAAATAGAGGTCCTCACCTCTACTTTGAAGCCCAGACTATGTACCCACTATTTATAATAGAACTTGTTGTTCTTATCTAAGATCTTAGAGTAGATCTTGTGCTCTAGGAGTTCTGGATTGAACTCTTGCTGCCCTATTCGCCTTTAGAGCGATATCTAGCGCAACATGTTGAAGTTGTTCCTTCAACACTTGTGATGTACACACTGTAGCAGCAAGGTGGAGTTGCTCCTCCACAACCTTTGTGTTGCTTCAGGTGGCATCAGAGCCTCGTTGACCCATACTAGTTCTTGTTGTCCTCTTCGAGAGCAAGCTGCAGCAAGCAATGGAGCAATTGGAGAAGAGGATGGATGCTGCAGAACAACAAATCAAAGAGCTGTGTGAAGATCTTAATAGGAGATTTGACCAACTGGTTATGATAAGAAAGGGTGTCCCCCTGGTGCCAACGAAGGAGATTCATCTAAAGAAGAAGATGATCAACAAAGAAGGAGAGGTAATCTTGGAGCAAGACCGCCACAACAACGTGCTTCAAGAAGGCCACTTTATGTTGAAACTTTTGAAGGTGAAGAATATGATGAAGCCCTTGAAGAAGTTGATCTCTATGCATATCTGAGAGTACCCAACCCTACATATGCAAGGGATGCATACAAGGTGCAAGCTAAGATCCCGACTTTTAAAGGAAATGTTGATATCGAAGGGTGCCTAGATTGGTTATATGAAGTGGAGACTTTCTTTGAGGTCATGGAGGTTCCAAAAGTTCGTAGAGTTCCTTTGGTCGCATACAAGCTGAAAGGAGGAGCCGGTGCATGGTGGCATCGCGTTCAAGAAGGGCGCAGGTTGAGAGGAGAACCTCATGTGAGAACTTGGAGGCAAATGAAAGGTCTCTTGAAAGGGAGATTTTTGCCCACTGATTATGACCAAATCCTATTTATCCCATTTCAAATTTGTGCTCAAGGAAATAGGATTGTTTTAGATTACACGGAGGAGTTTCTAAGTCTACAAGTGAGGTGCAACCTTGCTGAAACTGAAGATCAACAAGTTGCAAGGTATATCAATGGTCTCAATGATGCTATTCAAGATCGATTGATGATGCAACAAATCTGGTCCATTGATCAAGCACAAGCTCTAGCCTTAAGGCCGAGAGGTTTGTGAGGACAAGAAAGTCAACTAAGGCTCCATACCCTCCATATCCTCATAGCGAAGGCTCGTCTAGGAGTCAGCCTAATAGAGTGGAAGAAAAGACCGCTCCACCAAAGGCAAAACGATCCATCCAGAAGCAAACTAGAGGCAAGGGTAAGTCTAATGAAGGCCCAAAGTGCTATAAATGTGGTGAAGAGGGACACATATCCAGCGGTTGCCCACTAAGGAAATTTGTTAACACAACTATCCATGATGGTGAAGACGATGAGGAAGAATACGAATATGAAGATGTAGAGGGGCAAGAGGTTTGTCAAGAAGGAGGTGAAGATGTGGTATGTGTGACTCAGCGTCTCCTATGTTCCACACCACAACCTTACGACACACAACGGAAGAAAATATTTCAGAGCAAATGCACGGTGAATGGCAAGGTATGCAAATTAGTGATTGATAGTTGCAGTTGCGAGAATCTTATCTCCCAGAAGTTGGTGAACCATTTAAAGCTTGATACTCATGATCATCCAAACCCCTACACTATTGGGGGGATCAAGAAAGGAGTGAATATGAGGATCACCAAACAATGCAACCTGCCACCTTCTTTGGGCAAGCATTATCGCTCAAATGTGTTGTGTGATGTGGTTGACATGGATGTCGGCCATGTTCTTCTTGGGAGACCTTGGCAATTTGATGTGGATACTACACACAAGGGCAAGGAAAATTCTTACTCTTTCATTTGGAACAAGAGAAAGATCATTATTCTGCCAAACAAAACTGACGGTAATATCTCTAAGGATGAGGGGGAAAGTATATTAAGTATCTCCCACACCTCTAATGAGTTTATGGTAGACTTGAAGGAGGCATATTTGTGTGTTGCACTTATTGTAAAAGGAGAAGAGCACCCGAATTTTGAAATTCCAGCAAAGGTACATGGCTTATTAGCAGAATTTCATAACATACTTGGGGATCCACAAGGCCTACCGTCGATGAGAGGGATTCAACATAGAATCGACTTAATTCCGGGAGCAAGTCTTCCTAATCTTCCACCCTATTGAATGAGCCAAAAGAGCATGATGTATTGAGGAAGAAAGTACAGGAATTGCTACAAAGGGGGCACATTCGAGAAAGTATTAGCCCATGTGTTGTACTAGCCCTACTCACGCCCAAGAAAGATGGATCTTGGCGCATGTGTACGGACAATAGAGCCGTTAACAAGATCACCGTAAGGTATAGATTCCCTATTACCCGTATGGATGATATGTTGGATCAGCTTAGTGGAGCAAAAGTGTTCACAAAGCTAGATTTAAGAAGTGGATATCATCAAATCTGTATCAGACCCGGGGATGAATGGAAAACCGCCTTCAAGACAAAAGAAGGGTTGTTTGAATGGCTAGTCATGCCATTTGGAGTCTCAAATGCACCAAGTACCTTTATGTGCTTGATGAATCAAGTCCTTCGACCCTTCTTATCCCACTTTGTTGTGGTCTATTTCGATGACATCTTGATCTATAGCAAGGACGAGGATGAACACTTTGATCACATTCGGAAGGTGCTAGAAGTACTAAGGGAAAATGAGCTCTACATTAACTTGAAGAAATGTGTTTTCCTACAAACACAACTTCTTTTCCTAGGATTCGTCATAACATGTGACATATTCGTGTTGATGATTCTAAGGTTGAAGCAATTCGAGAATGGCCAACTCCGAAGACCATTTCTGAGGTAAGAAGTTTTCATGGCCTTGCAACTTTCTATAGGCGATTTGTGAAGAATTTCAGCACTATCATGGCACCAATTACTGAGTGTTTGAAGAAAGGAAAGTTCCAATGGACAGAAGCAACTAAAGCTAGTTTCAATAAGATTAAACAAAAACTATCACAAGCTCCTGTCTAGGTGCTACCTGATTTCAACAAGACTTTTGAGTTGGAGTGTGATGCAAGTGGAGTAGGCATTGGAGCTGTTCTATCTCAAGAAAGGAAGCCCATTGCTTTCTTTAGTGAGAAGTTAAGTGAATCTAGATAGAAATGGAGAACATATCAGCAAGAATTGTATGCCGTTTTCAGAGCCTTGAAAACTCGGGAAGTTTATTTGGTGCCTAAAGAGTTCATTGTATATAGTGACCATCAATCCTTGAAGCATTTTAGAAATCAAAAGCATGTTGACCGCATGCTAGCGAGATGGGCAGCATATCTGGAGAGGTTTAACTATCTCATCGTGCATAAATCTGGGACGACTAACCGAGTGGCAGATGCTTTGAGTCGTCATGCATACCGCTTGACTTCTTTTGAAGCTGAACTTCCAGGCATGGATCAAATAAAGGAGTTGTATGAGGATTGTTCAGGCATGTCTCTCTCTAAGTAGTTTTGGTGATTGATGACAACATCTTTGCGGACTAATCGTGTGCATTGAGTTATTCAAAGTTTCATCCTTTGGCACGAGACGATTTCCTCACCTCGGAGTTTGAAGCGAAGACAGTGTAGACCTTTCGATTTAGTTTTGGTTGACTTGTGTCGTAGGAGTCACCGTACTATCAAGAGGGGGTCCGCATTGGTTAGGCTAGGGTGGAATCAACACGTACACATCCACTTTGCACCCTCTGAGCCTTCCCACTTTGGTGGAGGTCCCCTTGCTGCCTTCTCTTTCTGATCTGGTCCCAGCGGTAGTACCATGGACCCCAGCGGTAGTACCGCTTGAGAGCTACGAGCGGCAGTACCGCTCCACAACGGTAGTACCGCTTGGAGCTCGCCGCCATAGTACCGCTGCGGCTCCACGCTCCTACCGCCTTGACTCGAGGGTTCGCCTCTCGTGTCGGGTTTTGCAGCACTGGCTGCGACAGTAGAGGCGGTAGTACCGCTCATAAGCGGTAGTACCGCCCTTACCACCGCGGTAGTACCGCCCTGGGTCCAGGTCCTGCTCCGCCCCTTGGTCTCTTCTGACGGCGTGGCAGTACCGCGAGGTGGAACGGTAGTATCGCTGGCCCCAGCGGTAGTACCGCGACCCACAGCGGTAGTACCGGCCCGTGCGGGGCTGAGCGGGGGTAATGGTTGGATTGTCTCCCCCCTTATAAAAGGAGGTCTTCTTCTCTCAAATTGACTTACCTCTTTTCCCCCAAGCTCCATTGTTGCTCCAAAGCTCATTTTCGCCCGATCTCTCTCCCTAGCCAATCAAACTCGTTGATTCTTTGGGGATTGGTTGAGAAGGCCCAGATCTACACTTCCACCTAGAGAAATTTGATTCCCCCCACTAATCCCTTGCGGATCTTGTTACTCTTGGGTGTTTGAGCACCCTAGACGGTTGAGGTCCCCTCGGAGCCATATTCCATTATGGTGAAGCTCCGTGGTTTTGTTGGGAGCCTCCAATTTGGTTGTGGATAGAGCCCCAACCTTGTTTGTAAAGGTCCGGTCGCCGCCTCCAAGGGCACCAATAGTGGAATCACGATATCTCGCATTGTGTGAGGGCGTGAGGAGAACACGATGGCCCTAGTGGATTCTTGGGGAGCATTGTGACTCCACACCGCTCCAACGGAGACGTACTTCCCCTCAAAAGGAAGGAACTTCGGTAACACATCCTCGTCTTCACCAGCTCCACTCTTGGTTATCTCGTGCCTTTACTTGTGCAAGCTTATTTGTGTCATATCCCTTGCTTGCTTGTGTGCTTGTTGTTGTTGCATCATATAGGTTGCTCACCTAGTTGCATATCTAGACAACCTACTTTGATGAAAAGTTTAAATTGGTAAAGAAAAGCTAAAAATTGTTAGTTGCCTATTCACCCCCCCTCTAGTCAAATATCTATCTTTTCAATTGGTATCAGAGCCTCATCTCTTTATTAAGGACTTTGCCTTCCGGAGAGTATGGTTGACACCTTAGACGGTGGTGAGGAGCACTCCGGTGTGAATCCAATCTCGTCTACGGCCAATGGGGAACCGCGGTCTCTCTAAGGAAATCAATGTGGCTTTGGACACATTGAAAACCTCCATGACGACCGAGGTTGAAAGCATGTTTAACAAATTCCTAGAAGGGCTTAAATTATCCACCGCACCGATGAAAGTGGGTGATCCCACTAACAAGGTGACAGATGCTAACTCCGACAAGAGGGAAGGTACTAGTGAAAAGGCTCCTTCTTCTAGTGGTAAAAATGGCAATGGCATCTTTGCCCATGTGGAACCTCCGCTCACTTATGGTGGACCGATTCCTTCCACTCATTTGAATCATGCCGGGCCTCCCCCTAAGATTGTGAAAAATGAGGATTTTGATTCTTGGGTTTATCGCTTTAAGCATCATTTAAACCATGTTAATACTAATCTTTGGAGAATCATTGAAGAAGATTTTTATCCGCATGACTGAAGCAACTTCACCCCTAGAGAAGCCGCGGATAATCAATTCAATGAGAATGATATCTTCATCATCCAAGATGCAATTCCACCCAAAGATCTTTCTCATCTCCGGCCCTTCACCATGGCCAAGGATGCTTGGTGACATATTGTTTCCCTCTACAGGGGAGGCGCAAGCATTCAACGCTCCAACTATGAAGTGGTGCAAGACGAAGCCGATGAGTTTGCAATGAAAGAAGATGAAGAACCTGGTGAGCTTTATCGGAGATTAACTACTCTCGCGGTCTCATTCCGAGATCATGGGAGCAAGGATACAGATGACAATTGGATTAAGCGCAAATTCCTCAAGGCCATGATGCCTTACCACAAGGCCACGTCCTCCGTCATTCGTCAGAGGCCGGACTTCCACACCTTGTCCTCAAGTGAAGTGTTGGATGAGTTAGTGGCTATGAGCATCTTGGACAAGACCGCCGACAATGCGGTGTTACGTTCTCAAAGAGCCAAGAAGCCCAACCTTGCCTTGAAGGCCAAGGTCAGTATGGAAGAAGAGGACGAAGAGGAAGAAGAGGAGAGCAACCCCGAAGATACAAAGTATGCTTATCATGAACACATGGCTCTTGCTTCAAGGCATTTTTGGAGCAAGAAGAACACAAGGCCCAACTTCAACAAGAACAACTCAAGTGGCGCGAAGGTCAAGAAACGACTGAGGACTTGCTACAATTGTGGAAATGTGAGTCACTTTGTTGCGGAATGTCCTTATGAGAAGAGGGAAGACAATGGTGGCAAGCTCATCCGAAAGGACAAGGCCAAGTCTTTCCCCAACAAGAGAAACTTCACCAAGAAGACTCCTCCCAAGGGGTTGGTGGCACAAGAAGAGTATCATGAGGATGAGGATGATGAAGACGGTGAGTCGGTTACCATGGCCTCCGTTGCCTTGCGACAACTCCACAGATGTCTCTCTTCGACTCACCCAATGAGAACATCACCGCCACGTGCCTCATGGCTAAGGCCACCAACAAGGTAACCCCCAACATCAAAACTACCATCATTAATAATCCTTCATTGACGGATTGCATTGATAAACATGAGGGGTCTAATGTGGAGGAAAATGAATTTGAGTCTTTTATGAGAAAACTCAAGGGTAAATCCAAGAAGCACTTCGTTGATCTCTTGGAACAACTTGGTGAAGCCAATGACATGATCGAGGCTCACGAAGATACCATCTCTAAGATGGAGGGGCATAGTCGTGACTATGCCGATGAGATTTTGGATCTTTCTAATGCTCTTGAGGAAGAGCGAGGTCTTCGTTTGGCTCTTGAGGAGTCATACAACGATGACCACGCTAAATTAAAGAAAGATCTTGATCATGCACTTGTTGTATCTCGTGTGCTAAACTCCGAGAAGGCCAAGCTTGGGGTTCTTGCTAGACTCAAGGAGGAGTTTGATATACTTTACAAGGCTCACAAGGCCTTGAAAAGTGTTCATGCTAGCCTCAAGGAGTCTCATGATCAACTCCAAGTGAAGCTAACCAAGGAGAAAGCCACTTTTCCTCACATGGTTTTAATTGATAATGCAAATTCTACTAACCCATGTTCTGAGCATGTGCATCTTGTTGAGGAGAATGCAAAGTTGCATAAGCAACTTGAGAAACGCCTTGTGCCGTGCATACATGGTGATAAGAACCTCAACAACCTTTCGAGCAATCAAAAGGAAGTTGTTGCCAAGGAAGGGATTGGGTTCGCACTCGTGTCCAAGAACAAGAAGAAGAATGACAAGACCAAACGGCCTCCTCCTCTAAAGCAAACTTTTGTGAAGGAGGGAGAGGGTGCTTCCAAGGAGAAGAAGAACAATGTGAAGGGTGGTGGTGTCAAGAAGGGCAATGCCACCCCTTCCAACAAAGCCGGCGACTTTAACCCTTCTTATGTGTTGTGTCGTGCTAGTGATGGGCATGTTTATGCCAAATTTGTTGGTTCTCCTTATGAGTACATTGAATGGTCTATTTGGGTTCCTAATACCCTTGTCACTAACATCAAAGGACCCATTACAAAATGGGTACCTAAAACCAAGCATTGATCTCTTGTAGGTGTTTGCTTCCGGTGGGGGATCATGGTTGCTCGATAGTGGAGTTACAAATCATTTGAACGGAAGCAAGGACTTGGTGGTGGA
The DNA here is from genome assembly GCA_032464435.1 of Aegilops umbellulata. Classification (NCBI taxonomy): domain Eukaryota; kingdom Viridiplantae; phylum Streptophyta; class Magnoliopsida; order Poales; family Poaceae; genus Aegilops; species Aegilops umbellulata. The sequence continues at coordinate 474,948,561 of CP136056.1, read as the reverse complement.
CGTGCACAAGATTCCATCTATGCCCACCAATGTCGAGTGGGGTGATGCCTCATCTTCTAAGGTATTGGGACTCGGCAAGGTTGTCATTTCTCATGATCTCACGATCGAGAAGGTCATGCTTGTTGAGTCCCTTGCATACAATTTACTTTCTGTTCATCAACTTGCACTCATGGGCTTTGCCACTTTCTTTGATATTGATATTGTGGCCCTCTTGTGGAGCAAGACTCTTAAAGTAGCCTTTGTTGGGCATGTCGAGAACGGTCTCTATGTGATTAACTTCTCGGAGTGACCCACTAAGACCGCGACATGCCTAATGGCTAAATTTGACGTGGGATGGCTTTGGCACCGCCGGTTAGCCCATGTCAATATGAGATCTTTGCAAAGTCTTCCCAAGGGGGACCATGTCCATGGACTAACAAATGTTAGTTTTGCTAAAGATCGTGCTTGCAGTGCTTGTGTCGAAGGAAAGCTACATGAGAAGGCTCACCCTCCCACGACTATCATTTACTCGAAGAGGCCGTTGGAGCTCCTTCACATGGATCTCTTTGGGCCTCCATCCTTTGATAATCTTGGGGGTAGAAAGTATTGCTTGGTGATTGTGGATGAGTATTCAAGGTACACTTGGGTATATTTCTTCAAGAGGAAGAGCGAGACCCAACAAACCGTCATTGACTTTGCAAACGAAGCCCAACGTCAACACAATGCAAAGATCTTGACTATAATAAGTGACAACGGCACCGAGTTCAAGAACTATACCTTGGATGAGTTTCTTAGTGATGAGGGGATCAAGCATCAATATTCCGCACCATACACCCCTCAACAAAATGGTGTAGCAGAGAGAAAGACCCGGACGTTGATGGACGCGGCTAGGACCATGATGGCGGAGTTCAAGTCTCCATACAACTTTTGGGCCGAAGCCATCAACACCGCGTGTCATGCATCAAATCGGCTCTATCTCCGCAAAGGCTTGAACAAGACTCCATATGAGATACTCACCGGTAACAAGCCCAACCTCAAGTTCTTTCGGGTGTAAGTGTTTCATTCTCAAGAAAGGTGTTCGTTTGTCTAAATTTGAGGCTAGAGCTCAAGAGGGCATATTTGTTGGTTATGCTACAAACTCTCATGCTTACTGTGTCCTCAATAAATCCACGGGACTTATTGAGGAGATGTGTAACGTGGAGTTTGATGAGAATAACGGCTTCCAAGTGGAGCAAAGTGGCACTTGTGATGTAGGTGATGAAATTCCTCCCCAAGCCATAAGAAGAATGGGAGTTGGTTTTATCCTACCCATTGAGGAACCCCTTGTGGCCGAAGGAGAAGGACAATGCTCCACTCAAGTGGAGCCATCACCAACCCAAGGCCCACACTCTTCCGAAGAACAAAGTGAAGGCCCTCAACATCATGAACAAGACCAAGGGCAAGATCAGTCTCAAGACGGTGTTGAATCACCAAGTGATGCCCAAGGTCAGTTTCTCTCCTCCGAGCAAGATCAATATCAAGAGCAAGCTCAAGATCAAGAACAAGCTCAAGACGGCGCTCAAGATGATCAAGTGACCGCTCCTCAACTCACCCCCGAGGAGGAATTGGAGCGTCGTGCCGCCAATATTGCATCCAAGCTCTCTACCAAGGGTCTTCTCATGAAGAATGTGCTTGGAAGCATTCAAAAGGGGGTAAGCACTCGTAGACAATTGGCAAACTATTATGAACATCACACATTTGTCTCTTGTGTTGAACCCCAAAAGTTCTATGAGGCGCTCGAAGATCCGGATTAGCTCAATGCCATGCATGAAGAACTCAACAACTTCGAGTACAACAAGGTGTGAAGATTGGTGCCATGGCCAACGGGGAACCACAATGTCATCGGAACCAAGTGGATATTCAAGAACAAGCAAGATGCTCATGGTACCATCGTTCGCAACAAGGCAAGATTGGTAGCACAAGGCTACTCCCAAGTTGAGGGTATCGACTACGGTGAAACCTTTGCTCCCGTTGCTCGCCTTGAATCCATTCATTTGTTGATTGCTTATGCTTCTCATCATAACTTTAAGTTGCAACAAATGGATGTGAAGAGTGCTTTTCTTAATGATTATATTAATGAGTTGGTGTATGTCAAACAACCCCCCGGGTTCGAGGATCCCTACTTCCCCGATCATGTGTATCAACTCGATAAGGCACTCTGTGGCCTTAAACAAGCCCCATGTGCGTGGTATGACCATCTTACCGAGTTGTTGCAAGATCGTGGATTTGAAGTTGGAAAATCGACCCCACTCTTTTTACTAAGAAGGTCAAAGGGGAGTTGTTTGTGTGCCAACCATATGTTGATGATATTATCTTTGGTTCTCCTAACAAATCTTTCAATGAGGAATTTGCCGCTCTCATGACCTCAAAGTTCAAGATGTCTTCGATGGGAGAGTTGAAGTTCTTCCTCGGATTCGAAGTCAAACAAAGAAAAGAAGGAACCTTCATCAACCAAGCCAGATACACTCAAGACATGCTCAAGATATTCAAGCTAAGTGATGTCAAGCCAGCTTCCACTCCAATGCCTGTCAAATGCCAACTTGACATTGATCCCAATGGTAAAGCGGTGGATCAAAAGGTATATCGCTCCATGATTGGCTCCTTGCTTTACCTTTGTGCATCTAGACCGGATATCATGTTGAGTGTGGGAATTTGTGCACGGTTTCAAGCCACACCTAAGGAAAGCCACTTTGTGGCGGTCAAATGAATCTTTCGATATTTGGCTCATACCCCAAACTTTGGCTTGTCGTACCCAAGAGGAGCAAACTTCAAGCTTGCAGGATATTCGGACTCGGATTGGGCAGGAGACAAAGTGGATAGGAAGTCCACCTCCGGAGGGTGCCAATTCCTTGGTTGCTCTTTGGTAAGTTGGTCTTCTAAGAAGCAAAGTTGTGTGTCTCTCTCGTCCACCGAAGCGGAGTATGTGGCGGCTGGTAGTTGTTGTGCACAACTCCTATGGATGAGGCAAACTTTAAAGGATTACGGTGTCATTTGTGACAAAGTGCCTCTTTGGTGTGACAATGAAAGTGCCATCAAGATTTCTCTCAACCCGGTTCAACACTTCAAGATGAAGCATATTTAGATTCAGTATCACTTCATCCGGAATCACATTAGGCGAGGGGATATCGAGCTCAACTATGTCAACACCCATGATAACCTTGCAGATATCTTCACGAAGCCCTTGGATGAAGCAAGATTTCGCGAGTTAAGGCATGAGCTAAATATCATTGATTTGAGCAATGTGGCTTGAACCTGTGCACACCCCACCATACTCTTCGTAATGTCTTGTTTAGGTGTAGGCATGGACATAGGGGGAGTGTTGTTCTCTCAATGAACTCTCCCTCCCCCATTATGCATAAATTGATCAAGTCTTTCACATTAGCCAATTTTTATGGTACTTGTGCTTCAAAGACGAGTTTTGGTCATGGGCCCAAGGTTAAAATCTTCGCGGTGCCATACCTCTTGACTCAAACATAGGTGGCCTCGGCCACCGCCCTCTCTTGAAGAGGTGTGTGTTTCTTGTCCTCTTGCTAGTGTTCTCATTGCTGTGTCTTGGTTCCCTCTTCTTGCCGTTTGTTTTTCCCTTCTTTTTGAGCTTAGCCGTTTGGTGTCTAGTCTTTGGGTCTTTGTTGGGCGGTAATGCCGCTAGTGGTGCGTGGTACTACCGCTGCGGGGCGGGACTAGGGGGTTATGTCGGGGCAGGGGGAGGTTTCGTCTCCCCCATACCCATTCGCACCACCCACTCGTTCCTCTTCGTCTCTCCAGCGTCGAATCGCCGTGGGAGGGCTCCGGCGGGCCTCCGTCTCCAGGCCGTCCCTCTCCATTCCCTTCGGTGGAGTCGATCCCCACCCCGTCCTCTTGCCATGGATGCCGGTATTGCCCCCGTTTCCCTTCTCTTCTTGCCTAGATTTCAGATCTAGTGTCTTAGGGGCAATAGTGGTTGCATCTCTTGATTTTTGGCTAAATCAAGGCTTGAGTAGGTTGGAGAAGGTGACTAGACTATTTGGATTGATAATTGGTAGGAGTATTTTTGAATTTGGCATACCAGTAGTGCCAGATTTGACCACGGTAGTAGCGAACTGCCGTTTCCCTGTCTCGAGCGGTACTACCGCCCCCATTGGAGCGGTACTACCGCTAGGGCGGTACTGCCGCTTACTGATCGTGGTACTACCGCTGGATGCCCACTTCCATCCTATTCCTGCCAATTTTTGATCTCTTTTGCTGTGTTTGGTGGCTTATGCTCGTTCTTTCTGGTTGTTTCGTGTGTCCGTGTGTCTGGTTCCAGGTGATGGTCCTTCTGAGCAGCATGTGCGCCGTGTCAACCCCGGGCGTGCAACTTCCAAGCGCTACCGCACCTCTGAGACAACGGCGGCCTCATCAAGTGTTCCGCCTCCTCCTCAAATGAAGAAGAAGAGTGCGTCCAAGCCCAAGCCAAGGACCAAGTCTATGACAGAGTTGTCTACCAAGGAATTTTGGGAGAAGCGTCGGTGCAACCCCTGTGAGGAAGATCAAGAACCCGCCTTGGTCAACCGCCCGTTCTGGAACCGTTTTCAGTATGCCATCTACTTTCATTTGGTCAAATCCAAGAAGAATCTTTTTGTTGATGTTCGCTCCATCGATGTTGACTTTATGGAGAAGGATCCTGCCTACTTTGGGGAGGCCCTTCAGATGTGCTCTCAGTTGAACATCCTCAGGATCATGCAGTTCAACAAGGACTTTGATGTAGATTTGGTGGCTCAGTTTTATGCCACAGTCCATCCTGGAACAGATGAGGACAGGACTCTGACTTGGATGAAAAATGGCAGGCTGCTTTCTGTCAAGTGGAAGGCCTTCATGGAGCTTCTTGAAGTTGAGGATCAAGGTCTTGAGAACCCAGTTGGCTTCACCCTCACCGCAATGCAACTTCCACTTACAAGCAACCTCTCTGGCCATATTGTACCTTGAGGATTCACCCAGTGACTCAAAAGGAGACCTATGAGCTGCATGCATTTCTAGACATTCTCCATCGCATCTCAGGGAGACTCTCTTCCCTCACATTGGCAACTTGGATATGGTACACTCTTTCCTTGTGGACATGCTTCTTTTCTGTCAGCATGAGAAGGAAGAAAACACTGGAGAATCCTTGGATACCTCTCATGTCATGTGGTCTGAGTTGCTTTCCGCCATCTCTAAGCGAAAGTGCCCTATTTATGGACCATTTATCATGTTGCTTATTGAGAAGACCTGGGCGTGTGTGTATCCTAAGGTGTTGTTGGAGACTGGGAGCTAGTTTCTCATGAGATCAAGCGTCTGAGGAAGAATGAGAACTGGGGCACCTCGGCTCCGAGTTCTGGTGTTCCGCCTGGAGCTGCTGCCATGGAGACAGAGGCTGATGCTAGCTGATGACGACGATGACTATGAGCCTTCTGGAGCAGAGCCCTCTTGGGCAAAAAAGCTCAAGCGTAAGATGAAGAAACTCTTCTGCATGGAGTCTCATGGTTAGTACATGGCTCATGTGGCTGAGAAGGAGGCCAGGAGTCGTCACAAGGAGCTCATGCGTTAGTTGGGTGCGACCGTTGCCAGCGGATCTGAGGGCAAGATCACTGATGAGGAGGAGTGGTTTCAGCAGCGCTGTCCGTGGACCGATTCAGACACCGAACAGTTTCTGACGGATGATGGCAGTGCAGACGATCCCGCCAGGATGTGATGATGGAGACCCTCAGTTTGCTATCACCTGGAGCTGTAGCAGCGCTCCTTGCCTTTTTGGTGTCTCGCTGCCAAAGGGGGAGAGAGCTTAGGGATTTGTCGTTGTCGAGTTGCGAGCGTGTGTTTGCGTGGCGTGTTTGCCTTGCCTATCTTTCTCGCAAACTCTTTTCTCGTGTTTGGCGCTTGTTTTGTTTATGTTTGTGAGACCCAGTACCCTATCATATGGTGTGAGACATATGCTACCTTATCCTCTTTTTATCTAGTTTGTCAAGTACCTTGGTAGTTTGTGAGTTGCATTCCTATCCAGTTATATTCTTTGCTCACTCCAACTCTTATGCTTCCTAGCTCTTGTTGTTCATTTACCCATTGCTTATTCTATCAGACTATAAAATATTGGGGGAGTATTGATCCCAATGTATGTGCTTTGCTTTTCATATACTCCTCTAATTAGGTGCACATATTTAGGGGGAGCTCCGTCTATATTTTGTAGTTTTGGGTTTCCTTACTTTCCTGTCTTACCTTTTTGTGCAAATCTCGTGTTGTCATCAATTCACCAAAAAGGGGGAGATTGTTAAGGCATGTCTATCTCTAAGTAGTTTTCGTGATTGATGACAACATCTTTGCGGACTAATCGTGTGCGTTGAGTTTTTCAGAGTTTCATCCTTTGGCACGAGACGATTTCCTCCCCTTGGAGTTTGAAGCAAAGACGGTGTACACCTTTCGATTTAGTTTTGGTTGACTTGTGTCGTAGGAGTCATCGTACTATCAAGAGGGGGTCCGCATTGGTTAGGCTAGGGTGGAATCAACAAGTACACATCCACTTTGCACCCTCTGAGCCTTCCCACTTTGATGAAGGTCCCCTTGCTGCCTTCTCTTTGTGATCTGGTCCCAGCGGTAGTACCGCTTGAGAGCTACAAGCGGCAGCACCGCTCCACAGCGGTAGTACCGCTTGGAGCTCTCCGCCGTAGTACCGCTGCGGCTCCACGCTCCTACCGCCTCGACTCGAGGGTTCGCCTCTCGTGTCGGGTTTTGCGGCACTGCCTGTGGCAGTAGAGGCGGTAGTACCGCTGATAGGCGGTAGTACCGCTGATAAGCGGTAATACCGCCCTTACCACCGCGGTAGTACCGCCCTAGGTCCAGGTCCTACTCCGCCCCTTGGTCTCTTCTGACGGCGCGGCAGTACCGCGAGGTGGAACGGTAGTACCGCTGGCCCGAGTGGTAGTACCGCCCTGTGCGGGGCTGAGTGGGGGTAACGGTTGGATTGTCTCCCCCCTTATAAAAGGTCTTCTTATCTCAAGTTGACTTACCTCTTTTCCCCCAAGCTCCATTGTTGCTCCAAAGCTCATTTTCGCCCTATCTCTCCCAGTAGCCAATCAAACTCGTTGATTCTTTGGGGATTGGTTGAGAAGGACCAGATCTACACTTCCACCTAGAGAAATTTGATTCCCTCCACTAATCCCTTGCGGATCTTGTTACTCTTGGGTGTTTGAGCACCCTAGACGGTTGAGGTCACCTCGGAGACATATTCCATTGTGGTGAACCTCCGTGGTTTCGTTGGGAGCCTCCAATTCGGTTGTGGAGAGAGCCCCAACCTTGTTTTTAAAGGTCCGGCCGCCACCTCCAAGGGCACCAATAGTGGAATCGCGACATCTCGCATTGTGTGAGGGCGTGAGGAGAATACGGTGGCCCTAGTGGCTTCTTGGGGAGCATTGTGCCTCCGCACCGCTCCAACGGAGACGTACTTCCCCTCAAAAGGAAGGAACTTCGGTAACACATCCTCGTCTTCACCGGCTCCACTCTTGGTTATCTCGGACCTTTACTTGTGCAAGCTTATTTGTGTTATATCCCTTGCTTTGCTTGTGTGCTTGTTGTTTTTGCATCCTATAGGTTGCTCACCTAGTTGCATATCTAGACAACCTACTTTGATGCAAAGTTTAAATTGGTAAAGAAAAGCTAAAAATTGTTAGTTGCCTATTCACCCTCCCCTCTAGTCAACTATATCAATCCTTTCAAGGATGATGAAGACTTTGACCTTGTTTGGGTGAAGCACGTCAGGAGCCAGCCATTAGGTGACGACTATTTGCCGCAGGATGCTATCTCTTAAAAAATGATCGTTTGTGCATCCCAAGGATTTCTCTACGTCACAAACTAATTAGAGAACTCCATTCAAGTGATCTTAGTGGCCATGTTGGGAGAAGACTATCGCTAACCTGGAAGCTCGCTACTTTTGGCCACAACTAAAGAGAGATGCTGGAAAGTTTGTTCAGCGGTGCCCCATATGTCAAACCTGCAAAGGTCAAGTCCAGAACACAGGGTTATACATGCCTTTGCCTATTCCTGTTGCTCCATGGGAGGACTTCTCTATGGACTTCGTCTTGGGCTTGCCAAGAACAAGACAAGGAAGTGATGTTGTATTTGTGGTCGTGGATAGATTCTCTAAGATGGCTCATTTCATCCCATGCCGCAAGACAACGGATGCTCATCATGTGGCAAACCTATTTTTTCGAGAAGTGGTCAGACTTCATGGAGTATGAAGGTCCATCGTCTCGGACCGTGATAGCAAGTTTCTTGCTGCATTTTGCCTCACTTTGTGGAAGCAATTCAACACTGAATTGAAATTTTCTAGCACTGCTCATCCACAAACAGATGGACAAACAGAAGTGGTGAAGAAGTTTGTCGGTAATCTGATATGTTGCATTTGTGGAGAAAGAAAGGGACAATAGGATTTGGCTCTATCTCTTGCAGAGTTCTCCTACAATAACTCCAAGCATAGATCTGCAGGAAGGAGCCCTTTTTCCATTGCCTACACCAAAGTTCCAACACATGTGATGGACCTAGTGAAGCTAACATCAAGGGGAAACTCAAAATCAGCATTGTCCTTTGCTGATAATTACACTGAGTTATTTGAAGAGATTCGTGGTGTTCTAGAAGCACAAAATCAGAAATATAAACAACTTGCTGATTGCAAAAGGAGACCAAAATCATTCCAAGTTGATGATAAGGTGATGGTCTACCTCCGAAAAGAGAGGATGTCTTTAGGTGTTAACGGTAAGTTTAGGCAGCAAAGGTATGGGCCCTTCTCTACCATGAGGAAGACAAATAATAATGCTTATGTGATAGATCTTCCAAGCGACATGGGATATCCAACACTTTCAATGTTGCGGACTTGACTCTCTACCATCCAGAAAAAGCGCTCTATGAAAATAACTCGAGGGCGAGTTCCAAACAACCAGGGGAGAATGATGAGGAACACTAGATGAGAAAAAAAAATCGTGTGTCAGATTTGTTTGGGTACTTCTAGATGCTTCCACTCTAGTGTAGTATTTCTTTTCTATCCTACATCTTGTTTTCTAGAGTCTTCTAGTTGTGAGTAGCTATGAGTAGAATGGTGAAACTTAAATAGTGTTTTCTAGAGTATTTCAGCTATAAGTAGAAGTATGTGAAGGCTTCCCAAAGTCCTATAATTAAATAGAGGTCATCACCTCTACTTTGAAGCCCAGACTATGTACCCACTACCTATAATAAAACTTGTCGTTTTTATCTAAGATTTTGGAGTAGATCTTGTGCTCTAGGAGTTCTGATTGAACTCTTGCTGCCCTATCGGCCTACATTCGCCCCTAGAGCGATATCTAGCGCAACACGTTGAAGCTGTTCCTTCAACACTTGTGATGTACACATTATATCAACAAGGTGGAGTTGCTCCTCTACAACCTTTGTGCTGCTTCAAGGGGCCACCCATTTCTAACACCGGAGCGCCGGCTGCAGCTCCTTGAGCAGATCTGGGCAAGGCGCGAATCCCGGATCACGCGGGGCTACCTCCGGATGCAGTGGATCCGGAGGAGGAGTTGGAGGAGGAGCAGGAGGAGGATGTGGGGACGCCGGGGATGCGGATCTGCAGGCGGAGCAGCAGGCCATCCTCAATTCCCTCCGCTCGGATCGAATGCGGAGGCGAGACGCCGTCGCCGGTTGGAGATGGAGGCGCAGCACGCCGCAGAGGAGGAGATGTTCGCCTACATGGATGAGGTCGAGCAGGAGGAGGAATCAGAGCCCTCCTATGCGCCCGTCCACCGACGTCATGGACATTTTTTACGACGAAGATTAGTTAGGGTAGTATGTATGATTTATTTTGTATGCTTTATATGGATCTAAGGGTTGAAATAAAAAAGACTCGGATACATAGTAGTTAATTTAAGTCATGACCGGTCACTGTCCACGAATGCGCGTTGTCACGTCCGCAAGCGTTTAAGGGGTCGAATTTGCAAAATCGCTCTTCTCTCTTGCACTGGGCCACTGCACGGCAGAAATCCGCGAACAGCGAACCTAGCCCGAATGCCTTTTGCCTTTCGCGCCCCTACGTGTTTGGTCGATCGGTCGCGTCGCACCCACGCGGCGTGGTGGATTTGGACGCATCCCGTATGCATGCACGTTGACACAGACACGTTCCGCTGTCTGCCCATGCATGTTACCCTGCCGCATGCATGCAGCCTCGTATCGTAGGAGAAGAAGCAGGCGTTCGTGCGTTTTGTTTGGACGCGCGCCGAACCAACTGCGCGAACGTGGTGGCGTTCGTCCCCAACCGTGCGTACTGCGTGGTAGCAGTACGAGTTGAGATCCACGGATCCGTGTAATGGTAGTACAGGGAACAGACTGGGCTTGGCAAACGAACAAGATCCAGGATTACTATACTGTTACGGAGGAGGGCGACGGGTTCCCCGGTCACGTGGCTCCGTCCGCGGAACGCTCTCCGCTGCCGCTGTGCCGCAACGTGCCGTGTCGCTCATTGGCTGGCTCCCCCGTTGGGTTTCGGTGCAGTCGCCTGGAATATTCTGAGATGGCTGGTTAACTAAGCTGTTTGACAGCCCAGCGCAGGGATGTTCCGCCGACATGCAAACCGGGGCGATCGGAGTTTAGTATACTACTACCTGATGCCATGTGCATGATGTGTACGTCCACGGAACGAGCCATGGCGGCAGCTAGCTTGGCTGGTCAGGTCAGGTGACTCAGATCGGACGTGTGACGGTGTGTGCATCGATCGCTGACACCGAGCGTGGCTGCCGCCAGAACAGATCGATCGGTCTCTACGTGTCGGATCGAGCTGCGCTCGGTGGGACGGCGGGCGACGTGGGCTCGGAGAAACATCCAAGGGATCCAAGGTAGGAAACCCTTGAGCACATGAAGGCCACGTGCATGGCCGTGCAAGGCATGCTTGTTAGCCCAGGAATCTTTCCCTGGAGACCCGTTCGTTATTCTGGCTGGGCATGTCCCGGGGAATAAAAATGTAGTCCCAAGTAGAGCAAAGCTCGCTCATGTTGTTCCCGAGCGAGCACAAACGTTCCGTGAAAGTCAATGCAGCTGGACTCTCTGTCACTGTCAGTCGATCTCGTCCCGAAATTTCACGGTGTACGCCTGCCTCGCTAGCTGTTTCAGTTAAACAAATCTCCTACTGCTGAGTGCCATGTACGTACACGGCTCTCACTGGAGAAAGACAGGACGTACGTACTGGTACCGCTCAACCAACGAACTACAGTAATCAGCAGAACGGAACGGGACGCTTTCAGAGCAAACTGCGTCCCAGCTGCCAGAAATGGACGTGAGCTAGCCAAGCAACGCATCATGCCATGCCTAACCTAATCATGCATGGAGGGTCCTAACCCTGGGAAAAAGGAAGGGGAGGACGGAGGATTCATAGCGGTATCATCATTCTCCACGAACCAAATCTAAGCAACCCGTCCCCTCTACCACCTTTGCACGAGTGCCCTATCATTGAGGGCTCCGGAGCATCAATGCCGCCCGTCCTTCGGCGCTCGGCCTTTCTTCCCTCTCCACGTCCCCCCTTTCTCGGGCCTTTCTCACCGGTCAGCGGAGCCCAACCGCATGGTCACGGACACCAGTTTAAAAGGGCGGCAAGAAAGGGACGACAGGGCGAGCGAGGACAATCTGAACAGCGTTCGGGTCGCTGATCTTGGACTCTCGTCGCACTGCCTGAGGAAGAAACAGGAGTTTGCCGACCCGAAAACATTCGCAAAAAAAAAGTTTCTCACCCATAGCAGGAATATTCCACGGGAGAGCTAGCTCATCTACTAGGCTGGTAGTAACATTTTGATGAGAGGAAAACAGGCATCGCCGAGCAGAGGCGTGGATAGGCTACTATCGGGTTGGTGTGCCTTTGCTTTCGATCGGTCAAGACGGGGCCCGGTGCTCCAGTTGTTTACGCAGTTCTCTGTACTTGAAACCGATCGGTTCTCTGCTCCATCCAATTGTCTAGGACGTGTCAGCCCAGAGGTATGCAATTTAAAATATCTGAGAACAAGTGTACTATCACATGCATTAGGTGAGCGCCATCGTTCGTGACACATGGGAGGATCGACAGCATATCCTTCGCTCTTGAAACTTAATCATCTGCGTGCCCTGCCACTTTAAAAACTGTTCGTGTAATGAGGTTGGGAGTATGAAAATATGGACAGAGACTGTTGTCCTGGGAGTGCTCAAGTTGGGCCAGAGAGATCAGAGAGGTTTCATGCACAGGAAGCCGGTAGGAGGACCGTAGGAGATCGCGTGTAGAAGGAACAAGTAATGTAAATCTCGAAGAACAATCGTGCACATCATTGCAAAATGCATCTCATTTCCACACAAACAATGACATGCATGCAAGGGAAAAAAACGTAGAATAACCGAAGAACTCAGAGAAAGTTTCGCTAGGAACAGAGAAGTAACACAGTGTGTAACAGCGGATTAAGGGGGCATGTTTTTTTTTTTTTGGAAAACATAGCTCCCAAGTAGCATGTTCTCTATCATTTGTTTCAAAACAATTTGTAGTATTTTTAAAAGATTTGGATCTTTAGGAACTTTCCTATGTGTTGTTGCGTGATTTGTTAGATTTTTTTTTCTTAAGAATCATTTGTACTCTATCTAGAACTAGTAGAAGGCCCGTGCGTTGCCACGGGCTTTTAAATATTTTTACCGTGTGCATATATAAACATAATGCATATCAAGTTTTACGTGTAAACATAATTGAAATCCATATCACACAAAATATTCTTCGATACAAAATGTAATTCGATAATGTATACATAGAAAGACACGCGATGCACAAAATAAAGAAAGTGGTACAGAAACATAGTACTCTTTATTGTGCACTATATTACACAAGGTAGATAGCACCCTACATGACTTTTATGCTTAAGACCAATCATCTCACGAAGCATTTCCATTGTTATTAACCATTAATTAAAGACAACAGATGGAGCATTTTGTTACCTTTAAACAAATATTCCAAGATGCTGCAACCAGAACCTTAATACATTATGGAATTTCCTAACAAATATTACATAGACCCAAATAGACAGCACAACATCCAATAAAAAATCATTATAATACACACCATCTAACTTAAAAGTCTGGCATATGAAAATTTAGACCTCCGATAGAAAACGCTGAATTTCAGCAGGAAATATCAAATACATGCTTCCCTGTCCGATGTATAAATATGTGTAATTCTTAATTGATGCACTTTTGAAATCTTCTAACTCACATAACACCATAATTACAGTGATTGTGCAACATATTTTTTAGAAAGCATGCATAAGCCTTTGAGTATAAACACAACTTTTGGTAGGGAGTCAATAACACCCCTAGGTAGCCAAGCCTTTGAGTATAAACAAAAATGATTTCTCAAGCTTTCTTTTGCTTCGTGGAGCTGTAATTATTGCTAACAGAAACAAAATAGAAATCACATGATAAAAAAGAAACAACGCAATAGGAGAAAATGAGGCATACTACGTGGCCATGTCGCTGACCTGGCCATCACAACCTCCGAGACCAAGGGGCGAGGAGGTGGCGGCATCAGCTCCAATGAACCTATGACACCAAAATGATTATGTTTGCCGTCCTCGATCGTCGGCATCATCGACTCAGTGGTCGGTCCCCTTGTATCTTTTTCCCCATGGATCGGGATTGATTCGACATAGGATCAGAACAACAAACAAAATCAAAAGTCACAAAGAATTATAGCCTAGTAATGCTCAGTCAGCCAAATTAAGAAATATCGGTAACACATGCATATCTATTAATGATATTAGTGAACAATGCAAAAAGCAAAGGATTCCATTTGTCGCAATTAGTACACACGTCAACTACTTCATAAGTTCATATGACCAATCAGTTAGACCACATGGTTAAATTCATTCATAGATGAACAATAGATGAACAACTAACAAAAGTCGAGAAGGATCCTTACAAAAACAATGATTGGTCAGGAATTTGGAAGGAGGGAGGGTTTATTATTAACACTAGTGAAGGCGCATGTCATGCCAACTCTACAAAGTTAATTCCATTTACAAAAATCACATCGGAAAAGTCACTAGTAGAAAACCGGCCTTTTGTCCCGGTTCGTAAGGGCCTTTAGTCCCGGTTCCCGAACCGGGACTAAAGGGTCGTTACTAATACCCTCACCCTTTAGTCCCGGTTCAAACCAGAACCGGGACAGATGGGCCTCCACGTGGCCGCTGCCGGCAGCCCAGGCAGGGGCGCCTTTCGTCCCGGTTTATGACATAAACCGGGACCAAAAGGGTTCCACGCGTCAGCAGGAGGTTTTTTATTTAAAAAAAGTGGCTGTTTTAGGGGTTTAGGGGGTTATTTTTAGGTTGTTATTAGCTAGCTAATAGAGAGAAGTGTCCTCTCTTATATGTAGTCCTTGGTTTACGTACCTACGCTACTGCTATGTTTCATTTCACCCGTAGATATATATATAATAACTCATGCATGCTCGCATCATACATCATCATATATAATAACAAGTCCTACTAATTAATCAAGCATCATCATACAACTTTTATTCGTTATTAATAATAAGTCATACGATCATCATCCTCATAGTCATCGAACCAAACCCTACATAATTGTTCTTAGCACATGATCATCAAGTATCAGGTAGGATCGGACCTAAACACACTTAAGGTAAAATAGCATAAAACAATATAGACCCTGACTCTCCATTATGAAGAATGGAGATCATCCTGTCTCCAATTCTTGCGCCTCCCTTCCTTTTGCTTCCAAGAAGCTCCTTACGACTGTCCATACATTTTTTCCATCTTTTGACTGTCATGTCTCCACTTCTTTTAGAAATCCGGTATGGACAGTTGAGATTCGTAGGATGACCTGGATATATGTTCAAAATATGAAGGCTGCCGCCATTCTGATACATCAAATGAGGCACACAATCCTCTGGGATAAGCTGTTGAAAAACATAGTAATAACTTCGTAGTTAGCAATGATGTACTAGTTTTAGAAGTATCCAAAAAGATGGACGGATGTCGTAATAGTAAAAAAACTTACCAGGGTATCTCCATGGTAGTTACCGTAGTTCAACACGTGCACTAGTGGCACGTATTGACCATAATGTTGAGGAGTTCGATTGTAGATATTGTAATTCTCAATATCATTACAAAATCCAACCAGATGAGTTTTCTCCTTGTAAGTTAACTCAGAGCCATCGGTGTAGTAAGTTCTATCTACCATCTTTTGCACATTCTTTGATACTTCAAAATAAGCTGTCAATGGAAATAAGCCGTCAACTATTTTGAAATGAACAATATAAGTTCTATTAATAATTAACTATGTTTGAGAAACTCACATAGCGGTAGAACTGGAGGAGTATCAACAAGGACCCAGATGTCCATATTGTCTTGCTCGATTTCAGGATCACCAAGATCCATGGTGACAAGCATACCCTCATCAAAACCATACAATTTACAAAATGCTTCCCAATTTTTGCAACCAAAATGGGTTACGCTCTCAGCATTATACAACTTTACTTCAAAATCCACATCATGATGGGTCATTAGGTGAATTTTCTTCGTTTCAAAATTTTCATGGTCTTCAAAATCCATCCTCTCCAAGACATAGCGTCTTGCATGGCATGGGATCAACTATACTCGAATTGTAAAAGATGAAAATTACACATTGAAATAGTTGAAGTCATGCTTAATTATGAAAAAAAACACTTGTCGTCGTTGCGTACCGTTTCAACTTCGAAGGTCTCCTCGAGCTTAATGCTGAAGCGCCGACCATCGTCCAGGTGAGGCCTGTCGCACTCACCTCGATCGTCGTGGCACCAGTCGCACTCCCCCGGGAGACTTTCGTCGTCCGATGATGACATTTCCTATACGTTCATAATTCAAAGACTAAATTAGATCATTATTATTCAACTAATCATATGCATATGCCTTGCATAGTGCTCTCCAATTTGAGCATTCAATAAGAAAAATCAAATCGCAAAATTAAGTAGTATTCAAATTAGGATGCCTTCAATTATAAGAAAAACTACATCATCTCCATTTGTCCGTACATCGAATATTATCACTAATACACGTCGAATACTATATATCATACATATCGCCAGTACAGCTAGAACAGTAGCGCCCGACGGCTATCGGCACGGGCGGTGGACACCCAAAGGGAAGGAACCATCACAGGATCATAGCTCCAGTGAGATCCCTGAAGAACCTGCCAGGTATTGTCGAACCTGCCCTCCAACGCAACCATGTACCGGCGGACGTGCTGGTCCTACTCGCTGACACGGTGACGTACCACCTCCGCGGTGTCCGGAAGTCTCTGCACCGTCACTGGCCCACGCGACCGCCACCAAACAAGGATCGGGTCAACGACGGGCTGGCTCCTCACCAAGCTACGCCCCCGGAAGGTAGCGCCTCCCAGTAGCACCCCGGCGGAGCCCAGTCCCGGACATGGCCCATCTGGTCAAGCAGGTGTCGTCCGCCCCCGACTCGACGACGAGGATGCGGGATAGGCATCGTCCACGTCGATGCGGGAATAATTGCTTTAACTAAAAAAATAAACTAGTTCTATTATTTTTTTTGCTAAAAATAAACTACTTTCTATAGTAAAATAAACCAGTTTTATTAAATCAACTAGCTAGTTCAACTACTAAGCACTTACTATAAATAAAATAAAATAGTACGACTTACTAAAAATAAACTAGTTTAACTATAGTTCTATTATTTTTCTAACTAATTATATTAAACACTTTCTCTTCTTATTTTTTTCCTTTTCCCTCTATTCTAAATATGAACATATTCATAAATGACATATATCATTCACAATTTTCCTATACATACACAATAAATTGACAAAGAAAATACTAACACAAAAAATCATTAATAAATCTAAATTACAACAGAAAAAATCATAAATAAATCTAACACAATATGAACAAATTAATTACACAATATGAAAAAAATCTAACAGAAAAATCTATGAACTACACATCTAACAAAAAAAATCTATAAACTACACATCTAAATTACTACACATCTAACACATCTAAATTGCTCACGGCGACGGTGTCGGGGACGGCGACGGCGACGGCGACGGCGAGGTGCGGCGCGGGACGGGGCGGGGCGGCTCGGCGACGGGCAGGGGCGGGGCGGGTCGGGGCGGGTCGGGGCGGCGTCGCGGGGCGGGGGGTGGCGACAGCGTCGATCGGGGCGGCGTGGGGCGACGACGGGGCGGCGCGGGGCGACGACGGCGATGACGGGGCGGCGCGGGGCGACGACGGCGACGACGAGGCGGATACGGCGGGCAGCCTGGCGGCGTCGGGAGGGCGGGGAAGAACGAACTGAACCAAAATTTCACGAGTGCTGCTTATATAGTCAGCGCATTGGTCCCGGTTCGTGACAGAAACCGGGACCAATGCCACCCTTTAGTCCCGGTTGGTGCCACCAACCGGGACCAAAGGCCTCTTTTCGGCAGCCCAAAGGGCGGGAAGCGGCGGCCTTTGGTCCCGATTGATGGCACCAACCGGGACTAAAGGGGGGCATTGGTCCCGGTTTGTGCCACGAACCGGGACCAATGCCACCCTTTGGTCCCGGTTCGTCCTACGAACCGGGACCAAAGGCCTTCTACTGCCCCGCGCCCAAAAGTTTAGTCCCACCTCGCTAGTTGAGAGGGCTCGGGAGTGGTTTATAAGCGCTGCTGCGCCCACCCTCTCGAGCTCCTCTCAACTGCAGGCTTTCGGGCCTAATCTGTCACTGCAATGCCTGTGGGCCTATTGGGCCTGCTGCGGTCCTGAATCCTGGCCCATAGTTGGGTTTCTAGTCGTATTCAGGCCGTGGTGGCCCAGTAGGTGGCATTTTGTTTTTGCTATTTATTTTTTCATTTCTACTTAGAACTAAATACTTATAGTTTTTTAGTGATTTCTTTTTTCTTTTAGGTCACAAAAATTATAAACTTTCTGTTAGTGCCATTAGCTTTAAATTTTGAATAGTTTAAATTTGAATTTTTCAAAATTTGTGTGAATCACTAGTTTATGAATCACTAGTTTACTAAATTTGTGTGAAAACACTTTGTGTATTATATTTACTATGTACAATCTTTCTGCACAGAGATACCAAAAATTATAAACTTTCTGTTAGTGCCATTAGTTTTCAAATTAGAATAGTTAAAATTTGAATTCTTTGAAATTTATGTGAATCTCAAGTTTGTGATTAACTTTACTAGTGCCATTATTTTTTCATTTCTACTTAGAACTAAATACTTATAGTTTTTTAGTGATTTCTTTTTTATTTTAGGTCACAAAAATTATAAACTTTCTGTTAGTGCCATTAGTTTTAAAATTTGAATAGTTTAAATTTCAATTTTTTAAAATTTGTGTGAATCACTAGTTTATGAATAACTTTACTATAAACTTTCTGTTAGTGCGATTATAGTCAATTTGGTAATTTTAGTTAGTCATAACAAATATTATAGGCATTTTTTTTTCTTTTTTGCTATTATTTTTTTCATTTCTACTACTTAGTGTGAATCACTACTTAGTGCATATAGGCATTTTTTTTCTTTTTCTTTTTTAGTCATTTCTATTTATACTAGTCCCTCCGTTCCTTGATATAAGGTGTATAGATTTTTGAGAAAAAGTCCGAAATATAAGGTTTATTGCGTTGCACCACTTGTTTGGATAATTTCTTAAGGGATTTGGTTACATTTCCTTATATAGGGCAAGCTCCTCTATTTTCTCATGTCAATTAGTCAGGTGTAATCTCTCACAAAACTTGTGAAATTTTCCCTTCACATGCGTTCTTTAATTTCCGTGCCAAAAACTATACACCCTATATTGAGGAACGGAGGGAGTAAATACTAATAGTTTTTTAGTGATTTCTTTTTTCTTTTAGGTCAAAAAAAAAACTTCTCTGTTAGTGAACATAGATGCACTTATAGAGAAAATTAAACATAAATTCATAATCAATTTCTATTTATGAATTTATGTCCAATTTTCCTCTATAGGTGCATCTATTTTCACTTTGAGAGAAGCTCAACAATGCAGAGAGGGACGGGCTTATAAACAGGTGTCGGCGCCCTTCGGTTGGCGAGGTGGGACTAAACTGTGGGTGAAGCGAGGGCCGACCTTTTAGTCCCGGTTCATGGCATGAACCGGGACTAAAGGGCAGCCTTTGGTCCCGGTTCAGGCCACCAACCGGGACCAATGGTGGTGGGCCAGTAGCCAGGCCCATTGGTCCCGGTTCGTCCCACCAACCGGGACCAAAAGATCCAGACGAACCGGGATCAATGGCCCACGTGGCCCGGCCGACCCCTTGGGCTCACGAACCGGTGCCAAAGCCCCCATTAGTCCCGGTTCTAGACTGAACCGGGACTAATGGGCTGCCCCGGCCTGGACCATAGCCCCCTTTTCTACTAGTGAGTATTGTGCATTCATGTTCTAGTCTTAATATCCCTTAGGTAATCTTGTTTTCAGCTGAACGACGATCATGTCAAGCTAAACGAAGAGGACGTTACGGCGCACGTGCTAAGGGAGGCGATGGTGAAGCACGACATCACGGCGCACGTGCCCTACGTCTCAACGTTACAGTCGAGCGTCGCCATGTAGCCGCACAACAGCTTGCACTCCATGAGTTACATACTATTTTCGCTCGCACGACGAACGCCATCCGCCCGTCACTGAGACCCATCCTCTCACCCCTGCTGCTCCACGATCACGCGACGCCGTGTTAGTTAATGCAGAAACATAGGAGGCGGGCATCGTAAGGTAAAAAGTCCGGTTTAGACGGGATGAAAGACGAACCAAAATAAAGCAAAATTGGACAGGGAAGGGGGTGGATGAGGAGGCGAACATACAACGAGGTCGGGGTGGCTGTGGCCGAAGCATGAGGCTCGGCCTCCTCGCCGACGACCAAATCCGCCGTCAGAGATGATGAGGTCATCAGCCCCGTGACCTGGATCCCGCCAACAGGGTGATGCAGAGGAGAGGTGCAACGGCGTCCTACGGGTGAGGACGGCGGGGGAGGTGAGGGAGCAGCTGAGCGCGGTGGTGCGGCTGCGTCCCTCGGGAAGACGAACGGCGAGCGGCCCGAGGCGGGAGGCGGCGAGGGGGAGAGAAGAGTCGTGCGGTGCGGGGTGAAAGCCCGACTCGCTCGGTTTGTAGCAGGGTACTGCTATAATCGAAACATTTCCTTTGATGTAATTTGACTACGTATGGAAAGATTAATCAGTGATTGACCGACTTATGGTAAGTTAATTAATTTAGATTTGATTTTTAAATATTGATTAGAGATTAACCGTGATTGATTCTCTCACATAAAGACATTACTAAATAATTTGTGTCCACATGGAAAGTTCTGATCCTTTGGCTTTCGGTACATGGGATGGTGGAAGGAAAGACGAAAATAAACCGGACAAAAATAAACCAGACGAATAATAACAGTGGACGCAATCCTAGCAACTGCTCCATTAAGAGTAGATTAAGAGTAGAGATAATGCCTCAGGATGAGGAGGTCACGATTAGGGTATGTCAAGAAGAACTTTTTTGGAAAGCTTTGATTCTGGTGATAATTACCATATTCGAAATTTCCTCAGTTATAGCCTTACCATACATGGATTGATTTATTACTATAATTATCATATTAGAGATTAGAGATTTCTAAGT
Organism: Aegilops umbellulata; assembly: GCA_032464435.1. Taxonomy (NCBI): domain Eukaryota; kingdom Viridiplantae; phylum Streptophyta; class Magnoliopsida; order Poales; family Poaceae; genus Aegilops; species Aegilops umbellulata. The sequence continues at coordinate 474,927,908 of CP136056.1, read as the reverse complement.
TTATAGCTTTACCATACGTGAATTAATTATGATTGATTACCATAAATACGTTGGGTATTGTCGGCCAGACGAGAAAGAGAAAAACCGGTGGGAGGGGGGTGGTGGGAGGTGGGACGAAGAAAAACCAGTTGAAAATAAACCGGTTGAAAGTGAGGGGACTATTCAACCATTTCGTCCATTAGGAGTAGAGATAAGAAAATCCATCCACTCAAATTAGCAGAAGTCCATTCATATACTTCGAGTGTGTTGCCAATAAAATGTTGAATTCTAGGAACACGAAGGGTTTATTTGGCCACAGAAGAATATGTAATGAGCAATGTCAATGATCTCACAACACATATAGGCATCTCATACATAGTATATTTCATAATTGTTTACGCCTACAACAGAAAATATTATGCTTCAAATTACGTCAAGATATTGATAGACGTGTACGCTCTAGAAGTCTTCACCAAGATATTTACCTGTACTAAATTTGAAATGGACATATACAAGTACACAACAACACATTGGTGGCACACATTAAACTGCAAAATAATAATATCTTGTCTTTTGTTTATTAGGACGGATAAGATCAGTTAATTGAACGAAATCTATTATCAAATGAATTAAATTTCATGCTACCAAAAATGATTTCATTTAAAAAATAATATTTAGCAACATTAAAAGCAAGAATTTATAGATGAAAAATCATCTTAGCATTTGACGGCACTGCTATGTGGTTAACTGAACTGACTATAGGCTATAAATAAGTGAACAATTTTATTATAAATAGCAACAAGCCTACTAGTTTGGTTGTATTTAAGTGGTTGCTTGGATAGCCATAAATATATGAACAAATGAGTTTGTAGTTGGCTATTAGAAAAATCGGTTTTGCAAATTATATTCTGGATAATTTCTTTACAAAAATTGTGTCTGGGTTTGGAAATTGTAAAATCCACCTGTCTATTTCTTTATTTGGGTAGGATACTAATTTGCTTCCTCCCATGACTAGTGTGACCATCTTTCTCTCACACATTTTCCAGTGTTGCCCATTGACAACAGCTTCCCAGCTCCTGTCCACGATTCCTTCTCCGTCGTTCGTCCTCAGCCCGTAGGCGTCGGTGCCCTGTTTGTCCCATCGTCCCCAGCGATCTCCATGATATGGGGCAATAAATTCCGGAATATTTGTATAGCCCAAATTAACAAGATAAAATTACGTGCTCATATGGTTTCATAGCACACTCAGAATATTTATATTAATACATCAATATATGGTTCATATATTTGTACTTTTTACCTTCAGGAACAACAAAAACCTCACTAGTAACAACCCATCTTAGAACAACTTGATCTGGTGCATAAACTTCCCATCAAGCAACGACATGAGAATGCCATGTTAAATGACACTACCACCATTACATTTTGAAAGGGGTGACCATGTCTATTTCTATAAGGATTTTGCTTATCAAGCTTGATTTTTGCATCAATATGTGTCATGTTAATAGCTCATAGGCAATTCCATTGGGATCTTTTGTTAGTCAAACAATAAAGTTTAAAGTTTGTGTGAATAGCATTTAATCATAATTGAAAGGAACATTTGTTTGGGCTAGAAAAATACCTTGAAATATGGGCAGAACCTTTACCCACCAATATTTTTGTTAGGACTTCATTGCTTGGATCTATTATGCAAACATCATGCAACCCATTGGTGTGCCTTTCGTTTCAATCGGTCCAGACGGGAGCCAGTACTTCAGTTGTATATATAGTTTTCTGTACTTTAGATCGTTCAGTTGTCCATCCAATTTTTATCTGTAAGAGCGTTTAGATCACTAAATGCTCTTATATTTCTTTACAGAGGGAGTACTCCAGAGTATATGTATATACGTACATGGGAGTTCGGAGGTATGCATAAAAATATCTGAAAACAACTGTACTATCGCATGCATTAGGTGAGTGTCATCGTTAGTGACACATGGGAGGATCAAAACGTACCCTAGGCTTGGAATTTTTGCTCTCGGAACTTGATCATCTTCGTGCCTTGCTCTTTTAGAAACTATATACTCACATAACGTGATTGGGGAATATGAAACTTTGGACAGAGACTATTGCCCTAAGAGTGTTCAGTTGGGCCAGAGAGATCAGAGAGGTTTCATGTAAAAGAAGCAGAGCCGGAAGAAAGACTGGAGAAGGGATCTAGTGTAGAACGAATAAGAGGGAGGTAGCCAATTAACTCTAAATAATGCTGGAGAACAATTCATACACATGATTGCAAAATGCATCCCTTTTCCACACAAACAATGACACACATGCATGGAGGACTGTACAATAACTCAAGAATGCATAGCAAGTTTCACTGAGAACTGGGAAGTAATACAACGTGTAAGACCAGGTTAAGGGGGCAAGTTTTTCCTTTTGGAAAACTCAGCTTCCAAGTATGCACGTTATCTATCATTTGTTTCGAAACAATTTGTCCGATTTTTTAAAGATTTGGATGTTCAAGAACTTCCCTATGTTCATTGTTTGATTTGTCAGATTTATTTCTTAGGATTCATTTGTACTCTATCTAGAGGAATATTTTCATGCACTCGGACTTCTTGGCACAATTCCTTTGTTTTATTGTGATGTCAAACACTCTTTAATCCAAATTTCTATTATCTTCTAATCCTATATGATTCAAGACGTCATCATGTGTGAGAATCCTAGAGATCAAAGAAGCCCAAAAACACAACTTCCAAGTAGGCTTAAGCAAGATAAACCCTCACTAGTGAAGAACCGGGCTTTAGCACCGGTTCGTAAGGCCCTTTAGCGCTGGTTCTGCAACCGACACTAAATTGTGGGAACTAAAGCCCCCCCCCCCCCCGTTTAGTACCGTTCAACACGAACCGCCACTAAAGGGCCACCACATGGCACGAGGCGCGTCGTGGTCTGGGGGACCTTTAGTCCCGATTGGTGTTTTTTTTATTTTTTTTAAATAAAGCAAAAACAGCCCACCTACTTGGCCGGCACGGCCTGCATACGACTAGAAACCCAATCTCTAGTTGGGCCAGGATGCAGGCCCGTACGGCCCAGTAGGCCCCACAGGGCAGAAGACTTGCAATAGGCTCACAAAGGCCTGCTTAGAGAAGAGCTCGACACGGTAACCGCGGCGGGGCTTATAAACCGGTGCGATCTCCTCTCAACTAGCGCGGTGGGACTAAACATTGTGCACTACGGGTGGCAACGCACCCCTTTAGTACCGGTTGGTGGCACAAACCCGTACTAAAGGGGGGGGGGTCTTTAGTACCGGTTGGAGCCACCAAACCGTACTAAAGGCCACCACCTCTTTACTATCGGTTCGTGGCACGAACCGGTACTAAAGGTTCGCCACGAACCGGTACTAATGAGCACCGCCCGCCTAGCCGTTGGAACCGGCAATAATGGTCACATTAGTGCCGGTTCAATTACAAACCGGGACTAACGAGCTTCACATTAGGCCTACATGAAGCTCGGAATTCTCATGTGTATATATGAACAGTGTGACCTATCATTGAGCAGAGACAAACAACGGTGTGGAATGTATAGTTAGCTTATCTTTCGATTGTTGTGATCATTCAGATGAAAATGGATCACAGAGAAAGCACAGTGTGGCAGTGTCAGTTGTTTAGACAGTGGAAACAAACATGAGTTGGATGAGCCTCATCTCGTATGCTTTACCCTCATCATTGTACGACATAAAATGGCAGCTCAATTAGTTAGACAAAACATTGAAGTGTAGTTGCTAATCTTCTTTACTATCAACTTCCTGACGGTCCATGTCCGTTGCTGCTTTTGTGTTCTCTTTGTAGCTCAAAACTCTTTCCCCTCCCTTCATCCGGCGGAAAGCGACTCGCATGAGGGGGATACAAGTATGAGATGATTATAACCACCGAGACGATGACTATGAGTCAGATGCCTCGAAGTACCCCCTAGCCTCGCCCTATAAAGAGGGACGAGAGCTAGGACTACAAGTTTCCTAATTGACCTTGAGCCTTGATCATTTGAGGGGTTCTTGGTTTGCACGCCAAGAGGAAGAATCTTCCAGAAGTTGGGCCTCTAATCGGGTGAAGGCCCCTCACCACAGCTTGATCTCCTCAGCCCTGAGGCCGGCTCATTAACGGGCCTCCCATTTGATGGGCCACCCCTGATATAGTACACCGCTAGGAAAGTTACCCTCCTACTGAGGTCATTGAAAGTGCATTTGTCTCTAAATGGTATTTGGCTGTGATAACAATATGGTTAGTGGAAACTAATGATGGGTAATAAACTTTATCTCGTGTCATTGCTTCCTCAGAGGTTATTTTAAGGAGATGTATGACCCCCACCCCACCCCACTTGAAAAGGGAAAAGGCGTAGTTTTCGACGACACGAAGTTTTGTTTTGGTTTCTTTGAGTCATAGGAAAATTGCACTATTATGAGGGGTCGATGTGCTTGAAAAATGTGTGAGATCATGCAAAACATATATCCCAACTATCCTACACCTAACACTAGGTTTAACCTAAAATCCACCTTATTTATGCTCACGGCCTGCCTACCCTGTGCCCATGGGGTCCAGTGGTTTCTAGCTTGTGTGTTTCCTTGTGTAGCTTGTTGGCTTGTTGTAACGCATAATACCGGGGGGGGGGGGGGTATCACCTAGTTGTATATCTAGAGAACTTACAGTTCCCCACTTTCCTTAAAAGCAACTAAGAAAAATATTAAATTCGGTACTCGCTTGTTCACCCCCTCTAGTTGGCATATTGGGCGTCTTTGATCCTTCAGATTGTCTTCGCAAATGTGGACCAAGATGGATAGATTCCATCGGCTAAATAGTAGCCTTGCTCATATTGTGGCCATTCACAATGGAGTTGCAAGGTGGAGCAGTACAACTAGCTAGCCTTACAAACGTATGAGATCTCCGTGGGATAATGATCTCATTGTGAGATCTATGGAACTGAAAGTACCAATTCCAAATCCACAAATATTTTGAGGCAGCCGCTTCCAAAAGACTTGTTGGATCATGGCATTGCCCGCTGAATTGTCTGTGCTAAGGTACAGGGCAAGTCTTCCACCTCTAATGCATGCCATCCACTTCTTGCATCCATCGCTAAAAGCATTGCCATGTCCTCGACATTGGGTGCTTGATGATACTGCTCTACATAAACCCTCACCACAATTTCAATGAACACTTCCATGCACTTAATGATTGTATCTTCGGCCATTTGAAGACACTCATCCAATTCATCTACAAGAACGCCATATGCAATTGTCCGAGGTGTCGCGATCACCTTCTGAGAAGGGAAAATCCATTAGATCAGCACTTCTTTGTTGTTGGAAGAACAGTTTATTGGCTTCCATGGCATCAACAATTCGGCGGAACAACCGTTCGGTAATGTGGGATCATCGACGAAACATGTAAGCATGGAAGGTACAATCAGACAGAAAGTAGTCACGCATGACCTTCTCGTGGCCTTTGGTTATGTTCCGATGAAATATTGCACGACCAACCTTCAATCTCGCATGCTTCCTCTTTGTTCCGGCTACCGCTATCACGTCAGCAACCACTATGAGGACCTCGTCTTCTTTGGCGTCTACGATTTCATAAAAAAAAATAGCTCTACCAACGGATCCATGTACACATAATGTGAATCCTATGTCATGTACACGAACCTATGAGCCGCTAAACTCAATTTACAAGGATACGTTGGGAAAATGTTACTTTTGTCAATTCTTCGAACACCTTGAGGTTGCGCGGAGAAAGGGGTGGCACGGCCGGATGGCATGAAGCAGGCACAGGGCTGCGGCGAAACGTTGGAGGTCCGGGAACGTCTTTGCGGAGGCGACCGGCGCCAAACCGCGGCGGTCCGTGGCGCGGGAGTGCTGGAATGTCCGTGTCACCAAGATTTGGATGGATGGAGGGTGTGCTATATCGCGCCGCCCAACCGCCAAATATGGAGTCTCACGTGTTCAATTTGGAGCGGCCTCCAAAGATTATGTCGATCGAGCATGTGATGGTGGATCTGCTAGAGCGTGTTTTTGATGAAATTACCACACTAGCGGTTATTACGACTACTAGACCGATATGACTGACTTAGCTAGAGTTGCTCTAATGCAAGGGGAGGTAGCTTTGCAACTGTTAAAATTTCCAGCTAGATTTGGATAATTTATTTATACATCCTCTAAATGCTCTATTTGATCGTTCGGTACGGCTCAAGTTTTTTCTTGGTTGGCCAAACTTTTTCTTGAACCATTAAACATTTCAGAGCTACAGATTATAATCCACATGACTCGGTTTTGTAGAACGAACCATAGAACCACTCCAGGTCTGTGAGAGAACAAAGTTAGTGACAACTGTTCTAATCAGAATGCCACTGTAACCTGCATCAGTGGCTATCAGTCCTCACCCTTTCGAGTATTTATTCAACACTCCTCTAGTCCTGTGCCTATCAGGTTCAGACGCAGCTCTCAGAAAATTTCCGCCTGAACCGTGTCATTTCCGTCAGCTGAACAGTTAATCCAACGGAGAGACGATGCTGGCAAAGCTATTATGACATAGCATGAAAAGAGCTCGTGTTCCGCCGTCGATCCTAGTACGTCCCATGCATTATGTTATTTCTAGGTGCACCTAGCCTTAGCAGCAAGAAAGAGCTGAGCGTGATACACGAGCTACCGTTGCTAACGTCGACTGATCGATCGTACCAAGTAGACCAGGAACACTGAGCCGCGAAACCAGCATTCATGCGTGATTGAAGTGACAGCGACGAAAGAAGAAGAAGATAATTATTAGTCCTATCACACGGCCATGATATTTCTTCTCAAGTTTCATCTGATTATGTAGCCACAATCATTACAGGAGGATTCTGAAATCCATGGGCTCAGTACTTCATTAGCTCACCTTTTTTTCCCACGGATAATGAGTAGTTAAACCCTGGAGACGAGCCGGTGAGAGGTGCAGCTTATGCATAGGGTTTATTGTCGATTTTCACTGAAAAAAAAGGCAAATATAAATTTTGTTTTTTGTAGGGTTTATTGTTCTTCCAGTGCCGCGTATATTAGAAAAAACTGAAAATGCATGATTCGGTTGACAGTGCTGCGAGGTATCTATTTTCTGATCCTGCTTTGAGCTGTAGTTTTACAAATCTGAAATCGGATACTAATGATGCCACTTAAATTTGAAACATGTACTAATTTAAAGGGCTGCCGCATCTAGGAGCACATGAACAAATTCTCATACTGGAAATCAGGTACTCCCAAATGGTGCGTAATTGGTGTGTCCTGTTAAACATGCATGGAGACAAAGTCTTACAACCCCATATTATTCAGCTTTGCATGAAAACCAAGTCTTGCAACCACAATGATGACACAACAGGAGAGAGTTGCAACCAAAAGATTCGAGAAACAATACAGAGTAGCAAAGGATAGTTACCACAAACGAGAGCAGACAGCAGCAGACTCAATGGGCATCACATAGTACAGAAGATATTCAGAGCAAACTGTCGCCCTTGTGTGGCAATCGCCTATAGAAGTTCCAAGCGAATGACGGCGTCTTCTGTCGAAGCTTGGGGTGCCTCATGGTGTACATTGCAACCATCGCGGCAAGAACTTTCCACGGTGTAAAACACATGATAACGGCTGCTGCTAAAGTAAAGAGCCCAAATACTGCTGTTGCTGTAGGATCCCTCCATGTTGTCAATGCAGTGATCCTCTCGCCACATGATGCTACATCTCCCATGACAATCTGTATCCTGCTGGCAAGGCACCTTAGTCTATCATACCTCATCCTTGTTAAACTAGAGCTCCGAGAAGTAGGGAAGGTATCAAATTCCTCGTCGAGCTCATCTGGGTGTACAGTGTCTGTCAAAGATATCTTGATGTCGACATGGGAAGGATGAGTAGGGCGATGCCGGTAGTTCCATACTATACTGAAGAAGGTAAATAGGAGTGTTGACGGGAGTACGAATCGATGGAACATAAGAGCCAAGAGGGAAACAGCATGGACCAGCAAAGTGATCGCGGGATTCTCCCATGAACAAACATAGAGAAACCGCTGCCAAAATCTGATGAAGATTGAGAGGGCAGATATGATCCTGTAGAAGTTGACCTTGCTTTTCCGCATGCTCCACAAGTGGCTTTGCACATCACACATGTATTCCACTGCTTCCTTGCTTAGGGGTGGATCCATCTGGCTCAGTCGGAATGCCACAATCTGGACAGCATGAAACTGCAAATCTTCTATCAGAATCTGCAGTGGGTCCCGATGGCGCATCTTTGGTAGATTGGGGGAGCCATACATACGCACCATGTTTGTTAGTGATTTTGATGTAAATCTCACCGACAGGCACAGTTCACCCATTTTCTTCACACCTGAAGGCTGTAGAACAAGAAGAGGGTATGCATGACAATATATCCGACCAGGTTGGAGATCGGAAAGACGTATCCTTATTTTCCCTAGGTTGACACCCTTGTACCCTCCTGAACTTGACTCTTCCACCTGGGCATTATCAAACACTCCAACGATCAGGACTGTTGCTGTATCATAAACATCCCATGAGTACTGCTCTTGGAATAAAGGATCGCGGCTGTTGATGATGGTACGAGTTCGTACCCACTTCCGGCCATATCTTGCCACACAATATGGTTGCGACGACAATCTCCCATTTTTCCTTTTTATAGGAGGCAGGCCCCGTGCTCCAATGATGCCAACCTCAAGCAAGCCAACAAGTGGAGGATTTGAGATTTCATCCGTGTGGTCTCCAGAGCCATAGTGGGCACTGTATTCACTGTTGAGGCAGGTAGTAAGATGAATGCGGCACGATGACACAGTCAACTCATCCCCAGCATCATTGGCAACTGCTGCATTGGGTGGAACTTGAAGACCATGCCATTGATGCTCGAGTTCGGCAGACGACAGACCTCCAACTTGACGCTGAACTGTTTGCACGGGTATGATGATTCGGCCGACAACCTTGTCTCTGCCAGGCCCTAAATGTGCTTGGATAGAAATTTGAAGGTTTTCCTCAAATGGCTCTGCAGCAACGAATGTCAGTTCTTCATCCCAGACATAATGGGCTAGTGGCTTCTTCATTCTCTTCGTCGTCTTTCGCTGACCACCTACCACCACCGTGACATATGCCTCTACAATTTTGCTTCCACATGCTAGTGCAATACATTTGAACTCAATTATATGGACCCGCAGACACCACAGCCTGGGTAAGTTGTACACTTTGGGCACAATGTGCGGTCGCACAGCCCAGCTCGCCTCTAACCAGTCGGACTTCCATGAATCACAGAATGCCTCATCAGACTGCATGCCCTTCCAAACTGAAAGCATCAACTCACCTTGTGCTGTCCTTCCGCTTTGGTCAATAAGTTGGTGCCACTTTGGTACTACTGGTTTGTCATTTCGGGAACGCTCAGGAATGTCACTTAGGTCAAATGAGATCAACCCAACAGAATCATCTGTGAACCCGTCATAGACAACAACATAGATTCTAGTTATCTGTGCATTGTCCAACTGGCGTCTGGAGAAAGCAAAAGTCGAGTTCCACTCTGGGTTCTGCTCCTCAGGTACAGAGTTTGTGATGCTTCTAAGGTTACCAGCATTTACCTCTACATATGGATCAGGCTTTTGGTCAACATCCACATCAGGCAAGCATCGAGCCTTTACCACACGTACAAACAAGTAGCATATACGCCCAACAATCATTCCATCTTCAAAGTTTGGTTGAATGTACTTGACTACAGCATCCGCAGGTGCCTGTACAGGAAGTCCCAGAACAGGAGAGGGTATAACTTGTGAGACAGGGGCTTCATTTTTCAGAAATACTCTAAGAAGCAACACCCCCTTCGATCGCTTGAACACCCGACCCTTCAACTGATAGTTTTTGACAATTTCATCAGATGAGTCAGAAAAGCTAGCCCCAGAAATCCGGACCTTACCAAGGAAAAACTGGCAGCCATCAATGACATTATAGACATAAGCTTCAAGAGCAAGAGAAGGAAGCATTTCCTTGTCCAGCACATCAAACATGGTCTTCTCGGACCATACAGGACATCGAACCTTCCACTTGACCGTCGTAGTGAAACTTTGGCCAGCAAAACGAAGCTGAACACAGGGACTCAGTAGCTCAAGACTGTCCGAAAGGCCATTGGCGCTTACAACATCCACAAAGAGTTTCTGTCTGAACATTATTTCTTCAAATATGACCTGATTATGGCCTGCAAAAGGTAATATGATTTTCATAATTTCTTCCAATTGGATGATGGCCTACGAGAATAAATTAAATCCTTCAAAAAGACACAGCAAACAGTAGAATACCCCTATTAGGAAACATAAGGATCAGATTATAACATAACAGGTATACATAATTTGAAATCATTCTAAATACAATGAGTATATCTTCTGAAGCATGTTTGAGTAAGGTCTGACAATGTATATCTGGATCCAGACAAAAGCTAACTGAAACGGAACAAGTAATCTCACCAATCCTCTGATCGTGTATGTAGCAGAAATAGTGAAATACTCCCTCCGTAAAGAATATAAGAGCGTTTACATCATTATAGTAGTGATCTAAACGCTCTTATATTTCTTTACAGAGGGAGTACTAGATCAGAGTATTCATACTTTGGAAATTTTGCAATGCACCCTGCACCTTGTTAGGTTGATATTCCAGTTACATAGGACCAGTTACTTCTTTTTATGGATTATTAGGAGTAGTTACTCTTAAACCTTAAGTAAATGGTTTGCCTCTTTAAACCTGACTTTGAACTGAAGTACTCAGACTAAAAAGCAAATATTGCTGATTACTACCATGACTTTATTACAGTGAAGTTGCAATGTCAATTTTGAATACAGAATCCAACAGTTTTTTTACCTATACAGAATCTAAAAGTTGATTACTTCACCCCTTTAATCTGATCTTGAACATTTCACTTCTCAGGAAATTAGCGGCAATACGTGTGTCTCTTATTTGGACTTTATTTTTCTAGGAAAGCAATGTACATTTAAGCAAATTTTAAGTAAACAGGGATATATTTTAGAAGGGAGCAGGAAGCATCACAAATCCAGCTGGACTTATTTGAGAAAACTTTGTCGATCGATTTCATATTTAGACTGGTCAGGCACATTTCATCCTCTTTTTTTTTAAAGAGTGGTTGATTTTCATATCTCACTGGATTACACATTTGACGAAACTATGCAGGTGGCATTTAGCCCTCCGAGGTTGCGTTTTTCTGAATGTTCTCTGGTTGTTTGGAGCATGTACATGATTGAACCGGTTTCACACTAGTTTAAAGCATAAATGGCCGAACTGAGAACAGAAGATTTCAGCTGTGGACAGCCTAACGTTGTAATCAGGGCCAACAAAACAGAAATACCAAGTTCCAACAAGCTCCATCCATTTTTCAAGCCTAATTCCATAGTTCCATATATATGCTGCCACCTGCGTGTACACCCTCTGTTCCTAAATATAAGGGGAAGTAATATCTTAAGATTTCAATTTGAACTGCCAAAACAGTCCTGCATTAGTGAACAGAGGTAGTATATCTTTTAAGATTCCAAAATGCAGGTTTCAGAATAATGCAAGTTTCAGCACATGTTCAATTGGTTCCACGGATAAATAAAAGATATAGACCTGCGTTTCGGATTGGAGCTAGCGAAAGACTCGGGGAAAGGATTTCGGCGAGGAAAAGTTAAGCACCTGGAAGGCCGAATGGCACGGCGCCATCGGTGGCAGACCTCGTTCAGCTGCTGCTCCCGGCCGCCGCTGGGGCCGGGACTGCAGCCACACCCACGCCTGCGCCCGGCTTCCGTCCGCATCCCCTTGCTCGGACGGCGGAAGTCGCGGAGCCGATGTTGTCTGCGGGCATCCAAGGCGGAAACAAGAGGCATGGCTACCTACGGCAGCGTCTAGTTTGAGGTTACCCCCCTACACCCCCACAGCCCGCCTCCGGCTCCGACCCCCGTGAGACCGGCCCGCCCCCGCCCCCGGCCGACGAACTCGCGTCAGCTCGCGGCTCGCCCGCCGCCACTCGGAGTTGGAGTCAGGTAGGAGCACATGGCAAATTCAATGTTTTCGATGGCAATTTCCGTGTGAGGATGACAACTCTAGTTTTTTTAATCTTATGGTAATTTTAGTTTTTTTTTCCAACACAATAGAGACACAAGTTACGTACATGCTGATGTGTGGATAGCACGCCCCCCCCCCTCCCCATGGGGATTAGTTAGAATTAGCAAAGGAGATAACGTTTTTAAGTAACAATTTCTTTAGGTGTAACAATTTTACACTCATCCCTATGAACACATACGCAGACCCTACTTTTATGAGCACATCTGAAAAACCGAGCTATCATATCATCTTAAGATTGACGAAGTCATTACAGGACATGGCAACTCCGTGCTTCAGTTTTTTATAGAAAATTTTCATGTATGTCAACTAACTTGTCATCATTGAGTCATTAAAATTATCATTGAAAACGTTTGATTTGTCATATGTACTTGTACCTGACGTCAGGTATTTATCATTTTCGCTAATGTTATCTGAAAAATGAAAGACATCTTTCTTCCCCACTTCAACAATAAAAGTTCCCGTACTAGATTTCAACTAATTTTAACATAGATTTACAAAATGGAATTCAAGAAGAATTCAACTAGGATGTGAACAACCTTAAAAATACGATTTTTTTACTTATTGGACTACGAGCTTTTCCTCCTTTTGGAAACTCCTCCGACCTCTCATCCTATAAGGACCCCCCCCCCCCGACCGTCTTATCTAGCGATGGACTGCGGATGCCAAGTGCTCGGCCAGATCCTGCTATCGGACCCTGTTCACCGGATCTATGTTTGCCCCATACTGGCGCCCGACATGGAGATGTTGCGCCCCCCCCTCTGTGTCAAGATGTTCACCTGACTCGCCGACCTTCATCGTTGTTGGACCGCCGCTAGACTTGCCTGGCACGGCCTGCCGCACAATGACCGTTGCACCCCCTGTGACCAGGTGGAGGAGACTGTCGGTGTCAAAACCGGCGGATCTCGGGTAGGGGGTCCCGAACTGTGCATCTAGGCGGATGGTAACAGAAGACAAGGGACACGATGTTTTTACCCAGGTTCGGGCCCTCTCGATGGAGGTAAAACCCTACTCCTGCTTGATTCATATTGATGATATGGGTAGTACAAGAGTAGATCTACCACGAGATCAAAGAGGCTAAACCCTAGAAGCTAGCCTATGGTATGATTGTATGTCGTCCTGCGGACTAAACCCTCCGGTTTATATAGACACCAAAGAGGGCTAGGGTTACGCAGAGTCGGTTATAATAGAAGGAGATCTATATATCCGTATTGCCAAGCTTGCCTTCCACGCCAAGGAAAGTCCCATCCGGACACGGGACGAAGTCTTCAATCTTGTATCTTCATAGTCCAACAGTCCGGTCAAAGGTTATAGTCCGGCTATCCGGACACCCCCTAATTCAGGACTCCCTCAGTAGCCCCTGAACCAGGCTTCAATGACGACGAGTCCGGCGCGCAGATTGTCTTCGGCATTGCAAGGCGGGTTCCTCCTCCGAATACTTCATAGAAGATTTTGAACACGAGGATCGTGTCCGGCTCTGCAAAATAAGTTCCACATACCGTAGAGAGAATAATATTTACACAAATCTAATCTGCTGACGTATTCTGTAGCATGACATCACACCACAGCCAAGCCTTTATTCGAATCGTCTTTACTGTCCCACCTCAGCGCATTTTGCGAGGCGGTTTCCTTGGCATGCCTTGTCGAATCAGAGATCGTGTCCCCTTTATTTACCGGATTCTCATCAACACGGACGTGGGGTAACCCAGTCGTGCCCGTTGGCATATCTCCTCGATCAAAGGTAAGTCCCAAGCGGTCACGGGGAGGGCTCTTGGTATTCAACCTCGTATTAAGAGACCAAGGATTTACTCATTTATTTTGATCTCAATCGAATCCGCCTCTCGCCTCGAGTTCCAACACCCAGGGCTCCAGATTTAGGCGCTTCGGACCTTCGATGATGTCCGGCTCCGGCCTTTGAGGCCGATGGATGCCACGGAGGAAGACGTGCTAAAGCTGAGAGAGGTCAGGTATTTGACCGGCGAAATCTCGCATAGGCTGCCTGCTCAAGGGCAGGTTATTCCCACTCCCGAGCGCGGTGAGAGCGTGGTGTTCGTGTCTCACTTCCTCCGAGGGCTAGGCTTCGCGACGGATCCCTTTGTGAGGGGGCTCATGTTCTATTATGGGCTGGAATTTCACGACTTAGCTCCGGAGTCCATCCTCCACATCTCATCGTTCATCGTCATGTGCGAAGCTTTCTCCGTATTACTCCTCACTTCGGACTGTGGCTCAAGACCTTTAAAGTAGAGCCGAAGGTGATCGAGGGACAACACGCAGAGTGCGGAGGCGCTGTTATAAGCAAGAATGCCGACGCTCCATGGCCCGAGGGCTCTTTTCAAGAGGAGTCCAGCTTATGGCAACAAGGGTGGTTTTATATCACAACTCCCAGGGGTACCAAGTGGGTGGCACCGCCTGCTTTTCCCTCGGGTCCCCCGCCCCGACTAGCGTCATGGGTCAATAAGGGGCTGGACTGGGGGCCAGCAAAGGACGTGCCCCTGTTGCAGGGCCGCATCCAAGATCTCCTAGAAAGAGACGACAGTCTGGTCGTGGTGACGCAGGTCATGTTGATCCGCCGAGCCCTGCCCTGCAAATGCCGCCCCCTCCGCCTGTGAGAGTTCAATCCGGAGGGACCGCGAGCTCTCCAACCTTTTATGGGCGCGACGCCCGCGGCGATGTACAAATTGTTCTTCGGACCACAAGTAGTGTGTCCGGACTCTACTGAGGACGCAGGCCTGAGCTGCAATCGTCCGGATACTCAAGTAAGTAGCCCTGTGCCCAGACACGCCATCCGTTTATTTATCATAACATCGCCCTTAAAAGAGCTATTCCTTGAAACAGGAGTGGATAGCGAAGGCGAAGTTAATCAGGTGTCCGGCCCCCCTTCCTGAGACCTCGCCGGATCCCGTGTTAACCAGGATGCTGGAGATCGCGCCTTCGGAAGAAAACGAAGGGGGGACAAGGAAGTTACTGCCTCCACGAAGGAGGCTGTCCAGAAAGGAGGAATTGAAAATTCCTCTCCTCAGGGGAAGAAGAGGACCGCCTCTGAAGCCCCGGAGATCATGATCTCAAAGCGGGGGAAGAAGTCTTCGCCAGAGGGTCCTGTGCCGGGGGATACCTCGGCCGTACTATGCCCTCAAGGGGATCAGCCCTCCACCGAGCCGTAAGTAGAGAGGGGGTTTTAAAATGAGAGAAATCCTTGCTTTATTTCTGAGGAAAATAACCGAAAATTTACCTTGTAGTTTGGATCTTAGCCCTTCTCAGTAGAGCTCGTCTTCGGGGGATCTTCTTCCGAAAATGATGGAGAGCGGAACGCCTCCCCTGCCGTACCGCCTTACGAGGCGGGCGACCCCGAGGTATCGTCGCGGAGGGTTTCTCCTAATCCAGCAAGGCCGGGAGGCAGTCATATGGCCCCCCGAAGCCCTCCGTGTCTGGCCTTCAAAAAAGCAATCGAACGAGTCCGGCACCGCCTGGTGCACGGTCGGAGGTACTGAAGGATCTGTTAGGGCGAGCGTCTATCTCAGAGGAGCACCGTACGTTGATGGGTACGGTAATTGAAAGGATTTCGTCCGCGGAGAGCGGGTTGCATGAAGCTGTCAGGAGTTTGCTGACCGGTTTTGAGGTACGCGAGATGATGTACCTTTTGACAGTTCCACATATTTTAGGATGCGCCCTGTGTAGATAGTAGCCCCTGAGACTCTGTGTGCTGTCGAAGACGACGGCACGCAGAGGATCATAATCCCAGGTATAACTTGCCGACTTCCTATGTAGGTGGCGAAGTGTCCGGTGGCCAGCCGGACTGATGAATTTGCCGAGCTAAAGCGGCAACTTGACGTGGCAGATGCCGACATCGCGCTTGTCAACAAGCGGCTTGACGAGGCACAAGGTATGTAATTTCTCCGGAGACACCTGGTAAGAGGAGCTTGATGCCAGTATCTTACAACGTGTGCGCTTGATGCAGATGGGGCTGCCGCCATGGAGGACCTTCGGGCAGAACTTGCCCGAGCCAAGGAGCAAGCTAGAAAAACGATGCGGCTGCCCTAAAGGCGGTTGAGGAGCTGAAAGCCGAACAGGCTGCTCACTGCCGAAGCAAGAAGGAAATGGCCGAGATGGCTGTGAAGTTAAAGAACGCTGCTGACCGCTGCAAGCTTCTTGAAAAAGAAGATCGGGTGGAGCGGACGGACCTGGAGAAGGCCACTACAGCGGCCAAGGATGCTCGTTCTGCGATGAGAGCGATGAAGGAGGAGCTTCGCCAAGCCGGAGATATCGCGGCTGGAAAGCCTTTTATGCTGCGGATGAAGTTCGGAGATCCTAAATATGCTCCGTTGGACCGGGTGTGGAGTTCGGCGGACGCATATCTAGATTTAGCGGCGAGTGCCGCTGATGCGGCCGAACACTTCCGAGATCAGAAAGATCGCGAAGTGGAAAAGCTCTTCTGGTCGCAGTTCCACAATCCAGAGCGTCCGCTTCCATTGACCGATCGTTTGGCCGAATGGGCCGAGCTGAATAGGTTATCCGGACTCGCATGAAGTATGTCATGGATCATCTGTGGCCGGAAAGGCCAAAGCCGAATAGTTATTTTAGCTTGGTGCAGCAGTTCCTTGGTGCAATGCCGTATATCAACGCGATAAAGAGGTCAGCATGCATAGAGGGTGCGCGGATGGCCCTTGCCCGTGTCAAGACATACTGGGCGAAGATGGAGGCCACCGCTGTTGCATCCCAAGATTCGGACGGAAGCCGAGTACCTGCCGAGCACTATTTTCAGGAAGTTCTACAAGGCGCTCGTTTAATAGAGACGCAGTGCTCGAAGGATATTATGTTCGAATAACATGTATTATTGTAAAACAACATTTTGATGAAATGTAGAAGCTTTTTATACTTGTGCCTGCAAGAATTATAGTACCTCCTATGCGGCCGTTAATGTATATGTGTATACAATCTGAAAGATGGCAGTCATCGGCTTCAGCCCCCACGCATATAATGCGGGGGTGTTCGCAGAAGGCGCATTTTCACACTTGATCCAACGTCTTGGTCCATGAAGGAGGTGATACCGCAGTGAACTAGGCAATCGGACTATAATGCTTTATCACTTTCACTTAGCCATAGGAGTTTGACAGTGAGGCTACTATATAGCCCCTGGTGGCGCCGCGCTCGCCCGAACTCGGGGCGCGTGTGTGCCTGGCCGGGAAACGGCCCTTTGTTAATGCGGAGGAATCCCGAAGATTCCGATAGGTCATAGAGTGGTTGACCAGTCTCGCGCTATATCATGACAGTCAGTTTTCGGCTTTCTCTACTGAGGTGCTCGCCTGACTGAACCGAGGCACAATCGCAGTAGTTCTCCTGGTGCCGCCTTAGCCGATAGAGCGGAACGTAAGGCAGCAAAACACAGGAGCCGGGCAAACCCAACATTTGACCAAAGACATGATTCGGAGCTGATGCATATAAGGCCAAACTCGCGGCGCCGAACACTCCCTAAGGTATTCGGTCTTTATGAAAACGGGTTGAACAGTGCCCTTGGTAATAAGCCCCTGGTGTCCAGGTACGTGCAAAATTCTGACGTGGCCACATGCCAAGACGCCAGCCACCTCCTCGGTTATACTTAGAATCCGGGAGATGTGTATCAACAAGAGACAGTAAAAAAGGTTTACACAGGGTCTTAATCTAAAAAGAATCCTTGGAACGGGTCCCTGTTGCACGTCTATGCATGTGTCTCCGTTGTGCCGTGTCCTGAACGGGTGTAGCACGGTGTTCATTTATAAAAGAGAGGAACTTAGTTGAAAAAAGTCGTGCGAAATGTACGTTATACTAAATAAACAAAATATAATTCAAGATGGGTAAAATTGAGCCTTATTGTCGCTTGTTTTACATGCGTGGAGCCCCTTGTATAGGGGTATACGGCTATTAAGCCTTTATCAATTGCATGTTTACGCCGGACTCGTCTAGCCGCGTCCGTGGTCTTAACGACCTGTTAGGTGCTTTGGTTGGTGAAGCCGTTTTAGTGTGTGGCTGTCAAGGCAGCCGCACAGTCTTCCACACGCGAGGAACACTCAGTATTTCCCTTTAGTGACATGATGCCTCGTGGACTGGGCATCTTAAGCATGAGAGACGCATAATGCGGTATTGCGTTAATGCGGGCGAAAGCTTCGCGTCCCAGTAGTGCTTGATAGCCACTTTGAAACGGGGCGATGTGGAAGGTTAGCTTTTCGCTACGGAAGTTATCTGGGGAGCCGAACATAACTTCTAGTAGGAGGGAGCCCATGCAATGGACTTCTGGGCCTGGCATTACTCCTTTAAAGGAAGTATTGCTATGGCTAATTTTTGTTGGGTCCATCCTCATTTTGCGGACTGTGTTCTGATAGAGCAGGTTTAAACCACTACCGTCGTCCATCAAGACTCGTGTGAAGTGGAATCCGTCAATTATCGGATCTAACACCAAGGCAGCCCGCCTGCGTGCCGGATACTTCCGGTGTAGTCCTGATGGTCGAAGGTGATCAGTTTTGACAACCAGTGGCGAGGCTCTTTTGTGATAGGCCGCATGGCACATATCTCTGTGGGCGCCACTTCGTTTCTTCCTTTTGTCACGTGTAGTAAGTTTACTGTTTTGACTTCTTGCGGGAATTTCTTTTGTTCCCCGGTGCTTTGTTTGTGGGGTTCATCATCGTCCTCACTTGGTGTATCCAGCCCCTTGTGTTCGGCATTGAGTTTACCGGATTGCTTGAAGACCCAACATTCTCTGTGGGAATGATTTGCAGGCTTCCCGGGGGTGCTGTGGATTTGACATATCTTGTCCAGGATTTTGTTTAGATTAGACAGTTCGTCCCTATTATCTTTAAGGGGCAGCTTTTGCCGACCCTGCCGAGAGCTTTTGAATCCGGCGTTGACTGCCGTGCTCTTCGGGCTGTTTCCCTTATTCCGGCGCTGGTCTTTTCTGCGTCGTGGCTTCCCGTTTCCATCCCTGACTTTGGGTGTACTTGGGTCGTTGGTGCTGCATCTTGCCAACCAGCTGTCCTCTCCCACGCAAAAGCGGGTCATGAGGCTTGTTAATGCGGCCATTGTTCTTGGCTTTTCTTGGCCGAGGTGTCTGGCGAGCCATTCGTCTCGAACGCTGTGTTTGAAAGCTGCTAAGGCTTTGGCGTCCAGACAGTCGACTATCTGGTTCTTTTTAGTAAGAAATCTGTTCCAGAGCTTCCGGGCTGACTCTTCGGGTTGTTGAGTTATATGACTTAAGTCGTCTGCATCCGGTGATCGGACATAGGTCCCTTGAAAATTTGCCTGAAAAGCGTCCTCGAGCTCTTCCCAACTTCCAATGGTGTTTTCGGGAAGGCCTTTAAGCCAATGTCGGGCTGGCCTTTTGAGCTTGAGTGGTAGGTATTTTATGGCGTGGAGGTCGTCTCCTCTGGCCATGTGGATATGGAGGATATAGTCCTCAATCCAGACTCCAGGGTCTGTCGTTCCGTCGTATGCCTCTATGTTTACGGGTTTGAATCCCGCTGGAAATTCATGGTCCAGCACCTCATCGGTGAAACATAGGGGGTGTGCGGCACCCCTGTATTTGGGTGTGCCGTGGTGTTCGGATATTTGTTGCGTTGCATTGCTTACTAGAGCTTGCTTTCTTGGCCCATAGATAGATCTGGCTGGGCCATCTTTTTGATGCGAATCCTCGTGTGGATCGCGTGCTGGCTTGTGTGCGGCGCCGTTTACCGCTCTATGTTGGCCATGAGGTCGTCTATCCGACCGGGTGGCTTTTTTGTTTTTTGATTGTGGGGGCTCTAAGGCCTCCTCATCAAATTTAGGCAGTAGCTTTCGCTTCGGGTAGCTCTTTGTGTGGCGACTGCCATCGTATTTGTCTACGGTGTTGAGTACTTTGCTCCATATGATTCTGAGTGCATCTTCCGCAGTTTTGAGCTTCCGCTTCTGCTTTTTCAGGCTACACGCAGTGGCGACGAGCCTTTTGTGGAGGTTCTTCTGCTCCAGGAACTTGTCCGGTGTGAGGTCGTCCGGACTGTTATCTTCGCCGGGGACGGGTTGTTCGGTTTGTTTATCCAAGTTGCCTTGTTCAGACGGTTGCTCGATGTCGTGTTCATCGTCCGCCGGCTCGCCCTGCTCCGTGGCTGGGTCTGTATGACCGCTGTCTCTGTCGAGGCGGGTCTTGGAGCGGCGCTTACGCCGCCGCTTTGACTGCTTTTCGAAGGAACGATCCTTCGTTGTGTCCTCCCGTCCCTCGTCGTTGTTTCCTTTGGTTGTGTCCACCATGTATACATCGTAGGATGAGGTGGCTGTCCAGTGCCTTGTGGGCACTGGTTCATGTTCGTCTCCTACATCGTCGTCCATACCGTCGATATCTTCGGAGTCGAAGTCGAGCATGTCGGTCAAATCATCGACAGTGGCTATGAAGTGGGTGGTGGGTGGGCGTCGAATTTCTTCGTCGTCCGCATCCCAATCCTGTCGGTCATAATCCGGCCAGGACTCTCCTGACAAAGAGAGAGACCTTAATGAATTCAGAATGTCACCGAAGGGCGAGTGCTGAAAGATATTTGCGGCGGTGAACTCCATGATCGGCGCCCAATCGGATTCGATTGGCAGGGGCGCGGAGGGTTCAGAGTCCGGAGAAGAGTCCGGCACTGTGGAGTCACGGGCTTCGCGAAGGATAAGGCTGGTGTTCGGCTCGATCA
This sequence comes from Aegilops umbellulata, assembly GCA_032464435.1. Lineage (NCBI taxonomy): Eukaryota > Viridiplantae > Streptophyta > Magnoliopsida > Poales > Poaceae > Aegilops > Aegilops umbellulata. Next base: position 474,907,140 of record CP136056.1, on the reverse strand, counting down.
CCGTTGAGACTACAGCCCCCGCGTCAGGGTCTAGCCACCCGCCCTCGATCGGCGCAGTTGGCTCCGAGCTAAGGGTCAGAGCGGATGCGAGTGCGGCCTCCAGGGCATTGTTCGGCGGCAGAGCTAAATCATGCCCATCGTGACAGTGCGACGCGCTCGGCTGTGGCTTGAATCCGTCGAAGATCAAGTCTCCGCGGATGTCGTCCGTGTAGTTCAAACTTCCAAATCTGACCTAATGGCCAGGGGCGTAGCTTTCAATCTGCTCCAGATGGCCAAGCGAATTAGCCCCCAGTGCGAAGCCGCCGAATACGAAGATCTGTCCGGGGAGAAAAGTCTCACCCTGGACCGCATCGTTGTTGATGATCGGAGGAGCCATCGGGCCTAAAGATGACGACACAGAGGAACTCTCAATGAAAGCACCAATGTCGGTGTCAAAACCGGCGGATCTCAGGTAGGGGGTCCCGAACTGTGTGTCTAGGCGGATGGTAACAAGAGACAAGGGACACGATGTTTTTACCCAGGTTCGGGCCCTCTCTATGGAGGTAAAACCCTACTCCTACTTGATTCATATTGATGATATGGGTAGTACAAGAGTAGATCTACCACGAGATCAAAGAGGCTAAACCCTAGAAGCTAGCCTATGGTATGATCGTATGTCATCCTACGGACTAAAACCTCCGGTTTATATAGACACCGAAGAGGGCTAGGGTTACACAGAGTCGGTTACAATAGAAGGAGATCTACATATCCGTATTGCCAAGCTTGCCTTCCACGCCAAGGGAAGTCCCATCCGGACACGGGACGAAGTCTTCAATCTTGTATCTTCATAGTCCAACAGTCCGGCCAAAGATTATAGTCCGGCTATCCGGACACCCCCTAATCCAGGACTCCCTCAGAGACCATGCAAATATCATCATTGGCTGCCCCCTTTCTCGTCAGATTTGGCACGACGTGCTTGCCTGGTGTGTGCTACCACCCTCCCCCTTCCTTCCGGTGATGAGGGGTTCCTTCCATGGTGCATGGCGGCCATCACTGGACCCCCCCTTCGGCCATCGTAAGGGCCTAGCCACGCTGGCTATTCTCACACGTGGTCCATCTGGTGGCTGCGCAATCGATGCGTTTTCAATGGCAGCACCCCCTCCATCTCGTGACTCTTCGCGTCTATCTAGGACGAGGCTAGATCCTAGGCTATGGCAGGCGTGTGCGGACTCATCTCATTGCTAGCATAGGGTCCTTTCTATACTCGGGTTGAGCAACCCGTCACCAATGCTCTGCGGCTCCTTGCCTTGCCTGTTGTGCACAAGGCATTGAGTTTGCACCCCCCCTCCCCCAGCTCTGCTATACCCTCCCTTCCTATCAATAAAAAGATACACACTCTTGCGTATTCGGGGAAAAAATTACCTCGTAGGTGGGGAAAGCTTCGGCTACACAGACTTCTCCGGCCATGTGGCCATCGAACGCATGTGTGTTCTTGATGTAGGATAAGGCCACAGTCTTGAACGCCAACGTGAGTCCGACGTTCATTTCTACACAGTCGGCGTTGGCATGCAGTCAAAGCAGACGAGGACGGCGGGTAGGTGAGCGCTGTTGATAGCTGATTCAACCTTACGATGCGCGTCATCCTCAACCCACTCGACGTAGTTTTCGGAAACTAGTGTCATGTCACCATCCAATTAGCCAAAAACCACTGAAATCTAAAGTTTGATTCATTATCTCATATTAATAATGTATACTCAGAAGTTAGCATATTTGAATTATTTTGCATTTTAAAAATTACATTTTTTTAGGGCTTATGCTAATTTATAAATATCGTCAGGTGTATTGTTAGATTTATTTTGAATTTGTTGTAATATTATAGTGGAGTGGAGTTCGAGTTTGAACTCACTTGTAATTCATATTTGTACATAGTTTAAGCAAAAATAAGAAACTCTTAACATTTTGGAGGGAAAATCACCTTGGGCCTTAATTGGATCTGCGGGCATGGTTACGGATATTTGATGCAACTAGCCGAATATCTGATCAATGTTCAATATGTGACGAAAAAATAATCATGGGTGGAGGCGATTTCTCCGGAGGTGGCGAGCTGAGCGTAGCTCAGAAGATCTCTTCGAGCTTGGGATTGTTTGACTCCGGAGCCACCATGAATAGATAACCCACGACCACGAACCTCTGTATAAACCACAGATCCACTATTCCGAAGCCACCATGAAGAGATCGTCTCCACCTATGATCCCCATGACATGACACTAGTTTCCGATGCAACCTATATATGCTAAATACGCACCAAACCAAATCATGAAGGAATCTGATGATCGCGGGCTAATTGACCGGTCGATCCGTACAAGCAGCAACGCAGCATTGCCGCTGCAGGTCATCCAGCAAAACAGAAAAGCCAAACGAAATGGAAAAGGCCAAGCACCCATGGTGACGTGGTGTTAGTAGCAACGGTACCTTGCAAGAGGCTAGCTCTCCGAGGTTGACTCCACGAATGGGTTGCAGGCTTGCAGCAGCGACGGGCGACTCACTCCGAGTCCGATGAGGCTCGCTCGCTCGCTCGCTCTCGGATCTTAGGGCATCTCCGGCCGCGCCCCCAACAGGCCCTCCAGGCCACTTTTTCGGTGCCGGCGTCGAAAAAACGGCCCAGTCACGCTCCCAGGACGTCGAAAATCGCCGGTTCGGACATTTTTTCCGCCCGGCGGTCACAGGCCGAACCCGGCGCGCTGGGGAGCCGTTGGGGGCTCCGGCGCTAGGGAAAAGCACGCCTGGCCCACACCGACAGGGGAAAAGTCAAGGTTTTCTTCCCCCGACTTGCCTCGCACCCCCCGCGCCCTCGGCCACCACTAGCTATATCCCGGTGACGGCCGCCGCCCTACTCCGCTAGATAGCCATTCCCCGCCGGAAAATAGCAGCGCTTCGCCGCGGCAGCCCCTCCCACAGCAGCTGGGCGTTTCCGGACGCGGAGGCGCAGTTTAACGGCGGGTACACGCCCACCGAGCGCAAGGTGTTCGGCGTTTTGCCTGTCTCGGTGATGGACTCGGATGAGGAGGAAGAGCTCGCCGCGCTGCTGGAGGAGGAAGCCGCGGCCGACGTCCAGGAAGAAGAGCATCTGATGGTGCTCGCCGCCCTCGCCCAGCTGCTGGCGAGCAATGAAAAGCCGCGGCGAGGTGGCTCGGCGCCGGGGCGGGTGAAAGCAGAGAACCGGCATCGTCTGCAAGGCTACTGCATGCTCTACTCCGACTACTTCGCCGATGCTCCACTTCATGGCGAGAGAACATTTCGGCGCCGTTATCGGATGAGCCGAAAGCTCTTCCTCAGGATTGTGAATTCCATCCGGGAGTTCGACAACTACTTCAAGTGCAAGATGGATTGCACTGGCGCTCTTGGATTCACCTCCATCCAGAAGTGCACGACAGCGATGAGGATGCTTGCATATGGAGCTCCCAGTGATTCACTCGACGACTATGGGCGCATGGCCGAGTCCACCAGCATAGAGTGTTTCTACAAGTTCTGTCGGGCAGTGGTGGCAGTGTTTGGGCCACAATACTTGAGAACACCCAATGTGAAAGACACTGCTCGGATCCTAGCCCAGAATGCAGCAAGAGGATTTCCTGGGATGCTTGGAAGCATCGACTGCATGCATTGGAAATGGAAGAACTGCCCATTTGGTTGGCAGGGGATGTACAAAGGCGACAAAGGCGGTTGCAGTGTGGTGCTTGAGGCGGTAGCCACACAGGACCTCTGGATTTGGCACTCCTTCTTTGGTATGCCAGGAACTCACAATGACATCAACGTGCTGCAGTGCTCTCCTGTTTTTGCCAAGCTCGTTGAGGGCCATTCTTCTCCGGTGAACTTCGAGATCAATGGGCACCAATACAACAAGGGGTACTATCTAGCTGACGGCATCTATCCGAGATGGTCGACATTTGTGAAGACGATCTCAAACCCTGTGGCAGGAGGCAAGAACGCCTGGTTTGTGAAGCTTCATGAGGCTTGCAGGAAGGATGTCGAGCGGGCATTTGGTGTGCTCCAATCTCGATTCGCTGTTGTTCTGTACCCCGCTCAGACCTGGTCGAAAGATCAAATGTGGGAGATCATGACTTGCTGTGTCATCTTGCACAACATGATCATCGAGAGCGAGCAAGAAGACCCAGTGTTTGACACTGAACCATACTACAGGCAAGGTCCTCTAGCCGAAGTTGATCACCAGCTACCGGTAACTTGGACTGCCTATCTCAGTATGCGTCAGAAGATTCGAGACCCACAGGTGCATCATCAACTGCAGAAAGATCTGATTGAGCACCTATGGAGGCTCAAGGGGGACGCCGCGTGATGAAATACGAGTTTTTATTTGTTGAACTATATAATTTGTATTGAACTATTTGTTGTTGTAGTATTTTGTTGAAGTATTTGATTTTTCTGTGATGAAATATGTGATAAGAAATAATTGTGTTGGTAATTGAACGCCGAGACACGGCGAAACCACGCCGAATATGGGCCTATTCTCGTCCATATGGGCCGTTTATTCGCCGAAATTGGGCTGCAAAATGAACCAATTTCGGCGCCTGGGGGCGAGCTGGGGGCGACGATTGGACACAAAACCGCCCCAGCGCCGAATGTATCGCCGGCTCGTCCCCAGAGGCGATTGTTATGCGTCCTGGGGGGGCCAACGGCTGGAGATGCCCTTAAGCGTACTTCTGTTGACTATTGGTGCCCGGAAGCGAGAAAGCACCAACACGCGGTCCATTAATGGCGTTGGCTAAAAGAAATGCCCGGCCGGTCAAGTCAACTCGCGGGCGGCCAGCGTCTGTCAAAAAAAAAAAAAACTCGCGGGCGGCCAGCGTGTAGGGCGCATGCAGCTCGATCGATCGTCACGTGCATGCATGGTCATTGGGTTGGCCAGGTCGCGCATGAAGAACTTTTTCATTTACTCTCTCCGTCCCATAATAAAACGTCTTACATTATGAGACAAAGAAAGTATTATAGAATAAAATAAGAATGTTTCTGTAAAAAAAAGTAGGATAAAGAAAAAAAGAAAGTGAAACCGGTTACTAAGAATCTACATTCAACGAGGCTAAGGGTCCCCTCCAAAGCGCCGCTCCAGCAGCGGGGCGGGGGTACCCTGCTCTACGTTGATACGATTCGGTTGAGTCGATTACAATTAGAGTTTGCTTGTCCGATTACAATAATGTGGTGGCAATGATAGCATCGTGCGGATCAAGGATAAGATTTCCCCAATTCCTAGTCCAGTTTGCGATGGTCTCATCGGTGGCATGAAGGTGGGTGAGGGGTCGTATGGTCACTGCTCATAAAGTGATGGGCCTGGTTGTGCCTTCATGTTACAAAGATAGTCCTTGAAGGCGTCTTCTGGCTGAGAGGACGTACCGCTTTATGTCTTGACCCTCTGGCTCCTTCTTCGATCGACGATGTTCGACCAATTTCTGCGCCGTCGGGAAGTTTGTGAGGTTATGTTTCCCTAGATATGACGGACCTAGGGTGGTTGTCAAGCCCTCTTTTGTCATGTTCAATCTGTTTCTATAGTAAATAAATCATTTCTGCTTAAACCTAGTTGCATCAACTCATTCTTCAAGTTGTCAATAGTAATTGTTCGTGGACGCCAAGGCCCAAGACTAGGTTGAAGAGCCTAAGCAACCACCACTGATCCATGTGCAAAAGACAAAATCAACAGTACCTTACTAATTGAATTTTTTAAACACCTATAACTGAACTTTGATACAAATAACTGAACCTTTTTGACACCTTAACTGAACTTTTTTGACACCTTAACTGAACTTTGACACTAATCGCAAGTTTTAGTGCTTCAACCCTAAACCCTAACTCTCATCTCTTACAAATAGTTCTATTTCTGCAAAGATCCTTACGCACACATCAAATCTAGCAGTAAAACACATGAATGACTATCCAAAGCCATTGCCTTTATCTCTCATTAAACCCTATCTTCAGCAAAAAGATCCTTCTTTTTCCAATCAAACTTCTAAAGACCAGATCCAGACCATGACATTTCCACACCATACAGAGCACAACTAGCATAGCCAGCACATGGACATGGAGCAGATCCAACACATGGAGATGGAGTAGAAGAAACAGAGATGAGGCTGTGCTTACCAGGACATGGACATGGAGATGGAGGAGAGCTTACCTCTGGAGCATTGACAAACTACAAATGACATGAAATTCACTTATAAACTTTGAAAATCATAAATGATTCATTATAACTCAGAATGAGGGTGATTCTCGCACCTAAAATCTCATAAGCTATGATCCCACCAAAAAATTGAACTTAATGTTGAGGTTGGGTTGTACTAAATTCAATCTGAGAGTTAAGCAGTGCGATCTAATCAACAGAAGCAACAATCATCAACAAATAAGCAGGAAACGGCTAGAACTGGAGAGCTAAGCGATTGCTCTACAAGCATTCGGTCCTGATTAATTAATGATCAATTGCGGGAGGAACTCATATCATATTGTTGGACCAGTGGACGGAATAATTGGTGGAGCGGTGATTCATCCTGCACATTAATGGTGGTGTTTCTCGGCGGCGTGGCGCAGTGGAGACTCGGCGCCCGATGTGTGGCGAGGGACTCGCGCAGGAGGGTGACGTTATCAGGCGTCGTGGTGGCGTTGATGGCAGAGAGGCCGGGCAAGGTGGTGCAGCAGTACATCACTGAAGATGGACTGGTGGCAGGTGGCTGCGGCGGCCTCATACCCAGCAGGCGTCCTGATTGAGGAGTGCGCCGGACTGGTAGGTGCCCCATACCCGGTAGGCGTCCTGGTTGGGACCTCAGGTCTTAGATTTAGGTTTGGCCGCGATGTTTTTTTGTTGAAATTTTCACCGGGGGAAGAGGAGGGCCCCTCAACCACCTGAATATATTCCATCGAATTTGCCTAGAAGCCTCGCAGCTCCATACATGATAGGTTCAAGTGAACCAGAATACACAGGGGAAACAAGAGGAGACACAACCAAAAAAAACACACACACACGCACACATCCAGCCGAACCTCCGGAAGACCCGCCGAGGAAAGGGCACAGAAGAAGGCCTTTCGGAGATCCGAAGCCGGACGCACCAACACCACCGACCTCCACGATGTCTGTTTAGTATTAGGCCCAGACTATCAGCGCCTCTTCATCAATTGGATAGGAGTAATGACAGTTGTTGCTTAGATGGTGGTTTTAGTCTTGCTGTTGTATGACTTTGTAAGGTCTTGTGAAAATAATTAATGAAGTGGCCGTATGCATCGCCCAGATGCAAAGGCAGGGGTCCTCCTCCTTTTCTAAAAAAAAATCATTGCATTAGAGAAGAACACCAAGCACAGGCGCACAGCCACAAGAACGCTTAATAGTGAACCTAATTTAGGCAGCCGATCGTGGAGCCTTGTGGGCGAGGAAGACGTCGGTGAGAACGGTCTTGGACTGCAGCGACGCCTTGAGAATCGCCAAACCCTGCAGATCAACATGCAGTAATTGACACACTCAAATTCATCCATCTATTGTGCTTAGGCAATCGAGAATTCAGGATGGATGGTGGTGCGGGATTGGTCACCTCCTTGTAGCCGATCCACACGGTCTTCTCCTGTAGCGCGCTGAGGTCCCTGACGCGGAAGGTGTTGAGCAGGGTGATGCTGGAGATGGCGGACATGGGGGTCACGGTGAGGTTGTCCGTGACCGTGTACGTCACGACCCCCTGCACGAACCCTTTCGCCCTTCCCGTGGCGGCGGAGACCGCCGCCTTCCCAGAGCCGCCGGAGTCGGACCGCGCCCAGTGCATCTCCTTCGTCATCGGCTTGGCGCAGGTCGGGCACTTGCCACCGCTCGCGTCCGTCACGTAGTTGTGCTCGGGGCGCCCGTAGCCGTAGTCGCGGCTGTGGTCCTCGCCGCACCAGAAGAATCGCTTGGACGCGGCCGACGATGACGGGCCGGGCAAGCAGAGGAGGGGGATGCTGGAGGGGGCGGGGAGCGCGCCGATGTCGGCGCCGGGCAGGAGGTAGGCGGCGTCGAGCCTCTGGACGCTGGCGTAGAGGTCGCCGGCGCTGCCGGGCATGGAGCGCCTGCCGAGCAGGCCGACGACGGTGCCGACGGGCAGGGCGAGGAGGGAGAAGAGGAAGTCGACGATATCCTTGCCGGCCTCCGCGAACAGCACGCGGCTGGCGTCCACCAGCAGCTTCATGCTCATCGCGGTGCCCGTCCCGCCGGTGGTGGTCGCCATCCCTGGGATCTCTCGCGCGTACGCGCCGCCCGCCGAAGAGAAACAAACAGGCCCGGTAGCCGGTCGCTGGGGAAGCAGTCAAATATCTGGCGTGGTGCTCCAACCCGACCTGCTCCCCTGACAAGCCAATGGAGGACGGTTCTTCTGCTTTTTCTCTTCTGATGATGAAAAGGCTGCAAAACGGTGGCAGGCTTTCGGAAGAACGGGACGGGACGGCCTTCCTCTCAAAAAGGTCACAAACCAATGCTCCCAAGTCTGAAGCACGTCAAGGAAAATCTGGGTAAGCAAATTCCAGTCGGCACCTACTAGCTCACATGCGGAAAAGAATTATACGAGACCAGGTCTGACGCGAGACCCGTTCTGATAAATGACACGTGGCATTCATAAATCATAAAACATCCACCTCCACTTGAAATCAGGCAGGAGATTAGATGTTTTGAGATTTGTGAATACCATATGTCATCCATCAAGGCGGGTCTCACCTGCTAACCGTGAGACCTGATCTCATATAATTTTTTTTCAGCTCACATGGTGTGTTTTGTTCACAGGAGCGACTTTCCATAATCCTGATGGGCAGTTTTCCCGATCGCTATTGGATACAACAAACATGATGCCAGGGGTGAATTAGAAAGGAACGGTTTCTAGTAACGAACGCTCGAGGGTTAATTGGATTCATGCCACTACAACTTTCATGATGCCATTACAAAAACCAAACATGAAAATATGCCACTAGAACTTTCCTATACCTCTACATATGCCGTTTTCTTCAATACGTGACCAAGCTGCTATCTATGAGATTGCTTTCCAAGCACTATGCAAGGAAAAGCGCACGAATCCAGCTAGAGGAATTCAACTCCCTGCAAAGAACAGCCGCATTCCAAACCGCTTAGGGTGTGTTTGGTTGCTTGCATAAGGCCCAAACAAATCCGCGCGGGGTGAAAAATCACCTGTTTGATTGTCTGGGCTGCATGTAAGTTTCGGGCCACATGAAACTTAAAGCCGTCCTGGGCCAGGCCCGCAAGCTACTGCCGAATCGGCAGTTTCTCGGCAGCCAGGCTCATCGCCGCCACGCGTGGCTCTTGGCTGCACGCCTCGGGGAGCGTGGGAGACGGACGTAACATCTCAATAACTCCCCCTTTCTCTCGTGTCACCGCCCACGCTCCATTCACACCACTCTCCCCCACTCTCCTCACCGCCCATTGCTCTCCTCTCTTCCGATGGCTCACTTGCCGCCGCTTCGGCCCCTCACCCCCATCGAGGCCAGCGGCAACCGCACCCACGAGAGGTGGATTGCCGGCCTGGCAAACTCCGGCGTCGACCTCACGGCGGCCCTCCGCGCCCCGTCGCCCATCTGCTGTAGGCCCCCTCGTCCAGCCAATGCGGTGTCGGCTGATCCGGCTCCGCCGCCGTATCCGAACCTCATGGTCCTGGGTTCGATGGCGGCGCGGAGGGGGCGGCGACCGCGCCACTGCACAAAACCTCTGTGGATGGTTTTTTACCCGATTCAAGGATTTTCTCCGGGCAGCGCGTCAGGGCCATGGACGATGACGCCCGCTTCCTCGACATCATGCGTGGCCACGAGCATCGGGGCCGTCGGCATTGCCGGCTCTGAAGGAAATATGCCCTAGAGGCAATAATAAAGTTGTTATTTTATTTTTTCTTATTCATGATAAAGGTTTATTATTCATGCTAGAATTGTATTGATCGGAAACCTTAATACACGTGTCCCTAGTGAGCCTCTACTAGATTAGCTCGTTGATCAAAGATGGTTAAGGTTCCTGACCATTGACATGAGTTGTCATTTGATAACGGGATCACATCATTTGAAGAATAATGTGATGGACAAGACCCATTTGTTAGCTTAGCATAATGATTGTTCAGTTTTATTGTTGTTGCTTTCTTCATGTCAAATACATATTCCTTCGACTAAGAGATTATGCAACTCCCGGATACCGGAGGAATGCCTTGTGTGCTATCAAACGTCACAACGTAACTGGGTGATTATAAAGATGCTCTACGCGGTGAGAAGGTCTCATCGTAGTCAACTCCTTGAACTTGTCGAAAACCTTTTGCGACAAGTCGAGCTTTGTAGATGGTGACATTACCATCAGCGTATGTCTTCTTCTTGAAGATCCATTTATTCTTAATGGCATGCCGATCAACGGGCAAGTCTACCAAAGTCCACACTTTGTTCTCATACATGGATCATATCTCAGATTTCATGGCCGCAAGCCATTTATCGGAATCTGGGCTCATCATAGCTTCTTCATAGTTCGTAGGTTCGCCATGGTCTAATAACATGACTTCCAGGACATGATTACCCTACCACTTGCGTGCGGGACGTGCTTTGGTCGACCTACGAGGTTCAGTAGTAACTTGATCTGATGTTTCATGATCATTATCATTTGCTTCCTCTCTAGTTGGTGTAGGCATCACGGGAACAGATTTCTCTGATGTGTTACTTTCCAATTCGAGAGAAGGTACAACTACCTCATCAAGTTCTGCTTTCCTCCCACTCACTTCTTTCGAGAGAAACTCCTTCTCTAAAAAGGTTCCTTTTTTGGCAACAAAGATCTTGCCTTCGGATCTGTGGTAGAAGGTGTACCTAATTGTTTCCTTAGGGTATCCTATGAAGACGCATTTCTTTGATTTGGGTTCGAGCTTATCAGGCTGAGCCCTTTGACATAAGTGTCGCAACCCCAAACTTCAAAAAACGACAGCTTAGGTTTCTTGCCAAACCATAGTTCATACGGTGTCGTCTCAACGGATTTAGGCGGTGCCCTATTTAAGGTGAATTCAGTTGTCTCTAATGCATAACCTCAAAATGATAGTGGTAAATCGGTAAGAGACATCATAGATCACACCATATCTAATAAAGTATGATTACGAAGTCCGGACACACCATTATGCTGTGGTGTTCCAGGTGGCATGAGTTATGAAACAATTCCACATTGTTGTAAATGAAGGCCAAACTCGTAACTCAAATATTCGCCTCCGCGATCAGATCGTAGAAACTTTATTTTCTTGTTAGGATGATTCTCCACTTCACTCTGAAATTCTTTGAACTTTTCAAATGTTTCAGACTTGTGTTTCATCAAGTAGATATACCCATACTTACTCAAATCATCTGTGAAAGTCAGAAAATAACGATACCCGCTGCGTACGTCAATACTCGTCGGACCACATACATCAGTATTTATTATTTCCAATAAGTTATTAGCTCGCTCCATTGTTCCGAAGAATGGAGTTTTAGTCATTTTGCCCATGATGCATGGTTCGCAAGTTCAAATGATTCATAATCAAGTGATTCCAAAATCCCATCTGCATGGAGTTTCTTCATGCGCTTTACACCAATATGACCTAAACGGCAGTGCCACAAATATGTTGCACTATCATTATTAACTTTGCATCTTTTGGTATCAATATTATCAATATGTGAATCACTACGGTCGAGATTCAATAAACCATTTACATTGGGAGTATGACCATAGAATGTTTTATTCATGTAAACAGAACAACAATTCTCTGACTTAAATGAATAACCGTATTGAATAAACATGATCCAATCATATTCATGCTCAATGCAAACACCAAATAACATTTATTTAGGTTCAACACTAATCCCGAAGATAGAGGGAGTGTGCGATGGTGATCTTATCAACCTTGGAGTCACTTCCAACACACATCGTCATCTCGCCCTTAACTAGTCTCTGTTCATTTTGCAACTCCTATTTTGAGTTACTAATCTTAGCAACTGAACCGGTATTAAATACCCACGGGCTACTATGAACACTAGTAAAGTACACATAAATAACACATATATCAAATATACCTTTGTTCACTTTGCCATCCTTCTTATCCACCAAGTATGTGGGGTTGTTCCGCTTCCAGTGACCATTTCCTTTGTAGTAGAAGCACTCAGTTTCAGGCTTGGTCTAGCTTCAGGCTTCTTCATGGGAGCGGCAATTTGTTTGCTGTTCTTCTTGAAGTTCCCTTTCTATCCCTTGCCCTTTTTCTTGAAACTAGTGGTTTTGTTAACCATCAACACTTGATGCTCTTTCTTGATTTCTACCTTCGTCGATTTCAGCATCGCGAAGAGCTTGGGAATTGTTTTCGTCATCCCTTGCATATTATAGTTCATCATGAAGTTTTAGTAGCTTGGTGATAGTGACTAGAGAACTTTTTCAATCACTATCTTATCTGGAAGATTAACTCCCACTTGATTCAAGCGATTGTAGTACCCAGACATTCTGAGTACATGCTCACTGGCTGAGCTATTCTCCTCATTGTAGGCAAAGTACTTGTTAGAGGTCTCATACCTCTCGATATGGGCATAAGTCTGAAATACCAATTTCAACTCTTGGAACATCTCATATGCTCCGTGGTGTTCAAAACGTTTTTGAAATCCCGATTCTAAGCTGTAAAACATGGCGCACTAAACTATCAAGTAATCATCATACCGAGCTTGTCAAACGTTCATAACATGTGCATCTGCTCTTGCAATAGGTCTGTCACCTAGCGATACATCAAGGACATAATTCTTCTGTGGAACAATGAAGATAATCCTCAGATCATGGACCCAGTCCGCATCATTGCTACTATCATCTTTCAACTTATTTTTCTGTAGGAACACATCAAAAATATATAGGAGCTATATCGCGAGCTATTGATCTACAACATAGATATGCAAAACTATCAAGACTAAGTTCATGATAAATTAGGTTCAATTTATCAAATTACTTAAGAACTCTCACTTAAATAGACAACCTTCAAGTCATCTAAGTGATACGTGATCCAAATCAACTAACCCATGTCCGATCATCACGTGAGATGGGGTAGTCATCTTAATGGTGAACATCTCTATGTTGATCATATCTACTATATGATCCACGTTCAACCTTTCGGTCTCCAGTGTTCCGAGTCCATGTCTGTACATACTAGGCTCGTCAAGTTTAACTCAAGTATTCCTCATGCGCAAAACTGTCTTACACCCGTTGTATGTGAACGTAGAGTCTATCACACCCGATCATCATGTGGTGTCTGAACACGATGAACTGTAGCAACGGTGCATGCTCGGGGAGAACACTTTTACCTTGAAATTTAGTGAAGGGATCATCTTATAATGCTACGGCCGTACTAAGCAAAATAAGATGCATAAAAGATAAACATCATTTGCAATCAAAATATGTGACATGATATGGCCATCATCATCTTGTGATTTTGATCTCCATCTCCAAAGCGTAGTCATGATCTCCATCATCACCGGCTTGACACCTTGATCTCCATCATAGCATCGTGGTCGTCTTGCCAACTATTGCTTCTTCAACTATCGCTAACACATAGTGATAAAGTAAAGCAATTACATGGCGTTTGCATTTCATACAATAAAGAGACAACCATAAGGCTCCTGCCGGTTGTCAGATATTTACAATACATGATCATCTCATACAATAACGTTTATCACATCATGTCTTGACCATATCACATCACAACATGCCCTGCAAAAACAAGTTAGACGTCCTTTACTTTGTTGTTGCAAGTTTTACGTGGCTGCTACGGGCTTCTAGCAAGAACCGTTCTTACCTACGCATAAAACCACAACGGTGTTTTGTCAAGCTTGCCATTTTAACCTTCTTCAAAGATCGGCCACAGTCAAATTCGATTCAACTAAAGTAGGAGAAATAGACACCCGCCAACCACCTTTATGCAAAACTAGTTGCATGTTAGTCGGTGGAACCAGATTCATGTGCGTGGACATGTAAGGTTGGTAAGGGCCGCTTCATCCCACAATACCGCCAAATCAAAATAAGATGTTGGTGGTAAGTAGTATGACTATCACCTCCCACAACTCTTTGTGTTCTACTCATGCATATCATCTACGCATAGACCTGGCTCATGATGCCACTGTTGGGAAACGTTGCATGGAAAACAAAAAAATTTCTACACATACACAAGATCTATCCATGGAGATTCATAGCAACAAGGGGGAAAGTGTGTCTACGTACCCTCGTAGACCGTAAGAGAAAGCGTTAGACAACGCAGTTGATTTACTCGAACTTCTTGGCGATCCAACCGATCAAGTACCGAACGTACGACACCTCCGCATTCAGCATACGATCAGCTCGGTGACGTCCTTGCCTTCTTGATCCAGCAGGACGGGCAAAGTAGTAGATGAGTTCCGGCAGAACGACAGCGTGGTGACGGTGATGGTGATGCCATCTCCGCAGGGCTTCGCCTAAGCACTACGAAAATATGACCGAGGGAGTAAACGGTGGACGGGGCGCCGTATACGGCTAAGATAATGTTGTATCTTGTGTGGCACCCCCTCCCCACATATATATATATATATATATATAGGTGGGAGGGAGGGAGGAGCAGACAAAGGAGGCGCCCAAGTAGGAGGAATCCTACTTGGGGTCCCTCCCAAGCCACGCTCCCCCTTTCCTCATTTGGAGTGCGGGGAAAGGTAGGGGAGGGTGGCGCCCCCCTTTCCTTTCTCCCATGAGAGGGAAAGGCGGGAGGGGCCATCCCTCCCCCTTTTCCTTCCCTAGGGCTGGCCAAACAAGGGAAGGGGCGCACCAGCCCCCTTGTGGGCTGGTCTGTCCCCTCCTTTGGCCCATAAGGACCATATCTTGCCGGGGGGGGGGGGGGGGGTGCCCGGAACCCCTTCCAGTGACCTGATTCCTTCCCGGTACGTCCCGAAACCCTTACGGTGTTCAAATACCATCGTCCTATATATCAATCTTTACCTCTCAACCATTTCAAGACTCCTCATCATGTCCGTGATATCATCTGGGACTCTGAACAACATTCGATCACCAAATCATATAACTCATATAATACTATATCTTCAACGAACGTTAAGCGTGCGGACCCTACGGGTTTGAGAACTATGTAGACATGACCGAGACACCGCTCTGGTCAATAACCAATAGCGGAACCTAGATGCCCATATTGGTTCCTACATATTCTAGGAAGATCTTTATCGGTCGAACCGTTATGACAACATACGTAATTCCCTTTGTCCATCAGTATATGTTACTTGCCCGACATTCGATCGTCGGTATCTTTATACCTAGTTCAATCTCGTTACCTACAAGTCTCTTTACTCGTCCCGTAATACATCACCTCGTGACTAACTCCTTAGTCGTTTGCTTGCAAGCTTATGATGTGTATTACCAAGAGGGGCCAGAGATACCTCTCCGATACTCGGAGTGACAAATTCCAATCTCGAGCTATGCCAACTCAACAAACACCTTCGGAGATACCTGTAGAGCATATTTATAATCACCCAGTTAGGTTGTGACGTTTGATAGCACATAAGGCATTCCTATGGTATCCGGGAGTTGCATAATCTCATAGTCGAAGGAATATGTATTTGAAATGAAGAAAGCAATAGCAATAAACTGAACGATCAATATGCTAAGCTAACGGATGGGTCTTGTCCATCACATCATTCTCCTAATGATGTGATCCCTTTAACAAATGACAACACATGTCTATGGTTAGGAAACCTTAACCATTTGATCAACGAGCTAGTCTAGTTACATGTATTTAAGTTTCCGGTCAATACAATTCTAGCATGAATAATAAACCTTTAGCATGATTTAGGAAATATAATAATAACCAATTTATTATTCCCTCTAGGGCATATTTCCATCAATTAACACCCAAATAGTGATCATATTTTGCTTGTTAGAAAAGTTTAGTCAAGGGTCTTTCACATTCAGATCGGTATGTATTTTGCAAATTTCTATATCTAGAAAGCTCTGTATGGAGCTACTTGATACGTCTCCAACGTATCTATAATTTTTGATTGTTCCATGCTATTATATTATCTGTTTTGGATGTTTAATGGGCTTTAATATGCTCTTTTATATTATTTTTGGACTAACCTATTAACCGAAGGCCCAGTGCAAATTGTTGTTTTTTTTGCCTATCTCAGTGTATCGCAAAAAAGGAATATCAAACGGTGTCCAAACGGAACGAAACCTTCACGAGGATCTTTCTTGGAACAAACGCAATCCAGGAGACTTGGAGTGGACATCAAGGAAACAACGAGGCGGCCACGAGGCAGGAGGGCGCGCCCCCACCCTCATGGGCCCCTCGTAGCTCCACCGACCTACTTCTTTCATATATATATACTCTTATACCCTGAAAACATCTGGGGGAGCCATGAAACCACTTTTCCACCGCCTCAACCTTCTGTACCCATGATATCCCATCTTGGGGCCTTTTCCGGCGATCTGCCGGAGGGGGATTTGATCACGGAGGGCTTCTACATCAACACCATAGCCTCTCCGATGATGTGTGAGTAGTTTACCACAGACCTTCGGGTACATAGTTATTAGCTAGATGGCTTCTTCTCTCTCTTTGGATCTCAATACAAAGTTCTCCTCGATCTTCTTAGAGTTCTATTCGATGTAATACTTTTTGCGGTGTCTTTGCCGTGACCTGATGAATTGTGGGTTTATGATCAAGATTATCTATGAACAATATTTGATTCTTCTATGAATTCTTATATGCATGATTTAATATCTTTGCAAGTCTCTACGAATTTTGGTTCAGTTTGTCCTACTAGATTGATCTTTCTTGCAATGGGAGAAATGCTTAGCTTTGGGTTCAATCTTGCGGTGCTCGATCCTAGTGACAGAAAGGGAACCGACACGTATTGTATTGTTTCCATCGAGGATAAAAATATGGGGTTTATATCATATTGCTTGAGTTTATCCCTCTACATCATGTCATCTTGCCTAATGCCTTACTCCGTTCTTATGAACTTAATACTCTAGATGCATGCTGGATAGCAGTCGATGTGTGGAGTAATAGTAGTAGATGCAGAATCATTTCGGTCTACTTGACACGGACGTGATGCCTATGTTCATGATCATGCCTAGATATTCTTGTTGGGGAATGTAGTAATTTCAAAAAATTTCCTACGCACACGCAAGATCATGGTGATGCATAGCAATGAGAGGGGAGAGTGTTGTCTACGTACCCTCGTAGACCAAAGCGGAAGCGTTGACGCAACGTAGAGGAAGTAGTCGTACGTCTTCCCGATCCGACCGATCCAAGCACCGTTACTCCGACACCTCCGAGTTCTTAGCACACGTCCAGCTCGATGACGCTCCCCGGGCTCCGATACAGCAAAGCTTCGGGGATGAGTTCCGTTAGCACGACGGCGTGATGACGATGATGATGTTCTACCGACGCAGGGCTTCGCCTAAGCACTGCAACGATATGACCGAGGTGGAATATGGTGGAAGGGGGCACCGCACACGGCTAAGGAACGATCACGAAGATCAACTTGTGTGTTCTAGGGTGCCCCCTGCCCCCGTATATAAAGGAGGGGAGGGGGAGGCGCGGCCGGCACCCAAGGGGTGCGCCAGGAGGAGTCCTACTCCCACCGGGAGTAGGACTCCTCTCCCTTGCCTTGTAGGAGAAGGAAGGAGAGAGGGGGAAAGGAAAAAGGGGGGCGCCGCCCCCCCTTCCTTGTCCTATTCGGACTAGGGGGGAGGGGGCACGCGGGCTGCCCTGGCCGCCCCTCCTCTTTTCCCTTAAGGCCCATATGGGCCCATTAATCCCCGGGGGGGGGGGGGGGTTCCGGTAAGTAAAATGCCGATTTCACTCGGAACCATTCCGATGTCCAAATATAGGCTTCCAATACATCAATCTTTATGTCTCGACCATTTCGAGACTCCTCGTCATGCCCGTGATCACATCCGGGACTCCAAACTAACTTCGGTACATCAAAATGCATAAACTCATAATAACTGTCATCGTAACTTTAAGCGTGCGGACCCTACGGTTCGAGAACAATGTAGACATGACTGAGACAAATCTCTGGTCAATAACCAACAGCGGGACCTGGATGCCCATATTGGCTCCTACACATTCTACGAAGATCTTTATCGGTCAGACCGCATAACAACATACCTTGTTCCCTTTGTCATCGGTATGTTACTTGCCCGAGATTCGATCGTCGGTATCCAATACCTAGTTCAATCTCGTTGCCGGCAAGTCTCTTTACTCGTTCTGTAATACATCATCTTACAACTAACACATTAGTTGCAATGCTTGCAAGGCTTATGTGATGTGCATTACCGAGAGGGCCCAGAGATACCTCTCCGACTATCGGAGTGACAAATCCTAATCTCGAAATACGCCAACCCAATAAGTACTTTCGGAAACACATGTAGAGCACCTTTATAATCACCCAGTTACGTTGTGACGTTTGGTGGCACACAAAGTGTTCCTACGGTAAACGGGAGTTCCATAATCTCATAGTCATAGGAACATGTATAAGTCATGAAGAAAGCAATAGCAACATACTAAACGATCGGGTGCTAAGCTAATGGAATGGGTCATGTCAATCAGATCATTCAACTAATGATGTGACCTCATTAATCAAATAACAACTCTTTGTTCATGGTTAGGAAACATAACCATCTTTGATTAACGAGCTAGTCAAGTAGAGGCATACTAGTGACAATCTGTTTGTTTATATATTCAGACATGTATTATGTTTCCGGCTAATACAATTCTAGCATGAATAATATACATTCATCATGATATATGAGGAAATAAATAATAACTTTATTATTGCCTCTAGGGCATATTTCCTTTAGTCTCCCACTTGCACTAGAGTCAATAATCTAGATTACACAGTAATGATTCTAACACCCATGGAGTTTTGGTGCTGATCATGTTTTGCTCGTGGAAGAGGCTTAGTCAACGGGTCTGCTACATTCAGATCCGTATGTATCTTGCAAATCTCTATGTCTACCACCTGGACTAGATCCCGGATGGAATTGAAGCGTCTCTTGATGTGCTTGGTTCTCTTGTGAAATCTGGATTCCTTTGCCAAGGCAATTGCACCAGTATTGTCACAAAAGATTTTCATTGGACCCGATGCACTAGGCATGACACCTAGATCGGATATGAACTCCTTCATCCAGACTCCTTCATTTGCTGCTTCCGAAGCAGCTATGTACTCCGCTTCACATGTAGATCCCGCCATGACGCTTTGTTTAGAACTGCACCAACTGACAGCTCCACCGTTTAATGTAAACACGTATCCGGTTTGCGATTTAGAATCGTCCGGATCAGTGTCAAAGCTTGCATCAATGTAACCATTTACGATGAGCTCTTTGTCACCTCCATATATGAGAAACATATCCTTAGTCCTTTTCAGGTATTTCAGGATGTTCTTGACCGCTGTCCAGTGATCCACTCCTGGATTACTTTGGTACCTCCCTGCTAGACTTATAGCAAGACACACATTAGGTCTGGTACACAGCATTGCATACATGATAGAGCCTATGGCTGAAGCATAGGGAACATCTTTCATTTTCTCTCTATCTTCTGCAGTGGTCGGGCATTGAGTCTTACTCAACTTCACACCTTGAAGTACAGGCAAGAATCCTTTCTTTGCTTGATCCATTTTGAACTTCTTCAAAACTTTGTCAAGGTATGTGTTTTGTGAAAGTCCAATTAAGCGTCTTGATCTATCTCTATAGATCTTGATGCCCAATATGTAAGCAGCTTCACCGAGGTCTTTCATTGAAAAACTCTTGTTCAAGTATCCCTTTATGCTATCCAGAAATTCTATATCATTTCCGATTAGTAATATGTCATCTACATATAATAACAGAAATGCTACAGAGCTCCCACTCACTTTCTTGTAAATACATGCTTCTCCAAAAGTCTGTACAAACCCAAATGCTTTGATCACACTATCAAAGCGTTTATTCCAACTCCGAGAGGCTTGCACCAGTCCATAAATGGATCGCTGGAGCTTGCACACTTGTTAGCTCCTTTTGGATCGACAAAACCTTCAGGTTGCATCATATACAACTCTTCTTCCAGAAATCCATTCAGGAATGCAGTTTTTACATCCATCTGCCAAATTTCATAATCATAAAATGCGGCAATTGCTAACATGATTCGGACAGACTTAAGCATCGCTACGGGTGAGAAGGTCTCATCGTAGTCAATTCCTTGAACTTGTCATAAACCTTTTGCGACAAGTCGAGCTTTGTAGACAGTAACATTACCGTCAGCGTCAGTCTTCTTCTTGAAGATCCATTTATTCTCAATTGCTTGCCGACCATCGGGCAAGTCAACCAAAGTCCACACTTTGTTCTCATACATGGATCCCATCTCAGATTTCATGGCTCCAAGCCATTTTGCGGAATCTGGGCTCACCATCACTTCTTCATAGTTTGTAGGTTCATCATGATCTAGTAGCATGACTTCCAGAACAGGATTGCCGTACCACTCTGGTGCGGATCTTACTCTGGTTGATCTACGAGGTTCTGTAGTAACTTGATCTGAAGTTTCATGATCATTATCATTAGCTTCCTCACTAATTGGTGTAGGTGTCATAGAAACAGATTTCTGTGATGCACTACTTTCCAATAAGGGAGCAGGTACAGTTACCTCATCAAGTTCTACTTTCCTCCCACTCACTTCTTTCAAGAGAAACTCCTTCTCTAGAAAGGATCCATTCTTAGCAACAAATATATTGCCTTCGGATCTGTGATAGAAGGTGTACCCAACAGTCTCCTTTGGGTATCCTATGAAGACACATTTCTCCGATTTGGGTTCGAGCTTATCAGGTCAAAGTTTTTTCACATAAGCATCGCAGCCCCAAACTTTAAGAAACGACAACTTTGGTTTCTTGCCAAACCATAGTTCATAAGGCATCGTCTCAACGGATTTTGATGGTGCTCTATTTAACATGAATGCGACCGTCTCTAAAGCATAACCCCAAAACGATAGCAGCAAATCTGTGAGAGACATCATATATCGCACCATATCAAGTAAAGTACGATTACGACGTTCGGACTCACCATTACGTTGTGGTGTTCCGGGTGGCGTGAGTTGCGAAACTATTCCGCATTGTTTCAAATGTAGACCAAACTCGTAACTCAAATATTCTCCTCCACGATCAGATCGTAGAAACTTTATTTTCTTGTTACGATGATTTTCAACTTCACTCTGAAATTCTTTGAACTTTTCAAATGTTTCAGACTTGTGTTTCATTAAGAAGATATACCCATATGTGCTTAAATCATCTGTGAAGGTGAGAAAATAACGATATCCGCCACGAGCTTCAATATTCATCGGACCACATACATCTGTATGTATGATTTCCAACAAATCTGTTGCTCTCTCCATAGTACCGGAGAACGGTGTTTTAGTCATCTTGCCCATGAGGCACGATTCGCAAGTACCAAGTGATTCATAATCAAGTGGTTCCAAAAGTCCATCAGTATGGAGTTTCTTCATGCGCTTTACACTGATATGACCTAAACGGCAGTGCCACAAATAAGTTGCACTATCATTATCAACTCTGCATCTTTTGGCTTCAACATTATGAATATGTGTATCACTACTATCGAGATTCATCAAAAATAGACCACTCTTCAAGGGTGCATTACCATAAAAGATATTACTCATATAAATAGAACAACCATTATTCTCCGATTTAAATGAATAACCGTCTCGCATCAAACAAGATCCAGATATAATATTCATGCTTAACGCTGGCACCAAATAACAAATATTTAGGTCTAATACTAATCCCGAAGGTAGATGTAGAGGTAGCGTGCCGACCGCGATCACATCGACTTTGGAACCATTTCCCACGCGCATCGTCACCTCGTCCTTTGCCAGTGTTCGCTTAATCCATAGTCCCTGTTTCGAGTTGCAAATATTAGCAACAGAACCAGTATCAAATACCCAGGTGCTACTGCGAGCTCTAGTAAGGTACACATCAATAACATGTATATCACATACACCTTTGTTCACCTTGCCATCCTTCTTATCCGCCAAATATTTGGGGCAGTTCCACTTCCAGTGACCAGTCTGCTTGCAGTAGAAGCACTCAGTCTCAGGCTTAGGTCCAGACTTGGGTTTCTTCTCTTGAGCAGCAACTTGCTTGCTGTTCTTCTTGAAGTTCCCCTTCTTTTTCCCTTTGCCCTTTTTCTTGAAACTAGTGGTCTTGTTGGCCATCAACACTTGATGCTCCTTCTTGATTTCTACCTCCGCAGCCTATAGCATTGCGAAGAGCTCGGGAATCGTCTTATCCATCCCTTGCATATTATAGTTCATCACGAAGCCTTTGTAGCTTGGTGGAAGTGATTGGAGAATTCTGTCAATGACGCAATCATCCGGAAGATTAACCCCCAGTTGAATCAAGTGATTATAATACCCAGACATTTTGAGTATATGCTCACTGACAGAACTATTCTCCTCCATCTTGCAGCTATAGAACTTATTGGAGACTTCATATCTCTCAATCCGGGCATTCTGTTGGAATATTAACTTCAACTCTTGGAACATCTCATATGCCCCATGATGTTCAAAACGTCGTTGAAGTCCCGGTTCTAAGCCGTAAAGCATGGCACATTGAACTATCGA
Organism: Aegilops umbellulata; assembly: GCA_032464435.1. Lineage (NCBI taxonomy): Eukaryota > Viridiplantae > Streptophyta > Magnoliopsida > Poales > Poaceae > Aegilops > Aegilops umbellulata. Next base: position 474,884,491 of record CP136056.1, on the reverse strand, counting down.
GTAGTCATCAGCTTTGCTCTGCCAGACGTTCTTAACGTCGTCAGTTGCATCAGTAGCAGGCCTGGCACCCAGCGGTGCTTCCAGGACGTAACTCTTCTGTGCAGCAATGAGGATAATCCTCAAGTTACGGACCCAGTCTGTGTAATTGCTACCATCATCTTTCAACTTTGCTTTCTCAAGGAACGCATTAAAATTCAACGGAACAACAGCACGGGCCATCTATCTACAATTAACATAAACAAGCAAGATACTATCAGGGACTAAGTTCATGATAAATTTAAGTTCAATTAATCATATTACTTAAGAACTCCCACTTAGATAGACATACCTCCAATCTTCTAAGTGATCACGTGATCCAAATCAAACTAAATCATAACCGATCATCACGTGAAATGGATTAGTTCTCAATGGTGAACATCATTATGTTGATCATATCTTCTATATGATTCACGCTCGACCTTTCGGTCTCCGTGTTCCGAGGCCATATCTGCATATGCTAGGCTCGTCAAGTATAACCCGAGTATTCTGCGTGTGCAAAAACTGGCTTGCACCCGTTGTAGATGGACGTAGAGCTTATCACACCCGATCATCACGTGGTGTCTGGGCACGACGAACTTTGGCAACGGTGCATACTCGGGGAGAACACTTCTTGATAATTTAGTGAGAGATCATCTTATAATGCTACCGTCAATCAAAGCAAGATAAGATGCATAAAAAGATAAACATCACATGCAATCAATATAAGTGATATGATATGGCCATCATCATCTTGTGCTTGTGATCTCCATCTCCGCAGCACCGTCATGATCACCATCGTCACCGGCATGACACCTTGATCTCCATCGTAGCATCGTTGTCGTCTCTCCAATCTTATGCTTCTACGACTATCACTACCGCTTAGTGATAAAGTAAAGCATTACAGGGTGATTGCATTGCATACAATAAAGCGACAACCATACGGCTCCTGCCGGTTGCCGATAACTCGGTTACAAAACATGATCATCTCATACAATAAAATTTAGCATCATGTCTTGACCATATCACATCACAACATGCCCTGCAAAAACAAGTTAGACGTCCTCTACTTTGTTTGTTGCAAGTTTTACGTGGCTGCTACGGGCTTAAGCAAGAATCAATCTCACCTACGCATCAAAACCACAATGATAGTTTGTCAAGTTGATGCCGTTTTAACCTTCGCAAGGACCGGGCGTAGCCACACTCGGTTCAACTAAAGTTGGAGAAACTGACACCCGCCAGCCACCTGTGTGGAAAGCACGGCGGTAGAACCAGTCTCGCGTAACCGTACGCGTAATGTCCGTCCGGGCCGCTTCATCCAACAATACCGCCGAACCAAAGTATGACATGCTGGTTGGCAGTATGACTTATATTGCCCACAACTCACTTGTGTTCTACTCGTGCATATAACATCAAACCATAAAAACCTAGGCTCGGATGCCACTGTTGGGGAATGTAGTAATTTCAAAAAAATTCCTACCCACACACAAGATCATGGTGATGCATAGCAACGAGAGGGGAGAGTGTTGTCTACGTACCCTCGTAGACCGAAGCGGAAGCGTTGACGCAACGTAGAGGAAGTAGTCGTACGTCTTCCCGATCCGACCGATCCAAGCACCGTTACTCCGGCACCTCCGAGTTCTTAGCACACGTCCAGCTCGATGACGCTCCCCGGGCTCCGATCCAGCAAAGCTTCGGGGATGAGTTCCGTCAGCACGATGGCGTGATGACGATGATGATGTTCTACCGACGCAGGGCTTCGCCTAAGCACTGCAACGATATGACCGAGGTGGAATATGGTGGAAGGGGGCACCGCACACGGCTAAGGAACGATCACGAAGATCAACTTGTGTGTTCTAGGGTGCCCCCTGCCCCCGTATATAAATGAGGGGAGGGGGAGGCGCGGCCGGCCCCCAAGGGGTGCGCCAGGAGGAGTCCTACTCCCACCGGGAGTAGGACTCCTCTCCCTTGCCTTGTAGGAGAAGGAAGGAGAGAGGGGGAAAGGAAAAAGCCCCCCCCCTTCCTTGTCCTATTCGGACTAGGGGGGGAGGGGGCACGCGGCCTGCCCTGGCCACCCATCCTCTTTTCCCTTAAGGCCCATATGGGCCCATTAACCCCCGGGAGGGTTCCGGTAACCCCCCGGTACTCCAGTAAAATGCCGATTTCACTCGGAACCATTCCGATGTCCAAATATAGGCTTCCAATATATCAATCTTTATGTCTCGACCATTTCGAGACTCCTCGTCATGTCCGTGATCACATCCGGGACTCCGAACTAACTTCGGTACATCAAAATGCATAAACTCATAATAACTGTCATCGTAACTTTAAGCATGCGGACCCTACGGTTCGAGAACAATGTAGACATGACTGAGACAAATCTCTGGTCAATAACCAACAGCGGGACCTGGATGCCCATATTGGCTCCTACACATTCTACGAAGATCTTTATCGGTCAGACCGCATAACAACATACCTTGTTCCCTTTGTCATCGGTATGTTACTTGCCCGAGATTCGATCGTCGGTATCCAATACCTAGTTCAATCTCGTTGCCGGCAAGTCTCTTTACTCGCTCTGTAATACATCATCTTACAACTAACACATTAGTTGCAATGCCTGCAAGGCTTATGTGATGTGCATTACCGAGAGGGCCCAGAGATACCTCTCCGACTATCGGAGTGACAAATCCTAATCTCGAAATACGCCAACCCAACAAGTACTTTCGGAAACACCTATAGAGCACCTTTATAATCACCCAGTTACGTTGTGATGTTTGGTGGCACACAATGTGTTCCTACGGTAAATGGGAGTTGCATAATCTCATAGTCATAGGAACATGTATAAGTCATGAAGAAAGCAATAGCAACATACTAAACGATCGGGTGCTAAGCTAATGGAATGGGTCATGTCAATCAGATCATTCAACTAATGATGTGACCTCGTTAATCAAATAACAACTCTTTGTTCATGGTTAGGAAACATAACCATCTTTGATTAACGAGCTAGTCAAGTAGAGGCATACTAGTGACAATCTGTTTGTTTATATATTCACACATGTATTATGTTTCCGGCTAATACAATTCTAGCATGAATAATAAACATTTATCATGATATATGCGGAAATAAATAATAACTTTATTATTGCCTCTAGGGCATATTTCCTTCAGTTCTCATAACTATGCTCTTTTCTATCAATTCCTCGACAGTAATTTGTTCACCCACCGTAATTTATGCTATCTTGAGAGAAGCCACTAGTGAAACCTATGGCCCCCGGGTCTACTTTACATCATATAAGTTTACGATCTATAATTCTAAAGTTTACTATTTATTATGCAATCTTTACTTTCCAATCTATACAACAAAAATACCAAAAATATTTATCTTATTATATTTATCAGATCTCACTTTTGCAAGTGGCTGTGAAGGGATTGACAACCCCTTTATCGCGTTGGTTGCAAGGTTCTTGATTGTTTGTGCAGGTACTAGGCGATTTGCGTGTAGTCTCCTACTGGATTGATACCTTGGTTCTCAAAAACTGAGGGAAATACTTACGCTAGTTTGCTGCATCACCATTTCCTCTTCAAGGGAAAACAACCGCATGCTCAAGAGGTAGCAAGAAGGATTTCTGGCGCCGTCCGGGGATATCTACGCACAAGTCAAGACATACCAAGTACCCATCACAAACTCTTCTCCCTCGCATTACATTATTTGCCATTTGCCTCTCGTTTTCCTCTCCCCCACTTCACCTTTGCCATTTTATTCGCCCTTTTCCGTTTGCTTCTTTCTGCTTACCTTTTGTGTGTTCGCTCTTTGTGCGTTTTGTTGCCATCATGTCTTAAGCTGGGGAGGTTATCATTGAAGAGGATAATAGTAACAATGGGGGACACCTCGATGCTTTTGATAATCCTCATGAAGAATCTACTATTCTACACACTAAAAAGTTTCGGATCGGTAGTGGTAATATTATTGGAAAAGGAGTTATTCAAGATTTCTTTACTTGTAACGGTGCTTTGCCCACTATGCGAGGGTCAATTCTTCATAGAACTAGTAGTCTTGCGGATGCTATATCTTTGCTCATAATTGAACTTGAAAGACAATTTATGCATATGCATCCTTGCATACAAAGGATTTTCCTAGAATTTTCCAATATTGAGCATTCTTCTGTCAAACGTGCAGCTACTATCTTTTTGGCACATGAGTCCAGATTTACTATGAAAGAAGCCAAAGAAATTTTTGCGCATTATAGGGTGGATGCTGGCCGTCCACCCGTAGAGGCTATCCTTTTTTATCAGGAAGATATAATGCGTTTAGAATCTTTAGATCATGTTGCTTATAATGAAAACCTTAGAAAGAAGGTTCCTACCGATGTTCTAGTCAATAAAATTTCAGAGCTTAATGATAATTTTGCTATTCAGAACAGCGGGCCAGGTTTTTCTCTTGAACAAAGTCTGATGACTTTTTGCCAAAAGAATTCTTATAATGATGAATTGGTAGTGCAATTTGAGGGGCCAAAGGAGGAACCAATACCTCCCGAGCTTGATCTTGGGGACTTCTGTCCCATTAAATTTAGCCCTTTTGATTACTTTTGCTTGCCTCAAAGAAAACTCGTAGGGAATATGAGATGATTTTTCGCGATTTGCCGTATCATTATTATGGCAATACCTAGATCTATTTTTGTTTTTATTCCTAGCTAGGGGCGTTAAACGATAGCGCTTTTTGGGAGGCAACCCAATTTTATTTTTGTTCCTTGCTTTTTGTTCCTGTTTAGTAATAAATAATTCATCTAGCCTCTGTTTGGATGTGTTTTTATGTTTTAATTAGTGCTTGTGCCAAGTAGAACCAATAGGATCTTCTTGGGTGATAGTTGTTTGATCTTGCTGAAAAAGACAGAAACTTTACGCTCACGAAAATAATTGTAAAACTCACCAGAACGTGATAAAATACCAATTATTTTTGCAGTAGATTAATATAAAAAATTTCCAGGTTTTCCTAGTTTTTCAGAATTGTTGGAGTTCCATATGTATTCGAACAAATCAGATTGCTTTAGACTGTTCTGTTTTTGACAGATTCTGTTTTTCGTGTGTTGTTTGCTTATTTTGATGAATCTATGGCTAGTATCGGGGGGTATGAACCATAGAGAAGTTGGAATACAGTAGGTTTAACACCAATATAAATAAAGAATGAGTTCATTACAGTATCTTAAAGTGGTGGTTTGTTTTCTTACACTAACGGAGCTCATGAGATTTTCTCTTTGAGTTTTGTGTTGTGAAGTTTTCAAGTTCTTGGGTAAAGATTTGATGGATTATGGAATAAGGAGTGGCAAGAGCCTAAGCTTGGAGATGCCCAAGGCACCCCAAGGTAAAATTCAAGTACAACCAAAAACCTAAGCTTGGGGATGCCCCGGAAGGCATCCCCTCTTTCGTCTTCGTCTATCGGTAACTTTACTTGAGGCTATATTTTTATTCACCAGATGATATGCGTTTTTCTTCGAGCGTTTTGTATGATTTGAGTCTTTTCTTTTTAGTTTACCACAATCATCCTTACTTTACACACCTTTTGGGAGAGACACACATGAATCGTAATTTATTAGAATACTCTATGTGCTTCACTTATATCTTTTGAGCTAGATAATTTTTGCTCTAGTGCGTCACTTATATCTATTAGAGCACGATGGTGGTTTTATTTTATAGAAATTTCTCATGCTTCACCTATATTATTTTTAGAGTCTTTTATAACAGCATGGTAATTTTCTTAGGTTATGAATTTAGTCCTAATATGATAGGCATCCAAGATGGGTATAATAAAAACTTCCATATAGAGTGCATTGAATACTATGAGAAGTTTGATACTTGTTGATTGTTTTGAGATATGAAGATGGTAATATTAGAGTCATGCTAGTTGAGTAATTGTGAATTTGAGAAATACTTGTGTTGGAGTTTGCAAGTCCCGTAGCATGCACGTATGGTAAACGTTGTGTGACAATTTTGAAGCATGAGGTGTTTCTTTGATTGTCCTCCTTATGAGTGGCGGACGGGGACGAGCGATGGTCTTTTCCTACCAATCTATCCCCCTAGGAGCATGCGCGTAGTGCTTGGTTTTGATGACTTGTAGATTTTTGCAATAAGTATGTGAGTTCTTTATGACAAATGTTGAGTCCATGAATTATACGCACTCTCACCCTTCCATCATTGCTAGCCTCTTCAGTACCGTGCATTGCCCTTTCTCACCTCGAGAGTTGGTGCAAACTTCGCCGGTGCATCCAAACCCTGTGATATGATACGCTCTATCACACATAAACCTCCTTATATCTTCCTCAAAACAGCCACCATACCTACCTATTATGGCATTTCCATAGCCATTCCGAGATATATTGCCATGCAACTTTCCACCGTACCGTTTATTATGACACGCTTCATCATTGTCTTATTGCCTAGCATGATCATGTAGTTGACATCGTATTTGTGGCAAGGCCACCATGCATAATTTTTCATACATGTCACTCTTGTTTCATTATCCCGGTACACCGCCGGAGGCACTCATAGAGTCATATTTTGTTCTAGTATCGAGTTGTAATCCTTGAGTTGTAAATAAATAGAAGTGTGATGATTATCATTATTAGAGCATTGTCCCATGTGAGGAAATGAAAAAAAGAGAGAGAAAGGCCAAATAAAAAAAGAAAGGCCAAAAAAAGAGAAAGGCTCAAAAAATGAGAGAAAATAGAGAGAAGGGACAATGCTACTATCCTTTTTTCCACACTTGTGCTTCAAAGTAGCACCATGATCTTCGTGATAGAGAGTCTCTTATATTGTCACTTTCATATATTAGTGGGAATTTTTCATTATAGAAATTGGCTTGTATATTCCAACAATGGGCTTCCTCAAATGCCCTAGGTCTTCGTGAGCAAGCAAGTTGGATGCACACCCACTTAGTTTCTTTTGTTGAGCTTTCATACATTTACAGCTCTAGTGCACCCGTTGCATGGCAATCCCTACTCCTCGCATTGACATCAATTGATGGGCATCTCCATAGCCCGTTGATTAGCCACGTCGATGTGAGACTTTCTCCCTTTTTTGTCTTCTCCGCACAACCTCCATCATCATATTCTATTCCACCCATAGTGCTATGTCCATGGCTCACGCTCATGTATTGCGTGAAAATTGAAAAAGTTTGAAAATACTAAAGTATGAAACAATTGCTTGGCTTGTCATCGGGGTTGTGCATGATGAGAGCATTTTGTGTGACGAAAACGAAGCATAGACAAACTATATGATTTTGTAGGGATGAGCTTTCTTTGGCCATGTTATTTTTAGAAAAAATAATTGCTTAGTTAGTATGCTTGAAGTATTATTATTTTTATGTCAATATTAAACTTTTGCCTTGAATCATTCATATATGAAAATTCATGCCACAATAAAGAAAATTACATTGAAAATTATGCTAGGTAGCATTCCACATCAAAAATTCTGTTTTTATCATTTACCTACTCGAGGACGAGCATGAATTAAGCTTGGGGATGTTTGATACGTCTCCAACGTATCTATAATTTTTGATTGTTCCATGCTATTATATTATATGTTTTGGATGTTTAATGGGCTTTAATATGCTCTTTTATATTATTTTTGGACTAACCTATTAACCGAAGGCCCAGTGCAAATTGTTGTTTTTTTGCCTATCTCAGTGTTTCGCAGAAAAGGAATATCAAACGGAGTCCAAACGGAACGAAACCTTCGCGAGGATCTTTCTTGGAAAAAACGCAATCCAGGAGACTTGGAGTGGACATCAAGGAAACTACGAGGTGGCCACGAGGCAGGAGGGCGCGCCCCCCACCCTCGTGGGCCCCTCGTAGCTCCACCGACCTACTTCTTTCACACATATATATACTCTTATACCCTGAAAACATCCGGGGGAGCCATGAAACCACTTTTCCACCGCCGCAACCTTCTGTACCCATGAGATCCCATCTTGGGGCCTTTTCCGGCGATCTGCCAGAGGGGGATTCGATCACGGAGGGCTTCTACATCAACACCATAGCCTCTCCGATGATGTGTGAGTAGTTTACCATAGACCTTTGGGTCCATAGTTATTAGCTAGATGGCTTCTTCTCTCTCTTTGGATCTCAATACAAAGTTCTCCTCGATCTTCTTAGAGTTCTATTCGATGTAATACTTTTTGCGGTGTGTTTGCCGAGATCCGATGAATTGTGGGTTTATGGTCAAGATTATCTATGAACAATATTTGATTCTTCTATGAATTCTTATATGCATGATTTAATATCTTTGCAAGTCTCTACGAATTTTGGTTCAGTTTAGCCTACTAGATTGATCTTTCTTGCAATGGGAGAAATGCTTAGCTTTGGGTTCAATCTTGCGGTGCTCGATCCTAGTGACAGAAAGGGAACCGACACGTATTGTATTGTTTCCATCGAGGATAAAAAGATGAGGTTTATATCATATTGCTTGAGTTTATCCCTCTACATCATGTCATCTTGCCTAATGCGTTACTCCGTTCTTATGAACTTAATACTCTAGATGCATGCTGGATAGCGGTCGATGTGTGGAGTAATAGTAGTAGATGCAGAATTGTTTCGGTCTACTTGACACGGACGTGATGCCTATGTTCATGATCATGCCTAGATATTCTCATAACTATGCTCTTTTCTATCAATTGGTCGGCAGTAATTTGTTCACCCACCGTAATTTATGCTATCTTGAGAGAAGCCACTAGTGAAACCTATGTCCCCCGGGTCTACTTTACATCATATAAGTTTACGATCTATAATTCTAAAGTTTTCTATTTATTTTGCAATCTTTACTTTCCAATCTATACAACAAAAATACCAAAAATATTTATCTTATTTTAGATCTGACTTTTGCAAGTGGTCGTGAAGGGATTGACAACCCCTTCATCGTGTTGGTTGCAAGGTTCTTGATTGTTTGTGCAGGTACTAGGCGATTTGCGTGTAGTCTCCTACTGGATTGATACCTTGGTTCTCAAAAACCGAGGGAAATACTTAAGCTACTTTGCTGCATCACCCTTTCCTCTTCAAGGGAAAACCAACGCATGCTCAAGAGGTAGCACTACTCTAGCTAATTGCTCTCACTTTCAATATGTACCTAGAGTGAGACTCAGAGTCTTCCGAATCGTCATCAAAGATTGCATCAACGTAACCCTTTACGACGAACTCTTTATTACCTCCATAATCGAGAAATATCTTCTTAGTCCTCTTAGGTAACTAAGGATAATTTTGACCGTTGTCCAGTGATCTACTCCATGATTACTATTGTACCCCCTTGCCAAACTCATAGCAAGGTACACAACAGGTTTGGTACACAGCATAGTGATAACCCACAAGTATAGGGGATCGCAACAGTTTTCGAGGGTAGAGTATCCAACCCAAATTTATTGATTCAACACAAGGGGAGCCAAAGAATTTTCTCAAGTATTAGAAGTTGAGTTTTCAATTCAACCACACCTGGATAACTTAATATCTGCAACAAAGTATTTTGTAGCAAAGTAGTATGGAAGTAACGGTAACGGTGGCAAAAGAACAGTACTAGTTTTGTAGTAATTGTAACAGTGGCAATGGAAAAGTAACTAAGCAAAGAGCAATATGTGAAAAGCTCGTAGGCATTGGATCGGTGATGGAGAATTATGTCGGATGCGATTCCTCATGCAATAGTTATGACATAGGGTGACACAGAACTAGCTCCAATTCATCAATGTAATGTAGGCATGTATTCCGAATATAGTCATACGTGCTTATGGAAAAGAACTTGCATGACATCTTTTGTCCTACCCTCCCGTGGAAGCGACGTCCTATTGGAAACTAAGGGATATTAAGGCCTCCTTTTAATAGAGTACCAGACCAAAGCATTAACACTTAGTGAATACATGAACTCCTCAAACTACGTTCATCACCGGGACTGGTCCCGATTATTGTCACTTCGGGGTTGCCGGATCATAACACATAGTAGGTGACTATTGACCTGCAAGATAGGATCAAGAACTCACATATATTCATGAAAACATAATAGGTTAAGATCTGAAATCATGGCACTCGGGCCCTAGTGACAAGCATTAAGCATAGCAAAGTCATAACAACATCAATCTCAGAACATAATGGATACTTGGGATCAAACCCTAACAAAACTAACTCGATTACATGGTAAATCTCATCCAACCCATCACCGTCCAGCAAGCCTATGATGGAATTACTCACGCACGGCGGTGAGCATCATGAAATTGGTGACGGAGGAAGGCCGATGATGACGACGGCGACGGATTCCCCTCTCCGGAGCCCCGAACGGACTCCAGATCACCCCTCCCGAGAGAGATTAGGGCTTGGCGGCGGCTCCGTATCGTAAAACGCGATGAATCCTTCTCTCTGATTTTTTCTCCCCGAACGTGAATATATGGAGTTGGAGTTGAGGTCGGTGGAGCACCAGGGGGCCAACGAGGCAGGGGGCGTGCCCAGGGGGTAGGCGTGCCCCCACCCTCGTGGACAGGGCATGGGCCCCCTGGCCTTGATTCTTTCGCCAGTATTTTTTATTAATTCCAAAAATATTCTCCATGAAGTTTCAGGTCATTCCGAGAACTTTTATTTCTGCACGAAAATAACACCATGGCAATTCTGCTGAAAACAACGTCAGTCCGGGTTAGTTCCATTCAAATCATCCAAGTTAGAGTCCAAAACAAGGGCAAAAGTGTTTGGAAAAGTAGATAGGATGGAGGCGTATCAACTCCCCCAAGCTTAAACCTTTGCTTGTCCTCAAGCAATTCCGTTGATAAATTGAAAGTGATAAAGAAAAACTTTCACAAACTCTGTTTGCTCTTGTTGTTGTGAATATGTAAAGCCAACATTCAAGTTTTCAGCAAAGATTATGAACTAACCATATTCACAATAACATTTAGGTCTCATATTTAGTCATATCAATGGCATAATCAACTAGCGATCAATAATAATAAATCTCAGATGACAACACTTTCTCAAAACAATCATAATATGATATAACAAGATGGTATCACGCTAGCCCTTTCTGAGACCGCAAAACATAAATGCAGAGCACCTCTGAAGATCAAGGACTGACTAAACATTATAATTCATGGTAAAAGAGATCCAGCCATAGTCATACTCAATATAAATTAATAGTAATGCATGCAAATGACAACGGTGCTCCCCAACTGGTGCTTTTTAATAAGAGGATGATGACTCAACATAAAAGTAAATAGATAGGCCCTTCGCAGAGGGAAGCGGGGATTTGTAGAGGTTCCAGAGCTCAATTTTGAAATAGAGATAAATAATATTTTGAGCGGCATACTTTCATTGTCAACATAACAACCGAGAGATCTCGATATCTTCCATGCTACACACATTATAGGAGGTTCCCAAGCAGAATGGTAAAGTTTATACTCCCCCACCACCAACAAGCATCAATCCATGGCTTGCTCGAAACAAAGAGTGCCTCCAACTAGCAATAGCCCTGGGGGAGTTTTGTTTACAATTATTTCAGTTTGATTTGCTTAGAGGATGGGACTGGGCATCCCGGTGACCAACCATTTTCTCGTGAGTGAGGAGCGGAGTCCACTCCTCTTGAGAATAACCCGCCTAGCATGGGAGATACATACAGCCTAGTTGATACATGAGCTATTCGAGCATGCAAAACATAATTTCATTTGAAGGTTTAGAGTTTGGCACATACAAATTTACTTGGAACGGTAGGTAGATACCGCATATAGGAAGGTATGGTGGACTCATATGGAATAACTTTGGGGTTTATGGAAGTGGATGCACAAGCAGTATTCCCGCTTAGTACAAGTAAAGGCTAGAAAAAGACTCGGAAGCGATCAACTAGAGAGCGACAACAGTCATGAACATGCATTAAAATTAATAAACATTGAGTGCAAGCATGAGTAGGATATAATCCACCATGAAAATAAATATCGTGAAGGCTATGTTGATTTTGTTTCAACTACATGTGTGAACATGTGCCAAGTCAAGTCACTCGAATCATTCAAAGGAGGATACCACCCTATCATACCACATCACAACCATTTTAATAGCATGTTGGCACGCAAGGTAAACCATTATAAACTCCTAGCAAATTAAGCATGGCATGGGCAACTATAATCTCTAATTGTCATTGCAAACATGTTTCATTTATAATAGGTTGAATCAGGAACGATAAACTAATCATATTTACGAAAACAAGAGAGGTCGAGTTCATACCAGCTTCTCTCATCTCAATCAATCCATCATATATCGTCATTATTGCCTTTCACTTGCATGACCGAACGGTGTGAATAATAATAATAGTGCACGTGCATTGGACTAAGCTGGAATCTGCAAGCATTCAATACACAGGAGAAGACAAGATAATATGGGCTCTTTGTTAAATCAACAATAATGCAAATAAGAGCCACTTCAACATTTTCATCATGGTCTTCTCCTCTCGACCCCCAAAGGAAAGAAATAAAATTATTTACACGGGAAAGCTCCCAACAAGCAAAAGAAGAACAAGAAATCTTTTTGGGTTTTCTTTTAATTATTACTACAAGCATGGCAAATAAACTAGCTAGAAGCTACAACTATTTTTTTTGTTTTTCTTAAGGTTTTTCAAACACACAAGAAGAAATTGAGAAAAAGAAAATAAACTAGCATGGATGGTACAATGAAAAAGTATGAGTACCGACAACTAGCATGAGTGTGTGAATGTGCATGTAATGTCGGTGAGAAATACGTACTCCCCCAAGCTTAGGCTTTTGGCGTAAGTTGGTTTATGCCCATGGATCAAAGTTGTAGTTGGGGTCGTACTGAGATGCAGCAGCTATTGCCTCATGAGCTAGCGCTTGGAGGTGAGCTGCCTCCCTCCTCCTCTTATACTCGTTCGCCTCCTTCCTGGTTATAGTATATCTCCCTTTTGCCTGAAAATCAAAGAAAGTAGGAGCAGGTTGAGCAACATGGAAAGTGCGGCGCCTGTCAAACATTAGCCGGTACTGGAGAGGCTATTCATTCCTCTCAATAAACTGATGGCGAACCATAGCATTATAATCTAGATAAGCGGGAGGCAATTCCATATCATTTTCATGTATGGGTATCTCACGAAAATTAGCCACACGGGTTGCATAAACCCCACCAAACAAGTCTCGACTTAAACCATTATTATGCAACCTTCGTGCAAGAATGGCCCCCAAGTTATATTGTTTATGTCCTAAAACAACACTCTTGAGAACACTAAGGTCAGGATCAGACATGTGACATGCCTCATCCTTACCGTTTATGCATCTACCTATAAAGAGAGCAAAGTAATGTATAGCAGGAAAATGAATGCTCCCTATGGTAGCTTGTGTTATTTCCCTTGATTCCCCATAGCGATACTGGCAAGAAAATCCTTAAACTCAGATTTGCATGGTTCACTAGCACTACCCCACTGCGGAAGTTTACGAGCGGTATTAAAATATTCTAAGTCCACAATATAAGATTTACCATAGAGATCAAATAGGACAGTGTGAGAATTGCGTGGAGATGAAAATTTGAACCTTCTCACAAAGGAATCAGTTAGGTGATAATACCGAGGGCACTTATCTAGCATGAAGCCCTCGAGCTCAACATTACGCACATATGCGTCAAACTCCTCCTTAATTCCTGCTCGGACCATGAAATCTTCTGACGACCATTCACAAGGCCACACTTGAGCTTCTCTTGGTGGTTCATGGTCCGGCTCACGTATTGCGGGTCTGGGTCCTTGCTTCCTTGAAGAACCACCTTGGTACATTTTCCTAAACATATTTCTTCCTCTGAAAAATTTCTGAAAATTTTAGTAACTTAAAATAAAAGTGAACTAAACTCAACAATATTGATAGCAACTACTCCCACAAGTTCCTAGAGACTATATCATGCATTAGAACTACTTGGGACCGAATAAATTTGACATGCAAGCTCAAGAATAGGGTCACCTAAGTAGCAAAAATTTGCAATGAATAAAGCACTAGAATAAAAACTAATTGGACCATTGGAGGAGTCACATACCGAAGAACAATCCCCAAAGCAGTTTTGTGAGTGGAGCTTTGAGCAAGGAGATCGAAAATCACAGCAAGATGAGCTAGAACTCGTGCTTGAGCTGGTTGGTGATTTTTTTGGGAGGAAGAAGGAGTGTGTGGTGGTTGGAATAAGTGGAGGGGGGCCACTAGGGGCGCACGAGGTAGGGGGCGCGCCCTAGACTCTCGTGACCAGGTGCTTGCTCCCCCTGATGTGTTCTCAGTGCCAAATATTCTCAAATATTCTAGAAAAAATCATATTTCATTTTCAGGGCATTTGGAGAACTTTTATTTTCGGGGTATTTTTTATTGCATGGATAATTTAGAAAACAGACAGAATATACTATTTTTGCTTTATTTAATCTAAATAACAGAAAGTAAAAGGAGGGTATAGAAGGTTGTGCTTTCTAACTTCATCCATCTCATGCTTATCAAAAGGAATCCACTAACAAGGTTGATCAAGTCTTGTTAACAAACTCTTTTCGAATAACATGGAACTGGAGAAATTTCGAATAACACTAGGCTACCTCAACGGGGATATGCACATCCCCAACAATAAGAATATCATATTTCTTCTTGACAGTAGGAAGAGGAAACTCAAAACCTCCAATAGTAATCGTTGGACTTTTTCCAATAGAATTGATACTGTGGACTTGAGGTTGTTTCCTCGAAAAGTGTACCGTATGCTCAGTACCATTAACATGAAAAGTGACATTGCCTTTGTTGCAATCAATAACAGCCCCTGTAGTATTCAAAAAGGGTCTACCAAGGATAATCGACATACTATCGTCCTCAGGAATATCAAGAATAACAAAGTCCGTTAAAATAGTAACGTTTGCAACCACAACAGGGACATCCTCACAAATACCAACAGGTATAGCAGTTGATTTATCAGCCATTTTCAAGGATATTTCAGTAGGTGTCAACTTATTCAAATCAAGTCTATGATATAAAGAGAGAGGCATAACACTAACACCGGCTCCAAGATCACATAATGGAGTTCTAACATTGTTTCTTTTAATGGAGCATGGTATAGTTGGTACTCCTGGATCTCCAAGTTTCTTAGGTATTCCCCCCTTAAAAGTATAATTAGCAAGCATGGTGGAAATTTTAGCTTCCGGTATCTTTCTTTTATTTGTAACAATATCCTTCATATACTTAGCATAAGGATTCATTTTAAGCATATCAGTAAAACGCATACGCAAGAAGATAGGTCTAATCATTTCAGCAAAGTGCTCAAAATCCTCATCATCCTTTTTCTTGGATGGTTTGGGAGGAAAAGGCATGGGTGTCTGAACCCATGGTTCTCTTTCTTTACCATGCTTCCTAGTAACAAAGTCTCTTTTATCATAACGTTGATTCTTTGATTGTGGGTTATCAAGATCAACAGCAGGTTCAATCTCTACATCATTGTCATTGCTAGGTTGAGCATCAACATGAACATCATCATTAATATTATCACTAGGTTCATGTTCATCACCAGATTGTGTTTCAGCATCAGAAATAGAAATATCATTGGCATTCTTAGGTGTGTCTACAACAGGTTCACTAGAAGCATGCAAAGTCCTATCATTTTTCTTTTTCTTCTTTTTAGAAGGACTAGGTGCATCAACATTAGTTCTCTGAGAATCTTGCTCAATTCTCTTAGGGTGGCCCTCAGGATACAAAGGTTCCTGAGTCATTTTACCCCCGCTGGTCATAACTCTAACAACATTATTATCCTTCTTATTATTTAATTCATTGAGCAAATCATTTTCAGCCTTAAGCACTTGTTCTACTTGAGTGGTAACCATAGAAGCATGTTTACTAATGAGTTTAAGTTCACCTTTAACTCTAGAAATATAATCACTCAAGTGTTCAATCATATAAGAATTTTGTTTCAATTGTCTACCAACATAAGCATTGAAGTTTTCTTGTTTGACAATAAAATTATCAAACTCATCTAAGCATTGGCTAGCAGACTTATAACAAGGAATATCACCTTCATCAAATATATAGAGGGAATTTACCTTTACTACCTGTGTCGGGTCATCAAGACCATGTATTTCTTCAATAAGAGGCAAATTAAGACCATGTATTTCTTCAATAGGAGGTAAATTCTTAACATCATCAGCTTTAATACCCTTTTCTTTCATAGATTTCTTTGCCTCTTGCATATCTTCAGGACTGAGAAATAGAATACCCCTTTTCTTCGGAGTTGGCTTAGGAGTTGGTTCAGGAAGTGTCCAATTATTTTCATTAGTCAACATATTATTCAATAGCAATTTAGCTTGATCAACAGTTCTTTCCCTGAAAACACAACCAGCACAACTATCCAGGTGGTCTCTAGAAGCATCGGTTAGTCCATTATAAAAGATATCAAGTATTTCATTTTTCTTGAGAGGATGATCAGGCAAAGCATTAAGTAATTGGAGAAGCCTCCCCCAAGCTTGTGGGAGACTCTCTTCTTCAATTTGCACAAAATTATATATTTCCCTTAAAGCAGCTTGTTTCTTATGAGCGGGGAAATATTTAGCAGAGAAGTAATAAATCATATCCTGGGGACTACGCACACAACTAGGATCAAGAGAATTAGACCATGTTTTAGCATCACCCTTTAATGAGAACAGAAATAACTTAAGGATATAGTAGTAGCAAATTTTCTCATCATTAGTGAACAGGGTGGCTATATCATTTAATTTAGTAAGATGTGCCACAACAGTTTCAGATTTATAGCCATAAAAAGGATCAGTTTCAACCAAAGTAATTATCTCAGGGTTGATAGACAAATCATAATCCTTATCAGTAACACAGATAGGTGAAGTAGCAAAAGCAGGGTCATATTTCATTCTAGCATTCAAAGATTTTTCTTTCAGCTTAGCTAATAATTTCTTAAGATCATATCTATCATTGGAAGCAAGAAAATCTCTAGCAATTTATTCATCCATAACATAACCCTCAGGCACAACAGGCAATTCATATCTAGGGGGAGAATCTTCATCATCACTTTCATCAATATTATCAAGTTTCAATAATTTCATTCTCTCTAGCCCTAGCAAGTTGTTCATCAAGAAATTCGCCTAATGGCACAGTGGTATCAAGCATAGAAGTAGTTTCATCATAAGTATCATGCAAAGCAGAGAAGTCACATCATAAATAACATGCGGCATATCAGAATTAATAGCAGAAGCAGGTTTAGGTGTCGCAAGCTTACTCAAAACAGAAGGTGAATCAAGTGGAGAGCTAGATGGCAGTTCCTTACCTCCCCTCGTAGTTGAGGGTTAAATCTTAGTTCTTTCATCTTTCAAGTTCCTCATAGTGACCAGCAGATATAAATCCCAAGTGACTCAAAGAATAGAGCTATGCTCCCCGGCAACGGCGCCATAAAATAGTGTTGATAACCCACAAGTATAGGGGATCGCAACAGTTTTCGAGGGTAGAGTATTCAACCCAAATTTATTTATTCGACACAAGGGGAGACAAATAATATTCTCAAGTATTAGTAGTTGAGTTGTCAATTCAACCACACCTGGATAACTTAATATCTGCAGCAAAGTATTTAGTAGCAAAGTAGTATGGAAGTAACGGTAACGGTGGCAAAAGTAACAGTAGTAGTTTTGTAGTAATTATAACAGTGGCAATGGAAAAGTAACTAAGCAAAGAGCAATATGTGAAAAGCTCGTAGGCATTGGATCGGTGATGGCGAATTATGTCGGATGCGGTTCCTCATGCAATAGTTGTAACATAGGGTGACACAGAACTAGCTCCAATTCATCAATGTAATGTAGGCATGTATGCCAAATATAGTCATACGTGCTTATGGAAAAGAACTTGCATGACATCTTTTGTCCTACCCTCCCGTGGCAGCGGCGTCCTATTGGAAACTAAGGGATATTAAGGTCTCCTTTTAATAGAGTACCAGACCAAAGCATTAACACTTAGTGAATACATGAACTCCTCAAACTACGGTCATCACCGGGAGTGGTCCCAATTATTGTCACTTCGGGGTTGCCGGATCATAACACATAGTAGGTGACTATTGACTTGCAAGATAGGATCAAGAAATCACATATATTCATGAAAACATAATAGGTTCAGATCTGAAATCATGGAAATCGAGCCCTAGTGACAAGCATTAAGCATAGCAAAGTCATAGCAACATCAATCTCAGAACATAATGGACACTAGGGATCAAACCCTAACAAAACTAACTCGATTACATGGTAAAGCTCATCCAACCCATCACCGTCCAGCAAGGCTACGATGGAATTACTCACGCACGGTGGTGAGCATCATGAAATTGGTGATGGAGGAAGGTTGATGATGACAACGACGACGGATTCCCCTCTCCGGAGCCCCGAACTGACTCCAGATCAGCCCTCCTGAGAGATATTATGGCTTGGCGGCGGCTCCGTATCGTAAAATGCGATGAATCCTTCTCTCTGATTTTTTTTCCAAACATGAATATATGGAGTTGGAGTTGAGGTCGGTGGAGCACCAGGGGGCCCACGAGGCGGGGGCGTGCCCAGGGGGTAGGCGCGCCCCCCACACTCCGTATTTTTTTATTAATTGCGAAAATATTCTCCGTGAAGTTTCAGGTCATTCCGAGAACTTTTATTTCTGCACAAAAATAACACCATGGCAATTCTGCTAAAAATAGCGTCAGTCCGGGTTAGTTCCATTCAAATCATGCAAGTTAGAGTCCAAAAAAGGGCAAAAGTGTTTGGAAAAGTAGATACGATGGAGACATATCACATAGCACACATGATAGAACCTATGGCTGAGGCATAGGGAATGACTTTCATTTTCTCACTATCTGTAGTGGTTGGCCTTTGAGTCTGACTCAATTTCACACCTTGTAACACATGCAAGAACCCTTTCTTTGACTGATCCATTTTGAATTCTTCAAAACTTTGTCAAGGTATGTGCTTTGTGAAAGTCCTATTAAGCGTCTTGATCTATCTCTATATATCTTGATGCCCAATATATAAGCAGCTTCACCGAGGTCTTTCATTCGAAACCCTTATTCAAGTATCCTTTAATGCTATCCTGAAATTCTATATCATTTCCAATCAACAATATGTCATTCACATATAATATCAGAAATGCTATAGAGCTCCCACTCAATTTCGTGTAAATACAGGCTTCACCGAAAGTCTGTGTAAAACCATATGCTTTGATCACCTCATCAAAGCATATATTTGAAATCCAAGATGCTTGCACCAGTCCATAGATGGATCACTGGAGTTTGCACACTTTGTGAGAACCTTTAGGATCGACAAAACCTTCTGGTTGCATCATATACAACTCTTCTTTAAGAAATCCATTAAGCAATGCAGTTTTGACGTCCATTTGCCAGATTTCATAATCATAAATTGCAGCAATTGCTAACATATGATTCGGACGGACTTAAGCATCACTACGGGTGAGAAAGTCTCATCGTAGTCAACCCCTTGAACTTGTCGAAAACCTTTCGCAACAAGTTGAGCTTTGTAGATAGTAACATTACCATCAACGTCAGTCTTCTTATTGAAGATCTATTTATTCTCTATGGCTTGACGATCATCGGGCAAATCCACCAAAGTCCACACTTTGTTCTCATACATGGATCCGATCTCGGATTTGATGGCCTCAAGCCATTTGTAGGAATCTGGGCTCATCATAGCTTCTGCATAGTTCGTAGGTTCGCCTTGGTCTAGTAACATGACTTTCAGGACAGGATTACCGTACCACTCTGGTGCGGATCGTGCTCTGGTTGACCTACGAGGTTCAGTAGCAACTTGATCTGAATTTTCATGATCATCATCTTCTTCTTCCTCTCTAGTTGGTGTAGACATCATGGGAACGGTTTTCTGTGATGTGCTACTCTCCAATTCGAGAGAAGGTACAATTGCCTAATCAAGTTCTAATTTCCTCCCACTCACTTCTTTCGAGAGAAACTCCTGCTCTAGAAAGGTTCCATTCTTGGCAACAAAGATCTTGCCTTCGGATCTCTGGTAGAAGGTGTACCCAATTGTTTCCTTAGGGTATCCTATGAAAACACACTTCTCCGATTTGGGTTCGAGCTTATCAGGCTGAAGCCTTTTGACATACGTGTTGCAACCCCAAACTTTAAGAAACGACAGCTTAGGTTTCTTGCCAAACTATAGTACATACGGTGTCGTCTCAATGGATTTATACAGTGCCCTATTTAATGTGAATGTGGCTGTCTCTAATGCATAACCCCAAAACGATAGTGGTAAATCGATAAGAGACATCATAGAACGCACCATATCCAATAAAGTATGGTTACGACGTTCGGACACACCATTATGTTGTGGTGTTCCAGGTGGCGTGAGTTGTGAAACAATTCCACATTGTTTTTAAATGATGGCCAAACTCGTAACTCAAATATTCGCCTCCGCGATCAGATCGTTGAAACTTTATTTTCTTGTTACGGTGATTCTCCACTTCACTCTGAAATTCTTTGAACTTTTCAGATGTTTCAGATTTGTGTTTCATTAAGTAAATATACCCATATCTACTCAAATCATCTGTGAAGGTCAGAAAATAACAATATTCGCCGCGTGCCTCAACACTCATCGGACCGCATACATCGGTATGTATTATTTCCAATAAGTCATTAGCTCACTCCATTGTTCTAGAGAACAGAGTTTTAGTCATCTTTCCCATGAGGCATGGTTCACAATTATCAAATGATTCATAATCAAGTGATTCCAAAAGTCCATCAACATGGAGTTTCTTCATGCGCTTTACACCAATATGACCTAAACAATAGTGCCACAAGTATGTTGCACTATCATTATCAACTTTGCAACTTTTGGCATCAATATTATGAATATGTGTATTACTACGATCGAGATTCAATAAAACCATTCACATTGGGTGTATGACCATAGAAGGTTTTATTCATATAAACAGAACAAAAATTATTCTCTGACTTAAATGAATAACCATATTGTAATAAACATGATCTAATCATGTCAACACAAACACCAAATAACATTTATTTAGGTTCAACACTAATCCCAAAGGTAGAGGGAGTGTGCGATGGTGATCGTATCAACCTTTGAATTACTTCCAACACGCATCGTCACTTTGCCCTTAACTAGTCTCTATTTATTCTGTAACTCCTATTTCGAGTTACTAATAATTAGCAACTGAACCAGTATCAAATACCCACGGGCTACTATGAATACTAGTAATAAGGTACACATCAATAACATGTATATCAAATATACCTTTGTTCACTTTGCCATCCTTCTTATTCGCCATGTATTTGGGGCAGTTTCGCTTCCAGTGACCATTCCCTTTGCAGTAGAAGCACTCAGTTTCAGGCTTAGGTCCAGCTTTGGGCTTCTTCACGGGAGTGGCAACTTTCTTGCCATTCTTCTTGAAGTTCCCTTTCTTTCCCTTTGTCCTTTTTCTTGAAACTAGTGTTCTTGTTAACCATTAACACTTGATGCGCCTTCTTGATTTCTACCTTCGCCGATTTCAGCATAGCGAAGAGCTCGGGAATTGTTTTCATCATCCCTTGCATATTATAGTTCATCACGAAGTTCTAATAGCTTGGTGATAGTGACTAGAGAACTCTGTCAATCACTATCTTTTCTCGAAGATTAACTCCCACTTGATTCAAGCGATTGTATTAATCAGACATTCTGAGCACATGCTCACTGGCTGAGCTATTCTCCTCCATCTCGTAGGCAAAGTACTTGTCATAGGTCTCATACCACTTGACACGGGCATGAGTCTGAAATACCAATAATTTCAGCTCTGGAAACATCTCATATGCTCCATAGCTTTCAAAACATTTTTGAAGTCCCGGTTCTAAGCCGTAAAGCATGGTGCATTAAACTATTAAGTAGTCATCATATCGAGCTCGCCAACCGTTCATAATGTCTGCATCTGCTCCTGCAATAGGTCTATCACCTAGCGGTGCATCAAGGACATAATTCTTCTGTGCAGCAATGAGGATAATCCTCAGATCACAGACCCAGTCCGCATCATTGCTACTATCATCTTTCAACTTAGTTTTCTCTAGGAACATATCAAAAAATAGGGAGCTATATCGCGAGCTATTGATCTACAACATATATATATATATGCAAAAACTATTGATACTAAGTTCATGATAAATTAAGTTTAGTTAATCAAATTACTAATGAACTGCCACTTAAATAAACATCCCTCTAGTTATCTAAGTGATACGTGATCCAAATCAACTAACCCATGTCCGACCATCACGTGAGATGGGGTAGTCATCAATGGTGAACATCTCTATGTTGATCATATCTACTATATGACTCACGTTCGACCTTTCGGTCTCCAGTGTTCCGAGACCATGTCTGTACATGCTAGGCTCGTCAATTTTAACCCAAGTATTCTGCATGTGCAAAACTTTCTTACACTCGTTGTATGTGAACGTAGAGTTTATCACATTTGATCATCATGTGGTGTCTCGAAACGGTGCATACTCAGGGAGAACACGTTTACCCTGAAATTTAGTGAAGGGATCATCTTATAATGCTACGGCCGTACTAAGCAAAATAAGATGCATAAAAGATAAACATCACATGTAATCAAAATATATGGCATGATATGGCGATCATCATCTCGTGCTTTTGATCTCCATCTCCAAAGCATCGTCACGATCTCCATCGTCACCGGCTCGACACCTTGATCTCCATCGTTGCATCGTGGTTGTCTCGCCAACAATTGCTTCTAGAACTATTGCTAATGCATAGCGATAAAGTAAAGCAATTACATGGCGTTTGCATTTCATACAACAAAGACACAACCATAAGGCTCCTGCCGATTGCCGATAAATCAAAACATGATCATCTCATACAATAACGTATATCACATCATGTCTTGACCATATCATATCACAACATACCCTGCAAAAACAAGTTAGACGTCCTCTACTTTGTCGTTGCAAGTTTTACATGGCTGCTATGGGTTTCTAGCAAGAAATGTTCTTACCTACGGCAAAAACCACAACAGTGATTCATCAAGTTTGTTGTTTTAACCTTCTTCAAGGACCGGCCGTAGTCAAATTCGGTTCAACTAAAGTAGGACAAATAGACACCCGCCAACCACCTTTATGCAAAACTAGTTGCATGTCAGTCAGTGGAACCGGTCTCATGTGCGTGGACATGTAAGGTTGGTCCGGGCCGCTTCATCCCACAATACCACCGAATCAAAATAAGGTGTTCGTGGTAAGCAGTATGACTATCACCGCCCACAACTCCTTGTGTTCTACTCGTGCAAATCATCTACGCATAGACCTGGCTTGGATGCCACTGTTTGGGAATGTTGCATGAAAAACAAAAAAATTATACGCACACGCAAGATCTATCCATGGAGATGTTGGGGAACGTAGTAATTTAAAAAAAAATTCCTATGCACACACAAGATCATGGTGATGCATAGCAACGAGAGGGGAGAGTGTTGTCTATGTACCCTCATAGACCGACAGCGGAAGCGTTATGACAACGTGGTTGATGTAGTCGTACGTCTTCACGGCACGACCGATCAAGCACTGAAACTACGGCACCTCCGAGTTTTAGCACACGTTCAACTCGATGACGATCCCCGGACTCCGATCCAGCAAAGTGTCGGGGATGAGTTCCGTCAGCACGACAGCGTGGTGACGATGTTGATGTTCTACCTCGCAGGGCTTCGCCTAAGCACCACTACAATATTATCGAGGATTATCGTGGAGGCGGGCATCGCACACGGCTAAGAGAACGATCACGAAGATCAACTTGTGTGTCTAGAGGTGCCCCCTTGCCCCCGTATATAAAGGAGCAAGGGGGGAGGCCGGCCGGCCCTTGGGGCGCTCCAAGGAGGGGGAGTCCTCCTCCTAGTAGGAGTAGGAGTCCCCTTTCCTAGTCCAACTAGGAAGAGAGAAGGGGGAAGGAAAGAGAGGGAGAGGGAGAGGGAAAGAGGGGCCGCGCCCCCCTCCCCTAGTCCAATCCGGACTCCTCATGGGAGGGGGCGCGCCACCTCCTGGGCTGCTGCCCTCTCTCTCCCCTCAGGCAACTAAGGCCCAATACTTCCCCGGGGGGTTCCGGTAACCCCTCCGGCACTCCGGTTTTCTTCGAAACCACCCAGAACATTTCCGGTGTCTGAATATAGTCGTCCAATATATCAATCTTTATGTCTCGACCATTTCGAGACTCCTCGTCATGTCGGTGATCACATCCGGGACTCCGAACAACCTTCGGTACATCAAAACATATAAACTCATAATGAAACTGTCATCGTAACGTTAAGCGTGCGGACCCTATGGGTTCAAGAACAATGTAGACATGACCAAGACACGTCTCCGGTCAATAACCAATAGCGGAACCTGGATGCTCATATTGGCTCCCACATATTCTGCGAAGATCTTTATCGGTCAGACCGCATAACAACATACGTTGTTCCCTTTGTCATCGGTATGTTACTTGCCCAAGATTCGATCGTCGGTATCTCAATACCTAGTTCAATCTCATTACCGGCAAGTCTCTTTACTCATTCCGTAATACATCATCTCGCAACTAACTCATTAGTTGCATTGCTTGCAAGGCTTAAGTGATGTGCATTACCGAGAGGGCCCAGAGATACCTCTCCGACATTCGGAGTGACAAATCCTAATCTCGAAATACGCCAACCCAACATGTACCTTTGGAGACACCTGTAGAGCACCTTTATAATCACCCAGTTACGTTGTGACGTTTGGTAGCACACAAAGTGTTCCTCCGGTAAACGGGAGTTGCATAATCTCATAGTCATAGGAACATGTATACGTCATGAAGAAAGCAATAGCAACATACTAAACGATCGGGTGCTAAGCTAACGGAATGGGTCATGTCAATCACATCATTCTCCTAATGATGTGATCCCGTTAATCAAATGACAACACATGTCTATGGTTAGGAAACATAACCATGTTTGATTAACGAGCTAGTCAAGTAGAGGCATACTAGTGACACTCTGTTTGTCTATGTATTCACACATGTATTATGTTTCCGGTTAATACAATTCTAGCATGAATAATAAACATTTATCATGATATAAGGAAATAAATAATAACTTTATTATTGCCTCTAGGGCATATTTCCTTCAGTCTCCCACATGCACTAGAGTCAATAATCTAGATTACACAGTAATGATTCTAACACCCATGGAGCCTTGGTGCTGATCATGTTTTGCTCGTGGAAGAGGCTTAGTCAACGGGTCTGCAACATTCAGATCCGTATGTATCTTGCAAATTTCTGTGTCTCCCACCTGGACTAGATCCCGGATGGAATTGAAGCGTCTCTTGATGTGCTTGGTTCTCTTGTGAAATCTGGATTCCTTCGCTAAGGCAATTGCTCCAGTATTGTCACAAAAGATTTTCATTGGACCCGATGCACTAGGTATGACACCTAGATCGGATATGAACTCCTTCATCCAGACTCCTTCATTTGCTGCTTCCGAAGCAGCTATGTACTCCGCTTCACACGTAGATCCCGCCACGACGCTTTGTTTAGAACTGCACCAACTGACAGCTCCACCGTTTAATGTAAACACGTATCCGGTTTGCGATTTAGAATCGTCCGGATCAGTGTCAAAGCTTGCATCAACGTAACCATTTACGATGAGCTCTTTGCCACCTCCATAAACGAGAAACATATCCTTAGTCCTTTTCAGGTATTTCAGGATGTTCTTGACCGCTGTCTAGTGATCCACTCCTGGATTACTTTGGTACCTCCCTGCTAGACTTATAGCAAGGCACACATCAGTTCTGGTACACATCATTGCATACATGATAGAGCCTATGGCTGAAGCATAGGGAACATCTTTCATTTTCTCTCTACATGATAGAGCCTATGGCTGAAGCATAGGGAACATCTTTCATTTTCTCTCTATCTTCTGCAGTGGTTGGGCATTGAGTCTTACTCAACTTCACACCTTGTAACACAGGCAAGAACCCTTTCTTTGCTTGATCCATTTTGAACTTCTTCAAAACTTTGTCAAGGTATGTTCTTTGTGAAAGTCCAATTAAGCGTCTTGATCTATCTCTGTAGATCATAATGCCCAATATGTAAGCATCTTCACCGAGGTCTTTCATTGAAAAACTCTTATTCAAGTACCCCTTTATGCTATCCAGAAATTCTATATCATTTCCAATCAGTAATATGTCATCCACATATAATATCAGAAATGCTACAGAGCTCCCACTCACTTTCTTGTAAATACAGGCTTCTCCGAAAGTCTGTATAAAACCAAATTCTTTGATCACACTATCAAAGCGTTTATTCCAACTCCAAGAGGCTTGCACCAGTCCATAAATGGATCGCTGGAGCTTGCACACTTTGTTAGCTCCCTTTGGATCGATAAAACCTTCTGGTTGCATCATATACAACTCCCTTGAACTTGTCGAAAACCTTTCGCAACAAGTCGAGTTTTGTAGACAGTAACATTACCGTCAGCGTCAGTCTTCTTCTTGAAGATCCATTTATTCTCAATTTCTTGCCGATCATCGGGCAAGTCAACCAAAGTCCATACTTTTTTCTCATACATGGATCCCATCTCAGATTTCATGGCTTCAAGCCATTTTTCGGAATCTGGGCTCACCATCGCTTCTTCATAGTTCGTAGGTTCATCATGATCTAGTAGCATGACTTCCAGAATAGGATTACCGTACCACTCTGGTGCGGATCTTACTCTGTTTGATCTATGAAGTTCAGTAGCAACTTGATCTGAAGTTCTATGATCATCATGATTGACTTCCTCACTAATTGGTTTAGGTGTCACAGAAACCGGTTTTTGTGCTGTACTATTTTCCAATAAGGGAGCAGGTACAGTTACCTCATCAAGTTCTACTTTCCTCCCACTCACTTCTTTCGAGAGAAACTCCTTCTCTAGAAAGGATCCATTCTTAGCAACGAATGTCTTGCCTTCAGATCTTTGATAGAAGGTGTACCCAACAGTCTCCTTTGGGTATCCTATGAAGACACACTTCTCCGATTTGGGTTCTAGCTTATCAGGTTGAAGCTTTTTCACATAAGCATCACAACCCCAAACTTTAAGAAACGACAACATTGGTTTCTTGCCAAACCATACTTCATAAGGCGTCATATCAACGGATTTTGATGGTGCCCTATTTAATGTGAATGCGGCCGTCTCTAAAGCATAACCCCAAAACGATAGCGGTAAATTTGTAAGAGACATCATAGATCGCATCATATCAAGTAAAGTACGATTACGACGTTCGGACACACTATTACGCTGTGGTGTTCCGGGTGGCGTGAGCTGCGAAACTATTCCGCATTGTTTCAAATGTAGACCAAACTCGTAACTCAAATATTCTCCTCCACGATCAGATCATAGAAACTTTATTTTCTTGTTACGATGATTTTCAACTTCACTCTGAAATTCTTTGAACTTTTCAAACATTTCAGACTTATGCTTCATTAAGTAGATATACCCATATCTGCTTAAATCATCTGTGAAGGTGAGAAAATAACGATATCCGCCACGAGCCTCAACATTCATCGGACCACATACATCTGTATGTATGATTTCCAACAAATCTGTTTCTCTCTCCATAGTACCGGAGAACGGCGTTTTAGTCATCTTGCCCATGAGGCACCGTTCGCAAGTACCAAGTGATTCATAATCAAGTGGTTCCAAAAGTCCATTAGTATGGAGTTTCTTCATGTGTTTTACACCGATATGACCTAAACGGCAGTGCCACAAATAAGTTGCACTATCATTATCAACTCTGCATCTTTTGACTTCAACATTATGAATATGTGTATCACTACTATCGAGATTCATCAAAAATAGACAACTCTTCAAGGGTGCATGACCATAAAAGATATTACTCATATAAATAGAACAACCATTATTCTCTGATTTAAATGAATAACCGTCTCACATCAAACAAGATCTAGATATAATGTTCATGCTCAACGTTGGTACCAAATAACAATTATTTAGGTCTAATACTAATCCCGAAGGTAGATGTAGAGGTAGCGTGCCGACCGCAATCACATCGTCTTTGGAACCATTTCCCACGCGCATCGTCACCTCGTCCTTTGCCAGTGTTCACTTAATCCGTAGTCCCTGTTTCGAGTTGCAAATATTAGCAACAGAACCAGTATCAAATACCCAGGTGCTACTGCAAGCTCTAGTAAGGTACACATCAATAACATGTATATCACATATACCTTTGTTCACCTTGCCATCCTTCTTATCCGCCAAATACTTGGGGCAGTTCCGCTTCCAGTGACCAGTCTGCTTGCAGTAGAAGCACTCAATTTCAGGCTTAGGTCCAGACTTGGGTTTCTTCTCTTGAGCAGCAACTTGCTTGCTGTTCTTCTTGAAGTTCCCCTTCCTCTTCCCTTTGCCCTTTTTCTTGAAATTAGTGGTATTGTTGACCATCAACACTTGATGCTCCTTCTTGATTTCTACCTCCGCAGCCTTTAGCATTGCGAAGAGCTCGGGAATTGTCTTATCCATCCCTTGCATATTATAGTTCATCACAAAGCTCTTCTAGCTAGGTGGAAGTGATTGGAGAATTCTGTCAATGACGCTATCATCCGGAAGATTAACTCCCAGTTGAATCAAGTGATTACAATACCCAGACATCTTGAGTATATGCTCACTGACAGAACTATTCTCCTCCATCTTGCAGCTATAGAACTTATTAGAGACTTCATATCTCTCAATCCGGGCATTTTTCTGGAATATTAACTTCAACTCCTGGAATATCTCATATGCTCCATGACGTTCAAAACATCGTTGAAGTCCCGGTTCTAAGCCGTAAAGCATGGCACATTGAACTATCGAGTAGTCATCAGCTTTGCTCTGCCAGACGTTCTTAACATCGTCAGTTGCATCAGCAGCAGGCCTGGCACCCAGCGGTGCTTCTAGGACGTAACTCTGCTGAGCAGCAATGAGGATAATCTTCAAGTTACGGACCCAGTCCGCGTAATTGCTACCATCATCTTTCAACTTTTCTTTCTCAAGGAACGCATTAAAATTCAACGGAACAACATCATTGGCCATCTATCTACAATCAACATAGATAAGCAAGATACTATCAGGTACTAAGTTCATGATAAATTAAGTTCAATTAATCATATTAATTAAGAACTCCCACTTAGATAGACATCCCTCTAATCCTCTAAGTGATCACGTGATCCAAATCAACTAAACCATAACCGATCATCACGTGAAATGTATTAGCTTTCAATGGTGAACATCTTTATGTTGATCATATCTACTATATGATTCACGCTCGAACTTTCGATCTCAGTGTTCCGAGGCCATATCTGCATATGCTAGGCTCGTGTAACGCCCCAGATGTAACTTGCCATATTTGTAATCCAACCCTTGCCATTTCCGGCTATGTGTTATGATATTTCATCCGTGTTGGGTTTTCCCTCGTTTTACATTTTGTTCATGTCATGCATTTCATATCATGTCATCATGTGCATCGCATTCGCATACGTGTTCGTCTCATAAATCCGAGCATCTTTCCCGTTGTCCGTTTTGCAATCCGGCGCTCCTATCTCCTACGGCGTCCCCTTTTACATTTCTTTGTGAACGGGTATTAAACATTCTCAGAATGGACCGAGGTTTGACATGTGGCCTCGGTATAGCACCGGTAGACCGCCTGTCAAGTTTCGGGTCAATCGGAGTTCGTTTGGTACTCCAACGGTTAACCGGGTAACCGTGAAGGCCTCGTGTGTGTTGCAGCCCAACACCCCTTCAAAACAGCCCAATAACCCATCTAAGGCACTCCCATGTCCTCCGCCGTTCGATCACGATCGCGTGGCCGAAAACCGCACTCCATTTGGAGCCTCCTAGCTCCTCCTATCTATAAAGAGGCCTCCTCCTCCTCCATCACGGGCAAAACCCTCCCCGAAACCCTAAAAATTTCGCCCCGCGCGCCGCCGGACGTGTCCGGGCGCGCCGGACACCGTCCGCCGCCGCGCCCGCCCTGTCCCGCGCCTCCACGTGGCACCGCCGCCGCCACCGCGCCCGCCCGAGCCCGCAGCCGGCCCCCGCGGGCCCGCGCGCCCGGTCCGCCGCCGCCCAGCGCCTCCGCCCGCTCCCGCGCCTCCCACGCGCTCGCGCCAGCCTCGCCCCGCCGCCGACTGCCGCCGCCGACCGCCGCCGCCGTCGCCCCGCGAGCTGCGGCTCCACCGCCTCTCCCCGCGCCGGCGCTCCTCCGCCGCCGTCGCCTTCCGCCACCTCGCCGCGGCCTCGCCCTCGCCACCGGCCGCCGCCGCCGCCCCTACGCCGCCGCACGCCGCCTCGCCGGCGCCCGTCCCCGCCGCCTCGCCGCCGCCCAGCTCCAGCGCCGACCGCGCGCCCCCGATCCGATCTGGATCTGAGCTGCCCTAGGGTTGACTTCTTCCCCCTCTCGTTTTTCTCTAAGTCTTCAGTTTTCATCATCATCATGCCATGTTCCCAGTGCCATAGCTTTCCATCCGTAGCTCCGTTTCGCTCTTATAATATGTCTAATTGTTCGCCTCGAAGAGTACATCATTCCTTTCCATTGCGCCATTTTCATTTGCGGTCATTTTGATGCCCGAAATGCTGTTAGAAGAGGGCTAGTTGATGTTAGTGGCTGGATCTTATCTGAACATGCACTTTTGTCATTTTTGCCATGATTGATGTGTACCTCCTATGAGGTTGAGTCCTACAAGAGTTTTGTAATATGCCATGTTACCTATCCAGAGAATTTTGCCATGTATTTTTGTGATCTATGTGGTGACTAGCACAAGCATGCAAACTAGGTCACTTCATGTTGCTGATTTCAGAGACTTAGTAATTTCACTAAGTCCCTGACTGCGGTTATTACAATGCCATGTATTCATGTTGTTTCTGAGAGATCCATGCATAATTTGAGCATGATCAGTAAGGGAGTTTTGAACTTGGGTATTTGCTTTATCCACAAATGCCTTTGTTTGCAATTATGGAGTGCCATAGCTTGAGTTAATCGAGCTCTACTTTTGCTTCAAAATGTTGCTGGCAGATTATTTACGTGTTATTCGATTTTGCCAAGCTTGGTGTAGTTGATCCTTGCATGATATGATGTTGTTCTTGCCATTTCTAGTTCCTATGCCATGTCTTATTGATGTATGTATGCTTAGTTTATCATGAAATGCTCTGTACTGAGTGCATCGAGCTCACGAACATGCCTAGTCGTTATTAATTTCTGCCATGTCCAGTTTTCTACTAAGTCTGAAACCTGTAACGAAACTTGCTTACTTGACATGGGTGTAATCATATTTTCTGATCCTTTTTGGCTTATGGTGAGTAAGAGACTTTTGTCAAGTGCTATGAGTAGATTCATGCCGTGCCTTACTTTGCTATGTTCTGAACCTGTAGCATGTTGTTTCATTGCTCTGATCATGTCATCCTGATGTTAGTTTCTGCTATGTTGATTATTTCACTAAGTCTGAGAACCTGTTTTCTTGTGCACTTTTGCCATGCTTGTTTGGACCTGTTATGATGTGAATTAGCCGTAGCTCAGTGTTCATCTTTTGTCGTGCATCTTGTGTAGATTACTGTCATATGCTTTGTTGCCATGTTTGGGTGCAGTAGCTTAATTATTTGTTGCTTGCTATGTAGCATCATGCTGTTTATGGCAGATTCGTGTCATTCTTGTATTGCTTGCCATTTGCAAACCGTGCATCCGATTCCGGTGATCTTTATATCGATTTCAACCGAAATCACCTCACCTATCCAGTGGCATACTTGGTTTGCCAAGATTATGCCTTGTTCATCCTTGTCCTTCCGGAGCATGCATATGCATTGCATATCACATCTCGCATATCATGCCATGTTTTGCATCATGTTGCTTGCGCATTGCATCGTGGTTGATATTTGTTCCTTTGCTTGTTCTCTTGTCTTGGGTAGAGCCGGGAGACGAGTACGTGAACGAGGAACCTGTTGAGAACGTTTTCGAGGACCAAGCTTTCGACAACTCTGAGACTCTTGCAGGCAAGATGACCATACCCTCGAAATCACTTCTATCTTTGCTTGCTAGATTGCTCGCTCTTTTGCTATGCCTATGCTGCGATACCTACCACTTGCTATATC
The DNA here is from genome assembly GCA_032464435.1 of Aegilops umbellulata. Classification (NCBI taxonomy): domain Eukaryota; kingdom Viridiplantae; phylum Streptophyta; class Magnoliopsida; order Poales; family Poaceae; genus Aegilops; species Aegilops umbellulata. The sequence continues at coordinate 474,852,366 of CP136056.1, read as the reverse complement.
ATGCCTCCTATATTGCCTTGTCAGCCCCTAACCATCCATGTCCTAGCAAACCGTTGATTGGCTATGTTACCGCTTTGCTCAGCCCCTCTTATAGCGTTGCTAGTTGCAGGTGAAGATGAAGTTTGTTCCTTGTTGGAACATGGACTTGTTGTTCCTTGTTGGAACATGTTTACTTGTTGGGATATCACAATACCTCTTATTTAATTAATGCATCTATATACTTGGTAAAGGGTGGAAGGCTCGGCCTTTTGCCTGGTGTTTTGTTCCACTCTTGCCACCCTAGTTTCCGTCATACCGGTCTTATGTTCCCGGAGTTTGCGTTCCTTACACGGTTGGGTGATTTATGGGACCCCCTTGACAGTTCGCTTTGAATGAGACTTTTCCAGCAAGGCCCAACATTGGTTTTACCATTTGCCACCTAAGCCTTTTTCCCTTGGGTTCTGCAGACTCAAGGGTCATCTTTATTTTAACCCCCCGGGCCAGTTCTCCTTCGATTGCTGGTCCAACTAGAGCCACTTGCGGTGCCGCCCTGAGGCAACTTGGGGTATCTTCGGTTGCCGTACGTAGTGTTCATCCGGATGTGCCCTGAGACCGAGATATGTGCAGCTCCTATCAGGATTTGTCGGCACAATTGGGCAGCTTTGCTGGACTTGTTTTGTTGCTGTCGAAATGTCTTGTAGTCCGGGATTCCGAGATTGATCGGGTCTTCCCGGTAGAAGGAATATCCTTCGTTGACCGTGAGAGCTTATCATGGGCTAAGTTGGGACACCCCTGCAGGGTATTATCTTTCGAAAGCCGTGCCCGCGGTTATGAGGCAGATGGGAATTTGTTGATGTCCGGTTGTAGAAAACCCGAAGTTGACCTTAACTAAAACACATCAACCGCGTGTGTAACCGTGATGGTCTCTTCTCGGCGGGGTCCGGGAAGTGAACACGGTTGTTGGAGTTATGCCTGACGTAGGTTGTTTCAGGATCACTTCTTGATCACTGTAGCTTCACGCCCGTGCTTTGCTCTCTCTTCTCGCTCTCTTTTGCGTTGTAGCCACCATATGCTAGTCGCTTGCTGCAGCTCCACCTCACTATCCTTTTTCCTACCTATAAGCTTACATAGTCTTGATCTCGCGGGTGTGAGATTGCTGAGTCCCCGTGACTCACAGATATTATCACAACAGTTGCAGGTTCCAACGATGCCAGCGCAGATGACGCGTCCGAGCTCACTTGGGAGTTCGACGAGGAACGTGGCCGTTACTATGTTTCTTTTCCAGATGATCAGTAGTGGAGCCCAGTTGGGTGATCCGGGGATCTGTTTAGCATTTGGGGTAGTCTTCTTTCATTTTGGTACCGTAGTCGGACCTTGAGTGTAATCTGTATGATGGATGTTATTTATGTACTTGTGTGAAGTGGCGATTGTAAGCCAACTATGTATCTTTCCCCTTTATCTATTACATGGATTGTGTGAAGATTACCTCACTTGCGACACTGCTTTCAATGCGGTTATGCCTCTAAGTCGTGCCTCGACACGTGGGAGATATAGCCGCATCGAGGGCGTTACAAGTTGGTATCAGAGCCTTTCCCCGACCTTAGGAGCCCCCACTGTTTGATCGTCTTTAGTGGCCGAGTTGTGTCTAGAAAAATGTTTTGAGTCATTTAGGAATTATATATCGGAGAGTTAGGAATTCTTTTTACTCCCCAGTCCCTTCGACCTTCTGGTAAGGCTTCCTGACATAGAGTTTTGACTCTTCTCTTCTCAAATTTCACTAAATTTTTTTTTAGGATCACGCGGGTATATTACAATCGTTCCGATGTTTTTATGATGACAACATTGTCTTGGTTGCCTCCTGACATTTAGGGGTTGTGGCAGTGCCCCGAGGAGTTGAGCTCCGAGGTGTTGTCGTCATAATTTTATCGTTGCGGTTCTGGAATACCTGAGTTTAGTACGCCGACATCGAAAATCTCTTTTGTACAGTTGTTGGTGAGATAACCCTGATAGCCCAGTACTGTGGCGAGTGCGGGAGTATTGCCATGACTTGTATAACGGATGCTTTTCGAAGGTTGAGGTAGACGATTTCCGAAGGTTTCTTGGTTATGTGTTGAAGGATGGATACAGCTGGTTGTAGGATTTGCTAGTTTGGGTGAGATATTATGCTTCCCCTGTATCTCCAACACCTGATTGCATAACCAGAAAGTTTCGGGAGTTTATAAGTGGGAATTCTTGTAGCTTTAGTATTTCTTCCGCAGATATTTGGTTTGTGATTGGGTAATCCTTACCAAGTATTTGTTCACATCCGTACCTTGTTGGTTTTATTCCATACCATGTTCTAAGTGGCTTCTCAGCTTATGGAAGTGTGATATTTTACATTGGAATTCATTCGTTCATTCTCGTTCGAATGTTAATTTTTGAAGACTATATGTTGCAATTCCGTTCCTTTGATTCAGCTTCAATATATCTCTGTCAAGATGCTAATGGATGTCACCCTCTTCAGGATGGCTCCACCAACGCGTCAGAATCCGGAACGCAATGAAGGGAATCAGGCTAACCCTCCACCACCGGAAGCTTGGCAGGCCCTGATGACTGCCACAAATGCCAATGCTCAGATTCTGATTCAGCTCTTGCAAGATCGCAACCAAGGGCAAGCTAATCAAGAGAATCAAGGCCAAGGCAACAATCAGCCGCATTTCGCTTCACTGAACCAGTTCCTTGCTAATCAGCCAAAGACCTTCAGCTACTGTGTCGAGGCCACAGACGCCGATGATTGGCTCGTGGACATCAGCAAGCATTTCGAGTGCAGCAATGTGAGACCTGAGGACTTTGTCAAGTTTGCCTCTTTTCAACTCAAAGATCAAGCTGCTGAGTGGTTCCAGCAATACAAAGATTCCAGAGGAGGTCGTGTGATCACTTGGGATGATTTCCGTCGTGATTTCAAAGCGCACCACATTCCAGAAAGTGTTGTTGAGAGTAAGCGTGAGGAATTCCGCAATCTCAAGCAAGACACCATGTCTGTCTATCAATACAACACTCAGTTTCAGAAACTCTCTCGTTTTGCAAGGCAAGACATTCCTGATGAGAAGAGTATGATCTACCAATTCAGACGTGGTCTCAGAGAAGATCTGCAGCTTGCTCTCGTGCTTTTCGAGCCATTAAAGTATGATGAATTCTACAACATGGCGCTGAAACAAGAAGCTGCTCAGCTCAAGTGTGACGCATCTAAGAAGAGAGTCAGAGACGCAGTTCAGTCATCTTCTTCTTCACTTGTGGCAGCTAAGCAACAGAAGTTCTGGTTGCCTCCTCCTCCTCCGTTCCGTCAGCCTTATCAGCAGAAGAACTCTAGTGGCCGTGGATCTTCCCACCCACCCAACCCTGGCTATCAAAACAAGTCTCAGAACCAAGCTCCAAAGCCAAGTGCTCCTTATCATCGTCCGCTCTCAGAGGTGACTTGTAACAAATGCCAGCAGAAGGGTCACTATGCGAACAAGTGCTTCAACCAAAGGCGCCTTCCGCCTCCTCCTCCTGTGAAATCTTCCAGCAATGCAGTGGTCAAGCATAATCCTAAGCATGCCAAGGTGAACATGTTGAATGCAGCTCAAGCAGAGGATTCTTCTGAAGTGATCATGGGTAATCTTCCTGTTAATGATATTCCTGCAAAAGTCTTATTTGATACTGGTGCATCGCTTTCTTTCATTTCGAGACCTTTTGTTGCTAAGCATGAGTTTGTGACCGAAAAGATTCCTATTCCGTTGAAGATTGTGTCCCCGGGCAAGCAAATGACATCTAATGTTTGTGTCCCGGATGTTTCTATCAAGATGGGCGACTATAAATTCTTGTCTAAACCAGTTGTTCTTGGTGATTCTGATATTGATCTCGTTCTCGGGATGGACTGGCTTTCTAAGCACAAGGCTCAGCTCGAGTGTGCTGCCAGGGAAATCAAATTGACTCACTCTTCTAACGATGTGATCATCTATGCTTCTCGTGACGATACCATTCGGTTGTTTTCTCTCAATGAGAATGATGAATTGGAGGCTATCTCTCAGATTCCAGACGTTTGTGAGTACCAAGATGTTTTTCCAGAAGAGCTTCCGGGTATGCCTCCCCGTCGGCCAGTTGAATTCGTTATTGATCTTGAGCCTGGCACGGAACCCGTTTGCAAGCGTCCTTACAAGCTTGGACCAGATGAGCTCAAGGAATTAAAGATTCAACTCGATAAACAAGAACGTCTGGGTCTGATCAGACCGAGTTCTTCTCCTTGGGGTTGTGGTGTTCTTTTTGTCAAGAAGAAGGATGGCACGGACCGACTTTGCGTCGATTACCGTCCATTGAACAAGAAGACTATCAAGAACAAGTACCCACTACCCAACATCAATGAGCTTTTCGAGCAACTCAAAGGTGCTAAGGTGTTCTCCAAGCTTGACCTTCGTATGGGTTATCATCAGATTCGCATTCGTGAAGAAGATATTCCCAAGACAGCATTCAGAACAAGCTTTGGTTCTTATGAATATACTGTCATGTCTTTCGGCCTCGTCAATGCTCCTCCATATTTCACTCGCTTGATGAATTTCATCTTCAACCCCTACATCAACGAATTTGTCTTGGTCTATCTCGATGATATTTTGGTCTTCTCCAAGAATAAGAAGGATCATGCCAAACATTTGCGATTGGTGCTCGACAAGCTCAGAGAGTATCAATTATATGCGAAGTTCTCCAAATGTGAATTCTGGCTTGATGAAGTTCTTTATCTTGGCCATATCATCTCTGCCAAGGGCATTGCTATTAATCCAGAGAGGGTGTCTGCAGTTTTGAATTGGCAACCTCCTCAGAATGTCAAGCAGCTTCGCAGTTTTCTTGGACTTGCAAGCTATTGCAGAAGATTCGTTGAGAATTTCTCAAAGATTGCAAAGCCTCTTTCCAACCTCCTTCAGAAGCATGTGAAATATGTCTGGTCTCCTGAGTGTGACGTCGCTTTCAACACTCTCAAAGAGAAACTTGTCACTGCTCCAGTTTTGACTCCTCCTGACGAATCCAAGCCTTATGAAGTATTCTGTGATGCTTCTCTTCAGGGCCTCGGTGCTGTGTTAATGCAAGAGAAGAAGGTTGTTGCCTATACCTCTCGCCAGTTGAAGCCCAATGAAAGGAACTACCCCACTCACGATCTTGAGTTGGCGGCATTTGTCCACGCACTAATAACATGGAGACATCTCCTGTTGGGAAGGAAAGTGGACATATTCACAGATCACAAGAGTCTCAAGTATATCTTCACTCAGCCTCACCTCAACCTCAGGCAGACTCGATGGGTCGAAATGATTCAAGAGTATAATCCGAGTATTGAATACACTCCAGGCAAGGCTAATGTGATTGCAGACGCTTTGAGCAGGAAGGCTTACTGCAACAGCTTAATCCTCAAGCCCTTTCAACCGGATCTTTGTGAAGCTTTCTGCAAGTTGAATCTCCAAGTTCTTCCTCAAGGTTTGCTTGCCAACCTCATCGTCTCTCCTACTTTGGAAGATCAGATTCGTGAGGCACAATTGTTGGATACCATGGTGAAGAAGGTGAAACGTGGTATTGAAAAGAGCATCCCCAAATACAAGTGCTATCGAGTTGATGACAGAGATACTCTTTTCTTCGAGGACCGGATCGTGGTTCCAAAGGGTGATCTTCGTAAGGTCATTATGAACGAAGCGCACAACTCTCTCCTGTCTATTCATCCTGGAAGTTCGAAGATGTACCATGACCTCAAGCAGTCGTATTGGTGGACTCGAATGAAGCGTGAGATCGCTCAATTCGTGAATGAGTGTGATGTCTGCAGAAGGGTGAAAGCAGAACACCAACGACCAGCTGGTCTTCTCCAACCTCTTGCTATTCCAGAATGGAAGTTTGATCATATCGAAATGGACTTCGTGACTGGTTTTCCTAAGTCCAAGCGTGGTAATGATGCTATCTTCGTCGTCATCGACAAGCTCACCAAAGTGGCTCATTTTCTTCCTATCAAAGAGTCTATCACAGCAGCGCAGCTGGCAGAGCTCTACACCTCCAGAATTGTCTCTTTGCATGGCATTCCGCAATTGATCTCTTCAGACCGTGGCAGCATCTTTACCTCCAAGTTTTGGGATTCTTTTCAGACGGCCATGGGCACCAACATCCGCTTCAGCACAACGTTCCACCATCAAACTAGTGGACAAGTTGAGCGTGTCAACCAAATTCTTGAAGATATGCTCAGAGCCTGTGTTATCTCTTTCGGCATGAAGTGGGAGGATTGTCTTCCTTATGCTGAATTCTCTTACAACAACAGTTTTCAAGCCAGCTCGGGCAAAGCATTCTCTATGGCAGGAAGTGCCGTACTCCTCTCAACTGGTCTGAAACCGGTGAACGTCAATTGCTCGGCAATGATTTGATCTCAGAGGCTGAGGCTATGTGCAAGGTGATTCGTGAGAACCTCAAAGCCGCGCAGTCGCGCCAGAAGAGCTATTACGACAGCAAACATCGTGATGTGGCATTCGAGATTGGAGACCATGTTTACCTCCGTGTCTCGCCAATGAAAGGAACTCGTCGCTTCGGTATCAAGGGGAAACTTGCTCCGTGATACGTCGGCCCCTTCAAGATCATCGACAAGCGAGGCGATCTAGCCTATCAACTTGAGCTTCCCTCCAACTTTGCAAATGTGCACGATGTCTTCCACGTGTCACAGCTTCGCAAATGCTTCAAGACGCCTGAGCGCACCATCAACTTCGAAGAGATTGATCTTCAAGAAGATTTGTCCTATCATGAGCATCCAATTGCTATTCTTGAAACAACTGAGCGCAAGACTCGCAACAAGTCAATCAAATTCCTCAAAGTGAAATGGTCACATCATTCAGACCGAGAAGCCACCTGGGAGCGTGAAGACCACCTACGTTCTGAGTATCCGGAGTTCTTTCAGTCCTAGATCTCGGGACGAGATCCTCTCGTAGTGGTGGTGTGTTGTAACGCCCCAGATATAACTTGCCATATTTGTAATCCAACTCTTGCCATTTCCGGCTATGTGTTATGATATTTCATCCGTGTTGGGTTTTCCCTCGTTTTACATTTTGTTCATGTCATGCATTTCATATCATGTCATCATGTGCATCGCATTCACATACGTGTTCGTCTCATAAATCCGAGCATCTTTCCCGTTGTCCGTTTTGCAATCCGGCGCTCCTATCTCCCACGGCGTCCCCTTTTACATTTCTTTGTGAGCGGGTATTAAACATTCTCGGAATGGACCGAGGTTTGACATGTGGCCTCGGTATAGCACCGGTAGACCGCCTGTCAAGTTTCGGGTCAATCGGAGTTCGTTTGGTACTCCAACGGTTAACCGGGTAACCGTGAAGGCCTCGTGTGTGTTGCAGCCCAACACCCCTTCAAAACAGCCCAATAACCCATCTAAGGCACTCCCATGTCCTCCGCCGTTCGATCACGATCGCGTGGCCGAAAACCGCACTCCATTTGGAGCCTCCTAGCTCCTCCTATCTATAAAGAGGCCTCCTCCTCCTCCATCACGGGCAAAACCCTCCCCGAAACCCTAAAAATTTCGCCCCGCGCGCCGCCGGACGTGTCCGGGCGCGCCGGACACCGTCCGCCGCCGCGCCCGCCCTGTCCCGCGCCTCCACGTGGCACCGCCGCCGCCACCGCGCCCGCCCGAGCCCGCAGCCGGCCCCCGCGGGCCCGCGCGCCCGGTCCGCCGCCGCCCAGCGCCTCCGCCCGCTCCCGCGCCTCCCACGCGCCCGCGCCGGCCTCGCCCCGCCGCCGACTGCCGCCGCCGACCGCCGCTGCCGTCGCCCCGCGAGCTGCGGCTCCACCGTCTCTCCCCGCGCCGGCGCTCCTCCGCCGCCGTCGCCTTCCGCCACCTCCCCGCGGCCTCGCCCTCGCCACCGGCCGCCGCCGCCCCTACGCCGCCGCACGCCGCCTCGCCGGCGCCCGTCCCCGCCGCCTCGCCGCCGCCCAGCTCCGGCGCCGACCGCGCGCCCCCGATCCGATCTGGATCTGAGCTGCCCTAGGGTTGACTTCTTCCCCCTCTCGTTTTTCTCTAAGTCTTCAGTTTTCATCATCATCATGCCATGTTCCCAGTGCCATAACTTTCCATCCGTAGCTCCGTTTCGCTCTTATAATATGTCTAATTGTTCGCCTCGAAGATTACATCATTTCTTTCCATTGCGCCATTTTCATTTGCGGTCATTTTGATGCCCGAAATGCTGTTAGAAGAGGGCTAGTTGATGTTAGTGGCTGGATCTTATCTGAACATGCACTTTTGTCATTTTTGCCATGATTGATGTGTACCTCCTATGAGGTTGAGTCCTACAAGAGTTTGTAATATGCCATGTTACCTATCCAGAGAATTTTGCCATGTATTTTTGTGATCTATGTGGTGACTAGCACAAGCATGCAAACTAGGTCACTTCATGTTGCTGATTTCAGAGACTTAGTAATTTCACTAAGTCCCTGACTGCGGTTATTACAATGCCATGTATTCATGTTGTTTCTGAGAGATCCATGCATAATTTGAGCATGATCAGTAAGGGAGTTTTGAACTTGGGTATTTGCTTTATCCACAAATGCCTTTGTTTGCAATTATGGAGTGCCATAGCTTGAGTTAATCGAGCTCTACTTTTGCTTCAAAATGTTGCTGGCAGATTATTTACGTGTTATTCGATTTTGCCAAGCTTGGTGTAGTTGATCCTTGCATGATATGATGTTGTTCTTGCCATTTCTAGTTCCTATGCCATGTCTTATTGATGTATGTATGCTTAGTTTATCATGAAATGCTCTGTACTGAGTGCATCGAGCTCACGAACATGCCTAGTCGTTATTAATTTCTGCCATGTCCAGTTTTCTACTAAGTCTGAAACCTGTAACGAAACTTGCTTACTTGACATGGGTGTAATCATATTTTCTGATCCTTTTTGGCTTATGGTCAGTAAGAGACTTTTGTCAAGTGCTATGAGTAGATTCATGCCGTGCCTTACTTTGCTATGTTCTGAACCTGTAGCATGTTGTTTCATTGCTCTGATCATGTCATCCTGATGTTAGTTTCTGCTATGTTGATTATTTCACTAAGTCTGAGAACCTGTTTTCTTGTGCACTTTTGCCATGCTTGTTTGGACCTGTTATGATGTGAATTAGCCGTAGCTCAGTGTTCATCTTTTGTCGTGCATCTTGTGTAGATTACTGTCATATGCTTTGTTGCCATGTTTGGGTGCAGTAGCTTAATTATTTGTTGCTTGCTATGTAGCATCATGCTGTTTATGGCAGATTCGTGTCATTCTTGTATTGCTTGCCATTTGCAAACCGTGCATCCGATTCCGGTGATCTTTATATCGATTTCAACCGAAATCACCTCACCTATCCAGTGGCATACTTGGTTTGCCAAGATTATGCCTTGTTCATCCTTGTCCTTCCGGAGCATGCATATGCATTGCATATCACATCTCGCATATCATGCCATGTTTTGCATCATGTTGCTTGCGCATTGCATCGTGGTTGATATTTGTTCCTTTGCTTGTTCTCTTGTCTTGGGTAGAGCCGGGAGACGAGTACGTGAACGAGGAACCTGTTGAGAACATTTTCGAGGACCAAGCTTTCGACAACTCTGAGACTCTTGCAGGCAAGATGACCATACCCTCGAAATCACTTCTATCTTTGCTTGCTAGATTGCTCGCTCTTTTGCTATGCCTATGCTGCGATACCTACCACTTGCTATATCATGCCTCCTATATTGCCTTGTCAGCCCCTAACCATCCATGTCCTAGCAAACCGTTGATTGGCTATGTTACCGCTTTGCTCAGCCCCTCTTATAGCGTTGCTAGTTGCAGGTGAAGATGAAGTTTGTTCCTTGTTGGAACATGGACTTGTTGTTCCTTGTTGGAACATGTTTACTTGTTGGGATATCACAATACCTCTTATTTAATTAATGCATCTATATACTTGGTAAAGGGTGGAAGGCTCGGCCTTTTGCCTGGTGTTTTGTTCCACTCTTGCCACCCTAGTTTCCGTCATACCGGTCTTATGTTCCCGGAGTTTGCGTTCCTTACACGGTTGGGTGATTTATGGGACCCCCTTGACAGTTCGCTTTGAATGAGACTTTTCCAGCAAGGCCCAACATTGGTTTTACCATTTGCCACCTAAGCCTTTTTCCCTTGGGTTCTGCAGACTCAAGGGTCATCTTTATTTTAACCCCCCGGGCCAGTTCTCCTTCGATTGCTGGTCCAACTAGAGCCACTTGCGGTGCCGCCCTGAGGCAACTTGGGGTATCTTCGGTTGCCGTACGTAGTGTTCATCCGGATGTGCCCTGAGACCGAGATATGTGCAGCTCCTATCAGGATTTGTCGGCACAATTGGGCGGCTTTGCTGGACTTGTTTTGTTGCTGTCGAAATGTCTTGTAGTCCGGGATTCCGAGATTGATCGGGTCTTCCCGGTAGAAGGAATATCCTTCGTTGACCGTGAGAGCTTATCATGGGCTAAGTTGGGACACCCCTGCAGGGTATTATCTTTCGAAAGCCGTGCCCGCGGTTATGAGGCAGATGGGAATTTGTTGATGTCCGGTTGTAGAAAACCCGAAGTTGACCTTAACTAAAACACATCAACCGCGTGTGTAACCGTGATGGTCTCTTCTCGGCGGGGTCCGGGAAGTGAACACAGTTGTTGGAGTTATGCCTGACGTAGGTTGTTTCAGGATCACTTCTTGATCACTGTAGCTTCACGCCCGTGCTTTGCTCTCTCTTCTCGCTCTCTTTTGCGTTGTAGCCACCATATGCTAGTCGCTTGCTGCAGCTCCACCTCACTATCCTTTTTCCTACCTATAAGCTTACATAGTCTTGATCTCGCGGGTGTGAGATTGCTGAGTCCCCGTGACTCACAGATATTATCACAACAGTTGCAGGTTCCAACGATGCCAACGCAGATGACGCGTCCGAGCTCACTTGGGAGTTCGACGAGGAACGTGGCCGTTACTATGTTTCTTTTCCAGATGATCAGTAGTGGAGCCCAGTTGGGTGATCCGGGGATCTGTTTAGCATTTGGGGTAGTCTTCTTTCATTTTGGTACCGTAGTCGGACCTTGAGTGTAATCTGTATGATGGATGTTATTTATGTACTTGTGTGAAGTGGCGATTGTAAGCCAACTATGTATCTTTCCCCTTTATCTATTACATGGATTGTGTGAAGATTACCTCACTTGCGACACTGCTTTCAATGCGGTTATGCCTCTAAGTCGTGCCTCGACACGTGGGAGATATAGCCGCATCGAGGGCGTTACAGCTCGTCAAGTTTAACCTGAGTATTCTGCGTGTGCAAAACTGGCTTGCACCCGTTGTAGATGGACATAGAGCTTATCACACCCGATCATCACGTGGTGTCTGGGCACGACGAACTTTGGCAACGGTGCATACTTAGGGAGAACACTTTTATCTTGAAATTTAGTGAGAGATCATCTTAGAATGCTACCGTCAATCAAAGCAAGATAAGAAGCATAAAAGATAAACATCACATGCAATCAATATAAGTGATATGATATGGCCATCATCATCTTGTGCTTGTGATCTCCATCTCCGAAGCACCTCCATGATTACCATCGTCACCGGCATGACACCTTGATCTCCATCGTAGCATCGTTGTCGTTTCGCCAACCTTATGCTTCTACGACTATCACTACCGCTTAGTGATAAAGTAAAGCATTACAGGGCGATTGCATTGCATACAATAAAGCGACAACCATACGGCTCCTGCCGGTTGCCGATAACTCGGTTACAAAACATGATCATCTCATACAATAAAATTTAGCATCATGTCTTGACCATATCACATCACAACATGCCCTGCAAAAACAAGTTAGACGTCCTCTACTTTGTTTGTTGCAAGTTTTACGTGGCTGCTACGGGCTTAAGCAAGAATCAATCTCACCTACGCATCAAAACCACAATGATAGTTTGTCAAGTTGATGCCGTTTTAACCTTCGCAAGGACCGGGCGTAGGCACACTCGGTTCAACTAAAGTTGGAGAAACTGACACCCGCCAGCCACCTGTGTGGAAAGCACGGCGGTAGAACCAGTCTCGCGTAACCGTACGCGTAATGTCCGTCCGGGCCGCTTCATCCAACAATACCGCCGAACCAAAGTATGACATGCTGGTAAGCAGTATGACTTATATCGCCCACAACTCACTTGTGTTCTACTCGTGCATATAACATCAACACATAAAACCTAGGCTCGGATGCCACTATTGGGGAACGTAGTAATTTTAAAAAAAATTCCTATGCACACACAAGATCATGGTGATGCATAGCAACGAGAGGGGAGAGTGTTGTCTACGTACCCTCATAGACCGACAGCGGAAGCGTTATGACAACGTGGTTGATGTAGTCGTACGTCTTCACGGCACGACCGATCAAGCACTGAAACTACGGCACCTCCGAGTTTTAGCACACGTTCAACTCGATGACGATCCCCGGACTCCGATCCAGCAAAGTGTCGGGGATGAGTTCCGTCAGCACGACAGCGTGGTGACGATGTTGATGTTCTACCTCGCAGGGCTTCGCCTAAGCACCACTACAATATTATCGAGGATTATCGTGGAGGCGGGCATCGCACACGGCTAAGAGAACGATCACGAAGATCAACTTGTGTGTCTAGAGGTGCCCCCTTGCCCCCGTATATAAAGGAGCAAGGGGGGAGGCCGGCCGGCCCTTGGGGCGCTCCAAGGAGGGGGAGTCCTCCTCCTAGTAGGAGTAGGAGTCCCCTTTCCTAGTCCAACTAGGAAGAGAGAAGGGGGAAGGAAAGAGAGGGAGAGGGAGAGGGAAAGAGGGGCCGCGCCCCCCTCCCCTAGTCCAATCCGGACTCCTCATGGGAGGGGGCGCGCCACCTCCTGGGCTGCTGCCCTCTCTCTCCCCTCAGGCAACTAAGGCCCAATACTTCCCTGGGGGGTTCCGGTAACCCCTCCGGCACTCCGGTTTTCTTTGAAACCACCCAGAACATTTCCGGTGTCTGAATATAGTCGTCCAATATATCAATCTTTATGTCTCGACCATTTCGAGACTCCTCGTCATGTCGGTGATCACATCCGGGACTCCGAACAACCTTCGGTACATCAAAACATATAAACTCATAATGAAACTGTCATCGTAACGTTAAGCGTGCGGACCCTATGGGTTCAAGAACAATGTAGACATGACCAAGACACGTCTCCGGTCAATAACCAATAGCAGAACCTGGATGCTCATATTGGCTCCCACATATTCTGCGAAGATCTTTATCGGTCAGACCGCATAACAACATACGTTGTTCCCTTTGTCATCGGTATGTTACTTGCCCAAGATTCGATCGTCGGTATCTCAATACCTAGTTCAATCTCATTACCGGCAAGTCTCTTTACTCATTCCGTAATACATCATCTCGCAACTAACTCATTAGTTGCATTGCTTGCAAGGCTTAAGTGATGTGCATTACCGAGAGGGCCCAGAGATACCTCTCCGACATTCGGAGTGACAAATCCTAATCTCGAAATACGCCAACCCAACATGTACCTTTGGAGACACCTGTAGAGCACCTTTATAATCACCCAGTTACGTTGTGACGTTTGGTAGCACACAAAGTGTTCCTCCGGTAAACGGGAGTTGCATAATCTCATAGTCATAGGAACATGTATACGTCATGAAGAAAGCAATAGCAACATACTAAACGATCGGGTGCTAAGCTAACGGAATGGGTCATGTCAATCACATAATTATCCTAATGATGTGATCCCGTTAATCAAATGACAACACATGTCTATGGTTAGGAAACATAACCATCTTTGATTAACGAGCTAGTCAAGTAGAGGCATACTAGTGACACTCTGTTTGTCTATGTATTCACACATGTATTATGTTTCCGGTTAATACAATTCTAGCATGAATAATAAACATTTATCATGATATAAGGAAATAAATAATAACTTTATTATTGCCTCTAGGGCATATTTCCTTCAGTCTCCCACATGCACTAGAGTCAATAATCTAGATTACACAGTAATGATTCTAACACCCATGGAGCCTTGGTGCTGATCATGTTTTCCTCGTGGAAGAGGCTTAGTCAGCGGGGTCCATATTGGAAACTAAGGGATATTAAGGCCTCCTTTTAATAGATAACCGGAACAAAGCATTAACACATAGTGAATACATGAACTCCTCAAACTACGGTCATCATAGAGAGTGGGCCCGGTTATTGTCACTCTGGGGTTGTCGGATCATAACCGTAGTAGGTGACTATAATTTGCAAGATCGGATCTAAAATATGGATATATTGATGAATTCAGAAACGGTTCAGATCTGAGTTCATGGCACCCGTGCCCAAAGTGACAAGCATTAAGCATAGCAAAGTCATAGCAACATCAATCTAAAAACATAGTGGATACTAGGGATAATTCCCTAACAAAACTAACTCGATTACATGATGAATCTGATCCAGCTCCTCACCGACCAGTGAGCCTACGAAGGAATTACTCACTCCCAGTGGGGAGCATCATGGAATTGGCGATGGAGAAGGGTTGGTGATGACGAAGAACGAAGACCCCCCTCTCTGGAGCCCCAAACGGACTCCAGATATGCCCTCGCGAGGAAGAACTGGGCTTGGTGGCGGCTCTGTCTCGTGGATCGTGATAATTCTTTCTCCCTGATTTTTTTTTAAAATATGCGATTTTGTAGTATCAAGGGGGTCGTCTGTGGGGCCAGCAGGTGGGTACAACCCACCTGGGCACGCCAGGAGAGGGGGGGTGCCTTGGTGGGTTGTGCCCACCCAGGTGCCCCTCTCCGGCAGGTCTTGGCTCCAGAAATTCTTATTATTGATATAAAAAATCATCGCAAAGTTTCGTTCCATTTCGAGAACTTTTATTTCTTCACAAAAACAACACCATGGTAGTTCTGCTGAAAACATCGTCAGTCCAGGGTTAGTTTCATTCAAATCATGCAAATTAGAGTCCAAAGCAAGAGGAAAAGCGTGAGAAAAACTAGATACGTTGGAGACGTATCAACTCCCCCAAGCTTAAACATTTTCTTGTCCTCAAGAAATTCAATTGATAAACTGAAAGTGAGAAAGAAAAACTTCTACGAACTATTTTGCTCTTGTTTGCATAAATAAGCTTAAACAGCACCCAGGTTTTCAGCCAGCATTATAACTAACCATGTCAACAATAACACTTAAAGATTATAATGATTCATATGAATGACATAATCAGCGAGCGAGCAATAACTGGATATCTCAAACAGCAACACGTTGTCAAAACAACCATGATATAATATGACAATAGTGGTATCTCGCTAGCCCTTTCTGAGACAGCAAAACATAAATGCTGAGCACCTCCAAAGTTCAAGGAGTGACTAAACATTGTAATTCATGGTAGAAACGATCCAGTCATGATGCACCCAACATTAGATACACACAATGCATAAATCATGACGACTGTGCTCTACTCAGTTTCTGGCGCTTGTTTTTCGAAGGTGGTGACACAACATAAAAGTAAATAGATAGTCCCTTCACAGAGGGAAGCAGTGATTTGCAGAGGTGCCAGAGCTCAATTTTTAAAATAGAGATAAATGATATTTTTAGACATGCACCCTTCTTATTCACTTCACGACCATCAGTTATCAACATCTTCCATGCTAAGCATGCTAGTGGCGGTTCCCAAGCGGTAAAATTAAAGGTTTTGACTCCATTGGGATTTTTTGTTTGATTAATTCAGAGATGAACTCTTTTTCATGTTTGCAGTTTGGGACTGGGCATCCCTATTACCGCCCATTTCCTCGTGCGATGGCGAGTGAATAAACACTCGACCTGAGGATAACCCGCTTAGCACGGAAGATATCGAATACCTCCTGTCGTTCCATGAATGATCCAGGCACACAAAAAGGATAATTTTTAGAAGTTTTTAGAGGTGGCACATGCAAATTTACTTAGGACGGCAGGGTAATACCGTATATAGGTAGGTATGGTGGACTCATCTGGAATAACTTTGGGTTCAAGGTTTTTGATGTACAAGCAGGATTCCCACTTAGTACAGGCAAAGGCTAGCAATTAAGATTGAGAAGCGGCCAGCTAGAGCGCAACAACGATCATAACCATGCATTATGCATAAGTAACATTGGACACTAGCATGAGTAGGATATGAGCACCATGAACATAAATATTATAGAGGCTATGTTGGTTTTGATTCAACTACATGCATGAACATGTACCAAGTCAAGCCACTCGAACATTCAGAGGAGGATACCATATCATCATACTACGTCACAATCATCTTAACGCTATGTTGATATCCAAGATAAATCATTATCCACTCCCAGCTACTTATGCATGGCATGAGAAACTATAATCTCTAATTGTCATGGCAAACATGTTTAATCATAATGGGCTGAAGCCTGGATACTAGGTTAAACATATTTACACAAACAGAACAAGTCGAGTTCATACCAGTTTCTCTTTGCCACGACCAGTTCATCGAATGTCGTCATTATTGCCTTTCACTTGCACGACCGAACGATATGAAAATAATAATAGTGCAAGAGTGCCGTGGACTAAGTTGGAATCTACAAATCTTTTATTCAACAGGAGAAGACAAGGCACAATGTGCTCTTTATTAGTTCAACAATTATTCATATAAGAGCCACTCAACATTTTCATCATGGTATTCTCCTCGGTACAACTCAAATAAAAAGAAAAGAAATTCAGAGAAACACACTGAAATATTTTTGGAGTTTTTGGTTTTCTTGAACAAGCAAATAAAAGGGAAAAGCAAAAACGAGAAAAACTATTTACACGGGAAAGCTCCCAACAAGCAAAAGAAGAACAAGGAAATCTTTTTGGATTTTCTTTTTAATGCTATTACTAAACATGCATAGAAAGTAAATTACTGCAACTAATTGTTTTTGGATTTTCTAAATGTTTTCAAACACACAAGAAGAAAGCAAGAAAATAAGTCTAAGCATGGATGATACAATGAAAAAGTGTGAACACCGACAAATGGAATGATATGTAGACATGAATTAATGTCAGTGAGAAACACGTACTCCCCCAAGCTTAGGCTTTTGGCCTAAGTTGCTAGTCAATAAGTAGCCTGGAGAGTAGTTGGGATCCTGAGGAGCGGGCGTCCTGTTGTGCTGCCGTCGCAGCAGCCTGAGCGTTCTGGTAGGCGATGATGTCTGCAAGCATAATCCTATATCCGCCCCTGGCAGCAGAATCAAACAAAGCAGGTGCAGGCAATTGAATAATATCACGAGTTTTAACGCTAAAGACCAGGTTATAAGGAATGGGAATGCCAGGAGAGTTATTATCAGTGAAATGGTGGTGATCCATGGCTGCTCGGTCTAGGTAAACCTTGGTCAGCAGGTACTCATGAGGGCGTATCCCAACATTAAAGTGGGCTGCCAAACGAGTAGCAAAAATCCAACCATGTATTTCACCCTGTTGGGGATATTACTACTGGGTGTAAACCGGCCTACCTGGGCCGGGTTAACTTCATCAGTAGTCCCAGAGCGTTAAAGCCCAAGGAGATAGATGAAGGGCCCAACGCCGTAGTCGGTTCAACACTTGTAGCCGTAAACCGGCTTTGTATGTAAACTTGTATTGTAAGTTAGGAATAAGGAGAGACCAACCCGAATACGAATATGAACCGGAGATTGGGACTCTGTGAACCGACGGGCGTCACCCGTGTATATAAGGGGACAACCCGACCGCGGTTCAAGGACAGACAGCCACAACTTCAGACTTAGGCGAAGCTTGTTTGCTCCCTAGTCATCGAAACCCCATCAATTCCATCACAACTAGACGTAGGCTTTTACCTTCATCGAAGGGGCCGAACTAGTATAAACCCTCTGTGTCCCTGTGTCCGCTTTAACCCCTTCGAGTTAACCCGTTGCGATGGCTCCACGACTAAGTCCTTTGACTAGGACATCTGCCGTGACAAAACCGCGACAGTTGGCGCCCACCGTGGGGCTATCGCGCGATGGTTTCAAGTTCTTGGAGGGCCGCTTCGAAGGACTCGAGGGATACACTATGGGCCGGATGACCAAGAGTCGTCGTGGCAAGATCTACATCGACGATGCAGGCTGGGGCCCCGAGGCCGGCTCGATTGAGTACGGGTACCAGGTCCCCTTTGGTGGCATAGACGTCTTCATCAGCAAGTTCGGTGAACCGGGCCCTGAGCTGGACACCTGCACCGACCTCGTCGAGACAGCTCAGCATGCGCGACCTGCCCGGGTTAAGCCGGCCGTGAAACATGCCTTCGTGGGAGTCATCCATGGAGGAAGCTATGAGGATGGATCAGGATCTGGTGGCGAAATCGTCGTTTACTCTGGCGACGAGTCGTCAACCGGAGAAACTGAGTCTTTGTATCAGCTACAAGATGGCCGGATTGGGGGCTGTTCCGATGGCGACAGTATTCCGGACCCCTCTGATCTGCCCAACTGGGTTGGAATATTCATGGCCGGTATGCAAGCAGCGCTTCATTCATCAACTGCCGCAGCGATGGTTCCCGGTTCAGCAGCGGCAACGGCTGCCGGGGCAGGAGGCTCTGTGCGCCCGCCGGCTCAAGTCTTATCAGATCTGTTCGATGCGTTGGCTACGCTCATGGCAGAGGCTAACCCGGCGGATCAAGACGCTCACAACGCGGAAATTGCAAAGGTGAGGGAGCAAATCACTCAGGCCAAAGCGGATTTAGCAGCTGAAGAGGTCAGGATGACTGCAGAGCGAGCCGCATTGGACGCGCAAGCTTACAAGCTCATGCTCGACCAGAACGCATCACAGGAAGTCATGAGGAGGAAGTACCGATCTCGTTTGCCTTCAGTTTTCGAAGCAAGGGACCTTTTCAACACCCCTGGAGCGGGAACCAGTAGTCCGCCGGTGGTAAACCGGGCGGAGGCACCTAGGACAGGCGCGCCGGTCCAGCCCCGTTTAATAGATCTACCTCGTCACAATACTGGTATACCGCAGGCTGTGCCCACACCTCCGGGTCACTACAACAATCTGCTAGATAACCTCGTTGCGGCTGCGGCACGGTTGGAGGCTATTCCAGTTGAAGGTGATTCGTTGCCGGCGATAGAGACGCGCCGGGTCAAGGAGCTCCTTAGGACGGCTTTGGTCCAACAGGAAGCGTATTCATACAGCGCGACCGGATTCATTCTACCCCACGTCCAAGCCGGAGTTATAGCAGGCATATGGAGGAACCAGTTGTGTCAAGTAATGCACGGCGTGGAGCGCCCCGTGGTAACAATCCGGCCGGTGGTGTCGACAATGCCCAGGAGGTGGTGGACCGGGCCCGAGCACGCAGGGAGGCCGAGTTAGCGGCACAACATCAAGCTCGTCAGCTTACGCCGGTTCGTCCGTCCAGTTCGGTTGAGCCTGGGCTTAATTCTAGCGCATTGGGGGTACCTTGCCTTGTCCCCGCTTTACGCAATGAGCGTCTGCCTAAGGATTTCAAGGGCCCGCGCAAGGTACCGAACTATATGGCGGATCAACCTCCAGAGACATGGGTGGAGAGCTACGAGATGGCCATGGAGATGCTTGATGTAGATGATGCAGTGTGTGCAAAGTATTTCACCATGATGCTTGAAGGGACGGCCCGTACCTGGTTGAAGAGCTTGCCGCCCAATTCTATCAGTTCATGGGCCCAGTTACGAGCCCGGTTCATCAATAACTTCAAAGACACGTGTAAGCAGCCTATGTTGATAGTGGATTTAGCTGCCTGTGTCCAGGAGGAAGGAGAATCAACTACTCATTGGGTACGCCGGGTCTCACAAGTTCTGCATTCATTAGACCGCATCAACGCTGACACCGCAGTCATAACCTTGGAAGGCAATTGCCGGTTTGGACCCTAAGGTTGAAGTTAGGACGGATGAAGCGCCATTGCACTGACATGGGGACTCTCATGGCCGCTTTGGTAAAGTATGCTGATTCTGATAGTACCAAGGATCCCGAGTCTGATGATGAAAAGACACGGAAGGGTAAAGAAGAACGGCAACTCCAAGGGTCAGCAACATCACTCAGCAGGTAATGGTGGCGGAGGCAAGCGTAAAGCGGATGGAAACATGGACTTTGTGGCTAATACTAATGCGCAGGACAAGGGCCAGCGACGCAAGGGTAAATCGCAGAACCGCAGTGGAGCACCTAGTCCTAATCCGGACCGACTGAATTATCTATTGAACCAGCCCTGTCCAAAGCATGGGACGAAGGAGGTGCCAGCAAACCACCTTTGGAAGGACTGCTACATTATGCAGGAGTTCAAGAGTTCTAATGCTTTCCGGTATGATCCCGGCTCCAGCGGTGGATCCGGGCCGGGTTCCGGTGGAGGAAACTCCGGTTCAGGATTTAATGGTAATCCGGGCGGACATAACAATCAGAACAATCAGAATAACCAGGGGGGTTACAATCAGCAACAGCAGCAGTCGGGTTATCAGAGCAACCCGAAGCAATTGAATAGTGGGCAATATCACGTATTCACCACTAGTTTGGACAAGCGAGACCGGAAGGTCCAGAAGCGGGCGGTTAATTCTATTGAATCGGCCGTGCCCCGATATCTACGTTGGTCAGAGCAGCCAATCATATGGAGTAGAGAGGATCACCCTCCCCGGGTCGACAATCCGGGTCAGCTGGCTTTGGTGGTGGCGCCTCAGGTGGGAGGTTATAAGTTCACCAAGGTACTCATGGATGGGGGTAGCAGTATTAACATCCTATACTATGAGACCTTCCGTCGCATGGGGCTAACAGATAAAGATCTCCGACCGTCGAATACGGTTTTCCATGGTGTGGTACCTGGCAAGTCAGCCTACCCCGTTGGTAAGATAGCACTGGACGTGGCCTTTGGAGATGATCATGATTCCAGATCAGAGACGCTGACGTTTGATGTGGTAAAAATCCAAAGCCCGTATCACGCCCTGTTTGGTCGACCGGCCTATGCCAAGTTCATGGCACGGCCCTGTTATGTGTACTTGCAGCTCAAGATGCCGGGTCATAAAGGGACTTTAACGGTCCACGGAAGCCGTAAGGATGCTTTGGAATGCGAAGAAGGAGATGCGGCTTATGCAGAATCGGTTTGTGCCACCGAGGAGCTGAAGTATTACAAGGACAATGTTGATCCGGCGGATATGACTCCTTTGAAGAAGCCTACCACGGAGCACGATCCGGCCCTGAAGTTCACATCAGCGGCTGAGACTAAGCTTGTTGACTTCGTACCTGACGATTCGTCCAAGTAGTTCAGCATCAGTGCCAATTTGGATCCGAAATAGGAAAGCGCGCTCATCGAGTTCATCCGTGAGAATCGGGACATCTTTGCATGGACGCCTTCTGACATGCCAGGTGTACCGAGGCGACTCGCTGAGCACACTCTTAATGTGGATCCTAAATACAAACCGGTGAAACAGTTCCTCCGCCGATTCAACGAGGAAAGACGCAAAGCTATTGGAGAAGAAGTGGCCAGGCTCCTAGCAGCTGGCTTCATCTTTGAGGTTTTCCACCCTGAGTGGCTTGCTAATCCGGTGCTGGTCCTTAAGAAAAATGGCACCTGGCGCATGTGTGTGGATTACACTGATCTTAATAAAGCTTGTCCAGCAGATCCTTTTGCCCTCCCCCGTATTGATCAAATTATTGATGCTACGGCAGGTTGCGAGCGTTTAAGTTTTTGGATGCATATTCCGGCTATCATCAGATCAAAATGGCAATTAAGGACCAGGAGAAGACAACATTCATAACTCCCTTTGGAGCCTTTTGCTATGTATCTATGCCTTTTGGGCTCAAGAGTGCCCAGGCAACCTATCAACGGTGTGTGCAAAATTGTCTTCACAAGTAGATTAGCCGCAATGTACATGCCTATGTGGATGATATTGTGGTTAAGTCAAGGAAGAAGGAGACTTTGGTTGATGATTTGAAGGAGACCTTTGATAACCTGAGGACGTATAAGATGATGCTCAATCCGGCCAAGTGTGTCTTTGGTGTAACGGCAGGCAAGTTGTTGGGTTTTCTGGTGTCCAACAGGGGAATTGAGGCTAATCCGGAGAAGATTACGACCATCACCTCCTTGGCTAAACCAAAGTGTATCAATGATGTTCAACGATTAGCTGGCCGGATTGCCGCGTTGAGTCGGTTTATCAGCCGTCTTGGTGAGAAAGCAATCCCATTGTATCAGATGTTGAAAAAGACGGATCAATTCGTCTGGAGTTCTGCTGCTGATCAGGCGTCGAGGATTTAAAGCGGCAATTGGCCAATCCGCCCGTGCTCGCCGCTCCCATTGACAAGGAGCCATTGTTGCTGTATGTTGCTGCTAATGCTCGCGCGGTCAGCGTAGCTATTGTAGTGGAGCGGAAGGAGGCAGGCAAGGAGCATCCGGTTCAACGTCCGGTTTATTATATCAGCGAGGTGCTTATTGAATCCAAACAAAGGTATCCACATTGGCAGAAGCTGGTATATGGAGTTTTTATGGCAAGCCGGAAGCTGAAGCAGTATTTCCAAGGGCATCCCATCACAGTGGTCAGTTCTGCCCCCTTGGGTGATATCATCCAGAACCGGGAAGCAATGGGCCGGATTGCCAAGTGGGCTATAGAGCTTGGGCCACACGGTTTAAAATACGTGCCTCGGACGGCGGTGAAGTCCCAAGCACTTGTCGATTTCATCAATGATTGGACGGAGCTGCAGGCCCCTGAAGAGAAGCCGGATCACACATATTGGACCATCCATTTGACGGATCACGGCAGTTGGAGGGCTCGGGGGCTGGAGTCGTATTAACTTCCCCACGAGGTGACAAGTTCTGTTATGTTCTCCGCTTAATGTTCCCTTGTACTAACAATGCAGCTGAGTACGAAGCCTTGCTCCATGGTCTCCGGATGGCTAAAGAGATGAATCTAAGCCAGGTTAAGTGCTTCGGTGACTCAGATCTAGTGGCTCAACAAGTGTCTGGCACTTGGGACTCTAAAGACCCACTCATGGCTGCATATCGTCGTGAGGTGGATATTGTTGCGGGTCACTTCAAGGGCTATCAGGTGGACCACGTGGACTGTCGGAAGAATGAGGCGGTGGACGCCCTGAGCCGGTTGGGCTCCCAACGTAAACCGGCCCCGCCTAATGTTTTTCTTGATGTGCTGCACAACCCGTCGGTCAAGCTCCCAGGTGAAGCGGATTTGGCTGTTCCTGACCCGGAGGCTCAATTGGTGGCAGCTCTTCATGTCATCCCGGATTTGACACTTCCTTATCTGGCATACATGAACCGGGGCGAGTTACCAGAGGATGAGACTCTGGCCAGACAAATAATACGGCGGTCCAAGTCCATGACAATCGTCAATGGCGAGTTGCACCATTGCAGTGTATCAGGAGCGTTTCAACGCTGTGTATCTCCTGAGGAAGGCTGTGAAATTTTGCGTGAGATCCACGAAGGGGATTGTGGTCACCACGCCGGTTCAAAATCTTTGGTGGCCAAAGCGTTCCGCCACGGTTTCTATTGGTTAACTGCCCATGCTGATGCGGAGGATCTGGTCAGACGATGTGATGGTTGCCAAAAGTTCTCAAGACGTGCTCATCTACCGGCTCAAGAATTGAGGATAATTCCAATCACTTGGCCGTTTGCAACTTGGGGGCTAGATATGGTTGGGCCTTTCAAAAGGTCCAAGGATAAGAAGACCCACCTCCTGGTGGCGGTTGATAAATTTACAAAGTGGGTGGAGGCGGAGCCTGTTAGCAAATGTGATGCAGCCACGGCGGTTCAGTTCATCAAAAAAGCGATTTTCCGGTTTGGCTTTCCACACAGTATCATCACAGATAATGGTACCAATTTGTCCAAAGGTGCCATGAAGGAGTTTTGCGAACGGGAGCACATCCGCCTTGACGTTTCATCAGTAGCGCACCCACAGTCCAATGGTCAAGCAGAAAGAGCTAATCAGGAGATCTTGAGAGGCATCAAACCGCGGCTTATGGTTCCTTTGCAAAGGACGCCGGGTTGTTGGGTAGAAGAGTTGCCATCTGTATTATGGAGCATTAATACCACACCCAACAGATCAACAGGATACACGCCGTTCTTCATGGTCTATAGAGCGGAGGCGGTTCTCCCTAGTGATATCCGTCACGATTCACCTCGTGTGACGGCTTATGTTGAAGCGGACAACGAGACAGCTCGACAAGACGCTCTGGACCGGTTGGATGAAGAGCGAGACATAGCAGCTGCCCGCTCGGCGATTTACCAACAGGATCTTCATCGCTATCACAGTCGTCGAGTCAGAACCAGAACCTTTCAAGAAGGAGATTTGGTGCTTCGGCTCATTCAAGACCAAACCGATATGCATAAGTTATCCCCGCCTTGGGAGGGACCTTTCGTGGTCAGCAAGAATCTGCACAACGGGTCATACTATCTGATCGATGTTCGAGAGCGAAAAGACTCACGCAAATCAGAAGAAAAGACCAATAGGCCGTGGAACATAGCTCATCTTCGGCCTTACTATACTTGAGCCATTGGCTCTGCTTATGTATATATTATGACAATGTACATATTATAAATAAAATAAACCGGATCCTCAGCTAAAGCGGGGTATCTGTTCTTTTACATCATGCGTGGTTACATGGAGTTGTTCTTTCTTAAAGCGGCCTCCGGTTTACCCCTTGCAAAAATTATAAATATCACTAGGGGGCTCGGTCATGTCTGAACCGATGCAACACCTTTTGATAGGCGAAAGCCACCAGATCACTTGGGGGCTCGGTCGTGTCCGAACCGATGCAACACCTTTTGATAGGCGAAAGCCACCAGATCACTTGGGGACATGGTCAAGTCTGAACCAGTCACGCCTCTTGATCGGCCTAAAGGCCATAGAATCACTTGGGGGCTTGGTCGAACCCGAACCATTGCCATGCCACTTGATCGGCGTAACGCCACGGTTTCATTTGGGGACCTGGCTGACTTGAACCATAGCTACACCTATTGGGAGCTTGGTCGTGTCCGACCATGGTAACACCATTTGATCGGCTCAGTAAAGTCTCTTTTTTGCAAACGGTTTTATCATTGCCTTTGCTTTAATAATTTTCTTGATAAACTGCTATTTTATCTTGGTTGCGATTTTAAACCGACAACGTTTTACACCGGTTCAAGCTGCCAATTTGGCGAAACACGGTCCATTTTTTGAAGCGGATATTATTTACCCGGTTTGATTTTTTCTGTTAACATCCTATTTTGGAGTAACAAAATGTTTATTATGACCAAGCACGGTTTACATAGTAAAACGACATTGTATATACAGGAGCTGTTTTCTCCCATGACGGTGCAGGTTTATCAAACTGCCGTGTCAAGATTGGCTAAGCCTACTTCGTGCCCAATGATGGCAGGAGGTATAGATTGGTAGTTTCGATCTTTCAACCAAGCGTATTAGTTCAGATGCACGAAGACATCTCAGAAGCAAAAGTATTGGCTATCCTATTACAAGGCAACATGGTGCCCGAATAAGATCATTGTTTTCTGGCAAAATATAACAAGGCAGCCTATTAAACCGGTCTCCGGTTCAAGCTTGGTCACCGCCTTGGTCTGATGGTCGCGGGTCGCCCTGCGCCGCTTCAGTTTCTTCTGCCCTACCCAGTGGCTGGAAGTCAACAGTGGTCCAGTCGATTCCCATTAATGCCTGAAAAGCAGCTTCATCATGGATCAGTGAAGACGGTTCAATATCAGGAGCATAAGTATGCTTATGGATTGGCGGGATCAGATTTTCTGCTTCGGGAACTGGTGCAGCCACTCGTTTGTTCTGATTATTATATTGGGCTTGATAATGCGTCAAATCTGCCTCTTCTACCAATTGACAAGCTAGAGGGCGCACTGCCCGGTTTATTGCCCTCAGATCATCTTCATTGAACTCTGACCCGTCTTCCTTCAAACTGGGATAGCCATGAGCTGCTTCAACAGGATCAAAGTCTGGCACCCATGCCTTTGCTCGGATTAAAGCATTGATGGCACCGGTTCGAGCAGCAGGTTTTTTTAGCTCTTCAATCCGGGCAGGAAGCATTGACAATCTCTTAAGAGTATCTTGGATTAACGTGGGTGCCGGATTGTTATGTGATGCAGTCGAGATGATCCGCTGCGCTCCAGTATACAACTGTTCGATTAATGTGTAGGCAGCCTTCAATTTCATTCGAACATCTGACCCCAAGTGGTTAATGCGGGTGCCTGCAACATGATAGAACAGTTCACAAACCAGACCTATCATAGGAAGACTGAAATTATCACAGAAGTCAAAGAACGCTTACCAAAGATGGCGGTAGTCATTGCATGCACTTGTCGCTTTACGCTGGTCAGTTTGTCTGTCACCGGTTTAAGGGCAGCTTCAGCAGTTTCAATTTTCTTGATCAAAGCATTTTTCTCAGTGGCCCAATCCTCCTGATCTTTCTTGAAGCCCTCCTTCAGCTGCTCCATGACGCTTAAAGCGCTGGTCAACTCCTCTTTTGCTTTGGAGGTTTCAGCTTGGTGAGATTTTAAGTTCTCTTGAAGATCGGCGAGTTGATTTTCTTTGGTCTTCAGCTCAGCCTGCATTCAGACAGTTATATGGTTTAACAAACGGTATGGATATTGAAGTACCAAGCACATAACGAGTTATGCACTTGGCACTTGGGGGCTAATGCCTATTTGATCTACAACTGTCAACTGATCACAAAGTCCCAAGCTCAATACAAGTATTCAACTTAGCACTTGGGGGCTAATGGCTATTTGCTCAAAAATTATGAGTGAAATTCGAAGCATTTAGGTTTATATTATTAAGTCCCGGTTCAACTACATTAAGTTGAACCGACCCTTGGGGACTACATCAACGCATTCTGAAGTATGCAGCTTTATATTTCACAAGTTCCGGTTCGAAAGAAGGTTACAAACCGACCCTTGGGGGCTAGGGGAATCAGCAAGGCTAAAAGATATACAAGCAGGAAGAGGCATATAAAAGTTACCTCAAATTTCTCCTTCATCATGTTCACTAGGCCAGCTTCATGATCGCGACTGGTATATAGCCGGTTCAGATAACCAGAACGAAGATCCTGAGCACTCAGTGCAGCATAAGTTGCCAAATCAACATTCCACTTGCCCTTGCCCATTGCGGCAAATTCATCCTTGGCAGTATGTCTCGACAAAGCGACAGGATTGCTGGGTTTGGTATGACCAACACCAGTGATGACAACTTCATCATCCTGGGCGTCACCAGTTTGCACTGTGGCTGTCGGTTTGCCAGTAGCTTTGGATGGATTTGTGGATTTTTCATTCCGGACGGGACTTCCAGGCTGGTCAGCAGGACCGGAAGCATCAACAGGCCTCTCTTCAGCAATAAAAACCTCATCTTGCGCTAGCGGGTCATTCGGCATATATTCATGAATGGCCGCTTCAACATCTGGAGTGGCGCCCGGTTCAGGGGTAGTTTCATCTTCGGCCGCTTTATCCAGGCGAGCTTTCTTGCTCGGCCTCGGTTTGGCCCTCAAAGGAGCAGCAAAATCAAAAGCAGTATAGGTTGAAAGCTACAATATCAGGAATATTATGATAAGTGCAAGTTTACCCAAGCACGGTTTTAAGCGGTGGCAGCTGAGTACCCGTTGACTCGCCGGAGGATGAGTGGGAGGTAACCTGATAATCGGAGTCAGATGGGTTAAGTGGTTGACGAAAACAGCCCGCTTTAGGATAAGTACTGACAAGCAAATTAGAGACCTCTGAATGGCGTCTCCGAACCGGACTGTTCGGTAAACCGGCGGAGGTAACTACCTGGCCGCTGTGCCGAGTCGTGCGGCGCACTTCATGCTGTTGGGTCTTCATAAGAAATTTGGGATCCAAATGAGCAAGAGGATGAGAAAATTTAACTTTCCGGATTGTCTGACGAATTTTTAGTGAAGGCAAAGAGTTTGAATCAGAAGAGAGAATAATTACCTCTGCATCATTAGCATGGCTAGCTTCGGCATCATCCTGACAAGTATTATCATCAATAAGGCGTGCAAAAGAAAGCCAAGTAAATCGAGTTCTACCTTAAGGTCCGGATTACTCACATCATCATCAGCAGGCGGATTAGAGGATGCAGTGGTTTTCCTCTTATGAGCAGGTTTCTTAAGGACCTTTGTCTTTGGACGGGTCAGCCTCTCCGGTTTGTCTGCCTTCTCCTGCGAAAGCTTCTTGCTCCAAAACGGATCATCACCCTGTTTTAACAGATATTGGTATCAAGTATTAAGCAGATGTAACATTATCAGAGTTAATGAAAGGGAAAATTCAGACTTACAGCTGGCAGTTTGTTGGTAGCACAGAAAGGAAGCAGGCCGGTTCGGGCACAGACGTATTCTGGTTCGTTCAAAATTTTCTTCACAGCTTCTGTGACTTCTTCGTCAGTAAGCTAGATGTTCACGTGCCGCAGAGGGTCGTTAACACTGCCCGTATATTCACACATCAAACCGGAGCGTTGGCTGAGAGGCAGTACGCTCTAGGATATCCAGCAACGAGCGAGATCCACTCCTGTTAAACCGTTGGCCATAAATGCTCTGAGCTTGGACAGTTGGGGAGCATATTTACTCCTCTCTTTGGCCGTCAACCTCTGTGGAAAGGGGTGTGTGTTGCTAAGCCGTTCCGAACGATAGCCGGGCAAGGGATTTTCATTTGCAGGAGAGGTGTCTTTGCAATAGAACCATGATTGATTCCATTCTTGGGGATGCCTGTGCAGTTTTGCGTGAGGATAAGTGACCTCTTTCCACTTTTGAATCGCCATGCCACCCAATTCCATATTGGAACCATCAGTAAATTCTGTGCGACGGTTTAGATGGAACAAATCTCGGAATAACTCGACTGAAGGTTCCTCTTGAAAGAACACCTCACAGAGCACTTGGAAATGACATATGTTGGTGATAGAATTGGGGCCAGTGTCTTGCGGACGAAGTTGGAAGTTGGCCAAGACGTCTCGATAGAATTTCGAACCGGGTGGATTAAAACCTCGGGCTAAGTGATCCGCAAAAACTACAACCTCTCCTTCTCGAGGTGTGGGAGGACATTCTTTGCCTGGGAGCCTCCAGTGGATGGTATTCTTGCTGCTTAAGGCGCCAGTCAAGACTAAGTTATTCAGCTGCGTCTCTGTAACACGAGAAGGAGCCCAGTTGCACTCATATACTTGTTTGTCCATGGTGGAATCTACAAAAAAAGCGATTCCGGTTCAAGATTGTGTTGGGTACAAAATATACACTGATATGATCGGGGTTAAACCGAGGATAATTACATTCAAACCGAAGCTCCGTGAAGTGATGGACTATGGCTAAGGGATCCTGGCGGTTCAATAAGGGGACTAATGGTATATACCGGTTTATTAACTTTTCCTATGGTAAGTTAAACCGCCTGATCTAAATATTGAAAGCACTGGAGGTTGCGAAATGGCTAAGTATGCAGAAACAGGTTTCACAAAAGTTTTGTTACAGCAATGGATCTGAGGTAACTTCAGAGAAACAGAAAAATATTCAAAGGCTTCAAAGCAGAGCGGAAGTGAATCAATGGACAGATATACATATGAGATCCACGGACTTTAACATGAGACTATAGGTGGATGCGGAAAGCTAAGTGGTATTCAGTACAAGGTTTTACAGATCCATACAGAGGTTAACACATGAAGAGGAGCAGTCGACGAACATCGCAAGAGCAAGGAACCCTAGAACAGATCTAGGTTAAGAAGAACAGAGGGTTTACCAGAGCTAAGGAGGGTGCGGAAGATCACCGCAGTTTTCTGGTGCGTTCAGGTCGATGCAGCGGCCAAGGTCGAGGCTGAAGGCGACGGCGGCGGCGGAGCTCTGAAGCTGACGACGCGAGGAAGACGAAGATGAGAAGGCAGGAAGGGGAAAAAGGAAATGACCCTTCGGTCCTATTTATAAGACAAAAAGACATGTGTCAGGCGCGACAAACCAGGGGCCACCAAACGAAGCTGTCGCCTCGATTTTTGCAGCCTTATTAAAATGATGAGATATTATGGATACTTTCTTTATGACAGATGACGTCACCCCGGTTTAACAGCAATTGGAGAAGATGACGTCAAGACGGTTCAACAATTACAAGAAGATGTTAAAGATGAAGATTTCTGCTAAGGATTGACATGAACTCGTTAAAATCAATCTGGGGCCTAATGTTGGGGATATTACTACTAGGTGTAAACCGGCCTACCTGGGCCGGGTTAACTTCATCAGTAGTCCCAGAGCGTTAAAGCTCAAGGAGATAGATGAAGGGCCCAAGGCCGTAGTCGGTTCAACACTTGTAGCCGTAAACCGGCTTTGTATGTAAACTTGTATTGTAAGTTAGGAATAAAGAGAGACCAACCCGGATACGAATATGAACCGGAGATTGGGACTCTGTGAACCGACGGGCGTCACCCGTGTATATAAGGGGACAACCCGACCGCGGTTCAAGGACAGACAGCCACAACTCGAGACTTAGGCGAAGCTTGTTTGCTCCCTAGTCATCGAAACCCCATCAATTCCATCACAACTAGACATAGGCTTTTACCTTCATCGAAGGGGCCGAACTAGTATAAACCCTCTGTGTCCCTGTGTCCGCTTTAACCCCTTCGAGTTAACCCGTTGCGATGGCTCCACGACTAAGTCCTTTGGCTAGGACATCTGCCGTGACAAAACCACGACAATGGATGCGATGAGCTACAATAGCTCCAGAGCTATAAGTGTTGTCACCCTCTAGTGCTCGGTGTAAAACAACAAAGTCTGGTGCGCTGAGCGCACCTATTTTCTTCCTAGCAAGCAGACACTTAGCAACAAATAAAGCAAAATAATGTATAGTGGGAAAGTGTAAGCTAGCAGCCGTGGTGGCTGACACTCCTCTCTCATCTCCCACTATCAAAGTGCGATAAAAGCCTCAAACCCAGCCGGTCTTGGCTCAGCTAAACTCCCATTAGAAGGGATCATGCATATGTCACAAAATTCAGTAAGTGGTATATGATGGTTTTCAGCATATAAATCAAAGCTCAGTTCAGGAGGATTATTTCTAGGCAAGAAAGTAAAGCTTTGAACAAAGATGTTCGTGATGATTTGGTGCTGGTCAAACTCATCTGAGACGAAGTCGGTGAGGCCGGCATTAGCAATATATTGCATGAACTCCTCATGAATTCCAGCCTCTTGCAGGAACAGGGTGTGCAGCCATTCGCACGGTCGTACCTCCGCCAACCTCCGAGGGTGGAGATCACTGTCAGAAGACTCCCCAATAACACCGTTGGAGTTCTTCTTTGAGCCAAACTTCCTGAAGATATCCATGTCCGCGTACAATTTTTCCTATGAACAAAAATCTGAATTTTTAATTCACAATATTTTCTCAACAAAACTTCACAAAATTGATAGCAACTACTCATAGGGACACATAGAGGCCATAGCAATCATTCAAACTACTTAGAACACTAAGAATTCAACATGAAAGCACATCTACAGCAGCACCAAGAGTAACTAATTATTCAAAGTATAGACCACTAAAACAAAAACTAATTGGACAAATGATGGAGTCACATACCAAGGAGCAATCCCCCGAAACAGTTTCGGAAACGGAGCTTCGAGCAAAGACATTGAAATTCGCCGGTTTGAGCTCAAGAACACGGGAGAGAGAGCAATGGAGATTTTTTTCTAGAGGTGAGTGATGATGTGGGCTAAAGAGATAAGTGAGGGGGGGCACGTGGGGACCACAACCCACCAGGGCGCGCCTAGGGGTCCTGGTGCGCCCAGGTGGGTTGTGCCCACCTGGTACACCTCCTTCTAGTATTATTTGCACCAAAAATTCATAAATATTCAAAAAAATCATACAAAACTTTCAGGGCATTCTGAGAACTTTTATTTTTTGGTCATTTTTTTATTGCACGGAAAATTCAGAAAATGGACAAAACATGGCATTTTATTTTATTTAACTAATAAAAACAGAGAATGAAAAGTAGGGACAGAAGGTAGTGCTTACTAAATTCATCAACCTCATACCGTTCAAAATGATTCATTAATAAGGTTGATCAGGTCTTATTAACAACCACTTTGGATTAGCATGAAACCGAAGAACTTCCGTAAATCACTAAGTTACCTCAATGGCGATATGCATTTCCCCAACAATAAGCATTTCATATTTCTTTTTAACACTAGGTAGAGGTATTTGAAAACTTCCAATAGTGATAGTCGAAGATTTTTCAATAACATTAATACCATTCACTTGGAATTGTTTCTTCGAAAAGTGCACCGTATGCTCATTACCATTAATAGGAAAGTGACCTTGCTTTTATTGCAATCAATAACAACCCCTGCAGTATTCAGGAAGGGTCTACCAAGGATAATCGACATCCTCGGGCATCTCAAGTATAACAAAATCAGTCAAAATAGTAACATTAGCAACAACAACGGGCACATCCTCACAGATGCCGATATGTATGGCCGTTGATTTATCAGCCATTTGCAAAGATATTTCAGTAGTTGTGAGTTTATTCAAGTCAAGTCTTTTATACAAAGAGAAAGGCATAACACTAACACCAGCTCCTAAATCACACAAAGTAGTTTTCACATAATTCTTTTTGATAGAGCAGGGTATAGTTGGTATTCCCGGATCTCCAAGTTTTTAGGCACTCCATCTTTGAAAGTATAATTAGCAAGCATAGTGGAGATTCCAGCTTCCGGTATTTTTCTCTTATTAGTGATGATGTCTTTCATGTATTTTGCATAAGGAGGCATTTTAAGGATATCAGTCAAGCGAGTACGTAAAAAGACTGGCCTCAGCATTTCAGCAAAGCGTTCAAATTCTTCATCATCTTTCTTTTTAGTTGACTTGGGTGGAAAAGGCATAGGTTTTTGAACCCACGGTTGTCGTGGAATTGTCACGGCAGATGTCCTAGTGAATGGACTTAATCGTGGAGCCATCGCAACTAGGAAGCTTAAATGGGTTAAAACGGGACAAAGGACACGAGGGTTTATACTGGTTCAGCTCCTTGCGGTGAAGGTAAAAGCCTAATCCAGTTTGAGGTGGTATTGCTTAGGTTTCGATTACTAGGGAGGGAATCCGCTTGCCCTAGCTTTTGATCTGATCTTACTTGTCCTGAACCGCCGCCGTGTCGTCCCTTTATATACAGAGGTCGACACCCAGCGGCTCACAGAGTCCCGGCCGGCTCATAAACAGTGTCCGGCTCGGTCTCTAACTATCTCTACCTTATAATACAAGTTATGTACATATGGCGGTTTATTTCTGCGGGCCTTGAGTCGCCTTTGGGCCTGGGGCCCTTAACTGAACCGCCATCTTCCACAGCAGTCTTGGGCTTCATGAATCACCATAGGTATAACCCGGTCCCTCCTGGGCGGGTCATACCTAATAGTTATATCCCGAACATTAGGCCTAGATTGGTTTGAACTGGTTCATGTCAATATTCAATACTTATAGAAAATCTTCTGCTCTTAATTGTGCGAGAATTGGTAACCCACCATGACATCCTCTTCTGGATTTGTGATAACCCGCCATGATGTCATCTGCCATTACTTCTCACTTTATCCAACGTATCTCAACGGATCTTTATCTTAATGACCATCCCGAAAATCGAGGAGTCCTGGTAGCTGGATAATCATATTTTTGGCCTCCTCGTTTTTCGCGCCCACTTAAGAGTCTTTCCTTATAAATAGGCACGACCGATCTTTCCTCATTCTCCCCCTTTTCAGCGTCTTCTTCCTCTCACAACCCTTCTGCCACTCGAGCTCGGTCCGTCGCCGCCGCAGGGCACCTCGCCTTCCTCAACCTCGGCCGCTGCATCAACCTGAGTCGATCCAGAGAACGGCAGCGACCCTCCGCAGTAGATCTGCAGCTGTAAGTTTCTGCCTTCCCATACCTCATATCCGCATTAGGGCTTGCGAGTTTCTCTGTGTTCTTCATAGTTCATCGTAGTTCATCTTCCAGGTTGTACCGCGAGCTTCTTTGTTCTGAAAACGGTGTTCAACCAATGCGGTAGTTGTTTTATTTCCACTTTTGATATCAGTAGATCCCCTTTCCTAGAAGAAAAATCTTGTGAAAGCTCATGAACTCATCTGTACTGGTTTTTAGGTCCAGATTTATTTTTCTTTTCCTGAACAGCCGTTGATCCAAAACAATAGCTGCAGCTTGTGAACCTTGTTTGTGTAACACTTAGGCAAAAACTGCATTTGTTAGATCCATCTAGCCATGGCGGCTCAAATAATCTGCACTGCTCATGGCAGTTTACGTAACCTGCCATAATTTAGTCATATACCATTAGGCCCCTTTGTAAGCCGCCATCTTGAATATGCACTGTAATATTTTTCCTCTCTGGCTTAAGTTTGAACCGGCAATTTCAGTCTTTGTTAGGCTTCCGTCTTCATAATGCCGCCCAAAACGCCCACTTCATGCAATTGGGTCAAGTCCATCGTCACAGATAGTACACTTGACGACTTTGTGAAGACTGGCTATCTGCCAAAGAAAGAAATCATGTCCTACCGTGCACCTGATCCAACCGAGGAAAAGCCTCAGCCTAAAGAAGGGAAAGTCATCGTCTTCACTGACCACATGAACCGGGGCTTTTCCCCACCCGGCTCAAAGTTTTTTAGAGACGTCTTGCACTTTTTTGACCTTCGCCCTCAAGACATCAGACCCAACTTCGTGTCTAATATTTGCAACTTCCAAGTGTTCTGTGAGGTGTATCTTGGAGAAGAGCCCAGCTTGCTATTCTTCAGAGAGTTATTTTATTTGAACTGCCAAAATGAATGTGCCAACGGGCCTAGCTTGGAGCTTGGTGGGGTCTCAATCCAACGACAGGGAGACGCCATTTCTCCTTATGTGAATCCACCAAATCAATCCAAAGACTGGAACCAGACATGGTTCTATTGCCAAGACACTACTTTGGCTGATGAGAACCCTCCGCCCGGCATTCGCGCCCTACGCCTCGAGTCTAATCATCCTCTACCAGACAAGTTGTCCGCTGCTGATCGCCAGAAACTTGCCCCACCATGGCTAAAATCAAGGCTCTTTTGGGGAATGGTTTAAGTGGTATCGACTTGGTCTGGGTTTGGCTTGCCAGGCGGATCATTCCATTGAGCCGCCACCCTGGTTTGATGTGTACTTATACAGGCTAGAAGAATGATCCTCTGCG
Organism: Aegilops umbellulata; assembly: GCA_032464435.1. Taxonomy (NCBI): domain Eukaryota; kingdom Viridiplantae; phylum Streptophyta; class Magnoliopsida; order Poales; family Poaceae; genus Aegilops; species Aegilops umbellulata. Next base: position 474,817,286 of record CP136056.1, on the reverse strand, counting down.
GCATAGCCCTGATAATTTACCTGACGACGACATCGGTGATATGACAAAGTCGCTCTTGAATGAAAGCCTAGCAGACTATGGCAAGGTGGGCTTAAGCCCTTTCTGCAAAGCTAACCCGGCTCTAGCGGTAAGCCGCCAATTTGAGCATTTTTACCTTCATCCTTGATGTTTTGTATTTACTCAGACTTTTGCTGATTTTTACAGGCTAATGACAAATATTGGAAAACAAAGTATGATCATGAAGCTGCAAAGAGAGCCGGGAAGCCCAAGAGAGCCGCTAGGAAAACCGCCGCCAAGAAGAAAGGAAATAAGACCAGCGCCTCAGACTTGCTTCGACTAGAAGATACCTCTGAGTCGAAGGTAGCTCTTGACTCTCTAGGCTCCTTTTTTAACCACCTTATTGACACTGATTATCATCAGGAGGACACGGGAACTAGTCACGGAGTGGATGAAGAGGTAACTATTATTTCCTCTGACTCCGAGCCTTTGCCAAGACAGAAAATCCGAAGAGTAACCCGAAAGTAAGATTTTCACATCCTTTAGCTTATCAAGATCCTCGATTTCTTTTGAAGCGACAGATTCATGAGAGCCGGAGGCAGACCCGGACCAGCAAGGATGCAGAACTCTCCTCCGGCTTACCAAATACACTAAGGAAGCGTCGGAACGAGGTCACCTCCGATTTAACCCCTTTTTATCCTTTGGCGGGTCTCACTCATCAACCACTCAACTCTTGTGACTCGAATTATCAGGAAACTTCACCTTCCTCCGGAGAATCACTCCAGTCCAACATGTCGGCTTTTAAAACCGCTCCAGGGTAATGATAATTTACTTATCCTGTATTCATTTCAATTCTTTATATTTGTACTGATATTTTGGTCTCTATGCAGCGAAAAAGCAAAGACCAGCAAGAAGGTGAAGAAGAGCAAGCCAGCCGAAGAGCCAATCTTTAAAGAGCCGGAACTCCAGACGGCCGCGCCTGAGGCCTCTGTTCCTAAGCCGCCGCTTGAACCGGCGCATGACACGCCAACGCCAACTACTGACCCGCCTGCCGATCAAGCCGCCGATGGCTCTGAAAACCCTGAAGTCTTTAGCCCGGCCAAGACAGACGACCCACAAGATGCTAATGTTGAAATCACCAAAACTGGCTACACTGAGCCGGGGAGACTTACTGTGCTAGCCAAATGTTCTGCCAAAGAGGAGCACTTGGAATGCCGTAAGGTCAGATTTGACATTGCTGATTATACTCACATGAGCATTGGGGAAGTTTTTTCTGGCTATCTTAGGAAAGTGCACAGCAGCCATGACCTCGAAGTTGATATGGTGAAGCAAATGCACCAAAAATTTGAGGTATAAACTCTTCCCTTCACTGAATTATCCTTACTATGCTAGCCCCCAAGTCTATTGCTTATGATGAGTACGTTGTAGACTTAGAATAAACATATAAGCATTAGTAATATCCTTTGGTCAAACCTGTAAAAAATCTGGCTTAATCCATAGTCCCCAAGGACCGGTCTAATCAACATGAATGAGCCGGTCCTTCACATGCTTGTGTAGAATGTATAGTACTTGTGTAGATTTAACAGCAATATGCATTAGCCCCCAAGTGCCAAGTACTCTTGCTTACAAAGTGCTTGGGACTTACTCTCATGAACCGCCACTTAGATAAAACCTTCGTTAGACATTAGCCCCCAAATGCCAAGTGTTGTTGCTTGCAAAAGGCTTGGGACTTAATATTGTATGCTAATATTCATGACTTTTGACCTGGTATTTTGTACAGGCCACCACTACTCAACTTCAAGCAGAACTGTCTAAATTGAAGAACCGCCTGGAGACTCAGGAGACTGAAACTGGAAAGGCCAATTCCAAATTTGAATTCAGTGTGGCTGAACAAGAGAAATTGAAATCCGAGTTTGACATTGAGAAGAAGGCCTGGGCTGAAGAAAAAATTCCCTTAACCCAACGAGCTGAAACAGCAGAAACGACTCTTAAAGAGGTGACTACTGAATTGTCCGGCTTAAAACGCCATGTATCTCAGATGGTCTCAGCAATTTTTGGTAAGTTGCCTTGCAAGTGTCAAATATTGAATCTTTCGAGTGATCATATGAGTTGTCATTAACTCATCTGATATGGCTATGTAGGCCCCATGAGCTCCAACCTCAAGCAAGACATGTTGGTGAAGCTGAAGGCGGTTTACACGCTCGTGGAACAACTTTACACTGGATCTCAGCGTGCCTTGGCCATAGTTGCCCTGTCAAATGAAGTCCCCACACTCCTGGTGGATATGCTAAAGCGGCTTTCTGTGCTGCCCCAGTGGTTCAATGAATTAAGGCGATCATCTGCCAGAGCCGGAGCCATGGCTTCTTTAAGCCAGGCCAAGGCGTGTGAGGGAGTCCTGGATTAGGGGGTATCCGGACAGCCGGACTATATCCTCTGGGCAGACTGTTGGACTATGAAGATACAAGATTGAAGACTTCGTCCCGTGTCCGGATGGGTCTTTCCTTGGCGTGGAAGGCAAGCTTGGCAATACAGATATGTAGATTTCCTCCCTTGTAACTGACTCTGTGTAACCCTAGCCCCCTCCAGTGTCTATATAAACCGGAGGGTTTAGTCCGTAGGACAACAACAATCATACCATAGGCTAGCTTCTAGGGTTTAGCCTCTATGATCTCGTGGTAGATCAACTCTTGTAATACTCATATCATCAAGATCAATCAAGCAGGAAGTTGGGTATTACCTCCATCGAGAGGGCCCGAACATGGGTAAACACTGTGTCCCCCGCCTCCTGTTACCATCCGCCTTAGACGCACAGTTCGGGACCCCCTACCCGAGATCCGCCGGTTTTGACACCGACATTGGTGCTTTCATTGAGAGTTCCACCGTGTCGTCATCGTAAGGCTTGATGGCTCCTCCGATCATCGGTAACGATCTATCCAGGGTGAGGTTTTCCTCCCCGGACAGATCTTCGTATTCGGCGGCTTCGCACAGCGGGCCAACTCATTTGGCCATCTGGAGAAGATCAACAGCTACGCCCCTAGCCACCAGGTCAGGTTCGGAAACTTGAACTACACTGCCGACATTCGCGGAGACTTGATCTTTGATGGATTCGAGCCCATGCCAGGTGTGCCACACGACCGCGACAAGCATGATTTAACTTTGCCATCGGACCGTGTTTGGGAGAGCACACATGCAGCTACTCCGGCCCTCGACCCGGAGCAAATTGTGCCATCCGAGGACGGGTGGATAGACCCCGCCATGGAGGCCGCACTCTCAGTGGCGATAGAGCCGGATACTGACTTCATCCCTTACGAGAGCCGTGTTGCTGAACTACTGGATTCGTCCCCAGCCACGGACTCCGAGCCGCCTGCATCCATGCCTATCAAATCTGATTGGGCGCCAATCATGGAGTTTTCCTCTGCGGATATCTTTCAGCACTCGCCTTTTGGCGACGTGCTAAATTCATTAAGGTCTCTCTCCTTGTCAGGAGAACCTTGGCCGGACTGTGTCCGGCTATAATGGGATGCGGAGGACGAAGAAATTCTCTACCCACCCACCACCCACTTAGTAGTCACTGTCGATGATTTAACCGACATGCTCGATTTCAACTCCGAAGACATCGACGGTATGAACGGCGATGCAGGAGAAGAACAGGAACCATCGCCCATGGGGTGCTGGACAACCACTTCATCACATGACATATACGTGGTGGACACACCCAAAGAAAACAATGATGAGGAATGGAAGGACGTAGCGAAGAACAGCTCCATCGAGAAGCAAACAAAGCATCGGCGTAGGCGCCACTCCAAATCCCGCCTCAGCAAGAACATCGATAACAGCGAAAGAGAAAATAACACCCCCGTCGACTCCAAAGGAAACGACGACCACATCGACCCAGCGGCAAAGCAGGATGAACCGGCAAACGGCGAACATAGTACGGATCCGCTGTCCAAACACGGCGACGCCAAGGATAAAGCTCATCAAACTCCCTCCGAAGAGGAAAACAGTCTGGACGAAGATGCACACATCATCCCGGAAAGGCACTTGGAACAAGAGAACCTCCGCAGAAGGCTTATTGCCACCACGAGGAGTCTGAAGAAGCAGAAGCAAAGGCTTAAGGCCGCACAAAATATGCTCAATAGCAGATGGAACAAAGTGCTTGACAATGAGGAAAACTATGGTGGAAGTCACCACACAAAGAGCTATCCAAAGCGCAAACTACTGCCCGAATTCGACGATGAGGCCTTAGCGCCCACACAGCCGAAAAATAAGACAACCAACTGGTCGGATCAACCACCTTGTGGCCGCGATAGAGCGGCCAACAAGGCCTCACATAAGTCAGCACACGCTTCACATGATGACTTGCATCGAAAGACCAGCGTGGCCAGATCCATATACGGGTCTAGGAAATGTGCTCTGGCACAAAATCAAAACCGAATAATACAACCGCCCGAATGCCATGATACACCCAAATACAGGGGTGCTGCATACTCCCTATGTTTCACTGATGAGGTGCTGGACCACGAATTTCCGGAAGGATTCAAACCAGTGAACATAGAGGCATATTACGGGACCACAGATCCTGGGGTCTGGATTGAGGACTTTATCCTCCATATCCATATGGCTCGCGGAGACGATCTCCACGCCATCAAGTACTTGCCCCTCAAGCTTAAAGGGCCAGCTCGGCACTGGATGAAAAGCCTCCCCGAAAACTCAATTGGAAGTTGGGAGGAGCTCGAGGATGCTTTTCGGGCCAATTTTCAAGGGACCTATGTCCGACCTCCAGATGCAAACGATCTAAGTCACATAATTCAACAGCCCGGGGAGTCAGCCCGAAAGCTTTGGAACAGGTTCCTCACTAAGAAGAACCAAATCATCGACTGCCCGGACGCCGAAGCCTTAGCATCTTTCAAGCACAGCGTTTGAGACGAATGGCTCGCCAGACACCTCGGCCAAGAAAAACCGAGAACAATGGCAGCCCTGACAAGCCTCATGACCCGCTTTTGCGCCGCTATAAATCCCGCCAAAGCAAAAACGGTGATTCTGGCACGGGAGATAATAACACTCCAGACAGTGCCGAAGAAAACCCCCTCTAGCAAAATTCAGCACAGGAGGATGGAGAAGCCAGCCCTCATGACAGAGCGGCAGACGGAGAGGTCGAGGATGATAATTACATGCCTCCCTCCGAAGACGAGGCAAGCCTCGACGACGACGAATTTGTCGTGCTTGAGGATCCCGTTGAACAAGAGCGCTTCAAACGTAGGCTTATAGTCGTGGCGAGCAGCCTCAAGAAAAAACAGCTACAGCTTAGAGCTGATCAAGACTTGCTAGCCAACAAATGGACGGAAGTCCTAGCGGCCGAAGAGTATGAACTCGAATGCCCCTCCAAGAGCTACCCAAAGCGCAGGTTGCTACCCCGATTAGAGGAATAAGCACCTACATCACCAACGCATGATGTGGCCGACCGGCCACCATGTGGCCATGACAAAGAGGCCTCTTGGCCCTCCACTCAAGCCGCACCCCGGCGCCGCTTTAAAAATACCAAGGCACGGGGGAATGCGCCAGACCTGCGAGATATATTGGAGGATAAGGCAAAGCAAACAAGGTCGATCTACGGATCGCGTGAGCGCCCCACAGCACGAGACGGTAATCGTCACGCCGAATACAGTAAATCTGGCCGGGCCGAACACAGTAGACAAAGCTCGCTTGAGCTACGTCGTGATATAGCTCAATACAGAGGTGTCGCACACCCACTATGCTTCACAGATGAAGTAATGGATCATCAAATCCCAGAGGGTTTTAAACCGCAAACATTGAATGATTGAATTATATGATGGCACAACAGACCCTGCGGTATGGATCGAGGACTATCTCCTCCATATCCACATGGCCCGCGGTGACGATCTACACGCCATCAAATACCTCCCACTCAAGCTTAAAGGACCAGCTCGGCATTGGCTTAATAGCTTGCCAGCAGAATCAATTGGTTGTTGGGAGGACCTGGAAGCCGCATTCCTTGACAATTTCCAGGGCACTTATGTGCGACCACCAAACGCCGATGACCTAAGCCACATAATTCAGCAGCCAGAGGAATCGGCCAGGCAATTCTGGACACAGTTCCTAACCAAGAAAAATCAAATCGTCGACTGTCCGGACGTAGAGGCCCTAACGGCCTTCAAGCATAATATCCACGACGGGTGGCTTGCCCGGCACCTTGGACAGGAGAAGCCGAAATCTATGGCAGCCCTCACGACGCTCATGACCCGCTTTTGTGTGGGAGAAGACAACTGGCTGGCTCGTAGCAATAACATAACCAAGATCCCTGGTAATTCGGATACCAAGGACAACAGTGCGAGGTCGCGTCGCAACAAGCATAAGCGCCGCATTAACGGCGACAATACCCCGGGCATTAACGACAGTTAATGCCGGATTCAGAGGCTCTAAACCCGGTCAGCGGAAAAAGCCATTCAAGAGAAATACCCCGGGCCTGTCCAGTTTGGACCAAATACTCGACCGCTCGTGTCAAATACATGGCACCCCTGAAAAGCTAGCCAATCACACCAACAGGGATTGTTGGGTGTTCAAGCAGGCAGGCAAGTTACATGCCAAAAAAAGAGATCAGGGGCTACATAGCGACGACAAGGAGGAGCCCCGGCCGCCGAACAGTAGTGGACAGAAGGGATTCCCCCCACAAGTGCGGACGGTGAACATGATATACGCAACCCACATCCCCAAGAGGGAGGGGAAGCGTGCGTTAAGGGACGTATACGCGATGGAGCCAGTCGCCCCGAAGTTCAACCCATGGTCCTCCTGCCCGATCACTTTTGATCGAAGGGACCACCCCACTAGCATCCGTCATGGTGGATTCGCCGCATTGGTTCTTGACCCAATCATTGACGGATTTCACCTCACTCGAGTCCTCATGGACGGCGGCAGCAGCCTGAACCTGCTTTATCAGGATACAGTGCGGAAAATGGGCATCGATCCTTCGAGGATCAAACCCACTAAAATGACCTTTAAAGGCGTCATACCAGGTGTAGAGGCCAACTGTACAGGCTCAGTCACACTTGAAGTGGTCTTCAGATCTCCGGATAACTTCTGAAGCGAGGAGATAATCTTCGACATAGTCCCGTTCTGCAGCGGCTATCATGCACTGCTCGGGCGAACCGCATTTGCCAAGTTCAATGCGGTACCGCATTACGCATACCTCAAGCTCAAGATGCCAGGCCCTCGAGGAGTCATTACGGTTAATGGAAACACCGAATGCTCTCTCCATACGGAGGAGCATACAGCGGGTCTCGCAACAGAAGTACAAAGCAACCTCTCAAGACAATTTTCCAGTCCAGCCACTAAACGTCCGGACACCGTCAAGCGCGCCCGGAGTAACCTACAGCAAGACCGCCTGGCACGTTGTGAGCAGGCGTAGCAATGCGGCCCCAACCCCAGCCCTCACAAAATTGTGAAACCAGTACAGCGCGTACATAACTACGCTCTGGAAATACCATGGGCACAGGGGGAGGGGCACCATCACGGCACGCCCAAAGCACGGCTTAAACCGTACTAGGGGCTGCCGATTTCTCACTTTTATCTTACTTTCAGGACTCCATTCTTCGGAAGGCCTAAGCCGGCAGCACAATTGCTGCACAAACGATGCAAGAACCAGGGAAGAAGAAAACCACGCCGCACTATGGAACTCTAAGGTGGTCTCTATAACGAGCAGTATACCTGTTTTGCATATTATTCCACAGTCCGCCCCTGGATAGGACATGTCAAATAGTCCCACATTTTTCTTATCACACCATTTGTATCGTTCTGCTTTGATCGCAACTTCTTCAAATAAACAATGCATAGCTTTTGTCTATTACTGTATTACTCTTTTTTAAGAATATATGTTCATTAATGACATGTCGCACCCGTACACTTTGGTACGGCCAATACACCAGGGGCTTAAGTACCCCACAACACGGTGTGAGAACTCTGAACACTTTCACAAGTGCGGCACCCCGAACTTATAGCATTATATGCATCGGCTCCGAATCATGTCTTGGGTCAAATGTTGGGTTTGCCCGGCTCCTATGTTTTGGTACCTTATGTTCCGTTGTATCGGCTAAGGTAGAGCTAGGAGAACTACTGCGATTGTGCCCCAGTTGAGCTGGGCTAAAGCACCTCAGTAGAGAAAGCTAAAACTGACCGTCATGATAAGGCGAGAGCTGGTCGCTGTTCGAGAGGTTTTTGAGTCCCTAAAGACTTATGCCGCTTAGAGCGAGGAGTCGGCTTTGTCTGGCCCAGGCGTGGATAGCGCCCCGAACTCGGTCTTCTGAACACTAGGGGCTTCGCCGAAATTTAAAATTATAGAATTATATGGCTAAGTGAGAGTGTTCAAGCATTATAGTCCGATTGCCTTGTTCGTTGTATTGAGCGCCTCCCTCGAAGGACCCAAGAATGGGAAAAAGAGCACTCAAGTTTATCCCGAACACCCCAGCACTCGTGGCATGGGGGCAGAAGCCGACGACTCGCCATCTCTCAAAATTTGATAAACGGCCGCACAGAAGGTAATATTTTAAATTCAAAAAGCATTGCTTAGTGCACATGAACAAGTTTTACTCAAAAATTACATCTTTCGAGCATTCGTCCGCCATAAGGCGGGCACCTTCCAGAACGCCCTTATAGTACTTCTCGGGGTGGCGATGCTCCTTGCCCGGCGGCGGCCCGTCCTTCACAAGCTTCTCCGCATCCAGCTTGCCCCAATGCACCTTAGCACGGGCAAGCGCCCTACGGGCACCTTCGACGCAGACGGAGCGCTTGATGACTTCGAGCCTTGGACAGGCCTCCACCAGCCGCCTCACCAGCCCGAAGTAGCTCCCAGGCAGAGCCTCTCCAGGCCACAGCTGAACTATGAGGCCCTTCATGGCCTGTTCGGCCACCTTGTGGAGCTCGACCAGTTGCTTCAGCTGGTCGCTCAAGGGCACAGGGAGTCCGGCCTCAGCATACTGAGACCAGAACACCTTCTCTGTCGAGCTGCCCTCCTCGGCTCGGTAGAATGCCGCGGCATCGGACACGCTGCGGGGCAAATCTGCGAATGCTCCTGGAGAGCTCCAGATTCGGGTAAGTAACAAGTAATTGACTTTCACATGCTTGCTTTGCACAAAGAAAGCCTTACCCGCCGCTATCTTCTTCATCGCCTCAACCTCCTGGAGGGCCTTCTGGGCTTCGGCATTTGCAGACTTGGCATTATCAATGGCCGCCGCGAGCTTGGACTCTCGGGTCTTTGAGTCAAGCTCCAAACTCTCATGTTTTTCATGATAGCCTGGAGCTCTTGTCGCACCTCGTCAACCTGCACCTCATATTTCTCCCGCTCGGTGTGCTCCGTGGCCGCCCTCTTCTCGGCCTCAGACAGCGCTTGCTTAAGGGTCGCCACCTCCGTTGTGGCCCCTACAATAGCCACGTTAGTCCTGTCACTTTTTGCAATTGCACCCTTTTATATTTAAACAAGGTATTTCTTACCTTCTTTGTCCTCGAGCTGCTTCTTGGCAAGGCCGAGCTCTTGCTCGGACCGCTCGAGGTTCTGCTTTAGCATGTCCACCTCTGCAGTCAGTGCGGCGGATGCCAGCAGTGAAGCCTGCATACGCATATTGACTTACTTTTGTTAGACTCCTGCGAATTTTATTAGATCCTCTATTCGAATTTTCTTTCCGAACGCCGAACAGAGCATCAGGGGCTCCTGTCTATGCGGTAATATTTTTACATATTTTTTACATACCTCAGAGCCTGCCAAATGGCCGGCACAGGCTTCGGTCAGCCCGCTCTTGGCAGACTAAACTTTCTGAATCACCGCACTCATAATGGTGCGTTGCTCCTCGTCGATGGAGGCGCCTTTAAGCACCTCCAACAGATTGTTCGGCGCCTCCGGTTGGATGGGGGCCACCGGCTCAGTGGGCTTGCTCCTCTTGGAAGGATGTCGCCCGCTGGACTCTGGAACCTTTGAAGGTTCCGGAGTGGTGCCCGGCCTAGGGCCGGACTTGGAGCCCTTAGGGGTTCTATCCCCTTGGCGCCTGGGGTCCGGAAGGTCGCCTTGCGGCGCCTCCAGGACCACCTCCTCCTGGCTTGGAACCTCCTGGTACGCCACCTCGGCGTCATCCGTAGGGCGGGGGGAGGTAGCCGCCGGAAGAGAGTTTATGTCCGACAAGTCCAGGGAACCGCTCGATGACACATCGAGCCGGTCTTTGGGTGGACTGCATAATCATATTCGACGTAAGGAAAAGCTGTGCAGTAAAGGAATACTATGACTTACTCTGGTATCCGGATACTTACGATTTCTCCAGAGGCTTAGCCCTGTGCGGCCACTCCTCTTCGCCGTCGTCGGTGTTGGTGGAATAGTCCGGAAGAAGGGTTTTCCCCTTCTTGGACCCTCCGGCCTCCCCAGTTGGGGCGGCCTTCCTTTTCTTTCCTTCCCCCGTTGGAGGGGGAGATGTCTCTTCTTCCTCCTCCTCGTCTTCACGGGAGGATTGTGTCCCGGAGTCGTCAGACGACGAATCCGACACCACCGCACGGCGGGCACTCTTTTGAGTCCCCGTGGCCTTCTTCGTGGCCTTCTTCTCCAGCACCACATAGGGTGCCAGAACCAGCAGCCTTGCCAATAGAGCATCTGCTGGGTCTTCGAGCAAAGGAGCCGGACAATTGATCTGTCCGGACTTCTCCTGCCACTCCTGTCAAAGGAAAGGGAGCTTAGATCCCGCATAAAGGCAAAACTATGAAAAGCTAAAATACCCGGTAAAAGGTAAAAACGGCTTACCGCACTAGCGTGACGTTGCGTGCTGAATCCGCGATCCTCGGTAGCGGATGCGGGAGCCTCGGCGCCCTTGAATAGCACCTTCCAGGCATCTTCGTACGTCATGTCGAAGAGCCTGCTTAGAGTTGGGTGCTGCGCCGGGTCGAACTCCCACAGGTTGAAGGACCGTTGTTGACACGGGAGGATCCGGCGGATGAGCATAACCTGGACTACGTTGACAAGTTTAAGCTTCTTGTTCACCAGGGTTTGGATGCATGTTTGCAGTCCCGTCACCTCTCCTTTGTTGCCCCACGACAGGCCCGTCTCTTTCCAGGACGTGAGCCGCGTAGGGGGTCTGGATCGGAACTCGGGGCTGCGACCCATTCAGGGTCATGCGGCTCGGTGATGTAGAACCACCCCGATTGCCACCCCTTCAGGGTCTCCACGAAGGAGCCCTCGAGCCATATGACGTTGGGCATCTTGCCCACCTTGGCGCCTCCGCACTCCGCCTGGTTGTCGCGCACCACCTTTGGCTTGACATTGAAAGTCTTGAGCCATAGGCCGAAATGGGGGCGGATGTAGAGGAAGGCCTCGCACACGATGATAAACGCCGAGATATTGAGGACAAAGTTTGGGCCCAGATCATGGAAATCTAGGCCATAGTAGAACATGAGCCCCCGGACAATTGGGTGGAGAGGGAAACCCAGTCCACGGAGGAAATGGGGGAGGAACACCACCCTCTCATGGGGCCTTGGGGTGGGGACGAGCTGCCCCTCTTCGGGAAGCCGGTGCGTGATGTCATTAGACAAGTATCCGGCCTTCCTCAGTTTTTTGATGTGTCCCTCCGTGACGGAGGAGACCATCCACTTGCCTCCCGCTCCGGACATGGTTGGACAAGGTTGAGTGGGGGAGTGCGGACTTGGGCGTTGGAGCTCGAGTGCGCGGAAATGGATAGGCAAAGGAGGAAGAAGGCGTGGATGAGAAAGGTGGATCCTTATCCCCTTATATGGGCGGACGCAACTATACGTCCCCACCCGCCTGGCAGAACTCGCTTATCTCCCAAGCGCCGTAATCAATGGCCGGTTGGGTTACCCACGCCCGTATTGATGAGAATCCCGAAATAAGGGGACACGATCTCTGGTTTGACAAGATGTGCCAAGGAAACCGCCTCGCATAACACGCCGAGGTGGGACAATAGAACGATTTGAATAAAGGCTTGGCCGTGGTGTGATGTCACGCTACGGAATACGTCAGCAGATTAGATTGGTGAAATATTATTCTCTCTATGGCAATATGTGGAAACTTATTTTGCAGAGCCGGACACTATCCTTGTGTTCAAAATCTTCTATGAAGTACTTGGAGGAGGAACCCGCCTTGCAATGCCGAAGACAATCTGCGCGCCGGACTCGTCGTCACTGAAGCCTGGTTCAGGGGCTACTGAGGGAGTCCTGGATTAGGGGGTGTTCGGATAGCGGGACTATACCTTCAGCCTGACTCCTGGACTATGAAGATACAAGATTGAAGACTTCGTCCCGTGTCCGGAAGGGACTTTCCTTGGCGTGGAAGGCAAGCTTGGCGATACGGGTATGTAGGTCTCCTACCATTGTAACCGACTCCATGTAACCCTAGCCCTCTCCGGTGTCTATATAAACCGGAGGGTTTTAGTCCGTAGGACAAACAACAGAACAACAATCATACCATAGGCTAGCTTCTAGGGTTTAGCCTCCTTGATCTCATGGTAGATCTACTCTTGTACTACCCATATCATCAATATTAATCAAGCAGGAGTAGGGTTTTACCTCCATCGAGAGGGCCCGAACCTGGGTAAAAACATCGTGTCCCTAGTCTCCTGTTACAATCCGCCTCGACGCACAGTTCGGGACCCCCTACCCGAGATCCGCCGGTTTTGACACCGACACCCTGTGTAAACCTTTCTTACTGTCTTTTGTTGTTCACATCCTCCGGATACTTAGTATAACTGAGAAGGATGCTGACGTTATTGGCATTTTGCCACATTAGAATATTGCTCGTACCTGGACACTCAGGGTTCGTTACTAAGAGCACTGTTCAGCCCGGCATATGTTACAAAGACCGAATACCTTAGGGAGTGTTCGGCGTCGCGAGTTTGGCCTTATATGCATCAGCTCCGAATCATGTCTTTGGTCAAATGTTGGGTTTGCCCGGCTCCCGTGTTTTGCTACCTTATGTTCCGCTCTATCGGCTAAGGTGGCACCGGGAGAACTACTGCGATTGTGCCCTGGTTCATCCGGATGAGCACCTCAGTAGAGAAAGCCGAAAACTGACTGTCATGATAAAGCGCGAGACTGGTCAACCACTCAATGACTTAGCAGAATCTTTGGGATTCCTCCGCATTAACGAAGGGCCGTTTCCCGGTCACGTACGTACGCGCCCCGTATTCGAACGAGCGCAGAGGTACTAGGGGCTATATAGTAGCCCCACTGTCAAACTCCTATGGCTAAGTGAAAGTGTTAAAGCAATATAGTCCGATTGCCTAGTTCGCTGCGCTATCACCTCCTTAATGGACCAAGACGTTGGATCAAGTGTGAATACGCATTCTTTCCGAACACCCCCGCATTATATGCGTGGGGGCTGAAGCCGACGACTGCAAACTTTCAGGTTATATAAATATATACATAAACAGCCGCACATGAGGCATCATGATACATTCAGGCACAAGTATAAACACAGCCTTTATAATTCAATAAAACATTGTTTTTGCAATAGGAATACATGTCACTAGAACATAATATTCTTCGAGCACTGAGCTTCAATTGAACGAGAGCCTTCAAGGACCTCTTCGAAGTATTGCTCGGCAGCTACTCGGCCCACGGTCGAACACTGGGTTGCAATAGCGGTGGCCTCCATATCCGCCCAGTATGTCTTAACACGGGTGATGACCCACAAGTATAGGGGATCTATCGTAGTCCTTTCGATAAGTAAGAGTGTCGAACCCAACGAGGAGCAGAATGAAATGATAAGCGGTTTTCAGCAAGGTATTCTCTACAAGTACTGAAATAAGTGGTAACAGATAGTTTTGTGATAGGATAATTTGTAATGAGCAACAAGTAACAAAAGTAAATAAAGTGCAGCAATGTGGCCCAATCCTTTTTGTAGCAAAGGACAAGCCTGGACAAACTCTTATATAAGGAAAAGCGCTCCCGAGGACACATGGGAATATCGTCAAGCTAGTTTTCATCACGTTCATATGATTCGCGTTTGGTACTTTGATAATTTGATATGTGGGTGGACCGGTGCTTGGGTGCTGTTCTTACTTGAACAAGCATCCCACTTATAATTAACCTCTATTGCAAGCATCCGCAACTACAACAAAAGTATTAAGGTAAACCTAACCATAGCATGAAACATATGGATCCAAAGCAGCCCCTTACGAAGCAACACATAAACTAGGGTTTAAGCTTCTGTCACTCTAGCAACCCATCATCTACTTATTACTTCCCAATGCCTTACTCTAGGACCAAATAATGGTGAAGTGTTATGTAGTCGACATTCAAATAATACCACTAGAGGCTAGACAACATACATCTCATCAAAATATCGAATGAATACCAAATTCACATGACTACTAATAGCAAGACTTCTCCCGTGTCCTCAGGAACAAACGTAACTACTCACAAAGCATATTCATGTTCATAATCAGAGGGGTAATAATATGCATAAAGGATCTGAACATATGATCTTCCACCAAATAAACCAACTAGCATCAACTAACAGGAGTAATCAACAATACTAGCAACCTACTAGTACCAATCCCGGACTTGGAGATAATAATTGGATACAGGAGATGAACTAGAGTTATGAGATGGGATGGTGCTGGTGAAGATGTTGATGGAGATTGCCCTCTCCCGATGATAGGAGCGTTGGTGATGACGATGGCGATGATTTACCCCTCCCGGAGGGAAGTGTCCCCGGCAGAACAGCTCTGCCGGAGCCCAAGATTGGTTCCTCCAAGGTTCCGCCTCCTGGCGGCGGAGTCTCGTCCCGAAAGGTTGCTTATAATTTTTTCCTCATCGAAAGACCTAATATAGCAGAAGATGGGCATCGGAGAGCCAATAGGGGGCCCACGAGGTAGGGGCGCGCCCTAGGGGGGCACGGGTGCGCCCCCCACCCTCGTGGACAGGGTGTGGGCCCCTAGTCTTCATCTTTGGCAAGGATTTTTCATTATTTCTAACTAGATATTCCGTGGAGTTTCAGGACTTTTGGAGTTGTGCAGAATAGGTCTCTAATATTTGCTCCTTTTCCAACCCAGAGTTCCAGCTGCCGGCATTCTCCCTCCTTATGTAAACCTTGTAAAATAAGAGAGAATAGCCATAAGTAATGTGACATAATGCATAATAACAGCCCATAATGCAATCAATATTGATATAAAAGCATGATGCAAAATGGACGTATCAACTCCCCCAGGCTTAGACCTCGCTTGTCCTCAAGCGAAAGCCGATAACGATAAATATGTCCCCATGTTTAGAGGTAGAGGGGTCGATAAAAATAAAATACGGACATGAAGGCATCATGATTATTCTTATAACAGCAACATATATAGATTTTGTCATATGATTTCCTATGCTCAAGTAATAATCCATTCACAAGGCAGAGTACGAGTCATAAACTTTATTGAGAACCAACAAACTATAATCTCAGCCATTGAAGCAATTGCAATTTATCATAACATCAGAAAGAGTCTATGTCAGAGCTTAAAAGCAAGTCCACATACTCAACTATCATCTAGTCTTTCATAATTGCTAACACTCACGCAATACTTGTGGTTATGAAGTTTTAATCGGACACAGAGAAAGATAGGGGCTTATAGTTTCGCCTCCCAACCTTTTACCTCAAGGGTAATGTCAACAATAATAACTCATGCACTTTTATGGTTGGATGCACAAAGGATAAAATGAAAAAGGAAAGGTGAAGATCACCATGACTCTTGCATAAGGTAGAAGATAATGATAAAAGATAGGCCCTTCGCAGAGGGAAGGAGAGTTTGCCATGCGCTTTTATGGTTGGATGCACAAAATCTCAATGTGAAAGAACGTCACTTTATATTGCCCCTTGTGATATGAACCTTTATTATGCAGTCTGTTGCTTTTATTACTTCCACATCACAAGATCGTACAAAGCTTATTTCTCCCACACCAATCAATCATACATATTTAGAGCAATTTCTATTGCTTTGCACCGATGACAACTTACTTGAAGGATCTTACTCAATCCATAGGTAGATATGGTGGACTCTCATGGCAAAACTGGTTTAAGGGTATTTGGAAGCACAAGTAGTATCTCTACTTGGTGCTGAGAATTTGGCTAGCATGACGGGGAAAGGCAAGCTCAACATGTTAGAGGATCCATGACAACATACTTTATCTCAAATATAAGAAAACATAACTCATTACGTTGTCTTCCTTGTCCAACACCAACTCTTTAGCATGTCATATTTTAATGAGTGCTCCCAATCATAAAAGATGTCAATAATAGTATATTTATATGTGAACCCCTCTTCCCTTATTACTTCCTATTAATTGCAACGATGACCAAAGCTATGTCTACCAACTCCCAACTACTTTTAATCATCATACTCTTTCTATGTGAAACCATTACTCTCAACAAGATCAATATGAACTCTTTGTTTCTTTTTATTCTTTTTCTTCTTTTCTTTTATTCACTCAAGATCATTGCAAAATAATCAAGCCCTTGACTCAACACTAATCTTTATTATATATATAGCTCACGGACTCAATTACATAGAGAGATCATAAAGCAAAGCTCAAAACTAGATCATGCCATAAACTTTATTCTACTAGATCAAGATACTACTAATAGGATCAAACTAAGAAAAACGGTAAAGATAGGAGTGTGATGGTGATACGATACTGGGGCACCTCCCCCAAGCTTGGCAGTTGCCAAGGGGAGTGCCCATACCCATGTGATTATGTCCCCTTCTTCGGTGATGGTGTAATATTCTTGGCGATGATGCCCCTTAGGATACGATTCTCCTCCTCGAGTTTATTGACTTGCTGCTTGAGGTCCATTATTTCCTTACGAAGCTTTCCTGTATAGGCTAAGGCTCCTTGCACCCAAGGGTGTTTCATAGCTGCGGGAGAACAAGTGACACTCCTCTTCATATTTTCATAAGAAAGAAATCTAACATCGGAAGGGATAACCGAGTTTGGAATAGCTGAGCTCTGTAGTTCCCCCATCGTGAACCCAGCTCGGAAGCGAGAAGTGACTTCTTGATCCTCCATGGCATCTACCGTCATCAAGTAAGCCTCCATCTCTTCCTCCATTGCTAGCCCAAAGTGGTCAGCGTCGTTGTTTGCCCTTGGTTCCGATGCCGGATGAGACACCCGGCTCTCCCTGACCTACTCTTGAGAAGACATCTTGCTCTAATCTGTAGCAGCAACAGCTCAAAACAAGAACAGAGGATATTTGCGTGATACCGGAGTCAAAACCTTCGGGAGAATATATAATGAATTTTTACCAACCAAAATACATATCGTGCAAGAAAACGGAGTCCGGAAGGCACACGAGGTGCTCACGAGGTAGGGGGCGCGCCCAGGGGGTAGGGCGCGCCCTCCACCCTCATGGGGCCCTCGTGTCCTTCCCAGACTGCCACTTATTTTTCTATTTTTCTAAATATTCCAAAACGGAGAAATACTGCCTTAAAAATTGTTTTGGAGTCGGTTTACTTACCGTACCACATACCTATTCCTTTTCGGAGTCTGAAACGTTCTGGAAAGTGTCCCTTATGTATTCCTCCGGGGCTACGGTTTCAATAACATTGGTTTCAACATTTATAGGATTACCTGAGATATAATGTTTAATTCTTTGACCGTTTACCACCTTCGGATTTGTGCCTTCGAAGTTGTTGATTTTTATGGCACCGGAACGATTGACCTCCTCGATAACGTAGGGGCCTTCCCATTTAGAGAGAAGTTTTCCTGCAAAAAATCTTAAACGAGAGTTGTATAGCAATAGATAATCACCGACATTAAACTCATGCTTTTGTATCCTTTTGTCGTGCCATCTTTTAACTTTTTCTTTAAACAACTTGGCATTTTCATACGCTTGGGTTCTCCATTCATCAAGCGAGCTAATATCAAATAACCTCTTCTCACCGGCAAGTTTGAAATCATAATTGAGTTCTTTAATAGCCCAATATGCCTTATGTTCTAGTTCGAGAGGTAAGTGACATGCTTTTCCATAAACCATTTTATACGGAGACATACCCATAGGATTTTTATATGCAGTTCTATAGGCCCATAATGCATCATCAAGTTTCTTAGACCAATTTTTTCCATACCTATTGACAGTCTTTTGCAAATGTAATTTGAGTTCTATGTTACTCAATTCTACTTGACCACTAGATTGTGGGTGATAAGGAGATGCAATTCTATGATTAACGTCATACTTACTAAGCATTTTACGGAAAGTACCATGAATAAAATGTGAACCACCATCAGTCATTAAATATCTAGGGACTCCAAACCTCGGAAAAATAACTTCCTTAAGCATTTTAATGGAAGTGTTATGATCAGCACTACTAGTTGGAATAGCTTCTACCCACTTAGTAACGTAATCAACAACAACTAAAATATGTGTGTATCCATTAGAGGCAGGAAAAGGTCCCATATAATCAAAGCCCCAAACATCAAATGGTTCAATAACAAGTGAATAATTCATAGGCATTTCTTGACATCTACTAATATTACCAATTCTTTGACATTCATCACAAGATAAGACAAGCTTATGGGCATCCTTGAAGAGAGTAGGCCAATAAAAACCAGATTGTAATACCTTATGTGCAGTTCTATCTCCAGCGTGGTGTCCTCCATAAGCTTCGGAGTGACACTTGCACAGGATCTGTTCCTATTCATGCTCAGGTACACAACGTCTAATAACACCATCTACTCCTTCTTTATAAAGATGTGGGTCATCCCAAAAGGAATGTCTCAAATCATAGAAAATCTAGGTGGTATAAATTTAGCAACAATGTAATTAGCATAATCAGCATACCATGGAGTACTAAGAGAAGTACTTATAACATTTAATTGTTCATCAGGAAAACTATCATCAATAGGTAGTTGGTCATCAAGAATATTTACTAACCTAGACAGGTTGTCTTCAACGGGGTTCTCAGCTCCTTTTCTATCAACAATATGCAATCAAATTCTTGTAGCAAGAGAACCCATCTAATAAGTCTAGGTTTAGCATCTTTCTTTTCCATAAGATATTTAATAGCAGCATGATCAGTGTGAATAGTTACTTTAGAAACAACAATATAAGGTCTGAACTTATCACAAGCAAATACAACTGCTAAGAATTCTTTTTCAGTAGTAGCATAATTTCTTTGAGCATTGTCTAGAGTCTTACTAGCATAATGGATAACATTTAATTTCTTATCAACTCTTTGCCCTAGAACAGCACCTACAGCATAATCACTAGCATCACACATAATCTCAAAGGGTAAATTCCAATTAGGTGGCTGAACAATAGGTGCAGAGATCAATTCTTTCTTAAGTATTTCAAATGCTTCTACACAGTGATCATCAAACATAAATGGTATATCTTTTTGTAATAAATTAGTCAGAGGCCAAGAAATTTTTGAGAAGTCCTTAATGAACCTTCTATAAAATCAGGCGTGACCAAGGCAGCTTCTTATACCTTTGATGTCCTTGGGACATGGCATCTTTTCAATAGCATCAACCTTGGCTTTATCAACTTTAATACCTCTTTCAGAAACTTTATGCCCCAAGACAATACCTTCATTAACCATAAAGTGGCACTTTTCCCAATTCAAGACAAGATTAGTTTCTCTACATCTCTGCAAAACTCGATCAAGATTGCTCAAGCAATCATCAAAAGAGGATCCATAGACGGAAAAATCGTCCATAAAAACCTCACAAATCTTTTCACAAAAGTCAGAGAATATAGCCATCATGCATCTTTGAAAGGTAGCAGGTGCATTACATAAACCAAAAGGCATACACCTATAAGCAAAAGTACCAAAAGGGCATGTAAAAGTAGTCTTTGATTGATCTTTAGCCGACACATGTATTTGAGAGAAACCAGAATAACCATCTAGGAAGCAATAATGTGTATGTTTGCATAATCTTTATAGCATTTGATCAATAAAAGGTAAGGGGTAATGATCTTTCTTAGTAGCCTTATTTAATTTGCGGAAATCAATTACCATCCTATAACCTGTAATAATTCTTTGCGGAATCAATTCATCTTTATCATTAGGAACAACAGTAATGCCTCCCTTCTTAGGGACACAATGAACAGGACTTACCCACTGACTATCAGCAACGGGATAAATTATACCTGCCTCCAGAAGCTTTAGTATTTCTTTTCTTACCACTTCTTTCATTTTAGGATTCAGACGTCGTTGAGGATCACAAACTGGTTTGGCATCTGCTTCCAAATTTATTTTATGTTGACATAGAGTGGGACTAATGCCCTTAAGATCATCAAGAGTATATCCAATAGCAGCATGATGCTTCTTCAGAGTTTTCAATAATCTTTCTTCTTCATGCTCTTAAAGGTTAACACTAATAATAATAGGATATATCTTCTTTTCATCAAGATAAGCATATTTAAGATTATCGGGCAACGGTTTAAGCTCAAACACGGGATCACCCTTAGGTGGAGAAGGATCCCCTAGGATTTCAACAGGCAAATTGTGTTTCAGAATATGTTCTTGTTTAAAGAATACTTCATCTATTTCCCTTCTTTCATTCATGAACATATCATTTTCATGGTCTAGCAAATAATGTTATAAAGGATCACTAGGAGGTACGACAATAGAAGCAAGACCAATAATTTCATCCTTACTAGGTAATTCTTCTTCACGATGTTGTTTACTAAATTTAGAGAAATTAAACTCATGAATCATATCATCCAACCCAATAGTAACAAAATTCTTTTCGCAGTCTATCTTAGCATTAACAGTGTTCAAGAAGGGTCTACCAAATATAATGGGACAAAAGCTATCTTGTGGGGAACTGAGAACAAGAAAATCAGTAAGATATTTAGTTTTCCCACATAAGACTTCAACATCTCTAACAATTCCCACTGCTGAAATAGTATCTCTATTGGCAAGTTTAATTGTAACATCAATACCTTCTATTTCAGCGGGTGCAATTTCATGCTTAATTTCTTCATATAAGGTAGAAGGTATAACACTAGCACTAGCACCCATATTACATAAGCCATGATAACAATGATCTCCTATTTTAACAGAAATAACAGGCCTACCACAGGTCTATGTTTATCTTTAGCTCCAGGTTTAGCAATTCTAGCAGTTTCACCGCAAAATTGAATAACATGCCCATCAATATTATCAGACAAGAGATCTTTAACAATAGCAATATTAGGTTCAACTTTAACTTGCTCAGGAGGTGTATAAGTTCTAATATTGCTTTTATGAACCACAGTTGAAGCTTTAGCATGATCCTTTATTCTAACAGGGAAAGGTGGTTTCTCAACATAAGAAGTAGGAACAATAGGGTCATTATAAGTGACAATCTTTTCTTCAACTTTAATAGGTGCTGCTACTTTTACTTCTATGGGAGGATGATATTTAAACCACTTCTCCTTAGGGAGATCAACATAAGTAGCAAAAGATTCATAGAAAGAAGCTACTATCTCAGAGTCAAGTCCATATTTAGTGCTAAACTTACGGAAAATATCGGTATCCATAAAAGATTTAACACAATAAAACTTAGGTGTCATACCTGACTCCTTACCTTCGTCGAGATCCCAATCTTCAGAGTTGCGTTTAATTTTGTCCAATAAATCCCGTTTAAATTCAATAGTCTTCATCATAAAAGAGCCAGCACAAGAAGTATCGAGCATGGTGCGATTGTTTTCAGAAAGCCGAGCATAAAAGTTTTGAATAATTGTTTCTCTTGGGGGCTCATGATTAGGGCATGAATATAACATTGATTTAAGCCTCCCCCAAGCTTGAGCGATACTTTATCCTTCGCGAGGCCAAAAATTATATATATAATTGCGATCACCTTGAACAAGATGCATAGGATAATACTTTTGATGAAATTCCAATTTCAATCTTCTATAGTTCCATGACCTCGTATCATCACATAGCCTATACCATGTCAATGCATCTCCCTTAAAATATAAAGGGAATACCTTCTTCTTAGCAACATCATCGGGTATACCTGCAAGCTTAAATAATCCACAAACTTCATCCACATATATTAGGTGCTCATCAGGATGCTTTGTTCCATCTCCTGTAAAAGGATTAACTAGCAGTTTTTCTATCATACCCGAAGGAAATTCAAAGGGAACATTTTCATTTTCAGTAGGTTCAGTAGGTTGAGGAGCAACTCTTTTCTCTAATGGTCGGGGTGAAGATACCCCGAACAAGCCCCTCAGAGGATTACTTTCCATAGTAACAAGTGACAGTAAATTTCAGCACACTATAAAAAATTTTCCTTACCAAATTCCACCTACCAAAGGCGCTTCACTCCCCGGCAACGGCACCAGAAAAGAGCCTTGATGACCCACACGTATAGGGGATCTATCATAGTCTTTCGATAAGTAAGAGTGTCGAACCCAACGAGGAGCAGAAGGAAATGATAAGTGGTTTTCAGCAAGGTATTCCTGCAAGTACTGAAATAAGTGGTAACAGATAGTTTTGTGATAGGATAATTTGTAACGAGCAACAAGTAACAAAAGTAAATAAAGTGCAGCAAGGTGGACCAATCCTTTTTGTAGCAAAGGACAAGCCTAGACAAACTCTTATATAAGGAAAAGCGCTCCCGAGGACACATGGGAATATCGTCAAGCTAGTTTTCATCACGTTCATATGATTCGCGTTCGGTACTTTGATAATTTGATATGTGGGTAGACCGGTGCTTGGGTGCTGTTCTTACTTGAACAAGCATCCCACTTATGATTAACCTCTATTGCAAGCATCCGCAACTACAACAAAAGTATTAAGGTAAACCTAACCATAGCATGAAACATATGGATCCAAATCAGCCCCTTACGAAGCAACGCATAAACTAGGGTTTAAGCTTCTGTAGTCAACGTTCACATAACACCACTAGAGGCTAGACAACATACTTCTCATCAAAATAACGAACGAATACCAAATTCACATGACTACTAATAGCAAGACTTCTCCCGTGTCCTCAGGAACAAACGTAACTACTCACAAAGCATATTCATGTTCATAATCAGAGGGGTAATAATATGCATAATGGATCTGAACATATGATCTTCCACCAAATAAACCAACTAGCATCAACTACAAGGAGTAGTCAACACTACTAGCAACCTACTAGTACCAATCCCGGACTTGGAGACAAGAATTGGATACAAGAGATGAACTAGGGTTTTGAGATGAGATGGTGCTGGTGAAGATGTTTACGGAGATTGCCCTCTCCCGATGAGAGGAGCGTAGGTGATGATGATGGCGATGATTTCCCCCTCCCGGAGGGAAGTGTCCCCGGCAGAACAGCTCTGCCGGAGCCCTAGATTGGTTCCGCCAAGGTTCCGCCTCGTGGCGGCGGAGTCTCGTCCTGAAAGGTTGCTTATGATTTTTTCCTCATCGAAAGACCTCATATAGCAGAAGATGGGCATCGGAGAGCCAACAGGGGGCCCACGAGGTAGGGGGCGCGCCCTAGGGGGGCGCCCCCCACCCTCGTGGACAGGGTGTGGGACCCCTAGTCTTCATCTTTGGCAAGGATTTTTCATTATTTTTAACTAGATGTTCCGTGGAGTTTCAGGACTTTTGGAGTTGTGCAGAATAGGTCTCTAATATTTGCTCTTTTTCCAACCCTGAATTCCATCTGCCGTCATTCTCCCTCCTTATGTTAACCATGTAAAATAAGAGAGAATAGCCATAAGTAATGTGACATAATGCATAATAACAGCCCATAATGCAATAAATATCGATATAAAAGCATGATGCAAAATGGACGTATCAACGGGCAAGTGCCATCCGCGCACCCTCTATGCACGCCGAGCTCTTCATAGCGTTGATGCACGGCACAGCACCAAGGAACTGTTGCACTAAAGCAAAATAACTATTTGGTCTCGGCCCTTCCATCCACAGATGATCCACAACAGATCTCATGGCAAGCCCGGACAACCTATGGAGCTCGGCCCACTCGGCCATTCGCTCATTCAACAGCAGCGTACGCACTAGAACATGGAACTGTGACCAGAAAAGCCTTTCACTTCACGATCTTTTTTATCCTTGAAATACGCACCTGCATCAGCAGCACTGGCTGCCAAATCCACGTATGCATCTGCCGAACTCCATAGGTTATCAAGTGGTGCATACTTCGGATCTCCGAACTTCGTCCGCAACAAAAAGGGCTTCCCAGCCGCGATATCTCCAGCTTGACGCAACTCCTCCTTCGCCGCTCTGATTTTAGAGCGGGATGCCTTGGCTGCCACCATGGCCTTCTCCAGGTCCGTCGCCTTCGCTCAGCCTTCCTTTTCAAGAAGCTGGTAACGGTCGGCGGCATCCTTCAACTCAACGGCCATCTTGGCTATTTTTTCCTTGCTTTGCCAATGGGCGGCATGTTCGGCCCTCAGCTCTTCGACCGCCTTTAGAGCGGCCGCATCACTATTCCTGGCTTGTTTCTTGGCTTGGGCAAGTTCCGCCCGAAGGATCTCCACGGCGGCAGCTCCATCTGCAGTCACAACATATTAAAGATACTAGCATCATGCTCCTCTTACTATGTATTGTTCACCGGAGAAATCACATACCCTGTGCCTCGTCGAGCCGCTTGTTGACAAGCACGATGTCGGCATCTGCCGCATCAAGTTGTTGCTTCAGCTCGGCAAACTCATCAGTCTGGCTAGTCACCGGACCTTCAGCCACCTGCACATGAAGGCGGCATGATTATTCCCTGGGACTATGATCCTCTGTTTGCCACCGTTCTCGACAGCAACCAGAGTCTCAGGGGCTACTATCTGCATAGGGCACACCTAACGTGTGCGGTACTATCCAAAAATATACTATTTCACGTACCTCAAAGCCTTTCAGCAAGCTCATAAAAGCTTCATGCAGCCCGCTTTCAGCGGATGAAGTCCTCTCAACCATCATACCCATCAGCATACGATGCGCTTCTGAGATAGCCGCTTGCTCCAGAAAATCCTGCAGTGTGTTCGACCGCACAACGGACGGTTTCGGACTCTTTCTGTTGCTCTCTTCGGGAGCCGGATGCTGAGGACTTCGGGCGGCCAAAGGATTACCCTCTGGCATCGGCGGATCAGGAGAAGTCCTCCGAGACGACACCTCGGGGTCGCCCGCCTCATGAGGCGGGGAGGCATGGGGAGGTGTTTCGCTCTCCATCATCTCCGGAAGAAGATTCCCCGAAGACGAACTCTGTCGAAAAGGGCTACGATCCGAACTACAATATATATGCTTCGGTTATTGTTCTCAGAAATAAAGCAGGATGCTTTTTATTAAGTGCTTTTTGTTTACTTACAACTCGGTGGAGGGCTGACCCCCTTGCGGGCACTGTGCGGCAAGGGTGCTTTCCAAGACAGGATCCTTTGGCGAAGATTTCTTCCCCCGTTTGGAAACCTTTGTTTCCGGGTCTTCAGAGGTGGTCCTTTTCCTTCCTTGGGGAGAGAGAAATTCAGATCCTTCTCCCCGGTTATCCTCCTTCGCGGAGGCACTAACTCCCCCGTATTGGATGAGTAATGAGTGAGGCCCGCTTTCAGCCTCATTATCCCCCCCTTATCTTCCCCTGAGGGCGCCTGATAAGGTGCCAGCTCGAGCATTCTGACCAGTATGGGGTCTGCTGAGCCTTCGGGAAGGGGGGTCGAACACCTGATCATCTTCGCCCTTGTTACCCAGTCCTGGCCAAAGAGCGACTTTTCAGAATGATGTTGTGATAACTAAAAAGACAGTGTATTCAGCAACGGGATTACTTACTTGGGTATCTGGATGGTTGCAGCTCAGACCCGCATCTTCGGTGGTGTCCGGACACTTTATTTGTGGTCCGAAGAACAATTTGTACATCCCTTCAAGCGTCATGTCGAGGAAGTGTTGAATAGTTCGCGGTCCTTCTGGGTTGAATTCCCACATTCGGAGGGGTCGACGTTTGCAAGGCGGGACTCGACGAACTAGCATGACTTGCATTACCGTGACCAGGCTGACATCTCTCTCGAGGAGATCTTGGATGTGACTCTGCAATGTCGGCACATCATTTACTGGCCCCCAGTCCAGCCCCCTGTTGATCCATGATGTTAGTTGTGGTGGGGGACCCGAGCGAAAGGCAGGGGCAGCCACCCACTTGGTACCCCGGGGAGCTATGATATAAAACCACTCTTGTTGCCATAAGCTGGACACCTCTGGGAAGGAGCCCTCCGGCCACAGAGCATCAGCGCTTTTGCTTATTGCGGCACCTCTGCATTCTGTGTGTCGCCCCTCAATCATCTTCGGCTTCACGTTGAAAGTCTTGAGCCACATGCCAAAGTGTGGGGTAACGCACAGGAAGGCCTCACACACGATGATGAATGACGAGATGTGAAGAATGGAATCCGGGGCCAGGTCATGGAAATCCAGCCCATAATAGAACATGAGCCCCCTGACAAAGGGATCCAGAGCGAGGCCTATCCCTTGGAGGAAGTGAGAGATGAATACAACGCTCTCGCCGGGTTCGGGAGTGGGAATGACCTGCCCTCGAGCGGGCAACCTGTGCAAGATTTCGTCGGTCAAATACCTTGCCTCTCTTAGCTTCTTGATGTCTTCCTTCGTGATAGAGGAAGGCATCCACCGACCTTGAAGGTTGGATCCGGACATGGTTGAAGGTCTGAGGCGCCCGACCTGAGCCTTGGGTGTTGGAACTCGAGGTGGAGGGGAAGGATTCGATGGAGTGCGAGAGGAAAAAGGACGGGCCTTGGTCTCTTTATAAAGAGGGTGAATATCAAGCGTCCTCCTCGTGTCCGTTTGGGACTTTCCTAAAATCGAGGAGTCATACCAACGGATATGATTGGGTTACCCATGTCCGTATTGATGAGAATCCTGTAATAAGGGGAACACAATCTCTGCCCCGACAAGACGTGCCAATAAAATCGCCTCACAAAATGTGTGATGGCAGGATGATTAAGAAAAATGGTTCGAGTAATGGTCAAGTCGTGGTGTGATGTCACGTTATGAAAGGTCGTCAGCAGATCAGATTTGTGGAAATATTATTCTCTCTACGGTGGTATGTGGAACTTATTTTGCAGAGCCGGACACTATCCTCGTGTTCAAGATCTTCTATGGAGTATTCGGAGGAAGAACCCGCCTTGCGATGCTGAAGACAAATCTGTGCGCTGGACTCATCGTCATTGAAGCCTGGTTCAGGGGCTACTAAGGGAGTCCTGGATTAGGGGGTATCCGGACAGCCAGACTATATCCTCTGGCCGGACTGTTGGACTATGAAGATACAAGATTGAAGACTTCGTCCCGTGTCCGGATGGGACTTTCCTTAGTGTGGAAGGCAAGCTTAGCAATACGGATATGTAGATTTCCTCCCTTGTAACCGACTCTGTGTAACCCTAGCCCCCTCCGGTGTCTATATAAACTGGAGGGTTTAGTCCATAGGACAACAACAATCATACCATAGGCTAGCTTCTAGGGTTTAGCCTCTACGATCTCATGGTAGATCAACTCTTGTAATACTCATATCATCAAGATCAATCAAGCAGGAAGTAGGGTATTACCTCCATCGAGAGGGCCCAAACCTGGGTAAACATTGTGTCCCCCGCCTCCTGTTACCATCCACCTTAGACGCACAGTTCGGGACCCCCTACCCGAGATCCGCCGGTTTTCACACCGGCAGCGTGGCTGCAGGAGTTAGACCCGGCCGACTTCGCCATCGAATATCCAAGCCTTAAGGAGGATGGCACATCATTTGAACAAGAGGACTTCGCCGCTTGTGTGAAGCAAATACGTCATGTGGCCACCCTGATTGCTGATGAGGCGGATCTCACCAAGTACAAGCCGGGTTATGACGCGGAAAATCAGAGGATTCCAACGCCGCATTATAAAGTGACCAGCCTGATCCCTCCAATCCGTAAGCATACCTTCGCCCCTGAAGTTGACCCGGCCGGACTAATTGATGATGAATCTGAATTTGAAGCTTTGAATGGCATTGACTGGTCATCATCAATCTTCCAGGACAAGGAACAGGACGGAGGAGCGGAAAGGGTTGATCCGGAAGCTTCAGGCCAACAAGAGAAGTAACCCGCCGGGTGGCTCATAATTGTACCTTGCTGGAAAACAATTTAATCATTTGGACTCGACGAGTCATGTAATAGGGTAGAAATGACTTTGCTTTGTCGTGCCATCGTGCACGTTTTGGTGCTCAACACTGTTAAGCCGCCGCCTTATACTCTTCCCTTTCTAAACTTATCATCCGTTTTCTTTATGCATAAGAAAGTTTTTGAACTGTCTTGCACACATAAATAGATCACAAGAACCCTTGGCGGCTTACCGCTGGGCGGGTCTTAACATCTTTACAACCATTAATCTTGAAAGAAGAGACACATATAAGCCTGTTATGAATTATAGCGTTGAAACACAACTATATATCATACCTGTGATTTTGAATTTGCACTGTCGGTTCACGTGACCTGAACAGTAAGGGTGATAAGCCAATCCTTTAGAAGCCAACACTTCCAAATGTATGATGATTGTCATATGCTGGCGACTTATCATCCAAAACAAAGCCAGGTTAAACTTAAACCACACTTATACTTAGATCTGGACAAAAGCCTCAAGACAAAAATAAAGATTGTTTGCAAAAAAAACTTAAGCAAAATAGAAAGAAAAATGTGAGGCTTCTGATTCGAATACGATCAGTAAACCGGATCAAAGGGGTTAAGCTAGGATTCGAATATGATCATGTAGCCCCCAGTGGATTTGGCATTGCGCCAATCAAGAGGGTACCAACGGCTATGTTCTCTTTGGTTCGAATACGACCTATGTTTGTGTGACGCCCCCGATTCAATCGTACACTAATCATACACGCAAACGTGTACGATCAAGATCAGGGACTCACGGGAAGATATCACAACACAACTCTAAAAATAAAATAAGTCATACAAGCATCATAATACAAGCCAGGGGCCTCGAGGGCTCGAATACAAGTGCCCGATCATAGACGAGTCAGCGGAAGCAACAATATCTGAGTACAGACATAAGTTAAACAAGTTGCCATAAGATGGTTAGCACAAACTGGGATACAGATCGAAAGAGGCGTAGGCCTCCTGCCTGGGATCCTCCTAACTACTCCTGGTCGTTGTCAGCGGGCTGCACGTAGTAGTAGGCTCCTCCAGAGTAGTAGGAGTCATCATCGACGGTGGCGTCTGGATCCTGGGCTCCAACGTCTGGTCGCAGCAATCGGGTAGAGAAATGGGGAAAAGGGGAAAAAGGCAACCATGAGTACTCATCCAAAGTACTCGCAAGAAAGGAGCTACACTACATATGCATGGATATATGTGTAAAGGGCCATATCAATGGACTGAACTGCAGAATGCCAGAATAAGGGGGGGATAGCTAATCATGTCGAACACTACGCTTCTGGCAGCCTCCGTCTTGCAGCATATAGAAGAGAGTAGACTGAAGTCCTCCAAGTAGCATCGCATAGCATAATCCTACCCGGCAATCCCCTCCTCGATGCCCTGTTGGAGAGCAATCACCGGGTTGAATATGGCACTTGGAAGGGTGTGTTTTATTAAGTATCCGATTCTAGTTGTCATAAGGTCAAGGTACAACTCCAAGTCGTCCTGTTACCGAAGATCACGGCTATTCGAATAGATTAACTTCCCTGCAGGGGTGCACCACATAACCCAACACGCTTGATCCCATTTGGCCGGACACACTTTCCTGGGTCATGCCCGGCCTCGGAAGATCAACACGTCGCGGCCCCACCTAGGCACAACAGAGAGGTCAGCACGTTGGTCTACATCCTATGGCGCAGGGGTCTGGGCCCATCGCCCATTACACACCTGCACATTGCGAGGGCGGCCGGAAGCAGACCTAGCAACCTCCAGTACAACGGAAGTCACGTTACGCAGTCCAATCTGGCGCGCGCCGCTTAGTTGCTGACGTCACGAAGTGCTTCGGCTGATACCACGACGCCGAGTGCCCATAACTGTTCCCGTGTAGTTGGTTAGTGCATATAGGCCAGTAGCCAGACTCAGATCAAATACCAAGATCTCGTTAAGCATGTTAAGTATCCGCGAACGCCGAACAGGGCCAGGCCCACCTCTCTCCTAGGTGGTCTCAACCTGCCCTGTCGCTCTGCCACAAAGATCCACTCGCGGGTACTCCTACGAGCCACCCGTCTTTGGTCACCACATGTATCATGTATAAAGTATAGTATATACCCGTGATCACCTCCCGAGTGATCACGGCCCGATAGTATAGCACAGCAGCCAGACAAGAATGTAGGGCCACTGATGGAAAACTAGCATCCTATACCAGGCATGTAGGATTGCAGGTAAAGGTAACAACAGTAGTAACAAGGACAGGCTATGCATCAGGATAGGATAAACGGAAATCAGTAACAGGCTACACTATTCTAATGCAAGCAGTATAGAAGAGAATAGGCGATATCTCGTGATCAAGGGGGGGCTTGCCTGGTTGCTCTGGCAAGAGAGAGGGGTCGTCAACTCCGTAGGCGTACTAGGTAGCAGCGGCGTCAGTCTCGGTGTCTAGCGAGAGAAGAGGGGGAAGGAACAATAAATATTTAAGCAAACAGATGCATAGCGATGCATGACATGACAGGTATCGGTGCTAGGGGTGCCCTAACGCGGTAAGAGGTGATACCGGGGAAGGGGGGAAACATCCGGGAAAGTATCCCCGGTGTTTCGCGTTTTCGGGCAGAGGAGCCGGAGGGGAAAGTTGCGAGTTTGCTATGCTAGGGATGCGTGGTGGACGAACGGGGTGCGTATCCGGGTTTGTCTCATCGTTCTGAGCAACTTTCATGTTAAAAATAATTTAATTCGAGTTACGGATTAAAAGATATGATTTCCTAAAGATTTTATTAATTTCTGGAATTTAATTAATTCGAACTTAAATTTGTAGTTAAATGACATGGGTACACAGGAAGTGTACCCAGAGTGTGTCTAAGGGGTTGACGGGTGGGGCCCTGGTCAAATGTCCAGTCAGCGTTTGACTAGACCATTGAGTGGTCAAAAAGGCCCATGGGACCCGCATGTCATTAATACATGTTTTACTAAACAACATTTAATTAGCTAATCCGGTTGATTAGGTTATTAAGCAGGTTAATTAAGTTAACTAATTAACTTACTAATTAATTATTTAACAATTATTATTTAATTAATCTCTTTTTTTTGGGCGTGGGCCCCATATGTCATAGTCCAGTTTATTAATTGGTTTGTTTTTAAAGCAGGGTTAGTTTTAGCGGGTGGGCCCCCGGCGTTAGTGAATGTTTATGGGGGATTAGTGACTAACGACAACATGTCACCAGATTAGCGCCAGCGACGAGCTACAGAATGGCAGCGGCATAGGAGCTCGCCGGAAACGGCGTACGGGGAGCCGTTCGCGACGCGGATGGGTCCATTCGAACACCTACACGACGATGCATCGCATGGTGGTGGTGGCACAGCCGGGGGTGGTCAGTGTCGACCTATACAACGACGGCCGACGGCAACAGAAGGCAGGCGAGACGGGAAGCAGCGGGCTAGGGCACGCGCGCGCGTGAGCGTGGCCCGACGTGGCTGAGTGCGTGTGCGCGCGCGGTCCAAGCATGGGTGAGCGCGGCTCGGCCACGGTGATCGGGCGGAGAAAGGGCGGGTCGAGAGGGTTCCTCACCCACGTGTAGGGGAACGGGCAGCATGGCTCGGAGAAGCGGCGCGAGGAGGGGACAAGGACGACGCAGTCTGGCGGGGAGGCGGCCCCGGCGAGGTAGCGGGTGAACGGGCGAATGCCAGCGAGGGCGATCCCGTGGCGGCGGCATCGAGCGGAGACGGGGTGGGGCGCCGAGCGCTGGGCGCTAGTCGGGAGGAGGTGAGGACGGTGCGATGTCGGTGTGGCGTTGGGGCGCCTGCGTGAAGCGGGGCGGTCCGACGACGGTGTCGGGGGCGAGCAGCATGCGCCGCGGCCTCGTCTGGGTCATGCCCCCCGATCTCGATCTAGATCGGGGCGGAGGGGGGAAGCGAGGTGAGTGGGGGGCGAAGTGGGGGCGACACAGGGGGGTTAGGGTTACGGGAGTTGGGGGTTATGGGGGGAGTGGGAGGCCGGTTGGGCCGGCCAAGCGGCCTGGTGGCTTGTTGGGCCGAAGCCCACCGAGGGGGGCTGGTTTCCTTTTATCTCTTTTTTTGCATTTTGTTTTTCTTAATTTTTCCCTTTCTGGTTTATTTTTAGTTTCTCTCTATTTTAGTTTTTATAATTACAATCTTAGTTCCTAAAATAGTATCAATACTTATTCTAATGCCACTATATCTTGGGCACCCAAAAGAATTAGTTTAATATTTTATACTTTAAAAAAGGCATGTAATTATTGGTTTTGGCTGATGTTTTATTTAACTTGGAGTATTTAAACATTTCATAACAATGTGGTTTCACCACCATAACCATCTATGATTTATTTGCTACAATTTGAACATTTTAGATTTGACGGTTGAAAACTTTTATTGTTTGCTTGATTTTGAATTTGAATTTGAATCGGTTTCGAACTAACGCGAGATCAGCAACAGTAATCCGGGTGACGTGGCATTATTAGTAGAGGGTTACTGTCACTTAGTTATCTGAGCGTCACAATTCTCCTTCGCTACAAGAAATCTCGTCCCGAGATTTAAGAGGGGAGTAAGGGGGAAAGTTCTGGTTACGAAATTCAAACGATTCTTCTCGGTCTTCGTTGCTCTTCTTGACGAGGCCAGTCCAATACAATGATATCTTCATTTCTCTGCTTCAGGTCATCATGATCAAGTCGGCATCCTTTCTTCGAGAACTCCATCGTACTTACGAAAGAATAAAGGGTGGGCATCCCGGGAGAACAGACCTCTGCAAGGTCGACTACTTGGTCGATAACATCGAGGAAGGTGGCGGAAGTATTTCTCGAATTGAAACTTAAGAAAATATCGAGAGCAAAGTAATTAGGTATCATGGGAAGTTTCGAGTGGGCAGGCAATCGTTCGATGCCTGAAACAGGGCGTGAAAGGGGTTCGAAGCAATGGGAATAACTATTGTGTCTGATACTAGAATTGATGATCTCTCGGAAGGTGGCTAGTGAATTACATATGAAGCCAAGCGTGGGGAATAACCATTAGAAACAGGGTTGTATAGGAGAGTCAGGTTTCGATCCTGTGGAACTGTGGGTTATGGGCCCACCATGTGGGTAAAAAGTAGGAAGAGGAGTGATGTCTTGCACGATCATGTAAGCAAGGTACGTCAGAGAATATCCGGTCAGTTATGTTGGCAACAACGTCGGTACCAAGGGTGAGGGACGAAGAGAACCATTTTCCTGCTCGTTGAAACGAGGCGGACCAATAGGCAAAGTTCTCGTCCATCGGTGGCTACTGGAATATCATCAACAATGGTAACAGGGTCTTGCTGACAGAATTGTACACCGAGGTGTTCACATAAGCAGGAGAATATTACTGCTTAGATCATATAGATCACAAGATACGTTAAACCAACCAATGGAAAGGAAAATATGATTATTAGATTAAACAGAACAATGGAAAGAAAATGTGTTTAAACACATATTTCAGGGGTATATCCTTTCCAAGGACAAATAGAACATGATACCGTGACAGGATAAAAAGTAGAAAACCAATTAGGTAAGGGGGGAATCTCATGATATTAGCCATACAACGGTGTTTGGATAATTGAGCGAGAAACATTTAGCATTGGGCTTCAAATGTTCTTGTTGAAAATCGGAGTACCACAGACATGCTTCGAGATAGCATTGACATGGTCTTCGAGCAAAGGTCAAACTTTGGAAACACAAAGGATCCATCAGGAATAACTTGTGGAATAAGTCTTACAATTTCCTCACGGAAGAATGGATAACCTTGCTGAAAAAGGAATCTATAACAATAGGGCCAACCGGCCAGGTGTGCTAGGCACGACATCACCTTACCGGGTCACATAAGACCAATGTTATAATTCTTGGAAATATGTTCCAACCATCATATCTGACCGAGATTCAGATCTGATTGGTGTCAGGATAACTCGGACTCAGGATGCCCGAGAAGAAAAGATGCAACACAAATTAACGCAAGGACATCTTAAGATTCTCAGGAAATGAACCATGGAAGCAAGTTCCGAAACCAGAGTTCATCATTAAACCAAGGAGAGGATGAGGAAGTGGCTGACGGACTCAACGATAATTCAACGAGGTATCCATAAAGATGCATCTCCTCAATTATGTGGATAAGGAGATAGCATTTGTCAGATCAATTGATATAATGAAGCATGCTTGAGGAAAACATACACAATTAAACATTGGTTGAAAGGTGCGCCCGAAATATGGGTTGGGCTGCACGACCAATGTCAGAATGGTGATTCAATAATCAATAGTCTAAGAATGAACAACCGACCATTAACTTCAAAGCAATAGGGTTGCTACAAGGGTAGAATTCAAACAGCACCGTTCACTTGTTGGTAGACCGGTTGGAATCAACACGAGGACCAAGAAAGAATGGTGATGGTGAGAAGCATCACAATACCAAGAATTCCTTAAGAGGTCGAGCAGTCCTCACAACATCCTTGATATTAAAAGATGGTAATACTCCAAGGTAAAGAAGAATAATTGCTGGATAGCAGGGATCTTAAGGTATAACACAAAACACGAACAAGTTTGTGTTGAACGAAAGGCAATAAAGTGGTCAAAGATAACACAAATCATCGGGGGCAAGGATAGTATTTCTCATCATGAACTCAATTGATATCCTGCAAGAGCTCATAAGGTTGATGATGATCACGACACATTTGTCGAGAGATTTCATGAAGATGTAATCAATCAATGATGACATCAAGTCAAAGGAATGATGAAGCAGAAGGTTACTGGAACCATGGGTAGGACACAAACTTGAAATCAAGCTTGTTGTTCAAGGCGAACAGATATGACGAGGAAGATCGATGTAAGCTTAGCTCATCATCGAACGTGGTGCTCCGAAAATAAGGACCAGGTAGCATGGTTTAAATCATTAAGACAATGATATAGCCAAACGGCCTAGGAATGGCGTGATCGGGTACAAACTCGTACATAAAGAAGATTACTAAGAGTTGTTGAACCGTAGTGCGGACACGGTTCAATTATCGGTGTCTTTGAGAGTTTAATAACTCAGAGCCCGTGAAAAATTGAAATCAGTGAGAATGTAGTACTTAATGAAGATCTCATAAGAAATTATGTGGTTCCATGATATTCTTGAGATAACAGGGGGTAATACTCGACGACAGATCAAAGTAGAGGTTGGATCCGGGTATTGCTCTATAAAAGACAAGTGCTTAAACTTGGATGAGAAATGGTATTTAAAGGAGAACATGGTCGGAACCACGACTGCAAAAGGCCAGATCTCAGATATAAGATGAACTTATACCAAGGGAATAATTTATTTAAGAGAAGCTTCAATGATAAGATCTACATCGTGTCCATGGGCATGAACACGAAGTTCAAGGTCGACTCCCACTTCTCCAATGCATAACCTTTCATTCACTTCTCACTTTTGAAGAAGTTGTAGTGTTGAAATTTTATCTGGCAAAATACCAGAAGAGTATGACTCGTGAAAACTTTCGAGTTCACACATATTAAGGAAGGCATAGGTTCAACCCATCAGGGTGTCATGGAAATATATACCACAAGCTTCAATAGTAAATATCACAAGCCCGAAAGCAGCACATGGTTGAGAAAGTAGAGGATACAATTTACCCAAGGCATTATGTATCCGAGGACGGCTCAGAAGATTATTGAATATGAAGGACGATGTCAAATAAAATCCAACAAAGTATCTGACGGTCCATAACAGGGATGATGTGAGTATCGATTCTCAATCAGAGGAAGAAGGAATGCAAAGGCATCAGATTATAGGAACAACTGACTAATTCAAAGCTCAACGCAAAGAAATTTATGATTTCCAAATCAAGGGATCAGAAGCAATCGTTCTGATCGAAAATGAATAAGTTCAATAGACTTAGAAGCACAACTGACCAAGGCATTGATTGGTCAAGAACCAGCTCATACCCAAATGACGTCTGAGCCGGAAGGATAATCCTAGGATTTGACTGATGATTGTGAACATTCGCAACGTATTGAATCAATGGACTAAAAAATGATAGTGACAAAGGATGCCAATAAGATTACTATACTTATGGGATTAACCATAATGCAAGCAAGTAAGAATTTCAAGAACAACGGGTTGTTGAGGATCTTCACTAGATCAAATAGTATTTCGAAGGCTTTGCTGAAATACATGAATCAACTGGGATGAGCGGATACTCGATAGGTGCAAGAATTTATCCATAGGGGTATTTAGGCGACTTAGAACCGCAAAGTTTTCTCGGGGTATCTTGTAATAACAAGATCGACTAGGTGTAAAGTAAGAACGACAGGTGTAAGTATTTATCCATATGGATATTTCGGTGGTAGGGAATTGCAAAAGCAATGGGCACAAGGTCTCGAGAGAATATCGGAAGGTATCTACAGAATCCATCGGTGCACCAAGCAATCATCTGGAGGGAGGGGCTCTCCGGGAGAAAGTGTTTTCGAGAACCTAAAGTTAGATTTTAGAAATTCATTTAACCCGAATAAAAGAGAGATTAGAATCCCAGAGTATAGACGAGGAATAAAAGATCATATTACCACCCAATGGCGACGTGGGCCCATGCGCCGCACAGCCATGTTAGTGAAAGTTTTTGCAGTGTCTAGACTCGACTTCGGCCAAGGAGTGTGGAAGGGGGATTCCTACAAGCAGTCGGCTCTGATACCAACTTGTGATGCCCCCGATTCAATCGTACACTAATCATACACGCAAACATGTACGATCAAGATCAGGGACTCACGGGAAGATATCACAACACAACTCTAAAAATAAAATAAATCATACAAGCATCATAATACAAGCCAGGGGCCTCGAGGGCTCGAATACAAGTGCTCGATCATAGACGAGTCAGCGGAAGCAACAATATCTGAGTACAGACATAAGTTAAACAAGTTGCCATAAGATGGCTAGCACAAACTGGGATACAGATCGAAAGAGGCGCAGGCCTCCTGCCTGGGATCCTCCTAACTACTCCTGGTCGTCGTCAGCAGGCTGCACATAGTAGTAGGCACCTCCAGAGTAGTAGGAGTCATCATCGACGGTGGCGTCTGGATCCTGGGCTCCATCGTCTGGTCGCAGCAATCGGGTAGAGAAATGGGGAAAAGGGGGAAAAGGCAACCATGAGTACTCATCTAAAGTAGTCGCAATCAAGGAGCTACACTACATATGCATGGATATATGTGTAAAGGGCCATATCAGTGGACTGAACTGCAGAATGCCAAAATAAGGGGGATAGCTAATCATGTCGAAGACTATGCTTCTGGCAGCCTCCGTCTTGCAGCATATAGAAGAGAGTAGACTGAAGTCCTCCAAGTAGCATCGCATGGCATAATCCTACCCGGCAATCCCCTCCTCGATGCCCTGTTGGAGAGCAA
The DNA here is from genome assembly GCA_032464435.1 of Aegilops umbellulata. Classification (NCBI taxonomy): domain Eukaryota; kingdom Viridiplantae; phylum Streptophyta; class Magnoliopsida; order Poales; family Poaceae; genus Aegilops; species Aegilops umbellulata. The sequence continues at coordinate 474,779,843 of CP136056.1, read as the reverse complement.
TCATCGGGTTGTATCTGGCACTTGGAAGGGTGTGTTTTATTAAGTATCCAGTTCTAGTTGTCATAAGGTCAAGGTACAACTCCAAGTCGTCTTGTTACCGAAGATCACGGCTATTCGAATAGATTAACTTCCCTGCAGGGGTGCACCACATAACCCAATACGCTTGATCCCATTTGGCCGGACACACTTTCCTGGGTCATGCCCGGCCTCGGAAGGTCAACACGTCGCAGCCCCACCTAGGCACAACAGAGAGGTCAGCATGTCGGTCTACATCCTATGGCGCAGGAGTCTGGGCCCATTGCCCATTGCACACCTGCATGTTGCGAGGGCGGCCGGAAGCAGACCTAGCAACCTCTAGTACAACAGAAGTCATGTTACGCAGTCCAATCTGGCATGCGCCGCTCAGTCGCTGACATCACGAAGTGCTTCGGCTGATACCACGATGCCGAGTGCCCATAACTGTTCCCGCATAGTTGGTTAGTGCGTATAGGCCAGTAGCCAGACTCAGATCAAATACCAAGATCTCGTTAAGCGTGTTAAGTATCCGTGAACACCGAACAGGGCCAGGCCCACCTCTCTCCTTGGTGGTCTCAACCTGCCCTGTCGCTCTGCAACAAAGATCCACTCGCGGGTACTCCTACGAGCCGACCCGTCTTTGGTCACCACATGTATCATGTATAAAGTATAGTATATACCCGTGATCACCTCCCGAGTGATCACGGACTGATAGTATAGCACACCAGACGGACAAGAATGTAGGGCCACTGATGGAAAACTAGCATCCTATACTAGGCATGTAGGATTGCACGTAAAGGTAACAACAGTAGTAACAAGGACATGCTATGCATCAGGATAGGATAAACGGAAAGCAGTAATAGGCTACACTGTTCTAATGCAAGCAGTATAGAAGAGAATAGGCGATATCTGGTGATCAAGGGGGGGGGGACTTGCCTGGTTGCTCTGGCAAGAGAGAGGGGTCATCAACTCCGTAGTCGTACTGGGTAGCAGCGGCGTCGGTCTCGGTGTCTAGCGAGAGAAGAGGGGGAAGAAAAATAAATATTTAAGCAAACAGATGCATAACCATGCATGACATGACAAGTATCGGCGCTAGGGGTGCCCTAACGCGGTAAGAGGTGATACCGGGGAAGGGGGGAAACATCCGGGAAAGTATCCCCGGTGTTTCGCATTTTCGGGCAGAGGAGCCAAAGGGGAAAGTTGCGAGTTTGCTATGCTAGGGATGCGTGGTGGACGAACGGGCTGCGTATCCGGGTTCGTCTCGTCGTTTTGAGCAACTTTCATGTTGAAAATAATTTAATCCGTGTTACGGATTAAAAGATATGATTTCCTAAAGATTTTATTAATTTCTGGAATTTAATTAATTCGAAATTAAATTTGTAGTTAAATGATATGGGTACACCGGAAGTGTACCCAGAGTGTGTCTAAGGGGCTGACGGGTGGGGCCCTGGTCAAATGTCCAGTCAGCGTTTGACTAGACCATTGACAGGTCAAAAGGGCCCATGGGACCCGCATGTCATTGACACATGTTTTACTAAACAACATTTAATTAGCTAATTCGGTTGATTAGGTTATTAAGCAGGTTAATTAAGTTAACTAATTAACTTACTAATTAATTAATTAACAATTATTATTTAATTAATCTCTTTTTTTGGGCGTGGGCCCCATATGTCATAGTCCAGTTTATTAATTGGTTTTTTTAAAGTAGGGTTAGTTTTAGCGGGTGGGCCCGGGCGTTACTGAATGTTTATGGGGGATTAGTGACTAACGATAGCACGTCACCAGATTGGCGCCAGCGACAAGCTACAGAATGGCAGCGGCATAGGAGCTCGCCGAAAACGGCGTACGGGGAGCCGTTCGCGACGCGGATGGGTCCATTCGAACACATACACGACCGTGCATCGCATGGTGGTGGTGGCACAACTGGGGGTGGTCAGTGTCGACCGATACAACGACGGCCAACGGCAACAGAAGGCGGGCGAGACGGGAAGCAGCGGGCCAGGGCACGCGCACGCGTGAGCGTGGCCCGGCGTGGTTGAGTGCGTGTGCGCGCGCGGTCCAAGGATGGGGGAGCGCGGCTCGGCCGCGGTGATCGGGCGGAGAAAGGGGCGGGTCGAGAGGGTTCCTCACCCATGCAGTAGGGGAACGGGCAGCGTGCCTCGGAGAAGTGGCGCGAGGAGGGGACGAGGACGACGCAGTCCGACGGGGAGGCAGCGCCGGCGAGGTGCAGGTGAACCGGCGAATGCCAGCGAGGGCGATCCGGTGGCGGCGGCATCGAGCGGTGACGGGGTGGGGGCGCTGAGCGTTGGGCGCTAGTCGGGAGGAGGTGAGGACAGTGCAGCGTCGGTGTGGCGGTGGGGCGCCTGCGTGAGGCGGGGCAGTCCAACGACGGTGTCGGGGCTTGCGGCATGCGCCGCGGCCTCGTCTTGGTCGTGCCCCCCGATCTCGATCTAGATCGGGGGGCGGAGGGGGAGCGAGGTGAGTGGGGGCGAAGTGGGGGCGACACAGGGGGGTTAGGGTTACGGGACTTGGGGGTTATGGGGGGAGTGGGAGGCCGGTTGGGCCGGCTAGGCGGCCTGGTGGCTTGCTGGGCCGAAGCCCACCGAGGGGGGCGGGTTTCCTTTTATCTCTTTTTTTGCATTTTGTTTTTCTTAATTTTTCCTTTTCTGTTTTATTTTTAGTTTCTCTCTATTTTAGTTTTTTATAATTACGATCTTAGTTCCTAAAATAGTATCACTACTTATTCTAATGCCACTATATCTTGGGCACCCAAAAGAATTAGTTTAATATTTTATACTTTAAAAAAGGCATGTAATTATTGGTTTTGGCTGATGTTCTATTTAACTTGGAGTATTTAAACATTTCATAACAATGTGGTTTCACCACCATAACCATCTATGATTTATTTGCTACAATTTGAACATTTTAGATTTGACGGTTGAAAACTTTTATTGTTTGCTTGATTTTGAATTTGAATTGAATCGGTTTCGAACTAACGCGAGATCAGCAATAGTAATCCGGGTGACGTGGCATTATTAGTAGAGGGTTACTGTCACTTAGTTATCCGGGTGTCACAGTTTGAACAGGAAGCCCCCAAATGACCTTGAGAGTTTTTTAACGACTCTGATTCAAATACGATCAAGAAGCCACCTAGTGAGTTTGGCATTGTGCCGATCAAGAGGGTACCACAGCTATGTTCTCTTTGGTTCGAATACAACCTATGTTTGAACAGGAAGCCCCCTAGTGATCATGAGGTTTATCGGCTAGATTCGAACACGATCATGAGCCAGACCAAAGCGTTAAGCTGGATTCGAACACGATCGGCCCCCAATTGGTCGTTTGAAATTATGATGATGAAGACATATGATCATTGAGGATGAAAAGGACAGAAGTCCTGCTTTATTACTTATCAAAATATATACATCGTCAAAATATGTAAATCATGAGAGCCGGTGGCTCAAGTATAGTAAGGCCGAAGATGAGTGATATTCCACGGCCGGCGGGTCTCTTCCTCCGACTTACGTGAGTCTTTGTGCTCTCGAACATCGATAAGGTAGTATGACCCGTTGTTCAAGTTCTTGCTGACCACAAAAGGCCCTTCCCAAGGTGGGGATAACTTGTGTGCATCAGTTTGATCCTGGATGAGCCGGAGCACCAAGTCACCTTCTTGAAAGGCTCTGGACTTAACTCGGCGGCTGTGATAACGGCGCAGGTCTTGTTGGTAAATCACCGAGCGGAATGCTGCAAAGTCACGCTTTTCATCTAATAGGTCAAGTGCATCCTGACGGGCTTGTTCGTTATCAGCTTCAACGTAAGCCACCATGCGGGGCGTGTCATGACGGATGTCACTAGGTAAAACCGCCTCTGCTCCGTAAACCATGAAGAAAGGCGTACAACCCGTAGACCTGTTAGGGGTAGTATTGATGCTCCATATCACAGAGGGTAACTCCTCCACCCAACAACCCGGCGTCCATTGTAAAGGAACCATAAGCCGGGGCTTGATGCCTTTCAAGATTTCCTGATTGTCTCTTTCAGCTTGACCATTGGATTGGGGGTGAGCTACTGATGAAACATCAAGCCGGATATGCTCACGTTGACAGAACTCCTCCATGGCGCCCTTGGACAGATTAGTGTCGTTGTCAGTTATAATGTTGTGTGGAAAGCCAAATCGAAAGATCACCTTTTTCATGAATTGAACCGCCATGGCTGCGTCACACTTACTAACCAGCTCTGCCTCAACCCACTTTGTGAATTTGTCAACCGCCACCAGAAGGTGAGTCTTTTTATATTTGGACCTTTTGAAAGGCCCAACCATGTCGAGCCCCCAGTCTACAAACGGCCAAGTAATTGGAATCATCCTCAATTCTTGAGCCAGCACGTGAGCCCATCGTGAGAATTTCTGGCAACCATCACATTTACTGACCAGATCCTCCGCATCGGCGTAAGCTGTCAGCCAATAAAATCCATGACGAAAAGCTTCGGCCACAAGGGACTTTGAACCGGCATGATGGACACAATCTCCTTCATGGATCTCACGAAGAATTTCTTGACCTTCCTCAGGAGAGACACAACGTTGAAACGCCCCCGTGACACTGCGATGATGCAACTCACCATTGGCAATTGTCATTGACTTAGACCACCGGGTTATCTGTCTAGCCAAGGTTTCATCCTCAGGCAACTCGCCCAGGTCATATAAGCCAAATATGGCACCGTCCAATCTGGGATGACGTGAAGAGCCGCCACCAATTGTGCTTCCGGGTCTGGAACAACCAAGTCTTCCTCCGTAGGCAACTTGACAGAAGGGTTATGCAGAATATCTAAGAAAGTGTTAGGTAGCGCCGGCTTATGCTGAGACCCCAGCCGGCTTAAAGCATCAGCCGCTTCATTCTTTCTGCGATCAATGTGCTCCACTTGGTAACCCTTGAAGTGTCCAGCAATGGCATCAACTTCACGGCGATAAGCCGCCATGAGAGGATCCTTGGAATCCCACTTTCCTGATACTTGTTGAGCCACCAAATTTGAGTCGCCAAAGCACCTTACCCGGCTTAAGATCATCTCCTTAGCCATCCGAAGACCATGGAGCAAGGCCTCATACTCAGCTGCATTGTTAGTATAGGGAAACATCAACCGTAGTACATAACAAAATTTGTCACCTCGAGGGGAAGCTAAAACAACTCCAGCCCCCGAGCCCTCCAATTGCTTGGAGCCATCAAAATGAATAGTCCAATATTTGTTGTCTGGCTTCTCTTCAGGCATCTGCAACTCTGTCCAATCGTTGATGAAGTCCACCAGTGCTTGAGACTTGATAGTAGTGCGTGGCACATACTTTAAACCATGAGGCCCAAGTTCAATGGCTCACTTGGCGACTCGTCCTGTGGCTTCTCTATTTTGAATGATATCTCCTAAAGGAGCAGAACTAACCACAGTGATGGGATGACTGTGAAAATATTGCTTAAGCTTCCGGCTTGCCATGAACACCCCATAAACGAGCTTCTGCCAGTGTGGATATCTTTGCTTGGACTCAATAAGCACCTCACTGACGTAGTAAACCGTCCGTTGAACCGGATATTCCTTGCCAGCCTCCTTGTGCTCTACAACAATGTCCACACTGACATCACGTGTTAGCAGCCACATACAACAACAATGGCTCCTTATCAACAGGAGCAGCAAGGACCGACGGCTCAACGAGCTGTCTCTTCAAATCTTCAAAGGCAGCGTTAGCAGCATCACTCCAGACAAAGTTGTCTGTCTTCTTCATCATCTGATACAGTGGTATGGCCTTCTCACCTAGCCCGCTTATGAACCGGCTTAAAGGAACAATATGACCCGCCAAACACTGAACATCATTGATACACGCCGGTTTAGTAAAGAAGTGATTGCCTTGATCTTCTCCGGGTTAGCCTCGATGCCTTTGTTAGAAACCAGAAAACCCAAAAGCTTGCCCGCTGGCACACCAAAAATACACTTGGCCGGGTTAAGCATCATCTTGTAGACCCTGAGGTTATCAAAGGTTTCCTTCAGATCATCTATCAAGGTCTCCTTCTCTCTGTACTTCACCACAATGTCGTCCACATAAGCATGAACATTGCGCCCAATCTGACTGTGAAGACAGTTCTGCACACATCGATGATAAGTCGCATGGGCACTCTTAAGCCCAAAAGGCATAGACACATAGCATAAGGCTCCAAACGGAGTAATAAAAGCCGTCTTCTCCTGGTCCTTAACTGCCATGATCTGATGATAACCAGAATAAGCATCCAAAAAGCTCAAACGCTCACAACCCGCCGTAGCATCAATGATTTGATCAATACGAGGGAGCACAAAAGGATTAGCCGGACAAGCCTTGTTTAAGTCCGTGTAATCCACACACATACACCAGGTGCCGTTCTTTTTAAGCACGAGCACCGGGTTAGCCAACCACTCTGGATGGAAAACTTCAATAATGAACCCGGCCGCCAAGAGCCGGGCCACTTCCTCACCAATGGCCTTACGCCTCTCCTCATTGAACCGCCGAAGAAACTGCCTGACCGGCTTAAACTTTGGATCAATATTGAGAGTGTGCTCAGCAAGTTCCCTCGGTACACCCGGCATGTCAGAAGGTTTCCATGCAAAGATGTCCCGGTTCTCACAGATAAACTCGATGAGCGCGCTTTCCTATTTGGGATCCAGATTAGCATTGATACTGAACTGCTTAGATGAGTCGCCTGGAACAAAATCGACAAGCTTGGTATCATCAGCCGACTTAAACTTCAGCACCGGCTCATGTTCTGTGGTTGGTTTCTTCAAAGACGTCATGTCCGCCGGGTCAACATTGTCCTTGTAGAACTTCAACTCCTCTGTTGCACAAACAGATTCAGCGTAAGCAGCGTCGCCTTCCTCACATTCCAAGGCTATATTCTGACTCCCATGCACTATGATGGTGCCCTTATGACCCTGCATCTTGATCTGCATATAAACATAACACGGTCATGCCATGAACTTGGCATAAGCCTGCTGTCCAAACAGGGCATGATACGGGCTTTTCATTTTGACCACCTCAAAAGTTAAGTTCTCAGCCCTAGAATCATGCTCATCTCCAAAGGCTACTTCTAGTTCAATCTTACCCACTGGGTACGCCGACTTACCAGGCACCACTCCATGGAATATAGTGTTGGACGTCTTAAGATTTTTATAAGTCAACCCCATGCGACGGAAAGTCTCATAATAGAGGATGTTGATGCTAGTGCCTCCATCCATGAGCACCTTAGTGAATTTATATCCACCAACCTGAGGTGCCACCACCAAGGCCAGGTGACCCGGATTGTCAACCCGGGGAGGGTGATCTTCCCTGCTCCATAGAATAGGCTGCTCAAACCATCTCAAATAACGAGGAACTGCCGGCTCAACAGCATTCACAACTCTCTTATGAAGCATCTGGTCCCGTTTGCACAAACTGGTGGTGAACACATGATATTGTCCACTATTCAGCTGCTTTGGGTTGCTCTGATATCAAGACTGCTGCTGCTACTGACCTCCTTGGCCAGATTGCTGATTATAGCCACCTTGATTTCCTTGAAAGCCTTGAAAGTTGGAATTTGAACCGCCGCCTGGGCCATGAAAACCGCCGCCACCTGAGCCGTCGCCCGGCCCATGATTTCCATCGAACATGTTAGAGTTCTTGAAAGCCTTCATGATCGTACAGTCCTTCCATAGGTGAGTGGTCGGTTTCTCCCGAGTACCGTGCCTCGGACAGGTCTCATTTAGCAACTGCTCAAGAGTGGGACCTGACCCGCCGGACCGAAAAGGTGGTCTCCCCTTACGTCATTGATGTTGGAAATATGCCCTAGAGGCAATAATGAAAGCATTATTATTATATTTCCTTATTCATGATAATTGTCTTTATTCGTGCTATAATTGTGTTATCCGGAAATCGTAATACATGTGTGAATAACAGACAACAACGTGTCCCTAGTAAGCCTCTAGTTGACTAGCTCGTTGATCAACAGATAGTCATGGTTTCCTGACTATGGGCATTGGATGTCAATGATAACGAGATCACATCATTAGGAGAATGATGTGATGGACGAGACCCAATCCTAAACATAGCATAAGATCGCATAGTTCGTTTGCTAGAGTTTTCCAATGTCAAGTATCCTTTCCTTAGACCATGAGATCGTGTAACTCCCGGATACCGTAGGAGTGCTTTGGATGTGCCAAACGTCACAACGTAACTGGGTGACTATAAAGGTATACTACGGGTATCTCTGAAAGTGTCTGTTGGGATGACACGGATCGAGACTGGGATTTGTCACTCCGCTTGACGGAGAGGTATCACCGGGCCCTCTTGGTAATGCATCATCATAATGAGCTCAATGTGATCAAAGTGTTTGATCACTGGATCATGCATTATGGTGCGAGAAAAGTGACTTGCCGGTAACGAGATTGAACGAGGTATTGGGATACCGACGATCGAATCTCGGGCAAGTAAAATACCGATTGACAAAGGGAATCGTATACGGGATTAATTGAATCCTCGACATCGTGGTTCATCCGATGAGATCATCGTGGAGCATGTGGGAGCCAACATGGGTATCCAGATCCCGCTGTTGGTTATTGCCCGAGAGCCGTCTCGGTCATGTCTGCATGTCTCCCGAACCCGTAGGTTCTACACACTTAAGGTTCGGTGATGCTAGGGTTGTGAAGATATGTATATGCAGTAACCCGAATGTTGTTCGGAGTCCCGGATGAGATCCCGGACGTCACGAGGAGTTTCGGAATGGTCTGGAGGTAAATAATTATATAGAGGAAGTGTTGTTTTGGCCATCGGGACAAGTTTCGGGGTTATCGGTATTGTACCGGGACCACCGGAGGGTCCCGAGGGGTCCACCGGGTGGGGCCACCTGCCTCGGGGGGGCACATGGGCTCTTGGGGGTGCGCCTTGGCCTACATGGGCCAAGGGGAACCAGCCCCAAGAGGCCCATGCGCCTAGGGTGGGGGAAACCCTAAAGGGGGGCGCCCCCTTGCTTGGGGGGTAAGCCCCACCCCTTGGCCGCCGCCCCCCTAGGAGATTGCATCTCCTAGGGCCGGCGCCCCCCCTAGGGGGCTATATAAAGGGGGGAGGGTAGGGGGGCAGCCGCACCCCTGGTCTTTGGCGCCTCCCTCTCCCTCTCCAACACCTCCTCCTCCTCCATAGAGCTCGGCGTAGCCCTGCTGGAGTACTGCAGCTCCACCATCACCACGCCGTCGTGCTCCTGATGGAGCCATCTTCCTCAACCTCTCCTTTGCCTTGCTGGATCAACAAGAAGGAGACGTTACGCTGACCGTACGTGTGTTGAACGCGGAGGTGCCGTCCGTTCGGTGCTAGGATCTCCGGTGATTTGGATCACGTCATGTACGACTACCTCATCCCCGTTCGTTGAACGCTTCCGCTCGCGATCTACAAAGTGGTATGTAGATGCAATCTCTCTCCCATGACTCGTTGCTTAGATGAACTCATAGATGGATCTTGGTGAAACCGTAGGAAAAAATTTAATTTTCTGCAACGTTCCCCAAAAGTGGCATCATGAGCCAGGTCTATGCGTAGTTCTCTATTGCACGAGTAGAACACAATTTTTTGTGGGCGTAGATGTTGTCAACTTTCTTGCCGCTACTACTCTTATCTTGCTTCAGCGGTATTGTGGGATGAAGCGGCCCGGACCAACCTTACACGTACGCTTACGCGAGACCGGTTCCACTGACTAACATGCACTAGTTGCATAAGGTGGCTGGCGGGTGTCTGTCTCTCCCACTTTAGTTGGAGCGGATTCGATGAAAAGGGTCCTTATGAAGGGTAAATAGAAGTTGACAAATCACGTTGTGGCTTTCACGTAGGTAAGAAAACGTTCTTGCTAGGACCCTAATTCAGCCACGTAAAACTTGCAACAACAATTAGAGGACGTCTAACTTGTTTTTGCAGCAAGTGCTTTGTGATATGATATGGCCAAAGTTGTGATGAATGATGAATGATCTATATGTGATGTATGAGATGTTCATGCTATTGTAATAGGAATCACGACTTGCATGTCGATGAGTATGACAACTGGCAGGAGCCATAGGAGTTGTCTTTTTTTTTGTATGACCTGCGTGTCATTGAGAAACGCCATGTAAATTACTTTACTTTATTGCTAAACGTGTTAGCCATAGTAGTAGAAGTAATAGTTGGCGAGCAACTTCATGGAGACACGATGATGGAGATCATGATGATGGAGATCATGGTGTCAAGCCGGTGACAAGATGATCATGGAGCCCCAAGATGGAGATCAAAGGAGCTATGTGATATTGGCCATATCATGTCACGTTTATTATTTGATTGCATGTGATGTTTATCATGTTTTGCATCTTGTTTACTTAGAACGACGGTAGTAAATAAGATGATCCCTCATAATAATTTCAAGAAGTGTTCCCCCTAACTGTGCACCGTTGCGACGGTTCGTTGTTTCGAAGCACCACATGATGATCGGGTGTGATAGATTCTAACGTTCACATACAACGGGTGTAAGACAGATTTACACATGCAAACACTTAGGTTGACTTGACGAGCCTAGCATGTACAGACATGGCCTCGGAACACAGAAGACCGAAAGGTCGAGCATGAGTCGTATAGAAGATACGATCAACATGAAGATGTTCACCAATGTTGACTAGTCCGTCTCACGTGATGATCGGACACGGCCTAGTTGACTTGGATCATGTAATACTTAGATGACTAGAAGAGGGATGTCTATCTAAGTGGGAGTTCATTAAATAATTTGATTAAGATGAACTTTATTATCATGAACTTAGTCTAAAATATTTACAATATGTCTTGTAGATCAAATGGCCAACGTAGTCCTCAACTTCAACGTGTTCCTAGAGAAAACCAAGCTGAAAGACGATGGCAGCAACTATACGGACTGGGTCCGGAACCTGAGGATCATCCTCATAGCTGCCAAGAAAGATTATGTCCTACGAGCACCGCTGGGTGACGCACCTGTTCTCCCTGCAGAACAAGACGTTATGAACGCTTGGCAGTCACGTTTCGATGATTACTCCTTCGTTCAGTGCGGCATGCTTTACAGCTTAGAGCCGGGGCTCCAAAAGCGTTTTGAGAGACATGGAGCATATGAGATGTTTGAAGAGCTGAAAATGGTTTTCCAAGCTCATGGCCGGGTCGAGAGATATGAAGTCTCCGACAAATTCTTTAGCTGTAAAATGGAGGAAAATAGCTCTGTCAGTGAACACATACTCAAGATGTCTGGGTTGCACAACCGCTTGACTCAACTAGAAGTTAATCTCCCGGAAGAAGCGGTCATTGACAGAATCCTCCAGTCGCTTCCACCTAGCTACAAGAGCTTTGTGATGAACTACAACATGCAGGGGATGGTAAAGACCATTCCTGAGGTATATGCTATGCTGAAATCAGCAGAGGTAGAAATCAAGAAGGAACATCAAGTGTTGATGGTGAATAAAACCACTAAGTTCAAGAAGGGCAAGGGTAAAAAGAACTTCAAGAAGGACGGCAAGGAAGTTGCCACGCCCGGTAAGCAAGTTGCCGGGAAGAAGCCAAAGAATGGACCCAAGCCCGAGACTGAGTGTTTTTATTGCAAGGGAAGTGGTCACTGGAAGCGGAACTGCCCCAAATACTTAGCGGACAAGAAGGCCGGCAAAACAAAAGGTATATGTGATATACATGTAATTGATGTGTTCCTTACCAGTACTCGTAGTAGCTCTTGGGTATTTGATACCGGTGCAGTTGCTCACATTTGTAACTCAAAGCAGGAGCTGCGGAATAAACGGAGACTGGCGAAGGACGAGGTGACGATGCGCGTCGGGAATGGTTCCAAGGTCGATGTGATCGCCGTCGGCACGCTACCTCTACATTTACCTACGGGATTAGTTTTAAACCTCAATAATTGTTATTTAGTGCCAAGTTTGAGCATGAACATTGTGTCTGGATCTTGTTTAATTCAAGATGGCTACTCATTTAAATCCGAGAATAATGGTTGTTCTATTTATATGAGAGATATGTTTTATGGTCATGCTCCGATGGTTAATGGTTTATTCTTAATGAATCTCGTACGTGATGATACACATATTCATAGTGTGAATACCAAAAGAGTTAAAGCTGATAACAATAGTCCCACATATTTGTGGCACTGCCGCCTTGGTCACATAGGTGTCAAATGCATGAAGAAGCTCCATGCAGATGGACTTTTAGGGTCTCTTGATTATGAATCATTTGACACGTGCGAACCATGCCTCATGGGTAAAATGACCAAGACTCCGTTCTCAGGAACAATGGAGCGAGCAACCAACTTATTGGGAATCATACATACTGATGTGTGCGGTCCAATGAGTGTTGAGGCTCGCGGTGGCTATCGTTATGTTCTCACCCTCACTGATGACTTGAGTAGATATGGGTATATCTACTTAATGAAACACAAGTCTGAGACCTTTGAAAAGTTCAAAGAATTTCAGAGTGAGGTTGAAAATCAACGTGATAGAAAGATCAAGTTTCTACGATCAGATCGTGGAGGAGAATACTTGAGTCACGAATTTGGCACACACTTAAGAAAATGTGGAATAGTTTCACAACTCACGCCGCCTGGAACACCTCAGCGTAATGGTGTGTCCGAACGTCGTAATCGCACTCTATTAGATATGGTGCGATCTATGATGTCTCTTACCAATTTACCGCTATCTTTTTGGGGCTATGCTTTAGAGACTGCCGCATTCACTTTAAATAGGGCTCCGTCGAAATCCATTGAGACGACACCGTATGAATTATGGTTTGGGAAGAAACCTAAGCTGTCGTTTCTAAAAGTTTGGGTATGTGATGCTTATGTCAAGAAACTTCAACCTGAAAAGCTCGAACCCAAGTCGGAAAAATGCTTCTTCATAGGATACCCTAAAGAAACTATTGGGTATACCTTCTACCTCAGATCCGAAGGCAAGATCTTTGTTGCCAAGAATGGATCCTTTCTAGAGAAAGAGTTTCTCTCGAAAGAAGTAAGTGGGAGGAAAGTAGAACTTGATGAAGTGTTACCTCTTGAACCGGAAAATGGCGAAACTCAATAAAACGTTCCTGAGGTGCCTGCACCGACTAGAGAGGAAATTAATGATGATGATCAAGATACTTCTAATCGAGCTCCTACTGAAATTCGAAGGTCCACAAGGACACGTTCCGCACCAGAGTGGTACGACAACCCTATCTTGGAAATCATGTTGTTAGACAACGGTGAACCTTCGAACTATGAGGAAGCAATGGCGGGCCCGGATTCCGACAAATGGCTAGAAGCCATGAAATCCGAGATAGGATCCATGTATGAAAACGAAGTATGGACTGTGACTGACTTGCCCGTTGAGCGGCGAGCCATAGAAAATAAATGGATCTTTAAGAAGAAGACAGACGCGGATGGTAATGTGACCATCTATAAAGCTCGGCTTGTTGCTAAGGGTTATCGACAAGTTCAAGGAATTAACTACGATGAGACTTTCTCACCGGTAGCGAAGCTGAAGTCCGTCCGAATCATGTTAGCAATTGCCGCATTCTACGATTATGAGATATGGCAAATGGACGTCAAAACGGCATTCCTTAATGGTTTCCTTAAGGAAGAATTGTATATGATGCAGCCGGAAGGTTTTGTCGATCCTAAGAATGCTGACAAGGTGTGCAAGCTCCAACGCTCGATTTATGGGCTGGTGCAAGCATCTCGGAGTTGGAACATTCGCTTTGATGAGATGATCAAAGCGTTTGGGTTTACGCAGACTTATGGAGAAGCCTGCGTTTACAAGGAAGTGAGTGGGAGCTCTGTAGCTTCTCATACTATATGTAGATGACATACTTTTGATGGGAAATGATATAGAACTCTTGGACAGCATTAAGTCCTACTTGAATAAAAGTTTTTCAATGAAGGACCTTGGAGAAGCTGCTTATATATTAGGCATCAAGATCTATAGAGATAGATCAAGACGCCTCATAGGTCTTTCACAAAGCACATACCTTGATAAGATATTGAAGAAGTTCAATATGGATCAATCTAAGAAGGGGTTCTTACCTGTGTTACAAGGTGTGAAATTGAGCTCAGCTCAATGTCCGACCACGGCAGAAGATATAGAAGAGATGAGTGTCATCCCCTATGCCTCAGCCATAGGTTCTATTATGTATACCATGTTGTGTACCAGACCTGATGTAAACCTTGCCGTAAGTATGGTAGGAAGGTACCAAAGTAATCCCGGCAAGGAACACTGGACAGCGGTCAAGAATATCCTGAAGTACCTGAAAAGGACTAAGGAAATGTTTCTGGTTTATGGAGGTGACGAAGAGCTCGTCGTAAAGGGTTACGTCAACGCTAGCTTCAACACAGATCTGGATGACTCTAAGTCACAAACCGGATACGTGTATATTTTGAATCGTGGGGTAGTAAGCTGGTGCAGTTGCAAGCAGAGCGTTGTGGCGGGATCTACATGTGAAGCGGAGTACATGGCAGCCTCGGAGGCAGCACATGAAGCAATTTAGATGAAGGAGTTCATCACCGACCTCGGAGTCATACCCAATGCGTCGGGGCCAATCAAACTCTTCTGTGACAACACTGGAGCTATTGCACTTGCAAAGGAGCCCAGGTTTCACAAGAAGACCAGGCACATCAAGCGTCGCTTCAACTCCATTCGTGAAAATGTTCAAGATGGAGACATAGAAATTTTTAAAGTGCACACGGATCTGAATGTCACAGATCCGTTGACTAAACCTCTCCCTAAGGCAAAACATGATCAGCACCAGAACTCTATGGGTGTTCGATTCATCACAATGTAACTAGATTATTGACTCTAGTGCAAGTGGGAGACTGTTGGAAATATGCCCTAGAGGCAATAGTAAAAGCATTATTATTATATTTCCTTATTCATGATAATTGTCTTTATTCGTGCTATAATTGTGTTATCTGGAAATCGTAATACATGTGTGAATAACAGACAACAACGTGTCCCTAGTAAGCCTCTAGTTGACTAGCTCGTTGATCAACAGATAGTCATGGTTTCCTGACTATGGGCATTGGATGTCAATGATAACGAGATCACATCATTAGGAGAATGATGTGATGGACGAGACCCAATCCTAAACATAGCATAAGATCGCATAGTTCGTTTGCTAGAGTTTTCCAATGTCAAGTATCCTTTCCTTAGACCATGAGATCGTGTAACTCCCGGATACCGTAGGAGTGCTTTGGATGTGCTAAACGTCACAACGTAACTGGGTGACTATAAAGGTATAGTACAGGTATCTCTGAAAGTGTCTGTTGGGATGACACGGATTGAGACTGGGATTTGTCACTCCGCTTGACGGAGAGGTATCATCGGGCCCTCTTGGTAATGCATCATCATAATGAGCTCAATGTGATCAAAGTGTTTGATCACTGGATCATGCATTACGGTACGAGAAAAGTGACTTGCCGGTAACGAGATTGAACGAGGTATTGGGATATCGACGATCGAATCTCGGGCAAGTAAAATACCGATTGACAAAGGGAATCGTATACGGGATTAATTGAATCCTCGACATCGTGGTTCATCCGATGAGATCATCATGGAGCATGTGGGAGCCAACATGGGTATCCAGATCCCGCTGTTGGTTATTGCCCGAGAGCCGTCTCGGTCATGTCTGCATGTCTCCCGAACCCGTAGGGTCTGCACACTTAAGGTTCGGTGATGCTAGGGTTGTGAAGATATGTATATGCAGTAACCCGAATGTTGTTCGGAATCCCGGATGAGATCCCGGACGTCACGAGGAGTTTCGGAATGGTCCGGAGGTAAATAATTATATAGAGGAAGTGCTGTTTTGGCCATCGGGACAAGTTTCGGGGTTATCGGTATTGTACCGGGACCACCGGAGGGTCCCGGGGGGTCCACCGGGTGGGGCCACCTGCCTCGGGGGGCCACATGGGCTCTTGGGGGTGCGCCTTGGCCTACATGGGCCAAGGGGAACCAGCCCCAAGAGGCCCATGCGCCTAGGGTGGGGGAAACCCTAAAGGGGGGCGCCCCCTTGCTTGGGGGGTAAGCCCCACCCCTTGGCCGCCGCCCCCCTAGGATATTGCATCTCCTAGGGCCGGCGCCCCCCCCTAGGGGGCTATATAAAGGGGGGAGGGGAGGGGGGCAGCCGCACCCCTGGTCTTTGGCGCCTCCCTCTCCCTCTCCAACACCTCCTCCTCCATAGAGCTTGGCGTAGCCCTGCCGGAGTACTGCAGCTCCACCATCACCACGCCGTCATGCTGCTGCTGGAGCCATCTTACTCAACCTCTCCTTTGCCTTGCTGGATCAACAAGAAGGAGACGTTACGCTGACCGTACGTGTGTTGAACGCGGAGGTGCCGTCCGTTCGGTGCTAGGATCTCCGGTGATTTGGATCACGTCGTGTACGACTACCTCATCCCCGTTCGTTGAACGCTTCCGCTCGCGATCTACGAAGTGGTATGTAGATGCAATCTCTCTCCCATGACTCGTTGCTTAGATGAACTCATAGATGGATCTTGGTGAAACCGTAGGAAAAATTTTAATTTTCTGCAACGTTCCCCAAAAATTGATTGTTGCCATGTGCATTGGTGTTAGCCGCAAACTCCAAACTACCGTCAGCCTTATGTTTATTATTGCCTCCTTGATTCACCAGGTTATGCTGATGGCCCTTGGCATTGTCGTTCTTCTTTCCTTTCCCTGTCTTCTCATTGTTAGACTCGGGATCCTTGGTACTATCAGAGGTGGCGTACTTGACTAGAGCCGCCATTTGCTGGCCCATGTCATTACAATCACGCTTGAGCCGCCCAAGCTTCTGTTTCAAAGGCGTAAAACGGCAATTTTTCTCCAATATTAAGACTGCAGAGCCGGCATCCATCTTATCAGATGAATGTATTATGGCTTTGACCCGGCGCACCCAATGGGTCGTGGACTCACCTTCCTCTTGCTTGCAATTAGTCAAATCCACAATTGACATGGGCTGCTTGCATGTGTCTTTGAAGTTCTGAATAAAACGGGGCTTTAACTCTGCCCATGAACTAATGGAATTAGGTGGCAGCCCTTTCAACCAAGTGTGGGCCGTTCCATCCAACATCATGGTGAAGTACTTGGCCATTGTCGCGTCAGTGACCTCCAGTAGTTCCATGGCCATCTCATAGCTTTAAATCCATGCCCCGGGCTGTAAGTCGGCCGTGTAATTAGGCACCTTTCGAGGCCCCCCTGAAATCCTTGGGCAAACGCTCATTACGCAGAGCCGGCACCAAGAAAGGGACACCTCCAGTTCTCGTGGTTACGCCTGCCTCAATAGAAGTCGTCGGATAAACCGGAAAAGACTGGTAAGCCGCCTGCTGAGCCGCCTACTCAACCGCCCGCTCGGCCTCTTGGCGTATCCTGTCTTGGTCAACCAATTTTGGAGCTCCATCACACACGGGGTCATGCCCGCACGGCTAGTCACGGCGTCGGGCGTTGCTTGAAACAGCTGCTGAATCTATGTGTCTGCTAAAACACGTGGACCGGTGCGGGGGTCACTGACAGTGGGGCCAGGGGGCCCACTGGTCAGGATTGACCAGTCCATTTCTCCCTCCTCTTCCTCTGTCCGAGCCAATGCGGGGCTCCGGCGATGCTCGCCGGCGAACGGCGGCGCTGTTCGAGAAACAGAGGTCACCCGCGGGCTCAGGGGGCCGAGGCGGTCACTCCGATGGTCGCTTCGGTTTCTGGGGTGGACGGAGCTGCCGGCGGCGAGCTCCGCAGCGGACGGTGGCCGTCGGGAAGAGTGAGTTTGGGGCAATGGTGGCTCCCGATCAAAATCGAGAAGGGGCATGGATACACTAGGAGGCGAGGGAGTTCTTGGTGAAGAGAGTGGAGAGGAGGAGGCTCTGGTGGCGCCGGAATGGCCGGGGTAGTAGCGGCGGCAGGAGTTGCCGGAGAGGAAGAAGACGACCTCCTCGGGTCGATTGGCTGCCATGGGGGGAACTGGAGGAGTGGACTGAGGTTGCGTGCGTGCTCAGAGGGGCTCGGGGTCCCTTTTTATAGCGTGGCCATGTCGGTTTGCGGCGGCCGGGGATAAGTTCGCCGGCGAACCGCCCTACTGTGCTGCAGGGCGACGTGGTGGTGGTTGGTCGGCTCCAGGAGCTACCGACGAACGCTCCACTGTCCATGGAGGCGAGCTGGCGCGCTGTGGTGGTCGGGGCGGTGCCGACCATGGCAGGAGCGGGTGCGGCTGCGGGCGTGCCGCCAAGAGGGCTCTGGTGGCGGCGTTGTAGGGCACCAGGGGGCGGTCGGGGCCTTTGGCGTGACGCGGCGGGAGGGAGAGGATCAGGATGAGCTCGGGGGGGTTTATCCAGGGGCGTGCTGGCTCGGGCGCGAGCACGTGCAAAACGCGTGCTCTGCTCGCACTCTGGGCGTGCACGGCGTCTGCTCGACGAAATGCCAGGATGGCCAAAACTGCTAGAGATCGAATGCAAATCCATAGGTCTGGCTTCGAGACTGCTAGGGTGTTTGACAAACTTACAATCATGCCAAATCTGTTCATGCCCACAGGGTGTTTGACAAAATGCCAGAGGCATCTAGGTAGGTCTTGGAGTGGTCAAAAACTCCAGATGGTGGTCTCATTAGGAGGATAAGAAGGTGGTGAGGTTAGATTGTGAAAAGCACCAACTTGCTAGTGCAAATTTTGCAAAACCTCAATTCTGGACAGAAAGTGAATGGCATTATTCCATGAACCAAAAGTGATCCAATGGGTGCATGCTCTTGGACATAGGGGTTTAGTAGGGAGGACTACAAGTAGGAAAAGGAATCAAGAGCCAAAGAGCAAGCAAAAATATGGTTGTTGTACAAACCATCAAGTTGGACCAGAATGAAAAAGAGGTTGATACACTCATATTTTTCAAATAACATCATTGGGTTTTTGCATAAAGTTGAATAAGAAGCTACTGCCAACATCCCATAATTTTGGTGGAGGCTAGAAAGAAATATTTACATGGGTTGTAGTGCAAAATTGCCCATTGGACCAGAGAAGAAAATTGGGTGTAGTGCTCAAAATATTTTATGAATAAAGGATATTTTTGTATAGAAGTGATTTAAAAACATCACATGACATCTCCAAATTTTGGTTGGAATTTTAAGTGAATTTATTAAATGGTTGTAGTTCAAACATGGCCATATAATCTTGGAAAAACCATTTTTCAAGAAATTAAAGATCAAGCAAATTAATTGTGTAATTAGTTCTAAAAAGAAAAGTTTTTCTTGAGAGGTTAAACAAGTCCAATAACATATTTGAAAAGTTTTCTTTTTTTTGGGGAAAAACTCCATAACAACAAGGGAGAGAATGGTTCAAAAATCAAAAGGGAGCTCAGAAAATAAAAGTTTTAATTTCCTGGCAAAATTTTAATTAATAAAACAAGGTCAAAAAATTTGGGGTGTCACAACACTACCCCCCTTAATAAAAATCTCGTCCTCGAGATTTGATAAGGGTTGTTTTGAAAAACAAAAACTCCACGGTTACGTGTTTTTGCAAGCAGGGTATGTGCTCGAGCGGTTGTGCGTCTGCTGTCGTGGTGCTGTGTGGAATTAAATAATCCACGTCGTGAAAAGGTGTACGGTGCAGCAACTCAGGGAAAAGAAGTTTCACTCCAGGACTTTCGCGGGGGAAAACAGTTAATTTAAAGGAGCATAAACCACAACAAAAACTACACACATTAGTAGAAGCCAAATAATTGACTCGTCGTACAAACTCAGGGTATCACGCATAAGTCACACACATGAATAAACGTTGCAACAATGAACACAACAGCGACGTCTAAAATGGAAACGGTATCTGGACGGGGTCCCGAGAAAACGTCTCTGGTACTGGGATGCATTCCTCTTCTATTGGGGAAAGTGGTTTGACCAATCAATGAATGCGTCTCTCCTGGTCGGGCCTTAGTGATCTGCCGATGGCGATCTGAGGATTTAAATCCGCGAGGCTCTGGAGATAACCCATCACATGTTGGGTTAAACGCTCTTGAGCGATGACGTACTGGACAAGGTTGGCCAGGACTGGGTCTCTCTCAATCCGTCCACCGGGAAAAGATGTTACTCCTCCGGGTGCTGCACGGCTCGGAAAGTAATAATACCCTCGCTCGCTGGCATAGGGTACTGCGAATCGAAGGCGAGCAAGCGCTTCGTATGCAGCAGCTTCTATGGCCATATGTGGGGTTGGCATAGATTTTCCCACGAAGGAGACCTCTGTTGGGTCTTGGTTTGAGTTTACAGGAGGAATGTGCACTGCTGCCCAATATCTCAAGGTGGAAAAGGTGATTCTCGATTTGAACAGCTCGTACTGAGGTGGCTGGGTAGCGCCCATGGTACTGCAGGTAAAATCCCACAATATCTTGACAAAACTACCCAGGGTTGCATCTGGAGTTCTCAGATAAATACTAGGGCTCGGCATGGCAGGAAATGGCTGTGAGGATGGTGCACAAGATGGGGGGTGCTCGCCAGGGTCACGCGGTGGCCTTCTTATAGCACCGGAGCTGGGTCATTTTTAACGTGGTGAATGGTAATGAAATTTCCAGCTCTGCTCCAAGGGTCGGTGTTGGTGTCAAAACCGGCGGATCTCGGGTAGGGGGTCCCGAACTGTGCGTCAAGGTCGGATGGTAACAGGAGACAAGGGACACTTTATTTTACCCAGGTTCGGGCCCTCTCGATGGAGGTAAAACCCTACTCCTGCTAGATTAATATTGATGATATGGGTAGTATAAGAGTAGATCTACCACGAGATCAAGGAGACTAAACCCTAGAAGCTAGCCTATGGTATGATTGTGTATGATGATGGTTCGTCCTACGGACTACAACCCTCCGGTTTATATAGACACCGGATAGGGTTAGGGTTACACGGAGTCGGTTACAATGGTAGGAGATCTTGAATATCCGCACGCCTAGCTTGCCTTCCACGCCAAGGAAAGATCCTTCCGGACACGGGATGAAGTCTTCAATCTTGAATCTTCATAGTCCTGGAGTCCGGCTGAAGGTATAGTCCGGCTATCCGAACACCCCCTAATCCAGGACTCTCTCAGTAGCCCCTGAACCAGGCTTCAATGACGACGAGTCCGGCGCGCGGATTGTCTTCGGCATTGCAAGGCGGGTTCCTCCTCCAATTTCTTCAAGAAGATTGTAAACACCAAAAATAGTGTCCGGCTCTGCAAAATAAGTTTCCACATATTGCCATATAGAGAATAATATTAACACAAATCAAATCTGCTGACGTATTTCGCAGTGCGTCATAACACTGCGGCCAAGCTCTTTATATAAATTGTTTTCATGTTCCACCTCAGCGTGTTTAGCGAGGCGGTTTCCTTGGCACGTATTGTCAAAGCAGAGATCGTGTGCCCCTTTTAATGGGATTCTCATCAATACGGACGTGGGTAACCCAACCGCGCCATTTACCACGGCGCTTGGGAGGCAAGTGAGTTTTATTAGGTAGGTGGGGATGCCTAACCGCACCCGCTTGTATAAAGGGATAAGGATTCACCTTTTTAACCTACGCCTTCTTCCTCCTTTGCCAATCCATCTCTCGCACACTCCAGCTCCAGCGCCCAAGTCCGCTCTTCCTTCCTCAACCTTCTCCAACAATGTCCGGAGCGGGAGGCAAGTGGATGGCCTCCTCCGTTACGGAGGCCCAAGTAAAAAAGCTAAGGAAAGCCGGATACTTGTCCAAGGACATCCCGCATCGGCTTCCTGAGAAGGGGCACCTTCTTCCTACCCCAGGGCCCCATGAGAGGGTAGTTTTTCTTCCCCACTTCCTCCGCGGACTGTGCTTTCCACTTCACCCATTTGTCCGGGGGCTCATTTTCTACTACGACCTGGATTTCCACGATCTGGCCCCGAACTTTGTCCTCAACATCTCGGTGTTTATCGTCATGTGTAAGGCCTTTCTCCGCGTCCGCCCCCACTTCGGCCTCTGGCTCAAGACCTTCAACGTCAAGCCCAAGGTGGTGTCCGGCACCCAGGCGGAGTGCAGAGGCGCTATGGCCGGCAACATGGCCAACGTCCTCTGGTTCGATGGCTCCTATGTGGAGTCCCTAAAGGGGTGGCAGGCCGGGTGGTTTTACATCATTGAGCCACGTGATCCGAAATGGGTCGCAGCCCCCGAGTTCAGATCCGGACCCCCCATGCGCCTCATGTCCTGGAAAGAGACGGGCCTGTCGTGGGGCAACGAGGAAGAAGTGACTAGGTTGCAAACGTGCATCTAGTCCCTGGTGAACAGACCAATCCGGCTGATCAATGTGATCCAGGTCATGCTCGTTCGCCGGATCCTCCCGTGCCAACAACGGGATTTTACTTTGTGGGAATTCGACCCGGCGCAGCACCAGACCCTCAGTAGGCTCTTCGACACGACGTATGAAGACGTTTGGAAGGTGCTGACCAAAGGCGCCGAGCCCACACATCCGCTTCCGAGGACCGCGGATACAGCTCGCAGCATCATGCCAGCGAGGTGAGCTATCTATACCTTTGACAGGTTTGTTAAGCTCTTCTTCATAGATTAACTCTATGCGGGATCTAAACTCCCTTTACCTTTGACAGACTTGGCGGGCTATATCCAGACCAATTAACTGTCCGGCTCCCCTGCCCGAAGACCCAGCCCCAGCTCTCTTGGTGAAGCTGATGGCTCCGGCACCTTATGTGGTGCCGGAGAAGAAGGCCAAGAAGAAGAAAACCACCGGGACTCGAAAAAGTTCCCGCAACATGGTGGTGTCGGACTCGTCATCTAACGAGTCCGCGACGCCCTCCTCTCGTGAAAACGAGGAGGAGGAACAAGAAAGTTCTCCCCCCCCAGCGAGGGGAGAAAAGAAGAAGAAGGCCACCCCAACGAGGGAGGCCGAGGGGTCGAGGAAAAGGAAGACCCCTCCGCCGGACTACTCCCACGACGACGAAGAGGGCGGAGAGGAGTAGTCGGTCAAAACCAAGCGTCCGACGAAATCGTAAGTATTTATATACCAGAGTGACTCATGATATTCTTTTAATGCGCGGATTTCCCTAATATCGCTCGTAATTTATGCAGCCCGCCCCGGGCCGAACTCGACGATTCGTCGAGCGGCTCCCTGGATTCGTTGGACGTGAACTCTGTTCCGCCTGCTGTCTCCCCCTGCAGGGCGGACGACGCCGAAGCGGCGTCCCGCCAAGCTCCAGGGCAGGAGGAGATAGTCCTAGAGGAGCCGCAAGGCAATCCTCCGGACCCCAGGAGTAAAGGGGATGAAACCCCCCAGGGCTCCAAGTCCGGCTTTGTGCCGGACACCGCATCAGACTCGACAGTCCTGGTCCGCGGTGGGCGAACTCCTTCCGAGAGGAGTAAGCCGTCTGAGCCGGCGACCTCCGTCCAACCAGAGGCGCCGGACAATCTGCTGGAGGTGCTTGAGGGCGCCGCCATCGACGAGGAGCACCGTACTGTTATGAGTACGGTGATCCGAAGGGTTCAGTCCGCCAAGAGCGGACTTACTGAAGCTTGCGCTAGCCTTCTAACAGGCTTCGAGGTAAGTAAAAATATGTCAAATTATTTACCGCATAGACAGTAGCCCCTGATGCTCTGTTTGGTGTTCGGAAAGAAAACCCGAATAGAGGATCTAGTAATTTTCGCAGGAGTCTAACAACAAAAAGTCAAATATGCGTATGCAGGCTTCGCTGTTGTCCACCGCCGCACTGACTGCGCAGGTGGATGTCCTTAAAAAGGACCTCAGGCGGACCGAGCAAGAGCTCGGCCTTGCCAAACGGCAGCTCGAGGAGAAAGAAGGTAAGAAATACCCTAAAAAAGGTGCCTATAGAGAGGCTTGATTGCAGAAAGAAATAACAGGATTGTACTGCTTATTGTAGGGGCCACAACCGAGGTGGCAACCCTGAAGCAGGCGCTGGATGAGGCCGGAAAGAAAACGGCCGAGGAGCGCGCCGAGCGAGAAAGGCTTGGGGTTCAGGTCGGCGAGGTGCAGCAAGAGCTGCAAGCTCTCATGAAAAAACATGAGAGTTTGGAGCTTGAGTCAAGAGCGCAAGCATCCGAGCTCGCGTCGGCCCTTGAGACCGCCAAGAGTGCCAAGGCCGAAGCCCAAAAGGCCCTCCAAGAGTTGGAGGAGGTGAAAAAGATAGCAACGGGTAAGGCATTCTTAATGCAAAGTAGGAATATAAAAGTAAACTACCTGTTACTTACCCGAATCCGGAGTTCTCCAGGGGCGTTCGCCGATCTACCCCGCAGCGTATCCGACGCCGCCGCGTTCTACCGAGCTGAAGAGGGCAGCTCGACGAAGAGTGTGTTCTGGTCTCAGTATTCTGAGGCCGGACACCCTGTGCCTTTGAGCGATCAGCTGAAACAGCTGGTCGAGCTCCACAAGGCGGCCGAACAGGCCATGAAGGGCTTACTAGTTCGGCTGTGGCCTGGAGAGGCCCTGCCTGGGAGCTATTTCGGGCTAGTGCGGCGGCTGGTGGAGGCCTGTCCACGGCTTGAGGTCATCAAGCGCTCCGCCTGCATTGAAGGTGCCCGGAGGGCCCTTGCCCGTGTAAGGGTACACTGGGGTAAGCTGGACGGAGAGAAGCTGGTGAAGGACGGGCCGCCGCCGGGGAAGGAGCATCGCAAGCCCGAGAACTACTACAAGGAAGTTCTTGCCGGAGCCCGCCTTGTCGCGGATGAATGTACTAAAGATGTAGTATTTGAATGAACTCGCTTGTTTGTATCCTGTGCGCTGAAAACTTGTTCATATGCGCTAAGCAATGCTTATTGAATTTAAAATATTATTTTCTGTGCGGCCGTTTATCAAAAATTGAGAGATGGCCAGTCGTTGGCTTTTGCCCCCATGCCACTAGTGCTGGGGTGTTCGGGATAAACCTGAGGGCTCTTTTTCCCATAGTTGGGTCCTTCGAGGGAGGCGCTCAGCACAACGAACCAGGCAATCGGACTATAATGCTTGAACACTCTCACTTAGCCATAGAACGTTATAATTTTAAATTTCGGCGAAGCCCCTAGTTCGGAAGGCCGAATTCGGGGCGCTATCCACGCCTTTGGCCGGACATAGCCAGCTCCTCGCTCGATGCGGCATAAGTCTTTAAGGACTCGAAAAACCTCTCGAACAGCGACCGGTCTCACGCCTTATCATGACAGTCTATTTTAGCTTTCTCCACTGAGGTGCTTAACCCAGCTGAACTGGGGCACAATCGCAGTGGTTCTCCTAGTGCTACCTTAGCCGATATAGCGGAACGTAAGGCACCAAAACATAAGAGCCGGGCAAACCCAACATGTGACCAAAATCATGATTCGGAGCCGATGCATATAGTGCTATAAGTTCGGGGTGCCGCACTTGTGAAAGTGTACGGGCTTCTCACACCAGATAGAAGGGTAATGAAGCCCCTGGCGTGTTTTGCCGTACCATGGTGTACGGTTGCGATCATGTCTTTTTTAATGAACATATGTATTAAAAGAGGACAACGCAAAAAATAGGCGAAAAGCTATGCATTGTTTATAGAGAGGCTATTTATCAAAGCTGAACGATACAAGTAGTGTGATAAGCAAAAAAGATATTAGACTATTTAACATGTCCTGACCAGGCGCAGGCCGCGGAATTTAGAAACAGATATATCGCTCGAAATAGAGACCACCTGAGAGTTCCGTAATGCGGCATAGCTTTGTCTGCTTTTCTGGGTCTTGCATCGTCTGTGCGGCACCAAAGCCGAACAGGTTATCCAGAGTGTGGAGTCCTGAAAGTAAAAAAAAATCCGGCAGCCCCTAGTACGTTTGACGCCGTATTATGAGCATGCCGTTAATGGGCCCCTCCCCCTGTGCCCATGGAATTTCGAGGGCGTAATTGTGTACTCGAGGTACTAGCTCCGCTATGTTGCGATGGCTGGGGTTGGGGCCGTATTGCTACGCTTGCTCCGAACATGCCAGGCGGTCTTGTTGCAGGTTACTCCGGGCGCGCTTTGCATTGTCCGGCTTTTTAACGGCCGGACTGGAGAGTTGCCTTGAAAGGCTGCTTTGTACTTCCGCTGCGAGGGCCGCCGTGTGCTCCTCCGTACGGATGGAGCATTCTGTGTTTCCGTTGACCGTAATTACTCCTCGAGGGCCTGGCATCTTGAGCTTGAGATATGCGTAGTGCGGCACCGCATTGAATTTAGTGAATGCGGTTCGTCCGAGCAGGGCGTGATAGCCACTGCGGAAGGGGACTATATCGAAGATTAACTCTTCGCTTTGGAAGTTATCCGGAGATCTAAAGACCACATAAAGTGTTAACGAGCCTGTGCAATTGTCCTCTACACCTGGTATGACGCCTTTAAAGGTCGTCCTTGTGGGCTTGATCCTTGATGGATCTATGCCCATTTTCTGCATTGTATCCTGATAAAGTAGGTTCAGGCTACTGCCTCCGTCCATGAGGACTCTTGTGAGATGAAATCCGTCAATGATTGGGTCAAGAACCAATGCGGCAAAACCGTCGTGACGGATGCTAGTGGGGTGGTCTCTTCGATCAAAAGTGATCGGGCAGGAGGACCATGGGTTGAACTTTGGGGCGACTGGCTCCATCGCTTATACGTCCCGTAGCGCACGCTTCCGCTCCCTCTTGGGAATGTGGGTCGCGAATATCATGTTCACTGTCCGCACTTGTGGGGGAAACCCCTTCTGTCCATTGTTTTTCGGCGGCCTGGGCTCCTCCTCATCGTCGCTATTCAGCCCCTTGTCTTTGTGTTCGGCTCTTAACTTGCCTGCCTGCTTGAACACCCAACAATCCCTGTTGGTGTGATTGGCTGGCCTTTCGGGGGTGCCATGAATCTGGCACGAGCGGTCGAGTATCCGGTCCAAACGGGACGGGCCCTGGGTATTCTTTTTAAATGGCTTTTTCCGCTGACCGGATTTATAGCCTCTGAATCCGGCACTTACTGCCGTATCCTCATTGCTGTCGCTGCTAACACGGCGCTTTTGCTTATTTCGACGTGTCCTGCCACTTTTGTCCTTGGTATACGAATTACCAGGGTTCTTCGATAAGTAGTTGCTGCGAGCTAGCCAGCTATCTTCGCCCACGCAAAAGCGGGTCATGAGTGTCGTGAGGGCTGCCATAGATTTCGGCTTTTCCTGTCCCAGGTGCCGGGCAAGCCACTCGTCGCGGATGTTATGTTTGAAGGCTGCTAGGGCCTCTGCATCCGGACAATCGACTATCTGATTTTTCTTTGTTAGGAACCGTGTCCAGAATTGCCTGGCCGATTCTTCTGGCTGCTGAATTATGTGGCTTAGGTCGTCGGTGTCCGGTGGCCGCACATAGGTCCCCTGGAAGTTGTCGAGGAATGCGGCTTCCAGGTCTTCCCAAGAACCGATTGAGTCCGCTGGTAGGCTGTTAAGCCAATGCCGGGCAGGTCCCTTGAGCTTAAGGGGGAGATATTTGATGGCGTGTAGATCGTCGCCACGTGCCATGTGGATGTGAAGGAGATAATCCTCAATCCATACTGCCAGATCTGTCATACCATCGTACGACTCGATGTTGATGGGTTTGAAACACTCTGGGATTTTATGATCCATTACTTCATCTGTGAAGCATAGTGGGTGTGCGGCGCCCCTGTACTGGGCTATGTCACGATGCAGCTCGGAAGAGCTATGCCTGTTGTGTTCGGCCCGGCCGGATTTATTGTGTCCGGAGTGAAGATCATCACGTGTCGTCGGGCGTCTGCGCGATCCATAGATCGATCTTGTTTGCCTTGCTTTATCCTCCAGTACGTCTCGCAGGTCTGGCTCATTTTCCCGTGCCTTAGTTGAGCGGCACCGGGGCATGGCTTGTTTAGAGGTTCGACAGGCCTCTCTGTCGCGGCCGCGAGGTGGCCGGTCTGCCATGTCATGCATTGGTAATGTAGGTGTTTCCCCCTCTGATTGGGGTAGCGGCCTGCGCTTAGGATAATTTTTTGAGGGGCGCTCGAGTTCATACTCTTCGGCCGCAAGGACTTCAGTCCATCTGTCAGCTAGCAAATCTTGATCAGCTCTAAGCTATTGCTGCTTTTTCTTTAGGCTATTCGCCGTGGCTAGAAGCCTGCGTTTAAAACGCTCTTGTTCGGCGGGGTCTGATGGTACGACGAATTCGTCGTCGTTGAGGCTTGCCTCGTCTTCGGAGGGAGGCATGTAGTTATCATCCTCAACCTCTCGCTCTGCCGCTCTCTCATGAGGGCTGGCTTCTCCATCTTCCTGCGCCGAATCTTGCTGGATTTGGTATTCTTCGGCGCTATCCGGGGTAGTATTATCTCCCGTGCCGGAATCACCGTTTCTGCTGTGGCGGGATTTAGAGCGGCGCCGTTGACGCCGGCGTTTTGGCTGTTTTTTCGAGGTGTCATCCTCCGCTGTTCCATCGCCATCTCCATCCTTTGGAGCGTCCACCATATATATGTCATATGACGAGGTGGCAGTCCAGCGCCCTACAGGTGCTGGTTCTTGTTCGTCTCCTCCTTCGTCGTCCATACCGTCGAAGTCTTCGGAGCCGAAGTCAAGTATGTCGGTTAAATCATCGACAGTCGCTATTAAGTGGGTGGTGGGTGGGCTTTGAATTTCTTCGTCGTCCGAATCCCAACCTCGCAGACCATAGTCCGGCCTGGGCTCTCCTGATAGAGAGAGAGACTTGAGAGAATTCAGGATATCACCGAAAGGTGAGTGCTGAAAGATGTCCGCGGCGGTGAACTCCATTATAGGCGCCCAATCGGATTCGATCGGCAGGGGCACGGGAGGCCCGGAGTTCGGAGAAGAATCCGACTCCTTGGAGTCATGGGCCGTGCGGAGTATGGGGCTGGCGTTCGGCTCGATCGCCTTCAAGATCGCAGCCCCGAAGGTGGCGTCCAACCGTTCATCCTCAAAGAGCGCAGCGGGCTCCGAGTCGAGGATCGGGGCCGGTGCGTGTGCGGCCTCCAGGGCACTATTCGGAGGCAGAGCTATATCATGCCCCTCGAGGTAGTGCGGCGCGCTTGGTTGTGGCTCGAACCCGTCGAAGATCAAGTCTCCGCGGATATCTGTCGTATAGCTTAAGCTTCCAAACCTGACTTGATGGCCAGGGCGTAGCTTTCGATCTGCTCCAGACGACCAAGCGAATTGGCCCGCAGAGCGAAGCCGCCGAAGACGAAGATTTTTCCGGGGAGGAAAGTCTCACCCTGGACCTCATCGTTGTTGATGATCAAAGGAGCCATCGGGCCTAAAAGCGACGACACAGAGGAACTCTCAATGAAAGCACCAATGTCGGTGTCAAAACCGGCGGATCTCGGGTAGGGGGTCACGAACTGTGCGTCAAGGTCGGATGGTAACAGGAGACAAGGGACACTTTATTTTACCTAGGTTCGGGCCCTCTCGATGGAGGTAAAACCCTACTCCTACTAGATTAATATTGATGATATGGGTAGTATAAGAGTAGATCTACCACGAGATCAAGGAGGCTAAACCCTAGAAGCTAGCCTATGGTATGATTGTGTATGATGATGGTTCGTCCTACGGACTACAACCCTCCGGTTTATATAGACACCGGATAGGGTTAGGGTTACACAGAGTCGGTTACAATAGTAGGAGATCTTGAATATCCGCACGCCTAGCTTGCCTTCCACGCCAAGGAAAGATCCTTCCGGACACGGGACAAAGTCTTCAATCTTGTATCTTCATAGTCCTGGAGTCCGGCTGAAGGTATAGTCCGGCTATCCGAACACCCCCTTATCCAGGACTCCCTCAGTCGGGGTCAAACCACATATACATATCTCACCAAAGTGACGTATCACTGAGGAGTTGTCGGGGTGGTTTTGGTAGCTGTGACCGGAAAATATGCAACTGTGTGCTGACATACCCATGCAAGGTTACTATTTAAAACAGAGGCACGACGACGGGCTGCGTTTATAGTCACATGATTACATAGCGAGGAATACACTGAGACTCGACACTACTCGGGTGACTTAGTCTACCTCGTTTACATCCAAGCGGGCGTGCCTTGTGGATGTCGAGGCTTCTCCACGGGTCTCACCGTCGGAATTAGTTGGAGTGGGCTGAGGGGCTGCAGGCTCGGGGTAGCGATGGTGACCATCTCGGGGATTGCTAGTCACAACCCCGTTGGAGTGTGTTCCCAAAAGGAGACGAAGCGCTTCTGGGGTCATCAAAGCACCTTGGTTGGTGGCTGGGGCTGACCTCAAGGTCTCGATTGGTTGTTCGAACAGCACGACTGGGTTGTCGGCGTCGGGCTCATCTTCTCTTCTTACCGGGGCTTGGCGAATCAGTTCTCCACGAGCCACGATCAGATCAAGGGTGATTTGATCGAACAGTCCTTCTAGTGCATTTACGTAACGCACCAGATACAATAGTGCAGGATATGTCTCATGGTCTCCGTTGACAACTCGGGGTGGTCTACCATATCCATCACGGCTGGGGTAGTAGTAGAAGGAGCGACAGTTAACTTTGGGCGACAAGTGCCGGAGTTGAACTATAGCTTCTCGAGCAGCTAGTTGGATGGCTTGTGGCTCAAAAGAAGTTGTCCTTCCGGTGAACCTATAGGGGCGTTCTGGCGATAGACCCCTACCATAGACGTGCACAGTTGCCCAGAATTGACGGCTCTCACCGCTCATGGACCCTTGGTACACAACATATTCTGGGGGCTCTTCTAACGCATAGGCACGACGGGTGAGGTTTGCGAGTATGGTCACAAAGCCTCCAAGGTTGGTTGCTGTGGTCTCATTGTGCACAACGGGGCCAGGCATTGTGGCTCGGTTTGGGGTAGCGGCTGTGCTGTGCTGGGTTGAGGCTAGCGTGCCCTTCTTATAGGAAAGAGGGGACAGAGTCTTCCTTCGCACGCTTGCGAATGAGACGCCTTGGGTGCTGGTCACTGGTGCGTGATCGACGGCTAGGCTGGTAGGTTGGGCACCGACTGCCAAAAGGTGTTGGGTCACTGTGTGGCTATCTTGCATGAGAAGCTTGGCTGGGGTTTGGTTATGGCTCGGTGGGTTGGTTTACCTAGGTTTTTCGACCCGGCTAAGATAGGATTAGCCAATGGTCAGCCTGGCTCTGATACCAAGTTTGTCACGACCGGTTTTCCGGGTATAAATTTCCAGAAAATGGTCGTTGTGCTCACCAGCCCCAGGATTACTGTAGCTGATGAGGCACCGACTTGTTACAGAAATTCCAAGCACAAGTACAAAATATGTAGTACAAGACCATTCGGGGCTATGAGTACAACAATTGGTTTCTAGTAGTTGATGGCGGAAGCAGTTTGCGGTTCACCATGGTCTATGGGACTCCATTTCCCACAGGAACAGCTGACCAGGTTTACTCCTATCTTCGCGAGGCTGCTATCACCGTTGCTAGTTTCCGGGGCTGTCATCGCAACACTCCTCTCCAAGCAAGCAATCTGGCCAAGACAATAGCCAGGGACAAGCCAGTGAGTACTTTGAATGTACTCGCAAACATTAAGAACACAGGTATAATATAACCTCTGATAATCATGCTCTGAAATATTCTATGTTCACATTGTCAATCATAAATAAAAATCTTTTATGCATGCAAGCAGGTTATGTATGCAACAGGAATATGAAATGACATAATAGTAATAAAATGCACCGATCGGATGTCTGAAGCGACGTCTCGAAAGGATAGTAAAACTGAGCATGCCTCAGTCGGGCGTCTTAGCGACACCACATAAAGGGCTTATAAGGTAATTAAATAACAAGCATGCCACAGGCGGGCGTCTAAGCAACACCACAGAAAGGGCTTGTAAAGTAATTAAAATAACAAGCATGCCACAGTCGGGCGTCTAAGCGACACCACAGAAAGGGCTTGTAAAGTAATTAAAATAGCAAGCATGCCACAGTCGGGCGTCTAAGCGACACCACAGAAAGGGCTTGTAAAGTAATTAAAATAACAAGCATGCCACAGTCGGGCGTCTAAGCGACACCACAGAAAGGGCTTGTAAAGTAATTAAAATAGCAAGCATGCCACAGTCGGGCGTCTAAGCGACACCACAGAAAGGGCTTGTAAAGTAATTAAAATAACAAGCATGCCACAGTCGGGCGTCTAAGCGACGCCACAGAAGGGGCTTGTATGAAGACATAATCATAGTGAATATCCAGGAGGTGATACCGTCCCAGGGGTATTCCTTATTTCAAACAATGCAAACGGTTAGTCCACAATAATAATAACCATATATATCACGAGTCATATTCAATATTCGGGTTTAGTAGTTTCTCCTCCGAAGACCGACACTAAGACCGACACTTGACCCATCCCAGACTGTAATCCTTAACCATGGACACGACTATTCGAATAGGTTTAAACTCTGCAGAGGTTACCCACTAGTAATGGATTCCTTTAGTCCATCGGGACTAATTCCATCTACGGTCTTTTAATTGAAAACACACCTATCCGCACACACCAGCCTAACTTACCGGTGTCCGGAAATCACCCACGACACCCGTTAAGTAAAAATCTAAGTGGGGAGGCTACAACCTCGACGTAGCATGGGATCACAAAATTTACACCGCGCGCAAACTAGGGGAGCTACCCCTTCGGCTACAACCGAAACACCCATGCCCCCGGGTCAGGTGGCATGCCTACCGGATGCCTCCAGTATCTTCCACCATGGCCTCTCTATACGGTGTGTGCTAGGAAAGGGGTTGACAACTTACTGAACCGTACCCTTCCTATGGCAGGGACAAGTGGTAGTACGAAACAAGCATGGGGGTTACCGGAACAAGACTCGATCTATGGTCGACTCAGGAGGCTTATAAATTCCCTGCATGACATGTACATCAAATATATTTCAACCAACAAAATCACCACACATTATACCTTACTATGCCATACCGGACATAACCGTCCCGACGGAGACCGGCGACAAGCTCACGCCTACCCAAGGCAGAGGCTTTCCCGGATTCCTTTCCGGCATGCATGCAAGGCACATTAGGATGATTACCATCACAAGTATATTCATTCCCAACAGCAAGGAAATCACTGATATGCATTCATGCAAATGATCGTATCACCACATAAAATAATGAGTTCCCCGAAATGAGGTGGTGTTATAAACGTGTCAACCAACACATCAAAAATATTATGCCAGGGTTCAAGATGCTTGCCTTCAAGGTGTGGAAAGGCAGGGTGCATTCCAAATCTTTTGAAAGCTTTCTCCTCTTCAAAAATCCTATTTTCAAAAATATACAAATAACACATATTTCAAAAACAGTACAAAAAAGTTGTTTGGAAAATTTTCAAATAAATCTTAAAATAAACTAGACAGAATTTGAGAGATGTAGGAAAAAGATATAAGCAGTCAAAGTTGTGGTCAAAATCTGTTTTTAAATAAAACAAAAAAGAAAACGTTTCTGAAGGAAATACGCTTTCGGTGCAGGGAAAACGTACTGGGGAGTTATACGCATTCACTTAAACACGTGGACCGGTGCGGGGGTCACTGACAGTGGGGCCAGGGGGCCCATTGGTCAGGTTTGACCAGTCCATTTCTCCCTCCTCTTCCTCTGTCCGAGCCGATGCGGGGCTCCGGCGACGCTCGCCGGTGAACGGCGGCGCCGTTCGAGAAACAGAGGTCACCCGCGGGCTCAGGGGGCCGAGGCGGTCACTCCGATGGTCGCTTTGGTTTCTGGGGTGGATGGAGCTGCCGGCAGCGAGCTCCGCAGCGGACGGTGGCCGTCGGGAAGAGTGAGTTTGGGGCAATGGTGGCTCCCGATCAAAATTGAGCAGGGGGATGGATATACTAGGAGGCGAGGGAGTTCTTGGTGAAGAGAGTGGAGAGGAGGAGGCTCTGGTGGCGCCGGAATGGCCGGGGTAGTAGCGGCGGCAGGAGTTGCCGGAGAGGAAGAAGACGACCTCCTCGGGTCGATTGGCTGCCATGGGGGGAACTGGAGGAGTGGACTGAGGTTGCGTGCGTGCTCAGAGGGGCTCGGGGTCCCTTTTTATAGCGTGGCCATGTCGGTTTGCGGCGGCCGGGGATAAGTTCGCCGACGAACCACCCTACTGTGCTGCAGGGCGACATGGTGGTGGTTGGTCGGCTCCAGGAGCTACCGACGAACGCTCCACTGTCCATGGAGGCGAGCTGGCGCGCTGTGGTGGTCGGGGCGGTGCCGACTATGGCAGGAGCGGGTGCGGCTACGGGCGTGCCGCCAAGAGGGCTCTGGTGGCGGCGGTGTAGGGCGCCAGGGGGCGGTCGGGGCCTTTGGCGTGACGCGGCGGGAGGGAGAGGATCAGGATGAGCTCGGGGGGTTTATCCAGGGGCGTGCTGGCTCGGGCGCGAGCACGTGCAAAACACGTGCTCTGCTCGCGCTCTGGGCGTGCACGGCGTCTGCTCGACGAAATGCTAGGATGGCCAAAACTGCTAGAGATCGAATGCAAATCCATAGGTCTGGGTTAGAGACTACTAGCAGGCTACTAGACAACTTGGTTTGAATAGATGATAAAGTTCACAACACAAACTTACAATCATGCCAAATCTGTTCATGCCCACAGGGTGTTTGACAAAATGCCAGAGGCATCTAGGTAGGTCTTGGAGTGGTCAAAAACTCCAGATGGTGGTCTCATTAGGAGCATAAGAAGGTGGTGAGGTTAGATTGTGAAAAGCACCAACTTGCTAGTGCAAATTTTGCAAAACCTCAATTCTGGACAGAAAGTGAATGGCATTATTCCATGAGCCAAAAGTGATCCAATGGGTGCATGCTCTTGGACTTAGGGGTTTAGTAGGGAGGACTACAAGTAGGAAAAGGAATCAAGAGCCAAATAGCTAGCAAAAATATGGTTGTTATACAAACCATCAAGTTGGACCAGAATGAAAAAGAGGTTGATACACTCATATTTTTCAAATAACATCATTGGGTTTTTGCATAAAGTTGAATCAGAAGCTACTACCAACATCCCATAATTTTGGTGGAGGCTAGAAAGAAATATTTACATGGGTTGTAGTGCAAAATTGCCCACTGGACCAGAGAAGAAAATTGGGTGTAGTGCTCAAAATATTTTATGAATAAAGGATATTTTTGTATAGAAGTGATTTAAAAACATCACATGACATCTCCAAATTTTGGTTGGAATTTTAAGTGAATTTATCAAATGGTTGTAGTTCAAACATGGCCATATAATCTTGGAAAAACCATATTTCAAGAAATTAAAGATCAAGAAAATTAATTGTGTAATTAGTTCTAAAAAGAAAATTTTTTCTTGAGAGGTTAAACAAGTCCAATAACATATTTGAAAAGTTTTCTTTTTTTTTGGGGAAAAACTCCATAACAACAAGGGAGAGAATGGTTCAAAAATCAAAAGGGAGCTCAGAAAATAAAAGTTTTAATTTCCTGGCAAAATTTTAATTAATAAAACAAGGTCAAAAATTTTGGGGTGTCACAATCGGTGACTTGTTGGATGATATTCATCATGTGACAGTTATAACCTAGGGTGATACGGCAGTAGCTCCATTTTATCGATATAATGTAGGCATGTATTCCGTAAATAGTCATACGTGCTTTATTAAAAGAACTTGCATGACATCTTTTGTCCTACCCTCCCGTGGCAGCGGGGTCCATATTGGAAACTAAGGGATATTAAGGCCTCCTTTAATAGAGAACCGGAACAAAGCAGTAGCACACAGTGAATACATGAACTCCTCAAACTACGATCATCACGGAGAGTGGGCCCGGCTATTGTCACTCCGGGGTTGTCAGATCATAACCGTAGTAGGTGGCTATAACTTGCAAGATCGGATCTAAAACATGGATATAATGATGAATTCATAAACGGTTCAGATCTGATTTCATGGCACCCGGGCCCAAAGTGACAAGCGTTAAGCATAACAAAGTCATAGCAACATCAATCTAAGAACATAGTGGATACTAGGGATCAGGCCCTAACAAAACTAACTCGATTACAGGATGAATCTCATCCAACTCCTCACCGACTAGCGAGCCTACGAAGGAATTACTCACTCCCGGTGGGGAGCACCATGGAATTGGCGATGGAGAAGGGTTGGTGATGACGAAGAACGAAGATCCCCCTCTCCGGAGCCCCAAACGGACTACAGATCTGCCCTCCCGAGGAAGAACAGGGCTTGGCGGCAGCTCTGTTTCGTGGATCGCGATAATTCTTTCTTCCTGATTTTTTCTGGAAATATGTGATCTTATAGTATCAGGGGGGGTCATCTGCGTGGCCACCAGGTGGGTACAACCCACCTGGGCGCGCCAGGAGAGGGTCGCGCCTTGGTGGGTTCTGCCCACCCAGGTGCCCCTCTCCGGCAGGTCTTGGCTCCAGAAATTCTTATTATTGATATAAAAAATCCTCGCAAAGTTTCGTTCCATTTCGAGAACTTTTATTTCCGCACAAAAACAACACCATGGTAGTTCTGTTGAAAACAGCGTCAGCTCGGGGTTAGTTTCATTCAAATCATGCAAATTAGAGTCCAAAACAAGAGGAAAAGCATGAGAAAAAGTAGATACGCTGGAGACGTATCACTTCGCCAAGCACTACAAAAACTAGATGGAGGATAAACTAGAGGGACGGGGTTGCTGGCACATGGCTTGGTGTATCTTGATGTGTCTTGGGTGCTAGCCTTGCCCCTCTATGTATATGTTGAGCCCTGGGGTCGAAACTTCGAGTAAAAGCCTCCTCACAGTCGGTTTTGCCCGAAAGGAAAGAGTCCTTCTCGAACTCCAGGGCTAGACACGAGGGTTCCCGATGTCTACCCCCCCCCCCCCAGACGGCAGGGTTCCTAGCGAATGCCCCCTGGCCTACGCAAAACTTCCTTTTGCACTTTCCAAAACCCTCTTGGGCTTTACCCCTTGGCCCAAATAAAGTGTTCTCGTGCCCAAACATTTCGGGAAACATTTGAAACCCCTTCCAGTGAATTCCGGAACCCTTCCGGAGACCAAACACTATTATCCCATATATCAATCTTTACCTCCGGGCCATTCCGGAGCTCCTCGTAATGTATGTGATCTCATCCAGGACTCTGAACAACATTCGGTCACCAACATACATAACTCATATAAAACTATATCGTCAACGAACGTTAAGCGTGCAGACCCTACGGGTTCGAGAACTATGTAGACATGACCGAGACACCTCTCCGGTCAATAACCAATAGCGGAACTTGGATGCCCATGTTGGTTCCTACATATTCTACGAAAATCTTTATCGGTCGAACCTTTATGACAGCATACGTAATTCCCTTTGTCTATGGGTATGTTACTTGCCCGAGATTTGATCGTCGGTATCTTCATACCTAGTTCAATCTCGTACTGGCAAGTCTCTTTACTTGTTCCGTAATACATCACCTTGTGACTAACTCCTTAGTCGTTTGCTTGCAAGCTTATGATGTGTATTACCAAGAGGGCCCAGAGATACCTCTCTGATACTTGGAGTGACAAATCCTAGTCTTGATCTATGCCAACTCAACAAACACCTTCGGAGATACCTTTAGAGCATCTTTATAATCACCCAGTTACGTTGTGACGTTTAATAGCACATACGACATTCCTCCGGTATCTGGGAGTTGCATAATCTCATAGTCGAAGGAATATGTATTTGACATGAAGAAAGCAATAGCAATAAAACTGAACGATCATTATGCTAGGCTAACGGATGGGTGTTGTCCATCACATCATTCTCCTAATGATGAGATCCTGTTATCAAATGACAATTCATGTCCATGGTTAGGAAACCTTAACCATCTTTGATCAACGAGCTAGTCTAGTAGAGGCTTATTAGGGACACAGTGTTTGTTTATGTATTGACACATGTATTTAAGTTTTCGATCAATATTCTAGCATGAATAATAAACCTTTATCATGAATAAGGAAATATATAATAATAACTTTATTATTGCCTCTAGGGCATATTTCCTTCAACCAACCCATGTATCTTACCTAATAAGGTGATGAAGACGGAGTGGGACAGGGCCGGTCGAGGAGCTCAGGTTGTGGTCGGCACTGAGGGCCCCATGGACTTCATCCCCACGAACCGTTGGCTCAAGAGGGTGGACCTGCCTGGCAGGGCCGTCTTCATGAGCCAGCCGCGTTCGTGGGGACGATCTCTGAGGACCGGCCACGATGAGGGGTCCCAAGAGCCGATGCGTTTCTACTGCCAGACCAAGGACGAGGAGGATCTTGCCATGATCGTCATCCCGCCCAAGTTCAGGGAGGAGATGAAGCAGTGGCTGGTGACCAAGCCCCCGCGCGTCGTTAGTCTTTCGACCAATGAGTAGTGTGAGTTCTGGGTTCAGGTCCAGAACTTCCAGGGGGAGATGGTGCTTGGCCGAGGGTAGAAATATTTCTGCCGCCGCCACAGGATCATCCCCGGTGACCTCGTCGTCGTGCGGATCTCCAGCTTTGGCCTAAAGGTGCAGATCTACAACCATGACAACTCAACCATGTGCAAGGTGCGCTGCACCAAGCACAGCTACATCGACGACTTCTCCCGGGCTCTCTAGATCGTAAGTTACCCTATCTTATAATGGAAGTATGGAACTGGTAGTAGTGTTATTAGTTTGTGTTGTTGGTGATGGTGGTCGTTTGAACTTATGTTGCGAACATGTTAATGTTTTGGCCAGGATCA
Organism: Aegilops umbellulata; assembly: GCA_032464435.1. Classification (NCBI taxonomy): domain Eukaryota; kingdom Viridiplantae; phylum Streptophyta; class Magnoliopsida; order Poales; family Poaceae; genus Aegilops; species Aegilops umbellulata. The sequence continues at coordinate 474,741,293 of CP136056.1, read as the reverse complement.
GCACCTTGGTGTGAAGCAGGGGGCATGGGATGCCCCTGCTGTCTTTAATGATGGCCCTAGTATATTACTTAGCCTTTTAATCTGCTGTTATCTTCATGTGCATTGCTTGTTTGCATTGTTTGCCTCCTATCAGTTGTGCATGTTGTTGTGCTACTAATGTGGTGGTAAGTCCACCACATTTCAATAGGGTGAGCAGAACACAAATGTGTATGCACCCAAATAGCTGTGGTTTGCATCTGCTCAACCCTTAAGCACATATGCTGGCAACCAAACACCCAACCCTAAAGTGCTCACTGGTGCAATGCAAACAACCAAACAACATGCAGATGTTGGTTTGTTGCCTGTTTTTGCTCACCCAGGCTGGGTTGAGATGGGGATTGTCGGTGTCAAAACCGGCGGATCTCGGGTAGGCGGTCCCGAACTATGCGTCAAGGTCGGATGGTAACAGGAGACAAGGGACACTTTATTTTACCCAGGTTCGGGCCCTCTCGATGGAGGTAAAACCCTACTCCTACTAGATTGATATTGATGATATGGGTAGTACAAGAGTAGATCTACCACGAGATCAAGGAGGCTAAACCCTAGAAGCTAGCCTATGGGTATGATGATGGTATTGTGGTTGTGATGGTTATGATGTGTTCGTCCTACGGACTACAACCCTCCGGTTTATATAGACACCGGATAGGGTTAGGGTTACAGAGAGTCGGTTACATTGGTAGGAGATCTTGAATATCCGCATGCCTAGCTTGCCTTCCACGCCAAGGAAAGAACCTTCCGGACACGGGACGAAGTCTTCAATCTTGTATCTTCATAGTCCTGGAGTCCGGCTGAAGATATAGTTCGGCTATCCGAACACCCCCTGATCCAGGACTCCCTCAGTAGCCCCTGAACCAGGCTTCAATGACGACGAGTCCGGTGCGCAAATTGTCTTCGGCATTGCAAGGCAGGTTCCTCCTCCAAATTCTTCAAGAAGATAATAAACACCAAAAAATAGTGTCCGGCTCTGCAAAACAAGTTTCCACGTATTGCCATATAGAGAATAATACAAACACAAATCAAATCTGCTGACGTATTCCGCAGTGCGTCATAACACTGCGACCAAGCCTTCCATATGGATTATTTTTTGTTGTTCCACCGCGGTACGTTCAACGAGGCGGTTTCCTTGGCACGTCTTGTCGAAGCAGAGATCGTGTGCCCCTTTTAACGGGATCCTCATTAATACGGTCGTGGGTAACCCAACCGTGCCCGTTAAGCACGTCCTGCCTTAATTAAAGGCTAGTCCAAGACGGTTACGGGGAGGGCTCTTGATATTCTGCCTCTTATAAAGAGACCGAGACCTTGCTCCCCTCTTGTGTTCTCAAAACAAGCTCGCCTACAGCCTCGAGTTCCAACACCCCAGGCTTTTAGATTCTAGGCGCACCGGACCTTCGACAATGTCCGGCTCCGGCCTTCAAGGCCAATGGATGCCCTCCTCTGTTACGGAGGAGGACGTATCAAGGTTGAGGGAGGCTAGGTTCCTAACCAGCGAGATCCCGCACAGGTTGCCTGCTCAAGGACAAGCGATCCCAAGCCCTCAGCCCGGTGAGAGCGTAGTATTCATCTCCCACTTCCTTCGGGGATTAGGCTTCCCAACGGATCCTTTCGTAAGGGGGCTGATGTTTTATTATGGGCTGGAATTCCATGACCTAGCTCCGGAGTCCATCCTCCATATCTCCTCCTTCATTGTTGTGTGTGAAGCATTTCTCCATATCACTCCTCACTTCGGATTATGGCTCAAGACCTTCAAGGTAGAACCGAAGATAATCGAGGGGCGTCACGTAGAGTGCGGAGGCGCTGCTATAAAAAGGAATACCGATGCTCCATGGCCGGAGGACGCTTTTCAAGAGGAGCTCGGCTTATGGCAACAGGAGTGGTTCTACATCACCTCTCCTCGGGGCACCACTTGGGTAGTGCCTCCCGCCTTTCGCTCGGGCCCCCCACCACGTTTAACATCGTGGATCAACACAGGGTTAGATCGGGGCTTGCCCAAAGACGTTCCTCTGTTGCAGGGCCGCATAAAGGATCTCCTAAAAGGAGACCTCAACCTGGTCAAGGTGACACAAGTTATGCTGATTCGCCGGACATTGCCCGGCCAACGTCGCCCCCTCCGCTTGTGGGAGTTCAACCCAGAGGGGCCGCGAGTTCTCCGAAATTTCATGGGCGTGACGCCTACGGAGATGTATAGACTATTCTTCGGACCACGGGGAGTGAGTCCGGATTTGACCGAGGATGCTGGTTTAAGCCGCAACCGCCCGGATACAGAAGTAGGTGACCTTGCGCCCGGACCTTCTATCCGTACAATTGACTTATTTTTTAATAGTACTTCTCCCTTTTACGCAGGAGTGGATAGCGAAGGCGAAGCTGATCCGGTGTCTGGCTCCCCTTCCCGAGACCAGCCTAGATCCTGTGCTAGTCAGGATGTTGGAGGTGGCGCCTCTGGAGGGAAATGAAGGGGTGGACAAGGAAACCGTGGCCTCTTTGAAAGGGGCCATCCCAAAGGGGGGAATCGATAACTCCTCTCCTAACGGGAAGAAAAGGGCCGCCTCTGACGACCCGGAAGCCGTAGCTTCAAAGCGGGGGAAAGAATCCGCGTCAGAGGACCCGACGCCGGGGAGCCCCTCGGCCGAACTAAATCCTCAAAAGGAGCAGCCCTCCAACGAGCCGTAAGTAGAAAGAGAGTCATTCTTTTAAGAGAAATCCTTAATTTATATCTAAGAAGTTTTAACCGAAACCTTACCTTGTAGTTCGGACCTCGACCCTTCTCAGCAGAGCTCGTCATCGGGGGATCTTCTTCCGGAGATGATGGAGAGCGAAACGCCTCCTCCTTCTACATCGCCTAGCAAGGCGGGCAACGCCGAAGTGTCGTCGCAGAGGATTTCTCCGAATCTGCCAGAGGCAGAAGGTGATCATGCGGCCCCCCGGGGTTCTTCGTGTCCGGCCTCCGAAGAAGGCCATGGGACGAGTCCGGCACCATCTGGTGTTCGGTCGGAGGAGCTGAAGGTTCTGCTGGGCCGAGCCTCTGTTTCAGAGGAGCATCGTGTGTTGATGCACACGGTGATTGAAAAGATTTCATCCGCGGAAAGCGGACTGAACGAGGCCGTCAAGAGTTTACTGGCGGGCCTTGAGGTACGTTTTGAATAACGAACATTAGTGTTAATTGCGCATAATAACATGCGCCCTGTGTAGATAGTAGCCCCTGAGACTCTGTGTGCCGCAAAGATGTGCGGCGCGCAGAGGATCTTAATCCCAGGTCCTTTAAGTGGCACCTTTGTATGTAGGTGGCAGATTGTCCGGAGTCGAGCCGGACTCGAGATTTTGCCGAAATGAAACGGCAACTCGATGAGGCAGAAGCCGACATCGTGCTTGTTAACAAGCGGCTTGATGATGCTCAAGGTATTGAGTTTATTTGGCGATTGTTAGTAAGAGGAGCTTTATGTCAATATCTTACTGTGTATATGCTTGGTGCAGATGGTGCGGCGGCCGTAGAAGGACTTAGGGCCGAACTCGCCAAAGCAAAGGAACAAGCCAGAAAAAGAGATGCGGCTGCCGAAAGAGCCCGTGAAGAGCTAAAAGCCGAACAGGCTTCCCATTGCCGAAGCAAGGAGGAGATGGCTGATATTGCCGTGAAGTTGAAAAGTGCTACTGACCGTTGCAAACTTCTTGAAGAGGAAGGTCGAGCCGGCAGACGGATTTGGAGAAGGTCGTCGCTGACGCCAAGGACGCCCGCTCTGGTATGAGAGCGACAAGGGAAGAGCTACGTCAAGCCGGACTAATTGCGGATGGAAAGCCCTTCCTGCTGCGGAGAAAATTCTGTGATCCGAAGTTCGCCCCGTTGGACCGAGCGTGGAGCATGGAGGACACCTATCTGGATTTGGCGGCTAGTGCCGCTGATGCGACCAGGTACTTTCAAGATAAGAAAGATCATGAAGTGGAAAAGCTCTTCTGGTCGCAGTTCACTAATCCAGAGCGTCCACTAGCAGTGGATGATCGCCTGGCCTAATGGGCCGAGCTGAATAGGTTGTCCGGGCTCTCCATGAAGTATGCCATGGATCGTCTGTGTCCGGGGAGATCGAAGCCGAAAAGCTATTTCAGTTTGGTGCAGCAATTTCTTGACGTGGTGCCTCGGATTGAAGCTCTGAAGAGGTCAGCTTGCACAGAGGGCGCTCGGCTGGCTCTTGCCCGTGTCAAGACATACTGGGCAGACATGGAGCCCACCGTTGTTGCGTCCCGTGATTCGAATAAAAGCCGAATTCCTTCCGAGCACTATTTTGAGGAAGTCCTCGCGGGCGCTCGTATAATAGAGACGCAGTGTTCGAAAGATGCTGTTTTATGACAGCATATGTAATCGTAGATCAGTATTTTTATAAATTGTACTGGCATAATTTAGACTTGTGCCTTCAAGTATTAATAACACCTCCTGTGCGGCCGTTTTAATATATAAATTCTGAAAGATTGCTGTCGTTGGCTTCAGCACCCACGCACATAGTGCGGGGGTGCGCGCAGAGAACGCATTTTCACACTTAACCCAACGTCTTGGTCCTACAAAGGAGGTGATAGCGCCGCGGGCTAGGCAACCGGACTATAATGCTTTAACACTTTCACTTAGCCATTGGAGCTTGACAGTGGGACTCTTTAGGTAGCCCTTTAGTGGCGACTGCGTTTACCCGAATTCAGGACGCATATGTGCCTGACCGGGAAGCGGCCCTTCGTCAAAACGGAGGAATTCGATAAATTCCTATAAGTCATCGAGTGGCGACCAGTCTCGCGCTACATCATGACAGTCGGTTTTCGGCTTTCTCTACTGAGGTGCTCACCCGGCCGAACCGGGGCACAATCGCAGTAGTTCTCCTGGTGCTACCTTAGCCGACAAAACGGAACGTAAGGTGGCCGAACTCAGGAGCCGGGCAACCCAACATGTGACCAAAATCATGACTCGGAGCTGATGCATATAGTGCCAAAACTCGCGACGCCGAACACTCCCTAAGGTGTTCGGTCTTTGTGGGTGCGTGTGAAACAACACCCTTGAAAAAGAAAAAAGCCCCTTGTGTCCAGGTACGAGCAAGAATTCTGGCGTGGCCACATGCCAAAACGCCAGCCTCCTCCTTGGTTATAGTCGGGTAAACCAGGGGATGTATAGCAGCAAGAGACAGTAAAAAAGGTTTACGCCGGGTCTTAATCTAAGAAAAATCCTTTGGGGCGGGTCCCTACTGCACGTCTGCGCCTGTGTCTCCGCTGTGCCGTATCCTGGACGGGCGCCGTACGACGTTCATCTGTAAAAGAGAAGAACTAAATTGAAAATGGGTCGTGCGGATCAAAAAGAATAATAATCAAAATGTAAAGTGAGAAATAGATACGGTCGAGATTTATTGTCTCTGCGTACAGCCCCTGGTAAGGCGTATCAAGCCTATAATGAAAATGGGCTTGTGCCGAACTCATTGAGTCCGGGTCCGCGGACTTTTGTGACTTACATCGAAAAAGTCCTTTGGCTGGCGAGGCCATTTTATTGTGCGACTGTTTAAGCGGCCGCGCAATCCTCCGTTTGGAGGAGACGTATTTTAGTATGCTCCCTTTAAAGAGATGATGCCTCGAGGACCGGGCATCTTTAGCGTGGGGGATGCATAATGCGGTATTGCGTTAAAGCGAGCGAAAGCTCCGCGTCCCATTAGTGCTTGATAGCGACTTGAGAACGGGACTATGTGGAAGATAAGCTTTTCGCGACGAAAGTTATTGGCAGAGCCAAATATGACTACAAGCCGGAGAAAACCCATACAGTGGGTGTTCGGGCCTGGTGCTACTCCTTGAAAGGAGGTTTTACTGTGACGGATTCGTGCTGGGTTTATGCCCATGCGGTGAATTGTATCCTGATATATCAGATTTAGTCCACTGCCACCGTCCATAAGGACATTGGTAAACTGGAATCCGTCTATTATTGGATTAAGTATCAGGGCAGTCCGGCCTGCGTGTTTGATATTGCGAGAATAATCTAGCTGATCAAAAACGATTGGCTTTAGTGACCAGTGGCGGGACTCCTGAGGGATAGGCTTGAATGTGCGGACCTTTATGGGTGCCTCATGCCTTGTTATGTGAAGTGAGTTCACTGTTTTGACTTCTTGCGAGAAGTTCTTTTGCTTCCTGGTGTTCTGCTTTTGGGGTTCGTCCTCTTCCTCACTTGGTGTGTCGAGCCCCTTGTGGTCGGCGTTAAGCCTTCCGGATTGTTTGAAAACCCAACAGTCTCTCTGGGTATGATTAGCAGGCTTTCCAGGAGTACTGTGTATCTGACATATCCTGTCCATGATTCTCTTTAGGCTGGACGGATCTTCCCTATTATCCTGAGGGGGTGGTTTTGTATGATTTTGCCGTGAGCCTTTGAATCCGGCATTGACTGTCGTGCTCTACGGACTTTTTCTTTTGATTCGGCGATGGTCCTTGTTTCGCCGCGGTTTCCCGTTTCCATCCCTGATTTCTGATGTACTTGGGTCGCTGGGGCTGCATCGTGCCAACCAGCTATCCTCTCCTGCGCAAAAGCGGGTCATGAGGCTTGTGAGTGTGGCCATTGTTCTTGGCTTTTCCTGGCCGAGGTGTCTGGCGAGCCATTCGTCTCGGACATTGTGCCTGAAAGCCGCTAGGGCTTCGGCGTCCGGACAATCCACTATTTGATTCTTTTTAGTGAGGAATCTGTTCCAGAACTGCCGAGCTGATTCTCCGGATTGCTGAGTTATGTGACTGAGGTCGTCTGCATCCGGGGGGCGGACGTAGGTCCCTTGAAAATTTGCTCAGAAAGCATCCTCGAGCTCTTCCCAACTTCCAATTGTGTTTTCGGGAAGGCTTTTAAGCCAGTGCCGGGCTGGCCCTTTAAGCTTAAGGGGTAAATATTTTATGGCGTGGAGATCATCTCCTCTAGCCATATGTATGTGGAGGATATAATCCTCGATCCAGACTCCAGGGTCTGTTGTTCCATCGTACGCCTCTATGTTAACGGGTTTAAATCCCTCTGGGAATTCATATTCCAGGACCTCATCGGTGAAACATAGAGGGTGTGCGACACCCCTATATTTGGGTGTGCCGGATTCTGATGGTGGATTTTTTGCATTGCTTGTGAGAGCTTGCTTTCTTGGCCCGTAAATGGACCTGGCTGGGCCATGATGCGAGTCTTTGATTGGGTCGCATGCCGCATTAAGTGTGGCGCCGTTTGCCGTTTTGTAGTGGCCGAGAGGTCGTTTATCCGACCGTGTGGCCTTTTTTTCGAGTTTGGGGGCTCTAGGGCCTCCTGGTCGAATTCGGGCAGTAGCTTTCTCTTCGGATAAATTTTGGTGCGGCGGCTGCCGCCGTATTTGTCTGCGGTCTTGATTACTTTGCTCCATCTTGTTTTGAGTGCATCTTCCGCCGTCTTTAGCTTTTGCTTCTGCTTTTTCAGGCTTCGTGCTGTGGCGACGAGCCTTTCTTGGAGATTCTTCTGCTCCATCATTTTATCCGGCGTGGTACCGTCCGGAGTTCTGTTATGATCGGGGGAGGACTGTTCGTCCTCTCTGCCCGTGTTACCCTGTTCAGACGGCTGTTCTGGGATGCGTTCGTCATCTGCCGGCTCGTCCTGCTCTATGGCTGGGTCTTGATCGAGGCGGGGCTTCGCTCGGCGTTTACGTCGCCGCTTTGAGTGCTTTTCGGAGGGTTTACCCTTCTTTTCGCCCCCTTCTTCCTCATTGTGAGTTTTTTCAGGTGTATCCACCATGAATACGTCATTAAGTGGGGTGGAGGTCCAGTGCCCTATGGGTGCTGGTTTCATTTCGTCTCCGTCTTCGTCGTCCATACCGTCGAAGTCTTCGGAGCCGAAGTCGAGCATGTCGGTTAAATCGTCGACAGTGGCTATTAAGTGGGTGGTGGGTGGGCTTTGAATTCCTTCATCGTCCGAATCCCAACCTCGCAGGCCACAGTTCGGCCTGGGCTCTCCTGAAAAAGAGAGAGACTTGAGAGATTTCAGAATATCACCGAAAGGCGAATACTGAAAGATGTCCGCGGCGGTGAACTCCATTACCGGCGCCCAATCTGATTCGATTGGCAGGGGCGCGGGAGGTTCGGAGTTCGGAGAAGAGTCCGGCTCCTTGGAGTCATGTGCCATGCAGAGTGCGGGGCTTGCGTTTGGCTCAATGGCTTTTAAGATCGCAGCCCCCGAGGTGACGTCCAACCGTTCATCCTCAAAGAACGCAGCGGGCTCCGAATCGAGGATCGGGGCCGGAGCGTATGCGGCCTCCAGGACACTGTTCGGAGGCAGAGCTATATCATGCCCCTCGAGATAGTGCGGCGCGCTTGGTTGTGCCTTGAATCCGTCGAAGATCAAGTCTCCGAGGATATCTGCCGTGTAGTTTAAGCTTCCCCACCTGGCTTGATGGCCAGGGGCGTGGCTTTCGATCTGCTCCAGGTGGCCAAGCGAGTTGGCCCGCAGAGCGAAGCCGCCGAAGACGAAGATCTGTCCGGGGAGAAAAGTCTCACCCTGGACCTCATCGTTGCTGATGATCAAAGGAGCCATCAAACCTGAAGGCGACGACACAGAGGAACTCTCAATGAAAGCACCAATGTCGGTGTCAAAACCGGCGGATCTCGGGTAGGGGGTCCCGAACTGTGCGTCAAGGTCGGATGGTAACAGGAGACAAGGGACACTTTATTTTACCCAGGTTCGGGCCCTCTCGATGGAGGTAAAACCCTACTCCTGCTAGATTAATATTGATGATATGGGTAGTACAAGAGTAGATCTACCACGAGATCAAGGAGGCTAAACCCTAGAAGCTAGCCTATGGGTATGATGATGGTATTGTGGTTGTGATGGTTATGATGTGTTCGTCCTACGGACTACAACCCTCCGGTTTATATAGACACCGGATAGGGTTAGGGTTACACAGAGTCGGTTATATTGGTAGGAGATCTTGAATATCCGCACGCCTAGCTTGCCTTCCACGCCAAGGAAAGAACCTTCCGGACACGGGACGAAGTCTTCAATCTTGTATCTTCATAGTCATGGAGTCCGGCTGAAGATATAGTTCGGCTATCCGAACACCCCCTAATCCGGGACTCCCTCAGGGATGAAATGCAGATACTATTGCAGAAGGCAACCAAGCATGCATTCATAGTCTTTACATGGAGTTAAATACAGAACCACCACCTCCTTGTCATGATTATCGAAAAAACACCACTTTACGATTCGTGGTATTTTGCACCGTATCGAATTTCTGATAGTGGCAAAAAATACTGACAATAGATGCTAAGCGCTTTTGTGTTTGTTTTTCTCGCCCACACATAGCTTTGGTCTTATATGAATTTGCTATTTGTCGGCGTGTTTTTGTGTGCGTGCGCTGGTGTTGGTTGTGTGCATCCTAGTTACGCAGAGGCCGGGTGTATGCTCTTTGTGTTTGTATCCTCTTCATACTTCATTTTGAGCCAATAAAATTCACCTTTGTCGAAAAAAGACGCTAAACACTTTGATGACGTCACTAATCGGCCGAAATATGGATCATATATGTAAATTATCTCCGAACTTTGAATGAAATCCGACTTGTTTGCTTAAATTTGTCCGGTTATTTTGAACCCGGTTTGAAATGTATGCGAATTGCTTTGAATGACCGCCTCCCGCATCCATGTTTATGGACTGGTCCCTTCGTGTTCGCGAACAGGAGAGATGCCCTTATAGATTAGTAGATTCAAAGAAGGAACTAAACACGATGTCAGGCAAGTGCAATCTTTTTTTAAAACAAACAAATGTACTACTTGCAGCTGGATCTGGCTTTATGCCAAATGTAAAACCACACGAAACTTGAGACGTACTAGTATTTTCTTGACAAAATTTGCGTTCTCTTTTTGTAGTGTGGTTGCAACTTCAAAATGTTTAGAAATGGTCATTTAACCTTGGTTGTTAAAACCAGGTACATTTGGTCTCACGGACTACTTAGGGTATTTTTGTGAAAACGTGATCTAATTTTGTCGAGCAGTTTTAACATGCTCCATCTTACCGCCTCTTTTCACATCAGAGGCAAGAGTAATAGACCCGAGCCATTGATCTCATTAATTAGTGATATGTTTAACTCTTACCTTCTTACCCACAGGTAAAAAAAGAGGGTAAAAGGGAGCATGATGGTCTCTCTTACGTTCTCTTTTCACATGAAAGGTAAGAATATATAATAGATATGAGCCATTGATTTCATTAAGTAGTGGGTCTGAGTACATCTTATCTTCTTACCTCCGTTGATTTCATTAAGTGGCAGGTCTGTCTACTTCTTATCTTCTTACCTTTCATGTGAAAAAAAGGAGGTAAGAAAGACCATGTTAAAATTTGCCAACTCTTAATGAATCTACTGCTAGTATTATTTTTTGATGAATTAAGATTGCATGTTGTAAGCAAGAAAAGCATCTCTCTCTTTACTCTTTCCTCTTCTTGCAAGAAATGTATCAATCTAAAGGACAGTGCTATTGTGAGATCTTAGTGCTTCTTTACGCCTCTCCTCCTACAAGAAAGGAATAGATCTAGACAACACGGTACTACTTGTAAACATGCCTATCAACAATGCCGGCTTCACATGCCACAACTAGTTACAAAACACATGGTTTAGAGTAACTGAAGCTTCCGTCTGCTAGTCTAAGGTACACGCCCGTACTTTGGATTGTTTAATAATCTCAGTCACATAAACTAGTCTGAGGTGCAGTCCTTGTTTTTTGTTGTCTTGAAATGCACCCTTTGTGTTCTCTTATGTTAATCTTCGCACACCCCCCCCCCCCCCAATTGATTCTGGCCAGCTTTCGCTTCTAAATTTTGATCAGGTTTATTAACAATAGTTTTAAATAGCGGGTTATGCCTCTTAGCGACGGAACTCTTCTAAAAGCTCTAATGTGCTATAGTGGTGCTATAGAGCGCTATTTAAGATGTATGTTTATGTGTTTGGACCAAAGTCCTTAGCACATGACATCTTCTAAACACTATAACGTGCTATAGTGTGTTATCTAAAACCATAATATTAACTGCTCCCAAGATGTTAGAGCATCTCTAGCCGAAACATTAAAATTTAACCCCTCAAATCTTATCTTCTCAATTTTGAGGAGCTCAATGAAAACGGTTCCTAGCCGAACTCCTGAAACTTAACCCCCTAGAAAAATTTCTTAACTAATTCTTCTAAGTTTTGATTTACATACTTCGTTTCAACTGGATATTTGCACACATATAAGTCTGAACTTAATAATTTATTCAACAACACTTCAAATTGAAAGTTTCCAGATCTAATAATTCACCTTCAAACACATGAAAGGGTCCAAATGACATAATAATCCGAATAAAGAGCACGATAGAAAGCACATCAATCAAGTGCTATGAAGTGCCCACAGGTGGTCAACTAGATTATCCTAGAGCTAGGTATGAACTTGTCGATTCTCCATACTTCGATGCGCCGCCAGGAAGTACTCGTGAACGACCACAACAATGACCATCTCAAAACTGTAGTCATCTTCTTCCTCCTGCTCCAATGAAGGGTCCTCGAAGGACATCTCCCTTAACCTATTCATCTACCGATTGTAGTATTCCATGTTGAATTTGATTGAAAACAGTAAAACAATAATGAAAAAGGCAAAAGATAATCACCTCTGCGGGTGCTCTACGCCATCGTTGTCGTCCCCTCGTTCTGTTTTAATTGAAACGAAGCTCGGTGGTGGCTCTATTCGTCCACAAGCCCTCGGCGGCGGTGCATCCATGAGCCGACGAGCAAGCATGCAATGATGATTGGCTACTGTGTTTTAATTACAAACTAGAACTCTTACTTAGTTTTCAATTACGAAATGAATTCTGATTTCGAGTTTACTTTGATAAGTATAATTTTTATATTCATGTCAATTGATATATTTCCTGTTTTAAATTGACTAAGCATCTGACCAGAGTTCAGAATTCCAACATATATATACACATTAAAATATATCCATCTCTCAGCTTAGTTAATATATATCTTAACATATTTAAATTTCTTCCATGTTAGAATATAATTTGATATTAGATTTTCAGCATTGCTATCTTCCAATTAATTGTTCCATCCGCTAGATATTTACAACTTTCTTGTTGGGCATGCATAAAGGTGAAAGTACTTCCATATTTGAGTTTGGATGATTATATGCTACTTTCCCATCTTGCAAAATTCACTCATAACTTCTAAAACTTATCCACCAGGGAGTCAGAGATATAAGAAAACTAGCATGCCTGGAATGGAGGATTTGGTCAAACTGTTTAATGTATGGGAAATTCAGCTGCTTGTGCTCCTCAGTTTCACATTACAAATTTTCTTGTTCTTTACTGGCAGCCTTCGACGGCATAGCAGCAGCATCCTACTAAGACTCTCCATTTGGGCAGCTTATCTCGGGGCAGACTTTGTAGCAGTGTATACCCTTGGCCTCGTCTCACGACTTGGGGATATCACCACTGAAATGCATAAACCAGGGAAAATATCACCACTGGCTTTCTTTTGGGCACCATTTCTTCTCATCCATCTTGGCGGGCAGGACACTATTACTGCCTTTGCCATGGAAGACAACAATTTGTGGTTGAGGCATTTGCTGAATCTAGTGGTGCAAGCTGTCCTAGCTATATATGTTTTCTGGAAGTCCATTGGAAGACACAGCCCGATGCTTATAGTGTCTGGTGTCTTTGTGTTTGTTGTTGGAATTATCAAGTATGCAGAAAGAACTTGGTCTCTCAAGAGTGGTTGCTACAAAAGCTTTGAGATCTCAGGTGGACATCATTACAAAGAGTTGCCACACTATGATTGTGTAGAGGACATGGACAAGGATGGATATGATCACATTGTTTACAGAGCTCTGTGGTCAATGCCACGTGCCCATAATATCATTTCTGGGCACAACATCTTATCTATGCCGGATGATCACCCCTATTGGCCAAGGAGAGATGAAAGCAAAACGACTATCAAGATGGTCGGTATTATTCTTAGTGTGATGTATGCTGATCTGTACACTAAGGCTCTCGTGGTCAGAAGAAAGAGTGGTATCATACTTCGATGCATCTCTCAGATGTCCGCTGTTGTTGCTTTCGCGATGTTCCTTGCAAGTGACAAACAAAGGTATAGCAAAACTGACATTGCAATCACTTATTCACTTTTTTGGGGAGGGTTTTTCCTTGAACTCTGTGCGGTGTTTATTTCCATGATGTCACCCTGGACATGGGCATGGCTGAAGGTTCGAGAGTGGCATAAGCTTGCCATGTTGTCCTGGCTTATTTTTTCCAGTGACCTTGGATGGCCGGAGAAGAAGCAGTGTTTTGTAAAGTCAATGGGACAGTATAACTTTTCGAGCTGGATGACTGGCAGTACCCAAGCGAGAACATTCAGTCAACGAGTGATGGACATGGTCAAATGGTTTGCGGGTTTGGTCCATGTTGAAAAGAAGAAAATATTTTGGATGAGCAAGCTGTTAGACACGGAGTACGTGGATATGGATGAGACCACTATGGAGTGTATTGCAGAGCAGATTTGTCTCCTTAGAGATCATGAAGGCTCCACTCAGTTTAGCATACAATGGACAGAATTGTTTGCATGTAGTCCAGATTTTGGTATTGATATTGTGGCGTTGCATTTAATTACTGAGAAACATCTGAGTGAAATACATGAGGCAGAAAGTGCAGGAGTGGGTATGAACATGATGGAGGTATGCCGGAAACTATCGAGATACATGATGTACCTTTTGGCTACCCACCCTTCTATGCTGCCGCTCAATGCTAGCCCGGAAGCTGTATTTCTTATGGATCCCAGAAAGCTTGAGTCAATAGTCCGTGAGGTTGTGGTGTCATCAAACAGGGAAATATTAAAGCAGGAGGAGTTAGCTTACGTGTGGACGAGGCTCCTTATTTACGTTGCAGACAAGTCGAGGCCGGAGAGGCACATGGAACAGCTGAGCACAGGAGGGGAGCTCCTCACCTTCGTCTGGATGCTCATGTACATCCATGGCCTCGGAGATTCACAATGGACAAGGATTGTACTCACCAATGCTAATCCTGATTTTAGGAATGTGAAGGAGATATACGCCTTCCCTGAACCTGGCAACAGGGAAGAAGCTAGCAGCATGGATGAAGCTGGCAGCAGGTAACGGTGCCGCAAATATCATATATTCCTTATGAAGCAAAACACTAGCTAATTAAGTGCTTGATCCATGTCTTCTTTTCTCATCTTAAAATCAGCCAGGGTGAAATAAAATCAGTGAGCGCAAGGCTGAAATAAACGGATGACCCATCTGCGCCGCTTCTTGTGCGTCATCGTCATGGCATTTCTGTCTATCTTAAGCTAGCGTCTTGGTGTGCTTCTTCTACTGTGTGAATTGCATTTTGGTGTGTGTGATCAAATAAAGCAGCTGGTCTGCCGTTACTTGTACTAGTCTGACTGTGCTACTGATGTTTGTACTGTATTTGCGTTCAAAAACTTGTACTAAATCGAAAGCGAATAGTCCGGATTTTTAACCCGATAATGCATCGATTGCTTGAGTCGGGTTCTGCTCTACGTTTAAATTTGCTCCAGGCTCGGTTCAACCAGCTGTGTAAAACTTGCATATTGTTTCGACTGGTTTTACCTGTAGAAAGCGGGTAAATCCCTGTTTGCAAAGAAAACAATGACATGTATGGTATGTTCGAGTAATTATGTTTGTTTCATGCAAGTGAGTAACTACAAATGCGCGTGTCCTCTCCTTCTCTTGTCAAGTCATGGACATCATTTGTGCTTGGCCACAAGAGCAAATGCAGCCAGGGAGGGAGACGGGTGGCCATTTTTGTCGGCTTAGGGCATCTCCAACACTGGCCTGCAAATCGGACACCTCATCCGTCCGCGGACATGGATGCGTCAGCCGGCCATCCAATGCTATCTGCATATATTTTAAACACTATTTAAACTAACCGGACGAAATTCATCAAACACGGCGAGTTACACTAAAGCAAAATGCTTGAGAATCCTCAAAAATGTTCACATTTTCATGAATTGTTCGAGGTTTAAGACACATATTCCTAGGAATTAAGGTCGCTAGTGACCTGGTTTAGTAGTAGGAGTTCATATGTTCGATCTCTCACTTGTATTTTAGCTTTTGGAAACTTTTGCAAATGTTTAACTTTTACCGTTGTAGTTTAGTTTTTTTTTACGTTACACTGCACGTTTAGCACAAACGCTAATGTGTCGAGGCGGCTAGCCCAGCTTCCGCGTCGCTATGAAGTCAGAGATCGAACGAAATCACTAATTGAGAAGTACTCCTTATAAAGATCACTCCTACCTTCTCAGGTTGCGACAAGTGGTTTGAGAGTTTTTTCTTTTTTGTACATCCGTTTATTCAAAACAATCTATCCCTTAAACCATGTGTCCAAATCTCGAATCATTTTCATTGTTAGATTCCTCGCGTCGAGATCTTCAAAACTAAATACCACGTTTGTAGGTTTTAGCGAACTCTTTTTTTTCAGAAAAACTTGAAAAAAGGACAAAAACTGAACTGGAAGCACGTTTTTTTCCTTTTCGGAAGCCGTTTCCTGAGAGGTACGACCGTACCACTCATGGAAGCAAAACCGTGCCTCTCACGAAAGAAAAAAAACACTTTTTTATTTTTGTTTTTGAAAGGCACGGCCGTGCCTCTCACGAAAAAAAAAAGAGAAAACGTATTTTTTTTCCCGTTTTCGAGAGGCACAACCGTGCCTCTCGAAGAAGCAAAATCGTGCCTCCCATGGAAGGAAAAAAAGAGAAAAATCGTTTTTCCCATTTCCAGAAGGCATGTCCGTGCCTCTCGCGGAAGCAAAACTGTACCTCTCATCAAAGAAAATAAAAGAGAGAAAACATGTTCTTTTTTCTTTCCGAGAGGCACGGCGGTGTCTCTCATGCAAGCAAAACCATGCCTCTCGCGAAAGGAAAAACACAGATTTTTTTCACATAAATTTTTTGAAATTTTCTTGTCGAAAAGCTAAGGAAGACCGGTAAAAAACCAAAAAGGCAAAAATACCAAAAACATAAACATCTAAAAGCCAAAAAGGCGCGCGGAAAAATAAAAATAAAAACAAATTTCAGAGGAAATCCAGCCCAGAACACGACACGTGGCGGTCGCTGAGAGGCGTTGCTCCCTCGGGATCGAATGCAAGCGCTGCTTCTTTTTCATGTTTTTCCACCTCACGAACGCAAAATGAGCCAGCCCAGGTGAGCTACACGTTGTGCGAAACGTTGACTTTCTGACGCAAAGAGCTTAACACAGGAATTTTCTATTGGACGCACGTTGCGTTAACGTGTCGACCTTTCGCGCAGAGACCTGGCGATCGAGCGATCACCTAGGCCGGGCCGGTTTCGGTTTTGGGAATCTTCTTGAGTTTCCCAGCCGGTTTTCTGGTTTTGGGAATCTTCTAGAAGGTTCTTTAAACCGGTTTTCCTGTTTCATTTTGGTTTTCGGTTTTTTATTTTTATTTTTCATTTTTCTGTTTATTTTTCTTTTCTTTTCCTTATGCTGTTTTTGTTCTTATCTTTTTTATTTTTCAAGTCTATTTTTCTTCTTTTTAAAAGTTCCTGTTTTGAAAATTGTTCAGGCACTTTAACAAAAAATGTTCGTGCTTTTAAAAAACGTTCAATATTTATAAAAGTGGTCATGTTCTCCAAAGTTGATCAGAAATTCTAAAAATGTTTGCATTTTTTTAAAACCAGGAAGTTCAAAAAATGTTTCTATTTTCAAAACTTGTTCGGTATGTTTTTCAAAATTGTTTGGAATGTTTTTGTTTATTTTTATTAGAATTTTCAAATTATGATATGGACTTCAAAAAATGTTCCTGTTTTGAAAGCTTGTTCACAAATTCAAAAAATGTTCTTGTTTTTGCATTCTCATTCACGTACTCAAAAATTGTTCACTTTTGAAATTTGTTTCTGATTTTCAGAATTGTTCTCCATTGCGAAATTTGTTCTAAAAATTCAAAAAAAACGTGATTTTAAAATTTTGTTCACAAATTCGAAAAAAATATGTCTACAAAAAGTTTAGAAATTCACAATTTTATATTTTGTTCAGAAAAAATATTTTATTTCAAAAAAGTTCTGATTTCCAGAAATTCTTCACAAATACATAAAATGTTCACATGATTAAATTTTGTTCACAAATTGGAAAATGTTTGGGAATTTTAAAGAGGATTCTTGTTTACAATTTTTTTTTCATAAATTCAAAAAACATTTTTCTTTTCAAAATTGGTTCACATATTCAAAAAATATTTATGTTTCCAAATTTGCTTACAATTCAAAAAATGTTCGGATGTTTAGTTTTTGTTCACAAACACAAAAATGTCTGCAGATTTCAAAAAATGTTTTTGTTTTCCAAATTTGTTCACATATTCCAAAAATGCTACAGTGTTCAAAATTTGTTCACAAATACGAAAATTGTTCATGTTTTCAAAATTAGTTGGCAAATTCAAAACATGCACGAGTTTTATAAAAAATAGTTTGTAATTTTGGATAATATTCACTTTTTTAAATTTTGTTATTATTTTTCAAAAAATGTCTTGTGTTTACAAGTAGTTCTTAATTATGAAAATGTTCTCGTATTCATTTTTTGTTCCTATTTGTTCTTTATATTATTTTCCCAAATAATGTTTGCATTTAAAAAAGATTTCCTTTTTAAAAATATTGTTCCATTTTTTAAAATTTTAATTTGCCGCTTAGTATAGTGGTTATGGGCGCAGTTCCCCAGGTGGGAGGTCTTGTGCTCGATTCTTGGCCAACATGTTTTATGGAATCTTGCTGCGAACTGATTTTATTTTTTGTACTGCGGGTAGTTTCTTCTAAATTCGTGCTGCAATTGTTTCGCAATAGGTCGTGTGTCAGAGTGGTTAGCGCATCACTAGCCTTTGTACCAGTTTTTTTTAAGGCAACGTCGCGAAGCTTTGTTAATTCGTCACAATGTTTACAAGGACGGATGGTAGATTCCCGGAGTGTCCTAACCAAACACGGCGTCCACCACCGAGAGATAAAGCATGCTTCGTTAAGTTGTGAGCTTCATAATTGAAGCTTCTAGACTCATGACTAAATTTACAAAAATCAAAAACTGAAGCGTGGTCTATTATTTCATGTATAATTGCACCGTAACTTGCCGAATTATCCTTCTGTATATTTTGCGCCACCACTTTGCAGTCTGATGCAACTTCAATACGCCTCAGATATAAATCATCTGCCAGTGCCAGAGCTTCTCTAATGGCTAGAGCTTCCAGGGTCGGCAGGTCCACAATGTTCCTGAAGCAAAAGGTCGAAGCACCCATGAACATACCATCATGGTCTCTGCACATCACCCCAACTGACCCAAAACCCTGCCCGAACACAGCCGCATCAACGTTCATCTTGGCATTGCCTATCATCGAGGCCAACCATCTTGTTGGTCTCTCTATAGTTTGTACCGTCGCAACAGGTATTTTAGTATTGATAACTGTAACTCACCCAAAATAGTTGGATATAAAACTATTAACCGAGTGGGGTGATTGAAAGATGTTCTCGTGGATGGCCTTTCGTGTGACTCCCCATAGCACCCATAGTGAGACTACCAAGCGATCGAAAAGCTCCTTAGTTTAATATTTCATGCATTGCAAACAACCAATCCTTCGGGTTCTCCTCTCCCCGCTCTAGCATGTGATGCACTAACTCTTCAGGAGCCAGCGCCCAGACACTCGCCGACATCGGGCATGAGATCAGTGCATGCTTCCACGTGTCCACAGCTCCACACAGCAGGCAAGTATTCTCAGTTGCCATGTGACGGTGCTCCAAGACAGTTCCCGTCGGCATTGACTGTCGGGCTAAACGCCACACAAAAATCTTGAGCTTCGAGGAGCCTTTGTACCAGTTCGCGACGAGTTTCTTTTTCTCTCTTGCGATATTTCATCCCGCGAAGGACAACGAATGGGCCGGCCCAAATGAGCCGCCTCCTGTGTGAAACCACAACTACTTGTCGCAGAAAGCGGCATATAGGAGGTCCTTTCACACAGGAGCTCCCGAGAGCTCCTATATGGCGCTTTATGCGCTCGTTTAGGAACTGGCGCTGACTAGCCGCACCTGGTGGGCCGGCCCATGATGCAGCACATGGAAAAATGTGTATATTGCGGGGAAAAAAAACCTCCTAAATGTTGCTCCAGCTAGGATTATAACTCGCCCCCGTTTAGCTACGGTGCAGGTTGCCTGAACCACTAGAGCAACTAGGCGCTAGTGACAGATTCTTGCGCGAAATGTTTAAAAATAAGGTAGCCGCGCTGTTTATTGCGCCAACATGTTTTATGGAATTTCGTGAATTGATTTTATTTTTTTGCTACTGTCAGTAGTTTCTTCTAAATTCATGCTGCAGTTTTTTCGCAATAGGTCGCGTGTCACAGTGGTTAGCGCATGTCGAGCCTCTGTACCAGGTCACGGGTTCAATGTGCTAGCACATTATTATTTTGCGATATTTCATCCCGCGAAGGACAACAAGGGGCCGCCTCCTCTGCGAAACCACGACTACGAAGGGGAAAGAAGGAAGAAAAGGAAAAGAGAGAACAATAGGGGAGAACATGTACGTGAGCATAGAATGTGAAGTCTTTTTTTTTAGGGGCGTAGAATGTGAAGTTGGTTGAGTAGTTATCCCGTATTGCACTGATTCTCCACGGGTTGTGTTCGAATCCACCTCAGTGCGCATCTTTTGCAGTTTTTTAGAAAAAAAGAAAAATACAAATAGATGCCCAAAAATCGGTTCAGTCGTGCTCTCAGGAGCCCGTTTTTCGTTGGTTTGAACCGAAACTGGCGCCGATGGACCCAGGTTGAACTCGGCGCGCTGGGGCGCCAGGGTGAGCGATTTTGGCACGAACGAGGATGGGCCCGCCGAGTCAGCGAACACCGCTTCGTCATCCTCATCGACTCGGTTCCCGCGGGAATCAATGCGAAGGCTGCCGCGCTGTCGTGCCGGTCAGCCTCCATTGATGCCTCACGGGCCGCATAGTGAAGGCGCCGCGACGCGCGTCCCGCCACGCGTCGCCCGACATGCAACCTCTCGCTGCCCCGCTGCGGCTATAAAAGGCGACCTCCTCGCTGATGGACGCCACAACTCACATTCCCCCCTCGCATCCGACGCACAAAGCAACACTCCCCCCTTCCCACCGACGAGCAAATTGCCGAGAGGTTTCCGGGCGACGGCGCGGCGGCGAACGGCTTCGGCCGCCGCCATCTCCAAGAGCCGGAGGCGCGCCTCCTCTACGAGGCCGAGTATCCGGTGTCCCCGAATATGCGGGTGCCGGGGGTGTGGAAGCTGAGCGTCGGCGGCGTCCCGGTGCCACCGGTGCCCGAAGGGGCGGCACGGCGGTCCGAGATTGCCCGCATCCGCTCGTCCCTGACGGAGGAGCGGCGGAACGAGCCGAGGTACGCCGTCGACAACGAAACGTTGTGGACGACGTACTTCGAGCGCCGCCGCCAAGAGCAGATCGCCTCCGTCAACGGCGTCATCCCTCGCGGCCGCCTTAACGCCGATGGGGGGCGCGAGTGGTGGGGCGTGCCAGGCCGCACCCTCGAGGTCGTTCTCGACCACATCAAAACCGGCAACGTGCCGCGCCTCGAGTACCCACCGCGGCCGTCCTTCTCTCGCCGCCGTGGCAGCTCCTGGATGTCGCGGCGAATGGAGCCGGGGACGTCCTCGTCGTCGGGCTCCGGCTCTGTGACGCCCCCGATTCAATCGTACACTAATCATGCACGCAAATGTGTACGATCAAGATCAGGAACTTACGGGAAGATATCACAACACCTCTAAAACATAAATAAGTCATACAAGCATCATAATACAAGCCAGGGGCCTCGGGGGCTCGAATACAAGTGCTCGGTCATAGACGAGTTAGCGGAAGCAATAATATCTGAGTACAGACATAAGTTAAACAAGTTTTCCATAAGATGGCTAGCACAAAACTGGGATACAGATCGAACGAGGCGCAGGCCTCCTGCCAGGGATCCTCCTAACTACTCCTGGTCGTCGTCAGCGGGCAGCACGTAGTAGTAGGCACCTCCAGTGTAGAAGGAGTCGCCGTCGACGGTGGCGCCTGGATCCTGGGCTCCAACATCTGGTTGCGACAACCAGAAGAAAGGAAAGGGGGGAAAGGGGGGAGAAAGCAACCATGAGTACTCATCCAAAGTACTCGCAAGCAAGGAGATACACTACATATGCATGAATATATGTGTAAGGGGCCATATCAGTGGACTGAACTGCAGAATGCCAGAATAAGAGGGGGATATCTAATCCTGTCGAAGACTACGCTTCTGGCGGCCTCCGTCTTGCAGCATAAAGAAGAGAGTAGACTGAAGTCCTCCAAGTAGCATCGCATAGCATAATCCTACCCGGCAATCCCCTCCTCGATGCCCTGTTAGAGAGCGATCACCTGGTTGTATCTGGCACTTAGAAGGGTGTGTTTTATTAAGTATCCGGTTCTAGTTGTCATAAGGTCAAGGAACAACTCCAAGTCGTCCTGTTACCGAAGATCACCACTATTCGAATAGATTAACTTCCTTACAGGGGTGCACCACATAACCCAACACGCTTGATCCCATTTGGCCGGACACACTTTCCTGGGTCATGCCCAGCCTCGGAAGATCAACACGTCGCAGCCCCACCTAGGCACAACAGAGCGGTCAACACGCCGGTCTAAACCTATGCGCGCAGGGGTCTGGGCCCATCGCCCTGAGCACACCTGCACGTTGCGTACGCGGCTGGAAGCAGATCTAGCCCCCTTAATACAAGCGCGAACTTACGATCCAATGCGGCGCGCGCCACTCAGTCGCTGACGTCAAGAAGTGCTCCGGCTGATACCACGACACCGAGTGCCCATATCTTTCCCGCGTAGTTGGTTAGTGCGTATAGGCCAGTAGCCAGACTCAGATCAAATACCTAGATCTCGTTAAGCGTGTTAAGTATCCGCGAACGCCGACCAGGGCCAGGCCCACCTCTCTCCTAGGTGGTCTCAAACCTGCCCTGTCGCTCCGCCACAAAGTAACAGTCAGGGGCCGTCGGGAACCCAGGCCCACCACTACCTGGGTGGAACCACCTGCCCCTTCAGCCCCCAACTCCGAACAGTATCACAGGTAATGTAACAGTGTAAAGTGTAACGCCCTCGATGCGGCTATATCTCCCACGTGTCGAAGCACGACTTAGAGGCATAACCGCATTGAAAGCAAAGTCGCAAGTGAGGTAATCTTCACACAACCCATGTAATACATAAGGGAAAGAGATACATAGTTGGCTTACAATCGCCACTTCACGCAATACATGAGTAAAGCATTACATCAAACAGATACAATCAAGGTCTGACTACGGAACCAAAATAAAAGAAGACTACCCCAAATGCTACACAGATCCCCGATCATCCCAACTGGGCTCCACTACTGATCAACTGAAATGAAACAATACAATGAACAAGATCTTCATCGAGCTCCTCCTTGAGCTCGGGTGCGTCACCTGCACGGTTTCATCGGCACCTGCAAACTGGTTTTGGAAGTATCTGTGAGTCACGGGGACTCAGCAATCTCACACCCGCAAGATCAAGACTATTTAAGCTTAAAGGTAGGACAGGGTAGTGAGGTGGAGCTGCAGCAAGCGACTAGCATATCTAGTGTCTAACATACGCAAATGAGAGCGAGAAGAGAAGGCAAAAGCACGGTCGAACAGCTATGATCAAGAAGTGATCCTAGAACAACCTACGTCAAGCATAACTCCAACATCGTGTTCACTTCCCGGACTCCGCCGAGAAGAGACCATCACGGTTACACACGCGGTTGATGTATTTTAATTAAGGTCAACTTCGGGTTTTCTACAACCGGACATTAACAAATTCCCATCTGCCTCATAACCGCGGGCACGGCTTTCAAAAGATAATACCCTGCAGGGGTGTCCCAACTTAGCCAGTTATAAGTTCTCACGGTCAACGAAGGATATTCCTTCTACCGGGAAGACCCGATCAGTCTCGAAATCCCGGCTACAAGACATTTCGACAGTAATAAAACAAGACCAGCAAAGCCGCCTGATGTGCCGACAAATCCCGATAGGAGCTGCACATATCTCGTTCTCAGGGCACACCGGATTGTCCAAACTTCTGGTAGGCGAGCCCAGAGTTGCCCCTGGTAGCCACCAGCGGCTGACGGTTTGGACCAACACTCGAAGGAGCACTGGCCCGGGGGTTAAAATAAAGATGGCCCTTGAGTCTGCAGAACCCAAGGGAAAAAGGCTTAGGTGGCAAATGGTAAAACCAAGGTTGGGCCTTGCTGGAGGAGTCTTATTCAAAGCGAACTGTCAAGGGGGTCCCATAAATCACCCAACCGTGTAAGGAACGCAAAATCCGGGAACATAATACCGATATGACGGAAACTAGGGCGGCAAGAGTGGAACAAAACACCAGGCATAAGGCCGAGTCTTCCACCCTTTACCAAGTATATAGATGCATTAATAATATAAAAGGTATTGTGATATCCCAACAAGTAAACATGTTCCAATCAAGGAACAACATCTCCATGTTCCAACAAGGAACAAACTTCATCTTCACCTGCAACTAACAACGCTATAAGAGGGGCTGAGCAAAGCGGTAACATAGCCAAACAACGGTTTGCTAGGACAAGGTGGGTTAGAGGCTTGGTTTAACAATATGGGAGGCATGACAAGCAAGTGGTAGGTATCGCAGCATAGGCATAGCAAAAGAGCGAGCAACTAGCAAGCAAAGATAGAAGTGATTTCGAGGGTATGGTCATCTTGCCTGAAATCCCGCAAGGAAGAAGAACGAGTCCATGAAGAAGACAAACGGACGCAGTCGAATGAATCCTCACAATTCCGGAACGAACCGAAGCTAACGAGAGAAGCAACCCGGAAACAAACAAACAACATAGCAAACAACCATCACATAAACATGGCATGATGCACAACCAAGTATGATGTGTGTCCGGTTTAATGAGGCATGGCATGGCAAAGTGCACCAACAATACTACAAATTAAGTGGAGCTCAATATGCAACGAGTTGCATATTGACAAAACACCACATGACTTATTTAGTTCTCTCTCGTTTAGGTACCCAACAATATTAAATGTTATTAAACATGGCAAGGGTGAAGCATAAATAAACTGACTATTTAGGCAATTTTAAATGAGGCCGGAACAACAAACAACAAGTCCGGTAAATCCCCATATGCATTTAGCCATCTAATGCAAGCAACAATTTTAAGCAATTTAAATGTTGTTATCATGATGCGGATGACCTATACAAGTTTATGCATTTTTTAATGAAAACGTTGACATGAGCATGTTATGAAGCATT
Source organism: Aegilops umbellulata (assembly GCA_032464435.1). Classification (NCBI taxonomy): domain Eukaryota; kingdom Viridiplantae; phylum Streptophyta; class Magnoliopsida; order Poales; family Poaceae; genus Aegilops; species Aegilops umbellulata. The sequence goes on along the minus strand of CP136056.1, from coordinate 474,716,953 downwards.
TGTCACCATGGTGGAAGAAAGGGGTGCCACGGCAACGAATCCGAAAATGATGCCACGGCAACATATCGGTTCCGGTAGCTCATGGAGATACCGGTGCAAAAGGAAGCGTGTCGATGTGCGAAACATGCTAGAGATGGTGGGGTGCTCCCGACTACCAGGTTCCCACGGGTTAGTGGCATGGAAACGAGTGACAACTTGGACACGATGCAAACGTACGGGCATCTCATACAACACATGCATTCGTTCACGAGCGTCGTCTCGGGGTTATACCTTCGAAGCGTGCAAAAGATGGTTCTCGTTCGGTGCAAAGTAGACGAAGTAGATGTTCACGAGTCGTTGTGGGAAGTAGTCGTTCTCGTGGCGACGGTAGTCGTTCATGTATCGTCGTGGTACTTGGCGATTTCGGAGACGGCGGAAGACGAACTTTGCGGTCCTCGTTGATCTAGTACTTGGCGTTATTCCCTGTTCGGTGGTTGATTTAGGCCTCGGGCGTCGAGGTACTTGGCGGATTCGTGTAGTCGGTCTTGCCTGTCCCGGTCTCGGCAACCTAGTTGCACAAGAGCATCATCGAACTTGCCGAATCCGAACTCTTCAAGGGCCGTTGTGGTATTCGGCGCTTGCGGTCTTGACAGCTCGAAGGGGTTGCTTGGCGTCCTCTGTCTTGCGGGTCATGGTACTTGGCGTGGAGGTAACCATCGGGTTGCTGTTTGTTGGAAACAAGCTGCACCAGGAAAGATCAAAGCAGCGGTGGCAGCAACAGAGTTGGCCGAAAGGGACGGCTCAGGCAGGAGCTCCATAGCACAGCGATGGTGCCGACGGAGATGCAACAGGGGATGGGCGCGGAGGAGGCAAGAAGGCGCGGTGGCGACGGGCTAGGGGTGCAGGGGTGCGCGGGGTCTGCTGGCGAGGTGCAGCAGGACAGAGCTCGACGGAGCAAGGTGGATGCCATGGGGCGAGGCGGCGTTGGAGGTGGCCAGAGGAAGCGAGGAGGAGGCGGACTTGACGCGAGCTCCCGGCGACGGGGAGTGATGTAGGGGAGGCAGACGAGGTCCCGGATGGCAGACGGGGGTGGATCCGGGCGGCGGCTGCGCGACGAGCTTGAAGATGACGACAGGAGGGAGCAGCAGCGGATGTGGACGGGGAGGTTGCGGCTACAGGCGCGATGCAGGAGGCGTCGGCAGCAGGACCTGGCGCAGGGCCTTGGCGAAGGCGTGGCCATGGACGACGGCGAGGTGGGTCGAGGGCGGCGGTGCTCCTGGCTCCTGGACTCCGGTGACGAGGAGGAGGCAGAGGGGAACGAGACGAGGGCGCGTCGCTTCTCTCTCTCTCTGCGACGGTGCATCGAGGGAGGAGGGGGTCGAGCGATGGGTTCTGGCGGCGGGCACGGGAACGAGAGGGGGAGATGGGGAACGAGTGAAGGGGATCGGGGTAGCTAGGGTTAGGAGGGACTGGTGGGGGCGGCTGGGCCTTGGCCTTGGGCCGGCGCGGGAGGTTGGGAGGCCCAGGCTGCTGGGATCCTTCTCTCTCTCTCTCACTGTCTTCCTTAACCGAAAGAAATAGAGAGAAAGGAAAAAGAAGGGGGGGTTAGGGAAGAGAGTTTGAGCAGGAGGACAATTTTCCTGGACTCCTAAAAATAAGCATGACCACAGAAAAATAGAAGTGGCAAGATTGCAAGAATAAAATTCAAACTCATTTGAATTTAATTCAAATGGGTTTGAACTAGGACTAGGTTTGGTGTAGCCAAAAATGTTGAGAATTTTGGTAGAGCTCCGGAAAAAGGATGAAAGAATAAAAGACAAGGTTAGAGGTTGAGAGTTGTGATAACAAAGGCATTGGGATTATTTTGCAAGTGGGTTATGGTTAATTCCAAATAAATGGAATAATTTTATTATAGCTCCCTAATAATATTGAGAGGCTTTAATATGTTATAAAGAGAAATCACGAGTGAATTCCCTCGATTTAAATGGACCAAAGATCCATGCCATTTATTTAGTTGAGTTGCAAAAGATTTATGAGATGATGGCATGATGACATGATGCAATGCAAAAATAAAAGGGCAGGCACAAATGAAACACACGGCGAAACCCGGAATATATGGAAGTCTTCTCGAGCATCGGTCTCGGGGCGTTACAACACTCCACCACTACGAGAGGATCTCGTCCCGAGATCTAGAATGGCACCGGAGGGAAACAGAAGAAGAAAGAGGTAAAACTAAGTTGCTTCTTTGACAAACGAGTGAAACTAATGAACCTTGAGAGGTTAAACAATTTAAAAGAAAGAGTACAACAGAGATGAACGAGATTGCAAACAATCCGGTAGAAAAGAGGAACAAGGAGTATTACGAGAACTTAAAGGTTGAAAGACATGGAAATAAGAGCTTCACGAACGAAAAGGCGAGTATCCCCGGCGTTTCGCGTTTTCGGGCAGAGGAGTCGGAGGGGGAAAGTTGCGAGTTGGATAGGTTAGGGATGCGTGGTGGACGAACGGGCTGCGTACCCGGGTTCGTCTCGTCGTTCTGAGCAACTTTCATATACAAAGTTTTTTCATCTGAGCTACAGTTTATTTTATATTAATTTAAAAAGGATTTAATCATTTTCAGGACTTAACAGATTTAATTTAAACCAAAAATAGGTTTACTGCATCAGCATGATGTCATAGTGATGTCAACAGTCAACCAGTCAGTTGACTGGTCAAACTGACGGGTGGGCCCCGTCTGTCATAGACTGTTAAGATTAATTAGGATTTAACTAATCTAATTAATGTTTAATTAAACTAACTAGTTAATTAGATTAATTAAACAGGATTAATTAACTTAATTAATTAAATCTTTATTTATTATTTATTTATTTTAATTACTGTTTTGTTTGTTTGCTTTTCCTTTTTTTTAATTTCGTTTTGGGGCCCCACCTGTCTGTGGCACAGGGGGCCTTGCGGGTCGGGCGAGTGGACGTGGGCGCGTGGGCGCGAGCCCGATTGGGCGCGGATGTGCGGGCGTTGCGGGGCGCCCGTTAGCGGGCGAAACCCCTGACCCGGCGCAGCAGGGCGCCGGCGGCCACGGGCCGGCCAGGGGAGACGCCGGAGACGGGGCGTCGACGGAAAGGGGAGCGCTCGCGGCAGGCGGTGTAGTCGCGGGGTGAGGGGGCGCGAGACGGCGGGGGTCGCGGGTGCCGGGCCGAGCTCAGCGAGCCGGTAACGCGGCGAGGCAGCCAGCGGCGGATGGCCAATGGACGCAGGCGAGGGCGGCATCAGGGCGGCAGGAGCCGGAGGCAGCGGGACGTGGGCGGCGACGGCCAGCAGGGGCGCGTCCAGGCACCGATGGCCGCGGCCGAAGTGTCCAGGGAGGGTGCGGTCACGGATGGAGGGAGAGAGGGGGAGAGGTCGGGGCTCACGGCGGTTGCAGGGTCTTGGCAGTGGGCTCGGGGAGGTCCGGCGAGGAGGAGGAGCCGGCGAGGTCGTCGGGCGGCGAGGGCGAGGCGGCGACGTTGGGGGCCGGTGGTGTTGCAAGCGCTGCGCGAGGAAGATGAAGAAACTGCGGGGCGGAGGCGTCGGTCCTCATGCACGGGCGCGCTCGCAGGGGCTACGGGGAGTAGCACCGGACGCGGCCGGGACGATGAGGCGCCGACGAGGGGGAGAAGGGCTCCGGCGCGACGGTAGCGAGGGGGAAGGACGGAGGCGCGGCGGGGCGCAGGGTTCAGGCGCCTCCGAGCGGCGGCGGCGTCGAGCGCCCCGATCCAATTCTGAATCGAGGGGAGGGGGAGTGGGGAGTGGGGATGTGCGGCGCTAGGGTTTGGTGGTGGGGTGGGTTAGTAGCCCAGGGGGGTTCGGCGGGGGTGGGCTGGCCTAGCTGGGCCAGTGGGCCAAGGCCCTGGGGAGCCGGGGGGTTTCTTTTCTTTTCTTTTCTTTTTACTTTTTATTTATTTTTCTTTTCTGTTTTATTTTAGTTTCCTTTTCATTTAGTTTTTATCTAATATTAAAATGATCCCTAATTTAGTAATACATTAAAACCCACTACAACAATAGGTTTTGCCCCAAAGCAATTTATTTTAGTATTTTGTTAATTATAAAAGCATTTAAATATTGGTTTTTGCTACTGTCTTATTCACCTAAGGGTACTTAAACATTTTATAAAAATGGGGTTTCTTATCCATAATTACCTTATTTGGCACAACTCGAACAATTTGGTTTTAATATTTAAAAACTTTTATTATTTGCCTTTTATTCAATTTTGAATTTGAATTGGTTTTCGAACTAACGCGGGATTACCAACAGTAACTGCGGTGACATGGCGTCATTAACGGAGGATTATTGTAGCCTAATTATCCGGGCATCACAGGCTCGCTCTCCTCCGGCTCGCCGGCGGTCCGCCCCGTCAAGCCAAAGCCGGAGGAGACGCCGCTCCGGCGCTGCACCCGCAGCGGCGCCCTCGTCATCAACGAGGATGCCCGCCCCTCCCCGCGCTCCCTCCGTCTGGTCCGACCGAAGCCCGAGCTGGGCCTGCTCCCCGTGAAGCCGGAGCACGTTGACATGATGGCCCCCGACGACGAGACCGCCATAAAATGGGCGAAGCAGGACTACGTCCGCGAGCAGCTGCGCCGCCAGCGCCGGGCATACAAGGAGCTCCAGGCCCGGCGCCGCGGGCGCGAGGAGGGCGGCATCATCGTCCTCGACGGCGACGAGGAGGACGAGGCCGGGCCGTCCAGGGCCCCACCGCGCGTTGGCGACCCTGGCCAGGGGTGCAGCAGGGACGACGGCGGCACCGGCGAGGCGCGCGACGACACGACGGCGACTACACCCGTTTCTACAGACTTCTCGACATGTAGATGGCGGGCGGTAGACGCGGGGCGCGGTGGCTAGGCGTAGTTTGGCGTAGTAGTAGCCATAGTTTGCATGTTTTTATCTTTTTTTTATATAAATTTCAATGAAATTCCGCCGAGTTCGTGCCAGATCGCCGAGTTTGCACAAATTTGTACGAAATGTCGCTGAGCCCGCGCGATATTGGCGGCGACTGGAAACGGAGTCGCCCCCGTACGCCAATCTAGCATCGGTTCGCCTCAGGCGGCTCTTTTTCGGCGTCCTGAGGGACCGAACGGCTGAAGATGCTCTTACAGTAGAGGACTGATCCTCAAAAAAATACAGCAAAGGACCCACCGTCAGCGACGGAAGGGGACGCCAGGTGGCCACCTAGCCCACACGCCAGCCTCTCTCCCGATCTTTGGGTTCTCCGCCTCTAGCTTTTTCTTCGCCCACGGCGGAATAAACAAAAACGATTAATTCGTTTATTGTGGTGACGCGGCAAGCCCACGGACACACCAACAATTCGCCCCTCTCGGTGCTCCCACCCCCACTACTCGCCGGTGATCTGATGGCGGCGGCCGGCGCACCGCCGCCGCGCGCCCTATCAGCGGAGCTGAGGAGGGCTTCGCTCGCCGCGGGCCTCGCGCCGCCGCGGCAGGGGACCAGGGCTCGCGCGTCGTGGCCCCTCCCCCGCCAGGTACCGTTCTTCAGCTGGTTTCGGTGGTCGAATCGCCCTTAATTAGGTTACAGGGCCAGTTCGTAGTCCCAGGGGCCGATGTGCCGTGGAGATACGGATACTCGCACTGTCTCCTCGCGTTGAGTATCTGACTGTAGCTAGATGCGAGATTTTGGTGCAATTTTGAGGGCGTGAGGATGTACGGCGGCGGGTGGCGATGGACGCAATGTAGATGTGATCAGGGGCAACTGAAGGATTGCGTTTCTGCTTCAAGTGATAGATGCCACATTTCTTACTGTGTGACATATCAATGTCTATGGTTTACTCCATATCCCTGTTTGTGATTGTTCACTACCGCACTAGATGGTTTAAAATTGCTTGTGTTGATCGAACCTTTTTCATGGACCTCACTGTTTTTATTCTCCGATAAAACTCAAAAGCCGTCTCGACCCGTTGATTATGGCCCTTACCGATATGATTTTTGTGTAATTTTAGTTGTCCATGGCCTATTTAGCGTAGGAGTGAGTAATGATACTTGGTAGCTGCAATCTGTGCCGTTGCCATGGCATGCTTAGTAACCAAACAAAATACACGATGAAGTAGGGAACTGCTAATTCAACTTGTAAAAGCAACTAATATTCACAATGTGGAACCTGCATGACCTGTTAATTTGTGCAGCAACTGCTAATTTAACTATCAATTTCTTGCATTTTCACAGACGTTCTGAAATTCAAATCGCGGTTATACAATTTCATTGTTCTGGTTAGATAATGGTTAATTTCTGAACTACACCAACATTCTGAACTTTAATTATGATCTTATGTTTTGTGTTGTTAGGAAACTGTTTGTAGTCGTGGCCGGTTGATATCGACCATGTCTAGTTCAAGGTCATTGGCGTGCTCTCCTTGTCGTTGCGCTCAGGTGGCTTTGGCTGACGCAGAGATTGCTTATCAGCCTGAGGCCGAGAAGCATGCTGGAGTTCTGGTAAGGAAGCTTGAAGCTTTGAAATAGTGTGATTAATGGTTCTCACCAAATCCTGATTAATGATTTCTTTTCTTTCCCTACAGGCCTATGAACTGGTTCAAGGGAACCTTGTAAGTGTTGCATTCACGTCAGTGATTTATCACTGGTTGTCAAATTGTGCTATATACCCTCCGTCCCAAAAAGCTTGTCTTAGATTTATCTAGATACGGATGTCTAAGATAAGCTTTTTGGGACGGAGGTAGTACTATAATTAGTTGCTTGAAATGTTCTGACGCAATTCAAGTTATTCATAAACATTACCTCAGGTACAATGGAACTCTTTTATGGACAAATCAATACCTGATCCACCAACAGCTGTACTCCTTCATGGCATCCTTGGGAGCGGGAAAAACTGGGGTAAATGAGCATTCTGATTGTCTGAGTTGCGATTTCGGTTCAATTTTACAAATCAGTGAAATGCTTTGACATGTTCTAAAGAAGTTTTGGCTCAATAAAGGATATGAGGTTATATTTAATTAATTATATTTGTCATGAAGGGTCGTTTGCAAAGAGGTTAGCTCAGGAATTTCCAATGTGGCAGGTCAGTACATCTAAAATTCTGCTAATGATCTGAACAACTTCACACTACGGCACCAAAAAAGAAAACTGAATCTGACTTATCTTCCTGAAGTTTCTTTTGGTTGATTTGCGTTGCCACGGTGACTCGTCATCAATTAAGAAAAGAGGACCACACACTGTTGCTTCCACTGCTTTTGACGTGCTAAAGCTGGTTTGTATTTTCTTCTCATAGCTAATTTCTATTTTATCTTCTAATGTCTACACTAAATGTGTTTGTTACACCCAGTATGATTATAAATTGAATATGTAGCTTATTTGGAAGAACATCGTAAAAGAGTGAAAGACTACAAATATTTCTGAGTAATATCTGTCTATATGTGTGTTGTGCATCTAGCTTTATACACTGTGAGGTAGGCACCATTTCAAAGTGCTTAGCGACTTATTAGCATACCTGGCTTTTGATGCCACAGTATATATGTTAACTAGCTTACTTATGGACATTACTTATGACTAGTGAAGCTGTAAGAGACATGGTAACATCACATGTGGATCATATGTTTTTTCTGAAGTATGACTATATGATATAGAGTACAGATTAATCTCTGCTGATTTGGAGTAATTGCCATGAAGTGCATGAAGCTGTTGCAAGCAATGCACCTGCTTAAATCGTATTTATTACTGTGTTTTATTTCTCAGTGGAAAATATCTAAGTAGTGTTCACCTTTCACTTTCAGTTCACCGGCCATTTCTTTTATATATCTTACTTATTACCCCATGCTAATTTGTCTAAATACAACAGATAGGGCAACTCAGGCTGTCTCCTCGAGTGTTGGTTGGTCACAGCTTTGGTGGAAAAGGTTTTTCTTGTTCCTTTTTCTTCTTCTTATCTGACATGCCATGCACTTCCATAACTGTCCAGCTACCTAATTGTGCTTGCAGTGGCTTTGAGTATGATAGATCAAGCTGCAAAACCACTTGCCCGTCCTGTCAGGGTAAGCTTAACTACCTTTTCCGTGTTATATGAGTGTGGCAATAATGGAATGCCAACTATTATTAATTATATTTTGAGCTAAATTTCTTCTGTGTATTCTGTTCCTTAAAGGTATGGGTTCTTGATGCTACTCCTGGCAAAGTTCGTTCTGGGCTAGATGGCGAAGATCATCCCGCTGAACTTATTGATTTCCTCAGAAGAATGCCTGTGCAGGTTGGCCTTTTAGAACTATCTATGCTTTTATACCGTGGAAGTACGTTCTAGTTCTAGTCTGGAAAAGCGTCTTCTTTATGATTCATTATTTGTGTTTTGCCATTAAAAATCCAGGTTAATTCAAAGCAGGAAGTTGTTGATGCTCTAGTTAAAGCGAAGTTTTCTGTGGATGTTGCCCGGGTATGCTTGTACATCACCCTTTTGTTGAGATGCCCTTGCAAATTTACTTGATTTTACTGGTCTAAAAGAGCTGCTTGATTTCACTTTATCCAATTAAACAACAGGCATTTCAGTTCATTGTTGATTCCTTGTGCAGTGGGTGGCAACAAACCTCCGACGGAGCAGCCCATCAGGACCACGATCTTCTGCAAGCTACTCATGGATATTCAACTTAAATGGCATCTCTGAGATGTACAAGTCATATGAAGATACTAACCTATGGTAAATAATCACCAGTGCCTGCCGAACAATATAAAGTCTGCGAACTGTCTTGTGAAGCTAACTGAATGCTTCATGCAGGAGGATTGTAGAGAACGTACCACGCGGGGTACACATTAATTTTCTCAAGGCCGAAAGAAGTTTGCATAGATGGGCCCTTGAAGACCTTCAGAGAATTCATACCGCAGAGGAGGTGGCTGCCGATGAGGCTGGAGGAGTTGAAATGCATGTGCTTGAAGATGCTGGACACTGGGTATGTACGCTGCCTCCCTGTAATAATCGAGTTATTGCGGCATTTGGCAAATAATGAGGTTTAACCTTGGATCCACCGTCCCCCCTTTCAGGTTCACGCAGATAACCCTGACGGTCTCTTCAGAATCCTTTCGTCAACCTTCCGCATCGAGACCAGCCTAAGAGGGCGGGAGTGAGGGTACAGAGCTCCGAACGGCACCGCCACATTTCTATTTTAAGCTGGCGGGCCTGCCATGAACAAACAATACATATGGATCACATCCCAGTTTTGTAGAATCGCAAAAGAGAGGTACAAAAAGCAAACTGCGGGCGAGCGAGCGACGGAGCCGACCGCGAACATGGTGGCGCATCGGTTCATTCATTCGTTTCATGTACCGTGTATGTAAACATACGGTCGGGCGTGCGGTTGTACTGTAACAGAACCAACATGTAATTATCGATCTCGTCATACACTGGATAAATGAGTGGCTGTACAAATGGTGGAGTACTGTAACTGTAGGCAGTTTGTAATTAAGGCCGTGCCGGCTGCGTCTACAGTCTTTGCCGGCGATGACCAGCCGGTGTGCTCTGCCTACTTGTGGGCGCACAAGGGCGGCCTGGCACGAGCGGCTGCTACCCGACCTGAAAGTCGGTGCTCTTCAACAACGGCGAGCAGTTCTGCATGGAAAAGGAGCGAACCAGGACCGTTTCAAAGGTCAAATTAAGCTCAACCGTGCGTGCGTGTGGACACTTGAAAACGTCAGAGCTTACGTCGCGAGGGAAAACGATTTGTAAACGTGCCCGGAGTGGCGGGCCTCGCGCCCGACATCGACGTGCTCGGTGTTGGGTGCGTCGGCCTGCCTCAAAATGAGCACACGCAGATTGCCGTCTTGGTCGCCTGCCACTCAAGCCAGCCGATCGCTCGGCCAGCCTTGTGTAATGGTAGCTTCTGCCATCCTTGATAGAAGAAGAAGACAATGGGACTGGGACAGAATTGACCTGGCCTTGCTGCTTTAATTTGGTAGAGCCACGGTTCTGTCTTGGGCGGCATGTTTCATGTTCGGGACATGCTCGCCCAGCCCCGTGGCGGTTAGTGCGTCTTCTTTTCATGTCCCGTCGCTGGCAAAGCCGACCGCCATACAAAAACGGTGCCGAGATGCCACTCAAGTCACAACGGACCAGGAACGGCTTCCTTATTTTATGTTTTGTCATGAGAAAATATCTACAATTATAGATAAATATATTAAACAAATACCAATTGGTAAGAGCTGACTGGATAATCGGCAACGCAATGTCAACGTAGCTGTGGTATCTCTGTCACTTAAAAAAACCGTAAGGTTTCATCTTTTACTTTTCTCCCCATCACCCCTTCCTCTAACCTTCCACCCTCCATCGATTTTCCCCGGTTTTCTTTCCCCTTCTGGATTTCGACAAGCAAAATCTTGGTACCGCAATAAACCAGATCAATTGATGGTATATATCAATAAATTCACGGTTCATAAGTACTCCCTCCGTTCCCAAATATTTATCTTTCTAGCCATCTTAAATGGACTACAACATACGGATGTATGTAGACATGTTTTAGAGTGTAGATTCACTCATTTTGCTCCGTATGTAGTCACTTGTTGAAATATCTAGAAAGACAATTATTTAGGAACGGAGGGAGTAAATTATTTCTTATGGTAAAATCTATCTAGTTGGTTTGCATCAAGATTTGTCTCGTATGGTCGTCTAATATTGTGTTAGAAAAATATTTGGTCCTCGTGGCAACACGGACACATACCTAGTCATTTTGAAAATTATACTTTCGCTATCCGCAAAAAAATCAGGGCGGTCAAAGATTATTTAGCAACATGTATGCTGTTTTCTTCTTCTTCTAACAAACATGCTAATATTGGTCAATAAATGATTTCTCCATCAAAAAATATAAATCACAAGGTAGCACCTATTTTCTAGTTGCCTGAAAAAATTTCAATCCATTTTGCCGGGACCATTAGATGAAATCCAATTGCTATCCGGCATCTTGCTCCTTAAGCGGAGCTTCTTCTCCCCCTACTGTTGGCCGAACCACCGGCACCACGTTGCCACCCGGCCCTGCCCACCAACCGCACCCCTAACTTTCCTCTAAACCCTGCCCACCAACTTTGGCGCCAGCGACCCCTATACCCGCACCTGCGACCCCCCTGCTCGTCCTTCCCCCAAGGAGCCACGTCGTCCACTCCTCCGTCGAGCCCTCGCAGGGGACACCACGGCCTCCTCGTCTCAATCTTGACCGTTCTCTCTTCTCTACGACGAAATCGACTAAACCAATTTATTTAGTTGCCCGAGGTTTATCAAACGCGAAAATGCATGAGTCCTTCTAAAGTTACACTTGAAGTAACATAATGTCCAACTCAATTTATGTGATTTGATAAAAAAAATATGAAGTTTTGAAGTACTTTCGAGTATGAATATGACGAATTTAGATTAGTAATTCATATATTGTTGAATGAAATGTTGGTTAGAGATAGATCATGATTCATAAAAAGCACAGACGCACGTGTGTCTAATATGTTTTGGACGGAGGAGACACCATTAGTTTTATCATGAATTATTTTGAACGAATAAATTCATCATTCGCTGAATTTTTTATCATGAAATATAGTTGCATAATATTATTAATCTTTTAAAGCTCAAAGATAATATAAAGTACTAGCACCGACCTTAAAAACGCCCTTTCAAAAATAAAATAAAATATCGCATGTGGCATAATTATTTATGTTACAGTACTGACATTTTGGCTAGAAGTCAGTCCCTAGTTAATACTCCTAACTAATACTCCTACTTGTACTCAGGCCGGTAGACTGCGATGGAGAAGAGGGTTCCCCACAGAATCTGATGGCGACTTGGGGAGCCTACCACCACACATGCTTGTTCATACGATCGATGCTTACGACCATAAAAAATGGTTTGACTCTTTGAAGATTTTGACCCCGTTGCTCCCATGCCGACCACAAATATCACCACACGGCTGTATTAGCAGCGCTCACAGCTCACAAGGTCAAACTCAAAGCCGATTCGATCCTTCCGCATGCATCGTCAACTCGTTTTGTGGGTTGACTCTCACTCGTATATAAGCGCGTGGTACGTGGTACGTTCACCTGGAAGCTCAACGCATGCGTTGAGAAAGAGGCGAGGTCAGAGGCTCCCATCCCGAAGGTGGTCAGAGATGAGCAGCGCGGAGGCATCGGCGGCGAGGGGCGGCGAGGAGGAGCGGTGCCGGTACAAGGGCGTGCGGCGGCGGCGGTGGGGGAAGTGGGTGTCGGAGATCCGGGTGCCCGGCACGCGGGAGCGCCTGTGGCTCGGCTCCTACGCCACGCCCGAGGCCGCCGCCGTCGCGCACGACACGGCCGTTTACTTCCTCCGCGGCGGCTCTCTCTCCGGCAACGGCGCCGCTGGGCTCAACTTCCCGGAGCGCGCCGCCGCCGCGTACGGCGCCGGCTGCGTGGCGCCCCTCTCGCCGCGGTCCGTGCAGAGCGTGGCGTCCGACGCCGGCATGGCCGCCGACGCGCAGCTCGTGGCCGCGCGGGACGGCGCGCCCAGGCAGTACTACGCGGAGGCGCGCACCGGCGCAGGCGCCGCGCAGGGTGGCGCGAACGCGCGGCACGCGGAGTTCCAGCACGACGGCGCGTACGCGTACACGTATACGGGGGACGGCGGGGACACCACTGGCGGTGGTGGCGGCAGCAGGGAGCAGCTTGTCTCCGGGGAGCTCAGCGTCGACGACATGGAGATATTATTGTAAAATTGAGCATACACGAACACCAGTACTACGTAGAATTAGCTGATGCAATAAAGATCGAGCGCCGGTCGCGGTTGGCAAGGTTGAGCCATTTGAAATTCGAAAATACTTCCGCGCGCACGTCCGATATGAAATGATTACTACCTGTCGACATTTGAAATTGGCGAGGCATGTAGCCACTGCATATGCAGCAGTGAGTGGCGACAGTGCTCGTATGCATGGCCACCGGCACGTAGGCGTAGGCGAGGCCCCGCTCGGGCGATCTGATGAATGGCGCTGCGGCCTGCGGGCAGGCGCCTAGGTTGACCAGGCTAGCTGGCATGGAGTGCTGAGTCTCTCCTTTCTCCGAGCTACGGTCGGATTGAGACCGGTCAATGACCAGCAAACCCTTTTGGCCTGCCTGCCAGTGCCAAGGGAGGATGGGTCAGAGCATTGAGCATGCTTAGTTTGATGTCAAAATTCCCTTTGCTAATGTTTGGTCAAAGCTAAAAAGTTAGGTATCACTTGATGTCAATTTTTTTTTGGAAGTTTGGCAATTGCCAAATGTTGTCTTGTCAGCACTGGCAGGCCGGCGCGGGGGCTTGTGTGGCCGTGCGGCGAGGTGGTGGCTCTGCAATATGGCCATGCTCCGGTGGCGCTAGGAAGGCCCAACTATGTCTGTTGCGGGCATCGACGGGCCCGGTGTGGCGTCGTAGTGTCAGGAGGAGTGCAGCTAGTAGAGGCTTGGGTGGTCAGCTGGTTCAGGGTAGTAGAGTGCCCACAAACGGGCGAGAACCTTGCCTTGGACCATGGTCGGAGTCGGCAAGACTATGTCTACAGACGTCGTGTCTTTCATGAAGTCGTTGTATTGTGTACCTATTCTTCAATGTACTCCCTCGGTAAGCTAATATAAGAACGTTTAGATCACTATTTTAGTGATCTAAACGCTCTTATATTAGTTTACATAGAGAGTATGCTCTATGCAAAACCTCAGATCCAGGCTCTTAGACCGGAATATGGTGACACGTCTTGCATCGTTCCTCTCATTGGAGGCTTCGTCTTTGGAGTTGGCCTGTCAAAGAGATCCATGGATGGTGATTTTTTCCACATGGTGGCGTTGCAATTTGTTTGGCAACAACAATGCTTGTGAGAGGAGCTGGGTCGTGACTTGTCCTTTCGATGCCGTCATTCCGATGAACCTTTTGGATGTGCCTATATTGTTTCTCACCTTGATGCGAAGAAGTTGAAGTTATTGTGATGATATTACGACGCAGAGTCACATTACTGTGTGCATCATAATGTTTTAGAGGCCGGAAGCTTGACCTTCCCTTTCGGAAGAAAGAAAAAGCACGGTGTGCGGTTATGGTTGTAAGTTGTAATGACTTTCGTAAGCCTACCAAGTCTCTTTCAAACTGAAATACAACAAACGGTGACGAACCTCCCCTCCCTGCGTCAAGTTCACTAAAAAAATGTTTGAATATAGTAGTTCATTTGTTCTTAAATATAAGACGAGGTACTCCCTTTGATCTGAATTAATTGATGCAACAGTGTATAGATATTGCGCAATGAATTCAGATCAGTGTGTAACAGGAGCATATTGTAACCTGCACTATTGATTCTCAATTCCTTGCTGAATTTTTATCCTAGATACGCTCAACTTCTTGTTACGCACGTTGTGAGACAGTGCCAGATTTTACTCAACCTGGTTTTGGAGCTGGCTGCATGTGCCGTTGACGAGGCGAGGCCGACGTAGTCCTCGACCACTGAAACACACACACACACACACACACACGCACACGCACACGCACACGCGCACGCGCACGCATGCACGTTTATGAGGCCGAATTTCGTGTTCTGACCCTTTTTGCAAACAAAATTAGGATCTGACCCCGTTCGAAAAAATTTCGGGATCTGACCCTTTTGCCTACCGCCAGAGGGGCTGACGGTAGGTATGCACGTCCTACCGACATCCTCTCTGGCGGTAGGGCCTTTCACGGCGACTGACGGCCGTCTGAGCCGGCTGACGTGGAAAAGGACCTACCGCCAGGGGATCCGGCGGTAGGGTACTGAAGCCTACCGCCAGACCCTCTGGCGGTAGGGTCCTGTGTGGTGGATAAGGTGGGGAGGGGCTGGTTTGTGGGCCCCACCACCACTCTTCTTCCCCACTCACCCTCTTCCCTGTGCTCAGCTCCTCTCCCCCCTCTCTCCCACTCACAAACCCCCCTAGATCCACTCCATTTGCTTGACATTTCACGGTGGATCCGGAGCATTTTCATCACCCAAGGTACCTCCCCCATTCCCCCTCTTTTTGATTGGTTGAGATCTTTGTTTTGTGTGCATTTGGTCAATTGGTTGCAAACCCTAGGTGTTGATCTTGTTGTGTGCATTTATGATGTATTTATGATGCATTTATGGCTAGGGTTATGGTTATGTTAGGGGCTAGTGTTAGGGTTAGGGTTATGGTATTTATGTTGGGGGTTATGTTGGGGGTTAGGGTTATAGTGGTTATGTTAGGGGTTATGGTTAGGGTTAGGGTTAATGGTTAGGTTAACTTTAGTATGAATAGTAATTAGTTGTCCAATTTGTGCAAAATTTAGTTCATTTGTCCATTTATGTTGGTTGGATGACATATATGAATTGATTATATTGTTTCCAATTTCTTAGATGCATAAGCTCATAAACGTTCATTATTTGGACAAGTCGACATTTATGCTTGGAAATGACGATGAAGGGGAAGAGGCTATGGTTTTTGACACAAATCCAAGCGTTGATGATCTTGTAGTTAAAATGAGAAGCGTCTTACATTGGAATGACCCAAATGCCGAGGTTAAGCTTATTGGGAGGTATGACGTTGGATTGGGAGTAAAGTCCCGATTAAAGAGTATGCCCATCACCTCCCAATTGCATTGGAATGTGTACAAGGAAAAAGTAGATGCATCACAAGACAAGTCTCTTGAGATCTTTGCCATAAAGGTTGATCCTCCTCCTCTTTTGCAAATTGATCTCAACCGCAATGCATCCTCCCCCATACATGATGATAGTGCCGAGGTGTATGTCCCCAATTGTTCTAGCCAACCCAATGAAGATCATATCAATGCTAGCGCCCTAGTACTCCATCATGATGCTATTCCTCATGTTGAAGATGCTATTCCTCATGTTGAAGAAGATGCTAGTGGTCATGTTGATGATGATGCTATGGTTGAAATAATGTGAATGGTACTACTTTTAATATGTTCATGCATGTGTTGATATATTTGCCCCTTTACATGTCAATGTGTTCATATTTAGACTTAACATCTTTATTTGTTGTAGGGCATGGCTTCATCCGGTTCCATGACGAGGCCACCGTGTGCTCGACAAGAAGACATGCCACACAAGTGGAAGACACATCTTTGGACAAGGTGAAGGAGAAAGATGTGAAGATTCCGCCATATTGGTGTGGAGATGTTTGCAAGGTGAAGGAGTCCACCGACCGAAAGAAGTCATGGACCGAAGGAAGGAGATATTTTGTTTGCCCCAATTATGCTTACGATCGTGCGCTTCCAACTAACGCCTATGACCTTCCACCGGTATGCTAGAGAAGCAACATGTTACTCTCAAATGTGTGTCAACACTAACATCTGTTTTATATGCAGTCACCGCCTCCTCTATGCAAGTACTTCAGCTGGATAGATCATGAAGTACCAAATGATATCCAAAAGGACCAATTAGAAGATTGTCTTAGGCGCCAGTGGCTGTTCGAAGAAAAGGTTTCAAAGAGGCTTGGAGGAAGAGCGTCGTCGGAAAGAGAGGATGGAGCGGAAGCAACGCGAGGAGGAGAGGACATGCCAAGTGAAGCTTGCTCGTGAGGAGGAGAGGGCAAGAAAGCTTGCAAAAGCTCGCAAGGCACAAGAGGAGGATGAGGCACGTGACAAGAAGGGGAAATGACCCCGTATGACTCAGTAATGCCTTCGCTTCGGTGGACTCGTCATGTAACCGGATGAAGCCATGCCAAATTTATCATGAACTATGTAGTAAGGCAAGAAGCCATGTGTCGTGAACTTGTCATGAATGAATTTGCCATTTGTATTGAATTTGTTGTGGAGATGTTTTCAAGGTGTCATGAGAACTTTAGTTTGTCAGCAATTTCTGTGATTTGTCAGTAATTCATGTGATGATTTTATTTATAAACTGTTGTGCTGAGAAGGAGGGGCATAATAGAGGATTACTCTGTTTTTAAGCCTACCGCCATAGACTGTGGCGATAGGTTGTTGGACCCTACCGTCAGAGCCCATGGCGGTAGGTGGGGGCAAAGTTTCTGTGACGAAGAGGAGCAACCCCTTGGCGGTAGGCTCAACCCTACCGCCACAGGGCCTGGCGGTAGTGGCGGTAGGGTCTCAACCCTACCGCCAGGGCACTGGCGTTTCTCGTCACATAAGATATAGACCCCCTATCGCCACGCGGTCTGGCGGTAGGGTACAGCATCCTACCGCCAGGCCCTGTGGCGGTAGGGTTTGGTCCCTCCTTCTCTCTTTTCCCCTCTGTTTTGCCCCATATGTCGAATGTTAGAATAATATACCCAATTCTATCAAATATCAGAATGACCATCTCGCTAGCACATACATAACTCAACTCAACATAGTTCATTACATCCACGAATAACACATGTTCAAACTTATTAAAACATGACCCGGTTCTGATGACATCGGTTGAAACTAATAACTCATGCTCAACGGCACATTTTCTAAACAGGTAACATATTTCTCATACTTATGAGACGTTCAATTTGATCGTCACGCGCTTGATTGCGCTTCAGTTGAAAGTCTGTGGATCCTGCCCAATGACCCAACACACCATTCGTTCACGGAACCAAGCCCATGCAGCACGGCGAGCGGGATTCTCTAACACGCCCTGTTTGATTGCCCATCTTATGACCTGCCCGGGTTTCCTCAAGTCCATCCCACGGAATTCTTCTTTGCTTGCAGTGAACGCAATCTCAACTGCCAAAGTGTGTCTGCAAGCATATTCCCGGTCTTGCAGCTCATCAAGCATCCTCTCTTTCTCCTTCACAAGCTTTCGGAAAGCTTTTTTCTCCTTAGCATCAGAAGGTTCCTCGATAAAGTGATACTTGCTGAAATCCTTCATGGCGGCATTTGCCTCATCACAACTCTTCAACCATGCTTCACATTCCTTCTTCAAGCAACGGTGTCGCTCCGCCATGATCTTCTCACACGCTATGTTCATAGTCATGGATTGACTGTCCATCCTACATGAATATACGGGTTTAAGATAACATAAACCAGAACATAAAATAAATTAAGTAGAGTACAACACTTGGTTACTTGATATGACATACAACACCAAGTTCTTAATGAGTTCAAATGTTAAGGGTACAAGTCATAGTAGTTCAGATGACGATCAAGCATAGGGTACATGTCATTATAGTCCAAATGACAAAGATTACATAGCCTCATGCAATTCTATGCGGCGTACGGTCCCGGGTTGCAACAAATAGCATCATTTCTTTCTTTGACCCATGCCCAACGAGAAGCCCGGTTCTCGTCCGACGAGAATGGTTGGCGAACTAACCAATCAATGACCTGACCATGATTGTGCATGTCTATCTCAACATATTCTGCCGTTGTCACACACAATGTAATTTGCATTGCAAGATCACGCATACATTTTTTTCCGCCGTCTTGAGCTTCTTCATCAGCCTCTCCTTTTTTGTTATAAAATTTTCGGAACGGTCTTTATTGAAATAATTATATGAAAAGGCCCTACACTCCGCATTCAGCGCATCAATGGCTTCGATCCACAAGTTCGTCTTTTCCTCAATCAATTCGCGTTCACGGTTCGCCACCGCCTCAGCAGAAGTTTCAAAGAAAACGAATGGTGCCATCCTACAATTCGAAAAGTTGCTATTAAAGTAACTTAGCTTTAATTGCTTTCTTAAGCCTAACCTAACCCCAATTATGTACATTAAGACTAGCACTAGATCTAGGTACACAAACTATTCTACAAGCAATTCTAAGCACATCATACATAAGGAAATCACAAACATAAACCTAAATGGATCATAGTAATTGATTTGACCACACCAAAATGATGAGCTAGGATTTGCAATCAAATGAGCAAATGCAAAGTAAACAAAGATATCAACCAATCAAAATGAGTGGAAATGAGAGAGCCACCTTGAGTGATGAAAATGATAAGAATCCACCGGAGAAATCTTAAACAAATGAGAGAGATTTGGGAGGCTCTTGTGCTTCAAAGATAGAGGGGGAGGGGAGAGTTGAGCTCGGTGGAGAGGTGTGGCCTGAATGAGTGGTTGAGGAGGGGGAGAAAATATCCAGCCCCTCCCCAGCTTAACCACCACACAGGACCCTACCGTCAGAGGGTCTGGCGGTAGGCTTCAGTACCCTACCGCCGGTTTCCCTGACGGTAGGCCCTTTTCCACGTCAGACGGCCGTCAGTCGCCGTGAAAGGCCCTACCGCCAGAGAGGATGGCGGTAGGACGTGCAAACTTACCGCCAACCCCCTGACAGTAGGCAAAAGGGTCAGATCCCGAAATTTTTTTTAAACGGGGTCAGATCCTGATTTTGTTTGAAAAAGGATCAAAACACCCGTTTATGAGGCCGTCCTCGGAGATCGCAACGCAAGAGAGACGGCTGGAATCGATCGTCATACGAGTCCTCCTCCTAATTACGTCAGCTGGCCTGGGTGGACAGGACTCTAGTCTAGTCTGGGTTCTAAATCTAGAGGGAGAGCGATAATAACAACCTGAGGCAGTAAATCCCTCAGAAAAAAAACTGACGCAGTAAACTTTCGTCGAGACGGGTCGCTGTATACTGATTGAACAGTTGAACTGTCGCCACTCAGGTCACTAGCGTTGTCCGTTGCGCATCCTAGACCAGTTGAACAGTTAGAACCGTTGCCCAATCCCGCTGTGCCGTGAGCATTTGACAAGTTCTTCATAGCATCGCCGCGACGAAACACTACCACCTGACCTGGCACTGTAGATTGTTCCTGCCGTCAATAAGCACCCGCTCGCCTGCTCGCCGGGCGCGTAGACGCCATCCCATGGTTGACTATAGTAGTTGAACAAAACGAGTAACCATTCTTACGCGAAATGAGAAGCAGAGCGCAACCAAAGCGCCATACATATTTGGCCTGGCGAATTGACGTGTTGGATGGAGGTCACCGGGCAGAGAGAAAAGCACCAAAAAGAGCGGAAAAAGCTCAAGATCCTGTATGCCCCCCCCCCCCCCCCCCCCAACTTTGTGCCTTGTGGATTCTGATTAGTATCGCCGTCACCCACAACTTTGTGCCCGACGCGTCTGGATAATCACAATCAATCAATGGATGCTTCTAACGAAAACCGAAAAGAAGTCAGTCGATGGATGGTTCTAAATAAAAAAAGAAAAAGTCAACCAATGCCCAGTGGATAGTCGACTATTACAGGGATAATGCCCAGTATCTATCTATTGTGCCGGAATTTCTCTCACACACCATAAGCCATAAAAGGTGAGTTTTACTAAAGTTGTGACAGTTAATAAGAACAGCCTCCGTTCCTAAATGTAAATCTTTGTAGAGATTTCACTAGGTGGACTATATACGGAACAAAATGAATGAATCTACATTTAAAATGCATTTATATAGCTTCGTATGTTGTTCATAGTGAAATCTCTACAAAGTCTTATATTTAGAAACCAAAAAAGTACCATAAGCCATAAAGGTGAGTTTTACTAAAGTTATGACGGTTAATATGGATTGGAGGGAGTATAAGATAAGATAGAACCAGAATGTCGCACGACAGAGACGGATGAAGCTCCAACTCCAGGAATTACCGGCAGAGGAGCAGATGCATACCCACTGCCATGCTTTATACCCTTCCTTTCTCGCCCAAAAAATTCTAAAAAGATTGTACACCCACCAACAGCAAACGTATTATTGATCATAGCGCCACGAAAACAAAAACAGTCTCTGCACGTGACGAACAGGACAGTGACGAGACGAGATTACTCAAATTATGTACAAATCGAACAACAACAGAGTTTGCTGCAAACCGTGCCTGAGCCGCAGACACCCACCCGACTTCACGCGCTATCTTCCTTCGGTTTCTGACTCAGCTCGGCGTACTGGCCTCCCATCAGCTGCAGAACCTCGCTCCAAAGGCACGAAGGGTCCGTCGTCAGCGTGTCAGTGATCAGGCCCGAGCTGCAGGAGGTGACGACCCAGTACCCCGCGTCGATCTCGCTCAGTAGCTGATCGTGGTCCCAGGCGGAGTACCCGACGTAGAACTTGAGGTCATCGGGGTTGAGCGCCCCGTTCTTCATCAGGTGACCGACCTTCTGCAGGTCCGTCCTGAAGCCGAAGCAGACGCCCGGGGCCACCTCCTCGAACCCCTTGATGGGCCTGCCTTCGTTGGTCCGCATCAGGAATATGCTCATGTCGACGGGGCCTCCGAAGAAGAGGGAGCAGTCGCCGAAAGGCGTCGCCTGGTCGCGGAAGGATGGGTTCACGTGTTTCATCTTCGTGTAGAGTGGCCGGTTCAGGATGACGCCGAATGGGCCGTCGTAGGCGTCTCTCGAACCTAGTTTGAGGAGGAGGATGACGGTTCTTTCGAAGGTGCCGTTCCCGTCAAGCTCTTCCGTGGCGACCAGCACACAGCCAGACTCTGGCGCAGAAATAGAATGGGCCCATTTCCGAGGAAGACAGTGTACTGGTCCATCGAGTGATGTTTGTGGTAGTGTATTTACATCGACTGCTTGCTCCTGGTTTTAAGACATGATGAAGAATTAATTAGGAACAAATATTATAGGGGGGAAGACTGAGAAGAGATTAGATCAACTAAATCAGCACTAAGTAGCAGGCAGAGACAGAACAAATTACGTATTTCATGTACAGTTATGACAAAACGGAAGAATTTCAGGACAAGCAAAAATGTAAATAAGGCAATGCTTTTGTATTAGAAATAGCACACTGAAAATCTTGTTGCAGTGCATAGAAATGCTCTAGCCTTTTGGTGTTTAAAGGTGAAGAAATTAGACTCCTCTATTATACTGCCAGGAAGTTTAGCAGGAATGGAGTTAAAAGAAGATCCTTAGTGAGAACCTTCAAGAAATAAAATGTCAGAGCATGTTACATACTCTCACATACTCAATGTTGGAGGAACATTGACGTACGTACTGGAGTAGGTCACAATTGAGAGCGTAATCTCAAAGTCCTCCAGAAAAAAAGAAAAACCGAGAAAAAATTCAACTAGGATCAGAAGTTGACTCTAGAATACTTCGAACAAAATGTGTGATATGGACAATCCAATACACTTAGCTCTTCTTAACTTTCCAAGTTCTCATGGAGCTCTTCTCAAGTATGGTGTTGGGTGAACACACAGGCTAACTGAACCTACACAAGTGCATTCTCTCTGATATGATGCCAACTAATTAATATAATGAAGAAAAATATATTTCCAGCGATTCAGTCAAGGCTATGCTAGTAAGCCACTACTAAATAATCACTTAAAAGGACCATACATAATATCTAGCATGAGTGGAATTCATAAAGCTAGATTGTGTACTTTGCAAATACTGAGTTCATACAAGATAATGGAGAGAGTTTTTCAGAAAAAATAAATAATGCAGAGTGACATTTGGAATAAACTAGTCCAAAAGGATTGGACTTACCGACTTTGGAATCACAAAGCTTGCTCTCACATCTCGCCAATATGACAGGTTGCTAGGTACATACATGGTGTCACTGGATTTCAGTTCGCCGTGATTTTGACTTACTGCATCGGCATCATCATCTCCAATGGGAGTAGATGCATCACCTTTTCCTGCATTAAGAAATCATCAATTCCTTTAGATAGTTTATTATCGATCCAAGGTTTAGCTCGTTGCATAAACATTGTAATATTGCAGTTCCTCCTTCCCACAATAAGTGTGGCTGGGAGGGAGTTCTATATACATACAACTGAATAAACATCAAACCAACCTTACTCTGTTGATTCAACTATTCACATCTAAACAAAGCGTGGCTGGGAAAATAAGATCATTGAACAACCATAAGTCCACTATCTCTCAATCCAAACCACTCCAGTAAACAAGCTATTAGTATGATTTTTAATCACAGACTGTACCGGAAGAGTTTCAACCCCAATAGCTTACCCACCATCGCAGCAAGAACCTCACCGAGACAGCCAGGCATAAGTGTTTCATCATTCTGTTACTGTCACCAATTTCAGTGTTTCACCGTTACTAACACCGACCGGCCCCTGACGCCAATACGACACGTTCCTATTTCGACACTTTCATGGCCCGACTGTAACGATCACGTAAAGGGAGCAACCAAAATCGCACTTTGCGCGGTCGTATCACCTCGACCCGCATCGAATCGACAAAAAGGTCTGACCACCTCCCGCATAGAATTCGCGCAGAGATCCCCACCTTTCCACTAGAATCGCACAAACAGAGCATGGAAACTCGCAGTATAAGAATTTACCCGAGGAGGAGGGCTTGCTCTTGGGGTCGTCCCCGTCGCGGCCGTTCCTGCTCTTCTTCCCGGACGCGCTCACCGCCAGCTTGGGCCACCGCGCCGGCTGCCGCCTCCTCCCGATCTCCCCGGCGGGGAGGGGCGCCCAGGTCGCCGGCGGGTCGCGCCGCGGCTGCGGCGCGAGGAAGGAGGGCCCGGCGGCCTTCAAGTTGAGGGCCCGCATGTCCATGGTCGCGGGGACGGGTGGGTGGCTCGGCCTTGGGGTCCGTCGGAGCGGAAATATTTAGATCGCGAGAAAGAGAGTGCTCGAGGGCGGAGCTTAACCGGGGGGCTCGACCGTGGGCCCCGGGTGACAGCGAGGGTGGTTGCTCGTTCCGGTGGCGCCTCAGCGGCGTACGTGTCCCGGTGACAGGGACTCGAGGGGAGGGTGGGGTGGTTGCTTGGTAAACGTTGATCTCTGATTTGCTGTGACGTTGTAGGACTGGACTGGACAGGACGATAAATGCATGGATACTGAAATACAGTACTGAAATGTGGCTCTCTCTTCTATTAATAAGCAGTTGGTTCAACAGGAATTGGATGAAACGACGCTGTTAGGGTATCTCCCACGGCACCCGCAAAAAACCTGCCGTAGACGAACCTCTTTCATCCGTCCACGGACAGGAGGAGGTTAATTCGCGGACACGGATGCGGGAAGCAGCCAGTCAATGCTGTTTTCACAATAATTTAAATTAACCGGACAAAATTCGTACAAACGCGTGTGGTTTCATATAAAAAAGGTGAATTTTTCGGATTTCAATACATTTACATCAACTGTGCTAGTCTGGCTCTAAAGGTATAATTAAATACCTAATTAAATCATCGCCTGCGGATCTCTTTGTCTTCCTCATGTCCGGCAGTCCGATCATCGGACTGTCGGGAGCCCCGAAGGTATATTCTTTAGCGCAAAAGGACGCTCGCTTCCCCACCACTCATCGAAATGGGACCCCCACGGCGACGCCTCCGCTTCCCTGAAGCCCATGTGGGATCGACGGAGGTCCTTGAAAGAGAAGAACATGACAAGACACCGGCTGTGTACGCCGCCGTCGCCTAGGCGGTGGCCTTCATGGGACCCAAGCGATGGCGGACTCATGTGTTTTACTTTCCTAGATGATGACGGCGGACACGGAGGCGTTGGCACCAACTTGTCGCTCTCCACACACCCGGCTTCTGTCTCTGCCTACATGGCGCGGTCGCAGGCACGGGAGGCGCAGTCACACGCACGGGAGGCGTCGGCACCGACTCGTCGCTCTCCACGCACCCGGCTTCTGTCTCTGCCTGCATGGCGCGATCGCTGGCACGAGAGGCGCAGTCACACGCACGGGAGGCGTCGGCACCGACTCGTCGCTCTCCACGCACCCGGCTTCTGTCTCTGCCTGCATGGCGCGGTCGCAGGCACGGGAGGCGCAATCGTTGGCACGAGAGGCGCAGTCACACGCACGGGAGGCGTGGTCATCGACGGCAGCGATGACGCCTGTGCCATCGTGCTCCCTGCCTTGTGGGCGTGAGCAACTCGCCACTCCTCATCAAGTGGGCCTGGAGCGGCGAGTTGCTGAACCACGCGGCAGATTGGGGCGACAACTTGCTCCGTCAGGACAGGCGTGAGAGGTGGAGCAGCGAGCTATCACGCTCGTATCCGGCGGGCACGGTGGGCCACCTAGCCGGCTTGTATGCCAGAGAACTACTCTTCGGAAGCCATTGGAAGAGTGGTGAAAGAGGAGACTGGGGCAGCGGCGGAGGGGTGTGGTTCTTCCCCTGCGTCTGGCCTCGTTTAAATAGAGGGCGGACATTAAGAGTTCGACCGGCCTTGCGTTTAATGTCGGCCCGCTCATGAACGGACGTATGGCCAGAGTAGGTTTTCTCGACTTCCACGAGGGATTAATGAAGGCATATGACTACGGCGAGGAGGCGTGTTTAGGCAGGCATGCAGCAAGCGGCGCTCTCAGCCGGCGCACCACTTTGATGGCGGAGGCAGTGAGAGTTCGCGTCCACCCTTAGCCGTTTTCAATGCGGAGTGACGCGCTCTATAGTGGAATGAACGCGGGCAGCTGGTGCCAAGCGGGAGCGCGCGGGATAGTGGAGGGGTATTTGGTGGGCCGAGTCGGTCAAAAGTAGGCTTGGGAGCGGTCCGAACTCCTGCAAACCTCCCAACTTTTATCTTCAGTTTGCGGAAGAAATTATGTTCGGATCACCCCGTGAACCGATACAAGTCGGCGTTGGATGACTCCGGTGGTCCGGATAGTTGCTGGAGGTTTATGGGTCAACCTTGAAGATGCCCTTGCTCCTATGTTTTAGTGCGAATTTTTTGATGTAAGAAATAGTACGCATCGACGGAGGCAGGGCGGTCATGGACTTGGAAGCATCTTCGTCCAGGGGACAGAAAAAAAGGACGAATTGTGTAGCTCGTGTGTACGAAGTAAAACAAGTCGGCGTTGGATGACTCCGGTGGTCCGGATAGTTGCTGGAGGTTTATGGGTCAACCTTGAAGATGCCCTTGCTCCTATGTTTTAGTGCGAATTTTTTGATGTAAGAAATAGTACGCATCGACGGAGGCAGGGCGGTCATGGACTTGGAAGCATCTTCGTCCAGGGGACAGAAAAAAAGGACGAATTGTGTAGCTCGTGTGTACGAAGTAAAACAAGTCGGCGTTGGATGACCCCGGTGGTCCGGATAGTTGCTGGAGGTTTATGGGTCAACCTTGAAGATGCCCTTGCTCCTATGTTTTAGTGCGAATTTTTTGATGTAAGAAATAGTACGCATCGACGGAGGCAGGGCGGTCATGGACTTAGAAGCATCTTCGTCCAGGGGACAGAAAAAAAGAACGAATTGTGTAGCTAGTGTGTACAAAGTAAAACAAAAAGAGACAGAAAAAAAGGACGAATTGTGTAGTTAGTGTGTACAAAGTAAAACAAAAAAGATGCTCCCGGCGGGGCTCGAACCCGCGACCTTCGGCTCATAAGACCAACGCTCTAACCAACTGAGCTACGGGAGCTCTTGCGAGCTGAATATAAATCGAAGCTATATGTTCAACTTCAGGAAGCGTTTTCCGAATGAATGACGCGCAGATTTGGATCGAGTTCTTTTTTGTGTGTGTGCAGGAGTTCGGTTTGGTTTGATCATGAGGGACTAAAACTAGTAGCAGCATAAAGGTATATACAATGTTAAATGGGCGCTCAGAGAGAATAATACAAATAAACAACCGAAATTTAGAAAATGAGCTAAGGCATCTATAGCCAGAGTGAGCAAATTTTGCCCCTTAAATGTTCATGGATGCGCTCAGTTACTGTCCGGGCGTGTCCGTTTTGGGTCTCTATTTGTTCACGCACGTAGTCACGCCTCATATTTACATCCGGTCACATAAATGTGATTGATGGGGATGGAGAGAAAGAAGAGAAAAAATCAACAAAGAAAAAAGATTGTCCGTGGTGGGTCAAATCATATATGGCCGACGGAGAACCACTGATCAAACACGCCCACGCACTCCTCGTATTGCCTATGTATATGGGCTGCGTTTGAGGAGTGCCGAACGGCCTAGTTGTTTAAGAAGGCTTTGAGGGGTTCGGTTGGGTCAACTTTTTTCTTCTCTCTCCTGTCTGGTAATTGGTCATGTGTCCGTCTGATTAATTTGGGAAGTTCAACTGTAGATGTTCTAAACACCCTGTTGTTCAACGAAGGCGCTTGACAAAAGCGCTAATCACGTGCGCTCGGACCCTGTCCACTTTTCCTGCCGCTAGCCAAAAAGGTGAGAAGCACTCGCCTCTACATCCAGCGTCGATGCCAGAAGTGAGACCTGGATGTAACCTGATGACTGCCCATCGATTAGGATTAAAATCATGGCACCCATGTTTAAGCGCCGCATTGTAGATGCTCTAAGCAGTCCCCTCCGGCCTTCCCTGACGATTTGGGGTCTAATCGAATTGGAGGAACCAGTCAGACAAGACCTGGTGGCGGGCTTGCCTTCTTTCCCATCGATCTATATGTTTTCCAGGTGATTTTGTTAACTGTGTAGGGTATTTGGTACCTCTGTACGTATTATTCACATGATGGTGGGACGCAAATCGCAACAGCTCTTTGGTCCCTCCTTGCTCGGTTCAAGCCGCGCCGCAGATGTGAAGGAGGAGGCTAATGATGAAGGCCACCTGAAGCCCGCCGATGTTCCTGGTTGTGAGTTGTTCCCTCTTCACCTGCAGTCGATACATCTCCCTGTATTGCGACCATGTTAATTTGGATCATTGACACATCTTGTTGCATCGCGTACCACTATGTGGTTCGGCATGCCATTTTCTGCTGTGAAAGTAAAGGAGGAGATTGATGACCACCATAGCAAGTCCATCTTTGATGGTGAGTGAGCACACTCTTCTCTAGCCTGCACCTGCATCACACCTCTTATATTACCGAAAAATGATTTCCCCCCGCTTTGTATACAAAGCAACCAATCGAACCATACATGGATAGGTGCTGAGACGGAAGCAGCACATTCACGCCCAAAAGAAACGAAAGAGAAAAGTAAAAGAAACAAATGCCGACAACGGCGGATCAACAAAAACGAAGAAGCCTCGCGATCGCAGCGCCCACCATGATCTTTCACTAGACTCCAAGACTACGAAGCGCCGGCACCTATCAACACCTCCAAAAAGGGTCGCAACGATGACGACGCTGCTGCCAAGGGTTTTCCCCGGTGCACGACGAGGCGAGAGGAAGGGTAGCCCCAACGCCCTCCCGGAAGGTCAAGTGGCACCCACAGGCACCACCGCGCCGGTGTTGGCCATGCCGACAGGGGTTTCCCCCGATCCCAACCCGCACCTCGGGCGCCCCGGAGCTTGCCGCCAACCCAACCACCACCGTGCGCCAACGCGGTCATGAGCCCCCCCGCCGTCTCACCACGACACCGCGAAGTGAGGACATCACGACGAAGAATCAGAGCCGGGACAAGGGCATCGGCACCGTCGGCACGCGGGAGGGCCCCACCTCCACCGTCTGCGACGGTAGCCGTCCGGACGCAATAGCAGGAGCACACCAGGCCCGGCCGAGCCCTCGTGGGCCCGTAAAGCTCCCGCCTTCGCGCTGCTGCCGGCACGCCTTCGGTGCCGTCGCCCCAAATCTGAGCCGCTCCTCCTCCTCACCGCGCCGCAGACAACGAGGCCACGCCCGGGGACTGGCCCGCTAGGACCCAGATGGGGCCCTAAGGGCCCAGATCTGGGCCGTGGACGCGTCGCCGGCCAACCTGCGCCACCAGGCCGCCCCGCCGCCAAAGGACGGCGCCACCACCGCGACGGGACACCCCTTATACATTACTTCCTCGTCTTAGTTATTTATAGAGATTTGCTTGCTCTATGTGTTTTGTGACCGTCAATGCACCGCTAATTTTTTTTAAATAATACATTTTTTTAGTAATTTACAAAAATATTATGCCAAAAAAATTATTTTCAAAAATATTATCCAACCGGCCAGCTGCTGGCCGACTGAGCCCTGTCAGCCCGCAGCTGGCCGACTGGTGGCCCATCAGCTCGCTGCTGGCCGATTGGGCTGTCGGCCGCCAGAGTGAAGCGCAGTCGGCTTGCAGTGGGCCGATCGGCCCGCAGCTGGCCGATAGGCCTGCAGTCGGCCCGCAGCTGGCCGATAGGCCTGCAGTCGGCCTGCTGTGGGCCGACTCATGCATGCCTATTTTTAATAATACATGATGATATTTTTTAAAAGTATATATTTTAACATGTTATGAATACATGGTAACATTTTTCAAATACATTTTTAATGGAAATAACATTTTTTAAAATTGTATAGCTTTTCTGAAATTTGCACTAACTTTTTTTAGAAACACGCGAATATTTTCTTAAAATGGCATGATCTATGTAAACATTTTCAAAAAAATTGCATGCCTTTTTTGAAAGGCGGGAACCTTTTTCCATTGTGATGAACATTTGTTTAGAAAGTTATCGACATTTCCAAACTGCGCTTTTCCCGCCACCCATTTCCCAGCCAACACTTTCCCGCCACCCAGTTCCGATAACAGAGTACTAAAATAGAGTAGGCATATGTCTCGTACATAAGTACATAGTCATTTGTCTCATACATATAATAGACATAAGTCTCACACAGAAATAGATGGTAATGTCTCTACTGATACTGATAGATAGGAGCGTCAATGACGACGTCTGGCCTGCCGGGGAGGCGGATCTCGAAGGACAAATTCATCACATATAACTCGGTTTCCTGTAGCAATGCAACTCAACAACCCTTTTCCATTGCCATTCGCTCAGCATTTCTTGAATCTTGCCATCATCAGTTATGTCAATCAATTTTCTTTCCCCAGGGCCATCTGACTGCTTCCTGCTGACGTAGTACACAAAATCGTCTTCCTTCAACCCTTGCTTCAACATGAATTTAGTCTTCAACCAATCAAAAGTGAGGTCAACTTCACTAACTTGCACAACAGTTGGAGAAAAGCCTTTGACATGAACAATAGGGCTAAGCAACCACGGAGTACCCTCAGCCATCTGCAACACACAAATCGCATTGAGTACCTAACCTACCCCTTAATATCGCACTAATTAGTTGACATCTAAATATATGAACAAATACTACCGGATCACCTAAAATAAAAAGTGGGATGAAATATACCCTTGAAGCGTGCCACCAAACTGCCGGTGCTCCGGCTCCAACGAATAACGACGAACAACAGCTTCACCTCCACCACAGTGCCCCAACTTGCCCAGCAGCACACTGCAATGGTTATCCAGGTGCGTCTGAAGGGGGTTTTATAGGTAGAGAGAAGAGAATGGCGGGAAAGAACGACTGCGGTATGGCGGGAAACGGGGGGCGGGAAATGGGAGGAGGGAAACGGGTGGCGGGAAAGGGTCTGGCCTGGCGGGGAGGCGGATCTGGAAGCGGCGTCCATCCCAACCTGTCGGGTGCCCTAATGTGACGAGGAGGAATCTCAGACTCGTCCTGGTCATGCTGTGTATCCTGTGTGGGGCCTGGTGGAGGAGTCGAAAACATGTTCATCCACTGGGTGTGCTGCGACATCTGAGCCTGTATGTTCTCCTCGGGATGTTGATCACTCCCCCACGTATCATATGATGCCGACATAGACGCCTGATATCCGTAGGCTCCTGTGTGATGGAACGTTTCATTGTGAAGAATGAGGTCGCGTCAATTAATATTGAAAACAATAAATATGAACACACATACCTGCTGGCTGTGACGGCTGCTCTGGCTCAAACACGTAGCTGGAAGAGGGACCGTGCTGCTGTGGCTGTGGAGAAAACACGTAGCTCGGTGAGGGACCGTGCTGCTGTGGCCCCGGAGAAAAAACGAAGCTCGACGTGGGACCATAGTGCTGTGGTTGCTGCCACGTCGAACCACCAGGTTGGTCAGGACGGGGTGGCCTGATTGTCGGCTGATGTGCTAGACGTGGACGTGGTTGATGTCGGTGCGTGGAGTGACGCGGCTGCTGCTGCTGGTGCTGAACAACGTCGGTTCTCCGGGTGCACGTGATAACCTCGTACGCAGTCTGTAGCTTGTTCTGAATTCGTTCCAAGAAGGGCTGTAGCAGTGGACGGTGCTGAAGAAGAGGTCCAGACGACAGTGATCGTCCAAAGGTGGTCACGTCGTTGTAGATATCGTGCGTCAAGGTAGCCTGCAAATTTCCATGACGATTAATAATGTCTATCTCCTTTACGTCAAAGTATGTGACAACATTACTTAAAGAGCACGTCAAAATATATCTTACCGCGTACTGCCTAGAGCCCGAAGTGTCATAGCTCGGGTACATATCCGACGGTGTAGGATCCGGTATCTCCTCTGGGTGGGAGTGCTCAACGATGCGTAACCGTGTTCCGGTCATGTAGCGCCGCAAATAGACATTGAATTTATTGAGATCAAAATTGCGATTCTCGTGCCATAGATTTGTGTTTGCTGTCTCCCATTGTATAACATACGGCTCTAGTCTAACTAGCCAGTCAGCAGTTGTTCTGTTCATGCCCTTCCTTGTCATCCTAAAATTGTAGTGTGTGTTCAACATTTACCTAAATGTTCGAATGGATTACTATGAAAGATAATGCAACATTGAAAAACTGGTTAATACCTGTGGATGTGTGCTGGCACTGGGTTCTCTATAGGGGGAGGCTGCTCCAACTGCAGAAGACCAAATTGCCTCATAACCCTCTGTTGTGCCATCTCTTCGACGAAGACATCAAAGATGATCTTTGATTTTGTCATCCAGTAATCTCTGGCATGAACATGTCTTGGATATCGATATATGTGCCTGGATTCCGCTGCTGCAGCGTGTGGAGGAGGTGGACAACAGAGTCATATGCATCAAAATAAGAACCAAATCTCCTCTCAAGCGCTGCATGCTTAGCCCTCCAAGCCTTGCCATAAGAAATTTTGTACTTCAACCTGGCGAACACTTTTGTCTGGACTGCCTTCACTTCCATAGCTTTGCCTTGCACTATCTCATCGTAAAACAACCGAGCAATAAGCGTGGATGAAAGGTTGGCATGATCTTGAGGGATGCAGGGAATAAGACAAGTGTGATGAACTAAGTCAGTTATCACCCAACTTATGCCATACTTAGGGAGAAAGCCGTGCACTCTTGCGGGACAATCTGCGTTCTTGCATACCATTGTCAGGAATTTCGGACTGGACACCTGAGCTGTGAAAACCCTTTGCGTGGACATTGCCCAATTAATTATTGCATCCTTCAGGGCTTGCTTGCTCGGATACATAGCACCCGTTGCAATATTGTTTTGGTGATATTGCCAGGCTGAATCATGTCCATCGTTCACGGTCATTACAGTTGAGAAGTCATGATTCCACGATGCAGGATTCGGGACCTCATCTGCATTCTGTTCTTCATCTGACTCGTCAGAATCATCGGCATGGCCCCTTTCAACATCGGTGTCTTCTCCTTCCATCTGCTCCTGCATGTGCCCATCTACCTCGTCAGCGTCCACCTCGCCATTGTAATCATCATCGACATTTCCTCCTTCTGCCTGACTACTCTGCCCTGGTTCATAACCATAAGCATTTCCTCCTTCTACCTGACTACTCTGCCCTGGTTCGTAAGAATCATCTCCAGCATTTGACATAGAAAACTGCCTCCCTACACTGCTATGACCAGGATCGTAGCCACCCTCGCCTTCATGTGCACTGACCTCCTTCACGACAGGAAGCACTAAAGCTATAGGATTGCATCCCCTTCGTTCACAACCATGTAACCACCGGACCCAATCGGAGTCTCGTTCTATTGGCCTCAAATAAAAGTAAATTATTGAACTTGACCGTGTCCACAATGCATGAACACCGACGGTGTGTGTTTCAGTATCAAGACCTAAACTTGCCGCAATCCATTCTTTCAACTGACTGACAAACCATGTTTGAGGTGCGCTCATTGGCACATCTATGTGAGTAAATTC
This sequence comes from Aegilops umbellulata, assembly GCA_032464435.1. NCBI lineage: Eukaryota > Viridiplantae > Streptophyta > Magnoliopsida > Poales > Poaceae > Aegilops > Aegilops umbellulata. Next base: position 474,684,380 of record CP136056.1, on the reverse strand, counting down.
ACTCAGATCTGCTCCCATCTCAGTTGTTTGGACAGTACCAGGACCATAGTAAAATCTGAACTTCACTACATCGGACATCTCGGCTCACCTATTTTTTTCAACAATAAAAAACAAGTATATTAAGCAACAACTTATAATACCCCCACTAACAAATATTAGACACTCCTAAATACTACACATCCACATATAGTCCGAAATATTACCGGAGCAACTACACATCCACCTAAATATTTACGTTTACTACTGGAGCAAATAACAATAATTGCACACAACTTCGAAAAATAAAATGTTTATTGTCAGATTTTATTATTTGACTGCAATGCCTATATTACGGATTTTACCGGACCAACTAAAAATATTGGACACTCCTAAATACTAAACATCCACATATAGTCCGCAATATTACCGGAGCAACTACACATTTTTACAAAACTAATTAGTTGACATCTAAATAAAATGCTCACGGGAACCGGAACGGGAAAATAAAATGCTCACCACGACCACCTAAATATTTACGTTTACTACTGGAGCAAATAACAATAATTGCACACAACTTCGAAAAATAAAATGTTTGTTGAAATATACCCTTGAAGCGTGCGCGCGAACGACGAACGACGGCCTGAAATCACCAAACCCGGAGCCGGAAACTCCACCGAACAACCGGAGCTTCAACTCCACCACACTGCCCCAGCTTCTCCACCACCACCTCCACCTCAACCGCCGTGGCAAACTCCACCAATGAGCTGAAAAAATGCTCCAACAAAATCCTCACCACGACCACCACAAGCTACCCCATCAGTAGATCGAGGTCTCTTTTGGCTCCCCTAACTATATAGAACCCATTCACGGTGCCAAATCCGCGAAAATACGGGTCATTTTGGTGTATTAATTGGAGCTAGTTCGTGTAAGAGAGAGGAGGAAGGAAGAACAGAGAGAAAGAGAGAAAGAGAAGAGAGGAGAAAGAGGCGTGGCTGCTGCGGGGCTGGCTCCCTGTCGGCCCGCAGCTGGCCGATCGGTCGGCAGCTGGCCGACTGCCCCGGCGCGCGCCGACAGCCAGCGCCCGACGTGGCCTGGCCAATGGGAGGCCTCCGCGTGGCTGAGAAGCCAGCTGTCGGCCCGCTGTTGGCCGATAAGGCCCAGTCGGCCTGCTGCGGGCCGACTGGGCTCAGTCGGCCAGCAGCTGGCCGGTTGGGTAATATTTTTGGAAATATTTTTTTTGGCGTAATATTTCTGTAAATTACTAAAAAAAATATATTATTTAAAAAAAATTGCCAATGCACCTATGTGCCATGTGTGCCTCAATCGTAGCATTTCCAGATATCTTGGGAATGTATATTTTGATGGCCCAATGTTTGCTATAAGAATTATTACCATGTTGGGAGTCATATCATATGCAGATGGATTTGAATCTTTTATCAAAGCTGCTTTAATTATTGTAAATTGCTACTAAATATATACGTTCCATCTCCAATAGTTGTGATTTTGTTTTCTGAGCGATGATGGAAGGTGTATCTCTGGATGGCCAGCTTACTGATGAGTGTTATATCACATATACTTTTGCTTTCCTTCACAAGAAAATGTTTTAGATGCACTACCATAAGTGTGGTGGTGATCTCGCGGGTGGGTTCGCGAGACGACAGATGCCACGGGATGGTTTGAGGTGAGGGCAAGGCTGCAGTGGAGATCAAAGGACGGGATTGGGCAAGCAGCACACAGTGGTTTATCCAGGTTCGGGGTCCTCGTGCGGAGGTAACACCCCTACTTCTGCATGTCTGACATATATGTGAAGTATATGTAGCAGTACATAGTTGCTCCTGAAACTGTATCTAGATGAATCAAGAAGCTGGCTACGCTTATTCTCTACTCGGCCTCATGTGTGAGCGAGTGTGAGTGTGTGTGGCGTGAGAGCCAAGGGCTCTGGGTGAGCATGCATGTGTGTGTCCGAGTGGGCATGGATGGATGGAAGTGTGTGTTGGTGTGGCCAAGTGAGGCCGTGAGTGTGAGGCCTCCCCTGAGTCACTTTATATACTAGTGCCCAGGGACAAGGGGTGGCCCACACACCCACTACACTATTGAGATGTCATATGATGTCATGCATGATGCAGGCTACAGTGCATCATTATTGGAGCGCAGTAAAATGACACATGACATAGGCTATAGTGTCCATGGTATGGTTGTTTTGTCGGTGTCGGGTCGGAGCTCCGATTGACTTCGCGTAGCAGGCCGGCTGGAGCAGCCGGACAGGGAGCCGGCCGGGCAGCCGGACCGGGGCGCTGGTCGCCCCGATGTTTTTGAAGAGTCATCTGCCGTCTTGGGCCTACCCGGGGGTCTTCCCCCTGACAATAAGCTTACAATTGCCAGAAGGCACTAGCCTGTTATGGTAAATATTAGCATATAAGTTGCAAGCGATGATTCTGTATATTCATATGGGTGCATTATTGGAGGGTCTAGTTGTTGAAGTGCTATATCCCATATACTTTTGCTTTCTTTCAGGAGAAAATGTATTTTAGATGCACTATCATAAGCTTACTATTGCTAGGAGGCACTAGCCTGTATGGTAAATATTAACATATCCATTGCAAGCGATGATTCTGTATATTCATATGGGTGCATTATTGGAGGATCTATTTGTCAAACTTAGGTTTTGCAGCCTATAGTCATTCAACTACAACAATAAAATAGCATGCTTAATTAGTTGCTTGTCGGTTGAACTGTAAAAATGCAGATGATACACTGGTTTTCTTTCCTCGTTGTTGTAACAATAAATTTGCAGGGTGCAAAATGATTCATGTCCAACAGAGGAGGCTAGTGAGGAGAGGCCATCGGGACAAGCACGACAAGGACAGTCGCTAAGCATACACAATGTCAATAGTGCATAACATGAAGTTGTCCCCTAACATTTTGGTGTCAAGAGTTAAAGAAAGGCTATTCTATAATGTATTTAAACCACTTGGTTGATGCAATTGTATATTCTCACACTGCTGGTATAGCTAAATATGTATTTGCTCACAAAAGAAACACTCCACTTATGAATTATGATGGAACTTGTGAAACCATGGTACCCACTGTTGTAGCTAACATTTATTTGTGTACCTTCAAACTAGGGAGCAACGAAAGGGCTACAGAAATGGACATTGGTTTGGATGGGCGCAACTCTCTCGTGTCGCTTGTTAGTTGAGAATGTCTCCTATTAAAATCTTGACTCTTCTTCTCGGCATGGCATGTCGGCTCCATTATGATCCACCGTCTGCAACTGAAGTTATGTACCATAGAGAATAAGAGACACATGAGATGTGTGATTGCATACCATGAAGCACATAGGAATTCTATGCAATCTTCGTAACTAAAATGAGCGTTGCAAATCATATGAAGTTATTGAGGATGTATTATGATGCTCTTTCTTGTCCTGTTCTTGTTTCGACATACTCTATGGGTTTTTGGCATTGTTCCATCACAGATTTCTAGTAGGAATATTCAAAGGATCCTGCTGGTTATCATAGTTTGTCATGCTCGCAAAAAATATCATCCGTCTAGGAGCTTATAGAGTGATGACCCACAAGTATAGGGGATTTATCATAGTACTTTCTATAAGTAAGAGTGTCGAACCCAACGAGGAGCAGAAGGAAATGACAAGCGGTTTTCAATAAGGTATTCTCTGCAAGCACTGAAATTATCGGTAACAGATAGTTTTGTGACAAGGTAATTTGTAACGGGTGACAAGTAATGAAAGTAAATAAGGTGCAGCAAGATGGCCCAATCCTTTTTGTAGAAAAGGACAAGCCTGGACAAACTCTTATATGAAGGAAAACGCTCCCGAGGACACATGGGAATTATCGTCAAGCTAGTTTTCATCACGCTCATATGATTTGCGTTCGTTACTTTGATAATTTGATATGTGGGTGGACCGGTGATTGGGAACTGCCCTTCCTTGGACAAGCATCCCACTTATGATTAACCCCTATTGCAAGCATCCGCAACTACAAAATAAGTATTGAGGTAAACCTAACCATAACATGAAACATATGGATCCAAATCAGCCCTTTACGAAGCAACACATAAACGAGGGTTTAAGCTTCTGTCACTCTAGCAACCCATCATCTACTTATTACTTCCCAATGCCTTCCTCTAGGCCCAAATAATGGTGAAGTGTCATGTAGTCGACGTTCACATAACACCACTAGAGGAAAGACAACATACATCTCATCAAAATATCGAACGAATACCAAATTCACATGATTACTTATTGCAAGACTTCTCCCATGTCCTCAGGAACAAACGTAACTACTCACAAATCATATTCATGTTCATAATCAAAAGGGTATTAATATGCATAAAGGATCTGAACATATGATCTTCCACCAAATAAACCAACTAGCATCAACTACAAGGGGTAATCAACACTACTAGCAACCCACAGGTACCAATGAGGTTTTGGGACAAAGATTGGATACAAGAGATGAACTAGGGTTTGAGAGGAGATGGTGCTGGTGAAGATGTTGATAGAGATTAACCCCCTCCCGCTGAGAGGATCGATGGTGATGACGATGGTGATGATTTCCCCCTCCCGGAGGGATGTTTCCCCGGCAGAACAGCTCTGCCAGAGCCCTAGATTGGTTCCGCCAAGGTTCCGCCTCGCGGCGGCGGTGTTTCGTCCCGAAAGCTTCCTTCTGATTTTTTCCAGGGTGAAAAACTTCATATAGCAGAAGATGGGCACTAGAGGCCTGCCAGGGGGCCCACGAGGCTGGGGGGCGCGCCCCCACCCTCGTGGCCAGGGTGTGGGCCCCCTCTGGTTGATTCTTTTGCCAGTATTTTTTATTAATTCCAAAACGTGCCTCCATGAAGTTTCAGGACTTTTGGAGTTGTTCATAATAGGTCTCTAATATTTGCTCCTTTTCCAGCCCAGAATTCCAGCTGCCGGCATTCTCCCTCTTCATGTAAACCTTGTAAAATAAGAGAGAATAGGCATAAGTATTGTGACATAATGTGTAATATCAACCCATAATATAATAAATATCGATATAAAAGCATGATGCAAAATGGACGTATCATAGAGCTAGCACGTTCTCTTGCAGAGTCGATCCTGCAGTTCCACGGGTTGAGTGAGAACTAAGAACAACAATAAGTGAAGTTCATGTTCCACCCAATTCCAGCGGGTTCTTCTGTTTAAAGAATAGGGATAATAATACTTGACTAACGAATGGATGGCCTTCTCGACACAGTTCAAGTTTTCATGTGTATCCTATTCATGCCACGTGTCGTGATGCTTATATAATATGATGCATGAATTAAGATATGTTGAATTTTACTCGATTACGTTCTCTTGCATGGACTTAGCATTGTTTAACTATCACTTAACTCAAACCATGTTTCTTCTTTCTTTTAATGATAATATTCGTTCATTTTGAGTATAGTTTGCTGGTAATAATATTTTTAGGAACGAAGTATGTCTACTAGAGGGGGGGGGGTGAATGGGAGTTAAAAAAAATCTTTCGGAACCCAACAACGGAGTGAGCGTTAATAGATTTCAGTGAGCGAATGTAAACTAGCAAACGAGAATGAAACACATGCATGCATTGAGTATAGTCACATGGTTTAATCTACTCATGCAATACAGATCAAATGCACAGAGGTGAAGGAATAACCAGTGATGCTCTATGGTGACAGAGAATTTGGTAGACCAGTTCGCCCTTCTGCAAAAGGACTACGTCTAGTTGGAGGACTTGTGATTTAACACAGAAAATAAACTCTCTCTGCCCTATTTTCCTTGACAATTGGTTTGTCAACCAATGCCGATCACTCGTGGTGGATAATTGGGGTGATCTTCGAACCTTTACAGACTTCTTCTTCAAGAACCACAATTACTCTTGGTCTCTGAGGAGATTGACACCTAACCATCTAGAGAGTTCACAACTCTCAATATTAATAGGTGGAGCTTAATGGACTTAGATTCGAGTGATGCTAAACCACTATCTAATTTTTTGGCTCTGGGTTTTCTCTTGGTGGATTTTAAACTCAAATCACTTAGGAGAGATTGGTGCACAACAAACTTCTCGGAATCAAATGGAGCAGCCACCGGACAAAGCCGGTGGAGCATCTTTCAAGGTGGCAGGCGCCTTGATTTTCTTCAAAGCAGTCTTGGGTAGATGTTCGCGTGGCTTTGCAGTTTGCACAGGGGCATCTACAAGCAAATCTTTCAAGTTCATAGCATCTGAATGTGGAGTTGTGTTGACATGTTGTTTCATCGTGACACTTCATACGTCCATTTTGCATCATGTTTTCCTATTGTTATTTATGATGTTTTTGATCAATACAATACTTTGTGGTGCAATTCTAATGCCTTTCCTCTCTTAATCTGCAAGATTTATATGAAGAGGGAGATTGCCGGCAGCTGGAATATTGGACCTAAAAAAGCTATATCATATATACCTATTCTGCACAACTCCAAATGAGCTGAAATTTCATGAAGAATTATTTTGGAATATACAAAAAATACTGGAGAAAAAAATACCATAGGAGGCCCACCAGGTGCCCACGAGGCACCTGAGCGTGCCCAGGTGGCTCGTGGGGCCCCTGGCCAGCCTCCGAGGCCCATCTTCTCCTATATGATGCCATTTTTCCTAGAAAAAAAATGATAGAAGGACTTTCGGGATGAAGCGCCGCCGTCTCGAGGCGGAACCTAGGCAGGAGCACTTTTGCTCTCCAATGGAGTGATTCCACCGGGGATAATTCCCTCCGGGAGGAGGAAATTGAAGCCATCAACATCACCAACAACCCTCTCATCGTGGGAGGACCAAGCTTCATAAAAATCTTCACCAACACCATCTCAAACCCTAGTTCATCTCTTTTATTCAATCTTTGCCTCAAAACCTCAGATTGGTACATGTGGCTTGCTAGTAGTGTTGATTACATCTTGTAGTTGATGCTAGTTGGTTTATTTGGTGCAAGATTATATGTTCAGATCCTTGATGCTATTCAATACCCCTCCGATCTTGAACATGAATAGTATTTGTGAGTAGTTACTTTTGTTCTTGAGGACATGGGAGAAGTCTTGTCATAAGTATTCATGTGAATTTGATATTTGTTCGGTATTTTGATGATATGTATGTTGTTGTTTCCCTTAGTGGTGTCATGTGAATGTCGACTACATGACACCTCACCATACTTGTGCCTAAGGGAAGGCATTGTGGAGTAGTAATTAGATGATGGGTTGTGATACATCTCCAATGTATCTATAATTTTTGATTGTTCCATGCTATATTATATTCTGTTTTGGACATTAATGGGCTTTATTATACACTTTTATATTATTTTTGGGACTAACCTATTAACCGGAGGCCCAGCCCAGAATTGTTGTTTTTTTGCCTATTTCAGAGTTTCGTAGAAAAAGAATATCAAACGGAGTCCAAACGGAATGAAACCTTCGGGAGCGTGATTTTTGGAACGAACGTGATCCAGAGGACTTGGACCCTACGTCAAGACATCAACCAGGAGGGCACGAGGTTGGGGGTGCGCCTACCCCCCAGGCGCGCCGTCCACCCTCGTGGGCCCCACGTTGCTCCACCGACGTACTTCCTCCTCCTATATATACCTACGTACCCCCAAACTACCAGATATAGAGCCAAAAACCTAATTCCACCGCCGCAACCTTCTGTACCCGTGAGATATCATCTTGGGGCCTTTTTCGAAGCTTCGCTGGAGGGGGCATCGATCATGGAGGGCTTCTACATCAACACCATAGCCTCTCCGATGATGTGTGAGTAGTTTACATCAGACCTTCGGGTCCATAGTTATTAGCTAGATGTCTTCTTCTCTCTTTTTGGATCTCAATACAATGTTCTCCCCCTCTCTCGTGAAGATCTATTCAATGTAATCTTCTTTTGCGGTGCGTTTGTTGAGACCGATGAATTGTGGGTTTATGATCAAGTTTATCTATGAACAATATTTGAATCTTCTCTAAATTCTTTTATGTACAATTGGTTATCTTTGCAAGTCTCTTCGAATTATCAGTTTGGTTTTGCCTACTAGATTGATCTTTCTTGCAATGGGAGAAGTGCTTAGCTTTGGGTTCAATCTCGCGGTGTCCTTTCCCAATGACAGCAGGGGCAGCAAGGCACGTATTGTATTGTTGCCATCGAGGATAACAAGATGGGGTTTATATCATATTGCATGAGTTTATCCCTCTACATCATGTCATCTTACTTAAAGCGTTACTCTGTTCTTATGAACTTAATACTCTAGATGCATGCTGCATAGCGGGCGATGTGTGGAGTAATAGTAGTAGATGCAGGCAGGAGTCGGTCTACTTGTCTCGGACGTGATGCCTATATACATTATCATACCTAGATATTCTCATAATTATGCTTAATTCTATCAATTGCTCAACAGTAATTTGTTTATCCACCGTAATACTTATGCTCTCGAGAGAAGCCACTAGTGAAACCTATGGCCTCCGGGTCTATTTTCCATCATATTAATCTTCCAACACTTAGTTATTTTTATTGCCTTTTATTTTACTTTGCATCTTTATCATAAAAATACCAAAAATATTATCTTATCATATCTATCAGATCTCATTTTCGTAAGTGACCGTGAAGGGATTGACAACCCCTTTATCGCGTTGGTTGCGAGGATTTTATTTGTTTGTGTAGGTGCGAGGGACTCGTGCGTGGCCTCCTACTGGATTGATACTTGGTTCTCAAAAACTGAGCGAAATACTTACACTGCTTTATTGCATCACCCTTTTCTCTTCAAGGGAAAACCAACGCAGTGCTCAAGAGGTAGCAAGAAGGATTTCTGGCGCCGTTGCCAGGGAGTCTACGCAAAAGTCAACATACTAAATACCCATCACAAACCCTTATCTCCCGCATTACATTATTTGCCATTTGCCCCTCGTTTTCCTCTCCCCCACTTCACCCTTGCCGTTTTATTCGCCCTCTCTTTTCCGTGCGCCTCTTTCTTGCTTGCTTCTTGTTTGCTCGTGTGTTGGATTGCTTGCTTGTCGTTATGGCTAGTCCCCTATCTTCTCCGTTTTCTCCCGAGAATGAAGTTCTTAATTTTAAACAAAGGGAAGGAGAAAATCTAAAATACGCTTGGTATAGAATTTGCAATGCTCAAAATAGATCTACCAGGAAGCAATCTACTTCCATTCTTCTCCGCAATTTTTATGTAGGCGCTACTCCTTGGTACAAATATATCCTTGATACCATTACCATAGGGAATTTCTTGGGTAGCCATACTTTTGATTCTTATAATGCTATGATAGATTTGTTTGGCTCACCCCCTCTTATGATTAATGGAACTATGTTAACTTTGGAGCATGTAATGCAAAGACTTGAAATTATTGAAAATAAAGTTGTTACCGTATAGTTAATTGAAAATTTGGATAAAAATATCCACAACCAAATTACCCAATATGGATCTAAAGTAGGAGTCACTTTGAAAAATATTAAGGAGAAGGAACCCATAGTTAATGAGAGAATAAATCAGGATCCCACTAGAATCGATAAACTTGAGGTTATCATTACCAACTTGGGAACCGCTTTTTCTTCTGTAAAGAATACTCCAAGTCCTCCAACTAAAATTGCCAAGCTTATGTATGTTCCTAAAAAGAAGGGTGAATCCTCTAGTAAGGAAACTGCGATCTCAAATCTATAAGTATTCATCCCAATCTTTTTGCTATCATTAAGGAACCATTTGTCACAAATGATTTTTTCGATTATGTGCCTAGAAGTTTGATAATCAATAAAAATAAAGAAACTCCTAAGGATGATAGAAGTCTCATTGAAGAATTGCCTACCAAAGATGGCAATACCTCTATCTATCCTTGCTATTATGCCTTGCTAGGGGTGTTAAACGATAGCGCTTGTTGGGAGGCAACCCAATTTTATTTTTTTTGCTTTTTGCTTCTGTTTAGGAATAAATATTTGATCTATCCTCTGGTTAGTTAGTACACTTGCTATCTTCCCCAAGAGCTACTACGAGTACTGGTAAGGTACACATCAATTACATGTATATCACATATACCTTTTGTTTTGCCGGCCTTCTTGTCCGCTAAGTATTTGGGGCAGTTCCGCTTCCAGTGACCACTTCCCTTGCAATAAAAGCACTCAGTCTCGGGCTTGGGTCCATTCTTTGGCTTCTTCCCGGCAACTTGCTTACCGGGCGCGGCAACTTCCTTGCCGTCCTTCTTGAAATTCTTTTTACCCTTGCCCTTCTTGAACTTAGTGGTTTTATTCACCATCAACACTTGATGTTCCTTCTTGATTTCTACCTCTGCTGATTTCAGCATAGCATATACCTCAGGAATGGTCTTTACTATCCCTTGCATGTTGTAGTTCATCACAAAGCTCTTGTAGCTAGGTGGAAGCGACTGGAGGATTCTGTCAATGACCGCTTCATCCGGGAGATTAACTTCTAGTTGAGTCAAGCGGTTGTGCAACCCAGACATCTTGAGTATGTGTTCACTGACAGAGCTATTTTCCTCCATCTTACAGCTAAAGAATTTGTCGGAGACTTCATATCTCTCGACCCAGGCATGAGCTTGGAAAACCATTTTCAGCTCTTCGAACATCTCATATGCTCCATGTCTCTCAAAACGCTTTTGGAGCCCCGGCTCTAAGCTGTAAAGCATGCCGCACTGAACGAGGGAGTAATCATCGGAACGTGACTGCCAAGCGTTCATAACGTCTTGTTCTGCAGGGAGGACAGGTGCGTCACCCAGCGGTGCTCGTAGGACATAATCTTTCTTGGCAGCTATGAGGATGATCCTCAGGTTCTGGACCCAGTCCGTATAGTTGCTGCCATCGTCTTTCAGCTTGGTTTTCTCTAGGAACGCGTTGAAGTTGAGGACTACGTTGGCCATTTGATCTACAAGACATATTGTAAATATTTAGACTAAGTTCATGATAATAAAGTTCATCTAATCAAATTATTTAATGAACTCCCACTTAGATAGACATCCCTCTTCTAGTCATCTAAGTATTACATGATCCGAGTCAACTAGGCCGTGTCCGATCATCACGTGAGACGGACTAGTCAACATCGGTGAACATCTTCATGTTGATCGTATCTTCTATACGACTCATGCTCGACCTTTCGGTCTTCTGTGTTCCGAGGCCATGTCTGTACATGCTAGGCTCGTTAAGTCAACCTAAGTGTTTGCATGTGTAAATCTGTCTTACACCCGTTGTATGTGAACGTTAGAATCTATCACACCCGATCATCACGTGGTGCTTCGAAACAACGAACTGTCGCAACGGTGCACAGTTAGGGGGAACACTTCTTGAAATTATTATGAGGGATCATCTTACTTACTAACGTCGTACTAAGTAAACAAGATGCAAAACATGATAAACATCACATGCAATCAAATAATAAACGTGACATGATATGGCCAATATCACATAGCTCCTATGATCTCCATCTTGGGGCTCCATGATCATCTTGTCACCGGCTTGACACCATGATCTCCATCATCGTGTCTCCATGAAGTTGCTCGCCAACTATTACTTCTACTACTATGGCTAACGCGTTTAGCAATAAAATAAAGTAATTTACATGGCGTTTCTCAATGACACGCAGGTCATACAAAATAAAGACAACTCCTATGGCTCCTGCCGGTTGTCATACTCATTGACATGCAAGTCGTGATTCCTATTACAATAGCATGAACATCTCATACATCACATATAGATCATTCATCATTCATCACAACTTTGGCCATATCATATCACAAAGCACTTGCTGCAAAAACAAGTTAGACGTCCTCTAATTGTTGTTGCAAGTTTTACGTGGCTGAATTAGGGTTCTAGCAAGAACGTTTTCTTACCTACGTGAAAGCCACAACGTGATTTGTCAACTTCTATTTACCCTTCATAAGGACCCTTTTCATCGAATCCGCTCCAACTAAAGTGGGAGAGACAGACACCCGCCAGCCACCTTATGCAACTAGTGCATGTTAGTCGGTGGAACCGGTCTCACGTAAGCGTACGTGTAAGGTTGGTCCGGGCTGCTTCATCCCACAATACCGCTGAAGCAAGATAAGACTAGTAGCGGCAAGAAAGTTGACAACATCTACGCCCACAACAAATTGTGTTCTACTCGTGCAATAGAGAACTACGCATAGACCTAGCTCTGATACCACTGTTGGGGAACGTTGCAGAAAATTAAAATTTTTCCTACGGTTTCACCAAGATCCATCTATGAGTTCATCTAAGCAACGAGTCATGGGAGAGAGATTGCATCTACATACCACTTTGTAGATCGCGAGCGGAAGCGTTCAATGAACGGGGATGAAGTAGTCGTACACACCGTGATCCAAATCACCGGAGATCCTAGCACCGAACGGACGGCACCTCCGCGTTCAACACACGTACGGTCAGCGTAACGTCTCCTTCTCTTGATCCAGCAAGGCAAAGGAGAGGTTGGGGAAGATAGCTCCAGCAGCAGCACGACGGCGTGGTGATGGTGGAGCTGCAGTACTCCGGCAGGGCTTCGCCGAGCTCTACGGAGGAGGAGGAGGTGTTGGAGAGGGAGAGGGAGGCGCCAAGGATCAGGGTGCGGCTGCCGCCCTCCCCTCCTCCCTTTATATAACCCCCTAGGGGGGGGGCGCCGACCCTAGGAGATGCAATCTCCTAGGGGGGCGACGGCCAAGGGGTGGGGCTTGCCCCCCAAGCTAGGGGGCGCCCCCCCTTTTTAGGGTTTCCCCCACCCTAGGCACATGGGCCTCTAGGGGCTGGTTCCCCTTGGCCCATGTAGGCCAAGGCGCACCCCCTAGAGCCCATGTGGCCCCCGAGGCAGGTGGCCCCACCCGGTGGACCCCCGGGACCCTCCGGTGGTCCCGGTACAATACCGATAACCCCGAAACTTGTCCCGATGGCCAAAATAGCACTTTCTATATATAATTCTTTACCTCCGGACCATTCCGAAACTCCTCGTGATGTCCGGGATCTCATCCGGGACTCCGAACAACATTCGGGTTACTGCATATACATATCTTCACAACCCTAGCGTCACCGAACCTTAAGTGTGTAGACCCTACGGGTTCGGGAGACATGCAGACATGACCGAGACGGCTCTCGGGCAATAACCAACAGCGGGATCTGGATACCCATGTTGGCTCCCACATGCTCCACGATGATCTCATCAGATGAACCACGATGTCGAGGATTCAATTAATCCCGTATATGATTCCCTTTGTCAATCGGTATTTTACTTGCCCGAGATTCGATCGTCGGTATCCCAATACCTCGTTCAATCTCGTTACCGGCAAGTCACTTTACTCGTACCGTAATGCATGATCCCGTGATCAAACACTTTGATCACATTGAGCTCATTATGATGATGCATTACTGAGTGGGCCCGGTGATACCTCTCCGTCAAGCGGAGTGACAAATCCCAGTATCGATCTGTGTCAACCCAACAGACACTTTCGGAGATACCCGTAGTATACCTTTATAGTCACCCAGTTACGTTGTGACGTTTGGTACACCCAAAGCACTCCTACGGTGTCCGGGAGTTACACGATCTCATGGTCTAAGGAAAGGATACTTGACATTGGAAAACTCTAGCAAACGAACTATGCGATCTTATGCTATGTTTAGGATTGGGTCTCGTCCATCACATCATTCTCCTAATGATGTGATCTCGTTATCAATGACATCCAATGTCCATAGTCAGGAAACCATGACTATCTATCGATCAACGAGCTAGTCAACTAGAGGCTTACTAGGGACATGTTGTTGTCTGTTATTCACACATGTATTACGATTTCCGGATAACACAATTATAGCATGAATAAAGACAATTATCATGAACAAGGAAATATAATAATAATGCTTTTATTATTTCCTCTAGGGCATATTTCCAACATCCTCTATGACTTGGCCGTTCGCGCGACGTTGGGCCAGGACGCCGTGGCTTTTGAGAAGGAGAAGCAGAGTGCTACCAATGCCACAGATGGTGTTGTGGGTGTTCAGGTTGTGGAAGGCGCAGAACGTTCGGCTGTCCTTGGAAGACTCGGGCTGATCTCTGCCCCGCTTGGTGTCAGGCTCTGCTGCGAGCATAGCTGCCTCTTTGCGCTTCACGTCCTTGGCCTTGGTTTTCTTCTCCTCTGTGCCCACGGCCGGCAGCTCAAGGAGAGAGAGTCGCCCCTCCTCAACTCTTGCGCACTTGCTCGCCAGGTTGAACAACTCCTGAGAGGTGCAGAGCTCCTCGTGGATGGCGAGATCTTCCTTCATCTTGACGTCACGGACGCCGTCGGAGAACGCGGAGATGATGGCTTCGTCCGTGACCATGGGGATTGTCAGGACCCCGATTCCAAGTCACATCGATCTAGCCGGTAACACCTCATATCACTTTGCGGCCTCACGCACGGTATTCCCACGGGTGTCGCCTTACCATGGCCCGGGACCGTTTGCGCCTTTTTGCTCACGTATATGATAGTGTCGCTGGCATCCATATGGCAGAGAACCCGGGCCGACATGGCTAGTCGTGAACCCAAAGCGGCACTAACCATGGGGACAGGCATACATGAATCACATCGAGCATGTCGGTCAGCAGCGTGTGAATCCGGGTTGTAGCACTGGGCTAACAGGACTTCGGGAACCCGGGCTATAGCAGGCTAGGCAGGACTCCGGATGTCACCGCGTGACATTTCCCCGAAGGGACAGACACATGAACGAAGTGAAACACATGCCGGCCAGTCAAGTGTCCTGAGCAGTAGTGCTGGGCTAGCAGGACTCCGGTGAACCGGGCTGTAGCGGACTACTATGGCTCATGGAAGCACTAGACTACATTTCCCCATAAGAGAGGCTGCCAAGGATAAACAACTAGATTGTCGGATCCCACACATACCAAGCATTTCAATCATACACACAATATGCTCGATATGTGTAAATATAACATGGCATCACAACATAACTCTACGACTCAAGTATTTATTCATTAGGCTCCGAGGAGCGAGATATTACAAACATGGGTCTCATGACCCAACATTCAGAGCATACAAGTCAAAGCACATGCGGAAGCTTAACATGTCTGGGTACATACATCTACAAATGAAAAAGGCTGAGGAGCCTAACTATCTACCAGATCCTGCCGAGGGCACAAGATCGTAGCTGAGGTATCAAGCTAAACGTCGAAGTCCACACGGAACTACTAGCAAGACTGGCGTCTCTCTGCAAAACATAAAATAAGCAAACATGAGTACAAATGTACCCAGCAAGACTTACATCAGAACTATCTACATATGCATCGGTATCAATAAAGGGGGTGGTGGAGTTTGACTGCAGCAAGCCAGCTTTGACTCGGTGGCTATCCTGAACTACGACTGTAAGTAACTCTTTTGAGGTGGCGCACACGAGTCCACATATTCACCATTTCAATACACCACTATGGATCCGCTCCCGTCTCCCTACGAGAACGCCATCCATAGCACTCACGCTTATCTTGCCCATTTTAGAGTATCCACTTTCACTTGTCTATGAACTGTACATGCAACCCAGAAGTCCTTTTCCACGGACACGGCTATTCGAATAGATCATTTATAACCCTGCAGGGGTGTACTTCTTCACACACGCTCTCGCCACTTACCACCCTGTACACGTCGTGTATCTCGGCAACCTTCAAGCGGAAGCCTGGCGAGGGAGTCGGCCACGACCTGACTAACCACACAAGTCTCTAGTCCAGGTTTATCGCCTATTCGGGTTCCATCCACAAGGAGATCCGGCCGGGGTGTCGCTCACGGCCCCAAACGATGTGTGCAGGGTTCCCAAGCCCACCTCAACGGATGGATCTACGCTTGGTACACCGTGCCATGATGCCTAGTCTGTCCCAAGCCCACCTGTACCGGGTGCCACTTGGTAGACTACTAACACTACCTACAAACACCAGAGACTAGTTGCAACTCCTGGACAGAGATCAGGTTGATTAATAAGTCGAGAGGGGCACTTAACCATTCCAATGTGTGGTAGTAACTGTTCATGGATCACAAACACAGAACTCAGTTCCTGAGGACGGCTGCAATGAGACAACCCACCATGTACT
The DNA here is from genome assembly GCA_032464435.1 of Aegilops umbellulata. Lineage (NCBI taxonomy): Eukaryota > Viridiplantae > Streptophyta > Magnoliopsida > Poales > Poaceae > Aegilops > Aegilops umbellulata. The sequence continues at coordinate 474,668,336 of CP136056.1, read as the reverse complement.
CCTACATGGCATCTCACCGCTACCTTTACCAAATCGTGTTCACACACTTAGCTCGCAACAGTAGGACATGTTCACCACATTCCAATTCATTCTCGATGAATCAGACCCGACTCAACTCTAAGCAGTAGCAGGCATGACAACAAGCATGAATGAGTAGGCACATCAGGGCTCAAACAACTCCTACTCATGCTAGTGGGTTTCATCTATTTACTGTGGCAACGACAGGTCATGCAGAGGAAAGGGGTTCAACTACCACAGCATGTAACAGTTGAATCGTTGTTGTCCTAATGCAGTAAAAGAGAGCAGGAGCGAGAGAGCGGGATTGTATCGGAATGAACAAGGGGGTTTGCTTGCCTGGAACTTCTGAAGATAGTATAGCTCTTCATCGGTGTCATCGATCACATCGTCGAACCACGTCTACTGAGAGGGAACAAATACCGGCAAACAAGAAAGAGCACAATCAATGCAATGCACAATATGATGCATGCTCATGACATGGCATTATGCTATGGTTTGAGCTAATGCAACTACCAACAGGTTAAATGAAGTTGGTTTGAATCCAAGATTCAAATTCAAACTCCATATATGCTTTCTTAAATGCCATTTAATTGAATTGTCCTAAACAGCAACTTTAAGTTGTTCCAACATGCCTGGAAATGGTACAGATGGATAGATTGCATTTTTCTGATAATTTTTCATATATAAATTATTTCATTTGGAGTTACGGTTGATTTTCTATGATTTTTAGAAGTTTTGGCTATTTTTTGAAATTTATAAATCATTTCTGATTTATTTTAATTCCAGAAACTTTACTGCGTCAGCATTAAGTCATGCTGGCGTCAGCTGGTCAACAGGACCGTCCAGGTCAAACCTGACAGGTGTGGCGCACCTGTCATTGACTCAGTGCTAACCAGGGTTTAGTTAAATCCTAACTAAAGTAATTAGAAGGGCTGGGGCCCACAGTCAGCGAGTCAGTGGGTTAGCTAAAATTAATTAGCATCTAAACTAAATTAGCAGGGCCTCGGTCCCACATGTTAATGATCCAGGGGGTCAAACCCTGGTCAACTTGGTCAAACCTGCCGGCGACTCGTCGCCGGCGATGACAGAGACGGCGGGGCGGCTCGGAAATGCTCCCCCGATGACCAAATCGGCGGCGGAGAGCACCTACGTGACCAGCACGTTGCAGCGCATCTAAAGGAGGTAGCGAAAGGTGCCGGGGTGCAGTGTAGCGGCAACGGGTGGCCGGAGTTCGGGATAGCGCGGGCGCGGAGCTGCAGTGCTCGCGCGAGCCAACGGAGTGGCTAGGCAGCCTCCTGGAGGCGCCAGGAGCATATCAGTACCCCTGGAGCGAGCAGGAGAAGATCGGGAGCATGGGCTTGCCGGTCATGGCGGACGGCGGCCTCGGGTGATCTCGGGGCTGCGGCTAGAGGGCGAAAATGACGCGGGGAAGAGAGGGGAAAAGCGGCGGAGCTCACAGGGAGGTCGATGAGAAGATCAGTGGGCTCAGGGGCGACCGGAGCAAGGCGAATCGACGAATGGCGTCTGGCGGGTACCGAGGTTGAAGACGACCATATGGTGGCGATGCTGGGCCTCCGGCGAAGCTTGGCTCGGTGGGGAGGGCGAGGGCATCGCGGCGGAGGTCTTGGACAGCACGGGGAGGCGAGGGGAGAACGGTGGACGCGGTGGCAGTGAACGGCGGCGACGGCGTGTTCGGGCGTGCGTGAGAGAGCGAGACGGAGGAGGGGAACGAGGACGAGGAAGAGAGCGAGGGGTTCCAGGGGTTGCGTGGCGCTCGGGGCCGACTCCAGCAGCGGCAAGCAGGCAGGAGGTGGCCGAGCGGGCGCGTGCGCCTGTCCTCCTGGCTTGAGGAAGGGGATGACTAGCAGGGGCTAGTGGACTGGGCCGGCTTGCTGGGCCGCAGGTGAGCACCAGGTAAGGTTTCCCTCTCTGTCTTATTTCTATTTTTGTTCTGTTTTCTATTTCTGACATTTGTTTTAATTTGGTTTTTGAACCAAACTAATTTTGTTGCTTCTGATAAACTTTGCAGGGACTAAAAGGATTATTCCAAAGCCCCTCAACAAAAATCAGAATTATTGGAGCAATAAAGTATTTATAGTATTTATTTGCTCCAATTCAAAATACAATATGTGTTAATTCAACAATCCAAAATGTCATGCAAAATGTGAATCACCTCTGGTTGCTGTTTCCAGCATTTTCCAAAAATGATGAACATTTTTAAGGCCATTTGGGTTCACTGAAAAATATTTTAGTTGAACCTGGTGGATTCCTTTTTATGCTAGGGTTTGAACATCCCCCATTTCAAGTTGATTTGAAAATTTAAACATGATGCACACATGGAGGGCTAGCCTAGTGCATACCAGGACTAGGGATGTGACAACTCGCCCCCACTAAACAAGAATCTCGTCCTAAGATTCAAGGCATGAGGTAAGAGGAAAGGGGGTCACAAAACTATCACGATCTTCAGGATCCAACTACCCTTCTCAAGGATGTTGATTCATTCCATCATCTTGGTTTTGACATCTTTGCCTTCGAGATCTTCACTAGACACGACAACGGAAAGAGAGGGAAACTCTACAGGATTCGATCTTCACGAAGATCAAGCGAACCATGATCAACTCACGGAATGAGACATTGAATCACCTCTTGAGCTGAGGCACAAACATACTTCAAGAGGGATGGAAGCAAACAGATGATGAAAGTTCAAATTGGTAGGAAACGATTCCACGCTTAAATAGAATGGTGCATGGTTTCAAAGTAGCGAGGAAATAATTGCCATGATTCAATAACGGGGCACCTTAGAGAGGTGGCTCGTAAAATTATTCCCTTAAGTGGCAAAAAGAATTACTTTTGATACAAAGATCATTGAAACTCTCTATACCAGCCTAAGGAAAATCACAATTAATCATTTGAATGAATTCGAAAGAATGGCATACCCAGTTTGGAGAGGAAACTAGAGTTATAGGACAACTCGGCAACGGAAGGCACATTCCAATTGATACCGAGGACATAACCCAATGACTGAGCGTGCTCTCAAGAACTTGAGCATTTCCGTATTCATCAAGGTTTTACCAACATCCGTGCCGAGGATCCTGGCAACACATCATACTACCATGATGAACGGTGATGGAGGATGCAGATGCAAAGGAGGACATCACTTTCTCGGATTTTTCCCTAGCAATGGCAAAGAAGCAAATCTAGATGATCGACCGAGAGACATTTAGCACTCCGCTTCTAATGTTCTCCTTGATGTACTAGGTACCACAGTCAATGCTTAAAAGCATCAACATGGCCATCAGGTAAAGGTCGGACTTCGAAAGCACAAAAATCCATAAGGAACAACTTGTGGAATAAGTCATACCAAATCATCATGGAGAAGATGGTCGAATTGCTTGTTCAAGATACTACAATAATAGATCTTCCGGCTAGGTGTGTCGGCTAGAACATCAACCTCGTCAGGACCTACATCATAGATCTTGGAAATGTTCCAGCCATCATATCTGCCTAGGATTCAGATCTGGCTGGTAACAGGATTTTTCAGACAACATGTCCAGAAAAGAAAGGTTGCAACACAAGTCGACGAGATAATGTTGCGAGACTCTCGGGAGATGAACTACGATAGCAAGCTCCAAAACATGGTCTGGTTCTGCTACAAACCTGTGAACACGCTGTCCAAGACAAGCATGACCACGTAGTAGTCTTATAATAAAACACTACCGAGTTCAGGTGGGGAACCATCATCGAAGATATCAAAGTCCTTGTATAAGCCCCGGGTCTTAAGAAGGAGCTTATTTTCCTTGAACAAATCAATTAGTGGCTTGGTGTACTAGGGAATACATATGGAGTGGAGGTAATTAATCTACCAAACCATAGAATACATTCGCACATGCATAACTGACTTGGGATGGTACCAGAGGAAACAAAAACAATCTTTCTCGAACTTACGGCGGCAACTTGCACCAAATGCACATGAATTCGAGGAAGTCACTTCTTCCATCCAAGCATAAGCTTCATGAACGGAACACGAAGGCATTGCTTACAAAGTTACCAACACTAGGTTGATGTTCAACATGAGTCATGGGGGAGACAAAATGTTGCTGATGAGCTCAACAACAACTCATCAGAATTTCCATATCACTGGACTTCCACCATCATGTGAACACGGTGATAGCATTGGTCAGACCAAAAGATGTAATGGTGTATGCTCGAGGGATCAACCACGAGTAAGACAACATTACGAACATTGTTGGTTCTGATTTGACTTGACGATAGCGCATACTCAAGTCAAAGTTTTGACAAGGCAATAGATCCAACAACTGATCACAAGGACCAATTGATGAAGATATCATCTTTCTTCAACACACACAAAAGATATCCCTTAACATGAACTAAGTCATACAAGCTTTTATCTTCCAACTCTCCAAGTTGTTGTTTGGCTTAACCAACTAGTTCAGGGGTATCCAACACAGATTCTTGGAGAATGGGTGGTTTGGAGGAAAACAACATGATCACGAACTCAACATAGCGGTCAGGTGACAACCTGGTAATACTTCCGAGAAGATATTTGGAACATCACGAACCACCGATATGCTATTAGGCTCGAGAACAATCTTGCTTTTCAGAGCAAGACGATATGATCAAATAAGCAAGGAATTGAATAATCCTAACATATTGATAGAAGAGTGCACCAGAAATAAGGACTAGGTAGCACAATCTATCTTAGAATGATGATTCATTAACCAACATGCTAAGAATGCGAATATTGTCCCTTTACTGCCAAGCAACGGAGTTGCTAGGAGTATTGATTTCACACATCACGATTCACTTGTCGGCATTCCGGTTACAACAACACGGAACTGAGGAATGAACAATGATGGCAAAAAGTATCACTAAATCAAGAATTCTTAAGAGGTGGTGCAATTCTCGTGACATTCTTGATAAAAAGAAGGTGACACTCCACGGTAGAACAGAGAAAAAGCTAGATTGGCATTTTGATCTACGGATTACAACTACTTTGACCCAATCCTGGATATGGATGAGGTACTGGAGTTTGTTTCTCCTAGTCATTCTGAAATAGAATGGCTTAACAGACCACAAGAATAATAGGCATCGATGAACACGAATGCACAACTAGTCCTGACTATCAATTGATAGACAACGGTCGAAATACAACTACAGAGAAACAACTCAAAGAACATATGATTTTCTGAGTTGTGGATGCATGGATTAGCATGTCGAACGAGTTCAACATATTTCTTCTGGATAACCCATGCAGAGAAGGTAGAACTGGCAGAGTCACATCATAGAATCAAGAACTCATCATGAGCTCTGGTTGCGATCTTTGGTTCAAGAACTTCTGCCATATTGGTTCATGGTACTTGAAGGATAATATACCACGAGCCTCGAGAACGATCACAAAGGTTTACTAATGTCCTAAGGAACTAGCAAACACTATCAACACGAGGTAAGTAGAGTGAATCGTGGGTCAAGAACCCAGGAGTAGAATACCTACTACTAAATGGCATCACGGGATGCTTTCGAGAATGGTGGCCAGAATCATCACACTGGGAACACAAAACATGGCTAGATTACTAGGTGACTCCCTAAAACACCTGGGGTCATAATAATAGCTCCAACATATATGTCGAGGCAATGGAGTACCTCAACTCAGCAATTAGTGTGGTTAATCTGACCCAAAAGGGTATCGGGATCGAAAAGAAGGGATTTGCAAATGCATCAGACTAATTAGAAACCTGGGATGACTCGGACAACATAACGGCTGTAAATGCTCAAAAAGATTTGAGACATCCTGCAAATAGTGGCGTAACCACTTAACATCACAACAACAAGGTTCTGAGATCAACTAAGAACACATGGAGTAGTAGAAACTGAACAGAGGCTTGAATACATCAATCCTATAAATCTCTATCATAGTAACTCGTCATCCTGATAGATAGATGAGAAGGCCTAGTTCTTAATCCCCATAGAAGAGAAGAGGGTGACTCAGATCAGAGGGCATGAGGTATAAGGAGTAAAAAGAGCCTTACATTCCATCCCGCAATCAGTTCCCTTACATAACTAAAGCATTTCTAGACACAACTTCGACCAGTTTGGCTTGGTAATCCTATAGGCAGTCAGGCTTTGATACCAAAGCTGTCAGGACCCCGAATCCAAGTCACATCGATCTAGCCAGTAACACCTCATATCACTTTGCGACCTCACGCATGGTATTCCCACGGGTGTCGCCTTACCATGGCCCGGGACCGTTTGCGCCTTTTTGCTCACGTATATGATAGTGTCGCTAGCATCCATATGACAGAGAACCCGGGCCGACATGGCTAGTCATGAACAAAAAGCGGCACTAACCCATGGGGACAGGCATACATGAATCACATCGAGCATGTCGGCCAACAGCGTGTGAATCTGGGCTGTAGCACTGGGCTAACAGGACTCCAGGAACCCGGGCTATAGCAGGCTAGGCAGGACTCCGGATGTCACCGCGTGACATTTCCCCAAAGGGACAGACATAGGAATGAAGTGAAACACATGCCGTCCAGTCAAGTGTCCTGAGCAGTAGTGCTGGGCTAGCAGGACTCCGGTGAACCGGGCTGTAGCGGACTACTATGTCTCATGGAAGAACTAGACTACAGTTCCCCATAAGAGAGGCTGCCAAGGATAAACAACTAGATTGTCGGATCCCACACATACCAAGCATTTCAATCATACACACAGTATGCTCGATATGTGTAAATACAACATGGCATCACAACATAACTCTACGACTCAAGTATTTATTCATTAGGCTCCGAGGAGCGAGATATTACAAACATGGGTCTTATGACCCAACATTCAGAGCATACAAGTCAAAGCACATGCGTAAGCTTAACATGTCTGGGTACAGACATCTACAAATGAAAAGGCTGAGGAGCCTAACTATCTACCAGATCCTGCCGAGGGCACAAGATCGTAGCTGAGGTATCAACCTAAACATCAAAGTCCAAACGGAACTACTAGCGAGACTGACGTATCTCTGCAAAACATAAAATAAGCAAACGTGAGTACAAATGTACCCAACAAGACTTACATAAAAACTATGTACATATGCATCGGTATCAATAAAGGGGGTGGTGGAGTTTGACTGCAGCAAGCCAGCTTTGACTCGGTGGCTATCCTGAACTACGACTGTAAGTAACTCTTTTGAGGTGGCGCACACGAGTCCACATATTCACCATTTCAATACACCACTATGGATCCGCTCCCGTCTCCCTACGAGAACGCCATCCATAGCACTCACGCTTATCTTGCGCATTTTAGAGTATCCACTTTCACTTGTCTATGAACTGTACATGCAACCCAGAAGTCCTTTTCCACGGACACGGCTATTCGAATAGATCATTTATAACCCTGCAGGGGTGTACTTCTTCACACACGCTCTCGCCACTTACCACCCTGTACACGTCGTGTATCTCGGCAACCTTCAAGCGGAAGCCTGGCGAGGGAGTCGGCCACGACCTGACTAACCACACAAGTCTCTAGTCCAGGTTTATCGCCTATTCGGGTTCCATCCACAAGGAGATCCGGCCGGGGTGTCGCTCACGGCCCCAAACGATGTGTGCAGGGTTCCCAAGCCCACCTCGACGGATGGATCTACGCTTGGTACACCGTGCCACGATGCCTAGTCTGTCCCAAGCCCACCTGTACCGGGTGCCACTTGGTAGACTACTAACACTACCTACAAACACCAGAAACTAGTTGCAACTCCTGGACAGAGATCAGGTTGATTAATAAGTCGAGAGGGGCACTTAAGCATTCCAATGTGTGGTAGTAACTGTTCATGGATCACAAACACAAAACTCAGTTCCTGAGGAGGGCTGCAATGAGACAACCCACCATGTACTCCTACATGGCCTCTCACCGCTACCTTTACCAAATCGTGTTCACACACTTAGCTCTCAACAGTAGGACATGTTCACCACATTCCAATTCATTCCCGATGAATCAGACCCGACTCAACTCTAAGCAGTAGCAGGCATGACAACAAGCATGAATTAGTAGGCACATCAGGGCTCAAACAACTCCTACTCATGCTAGTGGGTTTCATCTATTTACTGTGGCAATGACAGGTCATGCAGAGGAAAGGGGTTCAACTACCGCAGCATGTAACAGTTGAATCGTTGTTGTGCTAATGAAGTAAAAGAGGGCAGTAGTGAGAGAGTGGGATTGTATCGGAATGAACAAGGGGGTTTGCTTGCCTGGCACTTCTGAAGATAGTATAGCTCTTCATCGGTGTCATCGATCACATCGTCGAACCACGTCTACTGAGAGGGAACAAATACCGGCAAACAAGAAAGAACACAATCAATGCAATGCACAATATGATGCATGATCATGACATGGCATTATGCTGTGATTTGAGCTAATGCAACTAGCAATAGGTTAAATGAAGTTGGTTTGAATCCAAGATTCAAATTCAAACTCCATATATGCTTTCTTAAATGCCATTTAATTGAATTGTCCTAAACAGCAACTTTAAGTTGTTCCAACATGCCTGGAAATGGTACAGATGGATAGATTGCATTTTTCTGATAATTTTTCATATATAAATTTTTCATTTGGAGTTACGGTTGATTTTCTATGATTCTTAGAAGTTTTGGCTATTTTTTGAAATTTATAAATCATTTCTGATTTATTTTAATTCCAAAAACTTTACTGCGTCAGCATTAAGTCATGCTGGCGTCAACTGGTCAACAGGACCGTCCAGGTCAAACCTGACAGGTGTGGCGCACCTGTCATTGACTCAGCGCTAACCAGGGTCTAGTTAAATCCTAACTAAAGTAATTAGAAGGGCTGGGGCCCACAGTCAGCGAGTCAGTGGGTTAGCTAAAATTAATTAGCATCTAAACTAAATTAGCAGGGCCTCGGGCCCACATGTTAATGATCCAGGGGGGTCAAACCCTGGTCAACTTGGTCAAACCTGCCGGCGACTCGTCGCCGGCGACGACAGAGACGGCGGGGCGGCTCGGAAATGCTCCGCCGACGACCAAATCGGCGGTGGAGAGCACCTACGTGACCAGCATGTTGCAGCGCATCTAAAGGAGGCAGCGACAGGTTCCGGGGTGCAGTGTAGCGGCAGCGGCAACGGGCGGAGCGGCGACCGGAGTTCGGGATAGCGCGGGCGCGGGGCTGCAGTGCTCGGGCGAGCCAACGTAGTGGCTAGGCAGCCTCCTGGAGGCGCCAGGAGCATATCAGTACCCCTGGAGCGTGCAAGAGAGGCTCGGGAGCATGGGCTCGCCGGTCATGGCGGACGGCGGCCTCGGGTGATCTCGGGGCTGCGGCTAGAGGGCGAAAATGACACGGGGAAGAGAGGGGAAAAGCGGCGGAGTTCACAGGGAGGTTGATGAGTAGATCAGTGGGCTCGGGGGCGACCGGAGCGAGACGAATCGACGAACAGCGTCCGGCGGGTACCGAGGTTGAAGACGACCAGATGGTGGCGATGTTGGGCCTCCGGCGAAGCTTGGCTCGGTGGGGAGGGCGAGGGCGTCGCGGCGGAGGTCTTGGACAACACGGGGAGGCGAGGGGAGAACGGTGGACGCGGTGGCAGTGAACGGCGGCGACGGCGTGTTCGGGCGTGCGTGAGAGAGCGAGACAGAGGAGGGGAATGAGGGCGAGGGCCGGGGTTCCAGGGGGTTGCGTGGCGCTCAGGGCCGACTCCAGCAGCGGCAAGCAGGCAGGAGGTGGCCGAGCGCGTGGCCGCGCGTGTCGGGCGCGTGCCCCTATCCTCCTGGCGTGAGGAAGGGGATGACTGGCAGGGGCCAGTGGACTGGGCCGGCTTGCTGGGCCGCAGGTGAGCGCCAGGTAAGGTTTCCCTCTCTGTCTTATTTCTATTTTTGTTCTGTTTTCTATTTCTGACATTTGTTTTAATTTGGTTTTTGAACCAAACTAATTTTGTTGCTTCTGATAAACTTTGCAGGGACTAAAAGGATTATTCCAAAGCCCCTCAACAAAAATCAGAATTATTGGAGCAATAAAGTATTTATAATATTTATTTGCTCCAATTCAAAATACAATATGTGTTAATTCAACAATCCAAAATGTCATGAAAAAATGTGAATCACCTCTGGTTGCTGTTTCCAGCATTTTCCAAAAATGATGAACATTTTTTAAGGCCATTTGGGATCACTGAAAAATATTTTAGTTGAACCTGGTGGATTCCTTTTTATGCTAGGGTTTGAACATCCCCCATTTCAAGTTCATTTGAAAATTTAAACATGATGCACACATGGAGGGCCAGCCTAGTGCATACCAGGACTAGGGATGTGACAGGGATCTTGAGGCGGGTGTTGTTGAAGCGCTGGATGTACTTCTGAAGGGTCTCTCCTGGTTGTTGCTTGATGCGGCGTAGATCAGCCGCGGCCGGCGGGCGGTCGCGAGTGCCCTGGAAGTTGGCGATGAAGCGGTCGCGCATCTCGTCCCAGGAGGAGATCGAGCCATGCTGCAGGTTAAGGAGCCAGGAGCGAGCCCCATCCTTGAGAGCCATGGGGAACCAGTTCGCCATGACCTTTTCGTCGCCGTTGGACGCTTCAATGCTCAGCTCATAGAGCTGCAGGAACTCCGTGGGGTCGGCGGTGCCATCGTAGCGAGGGGGCAGGTACGGCTTGAACTTGCCTGGCCAGGTGACGCTACACAGCTCGGGGGTGTAGGCGCGGCAGCCGGCCGTGGTTGCCGGGGCTCGTTTCCGAGGTGGAGCTTGGTCTTGACAAGGTCCACGCTGCGCCGCTACAGGTGGTGCGCCGTCTTGACAAGGTGGCGCGGTGAGCGCAGGTGCAGCTTCTCGCGGCCAAGGGATTTCTTGGCAGCTTCTCTCTTCGCGCATGGGCACCGGGCGTGGTGGATCATGCCACGGTGCCGTGCGCCTTGGTGCCAAGGCACCGTCTTGGGGCAGAGGTGGTGGAGGCACGCCATGAGCCTCGTCGCCTGTGGCTGGTTGAGGGGGAGGTAGAGAGAGGAACCACGCTGGGGAGCCCCCTGCGGCGCGGACGAGCTCGGCGACGCGGTCGAGCCACTCCTCATAGAGGTCGTCGACGGGGCGGTAGCGCAGGAGTTCATTCGCCACGAGGAGCGCGGCCCGCGCCTCCATGGGAGCGCGGCACGCGTGAGACAAAGAACCGGCAGGGGTCAGCGATGGAATGGCGGTGCGACCGTCCTGCCACACTGAAGGATGCAACGAGGACGCCTGTTGCCCGTTCCCCGCCGGGCCGGTGGCAGCGTTGGCGGCGGGTGACGGGGAACGACGAGGTGGCCCGCCAATGGGAGCCGTCTGAGCGATGTGGCGGTGAGGGCAGCCCGACGCTCAGCCCGAGCGTGGCGAGCGTCCGCCATGGAGACGACGGAGCGACGGAGCGACGGACTGATGGAAGGGAAGCTACGACGCACCCCTACCTGGCGCGCCAAATGTCGGATGTGGGGTTCCGGCAAACCCTTGAGGTTCGAACACTGGGGTGTGCGCGAAGTCTTTCCCTCCTACCGATCAACGCCCTAGCTCGCTAAGATCTCGCGAACGAACTCGATGAATCGCAACACAGAAAGACATGAGGTTTATACTGCTTTGGGCCACCATTGCGATGTAATACCCTACTCCAGTGTGGTGGTGGTGGATTGCCTCTGGGGCTGATGAAAAAGAGTACAAGGGAAGAACAACCTCCTGAGGTTGAGGTGTTCTTGTGGGTAGGCTCTCGATCAGGTTGGATCAAGCTAAGGTGGGATCAGGTTCAGATGAGATTCCCCCCCTACTATGGTGGCTAGCTCTACTTATATAGGCCCTGGTCCTCTTCCCAAATGTTGAGCGGGAAGGGAGCCAACAATGGCGGGCAAATTTGAAGGGGACAACTAGTACAAGCTATCCTGACAAAAGTGGTCTTCGCCTGCGAAAAGCTCTGGTGGTGACGCCGTCTTGGGCTCCACGATGACCTCCATCTTGCCGTCCTCCTGGTCTTGGTCTTGTTGCACCAATATAGTAACCTTTGCCTGATGCCTCGGTACTCTTCGCCTGCGCTGGCCTCCTTAGCACCAAAGAGGAAATAAGGACGCTGCGCGCGCTGGCGCCCGCCTGGTGTCGTTCGTCATGGCTCACGTCACGAGGGCCTCGTGAGGTTTGCTCCGCCTTGATATCTTCGCTCCTCGTGAGCCTGCCTGGCTAGGCCACTCCAGAGGGGGTCTTGCGTCGTCCGCCTCGCGAGGCTTGGACCCTCGCGAGGGTCTTGGATGCCTTGTTGACGAAGATGGGCCGTACGGCCTGCTGGCTTAGCCACGCTGTGGGCCGCAGGCAGGAAAGTCTGGGGACCCCCGTTCCCAGAACACCGACAACTAATGTTGAGTCCATGGATTATACGCACTCTTACCCTTCCGTCATTGCTAGCCTCTTTGGTACCGTGCATTGCCCTTTCTCACATTGAGAGTTGGTGCAAACTTCACCGGTGCATCCAAACCCCGTGATATGATACGCTCTTTCACACATAAACCTCCTTATATCTTCCTCAAAACAGCCACCATACCTACCTATTATGGCATTTCCATAACCATTCCGAGATATATTGCCATGCAACTTTCCACCGTTCCGTTTATCATGACACGTTCATCATTGTCATATTGCTTCACATGATCATGTAGTTGACATCGTATTTGTGGCACACCGTCCATATTTTTCATACATGTCACTCTTGAGTCGTTGCTATCCCGGTATACCGCCGGAGGCATTCATATAGAGTCATACTTTGTTCTAGTATCGAGTTGTAATCATTGAGTTGTAAATAAATAGAAGTGTGATGATCATCATTCATAGAGCATTGTCCCAATATAAAAAGGGAGAAAGGCCAAATAAAAAAAAGAAGGCCAAAAAAAGGGGACAATGCTACTATCCTTTTTTTTCACACTTGTGCTTCAAAGTAGCACCATGATCTTCATGATAGAGAGTCTCTTGTTTTGTCACTTTCATATACTAGTGGGAATTTTTCATTATAGAACTTGGCTTGTATATTCCAACAATGGGCTTCCTCAAATGTCCTAGGTCTTCGTGAGCAAGCAAGTTGGATGCACACCAACTTAGTTTCTTTTGTTGAGCTTTCATGCATTTATAGCTCTAGTGCATCCGTTGCATGGCAATCCCTACTCCTTGCATTAACATGAATCGATGGGCATCTCCATAGCTCATTGATTAGCCACGTTGATGTGAGACTTTCTCCTTTTTGTCTTCTCCAGATAACCCCCATCATTGTATTCTATTCTACCAAAGTGCTATATCCATGGCTCACACTCATGTATTTCGTGAAGGTTGAAAAAGTTTGAGATTACTAAAGTATGAAACAATTGCTTGGCTTGTCATCGGGGTTGTGCATGATGAGAGCATTCTTGTGTGACGAAAATGGAGCATGACTAAAGTATATGATTTTGTAGGGATGAACTTTCTTTGGCCATGTTATTTTGAGAAGACATAATTGCTTAGTTAGTATGCTTGAAGTATTATCACTTTTATGTCAATATTAAACTTTTATCTTGAATCTTTCGGATCTGAACATTCATACCACAGTTAAGAGAATTATATTGAAATTATGCTAAGTAGCATTCCACATCAAAAATTCTATTTTTATCATTTACCTACTCGAGGATGAGCAGAAATTAAGCTTGGGGATGCTTGATACATCTCCAACGTATCTATAATTTTTTATTGTTCCATGCTATATTATATTCTTGTTTGGACATTAGTGGGCTTTATTACACACTTTAATATTATTTTTGGGACTAACCTATTGACCGGAGGCCCAACCCAGAATTGCTGTTTTTTGCCTATTTCAGAGTTTCGCTGAAAAAGAATATCAAACGGAGTCCAAATGGAATGAAACCTTGGGGAACGTGATTTTTGGAACGAACATGATCCAGAGGACTTGGACCCTATGTCAAGACATCAACCTGGAGGGCATGAGGTAGGGGGTGCCCCTACCCCCCAGGCGCGCCCTCCACCCTTGTGGGCCCCATGTTGCTCCACCGACGTACTTCCTCCTCCTATATATACCTACGTACCCCAAACTACCAGATACAGAGCCAAAAACCTAATTCCACCACCGCAACCTTCTGTACCCGTGAGATCCCATCTTGGGGCCTTTTCCGAAGCTCCACCGGAGGGGGAATCAATCATGGAGGGCTTCTACATCAACACCATAGCCTCTCCGATGATGTGTGAGTAGTTTACCTCAGACCTTCGGGTCCATAGTTATTAGCTATATGGCTTCTTCTCTCTTTTTGGATCTCAATACAATGTTCTCCCCCTCTCTCGTGGAGATCTATTCGATGTAATCTTCTTTTGCGATGTGTTTGTTGAGACCGATGAATTGTGGGTTTATGATCAATGATTGGTTATCTTTGCAAGTCTCTTCGAATTATCAGTTTGGTTTGGCCTACTAGATTGATCTTTCTTGCACTGGAAGAAGTGCTTAGCTTTGGGTTCAATCTTGCGGTGTCCTTTCCCAGTGACAGTAGGGGCAGCAAGGCACGTATTGTATTGTTGCCATCGAGGATAACAAGATGGGGTTTATATCATATTGCATGAGTTTATCCCTCTACATCATGTCATCTTACTTAAAGCATTACTCTGTTCTTATGAACTTAATACTCTAGATGCATGCTGGATAGCGGTCGACGTGTGGAGTAATAGTAGTAGATGCAGGCAGGAGTCGGTCTACTTGTCTCGGACGTGATGCCTATACACATGATTATACCTAGATATTCTCATAATTATGCTCAATTCTATCAATTGCTCAACAGTAATTTGTTTACCCTCAGTAATACTTATGCTCTTGAGAGAAGCCACTAGTGAAACCTATGGCCCCCTGGTCTATTTTCCATCATATTAATCTTCCAACACTTAGTTATTTTTATTGCCTCTTATTTTACTTTGCATCTTTATCATAAAAATACTAAAAATATTATCTTATCATATCTATCAGATCTCACTTTCCTAAGTGACCGTGAAGGGATTGACAACCCCTTTATCGCGTTGGTTGCGAGGATTTTATTTGTTTGTGTAGGTGCGAGAGACTCTTGCGTGGCCTCCTACTAGATTGATACCTTGGTTCTCAAAAACAGAGGGAAATACTTATGCTGCTTTACTGTATTACCCTTTCCTCTTCAAGGGAAAACCAATGCAGTGCTCAAGAGGTAGTAGGTTGCTAGACTGATAGAATATTAAACCCTAGTTTCTTCGCTATTTCGTAAGGGCTGATTTGGATCCATATGTTTCATGCTATGGTTAGATTTATCTTAATTCTTCTTTAATATTTGATGTTGCTTATGAGAGGGGTTAATCATAAGTGGGAGACTTGTTCAAGTAAGGACAACACCAAAGCACCGGTCCACCCACATATCAAATTATCAAAGTAGTGAACGCGAATCAAACAAACATGATGAAAGTGAGTAGATGAAATTCCCATGTGTCCTCAAGAATGCTTTGCTTATTATAAGAGACTACTCCGGCCTGTCATTTGCTACAAAAAGGATTGGGCTACCTTGCTGCACCTTTTTTATCGTTACTACTTGTCGCTCGTTACAAATTACCTTCCTATCAAACTATCTGTTACCGATAATTTCAGTGTTGCAAACAATATCTTGCTGAAAACCACTTTTATTTTCCTTCTGCTCCTCGTTGGGTTCAACACTCTTACTTAACGAAAGGACTATGATTTATCACCTATATTTGTGGGTCATCAACAGTGGTAGGAGGGGTTTTTCTGGCCGCAATCTTTTTTGGCGGAGCTTGAGGAACCACTTGAGTCCGAAGATCAGACAACACAGTTGAAATGATAATCTTCACTTTCTCAGTAAGTGTGGCAACCTCTTACTTGGTGAAAGGGGGATCATTAGCATCCAAAGAATCACTCATTTGAAATTCATCAACTGGATGAGCCTTCTTTTTCTTTGGTGCACTCTTTCACTTTGAAGAGGCAGAAGTATTGGGGTCATGCTTGCATTTGGTGCGCCCTTTGGATTTTCCTTTGGCCTTTTTCTTTTCGACATCATCTTTGAGAAGGCGAAGGTTTTCCTCTTCATGAGCCTTTCGCATTTCAGCCTGCTTAGCTCGCTTGATAGCATCTCGCTCACACTTGGCCAGCTCATCAGGATATGATACGGGCGTGTGATGGCTCGAGTTCGCGTTAGTTTTTCCCTGAAGAGGAAGGGATGATGCAGCACAACTATGGTAGGTATTGCCCACAGTGATGAAACCAAGGTTATCGAACCAGTAAGAGAACCAAGCAACACTATGTAAATGGTACCTGCACACAGAGAGCAAATACTTGCAACTCGACGCGTAAGAGGGGTTGTCAATCCCTCTCGGGTAAAAGATAGATTGATTTGTATGATATTGGATAAACAGATCTGTTGGGGAACGTAGCATGCAATTTCAAAATTTTCCTACGCTCACGCAAGATCTATCTAGGAGATGCATAACAATGAGAGGGGGGAGTGTGTCCACGCACCCTCGTAGACCGAAAGCGGAAGCGTTTAGTAACGTGGTTGATGTAGTCGAACGTCTTCACGATCCAACAGATCCAAGTACCGAATGTACGGCACCTCCGTGTTCAGCACACGTTCAGCACAATGACGTCCCTCGAGCTCTTGATCCAGTTGAGGACGAGGGAGAGTTCCGTCAGCACGATGGTGTGGCGATGGTGATGATGAAGTTTCCGGCACAGGGCTTCGCCTAAGCACTACAATGATATGACGGAGGTGTTAAACTGTGGAGGGGGGCATCGCACACGGCTAAGAGATTGTCTATTGTGCTATTGGGGTGCACCCTGGCCAAGTATATAAAGGAGGGAGGGAGAAAGGCCGGCGGCCAGGAGGGGCGTGCCAAGGGGGGAGTCCTACTTGGACTCCTCGTCCAAGTAGGATTCCCCCCTTTTCCTTTCTTCCACCGGAGGGAAAGGAAGGAGGGGAGAAGGAGAAGGAAGGAGGAGGCCGCTCCCCCACCACATGTCCAATTTGGTTTGGGCAGGGGGGAGGCGCGCGCCACCTCATGGCCCTTCTTCCCTCTCTCCACTAAAGCCCACTATGGCCCATTAACTTCCCCGGGGGGTTCCGGTAACCCCTCGGTGCTCCAGAAAAATACCCGGATCACTCGGAACCATTCTGATGTCCGAATATAACCTTCCAATATATGAATCTTTACCTATCGACCATTTCGAGACTCCTCATCATGTCCGTGATCTCATCTGGGACTCTAAACAAACTTTGGTCATCAAATCACATAACTCATAATACAAATCGTCATCGAACGTTAAGCGTGCGGATCCTACGGGTTTGAGAACTATGTAGACATGACCAAGACACATCTCCGGTCAATAACCAATAGCGGAAGCTAGATGCTCATATTGGCTCATACATATTATATGAAGATCTTTATTGGTCAAACGGCATAACAACATACGTTGTTCCCTTTGTCATCGGTATGTTACTTGCCCGAGATTCGATCGTCGGTATCATCATACCTAGTTCAATCTCGTTACCGGCAAGTCTCTTTACTTGTTCCATAATGCATCATCCTGCAACTAACTCATTAGTCACATTGCTTGCAAGGCTTATAGTGATGTGCATTACCGAGAGGGCCCAGAGATACCTCTCCGACAATCAGAGTGACAAATCCTAATCTCGAGCTATGCCAACTCAACAAACACCATCTGAGACACCTGTAGAGCATCTTTATAATCACCCAGTTACATTGTGACGTTTGATAGCACACTAAGTGTTCCTCCGGTATTCGGGAGTTGCATAATCTCATAGTCATAGGAACATGTACAAGTCATGAAGAAAGCAATAGCAATAAACTAAACGATCATAGTGCTAAGCTAACCGATGGGTCTTGTCCATCACATCATTCTCTAATGATGTGATCTCGATCATCAAATGACAACACATGTCTATGGCTAGGCAACTTAACTATGTTTGATTAACGAGCTAGTCTAGTAGAGGCATACTAGGGACACTCTGTTTGTCTATGTATTCATAGATGTACTAAGTTTCCGGTTAATACAATTCTAGCATGAATAATAAACATTTATCATGATATAAGGAAATATAAATAACAACTTTATAATTATTGCCCCTTTCCTTCATATGTTGTTGTAGATCAATGGTCCTAATCCTCAAGTTATGGACCCATTCCATGTAGTTGCTAGGAACGCATTAAAATTCAAATGAACGGTAGCACGGGGCATTGATCTACAAAAACATATGAAGGAAATATGCCCTAGAGGCAATAATAAAAGTTATTATTTATATTTCCTTATATCATATAAATATTTATTATTCATGCTAGAATTGTATTAACCGGAAACTTAGTACATGTGTGAATGCATAGACAAACAGAGTGTCCCTAGTATGCCTCTACTAGACTAGCTCGTTAATCAAAGATAGTTAAGTTGCCTAGCCATAGACATGTGTTGTCATTTGATGAACGAGATCTCATCATTAGAGAATGATGTGATGGACAAGACCCATCAGTTAGCTTAGCACTATGATCGTTTAGTTTATTGCTATTGCTTTCTTCATGACTTATACATGTTCCTATGACTATGAGATTATGCAACTCCCGAATACCGGAGGAACACTTAGTGTGCTATCAAACGTCACAACGTAACTGGGTGATTATAAAGATGCTCTACAGGTGTCTCCGATGGAGTTTGTTGAGTTGGCATAGATCGAGATTAGGATTTGTCACTCTGATTGTCGGAGAGGTATCTCTGGGCCCTCTCGGTAATGCACATCACTATATGACTTGCAAGCAATGTGACTAATGAGTTAGTTACAGGATGATGCATTATGGAAAGAGTAAAGAGACTTGCCGGTAAAGAGATTGAACTAGGTACGATAATACCGACGATCGAATCTCGGGCAAGTAACATATCGATGACAAAGGGAACAACGTATGATGTTATGCGGTTTGACCAATAAAGATCTTCATAGAATATGTAGGAGACAATATGAGCATCTAGGTTCCGCTATTGGTTATTGACCGGAGATGTGTCTTGGTCATGTCTACATAGTTCTCGAACCCGTAGGATCCGCACGCTTAACATTCGATGACGATTTGTATTATGATTTATGTGATTTGATGACCGAAGTTTGTTCGGACTCCCGGATGTGATCACGGACATGACGAGGAGTCTCGAAATGGTCAAGACGTAAAGATCGATATATTGGAAGGCTATATTCGGACATCAGAAAGGTTCTGAGTGGTTCGGATATTTTTTGGAGCACCGGTGAGTTACGGGAATTCGCCGGGGGAAGTAGTGGGCCCCAATGGGCCATACGGGAAAGGAGAAAGGGGCCTCAAGGGGTGGCCGCGCCCCCCCCCCCATGGCAAGTCCGAATTGGACTAGGGAGGGGCCGGCGCCCCCCTCTCTTTCCTTCTCCCTCTCCTACTCCTTCCCTCTCTCCCCTCTTGGAAAAGGAAGGGGACTCCAACTAGGATTTGGAATCCTAGTTGGACTCCCCCTATAGGTGCGCCCCGCCTAGGCCGGCCTCCTCTTCCTCCCTCCTTTATATACGTGGCCAAGGGGGCACCCCAAGACACACAAGTTGATTGTTTAGCCGTGTGCGGTGCCCCCCTCCATAGATTTCCACCTCGGTCATATCGTTGCAGTGCTTAGACGAAGCCTTGCGCCGGTAGCTTCATCATCACCGTCACCACGCCGTCGTGCTGATGAAACGCTCCCTCGACATCATCTGGATCTAGAGTTCATGGGACGTCACCGAGCTGAATGTGTATAGACCGCGGAGGTGCTGTGCGTTCGGTACTTGGATCGGTTGGATCGCGAAGACGTTCGACTACATCAACCACGTTACTAAACGCTTCCGCTTTCGGTCTACGAGGGTACGTGGACACACTCTCCCTGCTTGTTGCTATGCATCACCTAGATAGATCTTGCGTGATCGTAGGTATTTTTTTTAAAATATTGCATTCCCCAACAGTGGCATCTGGGCCAGGTCTATGCGTAGATGTTATATGCATGAGTAGAACACAAAGAGTTGTGGGTGATGATATTCATACTGCTTACCATCAATGTCTTACTTTAATTCAAGCGGTATTGTTGGATGAAGCGGCCTGGACCAACATTACATGAGCACGTTCATGAGACTGGTTCTACCGACGTGCTTCACACACAGGTGGCTGGCGGGTGTCTGTTTCTCCAACTTTAGTTGAACCGAGTTTGACTACGCTCGGTCCTTGGTGAAGGTTAAAACAACACACTTGACAAAAATCATTATGGTTTTGATGCGTAGGTAAGAACGGTTCTTGCTAGAAGCCCGTAGCAGCCATGTAAAACTTGCAACAACAAAGTAGAGGACGTCTAACTTGTTTTTGCAGGGCTTGTTGTGATGTGATATGGTTAGATGTGATGAGATATAAATTGTTGTATAAGATGATCATGTTTTGTTAAAGTTATCGGCAACTGGCAGGAGCCCTATGATTGTCTCTTTATTGCATAAGATGCAAGCACCATATAATTGCTTTACTTTATCGCTATGCGATAGCAATAGTTGCAAAAGCAATAGTTGGCAAGACGACCATGTGACGACACGTTGATAGAGATCAAGATGATGGAGATCATGGTGTCATGCCAGTGACAATGGAGATCATGACGATGCTTTGGAGATGGAGATCAAAGGCACAAGATGATGATGGCCATTTCATGTCACATATTTTGATTGCATGTGATGTTTATCTTTTATGCATCTTATTTTGCTTTGTATGGCGGTAGCATTATAAGATGATGTCTCACTAAATTTCAAGGTACAAGTGTTCTCCTTGAGTATGCACCGTTGCGACAGTTCGTTGTGCCGAGACACCACGTGATGATCGGGTGTGATAAGCTCTACGTTCACATACAATGGGTGCAAGCCAGTTTTGCACACGCAGAATACTCGGGTTAAACTTGACGAGACTAGCATATGCAAATATGGCTTCGGAACACTAAGACCGAAAGGTCGAGCGTGAATCATATAGTAGATATGATCAACATAGTGATGTTCACCATTGAAAACTACTCCGTCTCACGTGATGATCGGACATGGTTTAGTTGATATGGATCACGTGATCACTTAGATGATTAGAGGGATGTCTATCTAAGTGGGAGTTCTTAAGTAATACTAGCAAAAAGGCCCGTGCATTGCAACGGGAGAAAAAAGGCACACTTTTAATTTATAAAAATGTTCTATAATCTAAGAATTTTTAGCCATTTCTTAAATACATGAAGAGTTGTTAAAGAGGTTGTTAAAAAGATACATGATTTTTTAATCATAAAAGGAGTTTTTTTGTCTAGAAAAGAACATTTTTGTATGGTCTCATATTGACGCAGGTACTTGTGCCCCTATTTCATCACTATTTCTTGCCATGCATGTCATAGGTATTGGTCCCTATTTCATCAATATTTACAAATTATCAAAAAAAATTTATTTTATTTTTTGTCATGCGTGCCTCCTTTTTACCCTTTTTCATGCATATCCTGTCTTTTTTCTTCTTATATATATTAGAATAGCACAACATGTCATCTTTATTGGATCTCCTCTGCATTTTCTCTTTTATTTAGTTTATAGCGGACATCCCATCTTTATTGGGTCCTTCTTTTATTTCTTGTCATGCATGTCCATATTTATTGGGAGTCTCTAGCAAATTTATCTTCAATCTCATGTCCAACCCTGATTTTGTTGAGGTGTTTATCTTCAATCTGAGTCAGTACCGGTATAGAAAAAAGACGGACAATGCATTGTTGATTAGCATTGCAGCCCAGATAGTATTCTACAAAATAGCATGATGGACTAAGAATACATATTTATTTTGTTAGTATAGGTATAGAAAATTGTTAACAGGTAAAATAACATCATATTTAGATTCTACATATTTTTCTAATCAAATTCCATATATAACATGTTAAATTTGGAGTCACGGTTTAGAAGATATGAGTATTTAAAAAAACATATGATATGTACTGCGGGTTTAATGTCAGAAACATGAAGGGATTTTCTATAAATAGCATGACGGAGTAAGAATACCTATTTCTTTTATTAGTAGGTATAGATGATTAATTGATCTTTAATTTATCATGTACTTAGTCCTGGTAGTATTTGCATAACTATGTTGTAGATCAATAGCTCAAGATGTAGCTCCCCGTTTATTTGTTGATATGCTCCTAGAGAAAAACTATGTTGAAAAATGATAGTAGAAATGATGCGGACTAGGTCCGTGATTTGAGGATTATCCTCATTGCTGCACAAAAGAATTATGTCCTTGATGCACTGCTAGGTGACAGACCTATTGCAAGACCAAATGCAGATGTTATGAACGTTTGGCAAAGCTCGGTATGATGACTACTTGATTGTTTAGTGCACCATGCTTTACAGCTTAGAACCGGGACTTCAAAAAAGTTTTGAATGCCACAAAACATATAAGATGTTCCAAGAGCTGAAATTTGTATTTCAGACTCATGCATGAGTCGAGAGGTATGAGACCTCTGACAGTACTTTGCCTACAAGATGGAGGAGAATAGCTCAGCAAGTGAGCATGTGCTCAGATTGTCTAGGTACTACGATTGCTTGAATCAAGTGGGAGTTAATCTTCTAGATAAGATAGTAATTGACAAAGTTCTCTAGTCACCATCACCAAGTTTCTAGAACTTAGTGATGAACTATAATATGCAAGGGATGACGAAAGTAATTCCCAAGCTCTTCGCGATGCTGAAATCGGCGAAGGTAGAAATCAAGAAATAACATCAAGTGTTGATGGTTAACAAGACCACTAGTTTCAAGAAAAGGGAAAAGGGAGAGAAAGAGGAACTTCAAAGAAGAATAGCAAGCAAGTTTCTACTCCCATGAAGAAGCCCAAATCTAGACCCAAGCCTGGAACTGAGTGCTTCTACTGCAAAGGAAATGGTCACTGGAAGTGGAAGTGCCCTAGATACTTGGCGGATAAGAAGGATGGCAAAGTGAACAAAAGTATATTTGATATACATGTTACTGATGTGTATTTTACTAGTGTTTATAGCAACCCCTCAGTATTTGATACTGGTTTAGTTGCTAAGAGTAGTAACTAAAAACAGGAGTTGCAGAATGAACACAGACTATGTTGGGGATATTACCACTGGGCGTAGACCGGCCAGGAGAGGCCGGGTTAACCCCATAGTGGTTCACTATACCTGAAGCCCATGAAGATAAAGACGGTGACGCTTTATGAAGGCCCAGGTCCCAAAGCCGGTTTAAGGCCTGTAGACATAAACCGGTATGGATATGTAAACTTGTGTTGTAAGATAGAAAGAGCAGGGACCGAGCCGGACACGTTTATGAGCCAGCCTCGGGATTCTGTAAACCGACGGGCGTCAACCCCTGTATATAAGGGGACGACCCGGCGGCGGTTCAGGACAACAGACAACAACTCGATACTCAGGCAAAGCGTATTCGCTCCCTGGTCATCGAAACCCAAGCGATCCCACAACAACTGGATCGTAGGCTTTTACCTTCACCGCAAGGGGCCGAACCAGTATAAACTCTTTGCGTCCCTTGTCCGCTTTAACCCCTTTAAGCTAACCCGTAGCAATGGCTCCATGACTAAGTCCTTTCTCTAGGACATCTGCCATGACAAAACCACGACAGTTGGCGCCCACTGTGGGGCTATCGCACGGTGGTTTCGAGTTCTTAGAGGGCAGCTTCGAAGGACTCAAGGGCTATGCTGTGGACCAGATGACCAAGAGTCGTCGCGGCAAGCTCTACACCGACGGCGTAGGCTGGGGCCCCGAGGCCGGCTCAATCGAGTACGGGTACTGGGTCTCCTTCAGAGGCATACACGTTTTCATTGGCAAGATCGGCGAACCGGGCCCTGAGCCGAACATCTGCACCGACCTCGTCGAAACGGCTCAGCGTGCGAGATTTGCCCGGCTCAAGCCTGTCATGAAGCGTGCCTTCGTTGGAGTCATCCACGGAGGGGAATCTGAGGATAGATCGGAATCTGGTGGTGAAACCGTCGTTTATTCCGGCGATGATTCATCAACCGGAGAGATCGAGTCGTTATATCAGTTGCAAGATGGCTGGATTGGGGGCTGTTCTGATGGCGACAGTATTCCGTACCCCTTTGATCCGCCAAACTGGGTGGCGATCTTCATGGCCGGTACACAACCAAGGCTCCATTCTTTGACCACAGTGGCGATGATTTCCGGATCAGGAGCAGCGATAGCGGCCGGGGCAGGAGGCCCTGTGCGACCGCCGGCTCAGGTCCTATCTGAGTTATTCGACGCTTTGGCGATGCTGATGGCGGAGGTTAACCCGGCGGATCAGGATGCACACAATGCGGAAATCGCAAAAGTGAAAGATCAAATCACCCAGGACAAAGCCGACTTGGCAGGTGAGGATACCAGGAGGGCTGCGGAGCGGGCCGCATTGGATGCACAGGCTTACCGACTTATGCTGGATCAGAGTGCGTCGAATGATGTCCTGAAGAGGAGGTACCGATCTCGCCTGCCGCCGGTTTATGAAGCCAGGAACCTCTTTAACACCCCAGGAGCAGGGACCAGTAATCCGCCGTTCGTAAACCAGGCGGAGGCACCTGGAGCGGGGGTGCCGGTTCAGCCACGTTTGGTGGATCCGCCTCACCAGGACAACATTGTGGCACGGCATGTCCCAACACCACCGGGTCATTACTCTAACCCGATGGACAACATTGTCGCTGCCGCTTCACGGCTGGCGGCCATCCCGATCGAAGGTGAGTTTCCGTTGGCAGTCGAGACGCGTCGGGTTAGGGAGCTTCTTGAGATAGCTTTGGTTCAACAGGAGGCTTATTCATATAGTCGCGAGAGGATCCATTCTACTCCCCGCCCAAGCCGGAGTTACAACAGGCGTATGGATGAACCCGCCGTGTCAAGCAACGCGCGAAACCATGATCCGTCCTGTGGCAATAACCCAGCTGGTGGTGCTGGTGATGCTCAGGAGGTGGTGGAACGGGCTCAGGCACGTAGAGAGGCCGAGTTAGTGGCGCAACATGAAGCCCGTCAACTTACTCCGGTTCGTCCAACCACGTCAGTGGAACCAGGAGTTACTTCTAGCTCTTTGGGAGTACTGTGTCTCATCCCGGCGCTGCGCAACGTGCACCTGCTCAAGGATTTCAATGGCCCGCACAAAGTGCCGAATTACACCGCCGATTTGTCCCCCGAGACATGGGTCGAAAGCTATGAGATGGCAATGGAGATGCTGGATGTGGACGATGCGGCGTGTGCCAAATACTTCACCATGATGCTAGAGGGGACAGCCCGCACTTGGCTGAAGAGCTTACCAGCTAATTCTATTAGGTCATGGGCCGAGTTGAGAGCCCGGTTTATCCAGAATTTCCAGCATACATGCAAGCAGCCCATGTCGATTGTGGACTTAGCTGCCTGTGTCCAGGAGGAAGGAGAATCAACAAACCGGTGGGTGCGCCGGGTTTCAGAGATTTTGCATTCATCGGACCGCATCAACGTTGATACCGCAGTTTTAACATTGGAAGGCAATTGCCGGTTTGAACCCCTGAAGTTGAAATTGGGATGACTCAAACGTCATTGTAATGACATGGGAACTCTCATGGACGCTCTGGTGAAGTACGCCGACTCCGATAGTACCAAGGATCCCGAGTCTGACGATGATAAGACAGGGAAGGGAAAAAGGAGCGGCAACGCCAAGGGGCAGCAACATAACCCGACGGGTCATGGAAACGGCGGCAAGCGTAAGGCAGACCACAGCTTAGACTTTGTGGCTAATACCAACACACATGACAAAGGCCAGCGGCGTCAGGGTAAACCGCCCCAGCGTGGGGGAGGGCCAAGTCCTAACCTGGACCGCCTATCTTGTCTGTTGAACCAGCCTTGCCCAAAACACGGAACGAAGGAGACACTGTCCACGCACCTCTGGAAGTATTGTTATATCATGCAGGAATTCAAAAATTCCGATCTCTTTCGGTATGATCATGGACCGAGTGGCGGTTCAGGCCCCGGATCTCATGGGCCGGGTTATGGTGGAGGTAGTTCCGGTTCAGGCTTCCACGGTAATCAGGGTGGACATAACAATCAAGGTAATCAGGGCAACCAAGGAGGTTATAATCATCAGAGAAATCAGCAGCAACAACATCAGTCGGGTTATCAGAGCAACCCAAAGCAGTTGAATAGTGGGCAGTATCATGTCTTCGCCACTAGCTTGTGCAAGCGTGATCAGAAGCTTCATAAGAGGGCAGTGAACTCCGTTGAAGAATCGGCGGTGCCCCGTTACTTGCGCTGGTCTGAGCAGCCGATCGTGTGGAGTAGAGAGGATCACCCACCTCGGGTTGACAATCCGGGTCATCTGGCATTAGTGGTGGTGCCTCAGGTGGGATGTTATAAGTTCACCAAGGTACTCATGGACGGGGGGAGTAGTATCAATATCCTTTATTACGAAACTTTGCATGGGGTTAATTGATAAAAATCTTAAACCGTCCAATACGATGTTCCATGGTGTGGTGCCTGGTAAATCGACATATCCTGTTGGTAAAATAGCTCTGGAGGTGGCTTTTGGAGATGAGCATGACTCGAGATCAGAAACATTGACCCTCGAAGTGGTGAAAATCAAAAGCCCGTATCATGCCCTGTTTGGATGGCCAGCTTATGCTAAGTTTATGGCACGACCTTGTTATGTCTATCTGCAGCTCAAGATGTCGGGTCACAATGGAACAATAACAGTGCATGGGAGCCGCAAGATCGCTTTGGAGTGTGAAGAAGGTGATGCGGCTTATGCTGAGTCGGTTTGTGCAACAGAAGAGTTGATTTTTTACAAAGACAATGTTGATCTGACAGATATGACTTCATTGAAGAAACCAACTACAGAGCATGATCCGGCCCTGAAGTTTAAATCGGCTGATGAGACAAAGCTTGTTGATTTCGTGCCCGGCAATTCGTCCAAGCAGTTTAGCATCAGCGCTAACTTGGATCCGAAATAGGAAAGCGCGCTCATCGAGTTCATCAGTGAGAATCGGGACATCTTTGCGTGGAAGCCTTCTGACATGCCAGGTGTACCGAGGGAACTCGCTGGGCACACTCTTAATGTTGATCCCAAGTATAAACCGGTCAAGCAATTTCTTCGATGGTTCAACGAAGAAAGGCGCAAGGCTATTGGAGAAGAAGTCGCCACACTCTTGGCGGCTGGGTTTATCATCGAAGTGTTTCATCCTGAGTGGTTGGCTAATCCGGTGCTAGTACTTAAGAAGAATGGCACTTGGCGTACGTGTGTGGACTATACAGATCTCAACAAGGCCTGACCAGCAGATCCTTTTGCCCTCCCGCGTATTGATCAAATCATTGATGCTACGGCGGGTTGCGAGCGTTTGAGTTTTCTGGATGCATATTATGGTTATCATCAGATCAAAATGGCAGTTAAGGACCAGGAGAAGACTGCCTTCATAACTCCTTTTGGAGCCTTCTGTTATGTGTCTATGCCCTTTGGGCTCAAGAGTGCCCAGGCGACTTAACAACGGTGTGTGCAGAATTGTCTTCATGATCAGATCGGATGCAATGTTCACGCTTATGTGGACGATATTGTGTTCAAATCTAGATAGAAGGAGACGTTGATAGATGACTTGAAGGAGACCTTTGATAACCTGCGGGTTTATAAAATGATGCTTAATCCGTCCAAGTGTGTTTTTGGTGTATGTTGGTGTCAAAACCGACGGATCTCGGGTAGGGGGTCCCGAACTATCCGTCTAAGGCAGATGGTAACAGGAGGCGGGGGACACGATATTTACCTAGGTTTGGGCCCTGTCGATGGAGGTAATACCCTACTTCCTACTTGATTGATCCTGATGATATGAGTATTACAAGAGTTGATCTACCACGACATCGTTGAGGCTAAACCCTAGAAGCTAGCCTATGGTATGATTGTTGTTGTCCTATGGACTAAAACCTCCAGTTTATATAGACACCGGAGGGGGCTAGGGTTACACAGAGTCGGTTACAAGGGAGGAGATCTACATATCCGATTTGCCAAGCTTGCCTTCCACGCCAAGGAGAGTCCCATCCGGACACGGGACGAAGTCTTCAATCTTGTATCTTCATAGTCCAACAGTTCGGCTAAAGTATATAGTTCGGCTGTCCAAGGACCCCCTAATCCAGGACTCCCTCAGTAGCCCCTAAACCAGGCTTCAATGACGACGAGTCCGGCGCACAGATTGTCTTCGACATTAGAAGGCAGGTTCCTCCTCCGAATATTCCATAGAAGATTTTGAACACAAGGATAATGTCCGGCTCTGCAAAAAAAATTCCGCATACCACCGTAGAGAGAATAATATTTCCACAAATCTAATCTTCTGACAAATTTTTATAGCATGGCATCACACCACGGGCTGGTCATTATTCGAACCGTTTCTCCCAGCCTTCCACTGCACGTTTCGATGCGGTTTTATTGGCACGTCTTGTCGAAGCAGAGATCGTGTTCCCCTTATCACGAGATTCTCATCAATACGGGTATGTGTAACCCAATCATGCCTGTTGGCATGACTCCTCGATTTTAGGCAAGTTCCAAACAGCCACGCGGAGGACGCTTGATATTCACCCTCTTTATAAAGGGGCCAAGGCCTGTCCTTTTCTTCTCACACTCAATCGAATCCTTCCCCCACCTCGAGTTCCAACACCCAAGGCTCAGGCTAGGCGCATCGGACCCTCAATCATGTCCGGATCCAACCTTCAAGGTCGGTGGATGCCCTCCTCTGTCACAGAGGAGGACATGAAGAAGCTAAGAGAAGCCAGGTATCTGACCGCCGAAATCTTGCATAGGCTGCCTACTCGAGGGCAGATCATTCCCACTCCCGAACCTAGCGAGAGTGTCGTATTCGTCTCCCACTTCCTCCGAGGGCTAGGCTTTAGTCTGGATCCCTTTGTTAGAGGGCTCATGTTCTATTACGGGCTCGATTTCCATGATCTGGCCCCGGATTCCATCCTTCACATCTCGTCGCTCATTGTCGTGTGTGAGGCCTTCCTCCACATCACCTCCACTTCGGCTTATGGCTCAAGACCTTTAATGTGAAGCCGAAGATGATTAATGGGCGACACGCAGAATGCGGAGGTGCCATAATAAGCAAAGGCGCCAGTGCTCCATGGCCAAAGGGCTCCTTCCTGGAGGTGTCCAGCTTATGGCAACGGGAGTGGTTTTACATCATAGCTCCCCGTGGTACTAAGTGGGTAGTCGCCCTGCCTTCCGCTCGGCCCCCCCACCACAACTGGCGTCATGGGTCAACAAGGGGCTGGGCTGGGGACCAGTAAATGATGTGCTAACATTGCAGAGTCGCATCCGAGATCTCCTCGAGAGAGATGTCAGCCTTGTCAAGGTAATGCAAGTCATGC
The DNA here is from genome assembly GCA_032464435.1 of Aegilops umbellulata. Taxonomy (NCBI): domain Eukaryota; kingdom Viridiplantae; phylum Streptophyta; class Magnoliopsida; order Poales; family Poaceae; genus Aegilops; species Aegilops umbellulata. The sequence goes on along the minus strand of CP136056.1, from coordinate 474,638,895 downwards.
TAGTTCGTCGAGCCCTGCCTTGCAAATGTCGACCTCTCTGTATGTGGGAGTTAAACCCGGAAGGACCGCAAACTATTCAGCACTTCTTCGGCGTGACGCTCGAAGAGATGTACAGATTGTTCTTCGGATCATGAATAAAGTGTTTGGACACCACCGAGGATGCGGATCTAAACTGCAATCGTCCAGACACCCAAATAAGTAGTTCCTTGGCCGAACATGCTGTCTCTTTATTTATCACAACATCATTGTGAAAATTCACTCTTTGACCAGGACTGGGTAAAAAAGCAAAGATGATCAGGTGTTCGGCCCCCCTTCCCGAAGGCTCAACAGATCCCATACTGGCTAGAATGCTTGAGCTCGCGCCTTATCCAGTGCCATCAGGGGAAGATAAAGTGGGGAATAAAGAAGCCAAAAGCGGGCCTCACTCATTAGTCATCCAGACTGGTGGAATTAGTGCCTCCGCGAAGGAGGATAATCGAGGAGAAGAATCTAAACTCCCCTCTCCCAAGGGAAGGAAAAGGACCGCCTTTGAAGACTTGGAAACCATGGTTTCGAAACGAGGGAAGAAACCTTCGTCAGGGGGTCTTACCCCGGAGGGTACCCTTACCGCACAGTGCCCGCAAGGGGATCAGCCCCCCATCGAGCTGTAAGTAGATAAAAGTACTTTATAGTAAGTATATCCTGCTTTATTTCTGAGGACAATAACCGAGACGTATGTTTTATAATTCGGATCGTAGCCCTTCTCGACAGAGTTCGTCTTCAGGGGATCTTCTTCCGGAGATGATGGAGAGCGAAACACCTCCCCATGCCTCCCCGCCTCATGAGGCGGACAACCCTGAGGTGTCGTCATGAAGAATTTCTCCAGATCCGCCAAGGCCGGAAGGTAACCCTTTGGCCACCCGGAGTCCGGAGTATTTGGCTCCTAAGGGGATCAACAGAAAGAGTCCGGAACTGTCTGGTGCGCGACCAGACTCACTGAGGAAACTTCTGGAGCGAGCGGCTATCTCAGAAGCGCATCGTACGTTAATGGGTACGGTAGTTGAGAAGATTTCATCCGCCGAAAGCGGGTTGCATGAAGCTTTTATGAGCCTGCTAAGAGGCTTTGAGGTATGCAAAGTAATATGTATATTTTTGATGGTACCGCACACGCCAAGTGTGCACTATGTAGATAGTAGCCCCTGAGACTCTGGTTGCTGTCGAGAAAGGCAGCAATAGAGGATCATAGTCCCATGTAATAATCATGCCTCCTTCATGTGCAGGTGGCTGAGGGTCCGGTGGCTAGCTGGACTGGGGAGTTTGCCGAACTGAAGCGGCAGCTTGATGTGGAGGATGCCGACATCATGGTTGTAAACAGGCGGCTTGACGAGGCACAGGGTATGTATTCTCCGATGGTCAACATATATTAAGAGGGGCATGATGCTAGTATCTATAATATGTTGTGACTGCAGATGGAGCTGCCGCCGTTGAGACCCTTCGGGCGGAACTTGCCCAAACCAAGAAACAAGCCAGGAGGAGTGATTCGGCCGCCCTAAAGGCGGTCGAAGAATTAAGAGCCGAACAGGCGGCGCATTGTGAGAGCAAAGAAAAAATAGCCAAGATGGCTGTTGAGTTGAAGGGTGCTGCCGACCGTTACAAGCGCATTGAAAGGGAAAGCCAAACAAAGACGGCAGACCTGGGGAAAGCCATGGTAGCTGTCAAGGACACCCGCTCTAAAATTAGAGCGGCGAAGGAGGAGCTACATCAAGCCGGAGATATCACAGTTGGGAAGCCCTTTTTGTTGCGGATGAAGTTCGGAGATCCTAAGTATGCCCTTCTGGATCAATTATGGAGTTATGCAGACGCGTACTTGGATCTGGCAGCGAGTGCCGCTGATGCGACCAAGTTCTTCGAAGGTCAAAAAGATCACGAAGTGGAGAAGTTTTTTTGGTCGCAATTCCATGCTCCAGCGCGTCTGCTGCTGTTAAATGAGAAAATGGCCGAGTGGGCCGAGCTCCATAGGTTGTCCGGACTTGCCATGAGGTCTGTGGATCATCTCTGACCAGAAGGACCAAGGCCGAATAGTTATTTTGGTCTTGTGCAACGATTCCTTGGAGCTGTGCTGCATATCGACGCTGTAAAGAGGTCGGCATGCATAGAAGGTGCGCGGATGGCTCTTGCCTGTGTCAAGACATGCTGGGCAGAGATGGAGGCCACCGCTATTGCAACCCAGAATCCAGCCGTAGGCCAGGTTTCACCCGAGCACTATTTTGAAGAAGTCCTGGAAGGTGCTCGTTTAATAGAGACTCAGTGCTCGAAGAGTGTGATGTTCGAGTGACATGTATCCCGATTGTAAAAACAATGCTATTTAAATTACAAAGGTTGTGTTTATACTTTTGCCTGAAAGTATTAAGATGCCTCCTGCGCGGCCGTTTTATGTATATATGAATATAACCTGAAAGTTTGCGGTCGTCGACTTCAGCCCCCACGCATATAATGTGGGGGTGTTCGCAAAAGCACGTGTTCACACTTGATCCAACGTCTTGGTCCATTAAGGAGGTGGTAGCGCAGCGAACGAGACAATCAGACTATATTGCTTTAGCACTTTCACTTAGCCATAGGAGTTTGACAGTGGGGCTACTATATAGCCCCTGGTACTTCCGCGCTCATCCGAGTCCGGGGTGCGTATGTACATGACCGGGAAAACTGGCCCTTCGTTAATGCGGAGGAATCCCAAAGATTCCGCTAAGTCATCGAGTGGTTGACCAGTTTCGCGCTTTATCATGACAGCCAGTTTTCGGCTTTCTCTACTGAGGTGCTCATCCGGATGAACCAGGGCACAATCGCAGTAGTTCTCCCGATGCCACCTTAGCCGATAGAACGGAACGTAAGGTAGCAAAACACGGGAGCCGGGCAAACCCAACATTTGACCAAAGACATGATTCGGAGCTGATGCATATAAGGCCAAACTCGCGACGCCGAACACTCCCTAAGGTATTCGGTCTTTAAAACATATACCGGGCAGAGTAACGCCCTTGATGATGAACCCTGAGTGTCCAGGTACATGCATTATTTTGACGTGGTGAAATGCCAATAATGTCAGCATCCCTCTCGGTTATGTTGAGTATCTGGAGGGTGTAAAGCAACAAGAGACAGTAAAAAAGGTTTACACATGGTCTTAATCTAAAAAGAAACCTTTGAGCGGGGCCCTGCTGCACATCTGCGCCTCTGTCTCCGTTGTGCCGTATCCTGGAAGGGTGTAGCACGATTGTCATCTGTAAAAGAGAATAACTTAGGTGAAAGTTGTCGTGCGAAGAATTGGTTATTCTCAAGAAACCATTGAAATTCAAGATAAGTAAGGTCGAGCCGAACTGTAGTCCTATTTACATGCGGGAAGCCCCTGGTACTACCTATGGGGGTATATCCATCAAACCAATCTCAGGTGTATCTAAGCTGTTATAGCTAGTGGTACACCGGACTCGTCTAGCCATGTCCGCGGTCTTGACGACCGATCATTTATTCTAGTTGGATAGGCCTTTTAGTGTTCGGCTACTAAAGCCGCCACATGTTCTTCCGCGCGTAAGGAACGCTCAATACTTCCGCTAACTGTGATGATGCCACGTGGACCGGGCATCTTGAGTTTAAGAGAGGTGTAATGCGGTATTGCATTAAAATGAGCGAAGGTTGTTCTTCCGAGTAGTGCTTGATAGCCGCTTCGGAATGGAGCGATGTGGAAGGTTAACTTTTCACTTCGGAAGTTGTCGGGAGAACCGAATACAACCTCTAGTACTAGAGAGCCCGTACAGTGGGCCTCTGGGCCTGGCATTATCCCTTTAAAGGTAGTATTGCTTTGGCTGATTCTGGTTGGGTCTATCCCCATTCTGCGGATTGTGTCCTGATATATCAGATTAAGACTACTGCCGCCGTCCATAAGGACTTGGGTGAGATGGTATCCGTCGATTATCGGGTCTAGCGCCAAGGCAGCCAATCCTCCATGCCGGATACTAGTCGGGTAATCCCTGCAATCAAAAGTGATCGGGCAAGCCGACCAAGGGTTGAACTTAGGGGTGATGGGCTCTACGGCGCGTATGTCCCGGAGTATATGTTTGCTCCTCCTTTTTGTTACGTGAATCATGTTCACTGTTTTGACCTCTGGTGGGATTTTTTTTCTGTCCCCCAGTGTTTTGCTGGCGAGGCTCATCCTCATCTTCACTTGGTGTCTCCCTCCCCTTGTGTTCGGCATTTAGCTTGCCGGACTGCTTGAAGACCCAGCATTCTCTGTGGGTGTGCTATGCAGGTTTATCGGAGGTGCCATGAATCTGACATAATTTGTCTAGAATCTTGTTTAGGCTGGACGGTCCATCTTTGTTGCCTTTGAAAGGCTTTTTCCGCTGACCGGGTCGAGAGCCCCTAAATCTGGCATTTACCGCCGTGTTGTCTGTGTTTTCTTCGTTACTTCGACGCTTGCTTTTAATGCGTCGTGGTTTTCCATTGCCATCCCTGACTTCTGATGTGCCTGGGTCGCTGGTGCTACTACGGGCCAGCCAGCTATCTTCGCCCGCGCAAAAGCGGGTCATGAGGCTTGTTAGGGCTGCCATTGTCCTCGGTTTTTCTTGGCCGAGGTGTCTGGCGAGCCATTCGTCTCGGACGCTGTGTTTGAAAGCTGATAAGGCTTCGGCGTCCAGGCAGTCGACGATTTGATTCTTCTTAGTAAGAAATATGTTCCAAAGCTTTCGGGCTGACTCTCCAGGCTGTTGAATTATATGACTTAAATCGTCTGCGTCCGGAGGTCAGACATAGGTTCCTTGAAAGTTAGCCCTAAAAGCATCCTCAAGCTCCTCCCAACTTCTAATTGAATTTTCGGGGAGGCTCTTCAGCCAGTGCCAGGCTGGTCCTTTCAACTTGAGGGGCAAGTATTTGATGGCATGGAGATCGTCTCCGTGAGCCATATGGATGTGGAGGATGAAGTCCTCAATCCAGACCCCAGGGTCTGTCGTTCCGTCGTACGCTTCTATGTTCACGGGTTTGAATCCCTCTGGAAATTCATGATCTAGTACCTCATCGGTGAAGCATAGGGGTGTGCGGCACCCCTGTATTTGGATGTACCGTGGCATTCTGACGGTTGTAGTGTTTGGTTTTGATTCTGTGCCGGAGCGCGCTTCCTAGATCCGTAGATGGACATGGTTATACCTGCTTTTTCGAGCAAGTCTTCACGTGAGTCATGTGCTGGCTTATATCTGACATCGTTAGCCGCCCTATCGCGGCCACGGGGTTGTCGATCCGGCTGATAGGCCATTTTATTTTTCGGCTCCGTAGGCTCTAAAGCCTCGTCATCGAATTCAGGTAGCAGCTTGCGCTTTGGGTAACTCTTTGTGTGGCGACTGCCGTCGTACTTTTCAGCAGTGTCCAGCACTTTGTTCCATCTACTGATGTGTATTTTGCACGGCCTTAAGCCTTTGTTTCTGCTTCTTAAGACTCCTTGCGGTGGCGATAAGCCTTCTGTGGAGGTTCTCTTGTTCCACGTTCCTTTCCTGGATGATATGTATATCGTCTTCTGGACTATTCTCCTCTGCGGAGACAGGTTGATAATTTGTACCCTCGGTGTCGCCGTGATCGGACAGTGGCTCCGTACTATGTTCGCCGTCCGCTGGCTCGTCCTGCTCTGTTGCTTTGGAATCGACCGAGGTCTCATTCTTTCTTGCGCTGTTGTCGCTGTTTTTGCCGAGGCGGGATTTGGAGCGGCGGTCTGCGTCGTCGCTTTCGTTGCTTCTCGAGGAGTTTATCCTTCGCTGCATCCTCCCATTCCTCATCATTGTCTTCTTTGGGTGTATCCACCATGTATATATCATGTGATGAAGTGGCTGTCCAGCGCCCTGTGGGCGATGGCTCCTGTTCGTCTCCGGCATCGTCGTCCATACCGTCGATGTCTTCAGAGCCCAAATCGAGCATGTCGGTTAAATCGTCGACAGTGGCTACTAAGTGGGTGGTGGGTGGGGAGCGAATTTCTTCATCGTCCGCATCCCATTCTAGCCGGACATAGTTCGGCCAAGGGTCTCCTGACAAGGAGAGAGACCTCAACGAGTTTAGCACGTCGCCAAAGGGCGAGTGCTGAAAGATATCCGCGGAGGTAAACTCCATGATCGGTGCCCAATCGGATTCGATAGGCACGGATGCAGGTGGCTCGGAGCCCGTGGCCGGGGACGAATCCAAGTGTCCTGCAACACGGGTCTCATAGGAAGTGACGTCAGCATTCGGCTCTATCGCCGCTGAGTGCGCGGCCTTCGTGGCGGGGTGCATCCACCCATCCTCAGACTACGCAATTTGTTCCGGATTGAGGGTCGGAGTAGTTGCAGGTGTGATCTCCCGAACACTGTCCGATGGCAAAGCTAAGTCATGCTCGTCGTGACTGTGCGGCACACCTAACATGGGCTCGAATCCATCGAAGATCAAGTCTCCATGGATGTCGGCAGTATAGTTCAAACCTCCAAACCTGACCTGATGGCCAGGGGCATAGCTCTCGATCTGCTCCAGATGGCCAAGCGAATTGGCCCGCGGGACGAAGCCGCCTAATATGAAGATCTGTCCGGGGAGGAAAACCTCACCCTGGATCACATCGTTACCGATGATCGAAGGGGCCATCAAGCCTTATGGTGACGACACAGTGGAACTCTCAACGAAAGCACCAATGTCAGTGTAAAAACCGGCGGATCTCGGGTAGGGGGTCCCGAACTGTGAGTCTAAGGCGGATGGTAACAGGAGGCGAGGGAGATGATGTTTACCCAGGTTCGGTCCCTCTCGATGGAGGTAATACCCTACTTCCTGCTTGATTGATCTTGATGATATGAGTATTATAAGAGTTGATCTACCACGAGATCGTTGAGGCTAAACCCTAGAAGCTAGCCAATGGTATGATTGTTGTTGTCCTACGGACTAAACCCTCCGGCTTATATAGACACCGGAGGGGGCTAGGGTTACACAGAGTCGGTTACAAGGGAGGAGATCTACAGATCCGATTTGCCAAGCTTGCCTTCCACACCAAGGAGAGTCCCATCCGGACACGGGACGAAGTCTTCAATCTTGTATCTTCATAGTCCAATAGTCCAGCTAAAGTATATAGTCCGATTGTCCGAGGACCCCCTAATCCAGGACTCTCTCAGTGTACCGGCAGGCAAGCTCTTGGGCTTTTTGGTGTCTAACAGGGGCATTGAAGCTAACCCGGAAAAGATCAAAGCCATCACCTCTTGGGTGAAATCACGCAAGATTGAATCCAAAACTGAGCACCTCTCCCATTGCAAGAAGAACCAATCTAGTTGGCCAAACCAAACCGATAATATGAAGATAAATACAAAGATATAAAATCGTGCATATAAGAATTCAGAGAAGATTCAAATAATACTCATAGATAAACTGATCATAAATCCACAATTCGTCGGATCTCGACAAACACACCGCAAAAGAAGATTACATCGGATAGATCTCCAAGAACATCGAGGAGAACATGGTATTGAGAATCAAAGAGAGAGAAGAGGCCATCTTGCTACTTGCTATGGACCCGTAGGTCTGAGGTAAAATACTCACGCTTCATCCGAAGGGCAATAGAGTTGATGTAGATGCCCTCCATGATCAAATCCCCCTCCGGCAAATCGCCGAAAAAGGCCCCAAGATGGGATCTCACGGAAATAGAGGATTGCAGCGGAAAACTACTTTGTGGACGCTTCTGTTGGTTTGGGAATATTTGGGAATTTATAGGACAATGATTAGGGTTAGAGGAGATCTGAGGGACCCACAAGGCAGGGGGCACCCCCCTGGGGCGCGCCCTACACCCTTGCTATCGCCTCAGGACTCTTCTGACTTGGTTCTCAAGTCCAACATGTGTCTTCTGGTCCAAGAAAAATCATTGTAAAGTTTTATTCCGTTTGGACTCCGTTTGATATTCCTTTTCTGCGAAACTCAAAAACAAGGAAAAAACAGAAACTGGCACTCGGCTCAAGGTTAATAAGTTAGTCCCAAAAATAATATAAAACAGCATATAGATGCATATAAAACATCCAAAATAGATAATATAATAGCATGGAACAATAAAAAATTATAGATACGTTGGAGACGTCTCAAGCATCCCCAAGCTTAATTCCTGCTCGTCCTAGAGCAGGTAAATGAAAAAACAGAATTTTTTTATGTGGAATGCTACCTAACATATTCATCCATGTAATTTTTTATTGTTCCATGCTACTATATTATATTTTTGGATGTTTTATATGCATCAATATGCTATTTTATATTATTTTTGGGACTAGCGTATTAACCTAGAGACCAGTGCCAGTTTCTGTTTTTTCCTTGTTTTAGAGTTTCGCAGAAAAGGAATACCAAATGGAGTCCAAATGGAATAAAACTTTTGCGATGATTTTTCTTGGACCAGAAGACATCCAAAGGACTTGGAGTGCACCTCGGGGAAGCCACGAGGCAGCCACAAGGACGGAGGGCGCGTCCAGGGGGTTGGGCGCGCCCCCATCCTTGTGGGCCCTCGTGACTCCACCGACCTATTTCTTCCTCCTATATATTCCCATATATCCAAAAAATAACCAGGAGATCCACGAAAACAATTTTCCACCACCGCAACCTTCTGTACCCGTGAGATCCCATCTAGGGGCCTTTTCCGGCGTCCTGCCGAAGGGGGATTCGATCACGGAGGGCTTCTACATCAACACCATTGCCCTTCCGATGAAGCGTGAGTAGTTTACCACAGACCTACGGGTCCATAGCTAGTAGCTAGATGGCTTCTTCTCTCTCTTTGATTCTCAATACCATGGTCTCCTCGATGTTCTTGGAGATCAATTCAATCTAATACTTTTTTGCGGTGTGTTTGCCAAGATCCGGTGAATTGTGGATTGATGTCTACTACACAACCTTCTTCTTGTAGACGTTGTTGGGCCTCCAAGTGCAGAGGTTTGTAGGACAATAGCGAATTTCCCACAAGTAGATGACCTAAGGTTTATCAATCCGCGGGAGGCGTAGGATGAAGATGGTCTCTCTCAAGCAACCCTACAACCAAATAACAAAGAGTCTCTTGTGTCCCCAACACACCCGATACAATGGTAAATTGTATAGGTGCACTAGTTCGGCGAAGATATGGTGATACAAATGCAATATGGATTGTGGATATAGGTTTTTGTAATCTGAAAATATAAAAACAGCAAGGTAACTAATAATAAAAGTGAGCGTAAACGGTATTGCAATGCTAGGAAATAAGGCCTAGGGTTCATACTTTCACTAGTGCAAGTTCTCTCAACAATAATAACATAATTGGATCATATAACTATCCCTCAGCATGCAACAAAGAGTCACTCCAAAGTCACTAATAGCGGAGAACAAACGAAGAGATTATGGTAGGGTACGAAACCGCCTCAAAGTTATTCTTTTGGATCGATCTATTCAAGAGTTCGTACTAGAATAACACCTTAAGATACAAATCAACCAAAACCCTAATGTCACCTAGATACTCGAATGTCACCTCAAGTATCCGTGGGTATGATTATACGATATGCATGACACAATCTCAGATTGATCTATTCAAACCAACACAAAGAACTTCAAAGAGTGCCCCAAAGTTTCTACCGGAGAGTCAAGACAAAAACGTGTGCCAACCCCTATGCATAAATTCACAATGTTACGGAACCTGCAAGTTGATCACCAAAACATACATCAAGTGAATCACGTGATATCCCATTGTCACCACAGATACGCACATGAAAGACATACATCAAGTGTTCTCAAATCCTTAAAGACTCAATCCGATAAGATAACTTCAAAGGGAAAACTCAATCCATTACAAGAGAGTAGAGGGGGAGAAGCATCATAAGATCCAACTATAATAGCAAAGCTCACAATACATCAAGATCGTATCACCTCAAGAACACGAGAGAGAGAGAGAGAGAGATCAACCACATAGCTACTGGTACATACCCTTAGCCCCGAGGGTGAACTATTCCCTCCTCGTCATGGAGAGCACCGGGATGATGAAGATGGCCACTGGTGAGGGATCCCCCCTCCGGTAGGGTGCCGGAACAGGGTCCCGATTGGTTTTTGGTGGCTACAGAGGCTTGCGGCAGCGGAACTCCCGATCTATTCTGTTCCCCGATGTTTTTAGGGTATATGGGTATATATAGGCGAAAGAAGTCGGTCAGGGGAGCCACGAGGGGCCCATGAGGGTGGGGGGGCACGCCCAGGGGGGCAGGCGCGCCTCCCTGCCTCGTGGCCACCTTATTGCTTCCCTGACGTACACTCCAAGTCTCCTGGATTGCTTCTGTTCCAAAAATAACTCTCCCGAAGGTTTCATTCTGTTTGGACTCCGTTTGATATTCCTTTTCTGTGAAACACTGAAACAAGGGGAAAAACAGGAACTGGCACTGGGCTCTGGGTTAATAGGTTGGTCCCAAAAATAATATAAAAGTGTTCAATAAAGCCCATTAAACATCCAAAACAGAATATATAATAGCATGGAACAATAAAAAATTATAGATACGTTGGAGACGTATCATGGATTTATGATCAGCTTATCTATGAATATTATTTGAATCTCCTCTGAATTCTTATATGCATGATTTTATATCTTTGCAAGTCTCTTCGAACTATCAATTTGGTTTGGCCAACTAGATTGGTTTTTATTGTAATGGGAGAAGTGCTTAGCTTTGGGTGCAATCTTGTGGTGTCCTTTCCCAGTGACAGTAGGGGCAGCAAGGAACGTATTGTATTGTTGCCATCGAGGATAAAAAGATGGGGTTTACATCATATTGCTTGAGTTTATTCCTCTACATCATGTCATCTTACTTAATGTTTTACTTTGTTCTTCATGAACTTAATACTCTAGATGCAGGCAGGAGTCGGTCGATGTGTGTTGTAATAGTACTAGATGCAGGCATGAGTCGGTCTACTTGATACGGACATGATTCCTATATTCATGATCATTGCCTTAGATATGGTCATAACTTTGCGCTTTTCTATCAATTGCTCGGCAGTAATTTGTTCACTCACCGTAATATTTTCTATCTTGAGAGAAGCCTCTAGTGAAACCTATTGTCGGATTTCGGGTTCGGCAGACCTTTGAGGTTCGAACACTGGGGTGCGCACGGAGATCTCTCCCCTACCAATCTACGTCTGATCCTCTCGCGCGAACTGAGATGAAAACGATGAACAACACAAGGGACACAGGGTTTATACTGGTTCGGGTCACCGTTGTGGTGTAATACCCTACTCTAGTGTGTGGTGTGGTGGATAGCCTCTGGGGCTGATGATGAACAATACAAAGGAAGAACAGCCTCGCGAGAGGTGTTCTTGGGCTGGTGCGATGAACTGCTTGGGTCAGTTCAGTTGCCTCTCTCTCTATCTCTCTACTTAGGCTCTATCAGATTCCCGGCTGCCTCTCGATCGTTTTGAGCTGCCTCTACCCTGTGGTGGCTAGCTCTATTTATAGAGGCCCTGGGCCTCTCCCCGAAATAATGAGCGGGAAGGGCGCCAACAATTGCCCATTTTGAAGGGGAACATCTAGTACAAGTTATCCTGACCAAAGGTGGTCTTCGGCTGCCAAAAGCTCTGGTGGTGATGCCGTCTTGGGCTCCACAGTGACCCCCGTTCGGCCGCCTGGCTGGTCTTGGTCTCGTTGCACTGGAATGGTAACCTTTGCCTGATACCTTGGCCTGAGCTTGCCCCCTTTTCACCAAAGCGGAAACAAGGAATCCGCGCAGGCCGGCGCCCGCCTGGCCTTGATCGTCATGGCTTGCGTCACGGGATCCTCGCGAGGTACCCTTACATTGATCTCTCTGCCTCCTCGCGAGCCCTGCTTGATGAGGACGTACTTGAGGAGGCTTCCTGTCGTCCGCCCCGCGAGGCTTGGCCCCTCGCGAGGGTCTTGAGCTTGTGTTGATGAAGATGGGCCATGCTGGGCCCCCACTTGAGCCACGCCGCAGGCCGCAGGCAGGCAAGTCAGGGGACCCCCGTTTCCAGAACACCTACAGTAGCCCCCGGGCCCAAGGCGCGCGCGGGCTTGGCTTAGCAAAGAAGCGAAGGGGGAAGCGTGAAGCGCCGCGGGCCCTAACAGCCTGCGGCCTTGGGCGCCACGTGGCGGTTGATTGGACGTGGGCGTCTGCGCTTCCCACGATGCCTCGGCGAATGCACGACTTGACAAGTCCCTGCATGCAGAGATACGGGTCATGATTACCTGTGATCGTGGTGCTCGGCGGTTGGTCTTCTTCGGTTATAAGTACGAGGCCGCGCGAGCTCCGCCAGTTCGTCTCTTCCTGCTCCTCCTCTTCTTCTTCCTTGTCCTTGCTTTCTCTTGCGCCGATGGCACCGATCCGGCAGTTCTCTGCAGAGGAGAAGGGAAAGGCCCCCCGAGGGGGCCCTGATCCCCTCCCACCGAAGAAGCGGCCAGTCCCCTACCGCCAGGCGAAGGCGCCTGGCAGGAGGTGTCGAGGCCGTGGTACGAGCGGCCGCTGCCTGGGTTCCCGCGTCCCTTGTTCTCCCGCGTCGTGGGTCCCAGGGAGGAGGGCACCGAGCAACACTGACAGCGCCGCCGCCGACGCCGGCGAGTCATGTTGGTGCACGTCGTCCCCCTAGGAGTCCACGCTGAGCGCTCCCCTCGCGAGCTTGTGCTCCATGCCGCCATGCCTCCAAGCTCTTGGATTCGTCTTCCTCCCTCCTTCGCCTTCGAGATGCCGCCGAGCGGGGCTCTGGAGCTCTGGCTGCAGCACGCCGACTGCGGCACTCCCGCGACCGCGGAGGAGGTTGCGGTCGTCGCTCCGGGTAAGGTCTTCATGTCCCGGGCCTGGGGTGAGATCACCCGGGTCTGTCGCGCGAAAGGCGCCCTGGTGATCCATCTCGAATACGACGGCCCCTGCTTGATGTTCTTCAAGGTCTTTGATGCAGAAGGGCGTCGGCTGGAATGCTGCCCCAGGGGAAGCGACAGGGGTGATGTGCAGGCGAGGGCCAGCCCCGCCCATTGGTCCTCCTGCAGCCCCTCAGGCGGCAACGGAGGGACTGAGAACTCCAGCGGCTCCCCTGAACTCCTCGCATCCCCGGAGACGAGCGACGACAGCTACGAGCCTCCGAGCTCGCGTCGCGCTCAGGGTGGAGCAGCTGCATCGGGCTGACGATGCTGCCGATCTGGATGGGGTTGGCACCGGCGCAGGGCGGCCCACTGTTGATGATGGCGTCGCCAGCGGAGATGCTAGCAGTTAGGGTTCCTTAGAGTTAGCTCCTTTTGTTCCCTGCAAGGAATTAGAGTAACACCCCGTGGGGGTATGTAAGGTGTCCGCCGTGCCTTTTGTGAATATTACATCCTTAATATGAATTTTCGCGGGATGTCCATCCTGTCCTGACCGAGCTCCCCCTTTCTATCCTCACGAGGACTTGGCGCTCTACGCTGACAGGCCCCAGTCCCCAGGCAAGCTTCAGTCGTCGCTGGTATGCCAGGTCGTGATGCCGTGGTCAAGGCCAGGAGGTGAGCGGCCCTAGGTCCGGTAAGAGCCCCCGAGTCACGATGCTTGGGAGGTCCCCCTTAGATCTCAAGCAATCCTTGCTGGGCGAGAAAGGAAGGTAGCATCGCCGTGACAGAATTACACATGGCGAGGATTTAGTGTTGCATCGGTTTGGCTCTTGTGAGGGTGTGACTTATCTCGTGCGCCTGGCGTAGTCCCTTGGAGAAGCGCTAGGCCCGAGAGTCGGTGAGCGAGGTACTGCCGGGTTGGGCCCTCGCGAGCCTCTTCCCACTCTCCCGCACTTCCCTTAGCGCTCTGCGTCCTCAGGTCCCGGCCCTCGAGCGAGCTCACCCGCCGCTGGTATGACAGGTCGCGATGCCGTGGGTCAAGGCCAGGGGGTGAGGGCTGGAGAGCCAGTAGGAGCCCATGGGTTGCGATGCCCAGGTACCCCCCTTTTAACGTGCAAGCGGTCCGTGCCGGAGAGGGGGAGAGAGTGCTCATGACGCCCCAACGTTGCTCTTGGAGTAGGTCCTGCATACCAATAATGAGGAGAAACAAGGCCTGCCGTTACGGTTGCCAGCCAACCCTTGGTCACTCTGAGGAAGTCATTGGGGCACTTGAGGGCCTAGTGAGGTGGCGCCTTGCGAGGCTGCCGCGGCCAGAACTCGACCACTCAGTTTTATCGACGTTGCAGGGGCAGACCTGTGCGCAGGCGCCGTGCTAGAGCGAGCGGCTCCATAGGTGGGTGTCAATCGAGCAGGTGATTAGGTCGGATATGTTAGGCATAAAGGAAGAGATTCAACTTCAGGTGAACGTAGCTGAAAGCAACCGCCGCCGGGTCGGGCCCAAGCGGCATGGGGGTGATGCAGCCCGAAGGGTGCCCCCAACCAGGTAAGTAAAGAACATAAACAAAATGGATACATGCCGCGGGGACGGACCCACGTGGCCTGGGAATGGTGCAGCCCTGTGGGCGCTCCTAGCTGAAGGTAGAACTCTGAAAGATGTCACCTGACGCCGTTGAAGATGAAGTGGTGATGAGGAAGTGAGCGATGCGCGAGACGTCGGCCCTCACGAGCCCCCAGGCCCAGGGGCCTCAGGAGGCTCCGCGGGCTCAAGCGGGTCCTCGAGAGACATCTCCATCCCTGCCAGGACCGCGTGGTGCCTGATCTCCTGAGCCTCCAGAATGCTCCTTAGCAAGCGCTGGTGAGCGGCGGCCGCGTTCGGCAGGCCGAAGGGCATGCGAATGTAGCTGTGAGGTGGCCCCTCACAACGCCCCACGCGCGAAGGTCAGAGGCGCTCCTGAGACGCGGCTTGGTTGAGCCCCGGGACGTCGATGCAGACGCGCAGCCCACCATCCTCGCCTAGATGTGGGGCTACGTCAGGCAGGCGGCGGCTGTCGCGCATGACTCTTGACTCTTGCAGCTCTTGAGTGTTTCTTGCGACGAACTCCTGAGGGTTTGGTCTTCCTTGCCTTGTACCTTCTTGAGGGAAAAGCACCTGAAAACACCCCTCCAAGTGATGCCCCAACGCCTCCCTTTGACCTTGGCAAGGTCGGTGGCTCTCCAAGGAGGATCCCCCGAGTCTCGCCTGAGGAGGGCGCTGGGCATGCTTTCCTATGCGTGAGATGGTGGCGCTCCCTGATCGAGCGTGAAGCTTGACGCAACACCTCCGGAGGCGCCAGCCCCCTTGTGGTTTGAGCCTGGCGAGGTCTTCTTCTTCTGGGTCGGCTGCCGGGAGCTCGAGAAGGGAGAGGCGCCCTTCCTCAGCTCTGGCGCACTTGGTCGCCAAGTTGAACAGCTCCAGGGATGTGCATAGATCTTCATGGATGGCCAGCTCCTCCTTCATCTTGATGTCGCGCACGCCGTAGGAGAAAGCTGAGATGATGGCTTCCTCAGTCACCTTGGGGATCTTGAGGCGAGCATAGTTGAAGCACTGGATGTACTTCTGCAGGGTTTCCCTTGGCTGTTGCTTGATGCGGCGCAGGTCGCTCACGGCCGGGGGCCGGTCGCGAGTGCCTTGGAAGTTGGCGATGAAGCGGGCGCGCATCTCGCTCGAGGCGGAGATCGTGCAGGGGGCCATGTTTAGGAGCCAGGTGCGGGCTCCGTCCTTGAGCACCATGGGGAACCAAATCACCATGACCTTTTCGTCCCCGCTGGCGGCCACGATGCCCAGCTCGTAGAGCTGCAGGAACTCCGTGGGGTCCGCCGTGCCATCGTAGCATGGAGGGAGGTCAGGCTTGAACTTGCCCAGCCATGTGACGCCGCACAGCTTGGGGGTGAAGGCGAGGCAGCCCGCTGTGGCCACCGGCGCCCTTGGCTGGTGCCGATCTTGCTGTTGCAGGTCGCCACGCGCCGCCGCTGGGAGCAGCGCGGGGTCTTGTCGTGGAAGCGCTGGGACGCGATCTTGGCGCGCCGGCGCCGGGAGCGCGCGAGCACCATCTCGAGGACATGGGATCACTTGGCAGCTCCTTTCTTGCTGCACAGGCGCTGGACATAGCGGGTCTCGCCCTGGGGCTGCACGCCTTGCAGCCAAGGCGCCTTCTTGGGGAGGAGGTGGCGGAGGCACGTCCTGATCATCGCCTCCTACGCGGAATAGAGGGCGTGGTAGCGAGGGGGACCGTAAGGGGGAGCCCCCTGCGGCGCTGACAAGCTCGGTGATGTGGGCGGGCCAGTCCTCGTAGAGGTCGTCGACGGGGCGGTAGCGGAGAAGCTCTTTCGCCAAGAGCAGCAAGGCGCGTGCATCCATGGGGGCGCGACGGGCGTGGGACGACGAGCCAGCCGGGGTCAGAGACGGGGTGGCAGTGCGGCCATCCCGCCGCACCGAGGATGCTGGGACGAGGCCTGCTGCTCGTTCACCGCCGGGCTGGTGGCGGCGTTGGTAGCGGGCGACGGGGAGCGACGAGGGGGGCCACCGACGGGTGCCGTCTGGGCGACGCGGGTGGCGAGAGCAGCTCGGCGCTCGGCGCGAGCCCGACGAGGGTCGGCCATGGACACGATGGAAGGCCACACGCGAACAACGGAGGAAGGGATTCCGGTGCACCCCTACCTGGCGCGCCAAATGTCAGATTTCGGGTTCCAGCAGACCTTGAGGTTCGAACACTGGGGTGCACGCGGAAATCTCTCCCCTACCGATCTACGTCTGATCCTCTCGCTCGAACTGAGATGAAAATGATGAACAACTAAAGGGACACGGGGTTTATACTGGTTCGGCCACCGTTGTGGTGTAATACCCTACTCCAGTGTGTGGTGTGGTGGATTGCCTCTGGGGCTGATGATGAATAGTACAAAGGAAGAACAGCCTCGCGAGAGGTGTTCTTGGGCTGGTGCGATGAACTGCTTGGGTCAGTTCAGTCGCCTCTCTCTCTATCTCTCTACTTAGTCTTTATCAGATTCCCGGCTGCCTCTCGATCGTTTTTAGCTGCCTCTACCCTGTGGTGGCTAGCTCTATTTATAGAGGCCCTGGGCCTCTCCCCGAAATAATGAGCGGGAAGGGCGCCAACAATTGGCCATTTTGAAGGGGAACATCTAGTACAAGTTATCCTGACCAAAGGTGGTCTTCGGCTGCCAAAAGCTCCGGTGGTGACGCCGTCTTGGGCTCGACAGTGACCTCCGTCCGGCCGCCTGGCTGGTCTTGGTCTCGTTACACTGGAATGGTAACCTTTGCCTGATACCTTTGCCTGAGCTTGCCCTCTTTGCACCAAAGGGGAAACAAGGACTCTGCGCAGGCCGGCGCCCGCCTGGCCTTGATCGTCATGGCTTGCGTCACGAGATCCTCGCGAGGTACGCTTGCATTGATCTCTCCGCCTCCTCGCGAGCCCTGCTTGATGAGGACGTACTTGAGGAGGCTTCCTGTCGTCCGCCCCACGAGGTTTGGCCCCTCGCGAGGGTCTTGAGCTTGTGTTGATGAAGATGGGCCATGCTGGGCCCCCACTTGAGACACGCCGCAGGCCGCAGGCAGGCAAGTCTAGGGACCCCCGTTCCTAGAACACCGACACCTATGGCCCCCGGGTCTATTTTCCACCATATGATATTCTATTTTTCATCATATAAGTTTCCAATCTACAATATTAGTTTCCTATTTACTTCCTTTGCAATTTTTAACTTTCCGATCTATAAACCAAAAATACGAAAAATATTTACTTTACCGTTATCTATCTCTATCAGATCTCACTTTTGCAAGTAACCGTGAAGGGATTGACAACCCCTTTATCGTGTTGGGTGCAAGTTGTTGATTGTTTGTGCAGGTATTCGGTGACTTGTTCGTTGTCTCCTACTGGATTGATACCTTGGTTCTCAAAACTAAGGGAAATACTTACTCTACTTTGCTGCATCACCACGTCCTCTTCAAGGGAAAAACCAACGCAAGCTCAAGAAGTCGCAGGAAGAATTTCTGGCGGCGTTGCCGGGAGATCTACGACAAGTTAAGACATGCCAAGTACCCATCATAAACTCTCATCTCTTGCATTACATTATTCGCCATTCGCCTCTTGTTTTCCTCTCCCCCACTTCTGAAATGATTTTCGAAAAGATTTGCCTTTTCTTCGCCTCCCTTCCGTTCGTCTTTTCGTTTGCCTTTTGTTTTCTTGTGGGCCATGTGTCTTCTATTTTCTTGCATCTTCGCTTGCTAAAAATCTATTGATATGGATCCTCATCCACTTGCTAATATTTTTTAAAGATCCCATTACGATGAACCTATTGCTAGTGAGTTGAGTGCACTAGATTATCTTTATGAGGTTTTTCTTGTAATTCGTGAATCTGAAAAGTGTGAAGTGTTAAAAGAAGAAAATTATAAAGTGATTCATGATAGTGCCTTGAATGAAAAGCATGATTGCAATGATGTTATTATAAATTCCATTAATGTCAATTGTGTTAATGACATGCAAAATCCTAAGCTTGGGGATATTGGTTTTGCATAGGGAATCACAAACCTTAACACCAATATTCTTACTAAAGCATAATTACTCACCAACATGAATGGCATATCACTATCATCATATCTCAAAACTGTCGGCATTCTGGGATCCGGGGTGCCCAGACTTGCCTGCCTGCGGCCCACAGCGTGGCTCCATCAACGGCCTGGTACGACCCAGTTTCATCATCAATGACCCAAGACCCTCGCGAGGCGGACGACACCAAGATCTCCACCAGGGGCGGCCTCCTCAGGCCGGCTCTCGTGGAGCGGAGATCTCCATGCAAGGCTCTCCTCATGAGGTTCGGATGACGTGAGCCATGACGACCATGGCCAGGCGGGCGCCAGCGGGCGTAGGGTACCATTTTCCTCTTTGGTGCTAAGGAGGCATGCGCAGGCGCGGAGTCCTGAGAATCAGCCAATGGTTTCCATTCCGGTGCAACAAGACCAAGACCGCCAGGACGGAGATCATCACCGAGCCCACCACGTCGTCATGACCAGAGGCTTTTGGAGGCGAAGACTACTTTTGTCAGGATAGCATGTACTAGTTGTCTCCCTTCGAATTTGGCCTTTGTGGGATCCCTTCCCGCCTTCATTTTTGGAAGAGGACCAAGTCCCCTATAAATAGAGCAGCACCACCACTGTAGAGGGGGACGGATCATCCTCACACCCACCAGCTCATCGAGCACAAGAACACTCGTCGTCCTGAGGTTGTTCTCCCACTATATATACTAGTTCATCCTCATCCCCTCGAGGCCAATCCACCACAAAGCACGAGTAGGGTTTTACACCGCAAGGTAGCCCAAACCTGGGTAAACCGTAGTGTCCCGTTCTCTTCCAGTTCATCGGGCTAGGTCGTGAGATCAATGAGTAGGCAGACTCAGGAGGTTGAGTTCTTCGTACGCACCCCAGAGTTCGAACCTCTCAAGGGTCTGCGGAACCCGAAATCCGACATTTGGCGCGCCAGGTAGGGGTGCGTCGGAGCCTCTTCTTCCAGTCGATCCACAACCGCCCCACAGTTCTCATGGCTGGCAATCCGAGGGCTCACATCGAGCACTGGGCTGCTGGACCTGCCTGGGCAGTGTCGTCCGCCCAAGAGGATCCCCACTCCGTGCTCCTGGCGGCCCGCACAATGCCCAACACCGTTGGTAGCGGGTGATGCGGGCCGGTGCCGGCCGCCCTCGCGTCGCGACGTGCGCACGCCACCACACGATTTTTAGGCTATGTCACGACAACAGCGCCACACACTCACCAGGAGAAGGCGAACATGCGAGCTGCACTCATTGTGGCGCGAGAGCTGCTCCATTGCAGGTTGGCGGAGGGTGGCCGCGACACACTGCTAGAATGGAGTGCCGAGCTGATTGATGCAGCCTGCAAGGGCGCGGCGCCTTTCTGCACCCTGCCCACACCACAGATTGTGGCAGGGGCACATGCGAGCCCCCGCTGTGCCCGCGCAACTCCCCTCGTAACACGTGGGGGAGCTGACGGCGTCAACCCGGTCTGCAGCGCCGCTCGTCCTACCTCGACAGTGCTGCCCCTGGGCGAGGCAAGCTCGGGCAGTCCCTCCTGGGGCCGCGCCGGGACACCACCCCGTGATCATCAGAGCCTAGCGCCGAGCCTGGTGGCCCGAGACGCAGGGCACCCGGGCAACGGCCCTGGCACGGCAATTTCAGACGCCTACGTGCCCCCCATGATGGACCTGATGCACGCGCCGAGAGAAGGTCCCCGTCCGTTCCTCGAGCCAGGTTGGGTAGCAGGGACGCAAGAGGCCGAGGCTTTCCACGAGCCGCCTGGAAGCTTCACTGACCCCTTCAACGGCAACGGCCGCTGGGTACAACTGATATCTCAGGAGCATGATTACACTAACCATGGACTGCAGGTGAACCAGGCCACAGCGGCGGCCAGAGACTCTAGGGAGATGGCCCCGCTCTAGGCGGGCAAAGCACACTGGGGACTGCGCGGGGGGGGGGGGGAGCCTGGAGCCAGGGCCTCCCCCGCGCCGCATGGAGCAAGGCGCTACATCGAGGTAGGTCCTCCACCGGGAAGGCGCCGGCGAGACCTTCCCCCCGACGGAGGGCCTGCGGTCGTCGAGGGCGCTGCTAGCGTCCCCCTTGCCCCTTGGTCTCGTCCTGGTTTTCGGACGCCCCAACGGTGGTCGGGGGTGGCGCAGGGCGGGTCCCTCGTCAGGCGACATGAAGCAAGGCACCGTACCTGTGAAGGTCTCCGCTCATGACACTCTCACGTAATAACGAGTGGGGTTGTACATGCCCTGGAGTCTCCTGATTTCCGCCCGCGGGCCTCATGGGGCTCCCACCCACGTCCAAGTGGAAGCACCATGCTCCGAGCTGGCCGTCGACACTGTCCCCCAATGACTATGCTCACACCCAGTGAAAGCACTTAGCTCCGCGCTGGTGGGAAGACAAGAAGACTAGCTAGGTGCCGGACGCGGTTGTTTGCTTTTGCCCCTTTTCTGTAACCCGATTCACCGCCTTTTGGACTGAGATTCGGAGTTCCTTGTGTTTATCAAAAATGGGGGGATTTTCTCTTGACTTGTGTCAGTTTCTTGCTTTCTGGCTACGTGTTTTACAGTGGGGCTCACGCCTGCTACCCCTCCTACGAGCGCCCCGCGATCGGGGGCTGGGCATAGTATGTGCGCGTCGAGCACGCTCGGGCTAGCTCGAGCGACGACAAGCCCCCCCGGGGTCAAGGATGCAACTGCTGCAAGATCACCGCACGCATACCTTGCCGTAATCCGGCATTCGCTCCTCGCGAGGCTCTCTTGGACGGGCCGGCTGGCTCTTCGGGAGGGTTAAAACCTAGCGAGCTCTTAAGGGGCTCGCCTCAGGAGAAGGGCACTCCTGCAACGACAGGACCCGCTCGGGGCCCATGAGACCGAAGATAAGTCGCAATAGTTGCTCCCCCTAGGTTCACCATGAGCGCCCCAAGCTGTATTTTGGAAGTATAACATCACTTCATACATTACAAGGGGCTCCCCGTTCAAAATGTTTTCACGCCCCGTGGGGCCGTGTCCAAGGTTTTTGCATACAGGTTAAGGCAAAAGGGAATGCAGGCCTAGCTGGATGCACTATCTCCAGCGCCATCCTCATCGTCTTCACCCGCATTACGTGTGCTGCCACTGGTGTCGTCTTCATCATTGTCATCCGCGCCGCCCTCATCCGCCAAGATCACGGCCGCGCCATCCTCGGCAGCGAACTCTGCGACCAGGGCGTCCACGTGGTCGTCCACCCAGTGCGCCAGGTTGTCCTAGATAACCCCGGGCACGGGGGATATGGCAGTGTTGGAGTCGAAATGGGGGTCAAAGTTGAGAAGGTGGCTGAAGATGCGTGAGAACACGCGCCCTAGAAGACCCCGACTTCTCTCTTCAACGAGCTCGCAAGCCCTCTCGGCCTGGTGATAACCCACAAGTATAGGGGATCAATTGTATCTTCTTTCGGTAAGTAAGAGTGTCCAACCCAACAAGGAGCTAAAGGTAGAACAAATATTTCCTCAAGTTCTATAGACCACCGATACAACTCTACGCACGCTTAACGTTCACTTTACCTAGAACAAGTATCAAACTAGAAGTACTTTGTAGGTGTTGTTGGATAGGTTTGCAAGATAATAAAGAGCGCGTAAATAAAAACTAGAGGCTGTTTAGATAAAGAAATAACTAAGTTAGTCTTAGTAGTTAGCTTTTTGTCACAAGAAAGTTATTTGTCCCTAGGCAATCGATAACTAGACCGGTAATCATTATTGCAATTTTATTTGAGGGAGAGGCATAAGCTAACATGCTTTCTCTTCTTGGATCGTATGCACTTATGATTGGAACTCTAGCAAGCATCCGCAACTACTAAAGATAATTAAGGTAAAACCCAACCATAGCATTAAAGTATCAAGTCCTCTTTACTCCCATACGCAAACAACCTACTTACTCGGGTATGTGCTTCTGTCACTCACGCCACCCAACATAAGCAAATCATGAACATATTGCAAACCCTACAGCGGGGATTCCTCACGCTTGCGCGACATGGAGAACATCATAGGGCAGCACCAATAATAAAACATGCAACTCAAACCAATCACGATCATCAATGAACCCATAGGACAAAACAGATCTACTCAAACATCATAGGATAGCCATACATCATTGGGAAATAATATATAGCGTTGAGCACCCTGTTTAAGTAGGGACTATAGCGGGTAAAAGAGGGGTTACACTGCTGCATAGAGGGGAAGAGAGTTGGTGATGACAGCAGTGAAGTTGTAGGTGTAGATTGCGGTGATGATGATGGCCCCGACGGCGTTCCGGCGTCACCGGAGAGAGAGGGGGAGAGAGCTCCCCTTCTTCTTATTCTTCTTCCTTGACCTTCCCCCTAGATGGGAGAAGGGTTTCCCCTCTGGTCCTTGGCTTCCATGGCGGCGGAGGGGCGGGAGCCCCTTCAAGATTGGATCTCTCTCTGTTTCTGCGCTCCCTGATTCTGCCCTTTCACCGTTTCCTAAATTCCCGGAGATCCGTAACTCCGATTGGGTTGAAATTTGGACACGATTTTTATCCGGATATTGGCTTTCTTGCAGCGAAAGAAGGGCACAAACCACCTTACAGAGTGGCCACGAGGGCCCAGGGTGCGCCCTACCCTCTGGGGCATGTCCTCCTGCCTCGTGGACTCCTCGGGCATCGTCTCACGTTGATTCCACTTCCCAAAATTCACATATATTCCAAAAAATCTCCGTAAGTTTCTATCCCGTTTGGACTCTGTTTGATATGGATTTTCTGTGAAACAAAAAACATGCAACAAACATGAACTGGCACTAGGCACTGGATCAATATGTTAGTCCCAAAAATAGTATAGAAAGTTGCCAAAAGTATGTAAAAGTTATAGAATATTGGCATGGAACAATAAAAAATTATAGATACGACGGAGACGTATCACCCGGTCTTCCAAATGGGTCACGATCTCGGTGAAGAAGCGAAGATGGCTGGCGTCGTCATCCTCATGCGGGTGAGTGGTGCTCCCATCACGGATGGTTCCAAGGGCCCGGTTGGCACGGGCCATGAGATCATGGAGCATCAAGGAACGCACGTGCTACAGCGTCCGACGGCAGCACGCTTCGTCTGCATTCTTCTTTGCGAGAGACGCGACGCCTTCGACCTGCTGCTAAAGTGAGTTCTAGTCGGCGCGGCCGGGGGCCAAGTCAACTTGGGCAGACACCTGAGCTGCCTTGGCGGTCCTCTCGTGCTCCTCCTCCTCGTCCAGCCTTGTCCTAAGGGCGACAATCATGCCTCCAACCTCGGCTTCCAGGAGCTCCAACTTCAGGCGGTGCTCGTTGGCGAGAGCCGCATGAGCCTTTGCCACCCTCTGGTCGACCTCCTCCTGGATCTTGGCCTCCCGTGCGGCGACAGCGTCCTCAGCCACGGCTACCTGGCGCTCCCTCACCTCCAACCACTCAAGCTCCAGGCTGAGCTCCAAGACTTCCAACGCTAGCGCTTCCTCGCGCTTTTGGATCTCCTCCTCCTCAGAGGGGCCCTCGCTCAATGCTGAACCCAAGGCGGCCCTGCGCGCTTGGATCTGCCACTTGAGGGTGGCGTTCGAAGCCTGGAGCTCTTGTTCCCTCTCCTCGGAGACCTTGCAGCGGCGGTCGGCGGCCCTGGACTCCTCCAGAGCACGGGCGCAAGCCTCACGAGAAGTCGCAAGGGACACCGCGGCACTTGCGCTGGTGTGCTCGTGTTGAAGATGCCCGAGGGTGATGGCAACCTTCAACTGGTGCCACTCGTGTACCAAGTGAAGGTCCTCCGTCTCGAGGCGGGCGTCCACGTTGGCAAGCTCTTCTCCAAGCTGACTCAACGCACCCACGCCTCCCGGAAAAGCTCATGGCGGACGACGCCGCGCCCGCGTGCAAGCTCCAGTGCGCGGCCAAGCCCATCCTCCACGCCGGGGGCTGTCGGAGGGGCTCGCCTGCTCCTGGCAGGGGGCGGGGGGCGGTGCCACCCCGGCCGCTCTCCGGGTCTCGCGAAGGTGCTGGGCGGCACGACCTCGCTGCTTGAGGATGAAGTTGACGCTGGGATCGCCCAGCCACCGGCGATGACCAATGGAGGAGCCCCCGGCACGCCTCCTACACCCTAGGCTGGACCGCGAAGGAAGGATGCCGGAAACACAGGCTCACGACCCACCATCGGCATGCCCGCCTCTTGGAGTGGCCCCGCGCCTCCCGTGGGAGTCCGGTGCCGGGGGGGGCTCGAAATGAAGAGCGAGCCAAGGACAGGTGGGAGTCGCTTCTCAGGAGATTTCGCCGCCGCAGCCGAAGGGATCCTGAGGGGCCATTGTCAGGGAAGGACACGACTGATACGTCCATTTTGCATCATGCTTTTATATCGATATTTATCGCATTATGGGCTGTTATTTCACGTTATGTCACATTACTTATGGCTATTCTCTCTTATTTTACAAGGTTTACATGGAGAGGGAGAATGCCGGCGGCTGGAATTCTGGGCTGGAAAAGGAGCAAATACTAGAGACCTATTCTGTGCAACTCCAAAAGTCCTGAAACTCTACGGAATATCTTAAAAGAAATAAAGAAAAATCCTTGCCAAAGATGAAGGCCAAGGGCCCACACCCTGCTCACGAGGCGGACGACACCAAATCTCCACCAGGGGTGGCCTCCTCAGGTCGGCCCCCGAGGAGCGGAGATCTCTATGCAAGGCTAACCTCGTGAGGTTCGGATGACATGAGCCATGAAGACCAAGGCCAGGCGGGCGCCAGTGGGCGCCAGCAGGCACAGGGTACCAGTTTCCTCTTTGGTGCTAAGGAGTCAAGTGCAGGCGCGGAGTCTCGAGGAATCAGCCAAAGGTTTCCATTCTGGTGCAACAAGACCAAGACCGCCAGGACGACAGGATGGAGGTCATCGTCGAGCCCACCACGGCGTCACGACCACAGGCGTTTGCAGGCAAAGACTACTTTTGTCAGGATAGCATGTACTAGTTGTCTCCCTTCGAATTTGGCCGTTGTGGGATCCCTTCCCGCCTTCATTTTGGGAAGAGGACCAAGGCCCCTATAAATAGAGCAGCACCACCACCGTAGAGGGGGACGGATCTTTCAGATTATCCTCACACCCACCAGTTCATCGAGCACAAGAACACTCCTCCTCCTGAGGTTGTTCTCCCAGTGTACTAGTTCATCCTCAACCCCTCAAGGCCAATCCACCACAAAGTAGGAGTAGGGTTTTACACCTCAAGGTGGCCCGAACCTGGGTAAACCGCAGTGTCCCGTTCTCTTCTAGTTCATTGGGCTAGGCCGTGAGATCGACGAGTAGGCAGACTGGGGAGGTCGAGTTCTTCGCAAGCACCCCAGAGTTCGAACCTCTCAAGGGTCTGCGGAACCCGAAATCCGACAAAAACTATAACAAAGAATCAAGTTTAATTTGTCCAATGATCTTCATGAAAGTTTTTATTGTATCCCTCTTGAATATCTATCACTTTGGGACTAATTTCATAAGTTGCTTTTGATAAGCTCAAACAAATTTAAGTGAAGAACATGAGCATAAATTTTTTTCTCTCAAAATAATATAAGTGAAGCATGAGAGAATTTCTTCAAAATTTTACTAACTCTCAAATAAATCTAAGTGAAGCGTGAGACCATTTCTTCAAAAATATTAAAGCGCACCGTGCTCAAAAAGATATAAGTGAAGCACTAGAGCAATTCCATAGCTCAATTTTTTTAAGTGAAGCATACAGAGCAATTCTAACAAATCATAGCATAATTTTGGCTCTCTCAAATAGGTGTATTCAGCAAGGATAGATGACACAAACTAAAAAACAAAACAAGCAAAGACTCATATAATACAAGATGCTCCAATCAAAACTCATGATATGTGATGAATAAAAATATAGTTCCAAGTAAAATATCGATGGTCGTTAGAAGAAAGAGGGGATGCCACTCGGGGCATCCCCAAGCTTAGTTGCTTGTTCATCTCTGGATAATAACTTGTGGTGCCATGGGGAATCCCCAAGCTTAGGCTCTTCTTACTCCTTATTCCTTCATACATCATGATCTCACCCAAAACTTGAAAACTTCAATCACACAAAACTTAACAAAACCTTCGTGAGATCCGTTAGTATAAGAAAGCAAATCACTACTCTAAGTACTATTTCAAACCCATTCATATTTTATCTTTGCATTATATCTACCGTATTCCAACTTTTATATGGCTTATACTCCCCGATAAAGTCCATATATTCATCAAAATAAGCACACAATGCAAAGAAAACAGAATGTGTCAAAAACAGAATAGTCTGTAGCAATCTGAAAACTTCGTAGACTTCTATAACTCCAATTTTTTTTAAAAATTAGGACAACGTGGGAAATTTGTATATAAATCTTGTGTACAAAAATCAGGATTTTTTCACGCTTCGACAATTATTTTACTGGGCACAAAGGTTTCTGTTTTTCAACAAGATCAACTCAACTATCACTAAACATGATCCCAAAGGCTTTGCTTGGCACAAACACTAATTAAAACATAAAACCACAATCATAAAAGTAGCATAATTATGCAAACACTCAAGAACATAAATAAAAAGGTAAAAAATCATTGGGTTGCCTCCCAACAAGCGCTATAGTTTTATGCCCCTAGCTAGGCACAGTGCATAGATCTAAGTATTATCATCTTTCTTCTTATTTTCCATAGATGTGTTCTTATCAGGTGGCTTTTCAAAAATAACTTGAAACACATATCCATAGAAATTTTAGCATTATCAAGTTGTCCATATGCATATCCTTTTTGATTTTCGGAAACAATCCAAGAATAGTGTTGATTAATATCATTGAAAACTTGTTGGATTATATCTAGGATGGGGATTTCCTTTTTAAGATTTTCATAAAATATTTGATTATTTCCAATCAAATGTCTCAACATATAATCACTATTATAAAGGATCTCCTTTATCACCGGTTTTTCATGGCTCATACCACGAAAATCAAAAATTTCCCTAGCTTCCTGTAATCAAATTCATTCATAAGAACAATGGTAGCTAGCTTTTAGCCTTAGGATCCTTTATAATGGGTAGCTCGTAAAATAATCTTTGCAAGGTAGGATGGGTATGAATAAATCTATTTTCAAGTTTCAGAACTAGCGCTGAAATAGCTTCCGCATAAGACATGGTTCTTTTAAGTATAGGAGCATCATCAAGAGTCAAATTTCAAACACAATTGAAAAGTTCTTGGATATGTTCTTTTCCCATAACATTCCCTTGCCCCAAAACAAAAGTTTTAGCATCTAAATTGCTAGATCTTCCAATTTTAGGAGTTAGTCCATCATCTATTTCGGCCATACCGAAATCACTCATAGTGACAAGTTCAAACAAACAAGAGATCTGACGAGAAAACAGCGAACAAAAAAGAGGGTGAATTAAACAACAATTTTTTGTGAAGTGGGGAGATGAAAATGAGAGTCAAATGGCAAATAATGTAAATTGCAAGGAGATGAGATTTGTGATTAGGAACCTGATAGATGTTGATGATGTTTCCCCGACAACGGTGCTAGAAATCCTTTCTTGATGGCTCGTGTCCGCGTCAGTTTTTCCCCGAAGAGGAAGGGATGATGCAGCACAGCTATGATAGGTATTTCCCACAGTGATGAAACCAAGGTTATCGAACCAGTAGGAGAACCAAGCAACACTATGTAAACGGTACCTACCCACAAAGAACAAATACTTGCAACCCAACACGTAAGAGGGGTTGTCAATCCCTCTTGGGTAAAAGATAGATTGATTTGTATGATTTTGGATAAATAGATCTATCGTTAAAACAAAATAAAATAAATAAATAAAAAATGCAGCAAGGTATTTTTGGGTTTTTAGATTAATAGATCTGGAAAGAAAAGCAAATAAAAATAAATCTCAAAGCAAATATGATAAAGAATAGACCCGGGGGCCATAGATTTCACTAGTGGCTTCTCTCAAAGAAAAAAGCATATGGTGGGTAAACAAATTACTGTTGGGCAACTGATAGAACTTCAAATATTTATAACGATATCTAGGCAAGGACCATTATATAGGCATCACGTCCAAGATTAGTAGACCGACTCCTGCCTGCATCTACTACTATTACTCCACACATCGACCGCTATCCAACATGCATGTAGTGTATTAAGTTCATGGAGAAACGGAGTAATGCAATAAGAACGGTGACATGATGTAGACAAGATCTTTTCATGTAGGAATAGACCCCATCTTGTTATCCTTAATAGCAACGATCAATACGTGTCTTACTGCCCCTTCCGTCACTGGGAAAGAACACGGCACGATCGAACCCATCATAAAGCACCTCTTCCCATGGCAAGAAAAGTCGATCTAGTCAGCCTAACTAAACCAAAGATTCAAAGAAGAAATACGAGGCTATAAGTAATCATGCATATAAGGGATCAAAACTCAAGTAACTTTCATGGATCAAATAAATCTGATCATAAACTCAAAGTTCATCGGATCCCAACAAACATACCGTAAAAAAGAGTTACATCAAATAGATCTCCAAGAGACCATTATATTGAGAATCAAAAGAGAGAAGAAGGCATCTAGCTACTGACGACGGACCCATAGGTCTACAATGAACTACGCACGCATTATCGGAGAGGCACCAATGAGGATGATGAACCCCTCCGTGATGTTGTCTAGATTGGATCTCGTGGTTCTGAAACTTGTGGTGGCTGGAATTGTGTTTCGTCGACTCCCCTGGGATTTTTGGATTTTCAGGGTATTTATAGAGCAAAGAGGCGGTGCGGGAGGCGGACGAGGTGGGCACAACCCACCAAGGCGCGCCTAGGGCTCCCCTCGGAGCCCTGGTACTTCTTTGGCCCAACAGGTGTCTTCTGGTCCAGAAAAAATCTCCAAAAAGTTTTGCTGCATTTGGACTCCGTTTGGTATTGATTTTCTGCAAAGTAAAAACAAGCAAAAAACAATAACTGGCACTGGGCACTATGTCAATAGGTTAGTCCCAAAAAATGATATAAAGTTGCTATAAAATGATTGTAAAATATCCAAGAATGATAATATACCAACATGGAACAATAAAAAATTATATATACATTGGAGATGTATCAGCGTGCGAAGGGATGACTTATCGTCATTTTGAGGAGGAGGAGGAGGAGGAGGAGGAGGACGTCTCTCTTTGGGACCCTGAGGCTTGATGAGAGAAATTTCTCGGCAATCACCCCATGGTGGATGGAATGCAAAGTTTTGAGCAGACCAATGATGAATAAGCTCATAGTTGAACTATTTTCGCACCCAATGGCATCGAATCCATTGTTGACACAAATCTCTTTCATGTTTGGTTTCTCCTACAATATTATTGTATCGGTCATGAGAGATATACTCTGCAGCATTATTATATAGATGTCTACCGCCCTTTTTCTTTTTCTTTGGTGCAATCTCTCTTTCGCTTACTTGTAGATGGGCCTACCATTTGGCCCTTAGTTTTTGGAGCTTTTGATTCATCTGCAGTACCCATAAACAGATCTTCCTCTTTGTCATTACAGCCCACTGGTTGGGTAGAATCTTCAACAGACTACTTTTTCCTGTGAATAGAGAGAGATACGAGGAAAATGGGGACAGGGTTTTGGATGCACATAACGAGGATTTTGAAGAGAAAACATTTTGTCGAAGAAGTAGATGTAGACTTTGAGCAATGTTTCGTGTGGAAGAAATGAGCAGAACGAACTCGTAGGTTCGAAGGAAATCACCAGTAATCATGCTAATAATTCCATTCGTACGAGACATATCACAAAACCTAAATCTGAACAGAGAGATGCGATGGACAACTACAAACTGCATCCAAAGGATTTTACCTATCAGAGAAGATCTGAGAAATACGGTAAATTAATGCGATATTTATAGTGGAAGAACTCGAACAAGACAAAGACACACGATTTCATGTTGCACATACCCTAGCTTGGTGGTGTGTAGCCACTACGACGGCGCTGGGGAGGATGTTCCGCGACAACGAGGAATGACTCCGGCGACCTCTTTTTGGCAGCAAAGCGGCGAAGATGATCAGCACCGTCAAGCTCGAGGACGAGCAGTATGGTAGGGCTTCAGAAAGTGGAGGTGGTGGAGAGGCAAGGCGAATTAAGAGGGTGGACAGGGCGGCTCAGTATTTATGCGCGAGGTGAATTAACTGCACTTGGTGAATCATATCGGATGGCCACAGTCAGAGGACTTATGCCATTCAACAACCCAGATAAGATGGCAGTTGCTGAATAGTACGTGGCAACCGTCATCAAAGACGTGGTCTTGAATTGGGCGGGAAACCCCAAATTTTGGATGGCTTTCGCCAAACTAGATTAAGTTCGGACCGAAGGAAAATCGTGGTCAAGGACACCAGATAAGTTTCGTTACTAGGTGAAATTGCGCATTCATAACGGAACAACATAGATTAGAAGAGATAGAAAACAGGGTCCTAGGCATTTCACTCAGTTGAAGAAAGACAAATACCTGAGCGAAAAACTATGAGTGAAATACATTCGGACTAATCACAAAAAGCTTCAAAATGATGCAGCAAAGAAAATGTGGTGGCTTGACCCACCATATAAGAACTGTATGACACTGAGCGTCACACAATTGGTCATGGCACTTGGTTAGTCTAGTTCTTCGTTAATGTATTCACTCTTAGATGGAAAATTTCACTTTGTAAAAAAATTCAAATTCTTCGAGTGTTATGTGCCCTTTCCTTCAAAGATGTGGAAGTGTTGGTACGGGTGCCGAGTATAGCTTACTACACGTTTGCGGAATCTAGAGGTTTGGTGAAGATACCAACGGAATTCTCTTCGGTCTTGAAATGACTGATCACAATATCCTCTCGAGTAACATGATCACGAAGGAAACGATGTCTGATCTCATTATGCTTGGTGCGAGTGTCACATATGATTGTGTGTAATTTTGATCACACTCTCATTGTCGCATAATAGATGGATTTTTGTGACCTTGATGCCAATATCCTTCAGAGTCTGCTTCATCCACAGTAATTGTGTGCAACTGGCAGCAATATACTCAGCTTCAGCCGTAGATAGCGATACACATTCTCCTCCTTGACAACCAACATACCAAAGATCTACCAAGGAAATGGCATGTCCACGAAGTAGATTTCCTGTCAACCCGGTCACCTGCATAATCTAAGTCTGAATATCCAACGAGGTCAAATTGTGCTCCCTTAGGATACCATAAACCTAAGGTAGGTGATAACCCATAAGTATAGGGGATCACAACAGTTTTCGAGGGTAGAGTATTCAACCCAAATTTATTGATTCGACACAAGGAGAGCCAAACAATAATTGCAAGTATTAGCAGCTGAGTTGTCAATTCAACCACACCTGGAGATTAATTATTTGCAGCAATATGATCAGTAGCACAGTAATATGATAATTTTGGTAGCAGTAGTAACAGTAATAGTAACGATAACAGTGATAGCAATGATTTTGTAGCAACTGTGACAGTAACCGTAGCAATAGTAGCTTAGTAGAAACAATATATGGAAAATTCGTAGGCATTGTATCGCTGAATTCGTTGGGTGATATTCATCATATAACAGGTATAACCTAGGGCGATACAAAACTAGCTCCAGTTCATAAATATAATTTAGGCATGTATTCCGTAATTTGTCATACACTCTTATGGAAAGAACTTGCATGACATCTTTTTGTCCTACCCTCCTATGGCAGCGGGGGCCATATGGAAATTAAGGGATATTAAGGCCTCCTTTTAATAGAGAGTCGGAACAAAGCATTAGCACATAGTGAATACATGAACTCCTCAAACTACGTTCAAAACCGGAAAGTATCCCAAATACTGTCACTCCAGGGTTTACGGATTATAACACACAATAGGTGACTATAACTTGCAAGATTGGATCTAGAACATAGATATAATGGTGATAACATAAACGGTTTAGATATGAAATCATGGCACCCGGGCCCAAAGTGACAAGCATTAAGCATGCCAAAGTCATAGCAACATCAATCTCAGAACATAATCGATACTAGGGATCAAGCCCTAACAAACTAACTCGATTACATGATGAATCTCATCCAACTCCCTCATTGACCAATGAGCCTACGAAGGAATTACTCACTCCCGATGGGGAGCATCATGGAACTAGCGATGGAGAAGGGTTGGTGATGACGAAGATCGAATATTCCCCTCTCCGGAGCCCCAAACAGGCTCCAGATCTGGCCTCCCGATGAATAATAGGAGGTGGCAGCGGCTCCGTCTCGCGAAATGCGATAATTCTTTCTCCCTGATTTTTTCTCCGAAAGTAGGATTTTATAGCGCCAGAGATAGGGTCAGCGGGGCCACCAGGTGGGCACAACCCACCTAGGCGCACCCTGGTGGGTTGTGCTCCCCCAGGGACCCCCCACCTCTGGTGGTTCTTGGCTCCAGTAATTTTTTTATTGTATAAAAATTCTCCAAAAAAGTTTCGTGTCATTATGAGAACCTTTATTTCTGGACAAAAACAACACCATAGTAGTTCTGCTGAAAACAACATTAGTCCGGGTTAGTTTCATTCAAATCATGCAAATTAGAGTCCAAAATAAGAGGAAAAGCGTTAGGAAAAGTAGATATGAGGAGACGTATCAACTCCCCCAAGCTTAAACATTTGCTTGTCCTCAAGCAATTCAGTTGATAAACTGAAAGTGAAAAAGAAAAACTTTTACGAACTCTTTTGCTCTTGTTTACATAAATAAGCTTAAGTAGCACCCAGGTTTTCAGCAAAGATCATGAATAACCATGTCAACAATAACTCTTAAAAATTATATTAACTCATATCAATGTCATAATCAACTAGCGAGCAATAATAAGATATCTCAAATGAAAACACTTTGTTAAAACAACCATGATATAATATGACAATAGTGGTATCTCCCTAGCCCTTTCTGAGACCGCAAAATATAAATGCAAAGCACCTCCAAAGTTCAAGCAGCGACCAAATATTGTAATTCATGATAGAAAAGATCCAGTCATGATGCACCCAACATTAGCTATGCCATGCCCATCTCCCAAAAATAATAATGAGCCATCGTTTTTAAATCATCGAATTTGGTTGCGGGAAGCCTCAAGACACCCAACATATATGTTGGAAGAGCATGCACCACCACCTTGATGAGTACTTCCCTACCACTCCGAGCAAAGGTTGAACCATCCCATGTCATAATATGCTTAGTGAACCTCTGTTGAAGGTTCTGAAAGCGACCTTTAGACATGCACTCATATACAGTGGGAAGACCAAGATATCTTTACTCAAACTGTTCAGTCTAAACACCAAACAACCGAGCCACCTCCTCTCCATCTATAAATTGACAATTTCTCAAAAAAGAATAAAACATTTACCTAGGTTAACAAGCTGACCTATAACATTTGCATGAGCCCATGTACAATGGAAGATCAAGATATATTTCTTCAAACTATTCAGTCTGAACACCAAGCAAGGGGACGGTCACACTCGCTACTGGGTTTTTATTTCCTTTTCTTCTTCTTTCTTATTTTGTTTTTATCCAAAAAAACTAAATATAGATATTTCAAAATTACTTTACTTAAAAAGTTTAAAAGCATTCATAGCACATTTACTAAAGAGTAAAATACATCGAATGTCCTAAAAGTATTCCAAGTGTGCCGAGTAGGTCCTAAAAGAAAACGTTCATCGCGGGTTCTATATTTGTATTTTACCCGCAACTTTTAAGACCTATTTGACACACTTGAAATACTTTGTGGACCCGCAGTTAACGATTTCAAACTATTAGGACCTACTTGACACACTTGAAATACTTTTAGGACCTCCAATATATTTTACTCTTTAGTAAATGTTCATGCAGTGTAAAAATATTTTTTGCGCAGCTTTTACAAAATGTTAATAGGATTCAAAACAAAAATCTTGTGACATTTAAAAAATGTTCATGTCTTTAAGTGCTCGGGATATTCAAAAAAAGTTTACACAATGGAAAAATTGCTTATATAATTTTCTCAACAAATCGTACCATCCACAAAAAAGTTCACAAACTTTAAATAATGTGCGTAACCTTTTCTAAAAATGTTTATAGAATACATAATGCGTTCATGTAATCTAAAAAAATGTTTGTACCATTAAAAAAAATGCTCGCGCTATTTACAAAATTGTTGCACACTTCACGAATATGTTTGTGACATTTAAAAATAATATTTCCACAATGTAAAAAATAATATTCAGGTAGTTTAATTGTCATTTCATATCATTCCATAGAAATATTCAATGTGTATTTTTAAATGCTTATGATTTACTGGAAAAAATGTTCAAATAATTATTTGAAAAAATGTTCAAATAATTATTTAAAAAAAATGTTCAACACATATTTGAGAAATGTTCATCATTTATCAACAAAATATTACATGTGTATACGAAAAATATTTACATGTATTGAAAAAAGTTAAAAAGTATTTGAAAAAAGAAATTGAACTTTTTTGCGTAGTTTAACAAATGTTTTGTATCATTTAAAAGTATTCAACGTGTGTTACAAACTCTTTAACACACATTATTTTTTTCAAAAAAAATATATTTTTAAAATACTTACCATGTACTTCAAAATGTTCAATATATGTATAAAATATCCTAGATGTATTCGAAAAATGTAGGATGTGTATTGGAAAAAGTAGACATGTATTAAGAAATAAAAATAGAAACAAACAAATGAACTGGAAAATTCTGAAGGAAACAAGTAAAGAAACACAGAAAGACATTAATCGATGAAATCAAACACAGAAAACACATAAAAGAAAAATGCACAAAAACTTCTTAAACCGATCCAAAACGGTCGTAGAAGATTTCTAAAACCACTCTCAGGAACCCATATTAGGCTGGCTATCTGTTAGTTGCCGAGATATAACTCTCTTCATTTTCTTTGGGTTTTTTTTTGCCTTCTTTTTTGTTTCCTTGAGGTTTTTTTATCTGTTTTATTGTATGAACACATGTCTACGTTTTTCTCGGTGTATATTGTACCTTTTTGTAGCTAACGTGAAACATCTTTCGAACACATAATGCATGAATTTTTAAAATACATGTTTTGAACACTTTTTTAATACACCATAACATTATCCAAAATACACGTTGTATGTTTTATGTCAATAAACATTTTCTTAAACTACATAGACATTTTTATACACTGTATTAACATTTTTTGAAAAGTTCATGGACATTTATTTGGAAACACGTGACTATTTCATTAAAATTCCATGTGCATTCTTAATGGAATTAAAAATTAACCCATGCATTTTTTTACATTGTATATGATTTTGATATTTTTTTGAAACAAATGAATATTTCCATAGAATATCAACTAAAAATTTTATTGGTACGAAACATTTGTTTACCCTATTTAAATATTTTCTTTACTACATTGGATGCACATGTTTTCAAAATTTGCATACATTTTTTATTGTCAAGATTTTTTCTGAATTATTCAAAAACATTGAAAAACAGTCTTAAAAATGTATTTGGTACTATTTTAACATTTTTCAAAATTCTTTATTAAATTTTGTAAGTCAGCATGTAAAAGGTATGTTTTAAAAATGGAACATGATTTACGTCAGCATGACATGCATGTCTTACTGGGCCAGCGGTGCCCTGTAAGCGAGGCAGGTTTCAGCCTCACAGTAGGTGGGACATAGCGGCGGCCCCGTTAAAACCGGACATATATATGGATGGACACAAAACGCGGAATTTCTTCATAAGTGAGCCGGCCATATATTCGATTCCCCCTTTGCACCGGTTTTGGGAAGCTTCTACCGCCAGTTTATTTTTGCAGTGATTTCTGTGGTTGCTCAGGTTTTTTTTTTCTTCCTTTTTACTCTATTCTTTTTTCCTTTTCTATCTTTATGTTTTCCTCTCTCTGTTTTTATGTTTTTGTGAACTTTTACAAATTTATTAACATTGATGGCATTTTCAAATTCACCAACGTTTTTTCAAACCCATGCACTTCTTTCAAAATTGAGATGTTTTTTTTAATCCGAGATTATTTTTCAATTTTCCAATGTTTTTCACAAATCCATCACCTTTTTTAAAATCTTGAAAAATATCAAATCCGTGAACTTTAAATAATATCATGTACTTTTATTCAAATCCATAAACTTTTTAAAAATTTGCGAACTGTTTTTTAATCCGCAAACATTTTTCCAAATCCTTGACCTTTTGAAATTCATGAACTTTTTCAAATTCGCTATATATTTTTGAATTTTGCAAGCTATTTTCAAAATCCATAGTTTTTTTAATCTGTGAATCGTTTCCACTTTAGTGAAGTCAACAGTCAACGGTTTGACCAGTCAGCAAGTTAATGGTTCAACCAACAATCGTCAACTATTTAACCGAACAAGGAGAGAGACCTACGCTGGGTCGCTGGCGTGTACAGCGAGCGAGTAGTTTTTCCTTCAAATTGTGAGCGACTAGCTCGTGTGACGAGCGATCGAGGGGCGAAACACTTATTTCGGCGGGCTATGCGTCTCGCGCTTGTGCGTTGCGGGAGCCACAGGTGCTTAAAGTGCTGATTAGGAGCTCTCATGGGATTGACATCAGCGACATGGTCCGACATGTATTTCAGTTTTGCGAGTTTTTTTGTTTTCCTCTGTTCCATAGCAACCGTTAGCAGTAATCGTGTGGCGTGGCCATGCCCGGTTTTGTGGAACACTGTTTTTTCTCATATTTGTTTCGACAAACTATTTAAGAAATGTTAAAACAACTAAATGAAGAAAAAAATATTATACCATAGAAAATAAAATTATTAATGCGTTCTTCATGAATAAGTTTGTTGCCCTTCTTGAAAACTTGCAGTTACGACCCTCTCTTAGAAACTTACCTTTGTGACCCCTCTTGAGAGCTTTCAGTTACATTGATGCTAAAAACCTTTAAGTTGCGACCTCTCTTAAAAACTTACAATTGTGATCCGTGGAAAAACTTATAGTTGCGACCTCCATGGAGAACTTGCAGTTGGGACCTCTTTTGAAAACTTCTTGTTGCGCCCCTCCTTATAAACTAGTAGTTGTGACCTCTTGGAAAATTTGCATTTGCAACCCCACTAAAAACTTGTAGTTGTGATTCCATTGGACGACTTGCAGTTGCAACCCCTCTTGAAAACTTGCAGTTACGACCCCTGCCCCCCCCTAAAGCTTATACTTGCAAAAAAGGTGGGGGGGGGGGGGGCAAAACCAAGGAACATTGAAGAAAATAATTTTTCGAAGACCAAAAAAATCAAGGAAAATATGACATTTTTCTATGTCGAAGGTAGCCGGGGAAACCTTGGCCCACTTGAGGAGAACCCTGTGGGGGGCCATGTGGCCACCCCAACTATGTGGTGTGCCTGGTGGGACCCGCGGGATACCCCGACAAGTTCTACTGCCCGATGACCTTATATGACATAATATTACAAGTTCTACTGCCCGATGACCTTATATGGCGGAGGGAAAATCCCGTAAAAATGTTTTGCGGGATTTTTCCTCCGCCATATGCAAGGCGGAGCTGAGGCATAACACTGTTCTGCTCTAGAGGGCTATTTTCTTAGGACCCTTTCCTTCTTGAAGGGAGAATTCGAAGACATCGATGCCACCACATCGTGGGGAGCATCATCAGCACCTTCATGACCGTCATCCATCTCCAACCCTTGCTTTCTATGTATGAACTGTTACCTGAATTGTTGAGAGTGCTTTCAGGTGTTGATTAGTATCTGTAGTTGATGCTTAGAAGTTTTGTCGGTGAAAGATTTATATGTTTGGATTGTTAATCATAATTTCATCTCCGCTGATCATGATCCATATGATGTCTTGTGAGTAGTTCATTACGTTCTTGAGGACATGGAATAAACCTTGTTACAAGTAATCTTGTGAAGTTGAATATAATTCAATGTTTTGATATTAGGTTGTGATGTAATTATCTAGTGGTAATGTGTGAACATCGAATGCATATCACTTCATCGTTAAGGGTCTATAGGAGAGCATTGTGTGACTAGTTTTTGAATGGTGGATGGTTGGAGTGACAGAACTTACCCAGCCCTAAGTTTATGAACTGTTGCATCAGAGGTTTCCGGAGCCCCAAAGTGACAAAAATTGTGTGACTGCATATGGCTAGATTCTATCTTAGTTATTCTCTTATATTTGTGATGCTTGCATTGGAGGTATAATCATAAGTGTGTTGTTTGTTCAAGTAAAAACAATGCATCTTTAATTCTTAAGAAGTCGATCCTATTGGGGAACGCAGTATTTCAATTTTTTTACCTACGATCACGCACCATCTATCTATGTGATGCATATCAACGAGTGGGGAGAGTGTGTCCACGTACCCTTGTAGACCGAAAGCGTAAGCGTTAAGTAACGAGGTTGATGTAGTTGAACGTCTTCGCGATCCAACCAATCAAGTACCGAACGCACGGCACCTCCACGATCTGCACATGTTCAGCTCGGTGACGTCCCTCGTACTCTTGATCCAGCTGAGGCCGAGGAAGAGTTTCGTCAGCACGACGGCGTGATGACGGTGATGATGAAGCTACAGACACAGAGCTTCGCCTAAGCACTACACCGATATAACCGTGGTGGAAATTTGTGGAGGGGGGCACCACACACGGCTAAGATCAACTTTGATGTGTTCTAGGGTGCCCCCCTCCCCACGTATATAAAGGAGGGAGAGGGAGGCCGGCCGACCATCATGGGCGCGCCAAGGGGGGAGGAATCCTCCTCCTAGTAGGAGTAGGATTCCTCCTTTCCTACTCCAACTAGGAGGAGAAGGAAGGAGAGGGGGAGGGAGAGGGAAAGAGGGGCCGCGCCCCCTTCCCCTAGTCCAATTCAGACTCCCTCGGGGGGACACCTCCTGGCTGCTGCCCTCTCTCTCCCCTAAAGCCCACTAAGGGCCCAATAACTTCTCGGGGGGTTCCGGTAACCCTCCGGCACTCTGGTTTTATCCAAAGCCTCCCGGAACACTTCCGGTGTGCGAATAACATGGTTCAATATATCAACCTTTATGTCTCGGCCATTTCAAGACTCCTCGTCATGTCCATGATCACATCCGAGACTTCGAACTACCTTCGGTCATCAAATCACAGAAACTCATAATACAAATCGTCATCGAACGTTAAGCGTGCAGACCCTACGGGTTCGAGAACTATGTAGACATGACCGAGACACATCTCCGGTCAATAACCAATAGCGGAACCTGGATGCTCATATTGGATCCCACATATTCTACGAAGATCTTTATCGGTCAAACCGCATAACAACATACGTTGTTCCCTTTGTCATCGGTATGTTACTTGCCCGAGATTCGATCGTCGGTATCTCAATACCTAGTTCAATCTCGGTACCGGCAAGTCTCTTTACTAGTTCTGTAATGCATCATCCCGCAACTAACTCATTAGTCACATTGCTTGCAAGGCTTATAATTATGTGCATTACCGAGAGGGCCCAGAGATACCTCTCCGACAATCGGAGTGACAAATCCTAATCTCGATCTATGCCAACTCAACAGACACCATCGGAGACACCTGTAGAGCATATTTATAATCACCCAGTTACGTTGTGATGTTTGATAGCACACAAAATGTTCCTCCCGTATTCGGGAGTTGCATAATTTCATAGTCATAGGAACATGTATAAGTCATGAAGAAAGCAACAACAACAAACTAAACGATCATCGTGCTAAGCAAACGGATGGGTCAAGTCAATCACATCACTCTCTAATGATGTGATCTCGTTAATCAAATGAAAACTCATGTCTATGCCTAGGAAACTTAACCATCTTTGATTCAACGAGCTAGTCAAGTAGAGGCATACTAGTGACACTCTGTTTATCTATGTATTCACACATGTTTTAAGTTTCCGGTTAATACAATTCTAGCATGAATAATAATCATTTATCATGATATAAGGAAATATAAATAACAACTTTATTATTGCCTCTAGGGCATATTTCCCTCAGTCTCCCACTTGCACTAGAGTCAATAATCTAGATTACACAGTAATGATTCTAACAACCATGAAGTCTTGGTGCTGATCATGTTCTGCTCGTGAGAGAGGCTTAGTTTATGGGCCTGCAACATTCAGATCCGTATGTATCTTGCAAATCTCTATGTGTCCCTCCTTGACTTGATTGTGGATGGAATTGAAGCGTCTCTTGATGTGCTTGGTTCTCTTGTGAAATCTAGATTCCTTTGCCAAGGCAATTGCACCAGTATTGTCACAAAAGATTTTCATTGGACCCGATGCACTAGGTATGACACCTAGATCGGATATGAACTCCTTTATCTAGACTCATTCATTTGCTGCTTCCGAAGTAGTTATGTACTCTGCTTCACACGTAGATCCCACCACGACGCTTTGTTTAGAATTGCACCAACTTACAGCTCCACCGTTCAATATAAATATTTATCCGATTTGTGACTTAGAGTCATCCGGATCAGTGTCAAAGCTTGCATCGATGTAACCATTTACGACGAGCTCTTTGTCTCCTCCATAAACGAGAAACATATCCTTAGTCCTTTTCAGGTATTTCAGGATGTTCTTGACCGCTGTCCAGTGATCCACTCCTGGATTACTTTGGTACCTCCCTGCTAAACTAATAGCAAGGCACACATCAGGTCTGGTACACAACATTGCATACATGATAGAACCTATGGCTGAAGCATAGGGAATGACTTTCATTTTCTCTCTATCTTCTGCAGTGGTCGGGAATTGAGTCTGACTCAACTTCACACCTTGTAACACAGGCAAGAACCCTTTCTTTGCTTGATCCATTTTGAACTTCTTCAAAACTTTATCAAGGTATGTGCTTTGTGAAAGTCCAATTAAGCGTCTTGATCTATCTCTATAGATCTTGATGCCCAATATATAAGCAGCTTCACCGAGGTCTTTCATTGAAAAACTCTTGTTCAAGTATCCTTTTATGCTATCCAGAAATTCTACATGATTTCCAATCAACAATATGTCATCCACATATAATATTAGAAATGCTACAGAGCTCTCACTCACTTTCTTGTAAATACATGCTTCTCCAAAAGTCTGTATAAAACCATATGTTTTGATCACACTAACAAAACGTTTATTCCAACTCTGAGATGCTTGCACCATTCCATAAATGGATCGCTGGAGCTTGCACACTTTGTTAGCATCCTTTCGATTGATAAATATACAACTCTTTTTCTAGAAATCCATTCAGGAATGCAGTCTTTATATCCATTTGCCAAATTTCATAATCATAAAATGCAGCAATTGCTAACATGATTTGGACGGACTTAAGCATCGCTACAGGTGAGAAGGTCTCATCGTAGTCAACTCCTTGAACTTGTCAAAAACCTTTTGCAACAAGTCGAGCTTTGTAGACAGTAACATTACCATCAGTGTCAATCTTCTTCTTGAAGATCCATTTATTCTCTATGGCTTGCCGATCATCGGGCAAGTCAACCAAAGTCCACACCTTGTTCTCATACATGGATCCCATCTCAGATTTCATGGCCTCAGCCATTCACGGAATCTGGGCTCATCATCGCTTCCTCATAGTTCGTAGGTTCGTCATGGTCAAGTAACATGACCTCCAGAACAGGATTACCGTACCACTCTGGTGTGGATCTTACTCTGCTTAACCTACGAGGTTCGGTAGTAACTTGATCTGAAGTTACATGATCATCATCATTAGCTTCCTCACTAATTGGTGTAGGTGTCACATGAACTGATTTTTTTGATGAAATACTTTCCAATAAGGGAGCAGGTACAGTTACCTCATCAAGTTCTACTTTCCTCCCACTCACTTCTTTCGAGAGAAACTCCTTCTCTAAAAATGATCCATTCTTAGCAACGAATGTCTTGCCTTCGGACCTGTGATAAAGGTGTAGCCAACAGTCTCCTTTGGGTATCCTATGAAGACACATTTCTCCAATTTGGGTTCGAGCTTATCAGGTTGAATCTTTTTCACATAAGCATCGCAGCCCCAAACTTTAAGAAACGACAATTTGGGTTTCTTGCCAAACCACAGTTCATAAGGTGCCATCCCAACGGATTTAGATGGTGCCCTATTTAATGTGAATGCAGCCGTCTCTAAAGCATAACCCCAAAACGATAGCGCTAAATCAGTAAGAGACATCATAGATCGCACCATATCTAATAAAGTGCGGTTACGATGTTCGGACACACCATTACATTGTGGTGTTCCGGGTGGCGTGAGTTGCGAAACTATTCTGCTTTGTTTCAAATGAAGACCATACTCGTAACTCAAATATTCTCCTCCATGACCAGATCGCAGAAACTTTATTTTCTTGTTACGATGATTTTTCACTTCACTCTGAAATTCTTTGAACTTTTCAAATGTTCCAGATTTATGTTTCATCAAGTAGATATACCCATATCTACTTAAAGCATCTGTGAAGGTCAGAAAATAACGATACCCGCCGCGAGCCTCAATATTCATCGGACCACATACATCAATATGTATGATTTCCAATAAATCTGTTGCTTGCTCCATTATTCCGGAGAACGGAGTTTTAGTCATCTTGCCCATGAGGCATGGTTCGCAAATACCAAGTGATTCATAATCAAGTGATTCCAAAAGTCCATCAGAATGGAGTTTCTTCATGCGCTTTACACCAATATGACCCAAATGGCAGTGCCACAAATAAGTTGCACTATCATTATCAACTCTGCATCTTTTGGCTTCAATATTATGAATATGTGTGTCACTACTATCGAGATTCAACAAAAATAGACCACTCTTCAAGGGTGCATGACCATAAAAGATATTACTCATATGAATAGAACAACCATTATTCTCGGATTTAAATGAATAACCGCCTCGCATCAAACAAGACCCAGATATAATGTTCATGCTTAACGCTGGCACCAAATAACAATATTCAGGTCTAAAACTAATCCCGAAGGTAGATGTAGAGGTAGCATGCCGACGGCTATCACATCGACTTTGGAACCATTTCCCACGCGCATGGTCACCTCGTCCTTAGCCAATCTTCGCTTAATCCATAGTCCCTGTTTCAAGTTGCAAATATTAGCAACGGAACCAGTATCAAATACCCAGGAACTACTGCGAGCATTAGTAAGGTACACATCAATAACATTTATATCACATATACCTTTGTTCACCTTGCCATCCTTCTTATCCGCCAAATACTTGGGGCAGTTCCTCTTCCAGTGACCAGTCCCTTTACAGTAGAAGCACTCAGTCTCAGGCTTAGGTCCAGACTTGGGCTTCTTCACTTGAGCAGCAACTTGCTTGCCATTCTTCTTGAAGTTCCCCTTCTTACCTTTACCCTTTTTCTTGAAATTGGTGGTCTTGCTGACCATCAACACTTGATGCTCCTTCTTGATTTCTACCTCCGCAGCCTTTAGCATTGCGAAGAGCTCGGGAATCGTCTTATCCATCCCTTGCATGTTATAGTTCATCATGAAGCTTTTGTAGCTTGGTGGCAGTGATTGAAGAACTCTGTCAATGACACTATCAACCGGAAGATTAACTCCCAGCTGAGTCAAGTCATTATCATACCCAGACATTTTGAGTATATGCTCACTGAAAGAACTATTCTCCTCCATTTTGCAGCTATAGAACTTATTAGAGACTTCATATCTCTCAATCCGGGCATATTAACTTCAAATCCCGGAACATCTCATATGCTCCATGACGTTCAAAACGTCGTTGAAGTCCCGGTTCTAAGCCGTAAAGCATGGCACACTGAACTATCGAGTAGTCATCAGCTTTGCTCTGCGAGGCTTTCACAACGTCTGGTGTTGCTCCTGCAGCGGGTCTTGCACCTAGCGGTGCTTCCAGGACATAATTCTTCTGTGCAGCAATGAGGATAATCCTCAAGTTACGGATCCAGTCCGTGTAGTTGCTACCATCATCTTTCAACT
Source organism: Aegilops umbellulata (assembly GCA_032464435.1). NCBI lineage: Eukaryota > Viridiplantae > Streptophyta > Magnoliopsida > Poales > Poaceae > Aegilops > Aegilops umbellulata. Next base: position 474,594,648 of record CP136056.1, on the reverse strand, counting down.
TAGCTTTCTCTAGGAACGCATTAAAATTCAAAGGAACAACAGCACGGGCCATTGATCTACAACAACATAGACATGCAAAATACTATCAGGTACTAAGTTCATGATAAATTAAAGTTCAATTAATCATATTACTTAAGAACTCCCACTTAGATAGACATCCCTCTAATCATCTAAATGATCACGTGATCCAAATCAACTAAACCATGTCCGATCATCACGTGAGATGGAGTAGTTTTCAATGGTGAACATCACTATGTTGATCATATCTACTATATGATTCACGCTCGACCTTTCGGTCTCAGTGTTTTGAGGCCACATCAGCATATGCTAGGCTCGTCAAGTTTAACCCGAGTATTCTGCGTGTGCAAAACTGGCTTGCACTCGTTGTATGTGAACATAGAGCTTATCACACCCGATCATCACATGGTGTCTCGGCACGACAAACTTTCGCAACAGTGCATACTCAGGGAGAACACTTGTACCTTGAAATTTAGTGAGAGATCATCTTATAATGCTACCGCCGAACTAAGCAAAATAAGATGCATAAAGGATAAACATCACATGCAATCTATATAAGTGATATGATATGGCCATCATCATCTTGTGCCTTTGATCTCCATCTTCAAAGCACCATCATGATCACCATCGTCACCGGCGCGACACCTTGATCTCCATCGTAGCATCGTTGTCGTCTCGCCAACTATTGCTTCTACGACTATCGCTACCACTTAGTGATAAAGTAAAAACAATTACAGGGCGATTGTATTGCATACAATAAAGCGACAACCAGATGGCTCCTGCCAGTTGCCGATAACTCTGTTACAAAAGATGATCATCTCATACAATAAAATTTAGCATCATGTCTTGACCATATCACATCACAACATGCCCTGCAAAAACAAGTTAGACGTCCTCTACTTTGTTGTTGCAAGTTTTATGTGGCTGCTACGGGCTGAGCAAGAACCGTTCTTACCTACGCATCAAAACCATAACGATTTTTCGTCAAGTGTGCTATTTTAACCTTCCACAAGGACCGGGCGTAGTCACACTCGATTCAACTAAAGTTGGAGAAACTTACACCCGCCAGCCACCTGTGTGCAAAGCACGTCGGTAGAACCAGTCTCGCGTAAGCGTACGCGTAATATCGGTCCGGGCCGCCTCATCCAACAATACCGCCGAATCAAAGTATGACATGCTGGTAAGCAGTATGACTATTATGGCCCACAACTCTTCGTGTTCTACTCGTGCATATAACATCTACGCATAGACCTGGCTCGGATGCCACTGTTGGGGAACGCGGTATTTCAAAAAATTTACCTACGATCATGCAAGATCTATCTATGTGATGCATAGCAATGAGCGGGGAGAGTGTGTCCACGTAACCTCGTAGACCGAAAGTGGAAGCGTTAAGTAACGCGGTCGATGTAGTCGAACGTCTTCGCGATCCAACCGATCAAGTACCGAACGCACGGCACCTCCGCGATCTGCACATGTTCCGCTCGGTGACGTCCCTCGTACTCTTGATGCAGCTGAGGCCGAGGGAGAGTTTCGTTAGCACGGCGGCGTGATGACAGTGATGATGAAGCTACCAACGCAGGGCTTCGCTTAAGCACTACAACGATATAACTGTGGTGGAAATCTGTGAAGGGGGGCACCGCACATGGCTAAGATCAACTTTCATGTGTTCTAGGGTGCCCCCCTCCCCACGTATATAAAGGAGGGAGGGGGAGGCCGGCTGGCCATCATGGGCGCGCCAAGGGGGAGGAATCCTCCTCCTAGTAGGAGTAGGATTCCTCCTTTCCTAGTCCAACTAGGAGGAGAAGGAAGGAGAAGGGGAGGGAGAGGGTAAGAGGGCCTGCGCCCCCTTCCCCTAGTCCAATTCGGGGCTCCCTTGGGGGGCGTCACCTCCTCGCTGTTGCCCTCTCTCTCCCCTAAAGCCCACTAAGGGCCCAATAACTTCCCGGGGGGGGGGGGGGGGTTCCGGTAACCCTTCGGCACTCTGGTTTTACCCGAAACCTCCCGGAACACTTCCGGTGTGCGAATAACATGGTCCAATATATCAATCTTTATTTCTCGACCATTTTGAGACTCCTCGTCATGTCCATGATCACATCCGAGACTTCGAACTACCTTCGGTCATCAACTCACATAAACTCATAATACAAATAGTCATCGAACATTAAGCGTGCGGACCCTACGGGTTCGAGAACTATGTAGACATGACCGAGACACATCTCCGGTCAATAACCAATAGCAGAACCTGGATGCTCATATTGGCTCCCACATATTCTACAGAGATCTTTATTGGTCAAACCGCATAAGAACATACGTTGTTTCCTTTGTCATCGGTATGTTACTTGCCCGAGATTCGATCGTCCGTATCTCAATACCTAGTTCAATCTCGTTACCGGCAAGTCTCTTTACTTGTTTCGTAATGCATCATCCCGCAACTAACTCATTAGTCACATTTATTGCAAGGCTTATAATGATGTGTATTACCGAGAGGGCCTACAGATACCTCTCCGATAATCGGAGTGACAAATCCTAATCTCGATCTGTGCCAACTCAACAAACACCATCGGAGACACCTCTAGAGCATCTTTATAATCACCCAGTTACGTTGTGACGTTTGATAGCACACAAAGTGTTCCTCCAGTATTTGGGAGTTGCATAATCTCATAGTCATAGGAACATGTATAAGTCATGAAGAAAGCAATAGCAACAAACTAAACGATCATCGTGCTAAGCTAACGGATGGGTCAAGTCAATCACATCATTCTATAATGATGTGATCCCGTTAATCAAATGACAACTCATGTCTATGGATAGGAAAATTAACCATCTTTGATTCGACGAGCTAGTCAGGTAGAGGCATACTAGTGACACTATGTTTGTGTATGTATTCACACGTGTATTAAGTTTTCGATTAATACAATTCTAGCATGAATAACAAACATTTATCATGATATAAGGAAATATAAATAACAACTTTATTATTGCCTCTAGGGCATATTTTCTTCAGATCCCAATTCTCTCAACATGGAAAGTGTCCACCTCAATGTCCCACTGTCTTATTTATCTTCCCATGAAAGCCACCACGTCATCATATGTGCCACCTCAGTGGTTTAGTTATAACTACGTATTCTTTTTCCAACTGAACAACCAGAATAATCTAGCAGATTTTTTCAGCTTGGTTTTCTTCCAATCGGCACCAAGACTCTTCCACTGGTGTAGAAAAGCCTAGCTATGGCATGGTAAAAAGTGCATTGCTGGTGTGGACACCCTACGCCACCAATATGGCACCATTGTTAGAAAATAGTGCTGACGTGGGAGGCTACGCCAGCAGTATTCTACGTGTTGATGGCATGCAACGTGGACAACACTAGCACTATAATCGCACAGGTAGCGGCGGGTGGTACTTTGCATGGCACGAACATTTTGAGCAGCCAATAATAATAATTTTTCCCACCATATATAACATTTAGCATTTCACATTAGAACTAAGCGCGTATAAAACAACACATAGTAGAATAATACCAGCTAATAGACCATTAATTGGCAGTTAATAATAGTGACAATCAATCACAACAATAGTAGCTAGATATATATGTCGCCAATAAACAACAAGAACTCACAAGCACGAGCTAACATAGTTAATAAGTAGTTCATTTCACATCTATGGCCTAGCCACTTCTAAATGAGGTTGATGATGATCATCATACTGAAGTCATGGCGCGGGGTGTTCGTAACAGTGAGTAGGATGGCCTGTCCAACCCGAAGATTCTTGCCATGAAGGAACTTCTTCCACCCTGCCCGGTTGAAGATAGTGCGACCGTCCGTGTCCACTGCATAGGCACAGCTGGTGATGGAGCCCCTTCTAGTAAGGCATAATCCAGCCATGCCTTCTTCATCCGTCTTCATCCGGCTCGATGCCACAACTCATAGATAGCTTCGTAGGTAATTTTTGAAAACAATAGATATAATAAATGAGCATGTCATGCGCAATTATCAACAAAGCATACACTTCAATCCACATATATCATCAGATTCAACACTAAGCATATCATCACATCACTACACTACGCATATCAACAAATTACTACACTGATAGCATATCATCAAATTACTACACTAATTAAGCATATCATCAATGTACACTTAGCATATCATCACATTGTACTACACTATATAAGCATATCATCACATTACTACAACATGCATATCATAAAATTCTACACTAAACAATTTCTACACTAAGCATATGTCGGGGGCTATGTGCGACATATGCCAAGGGATGGCTTATCATGGTGGGGGCGAGTAGAACATCGCCGGTGCCTGGAAGCGGGATGAGGCGTAAACATGCTCGCCGGCGGATCTTACCCAGCTTCGGGGCTCTCCGAGGAGATAACACCCCTACTGCTGCTCTGCGGGGTCTCTGCATGGTCACTATGGAGATATGTGTACAAAGTTGCTCCTCGAGCTGTGTTCTAGAGGTAGGAGAAGGCAAGGCTAGCTCTCCCCTCCTCTATCTGTTGGTCTGGTGGAAAAGGATCGAACCCTTTGCATGGGTGCTCCGGGGGGTTTATATAGGCCTACCCCCCAGGGGTACAATGGTAATCTGTCTGGGTGCGGGTCCCAGCTGTCTGTCTCTTAGGCCGCCGTCCTATCCGCCGACTCCTGGGGGCCACCTCTGGTGGGCCCCGCCGACTGACCTGGCCACTGTAGTCGCGCCTCTGATGACGTGGGCTGGGTCGTGGGGGCGTGGCAATAGTGCCGCCGCCTGGCGGGCGATCACTGTCGCCACTCCCCGTCTTATCTGATTAATGGCGCGTGGGACCCGTGGGAGGAGCTGGCAGACTCTCGGAGGCCGACTCCCACAGGGGCCGTCTTTGGGCGCTCTCGCCGTCTTCTATCTCTCCCGCTGACTGGCGGGGCCCGCCGTCTCCAGGCCGTACTGGCGGGCCAATGTGGGAACAGGGTTCCGCCGCTGGGGCGAACGTCAGGGCTGGTATGGCCACAGTGCCGCGCCGTACCGAAGATCTCCTCCGGTACGTCGCACTGTAGCCATACCCGCCCTTGGTAATCAGGGTAGGGGAGGGCCATTCTCCGGCCATCCCCAGTCCTGTCCTTCTTCCAGAAGGCTGAAGGTGGCGAAGTCGTGGGCCGGCTCCCCGTAGTCGGCATTCATGGAGTCGCCAACTGGGAGTCGGCTTATGCCGTGGCCGTCTTCGAGATTCAGCCGTGAGTGGGCTGTAGCCGACTCTCAGAGTCGGCCCTTTGTCTTGGGATCCTCTGAGGGGCGTAGCCTTCCCCGATGTCTTGAAAGGTTCTGGGCCCCGGGTTAGCCTACCCGTGGCCCATTACTCCGACAGTAGTCCCCGAAGCTGGTGAGGCACCGAGGGATGCGCCGAGGAGCCTCAACAGATTCTCCCTTCGAGGAGTTGGTGCCGTAGCTCGCCTGCCGTCTCCCTTCGTGCCGATTACCAGGAGGCGATTCTGCCCCGGCCGTCTTCGTCGAGCCGTCTCTCAGAGGTCGGACTTGCCTTCAAGTCGCCTTGCTCTTCTTTAGGTAGTTTGAAGATCGTGGCGGCACGCAAATAGCATGCTTGAGAAGCTACGCGGCCTTCACCCGCCGCGGACCATTCCATGGCGCCACGTGGCCGGGCAAGCCTGCCAGCCAACGCGCGCGACGGGACAGGCCCGCGGGCGGGGCCCACCACTACCGCGCCTCGGCCCTCGAGCGGATCCGCTGCGGCCGACGGGGCGGCTGGGCTTCGGCGCAGTGAATGCGCGCGGTAACTCCGCTTGGTAGATCGTGGGGGTCGTGGGGGCGTGGGCGCAGTTAATCCCACGACGCCCCCTCGGCTCCTCAGCCCGTAGGCTTATAAGTAGGCAGAGGGAGCGGGGCGGCGAAGCACGCGCGCCTGCTCCCCTCTGCTTCCTCCCGTACTTTCTTCTCCTTCTTCTTCTCACTGCCGCTGCACCGGATCACGCCCCGCTCCCGGCGATGAGTTCTTCTTCCGCCGCCGTCCGCTCCGGCGTGTGGGACGGCTCTGAAGTTGACGACGACATCATCGAGTTCCTTCGCAGGACGCGCCGCATCCCCGGCGCGAACCTTGTGCAGGCCCGCGCCCCGCCGCCGGGGGAGGTGTCGCCGGCGCCGGCGGAGGGCGAGCGCGTCGTGTTCTGCTCCCACCTGTCGCGCGGCCTGGGGCTGCCGGCGAGCGGATTCTTCCACTCGTTCCTGGAGTTCCACGGCCTCCAACCGCACCACCTTACTCCAAACACGGTGGTGCTGTTGGCGGCCTTCGCCTCGCTCTGCGAGGGATTCCTCGGTGTTCTCCCCACCATCGAGATGTGGGGGGAATTCTTCCATTCGAAGCTCGGTACGCACGTCCCCGGTGTGCCAGCCCAATGCGGCGCCTTCATCGCGCTGCGGAGGTCGACTGCTGACAACCCATTCCCTGCCATCCAGCTGATCAAGTCGGTGAAGATGTGTCAGCGTTCTTACTTCTATGTAAAGAACGTTGCCGCAGACGGCGACTGGGTCAACCTGCCGGCCTTCAAAGCCGGCGCGCCGGCTGGGAGGCAGCCCAGCTGGTCCTACCGCGCCAAGACGCTGACTCCAGCCGGAGCCGCCGCCGTGCAGCGACTTCGGCTGTTGACGCAGTCAGCCGGCCTGACTGGAGCCGACTTGCTGGCCGCCTTCATTGCGCGCCGAGTCCTGCCGCTCCAAAGCCGGCCTCATCTGATCTGTCAGATGAGCGGCCACCGGGACCCCAGTCAGACGTGCACCAAAGATCTTCCTCACGCGGAGGTTGCGGACACGGTGAACTTCATCACGAACTGCGGCCTCTCGGGGGACTGGCAATTTGGCATGGAGCCATACTCGCGCGCCAACCCCCTGCCGGTGGTAAGTCGCTCTTTCCTTCTCTTTCTCTTTTTTCAGCCGAATCCGGCTTCTGCTCTTTATTTCTCTTAACCTTTGAACCAGAACTCTCTTCTCCAGCCCTCATCTGGCGCCACGGGGCCGCCTCGCCAGTTCACCTCTGATCGAGCAGAGAGCGATGTCGACGACCCCGACTTGGGGGCGGCGGCATTGGAGGCCGACGCCGAAGGAGGCGGCGAAGGAGAAGAAGGCGACCCGAGGCCCTCGGCCACTTTTGCCGACTGGCCTGTCGGTGAAGAGGGGGAAGTCGCCCTGCACCACCAGCCGAAGCACGACAGCGCGTGGAAGCGCCGGGCCGGGCCGAGTTCCCTCGGGGGCCGGGAGAAAAAGTTCAAGGGGGCAGCCGCCGCGACCAAACGGGAAGAGGCGGCCACGAAGGCCCAGCGCTTCCGTAAGGAAGTGAAGAAGCCGCCGCTGTCCTCTGCGTGAGTGCCCCTACTTCTCCGTCTTGCTTTTGTCTTCTGGTGGGTTTAATCTGAGTTTTTACATGTGCTCCTCGCTTCAGAGCTCCTCTCACCCTAGGGAGGGTCGCCGCCGCCTCCATCAGGGGGTCGGTGGAGTCGTCCGCCACAACTCGGCGCATTGACCCAGCCGCCGACCTCTGGGAGGCGACGGAGCAGAACGCGCAGGAGAAACGCGACGAGGATGAAGCTGCCCGTCGAAAGAAGGCGGAGGCCAAGAAGACGGCCGCCCTCGCCCAGCAGGGTCTCGAGGGAGCCGGAGCCGCCTCCGCGGCCCAAGAGCAGGCTGAAGAGGCCGCGCGCCGCCAATCGGTGCTGCTCGTCGTTCCGTTGCGCTCGGCGCCGCCTCCGGATCCCATGGAGCATTCTGGGGAGGCCGGCGGGGGACACGCCGTCGTCGAGAGGGAGCGCGGCGAGATCCCCAGGCGAGACCCAGTGGTGCCGCCACCACCGCCCCCGCCGTCATCGGGGGGCGCAAAGGGTAAACAGTCGGCGGACCCGCCAACACCGCCGACTTCAGACGAAGCCACGACGAACTTGCTTCTTCAAGTCGCCCTGCCAACTCGTCGCCAACTGGAGAAGGCGACCTCGGCGCCACGCCCTCTGGAGACCGGAGCGGCCCGCTCGGCCACGCCAGAGGTCGAGGTGACGAGTTCCGCGCCCGTCGGGTGGGCGCGAGGAGGCGGCACGGGCCCGCTGAACCAGGCGCTCCTGGACGTCCAGGCGAAGCTGCGAGCCAAAAGCGACGCCATCCAGCACTGCTCAAGGGCGCACTTAGCGACACGAGCGGCCGTCCGGGTATGTCCCTTCTGACCTGTTTTTTTCCTTGTTCTTCTCTATGGGGGCGCGCCAGCGCACCCACTGGGTGTAGTCCCCGAGTTCCAGGTCGGCTGCTGAGCAGGCGGGTTGGAACTCTAATAGCAAATTCCAAACACTTATTCTTTTTTGAAATGCTCGCTTGTAGGACTACCACAACCTCCGAGCCACCGTCTTCAACCGAAATGTCGAAGAGCTGGGCAAGCGGACTGCCGACTTGACTGAGAGCCGGAGTAAGTTTGCTTCTTCGCGGGGGCGCGCCGGCGCACCCGCAGGCTGTAGTCCCCGAGATTCGGGCCGACTGCTGCGCAGTCGGGTCGGATCTTCTTGGCGACCTTTTCTGATGACTTTTGTCCTTTTTCTTCTTTCTTCAGAGGCCAACACCGTCCTTCAGCAGCAACAAGGCGAAGCCAACACCGCCTTGCGCGCCAAGGAGGTGGAGTGTGGCAAGCTCGTCACGGAGCGCGACCTGCTGGCCGCGCAGCTGGCGGAGCAGAAGGAGCTGCTCAAGAAGGCGCAGGAGGAGGCGAAGGGCATGGAGGCTGAGCTCCAGGCCGAGTTCGAGGTCGAACGCTCCTCCTGGACCGACAAGGAGGCGATGCTGACCTCCGGCTTCCACGAGATCGAAGATATCGTCGATGGTCAGTTTCCTTTGCTTGCTTTCTTTGAGCGGCCGACTGTGGGTCGGGCCGACTCTTGCTTTTTCTGACTTGCTTCTTTTTTCGTCTTTGGTAGACTTCTTCCTAGGTTACGCACAAACTGCCGTTCAAGCCATCGAGGCCGAGCGTGAGGCGCGGAGGGCGGCCGGCGAGGAGGTTGCTGTCAACGCCCCTCGGTCTCTTGACGAACAGCTTCTGAGCATCGAGGCTCGTCTTTGGACGGCTCACCGGATGCTGTGCCGGCTTCAACGAGTCGGCGCCCAGGCGATTGCTGCCTTGTGGCCGGAGATGCCGGTTCTGCGCACTCCCAGTCGGACTGCCGACTGGCTGGAGGTCGCAGCAGGCCGCCTGGAGGCTTGGAAGGGCTCATCGGCACGTGCCGGGGCACGCTGTGCCTTGGAGTTCGTCAAGGCGTGGTATCCAGACCCGAGTCTGGACCAGCTGGCCACGCTCCGAGCTGAGGCCCAGCCGGAACTGGCAGCCATGGAGGATGACTTCGTCAAGCGCGCCGCGGCGATCGCCGAGTACGTCGACACCAGCGTCTTCGTTCCTGAGCGTGCTGACAACGGCGAGGAGGCGCCGCCGGAGTGGTTTGGGATGAACCCGAACTACGGCGAGGACTCGGCGGAGGTGATTGGCTCCAACGTCGAGGAAAAAGACGAGATGGAAGCCGGCGACGAGACGGAGGCGCCAGAAGCCGGAGCGGGCGACCAGCCTCAGCTCGACCGAGCTTCCAACAACGAGCCGCGCCCAACTGCGCCAACTGCTGCTGGAGGTGATCAAGCCGAGTCTGCCCCGCAGGCTGCCCCGACGTCCGACACCGCCATCTCCGCCGAGCTCCCAAACCCGTCTGCCGCTTCATAAGCCGTCGTCTTGCTTTGCTTATCTGCTTAGTAATTTCTCGAAGACTTTGTTAGTTCGCACATTTCCACCCACTGGGTGTATTTTGAACATCTGTTCATGGATTCGGCCAATGGCCTTTGTGGTGTAAATATTTGTCTATATTCTATCGTTTCTTGCTTGTTGCTTTTTAGGCTTTTTTCCTTTGCCCCCTTCCCTTGGGTGCCGTCTTTGCCAGTCGGACAGCCGCTCCGCGGACTGCCGCTAGACCAAATACCTGGCCGCCTTGGGAAGGCAAGTACTTAGCCGTTCGAGAGTTTTTGTAGCAAGTCGGATAGAAAGACGGCAAGCCGACTACTCGGAGTCGGCTTTGCGAGGATCAGCTGAAAAGCCGGCTCGGGCTATGTTTTTACGCTTTGGATCCTTAGCCTTTTTTTTCGTGCGGGCGCCTATTCTACCTTACTCCGGCCCACCAGTCAGTCGCTCTGCGATCTGTGGCCTTGGCGGGAGTCGGCTTAGGCGCCGCACACTACTTGTCTGACCGCAGGAAGCGTTTTCATAGCGCGAGATGGCAAGTCCCCGGGCCGACTGGTCGAGCCCGAGGTCAAGTGGCATAAAGAGTGTCTTACTTAGAAGCATAACTCTTATCATATAGATAACAAATGGGGCAGTCCCCGAGTCCGTCTCGGGGGCCCCAGAGTCTTGGTACTTAAAATACAAAAGGGGGCGTGATACATACTGCATCAGCTGTAAAATCTTCGAAGAAGATTGGCGTTCCATGGTCGCTCCGTCTCTTTGCCGGAGTCGTCCCTCTTGCGTGCTCGGGGCTTCTGAGCGTCGATCAGGTAGTAGGAGTCATTGCCCAGCACCTTGCTGATGATGAAGGGGCCTTCCCATGGAACCGACAACTTGTGCTGGCCGGCTGTTCGCTGGATCAGCCGTAGCACAAGGTCGCCCTCTTGGAAGGATCTCGGCCTGACCTTCCTGTTGTAGTAGCGTCGCAGGCTCTGCTGGTAGATGCTGGACCGGCTAAGTGCCAACAGCCGGCCCTCTTCCAGCAGATCGACGTCGTCTTGTCGTGCTTCTTCTGCCTCCTCCGCGGTGTACATCGCGACTCGTGGGGAGTCGAACTCTATATCCGTTGGGATGAGGGCTTCAGCACCGTAGACGAGGAAGAAGGGCGTGAAGCCGGTTGACTTGTTTGGAGTCGTACGCAAACTCCAGAGGACGGCCGGCAACTCGTCAAGCCAACAGCCGGCCGAACGCTCCAGTGGTTCGACCAACCGAGGCTTGATGCCGGACAGGATGAGGCCATTCGCTCGCTCCACCTGGCCGTTTGACTGCGGATGGGCAACGGACGCTAGGTCCAGTCGGATGCCCTGCGTCGCGCAGAAACGGGCCAAGGCGCCTTTGGCAAAGTTGGTGCCGTTGTCGGTGATGATGCTGTGCGGTATGCCATACCGAATTGTGATGTCTGAGATGAAAGTCACGGCAGTCGGACCATTCAATTTTTTAATGGGCTTCACTTCTATCCACTTGGTGAACTTGTCCACCGTGACAAGCAGATGAGTTAGGCCACCTCGTGCCGTCCTGAAGGGTCCCACCATATCCAGGCCCCACACTGCAAAGGGCCAGGCGATGGGGATAGTCTTGAGCGCTGAAGCCGGCTGATGTGGCTTGGATCGGAACTTCTGGCACCCCTTGCATTTCTGGACCAACTCTTTGGCCTCTTCGAGGGCAGTCGGCCAGAAGAAACCATGTCGGAAGGCCTTGGTGACGAGCGCTCTTGAGGCCGCATGGTGGCCGTACTCGCCCTGATGGATGTCTCTGAGAATTGCTTGGCCTTGCTCTGGCTCGACGCAGCGCTGGTAGACGCCTGTGATGCTGTGTCTGGCCAGCTCTCTGTTGATTATGGTGTATGCTGCCGCTCGGTGTTGTATTTGCCGAGCCAAGGTTTCATCGGTTGGCAGCTCCTTGTTCACCAGGAATTGGAGGATGGGTTGGGCCCATGAGGGTGCTGCTATCTCTTCTATTGTCAAAACTGCGACTTGGACGTGAGCAGCTGGGCTGGGAGTCGGCGGGCTGGAGTCCGCAGCCGCTTGCTGGATTGACGAAGTCCCCGGGCCGACTGGAGCAGTCCCCAGGCCGAGTTCTGGAGTCTTCTCTCTGGCCGCCGCAGTCCCCGGGCCGAGTTCCGAAGTCCCCGGGCCGGCTGCGACTGTGGCACTCTTGAGATCATCTGCAACGGGTCTTGTGCTGTTTGCTTGGGCTCTCGGGCCGGATCCGGCTTCTTCAGGGGGAGCCGGCACAAAAATTGAATCTGACTCTGGTGATGGCTTGATCGACGGCTTGAGGAGGCGCTGTAGGGCGACGCCTGAAGGTATTGCTTGGCGGGTGGAGCCGATTCGTGCCAAAGTATCTTCTTGGTTATTGTCGTTCCTCGGCACGTGGAGGAACTCGCACCCCTCGAAATATCCGCTGAGTTGCTGTACGAGGAAGCGGTAGCTTGCCATGTTTGCGTCCTTGGCGTCCCAGTCGCCCGACGACTGCTGTACCACAAAGTCGGAGTCGCCGTAACACAGGATCCGGCGAATGCCAAGCTCTTTGGCAAGCCGGAGCCCGTGAACGAGCGCCTCGTACTCGGCGACGTTGTTGGAGGCGGCGAAGTGAATCTGCAGTGCGTACTTGAGCATGTCGCCCTTGGGAGAAGTGAGGATGACGCCGGCTCCCAAGCCGGTGCGCATCTTGGAGCCATCGAAATGCATCCGCCAATGGGTGGAGTCGGGCGCCGGTGGCAGGTACTGGGTCTCGGCCCAGTCGACGAGGAAGTCGGCCAGTGCTTGCGACTTGATGGCGGTGCGGGGTTGATAGTAGATCATGTAGGGCGCCAGCTCTATGGCCCATTTGGCCACTCGGCCAGACGCATCTCAGCTTCCGATGATCTCAGCCAATGGGGCTGTGCAGACCACTGTGATTGGATGTTCTTGGAAGTAAGGCTTCAGCTTCTTGGCAGCGAAGTGCACGCCGTAACACATCTTATGGTAGTGGGGGTAGTTCTGCTTGGAGGTTGACAGTACTTCACTCAGATAATAGACGGGCCTCTGGACCGGCAGTGCCTTGCCTTCCTCCTTGCGCTCTACTACGATAACCGTGCTGACTACTCGACTGGTGGCGGCGATATACAGGAGCATGGGCTCTTTGGGAGTCGGAGCCGCCAACACAGGGGGAGTAACCAACATCTTCTTCAGCTGCAGAAAGGCCTCGTCCGCCTTGTGGTTCCACTCGAAAAAATTGGTCTTCTTCATGAGTTGATACAACGGGAGAGCTTTCTCGCCCAGCCGACTGATGAAACGACTGATAGATGCCAGGCAGCCAGTGAACTTCTGCACATCCAACAGTCGGCTGGGTACCTCCATCCTCTCGATGGCCTTGATCTTCACAGGGTTGCACTCTATGCCGCGTTCGGATACCAGGAAGCCGAGTAGCTGGCCGGCTGGTACTCCGAAAACGCACTTCTCGGGGTTCAGCTTGATCCGGAATCGGCGCAGGTTCTCAAAGGTCTCTTTGAGGTCTTCCACTAAAGTTCCGCGCTTCTCCGTCTTCACCACCACATCATCCACGTAGACGTGGGCATTCCTGCCGAGTTGCTTGAGGAGGCACTTCTGCATGCAACGCTGAAAGGTGGCGCCGGCATTCCTCAAGCCGAACGTCATGGTCAGGTAGCAGAAGGCTCCGAACGGCGTGATGAAGGCGGTCTTCAGTCTGTCTGCCGGGTTCAGCTTGATCTGGTGATACCCTGAATAGGCATCTAAGAAGCTCAACAGCTCGCATCCGGCTGTGGAGTCTATCACCTGATCGATCCTCGGCAGAACAAATGGGTCCTTGGGGCAGGCTTTGTTCAGGCTTGTGTAGTCGATACACATTCGCCACTGCTTGTTCTTCTTCAGCACTAAGACTGGGTTTGCTAGCCACTCGGGGAAAAATACTTCCATGATAAAGCCGGCTGCAAGGAGCCGGGCTATTTCTTCACCAACAACTCTTCTCTTCTCTTCCTACAGGCGGCGCAAGGGCTTCCTGACGGGCTTTGCGTCAGACCGGACATGTAACTTGTGCTCGGCGAATTCCGTCGGTACACCTGGCATGTCTTTGGGGGACCATGCAAAGATGTCCCGATTCTCACGGAGGAAATCGACGAGCTCGCCTTCCTATTTGCCGTCAAGGTTTGTACCTATGACAGCGTACCTCTCCGGGTGCTCTGGGTCCAAAGGTATCTTCTTTGTTTCCTTCGCCGGCTTGAACGAGCCCTCAGCTTCCGACTCCTTGGGGTTGGGAGACAGCTCAGGCTGCTTGCCGACCATCGCCACAACCCGGTCAAGAAGCCGCTTCTCCGCTGCAATAACCAGGGACTCGGCCAGCCGACTACTCTCGGCCGCACAAGCGGACGACTTCCTGTAGTCGCCGACTACGGTCAGGATTCCCTTGGAACTCGGCATCTTCATCTTGAGGTAGGCGTAGTGGGGGACCGCCATGAACTTGGCCAAGGCAGGTCGGCCAAGTAGTGCATGGTATGGGCTCCGGAGGTCCACCACTTCAAACCAGACTGGCTCTCGGCGGAAGTGATCCTTATCTCCGAAAAGGACATCTATCAGAATCTTGCCGATTGGGGAGCAGGAAAGGCCAGGGACGATCCCATGGAATACAGTCCGGCTGTTCTGGAGTTGTCTTTGCTTGATTCCCAGCTTCTCTATTGTATCCTTATACAGGATGTTGATACTGCTGCCTCCGTCTATCAAAACTCGTGAGAAGCGAGCGGCCCGCCTATCAGAGGCAAATGTGGCCTCCAGAACCAAAGTGTAGGAACCTGGATTTGGCATCACCTCTGGGTGATCTGCCCTACTCCAGATGATAGGCCTCTCGGACCAGTGCATGAACTCTGGAGTTTCTGATGCTACTGCGTTGACTTCTTGCTGCTGCAGCCGCCTGCTGCGTCTATCATCTGCCACACTGGTGAACACCATGTAGGCTCCGTGCTCTTCTGGGTACTCGTCTTGTACTGCGCCGACTGGCCTGGCAGCCGGCTTCGGGGGTGGAGGCGGAGGCGGCTGTCCAGCAGGTGGAGGAGGCGCCAAGCCGTCTCCCTTGGCAATCCTAGTCAGCCAGTGGCATTTTCTGGTGGTGTGGTTTGATGGCTTCGCGCCACTGTGAAACTTGCAGGGGCCATCCAGAGTCTGCTTGTAGGAGAAAGCCGGCAGCCAATTGGGCTTGCCGCCCTTCTGCCGCTTGGGTGGAGGCTGCCCTTCTGGTTGCTGATCGTCGACCGTTGCGACCTGCCGGCTATTGGAAACCTGCTGCGGGCCCTTGCGCTTGTGATCGTTCTGCTGCTGCCGCCGGCTGGCGTCTCCAGCCGGGGTTCTAGGAGCCTGTGGGGCGACTTTGCCTGTCGCGCTGACTTGGATCTCCGTCTTCATAGAAGAGTCGGCCGTGGCGTACTTGTCTGCTATGATCAGCAGCTCATCCAGGGTCTCCGGCTCGTCGCAAAGGAGCTTATGCTTGAGGAGGGTGCCTTCTCTGCACCCGGCGGTGAAGTACTCGATGGCCTGCACCTCGTGCACGCCCTCGCAGGAGTTTCGGAGCTCGGCCCACCGTGTGAGGTAGTCGCGAGTGGATTCGTCGGGGCCTTGCACACACAAGGAGAGCTGGCGAGGCTTGGGAGGTCGCTTGTATGTGCTCGTGAAGTTGCGGATGAAAGCCTCGGTGAAGTCGACCCAACTGTTGATGCTGCGGGGCTTCAGGCTGTTCAGCCATGTCCGGGCCGTGCCCTGGAGCATGAGCGGAACATACTTCACGGCAACGCGCTTGTTGCCGTTCGCTATGCTGACGGCTGTGGAGTAGTCGACCAGCCAGCCCTCTGGCTTCACGGAGCCGGTGTACTTGGGGGTATCTCTAGGGAGAGTGAATCCTTTGGGGAAGGGCTCATCTCGGATGCGGGGACCAAAACACGGCGGCCCCAGCTCATCTTCTTCTTCTAGTACCAGAGATCGATGGAGTCGGTTGATCCGGAGGCGGGCATCATTCTCTCCGACTCCTTCTCGGCGGCCTAGGCGACCTCCGAGAGTCGGATGCTCAACGGGCGGTGGAGAGACTCGCCTTTCCTTGCGGGGTGGTGGAGGCACATAGTCGTCCCGCCGCTCTACTGCTCTCGGGCGGCCGTCTTGGTCACGCTCGATGGTGATATGAGTCCGACTACGGCTTGCAGCCGGCTCCTTGTCTTTTCTTCCACGGACGCCGCCAGTCGGCGCCCGAGATGTTGCGCCTTGATCTCGGCGGGGCGGCAGGTCATCTTTCTGCTGCTGTGGCCCCTCGGTTCGGCAGCCGGCCGCGTTCTACGCGCCAGCCGCGTCGAGGAGTTGCTGGACTCGCTCCGTCATCAGTCGGCGCTCTTCGCCTTCGAGTCCATCTAACTCGTCTGCCGCCGCCTGGGCAGCTCGAATGTTCTCGGCGGGCGTAGCGTATACGGGGCGGTTGGCCCCGAACATGCTGGCGATGCCCGCGCCGTGCTGGCGGACCGCGCCCAAGCGGCTCGGCCCCACCGGAGCTGGCGAGCCACCCACGGCGCGATCCATCTCGCGCTGGTAGGCCTCTGACAAGCGTCTCATGCTGGCCAGCTTCATCGCGCCTTCGACGAGCTGGAGGCGGCGTGCCTCCAGCGCTTCGGCGTCGGCGTCCTCTGGAATGGGCGCATCCAGGTCTTGCAGTGCCGGGTCAAGCGGGTCGCGAGCTCTCCCGTCGGAGTGCTCGCCATGGTCGATGACGAGCACCTCAGTGACGGTGCTTCCGCTGCCCTCCGCGCGAGGGAGCGGCTCATCGTAGACCACCACGTTGGTGGGGAAGGCGTCGAGTGACGCGGTGTCGGAATCGACCAGCATCGGGTCGGTGGAGCCTACGGACTCCAGGTCAGTGGCGGGCTCGCCAGCGACGTGGAGGTCGTCGAGGAGGCCCGCGAGAAAGTTCGCGGGGCCGCTGGTGCCTGCTTCGGACGCAGGCTCGTCGGAGAGGCTAACCTCGCCGACAAGATCGGCGAGGCAGCTGGCCGCGTAGACGGTCTCAACGTCGCGCAACGTGTCGGCGTGAACTTCTTCTGGCGTGCCGGGCTGGCTACGCTCGCCGGGGAGGAAAAGGGTTCCCGTCCAGAACAGGTCTCCGGACGGCGGTGCACCTAGCCCCACGGTGGGCGCCAAATGTCGGGGGTTATGTGCGACATATGCCAAGGGATGGCTTATCATGGTGGGGGCGAGTAGAACGTCGCCGGTGCCTGGAAGCGGGATGAGGCGTAAACATGCTCGCCGGCGGATCTTACCCAGCTTCGGGGCTCTCCGAGGAGATAACACCCCTACTGCTGCTCTGCGGGGTCTCTGCATGGTCACTATGGAGATATGTGTACAAAGTTGCTCCTCGAGCTGTGTTCTAGAGGTAGGAGAAGGCAAGGCTAGCTCTCCCCTCCTCTATCTGTTGGTCTGGTGGAAAAGGATCGAACCCTTTGCATGGGTGCTCCGGGGGGTTTATATAGGCCTACCCCCCAGGGGTACAATGGTAATCTGTCTGGGTGCGGGTCCCAGCCGTCTGTCTCTTAGGCCGCCGTCCTATCCGCCGACTCCTGGGGGCCACCTCTGGTGGGCCCCGCCGACTGACCTGGCCACTGTAGCCGCGCCTCTGATGACGTGGGCTGGGTCGTGGGGGCGTGGCAACAGTGCCGCCGCCTGGCGGGCGATCACTGTCGCCACTCCCCGTCTTATCTGATTAATGGCGCGTGGGACCCGTGGGAGGAGCTGGCCGACTCTCGGAGGCCGACTCCCACAGGGGCCATCTTTGGGCGCTCTCGCCGTCTTCTATCTCTCCCGCTGACTGGCGGGGCCTGCCATCTCCAGGCCGTACTGGCGGGCCAACGTGGGAACAGGGTTCCGCCGCTGGGGCGAACGTCAGGGCTGGTATGGCCACAGTGCCGCGCCGTACCGAAGATCTCCTCCGGTACGTCGCACTGTAGCCATACCCGCCCTTGGTAATCAGGGTAGGGGAGAGGGCCATTCTCCGGCCATCCCCAATCCTGTCCTTCTTCCAGAAGGCTGAAGGTGGCGAAGTCGTGGGCCGGCTCCCCGTAGTCGGCATTCCTGGAGTCGCCAACTGGGAGTCGACTTATGTCGTGGCCGTCTTCGAGATTCAGCCGTGAGTGGGCTGTAGTCGACTCTCAGAGTCGGCCCTTTGTCTTGGGATCCTCTGAGGGGCGTAGCCTGCCCCGATGTCTTGAAAGGTTCTGGGCCCCGGGTTAGCCTACCCGTGGCCCATTACTCCGACAGCATATCATCACATTATACTACAACATGCATATTATCCAACTACTACACTAATTAAGCATGCATATCATTTAATTACTACTCTAATAAGTAACATACCATGAGATGTTGTTTAACATTCGTCCTTGTGAGGCGGGTCACGAATGGCATCCCGACGTAGTCTTCACGTGGCGGAAGTATGTCCCAGAGGTTGCCCGATTCCTCGTCGCTCAGCCTCAGTCTTTGGGCATAGATGGCTTCATTAAGTGGGTCCTCATCATTTGAATCTTCACCATCAGAATCCTCATCATCTTCATCCTCAGTATCGGCAATCAAATTCAGATAGATAACAGAAAGCCTAGGATTTTATCCTCTGAAGGAGAAGCTGGTCAATTCACCCGCCCTAAGACGCGTGTCGGCGATGAAACGGTCCCATCCATCTCCTAAAACCTGGGTTATCTTTCGTCACTTCTCGACCAGCATAGTGTAGGGCCCCCCCAAGAGCATCGAAGGTCACGGTTTCTCCGGTGATCTCATTGAGTGACAATCTCACATTGCATGGGACGATCTGTGTAAGAAAACAAAACAAAAAAAACAGACACCCACACACACAATGCATTACCAGAAATAGCAACAAAAACAAAAAAAATAACGGTTAAGGTTCATATAATTTGTTACAGCTCCAGGAATAAAACTAGGCTAGAAGTAGATGTCGAACAACGTGGCAGTACAAAGGCTGGTCCGGCACCTTGACTTGCACAGTCGACATGGTGGTTCTTGATCCATTCTACACAAAACATATTGAACACTAAGTTGAATTGTGCACTAACATGGTATGGTATAAAGATCATACACATAATAAATCATAGTGGTAACCTGTAAAAATATGCATCGACTAAAACCAATGCCAATACTACCTAATATATCAATTTCTACCAATGAATCACAATATTAATAACTCAATTTCTAGTAAATATCATCTACCTAATAAATCAATGCCAATGCCAATATAATCTACCTAATAAATCAATTTCTACTAATAATACACAGTGCTAATAAATCAATTTCTACTAAATATCACAGTACTAATATCAAAAAACTAGCACTATCCATTCATCCATCCATCTATCAAAGAACCATCATATCCATTCATATATCAAGCAATCATCTACTCCATCTATCAAAAGAAAGTTTCTGGCTCAGATCCGCCACCCGAGGGAGACGCTTGGGGAGGGGAAGAAAAATCGCGAGGGGAAGAGGGGAGATCTCATCTCCTTGTCGGAGTTGGCGGCGGCCGCGCAGTTTTGGCGGCGAAGAGCGGCGTGGTCAAGAGGTGGCGGCGCCGCTAGTCGAGAAGGGGGGCGATGAAGGTGAAAACAATGTGAAGTAGGTGAATCGGACTTAGTGTTTTTTACTGGACAGGGCAATTAGAACATGGATAGTGCTGGCGTGGGCCTAATGAGCTAGCCATAGAAAATTGTAGCAAATGGAAAAAAACTCATAAAATATCTATGTCGTGAAAGAAAAATTCTACGCCAGCGGTATGGTCATATCAATTCCGTACCAAATATGCGGACGCCAGCACTATTTGAACCAACAGAAGTTGTGGCAAGCACTTTTTTCACTAGTGTTCCCCTTCCCGACCTTTTCTCCTTCACGATCCTTCTTCTCCTCGCTTCAACTCTCTGTCCATCAACTTCAGTTTCACACACTCTCATGAGTGATGAGTCACAGCCCCTTCCCTCTCGTCCTCTCCGTCATTAATTTTCCTACTAACTTTCCTCCCCCATAAAGCAGATGACCAACCATAACCACAACATCTTGTGTTGATACATCTATAAGCTGCCAATTCTACGAATAGCGACTGCAGCGGCGACCATACGAGGAGCTTCGTCGGTAACGACGGTGTCTATTATTACACCGACAGAGACCAAAAACGCATTCTCCACGTAAGGCACCGCCACCAAGCCTATGCACTGAATCCCGAGAACATCCCAATGTCATACTGGGTATCTGTCAACCTCTCGATCTTCCCCACCTTAATCCCCTCAGGTAAACTTACTTCCTCTCCACTCACTCTTAAATCTCACATATTAGGTTTGGGTCTACGGATTGTGCCATTGATTATGTGTATATTTTTTTGGTTCCAAAATCTTTGTTGGAGTATTGTCGTACTGTGCTACTTGGGGGTCATGGGAGAAGCAGTAACCTCTTCGAGCCCATGCGTCTCTCTTCCCCTAATTTTGTGAATATTTTGTTCTCGCCTTCAAGATTTTCATCTTTTTGGTCGGATGAGACCTTTTCTGTAGAGAAAATTATCCCCGTTTGGACATGTATTGTCAAACCTCTCTTCAGAAGTCTTGAAGGTGGGTCCGCAAGGCAGACAACAACTACCAGGTAGAAGATTTTAAGGTGTTTCTATGTTCTATCAGATATTACATGTCTTATTCAGTAATCCAAAGCAATCTATCTTGCTTCCCACATCAAAATTTAGCAACAAAACAATGTTCTTCAATAACTAATGCTCCTTGGTAATTTAGTCTTCCACCGTTTTACCAGAAAAATTAAATCTGCACGCATATATTTGGTGTGATGGTATAGACCATTTACTTTGCAAGCCATGCTATTCTATAGTTTCCCACAACCTTTTATATGATCCCAGTAATCTGGCCATGCCTACTACCTTACTGATTGGTAAAAATGATATATCATCATGTATTCCTGTTACATCTAATAAGATCTAACATCATATATACATGGATATCATCTCATTTTTGTTTCCCTACACAATGTTCATTCTTTACTTCTGTGCCCAGCATGTGTCCTTTTCATTTGTAATAATTTACTGTTGTTCACATTTTCTTTACAAGTAGATAAAAAAGGCAAGAAATAAAAAGATATGAGGTCAGGTTGTTCTTACCTCTCGATCAACTGTCTTCATTTGTACCCTTCATAATATTTATTTCTTTATTATTGATGTGCCCAGTGTGTGTTATTTTAATTTGGGGTCAGAGATTGTAGGTCTTTTTAATAGCAGAATAAAATGGTCTGATAAGAAGGACGACAAGGTGAGTCTGTTCTTACCTGTTAATTATGTTCATAAAAGCCTATAACTATCTTTGCTTGGACATGTCATTTAGTTAATTTTTGTGGAGAGCTAAGGTCCCATAATGTAGAGATATGTGAAGACTTCTCAATCTTTTTATGACACGACACGGCCCCATATCCTACCCTATAATTGTACGAATGATTTGACTAACTATATATACGTAGATATATCCTTCATTCCCATGATAGCTTGCCACACGATTTTAATCAAAACTACATGCCAATACTTTGTATCCTCACCTCACATCTTGTTCATGATGTAATTTATCTATCCTTTGGCAAATTCTATTTAATTTGTTTGATTAGTGTATAACCATCATACATGATCTCTTATGATTAAAAGGTTATGTATGCAGATTAGTACTCTTTTTTGATCTCTTGACGATTTAATCGTGGCCCGTAAAATATTGAGAATCACCTAAAACAAAAGTTATTCATGTTGTAATTATTAAACTATGCATGCTAAACTTTCCTTTGTTTTGCCATAGTGGCAACCTTTCGTCTATTTCTCAACTCAGACTATCTATAAATGTTATCGAGGATTCCCGCTGCAATATGTTGGTGATTAGCCTTAATATGTGGCTTGGACCATTTTGGTTCCTAAGGTTCTTGTATAACTAAATAGGTGATCTCCACTAAGCTAACTAAATATGTGATCTTTACTAAGCTATTTCTCTCCACATGTATACATACCACCTCAATATGCAAACATGGATGCAAAAGGCCCACCTCACCGTGCATGGAAGAAAGGTCCACCTCAATAATTAGGTACAATAAATCATATACATATTTGGGGTCAGTCCTCGTATTATTAATTCAATCATTTTTCAAAATATCATATTTCATCAAACATATTGCAATCAATTCCCGCAACAACATGTGGGGTGTCATCTAGTTATTATAGGTTCCACCATAGAACAAATTATCAAGGCAATAAATGTCAACTCAATGAAACTAGATGAAAGTAACTTGGTAGACTCCCATGTGTCCTCGAAGTGATTTCATCCCTATAAGTAACAAGATTGGCTTGTCGTTAACACATTTAAAGATTGGGCCACTTGCTGCACCATCACACTTTGTTACAATTCAGGTTCTTGCAATTATTCTCGAGTTCAAACAAACCATCAAACAATCTTTGAACCTATTAAAATGAAGCCCTGCTCAAATCTATTGACCAATTCCTTCTGCTCCTTATTGGGTTCGACATTCTTACTTATGGGAAGGAGCTATAGTAGATCCCCTACACTTGGTGGTTATTACGCCTCGTCGTGGCTCTCAAGTGGAACAATTTGCCAATTATCATGGAAGCATATTACTTGGAGGTAGTGTCTCTTGCATAGTGAATAACATTGACTGCTCATGGTACTCCTACTAGTTTAGGAAGTAAAAGCATTATTTCATGGTAGTTGGTATTACTCATATTAGCCTTAGACAAAACAATGCCAACCATTTCATGGCAATGTATGGACAATCTCAAACCCAAACAACTGTTGATAGGTTTTATCCAGGCAATCTAGAGGACATTCGTCAAAATGATTGTAATGCACCCAATTGAGCAATACAAAACTATTTTATCATCAGAAAAGGAACTCTAACTGAAATAAAGCTTACTATCATGGTTTTGTCACGGTAGATGTCCTAAAAAAAGGACTTAGTTGTGAGGCCATCGCAACTAGGTCGTAGGTTGGATGGGGTTGATCGGAAACGAGAAGACGCGAGTTTTACCCTGGTTCGTCCCCTCACGGCGAAGGTAAAAAGCCTACATCATGCTTGATTTCTATTGATCCTCATGGTCTCGATTACAAGGGCGCTATTTCACTGTCTCTGTCTCGAGAGCTATCAAAACATCTGTCTCGAGACTTGTCTGGCTAAAACCTGATCCTTCTGATGACCCAGGGACTCCCTTTATATAATAGATGAGTCCCTGGGGTTACAAGAGATTCCGGGTTATACCTGTATTCGGAGTCCTACTCTGAGTCATTTAGGTCCTCCGTGTCATCCAAATCGAGGTTCTCCGTCTTGTATTTGGACTCCTGGAAACCAGGACTAGTCTCTCCAGGTTGGGACTCATCCTCAAGATGGGTCTCGTCTCCAGAGCAGGCTCATCTCCCTGAGCCGCCTTATCTCCAGAGCCAGGTTGTCTCCATGGGCTAGGTTATGTACAGAGCATGCTTATCTCCGTGAGGCCATTTATCTCCGTGAGGCCGCTTATCTCCATGAGCCGGCTTATCCATGAGCCGACTCACCTTCATGTGCCTGCTTAGCTTTGTGAGCCAACTTATCCGTGAGCCTTCTTATCCATGAGCCGACTTAACCATGAGCCAGCTTATCCATGAGTCGGCTTATTCAGGAGCCGACTCATCTCCGTGAGCCTGCTTAGCTCTGTGAGCCAGCTTATCCATGGGCCTGCCTATCCATGAGTCGGCTTATCCATGAGCCGGCTCATCTCTATGAGCCTTCTTATCTCTGTAATCCAGCTTATCCATGAGTCGGCTTATCTTCAGAGTTAGAAAACTTGTCTTGTAATAGGTCGGGTCAACATTGTAACCGGGTCAATATTGTAGTCGGGTCATGATTGTAGCTGGTCGACTTAACTCCACTCTCAGGGTCGGGTTTAGCCGTGGGTAACTCCCCCGACATAAGCCCCCAGGTTAGCTTGAATACAGGCTTGGCGTGCATTCATGGTAAGCTCCTGAAATAAAGAATAATTACTACAATAAGGAACTGGCTCGCTCAGATGACCAGTTTATTCAATGAACCGGCTCCTAAAAAGTCAGGGTATGTTTGTCATATCAACAAGCCAGCTGAAAGGATCAATACGGTCGACTAGAGGGGGTGAACAGGAGACTACAAATTTTAATCTTTCTTGTCAATTTTAAGGTTTAGCAGACAAATAGGGTTCACTAGATATGCAACTAGGTGAACACAACCTATATGACAAGCAAGCTTATAGCAATGTATGCTAGGCAACAATCTAATTAGCAAGCCAACAAGCATACAATGCAAAGTAAAGTGCGGGAAAGGATTAACCACAAGTGAGGCGAGGACGCGGATTTCATCCCAAAGTTCAGTCTTCCTTGGGGAAGAGCTACTCTCCGTTTAGAGCGGTGCTGGAGCCAAAGCTTGCGGAACACCATGAAGGCTCACCATAGTCTCTTTTGAGTCACCCCCAACGGATGAGCCTCGAATCACTCGGGGTTGGTCTTGAAGGCGACCACCACATCTTTACAAACTTCTCTGGAGCACACCACAAGCAAGGAAGCTTCCAGAGGAACCTCTAACCGCCTAGGAGCCCAAGCTCCAAGAGTAACAAGTCAATGGGGAAGAAATGTTGTGAGGAACGCGATTTGGTTTGGTCAAGATGTGGATCGGTTCTTGCTCCCCCAATCCCCAAAGTTTCAACAAGTTTGGGTGGAGGGATTGGGAGTATTGAGCAAAATGAGTTGTAGCAATGGTGGAGCTCAACAAGACATTAGGTTAGGGACAGAGGAGGAAGAAGGGGGGGTTATAGTGTTTGTGCTCGGGTGGCTGTTTCTGCCCGTTGGACCCCGTGCGCACGGGCTAAGTCATCCCCATGCGCATGGGGTACTCAGAGACTTTCACACCACCCCGTGCGCATGGAGGTCAAAAGACCCCGTGCGCACGGGGTACTCAGAGACTTACGCAGTCCATCGTGCCCACGGGGGTCAAAAGACCTCGTGCGCACGGGTTACCAAGAAACTTTCTGTTGCAAGCCCTATGAGTACCACATGCACGCACACTATGGATTTTAGTGGTAGGAATGGGTAGGCTGGTGTATATGTTTCGGCAATGACATTCCCACACAACACATATCCACACCGACCCCTCTTAATAGTCCTATGACACGAAGTAAACCAAAATAAAACCTTCGAATCACTGGAAGACCACACCTTTGATCTTTTGAATTGGGGGGTCGCACATCTCCATCAAATGCAATGTGGAACCAATATCCCGAGATAACCTATAGCATAAGATATTAGTTCCACTAACCACATTGTCATCACACCGAAATAAAGTTTAAGTGCCAAATGCACTTTCAATCTCCCCCTTTTTGGTGCATTGATGACAACGTGGTTAGAACATGGCATAAAGGATATGAATATATGAAATAGCCATGAGACAAAGATTGATCATAGAAGCTCCCCCTATATGTGTGCTGGGATAAAATACATGCATGCGAAGGCATGAAGAACACACATAGGAGGCTCCCCCAAGATCAATATTGTCAATACATGAGATCAACATAATAAACCTATAATGGTGCCTAGATCTCATAAAATGGTGTGGTGAGCAATTATCGTGAGACACATAATAAGCACAATATAACCATTGCATAGGTCCAAGATAAATGCTAGTGCCTCACGAGCAAATAGGAGAAGTTCACAACCACACCAAGATAAGTAAATAAGAGTATCTCAAGCCAACTAAAACCAACCAACATAGCAAAGAAACACGAGGCTTGAGATCTCAACACACACTAAAGAGCACAAATAACACCACCACTTCTCCCCCTTTGTCATCAAGACAACAAAAAGGAGACAAATGGCAGCACACAAACCCACTAGACAAGAGTAGGAGCGTCCGAAGCATCATCATCATCATCAAAACGCCAACCTGCCATCAGAAAGGAATGCGTTGTGGCCTCACTGTCGACGTCCTCTAACCCTGTGCCAACCTCCTCACCAGCCGCAACCCTCACAGCCTTTTGTTGACGCCTCACAAGCTTCTCCTTGTTTATCTCCTTAACCTGACGGCACTGGATAGACTAGCACATCTTGAACATGTTGCTCATGGTCTTGAACAAAGACTTCTTCTCCCCTTTGGCGAAAATAGCCTCAGACCCTATCGTCTTGGCCTTACCACGAGGGATCCGTGCAGTGTAGGACATATCAGGAGTGTATGTGGCATGATCCTAAGGCCCAGGATTGCGCCCTATCTTGGGAGGCACATATGAAGCAGGAACCGCTGGAGTCCAGTTGGAGTTGCGATTGGGAATAGAAGTCTTGTACTGAGAGATGTACTTAGCCTGACAGACGGACTCAATCAACGCCTGGATGAATGGAGCATAAATCAAAGACTTGTTCTCCTGCACACGATGATGGAGCTCATAGAACATGAAGTCCAGAACATCCACTCTCTTCTTCCTATGCAGGTACACAAAGACATCCAACATGGAACTCCGAATGTTGTGAGAATCACTGGCCTTTGGTGTGAGGGTATACTGAAAGATATGGCGCATCGTATCATAGAGAGGCACGAGACACTTGATGGAACCGGTGACAAAAGACTTATCTTACTTGTATGCGAATGCAATCACATCCTTAGTGCGCTGACCACTCTCATGAATTCTGCCAAACTCATCATTTGCCACTTCTTCATCAAAGAATGAGTAGGGAATAATCTTAGAGAACTTGGCCATGGTAGTAGAGCACTGATGCGTCCCGGACATCCAAGTGAGGGTGCGAGCAGAATCATTTGAGAAGAACAAGGTGGCGAAGAACTGCATCACAAGATCCTCATTGTACGGATAGTTGAAGGTGGCAAATGGAAGGAGTCCCAACCTCCCAAGAGCTGAATATACACCGGGATAGAGATGATCATTGTCGCGGAGACTCTCAACGTTAACTTACTTGTGTGGAGCAAACTTCTTGGCCTTGGTCATGAGCAACTCATGGTACACTCTTGAAGGAAATATGCCCTAGAGGCAATAATAAAGTTGTTATTTATATTTCCTTATATCATGATAAATGTTTATTATTCATGCTAGAATTGTATTAACCGGAAACTTTGTACATGTGTGAATACATAGACAAACAGAGTGTCACTAGTATGCCTCTACTTGACTAGCTCGTTGAATCAAAGATGGTTAAGTTTCCTAGCCATCAACATGAGTTGTCATTTGATTAATGGGATCACATCATTAGAGAATGATGTGATTGACTTGACCCATTCCGTTAGCTTAGCACTTGATCGTTTAGTATGTTGTTATTGCTTTCTTCATGACTTATACATGTTCCTATGACTATGAGATTATGCAACTCCTGAATACCGGAGGAACACTTTGTGTGCTACCAAACGTCACAACGTAACTGGGTGATTATAAAGGTGCTCTACAGGTGTCTCCAATGGTGTTTGTTGAGTTGGCATAGATCGTGATTAGGATTTGTCACTACGATTGTCGGAGAGGTATCCCTGGGCCCTCTCGGTAATGCACATCACTATAAGCCTTGCAAGCAATGTGACTAATGTGTTAGTTGCGGGATGATGCATTACGGAACGAGTAAAGAGACTTGCCGGTAATGAGATTGAACTAGGTATTGAGATACCGACAATCGAATCTCGGGCAAGTAACATACTGATGACAAAGGGAACAACGTATGTTGTTATGCGGTTTGACCGATAAAGATCTTCGTAGAATATGTAGGAACTAATATGATCATCCAAGTTCCGCTACTAGATATTGACCGGAGATGAGTCTCAGTCATGTCTACATAGTTCTCGAACCCGTAGGGTCCGCACGCTTAACGTCCGGTGAAGATCGGTATTATGTGTTTATGTGTTTTGATGTACCGAAGGTAGTTCGAAGTCCCGGATATGATCACAGACATGACGAGGCGTCTCGAAATGGTCGAGACATAAAGATCGATATATTGGATGACTATGTTTGGACATCGGAAAGGTTTCGAGAGAGTTCGGCATATGCCGGAGTACCGCGGGGGGTTACCGGAACCCCCCGGGGAGTATATGGGCCCTAATGGGCTTTAGTGGAGAGAGAGGGGCAGCCAGGGTAGGCCGCGCACCCCTCCCCCTCTGGTCCTAATTGGACTAGGAAGGGGGGGGGCTTTCCTTCCTCCCTCTCTCCCCCTTCCTTCTCTCCTAGTCCAACTAGGGAAGGGGGAATCCTACTCCCGGTGGGAGTAGGACTCCTCCAGGGCGCGCCATAGAGGGCCGGCCCTCCCCCTCCTCCACTCCTTTATATACGGGGGAGGGGGCACCCCATAGACACACAAGTTGATCATTGATCTCTTAGCCGTGTGCGGTGCCCTCCTCCACCATAATCCACCTCGGTCATATCGTTGCAGTGCTTAGGCGAAGCTCTACGCCGGTAGCTTCATCATCAGCTTAGACGAAGCTCTCCCTCGACACTCAGCTGGATCAAGATTTCGTGGGACGTCACCGAGCCGAACGTGTGCAGATCGCGGAGGTGTCGTACTTTCGGTACTAGGATCGGTCGGATCGTGAAGACGTACGACTACATCAACCGCATTGTCATATAGCTTCTTCTTACGGTCTACGAGGGTACGTGGACTACCGCTCTCATTGCTATGCATCACCATGATCATCTGTGTGCGTAGGAATTTTTTTGAATTACTACGTTCCCCAACAACTCTTCCTTGAAAGTCATTCTTGAACCAGGGATCCACCCCCAAACCCGTGGCAGCAGCATATGGATGGTTCTGTCTCTCAGCCCAAAGCTCTGGCTTGGTCCATTTGGCAAGGGGAAGATTCTGGAGATCTCGCCCGCCCGGAATGGCTTGCTCGGGACTAGACATCTCTTCTTCATCATGTTCATCATCTCAACAAATAGGTTCATCCTCATCCTCTATCTCAACATATACGGGGTTGACATAGTGAGCATCTTCTTGAGAGTCATATTCTTCCTCTGAATCCTCGGAGGCCTCAACAATGGGCTGCTTGGTGGCAGCATGACGAACACGGCCCGGGCCTAACCTTAACGCCTAAGCAATGCCCTCAGAGAGCTGGCGACAAGCAATCGTGAATTCCTTGGAACCTGCCTTTATGCGCTTGCAATGGAGCTCGGCCCTCGTGTCAACGGAGTCTGAAACACACACAAACACCCAACAACACAACACAAATAACACAAATGAGTACAAGTGCTTGAGGTAGCGACAAAGGAGTGGGAAAAAAGTTCATGTATACCCCATGCGCACGGGGGGTTAGACCCCGTGGGCACGGGGGTCCTGTGCACACGGTACACGACCGTGGGCACGGGGCGCCATGCGCACGAGGGTCAAATACCCCTTGGACATAGGGGTTCCCTAGCGGAAACCACTTCCAGATTGAGATATGGGAGTGGGTGTGGCAGAGGAACCCTAGGAAGTGACCACCTAAATTGGTCCTACTGGGAAGGAGCAGCCACCCTAATCTAGGAAAAACTAGAAACCCTAAAAACTTGAGATGCTACCATGGATGAAAGGAAAGAACAAGGGAACGGGAGGTACCGTAGGAGGACCCCATCCCGCATGATTTCCACGGAGCAACAAACCCCGACGGTGCCCGGAGGAGCACCAGCGAGGGGAAGCAACAGCGGCGGCCCTGGAGGCTTCCTGGGGAGTGGTGGGGGCGACTGAGTGGGAATGAACACAAGCCCCCCCCCACGCCCGCCTCTTCAGCGCCAGGAACCGCAGACCCCGTGCACACGGTACAGAGCCCATGGGCACGGGGGCCCCATGCGCACGGCACAAACCCATGGCACGGGGTACTCAGAGACTTTTGACCTAAGATACCTTTTGAAGGTATGGTTGAGTGTCAACTCTTACCAAGCCTTTGCAAAGCATCTTGGTCTATGTTTCTGAATACGTCGCGAGAGAAATCCTATCACTACGAGAAGGGAATATGTGGAGCACTTGTACAAGAAGAGAAAAGACACAAACCAAGACAAAACAGAGAGAAAAACAAAAGAAAGCCAACAACAACACACACAAGAACACGGACACAACCCTCAAAGGAGGGCGGTGGCCGAGGCCACCATGTTTGAGTTTGTTTGGTATGGCACCGTGATATGTCTCCAACGTATCTATATTTTTTGATTGTTCCATGCTGTTATATTATCATTCTTGGATGTTTTAATAATTTTATAGTCATTTTATATCATTTTTGGTGCTAACCTATAGACATAGTGCCAAGTGTCAGTTGCTGTTTTCTGCATGTTTTTTACATTGCAGGAAATCAATACCAAACGGAGTCCAAACACAGCAAAACTTTTTGTGAATTTTTCTGGACCAGAAGACATCCAGTGGGCCGGAGAAGCACCTGGGGGTGGCTCCAAGGGGAGCACAACCCACCAGGGCGCGCCAGGAGGCCCAGGCGCCCCCTGGTGGGTTGTACCCACCTCGGGTGCCCCCTGAACTGACTCTTTGCTCTATAAATACCCCAACATTCCAGAAACCCTAGGGGAGTCAACGAAAATCAATTCCATCCGCCCAAGAGTCCAGAACCACCAGATCCAATCTAGACACCATCACAGAGGGGTGCATCATGTACATTGGTGTCTCTCTGATGATGTGTGAGTAGTTCTTTGTAGACCTACGAGTCCGTAGTTAGTAGCTAGATGGTTTCCTCTCTCTCGTTTGATTCTCAATACAATGGTCTCTTGGAGATCCATATGATGTAACTCTTTTTGCGGTGTGTTTGTTGGGATCCGATGAAATTTGAGTTTATGATCAGATCTATCTTTTTATCCATGAAAGTTATTTGAGTCTTCTTTGATCTCTTATATGCATGATTGCTTATAGCCTTGTATTTCTTCTCCGATATTTGGGTTTTGTTTGGCTAACTTGATCTATTTATCTTGCAATGGGAAGAGGTGCTTTATAGTGGGTTCGATCTTACGGTGCTTGATCCCAGTGACATAAGGGGAACCAACACGTATGTATCGTTGCTACTAAGGATAAAACGATGGGGTCTATTTCTACATAAATAAATCTTGTCTACATCATTTCATCATTCTTATTGCATTGCTCCATTTCTCCATGAACTTAATACACTAGATGCATGCTGGATAACGGTCGATGTGTGAAGTAATGGTAGTAGATGCAGGCAGGAGTCGGTCTACTAATCTTGGACGTGATGCCTATATAATGATCATTGCCTGGATATCGTCATGATTATTTGAAGTTCTATCAATTCCCCAATAGTAATTTGTTCACCCACCGTTTGCTATTTTTCTCGAGAGAAGCCACTAGTGAAACCTACGGCCCTCGGGTCTCTTTCTCATATTATTTGCCTTTGCGATCTATTTTATTTCCCTTTTATTTTCAGATCTATTAAACCAAAAATACCTTGCTGCAATTTATTTTATTTGGCGTTCGATCTATCAATATTTACAGCTCTCTCATGTATGTTTGCCTATCTTCAGGCGCCTCTACCCGAAAGGGATTGACAACCCCTTTTACACGTCGGGTTGCGAGTAATTGTTATTTGTGTGCAGGTGTTGTTTACGTTGTGTTGCTTGGTTCTCCTACTGATTCGATAACCTTGGTCTCATCACTGAGGGAAATACCTACCGTCGCTGTGCTGCATCATCCCTTCCTCTTTGGGGAAATACCGACGTAGCTTCAAGTCGCATCAAAAGGAATTTCTGGCGCCGTTGCTGGGGAGGATCTTCAACATCTACCAGGTTCCTAATCACAAATCTCATCTCCTCACAATTTACATTATTTGCTATTTGCCTCTCGTTTTCCTCTCCCCACTTCACAAAAATTTGCCGTTTTATTCGCCCTCTTTTTTGTTCGCCGTTTTCTTGCCGGATCTGTTTTTGAGTGCAATCTTGTTGCGTAGTCACCATGACTCAAGAGAACACCAAGTTGTGTGATTTCTCAAATACCAACAACAATGATTTTATTGGCATCCTCTTGCTCCTCCCACCACTAGTGCGGAGTCTTGTGATATTTGTACTGCTTTGTTGAATCTTGTTATGAAAGATCAATTTTCCGGTACTCCTAATGAGGATGTTGCATCCCATCTTACCACATTCGTGGAATTATGCCATATGCAAAAGAAAAAAGATGTGGACAATGATGTTGAGAAGATGAAATTATTTCCCTTAGAACCCAGATCATGAATTTCAAGCAACTTGAACATGAGCATGTTGCACAATCTTGGGAAAGGATGAAAATGATGCTAAATAATTGCCCAACTCATGGGTTAAATCTTTGGATGATCATACAAATTTTTTATGCGGGGTTGAATTTTGTTTCTCGTAATATTTTAGATTCCGCTGCGGGTGGGACTTTTATGGAAATTACTTTGGGAGAAGCCACCAAATTGCTTGATAATATCATGGCAAATTATTCACAATGGCACACCGAAAGAGCTCCTACTAGTAAAAAGGTTAATTCGGTTGAAGAAATTTCTTTTTTGAGTGAAAAAGTTGATGCTCTTATGAGATTGGTTGCTAGTAAAAGTGCTCCTATTGATTTCAATGATATGCCTTTGTCTACTTTTACTGAGCAAAATAGTGATGCCGTAGATGTGAACTTTATCTCTCGAAATAATTTCAATAACAATGCTTATAGAGGTAATTTTAATCCTAGGCCTTTTCCTAGTAATTCCTCTAATAATTATGGTAATTCCTATGGAAATCCTTCTTATAATAATAGTAGGAACACCTCTGATCTTGAGAATAATATTAAAGAATTTATCAACACGCAAAAAGTTTTCAACACTACCACAGAAGAAAAGTTGAATAAGATCGATGAGTTGTCTAGAAGTGTTGATAGAATTTCTCATGATGTTGAAAATCTCAAGATGGAAATTTTTGTGCCTAAGGTTGAGGAATCAATTAAAGCTCTTTATGTTTCTATGGATGAAAGTAAGAAAAGAGCCACTATGCTTAGAGCTAGAAGAGAATTTTTAGAAAAAACGTTTCTAGTGATTGCTTCATAAAAGTGATGAAAATCTTAAAATAATTGGACTTTCTTCTATTGATTCCTTGTTTAGTAAATTTAAGATTGATGATAAAGTGACTGAAGAAGAGTCAACTTTAGCTAGAAGGCGTCCTGATAATTCGGAGGGTGAAAATCTTGTTGAGAAAATTGATAAAAGTGGGTTTGAAGAGGTCAATACTTTAACGAGTGATGTGCCCACTCTTTTGGATTACAAAGACTTTAATTATGATAGTTGCTGTTTGATTGATTTTATTTCTTTGTTGCAATCCATGATAAATTCACCATGCTTATGAACAAAATAAAACTTTTACTAAACATATTGTTGAGGCTATGATGAAAGCTTTTGAAGAAAAATTGGAATTAGAAGTTTCAATTCCTAGAAAATTACATGATGAGTGGGAACCTACTATCAAAGTCAAGATTAAAAATTATGAGTGTTTTGCTTTATGTGACTTGGGTGCTAGTGTTTCTACAATTTCAAAATCTTTATGTGATGTGATTGGTCTTACCGATATTGAAGAATTTTCTTTAAATTTGCACTTGGCGGATTCTACTATTTAAAAGCCTATGGTAAGAATTAATGATGTTCTTATTCTTGCAAATAGGAATTATGTGCCCATAGATTTTATTGTTCTTGATATTGATTGCAAACTGTCTTGTCCAATTATTCTTGGTAGACCGTTTTTACGCACTATCGGTGTCGTGATTGATATGAAAGAAGACAATATTAAATTTCAATTTCCACTAAGGAAGGGAATGGAACACATCCCTAGAACAAGAGTTAAGCCACCTTATTAATCAATCATGAGGGCATCCTATGGATGTTGAAACAAAGATGACAAAACTTAGATCCTTGCTTTATGCCTAGCTATGGGCGTAAAACTATAGCGCTTGTTGGGAGGCAACCCAATGAATAAAATTTATTTTTGCTTTTTTCTTTCTGTTCTTGAGTGTTTGCACAATTATTCTACTGTTATGATTTTTTTTGTGTGTTTTAGTTAGTGTTTGTGCCAAGCAAAGCCTTTAGGTTGGGTAATAGTTGTTTGATCTTGTTGAAAAACAGAAACTTATGCACTCACGAAAATAACTTTCATAAATCACAGAAACGTGCTTTTTCCCTGATTCTTTTTGCAGAAGATTAATATACAAATTTCCCAGGTCTTCCTAATTTTTCAGAAATTTTGGAGTTTCAGTAGTATTCGGAATATTCAAATTGCTACAAACTGTTCTGTTTTTTACAGGTTATGTTTTTTGCGTTGTGTGCTTGCTTTGATGATTCTATGGTTTTCTTTGATGAGTTTTTGCCATAGAAAAGTTGGAATACAGTAGATATAATGCAAGAATAAAATATGAATTGGTTTGCTATAGTACTTATAGTAGTGATTTGCTTTCTTATACTAACGGATCTCATGAAGGTTTTGTTGAGTTTTGTGTGATTGAAGTTTTCAAGTTTTGGGTTATCTTACGATGGATGAAGGAATAAGGAGTAAGAAGAGCCTAAGCTTGGGGATGCCCATGGCACCCCAAGTTATTATCCAAAGAGAAGCAAGCAAGTAAGCTTGGGGATGCCCCGAGTGGCATCCCCTCTTTCATCTAACGACCATCGGTATTTTACTCGAGGCTATATTTTTATTCGTCACATACTATGTGTTTTCCTTGGAGCGACTTGTATGATATGAGTCTTTTTTTGATTTGCTTTGTGTTCTAAGTCATGAATCCTTGCTGAACACGCCTACTTGAGAGAGCCAAAATTATACCATGACTTGTTAGAATTGCTCCCTATGCTTCACTTCAATTTTTATGAGCTATGGATTTGCTCTAGTGCTTCACTTATATCTTTTTGAGCACAGTGTGCTTTGTTATTTTTGAAGAAATGCTCTCTTGCTTCACTTAGATTTATTTGAGAGTTAGTAAAATTTTCAAGAAATTCTCTCTTGCTTCACTTAAATTAATTTGAGAGAAATAAATATTATGCTCATGATCTTCACTTATATTTGTTTGAGATTATCAAAGGCAACACATGAAAATTAGTTCCAAAGTGATAGATATCCAAGAAGGATATAATAAAAACTTTCATGAAGATCACTAGACAAAATAAACTTGAATCCTTGTAATAGTTTTGAGATATGATGATGTGATATGTGAGTCATGTTGATGAGTAATTGTGCTTTAGTAAGAATATTGGTGTTAAGGTTTGTGATTCCCTATGCAAGCACGAAAGTCAATAGTCATGCAATTAAATTACATCCTACTTGTGGTGCATTATTTACTGTTAGTTATGCTTAATGCTCACTTATGAAATTATTTGTTTCTTGGCTGGTCGCTTCTCAACCTTTTGCTAGCCTTCATTTTGCACTAAGTATGATCTCTACTTGTGCATCCAAATCCTTTAAAATAGTTTTGCCACATGAGTCCACTATACCTACCTATATGCGGTATTCTTTTCCGTTCTAAGCAAATTTGTATGTTCCATCTCTAATTTTCAAAATAAATTTCTCTTTTGTGTGCT
Organism: Aegilops umbellulata; assembly: GCA_032464435.1. NCBI lineage: Eukaryota > Viridiplantae > Streptophyta > Magnoliopsida > Poales > Poaceae > Aegilops > Aegilops umbellulata. Next base: position 474,559,268 of record CP136056.1, on the reverse strand, counting down.
CGTACCGCTCGTGAGGCAGTGAGGGGTGGCCAATATTTTCCATGCTAGATGTGTTATTCTCACGATGAGTGTTTATTCACTTGTCATTGCACGAGAGTAAGGCAAAGTGTCGGTGTCAAAACCGGCGGATCTCGGGTAGGGGGTCCCGAACTGTGTGTCAAGGTCGGATGGTAACAGGAGACGAGGGACACGAAGTTTACCCAGGTTCGGGCCCTCTCGATGGAGGTAAAACCCTACTCCTACTTGACTAATATTGATGATATGGGTAGTACAAGAGTAGATCTACCACGAGATCAAGGAGGCTAAACCCTATAAGCTAGCCTATGGTATGATTGTGTATGATGATGGTTCTGTCCTAGGTACTACAACCCTCCGGTTTATATAGACACCGGATAGGGTTAGGGTTACACGGAGTCGGTTACAATGGTAGGAGATCTTGAGTATCCGCATCGCCTAGCTTGCCTTCCACGCCAAGGAAAGTTCCTTCCGGACACGGGACGAAGTCTTCAATCTTGTATCTTCATGGTCCTGGAGTCCGGCGAAGGTATAGTCCGGCTACCCGAACACCCCCTAATCCAGGACTCCCTCAGTAGCCCCTGAACCAGGCTTCAATGACGACGAGTCCGGCGCGCATATTGTCTTCGGCATTGCAAGGCGGGTTCCTCCTCCAAGTCCTTCATAGAAGATTGTAAACACCAAAAATAGTGTTCGGCTCTGCAAAAGAAGTTTCCACATATTGCCATAGAGAGAATAACATTAACACAAATCAAATCTGCTGACTTATTCCACAGTGCGTCACAACACTGCGGCCAAGCTCTTTACACAAATTGTTCTCACTTTTCCACCTCAGCGCGTTTAGCGAGGCGGTTTCCTTGGCACGTCTTGTCAAAGCAGAGATTGTGTGCCCCTTTCAACGGGATTCTCATCAATACGGATGTGGGTAACCCAACCGCGCCATTTACCACGGCGCTTGGGAGGCAAGCGAGTTTTATTAGGTAGGTGGGGACGCATAACCGCATCAGCCCATATAAGGGGATAAGGATCCACCTTTTCACCTACGCCTTCTTCCTCCTTTGCCCATCCATCTCTCGCACACTCAAGCTCCAGCGCCCAAGCCCGCTCTTCCCACCTCAACCTTCTCCAGCAATGTCCGGAGCGGGAGGCAAGTGGATGGTCTCCTCCGTTACGGAGGTTCAAGTAAAAAAGCTAAGGAAAGCCAGATACCTGTCCAAGGACATCCCGCACCGGCTTCCTGAGAAGGGGCGGCTTCTCCCCACCCCAAGGCCCCATGAGAGGGTAGTTTTCCTTCCCCACTTCCTCCGCGGACTGGGTTTTCCACTTCACCCATTCGTCCAGGGACTCATGTTCTACTATGGCCTAGATTTCCACGATCTGGCCCCGAACTTCATCTTCAACATCTCGGCGTTTATCGTCGTGTGTTAGGCCTTCCTCCGCATCCGCCCCCATTTTGGCCTTTGGCTCAAGACCTTCAACGTCAAGCCCAAGATGGTGCGCGGCAGCCAAGCGGAGTGCGGAGGTGCTATGGCTGGCAAGACAGCCAACGTCCTCTGGTTCGAGGGCTCCTTTGTGGAGACCCTAAAGGGGTGGCAAGCCGGGTGGTTTTACATCACCGAGCCACGCGATCCGGAATGGGTCGCAGCCCCCCGAGTTCAGATCCGGACCCCCCACGCGGCTTATGTCCTGAAAAGAGACGGGCCTGTCATGGGGCAACGAGGAAGAGGTGACCGGACTGAAGACCTGCATCCAGTCCCTGGTAGACAAGCCAATCCGGCTGGTCAATATAGTCCAGGTCATGCTCGTTCGTCTGATCCTCCCGTGCCAACAACGGGATTTCAATTTATGGGAGTTCGACCCGGCGCAGCACCGGACCCTCAACAGGCTCTTCGACACGTCGAATGACTGGAAGGTGCTAATCAAAGGCGCCGGGGCTCCCGCATCCGCTTCCGAGGACCGCGGATACAGCACGCAGCGTCACGCTAGCGAGGTAAGCTATCTATGCCTTTGACAGGATTATTAAGCTCTTTTTCATAGATTAACTCTATGCGGGATCTAAACTCCCTTACCTTTGATAGGCTTGGCGGGCAATATCCGGACCAATTAACTGTCCGGCTCCCCTGCCCGAAGACCCAGCCCCAGCTCTCCTAGTGAAGCTGCTGACTCCGGCACCTTACGTGGTGCTGGAGAAGAAGGTCAAGAAGAAGAAGACCACCGGGACTCGAAAGAGTGCCCGTAACTTGGTGGTGTTGGACTCGTCGTCTGACGAGTCCGAGGCGCCCTCCTCTCGTGAAAATGAGGAGGAGGAAGAAGAAAGCTCCCCCCCAGTGGGGGGAGAAAAGAATAAGAAGGCCGCCCCATCAGGGGAGGCCGAGGGGTCTAGGAAAAGGAAGACCCCTCTGCCGGACTGCTCCCACGACGCCGAAGAGAGCGGAGAGGAGTGGCCGGACAGGGCCAAGCGTCTGGCGAAATCATAAGTATTCGTATACCAGAGTAACTCATGATGTTCCTTTATTGCGCAACTTTCCTTAATGTCGAATGTGAATATGCAGCCTGCCCTGGGCCGAACTCGACGATTCGTTGAGCGGCTCCCTGGATTCGTCGGACGTGAACTCAGTTCTGCCCACTGTCTCCCCCCGCACTGCTGACGACGCCGAAGTGGCGTCGCAACAAGCTCTGGGGCAGGAGGAGGTGGTCCTGGAGGAGCTGAAAGGCGACCTCCCGGACCCCAGGAATAAAAGGGACAAGACCCCCCAGGGCTCCGAGTCCGGCTTTGTGCCGGACGCCGCGCCGGACTCTTCAACAGTTCCGGTTCGCGGTAGGCGAACTCCTTCCAAGAGGAGCAAGCCTTCTGAGCGGGCGGCCTCCATCCAACCGGAGGTGCCGGACAATCTGCTGGAGGTGCTTGACGGCGCCTCCATCGACGAGGAACACCGTACTATTATGAGTACGGTGATCCGAAGGGTTCAGTCTGCCAAGAGTGGATTGACTGAAGCTTGCGCTAGCCTTCTGACAGGCTTCGAGGTAAGTAAAATATGTCAAAATATGACCGCATAGACAGTAGCCCCTGATGCTATGTTCGGCGTTCGAAAAGAAAAGCCGAATAGAGGATCTATTAATTTTCGCAGGAGTCTAACAATAAAGAGTCAATATGCGTATGCAGGCTTTGCTGCTATCCACCGTCGCACTGACTGCACAGGAGGAAGTCCTAAAAAAGGACCTCGGGCGGACCGAGCAAGAGCTCGGCCTTGCCAAACGGCAGCTCGAGGAAAAAGAAGGTAAGAAATACCCTACAAAAAAAGGGGCGCCTATAGAGAGGCATGATTGCAAAGAATAACAGGATCGTACTGCTTATTGTAGGGGTCACAACTGAGGTGGCGACCCTCAAGCAGGCGCTATCTGAGGTCGGAAAGAAAACGGTCGAGGAGCGCACCGAGCGAGAGAGACTTGGGGCTCAGGTTGGCGAGGTGCGGCAAGAGCTGCAGGCTCTCATGAAAAAACATGAGAGCTTGGAGCTTGAGTCAAAGGCGCAAGCATCCGAGCTCGCGTTGGCCCTTGAGACCGCCAAGGGTGCCAAGGCCAAAGCCCAAAAGGCCCTCCAAGAGTTGGAGGAGATGAAAAAGATAGCAGCGGGTAAGGCATTCTTAATGCAAAGTAGGAATATAAAAGTAAACTACTTGTCACTTACCCGAATCCGGAGTTCTCCAGGGGCGTTCGCAGATCTTCCCCGCAGCGTATCCGACGCCGCCGCATTCTACCGAGCTGAAGAGGGCATCTCGACGGAGAGTGTGTTCTGGTCTAAGTATTCTGAGGCCGGACACCTTGTGCCTTGGAGCGATCAGCTGAAACAGCTGGTCGAGCTCCACAAGGCGGCCGAACAAGCCATGAAGGGCTTCATAGTTCGGCTATGGCCTGGAGAGACCCTGCCTGGGAGCTACTTCGGGCTGGTGCGGCGGCTGGTGGAGGCCTGTCCACGGCTTGAGGTCATCAAGCATTCCACCTGCATCGAAGGTGCCCGGAGGGCCCTTGCTCGTACAAAGGTGCACTGGGGTAAGCTTGACGGTGAGAAGCTGGTGAGGGACGGGCCGCCGCAGGGGAAGGAGCATCGCAAGCCTGATAACTACTACAAGGATGTTCTTGCCGGTGCCCGCCTTATTGCGGATGAATGTACCAGAGATGTAATATTTGAATGAACTCGCTCGTGTTTATCCTGTGCACTAAAAACTTGTTCATATGCGCTTAGCAATGCTTATGGAATTTAAAATATTATTTTCTGTGCGACCGTTTATCAAAAATTGAGAGATGGCCAGTCGTCGGCTTCTGCCCCCATGCCGCTAGTGCTGGGGTGTTCAGGATAAACCTGAGCGCTCTTTTTCCCATGGTTGGGTCCTTCGAGGGAGGCGCTCAGCACAACGAACCATGCAATCGGACTATAGTGCTTGAACACTCTCACTTAGCCATAGAACATTATAATTTTAAATTTTGGCAAAGCCCCTAGTTCGGAAGACCGAATTCGGGGTGCTATCCACGCCTTTGGCCGGACAGAGCCAGCTCCTCGTTCGAAGCGGCATAAGTCTTTAGGGACTCGAAAAACCTCTCGAATAGCGACCATTCTCTCGCCTTATCATGACAGTCAGTTTTAGCTTTCTCCACTGAGGTGCTTAACCCAGCTGAACCGGGGCACAATCGCAGTGGTTCTCCTAGTGCTACCTTAGCCGATATAGCAGAACGTAAGGCACCAAAACATAGGAGCCGGGCAAACCCAACTATTGACCCAAATCATGATTCGGAGCCGATGCATATAGTGCTATAAGTTCGGGGTGCCGCACTTGTGAAAGTGTACGGACTTCTCACACCAGATCAAAGGGTACTGAAGCCCCTGGCGTGTTTGCCGTACCATGGTGTACGGGTGCGATCATGTTATTTAATAAACATATATATTAAAAGAGGATAATGCAAAAAAATAGATAAAAAGCTATGCATTGTTTATAAAGAGGCTATTTATCAAAGCCGAATGATACAAGTAGTGTGATAAGCAAAAAGATATTAGACTATTTAACATGTCCTGACCAGGGGCAGGCCGCGGAATTGCGTTCGAAACAGATATACCGCTCGTAATAGAGACCACCTGAGAGTTCCATAATGCGGCGTAGCTTTGTCTGCTTCCCTGGATCTTGCATCGTTTGTGCGGCAGCCGAATTGCCGAACAGGTCGTCCAAAGTGTGGAGTCCTGAAAGTAATAAAAAGAATCCTGCAGCCCCTAGTACGTTTTAAGCCGTATTGTGAGCATGCCGTCACTGTGCCCCTTCCCCTGTGCCCATGGTATTTCAAGGGCGTAATTATGTACGCGAGGTACTAGCTCCGCTATGTCGCGATGGCTGGGGTTGGGGCCACATTGCTACGCATGCTCAGAACGTGCCAGGCGGTCTTGTTGTAGGTTACTCCGGGCGCGCTTGGCATTGTCTGGCTTTTTAACGGCCGGACTGGAGAGTTGCCTAAAAAGGCTGCTTTGTACTTCCGCTGCGATAGCCGCCGTGTGCTCCTCCGTACGAAGGGAGCGTTCGGTGTTTCCGTTGACCGTGATTACTCCTCGAGGGCCTGGCATCTTGAGCTTGAGATATGCGTAGTGCGGCACCGCATTGAATTTGGCAAATGCGGTTCGTCCGAGCAGGGCGTGATAGCCACTGCGGAATGGGACTATGTCGAAGATTAACTCTTTGCTTCGGAAGTTATCCGAAGATCCGAAGACCACATCAAGTGTTACGGAGCCTGTACAGTTGGCTTCTACACCTGGTATAACGCCTTTAAAGGTCGTCGTTGTGGGCTTAATCCTTGATGGATCTATGCCCATTTTCCGCACTGTATCCTGATAAAGCAGGTTCAGGCTACTGCCGCCGTCCATGAGGACTCTTGTGAGATGAAATCCGTCGATGATTGGGTCGAGAACCAATGCGGCAAAGCCGCCATGACGGATGCTAGTGGGGTGGTCCCTTCGATCAAAAGTGATCGGGCAAGAGGACCATGGGTTGAACTTTGGGGCGACTGGCTCCATCGCGTATACGTCCCGTAGCGCATGCTTCCGCTCCTTCTTGGGAATGTGGGTTGCGTATATCATGTTCACCGTCCGCACTTGTGGGGGAAACCCCTTCTGTCCATTGTTGTTCGGCGTCCTGCGCTCCTCCTCGTCATCGCTATGCAGCCCCTTGTCTTTGTTTTCGGCTCTTAACTTGCCTGCCTGCTTGAACACCCAACAATCCCTGTTGGTGTGATTGGCTGGCCTTTCGGGGGTGCCATGGATCTGGCACAAGCGGTCGAGTATTCGGTCCAAACTAGACGAGCCCTGAGTATTCTTTCTAAATGGCTTTTTCCGCTGACCGGATTTATAGCCTCTGAATCCAGCGTTGACTGCCGTATCTTCATTGCTGTCGCTACTAACGCGGCGCTTTTGCTTATTTCGACGTGTCCTGCCACTTTTGTCCTTGGTATCCGAATTACCAGGGTTCTTTGATAAGTTGTTGCTGCAAGCTAGCCAGCTATCTTCGCCTGCGCAAAAGCGGGTCATGAGTGTCGTGAGGGCTGCCATGGATTTCGGCTTTTCCTGTCCCAGGTGCCGGGCAAGCCACTCGTCGCGGATGTTATGCTTGAAGGCTGCTAGGGCCTCTGCGTCCGGATAGTTGACTATCTAGTTTTTCTTTGTTAGGAACCGTGTCCAGAATTGCCTGGCCGATTCCTCTGGCTGCTGAATTATGTGGCTTAGGTCGTCGGCGTCCGGTGGTTGCACATAAGTGACTTGGAAGTTGTCGAGGAATGCGGCTTCCAGGTCCTCCCAAGAACCGATCGAGTCCGCTGGCAGGCTGTTAAGCCAGTGCCGGGCCGGTCCTTTGAGTTTGAGAGGGAGGTATTTGATGGCGTGTAGATCATCGCCACGTGCCATGTGGATGTGAAGGAGATAATCCTCGATCCATACCACCGGATCTGTCGTGCCATCGTATGATTCGATGTTTACGGGTTTGAAACCCTCTGGAATTTTATGATCCATTACTTCATCTGTGAAGCATAGTGGGTGTGCGGCGCCCCTGTACTGGGCTATGTCACGACGCGGCTCGGAAGAGCTATGTCTGTTGTGTTCGGCCCGGCCGGATTTATTGTGTCCGGAGTGAAGATCATCGTCACGTGCCGTCGGGCACCTGCGTGATCCGTAGATCGATCTTGTTTGCCTTGCTTTATCCTCCAGTACATCTCGCAGGTCTGGCACATTTTCCCGTGCCTTGGTTGAGCGGCGTCGGGGCATGGCTTGGGTGGAGGTTCGACAGGCCTCTCTATCGCGGCCGCGAGGTGGCCGGTCTGCCATGTCGTGCGCTGGTGATGTAGGCGCTTCCTCCTCTGATTGGGGTAGCGGCCTGCGCTTAGGATAATTCTTGGAGGGGCGGTCAAGTTCGTACTCTTCGGCTGCAAGGACTTCAGTCCATCTGTCAGCTAGCAAATCTTGATCAGCTCTAAGTTGTTGCTGCTTTTTCTTTAGGCTGTTCGCCATGGCTAAAAGCTTGCGTTTGAAACGCTCTTGTTCGGCGGGGTCTGATGGTACGACGAATTCGTCGTCATCGAGGCTTGCCTCGTCTTCGGAGGGAGGCATATAGTTATCATCCTCAACCTCTCGTTCTGCCACTCTCTCATGAGGGCTAGCTTCTCCATCTTCCTGCGCTGAATCTTGCTGGGTTGGGTGTTCTTCGGCGCTATCCGGGGTAGTATTATCTCCCGTGCCGGGATCACCGTTTTTGCTTTGGCGGGATTTAGAGCGGCGCCGCTGACGCCGGCGCTTTGGCTGTTTCTTGGAGGTGCCATCCCCCGCTGTTCCATCGCCATCTCCATCCTTTGGAGTATCCACCATATATACGTCATATGACGAGGTGGCCGTCTAGCGCCCTACAGGTGCTGGTTCCTGTTCATCTCCTACCTCGTCGTCCATACCGTCGAAGTCTTCGGAGCCGAAGTCAAGCATGTCGGTTAAATCATCGACAGTGGCTACCAAGTGGGTGGTGGGAGGGCTTTGAATTTCTTCATCGTCCGTATCCCATCCTCGTTGACCGTAATCCGTCCACGGCTCTCCTGATAAAGAGAGAGACTTGAGAGAATTCAGGATGTCGCCAAAAGGCGAGTGCTGAAAGATGTCCGCGGCGGTGAACTCCATTATCGGCGCCCAATTGGCTTCGACTGGCAGGGGCGCGGGGGGTTTGGAGTTCGGGGAGGAGTCCGGACCCTCGGGGTCACGGGTCATGCGGAGTGCGGGGCTAGCGTTCGGCTCGATCGCCTTTGAGATCGCAGCCCCCGAGGTGACGTCCAACCGTTCATCCTCAATTAGCACAGTAGGCTCTGAGTCAAGGGTCAGAACCGGTGCGTGTGCGGCCTCCAGGACACTGTTCGAAGGCAGAGCTAGATCATGCCCCTCGAGATAGTGTGGCGCGCTTGGCTGTGGCTCGAACCCGTCGAAGATCAAGTCTCCACGGATATCCGCCGTGTAGTTTAAGCTTCCAAACCTGACTTGATGGCCAGGGGCGTAGCTTTCGATCTGCTCGAGATGACCAAGCGAATTGGCCCGCAGAGCGAAGCCGCCGAAGACAAAGATCTGTCCGGGGAGAAAAGTCTCACCCTGGACCTCAACGTTGTTGATGATCAAAGGAGCCATCGGGCCTGAAGGCGATGACACAGAGGAACTCTCAATGAAAGCACCAATGTCGGTGTCAAAACCGGCAGATCTCGGGTAGGGGGTCCCGAACCATGCGTCAAGGTCGGACGGTAACAGGAGACGAGGGACACGAAGTTTACCCAGGTTTGGGCCCTCTCGATGGAGGTAAAACCCTACTCCTGCTTGATTAATATTGATGATATGGGTAGTACAAGAGTAGATCTACCACGAGATCAAGGAGGCTAAACCCTAGAAGCTAGCCTATGGTATGATTGTGTATGATGATGGTTCTGTCCTACGGACTACAACCCTCCGGTTTATATAGACACCGGATAGGGTTAGGGTTACACGGATTCGGTTACAATGGTAGGAGATCTTGAGTATCCGCATCGCCTAGCTTGCCTTCCACGCCAAGGAAAGTTCCTTCCGGACACGGGACGAAGTCTTCAATCTTGTATCTTCATGGTCCTGGAGTTTGGCGAAGGTATAGTCCGGCTACCCGAACACCCCCTAATCCAGGACTCCCTCACAAAGGTATTAGGGATGCCCAGTCCCAAAATGAAAAATGAACTTACTTTATGTTGTCAAATAATAAATTCCTTGGAAAGTGTTGGTATGGAAGGCAACCGTGGATTTGGCTAGCCATGGAAAGTGAAAGCATGGTGGAAAAAGGAATAAACTTTATTTTCTATTTAGGAACCGCCTATGATATATCTAGCATGGAAAGTGTTGGGAGCTCTAAGTCATTTTCGTTGGTGGGAAAAGTATGCCTCTCAAAATGTTTTTATCTCTATATTTTTTGCCTTGAGCTCTGACACCTCTACAAATCCCTACTTCCCTCTGCGAAGGGCCTTTCTTTTACTTTATGCAATTTTTATTTTGAATTTGAGTCTCCATATTCTCTTATAAAGCACCAACTAGGGGGCACTATGATCATACTTGAGCATTGGGTGTAGCTAATATGCGACTGTGTTTCATGAATGGATCAATGGTTGAGCATGATGGGCTAGGGATAACTTATTTTAGCGTTGATATTTTGAAAGACATGGTTGCTTGTTGATATGCTTGAGTATTTAAGTCTCATGTAAAAACCAGACTATTGCTTTGAACCATATGAAAATTCCAAATGTCCATGCTATAAAGAAAAGAATATGATATGACATGTTAGGCAGCATTCCACATCAAAATGTCTGTTTTTATCATTTACCTACTCGAGGACGAGCATGAATTAAGCTCGGGGATGCTGATACGTCTCCAACGTATCTATAATTTTTTATTGTTCCATGTTGTTAAATTATCATTCTTGGTTGTTTTACAATCATTTTATATCATTTTTCGGTACTAACCTATTGACATAGTGCCAAGTGCCAGTTGTTGTTTTCTACATGTTTTTTACATCGCAGGAAATCAATACCAAACGGAGTCCAAACGCAGTGAAACTTTTTGTGGACCTTTTGGAGTAGAAGACATCTAGTGGGTCGGAGAAGCGCCTGGGGGGTGCTCCGAGGGGAGCACAACCCACCAGGGCGCGCCAGGAGGCCCAGGCACGCCCTGGTGGGTTGTGCCCACCTCGGGTGCCCCTGAACCGAATCTTTGCTCTATAAATACCCCAATATTCCGGAAACCCTAGGGGAGTCAACGAAAATCTATTCCAGCCACCGCAGAGTCCAGAACCACCAGATCCAATCTAGACACCATCACGGAGGGGTACATCATGTCCATTGGTGCCTCTCCGATGATGCGTGAGTAGTTCTTTGTAGACCTACGGGTCCGTAGTTAGTAGCTAGATGGCTTGGTCTCTCTCGTTTGATTCTCAATACAATGGTCTCTTGGAGATCCATATGATGTAACTCTTTTTGCGTTGTGTTTGTTGAGATCCGATGAACTTTAAGTTTATGATCAGATCTATCTTCTTATCCATGAAAGTTATTTGAGTCTTCTTTGATCTCTTATATGCATGATTGCTTATAGCCTCGTATTTCTTCTCCGATATTTGGGTTTTGTTTGGCTAACTTGATCTATTTATCTTGCAATGGGAAGAGGTGCTTTGTAGTGGGTTCGATCTTATGGTGCTCGATCCCAGTGACAGAAGGGGAACTGACATGTATGTATCGTTGCTACTAAGGATAAAATGATGGCGTCTATTTGTACATAAATAGATCTTGTCTACATCATGTCATCGTTCTTATTGCATTACTCCGTTTCTCCATGAACTTAATACACTAGATGCATGCTGGATAGCGGTCGATGTGTGGAGTAATAGTAGTAGATGCAGGCAGGAGTCGGTCTACTAATCTTGGACGTGATGCCTATATAATGATCATTGCCTACATATCATCATGATTATTTGAAGTTCTATCAATTGCCCAACAGTAATTTGTTCACCCACCGTTTGCTATTTTTCTCAAGAGAAGCCACTAGTGAAACCTACGGCCCCCGGGTCTCTTTCTCATATTATTTGCCTTTGCGATCTATTTTATTTGCCTTTTATTTTTAGATCTATTAACCCAAAAATACAAAAATACCTTGCTGCAATTTGTTTTATTTGGCGTTCGATCTATCAATATTTACAACTCTCTCACGTTTGTTTGCCTATCTTCAGGCGTCGCTACTCGAAAGGGATTGACAACCCCTTTTACACGTCGGGTTGCTAGTATTTGTTATTTGTGTGCAGGTGTTGTTTACGTTGTTTTGCTTGGTTCTCCTACTGGTTCGATAACCTTGGTCTCATCACTGAGGGAAATACCTACCATCGCTGTGCTACATCATCCCTTCCTCTTTGGGGAAATACCTACATAGCTTCAAGCTGCATCACACCATGAAGATATGAACCTTGGGCCCAAGACCAACACTCATCTTTGAAGCACAAGTGGCTAATGTGAAATATTTTTGTTCGATTTATGCACTTCTAGGATAAGATAACTCATGAGTTGAGATAGCTCCCCCTAGACATGTGCCTACATTTAAGCAAGATATTATATGAGTATGTGTGCATGAGCAAGAATTTCAACCCAAGTTACTTATATCCACGATATTTAGCTCATGACTTAACTCGCGGAATCTTGCTTTTTCAAGTGGCTTGGTGAAGATATCGACTAGTTGATTCTTGGTGTTGACATGGAGTAGTTCAATGTTTCCATTGGCAACATGATCCCTAATGAAGTGATGACGAATCTCAATATGCTTGGTCTTGCTGTGTTGAACTGGGTTCTCGGCGATGTTGATTGCACTTTCATTGTCGCACCAAAGAGGCATTTTGTCACATTTGACACCATAATCCATAAAAGTTTGCCTCATCCATAATAACTGAGTACAACAACTTCCGACGGCAATGTACTCGGCTTCGGCCGTCGAGAGGGATATACAATTTTGCTTCTTTGAAGACCAACTTACCAACGATCTCCCTAGGAATTAACATGAACCGGAAGTGGACTTGCGGTCAACCTTGTCTCCGGCCCAATCCGAATCCGAGTATCCCATTAACTCAAAAGATGATCCTTTGGGATACCAAAGGCCCAAGTTTGGGGTATGAACCAAATATCAAAGTATTCTTTTCACTGTCGAATAGTGGCTCTCCTTAGGAGTGGATTGAAATCTTTCACACATACACACACTCAACATAATATCCGGTCTAGATGCACAAAGGTAAAGCAAGGAACCGATCATGGAGCGATATACCTTTTGATCCACTTCTTTACCATTGGGATCAAGATGAAGTTGGCCATTTGTGGGCATGTGTATCTTGATTGGCTTGACATCTTGCATTTTGAACCTCTTGATCATGTCTTGAATATAAAAAGAATGGTTGATGAAGGTTCCTCCTCTCAATTGCTTCACTTGAAAACCAAGGAAGAATTTCAACTCTCCGATCATGCTCATAGCAAATTCCTTAGTCATAAGATTCTCAACTCAACGTTAATGGCATGGTTAGTGGACCCAAAGATAATATCATCAACATATATTCGGCGAACAAACAACTCTCCTTTTACCCCCTTTGTGAAGAGAGTGGAATCTATTGCCCCTATTTGGAACCCCTCCTCGCTTAGGAATGTCGTAAGGTGATCACACCAAGCGCGAGGTGCTTGTTTGAGTCCATAGAGAGCCTTATGGAGTTCATAAACGTGAGAGGGGTGATCGGGGTCTTTGAAACCGGGAGGTTGCTTGACATACACCAACTCCTTAAGAGGACCATTAAGAAATGCACTCTTCACATCAATTTGATATAATTTAAAATCATGATGAGAGGCATATGCAAGAAAGATGCGAATGGGTTCAAGATGGGCAAGGGGGTGAAAGTTTCCAAATTCCAAACCTTAAACTTGGGTGAAACCTTGTGCCACTAACCTTGCCTTGTTCCTTATTACTTGTCCATGTTCATATTGTTTGTTCTTGAAGATCCACTTTGTTCCAATGACATTATGATGCTCTTTGGTTTTCTTCACAAGGGTCCATACTTTGTTGCGGGTGAAGTTGTTGAGTTCTCCATGCATGGCATCTATCCAATCCGGATTGTCAAGTGCATCTTCTACCTTAAGGGGTTCAACACAAGAGACAAACGAGTGATGCTCACAAAAGTTTGCCAAACGTCTACGAGTAGTTACCCCCTTTTTGATGCTTCCATAGATGGTCTCGGTGAGATGTTGAAGATGCTTTAGCTTGGCGGCCACTTTTTGCTCTTTGATTGCAAGCTCTTCTTCACTTGGTTTTGGACTTGATGAAGAAGCTTGTCCTTGACATTGTTTCAGCCTCGAAGACACCCTTCTATTCGCAACCACAAGTTCTTGCTCATTGGGAAGTGAAGATGATGAAGAAACTTGCAGTTGGGGTTGATCTTAATCTTGATCATGAACTTGAGCTTGATCTTGAGCCTCAATAATTGGTTCTTCACCATTTGAATGAGCTTGCCCTTGATCTTGCTTGGAAATATGAGGGACTTGATCTTGTTCTTGGATAGGTTCATGATCTCCTGTAGCATCTTGTAAAAGAGGTGCCGGTGATGACTTCCCTTGTGGAGACTCCACAAGAGGGGCTCTTACTCCTTATTCTTCTACTTGGACTTGGGGTGTTTCTTGTGGAAAAATGTGGCCTATCCCCATCGTCCTTATAGCTTGTGAAGGAGCCTCATCACCTACAACACTAGGAACAATTTGCTCCACACGGGAGCCGTTATCTTCATCAAACTCCACATTTACCATTTCCTCAATGCATCCGGTGGATTTATTGAGAACTCGGTAGGCATGAGAGTTTCATGCATATCCAACAAATACGCCCTCATAAGTTCTAGGCTTAAACTTAGCTAACGAAGACTTCTTGTTTAGAATGAAACACTTACAACCGAATGCCCGAAAGTATTTGACGTTAGGCTTTCTCCCGATTAGGAGTTCATAAGGAGTCTTGTTCTTGAGCTTGCGAAGATAAAGCCGGTTTGAAACATGACACCCGATGTTGATGGCTTCGGCCCAAAGCTTGTATGGAGACTTGTACTCGTCAAGCATGGTCCTAGCCATCTCAATAAGAGTCTGATTCTTCCTCTCCGCAACACCATTTTGTTGGGGAGTGTATGGCGCGGCATATTTATGCTTTATCCCCTCTTCACTCAAGAATTCATCCATCGTGTAGTTCTTGAACTTGGTGCCATTGTCACTTCGAATTGCCTTGATCTCACAATTATGTTGACGTTGAGCTTCTTTGGCAAAGTTGATGAAGGTTTCTTGAGTTTCATCTTTGGTCTTGAGAAAGAACACCCAAGTATATCTTGTGAAGTCATCAACAATGACAAGGCAATTCCTCCTCCCTCCCAAACTATCATAAGTTGGAGGCCCAAAAAGATCCAAATGGATAAGCTCAAGGGGCCTCAAGGTGGTGATGATAGTCTTCACTTTATGAGCTTTTTCATGTAGGTTTCCGGCAATACAAGCACTACAAGGACGATCTTTGGCAAAAGACACATTGGTTAGTCCACAGATGTGCTCCCCTGATGACCCACAAGTATAGGGGATCTATCATAGTCCTTTCGATAAGTAAGAGTGTCGAACCCAACGAGGAGCAGAAGGAAATGATAAGCGGTTTTCAGCAAGGTATTCTCTGCAAGTACTGAAATAAATGATAACAGCTAGTTTTGTGACAAGATAGATTGTAACGAGCAACAAGTAAAAAAAGTAAATAAAGTGCAGCAAGGTGGCCCAATCCTTTTTGTAGCAAAGGACAAGCCAGAACAAACTCTTATAATAGGAAAAGCGCTCCCGAGGACACATGGGAATATCGTTAAGCTAGTTTTCATCACGTTCATATGATTCGCGTTCGGTACTTTGATAATTTGATATGTGGGTGGACCGGTGCTTGGGTGCTGTTCTTACTTGAACAAGCATCCCACTTATGATTAACCTCTATTGCGAGCATCCGCAACTACAACGAAAGTATTAAGGTAAACCTAACCATAGCATGAAACATATGGATCCAAATCAGCCCCTTACGAAGCAACGCATAAACTAGGGTTTAAGCTTTTGTCACTCTAGCAACCCATCATCTACTTATTACTTCCCAATGCCTTCCTCTAGGCCCAAATAATGGTGAAGTGTTATGTAGTCGACGTTCACATAACACCACTAGGGGCTAGACAACATACATCTTATCAAAATATCAAACGAATACCAAATTCACATGACTACTAATAGCTAGACTTCTCCCTTGTACTCAAGAACAAACGTAACTACTCACAAAGCATATTCATGTTCATAATTAGAGGGGTAATAATATGCATATAGGATCTGAACATATGATCTTCCACCAAATAAACCAACTAGCATCAACTACAAGGAGTAATCAACACTACTAGCAACCTACTAGCACCAATCCCGGACTTTGAGACAAGAATTGGATACAAGAGATGAACTAGGGTTTGGAGATGAGATGGTGCTAGTGAAGATGTTGATGGAGATTGCCCTCTCCCGATGAGAGGAGCGTTGGTGATGATGATGGTGATGATTTACCCCTCCCGGAGGGAAGTGTCCCCGGCAGAACAGCTCTGCCGGAGCTCTAGATTGGTTCCGCCTTGGTTCCGCCTCGTGGCGGTGGAGTCTCGTCCCGAAAGGTTGCTTCTGATTTTTTTCTCATCGAAAGACTTCATATAGCAGAAGATGGACGTCGGAGACCCACCAGGGGGCCCACGAGGTAGGGGTGTGCCCTAGGAGGGGGGCGCACCCCCCACCCTCGTGAGCAGGGTGTGGGCCCCCTGGACTTCATCTTTGGCGAGGATTTTTCTTTATTTATTATAAGATATTCCGTGGAGTTTCAGGACTTTTGGAGTTGCGCAGAATAGGTCTCTAATATTTGCTCCTTTTCCAGCCCAGAATTCTAGCTGCCGGCATTCTCCCTCCTTATGTAAACCTTGTAAAATAAGAGAGAATAGCCATAAGTATTGTGACATATTGTGAAATAACATCCCATAATGCAATAAATATCGATATAAAAGCATGATGCAAAATGGACGTATCAACTCCCCCAAGCTTAGACCTCGCTTGTCCTCAAGCGAAAAGCCGATAACAATAAATATGTCCTCATGTTTAGAGGTAGAGGCGTCGATAAAAATAAAATACGGACATGAAGGCATCATGATTATTCTCATAACAGCAACATATATAGATTTTGTCATATGATTACTTATGTTCAAGCGATGATCTATTCACAATACAAAAGTATGAATCATAAACCTTATTGGGCTCCAACAAATTATAATCTCAGTCATTGAAGCAATTGCAATTTATCATAACATCGGAAAGAGTCTATGTCAGAGCTTAAAAGCAAGTCCACATACTCAACTATCATCTAGTCCTTCATAATTGCTAACACTCACGCGATATTTGTGGTTACGGAGTTTTAATTGGACACAGAGAAAGATAGGGACTTATAGTTTGGCCCCACAACTTTTTACCTCAAGGGTAATGTCAACAATAATGGTTCATGCTCCCCTACATCCAATTAGATATATATATATATATCATGTTCTTTCCAACATGCTGAGCTTGCCAAAGGATAAACTGAAAAAGAAAAGGTGAAGATCACCATGACTCTTGCATAAGGTAGAAGATAATAATAAAAGATAGGACCTTTGCAGAGGGAAGCAGAGGTTGCCATGCGCTTTTATGGTTGGATGCATAAAATCTCAATGCAAAAGAACGTCACTTTATATTGCCCCTTGTGATGTGAACCTTTATTATGCAGTCCGTCGCTTTTATTACTTCCACATCACAAGATCGTATAAAGCTTATTCCTCCCACACCAATCAATCATACATATTTAGAGCAATTTTTATTGCTTTGCACCGATGACAACTTACTTGAAGGATCTTACTCAATCCATAGGTAGGTATGGTGGACTCTCATGGCAAAACTGGTTTAAGGGTGTTTGGAAGCACAAGTAGTATCTCTACTTAGTGCTGAGAATTTGGCTAGGATGAGGGGGAAAGGCAAGCTCAACAAGTTAGAGGATCCATGACAACATACTTTATCTCAGATATAAGAAAGACATAACTCATTACGTTGTCTTCCTTGTCCAACATCAACTCTTTAGCATGTCATATTTTAATGAGTGCTTCCAATCATAAAAGATGTCAATGATAATATATCTATATGTGAAACCTCTCTTTCCTTATTACTTCCTATTAATTGCAACGATGACCAAAGCTATGTCTGCCAACTCCCAACAACTTTTAATCATCATACTCTTTCTATGTGAAGTCATTACTCTCAATAAGATCAATATGAACTTTTTGTTTCCCCTTTTTTTTTCTTTTATTCACCCAAGATCATGGAAAAATAATCAGGCCCTTGACTCAACACTAATCTTTATTATATATAGCTCACGGACTCGATTACAAAGAGAGATCATAAAGCAAAACTCAAAACTAGATCATGCCATAACTTTATTCTACTAGATCAGGATACTACTAATAGGATCAAACTAAGAAAAATGGTAAAGATAGGAGTTGTGATTGTGATACGATACCGGGGCACCTCCCCCAAGCTTGGCAGTTGCCAAGGGGAGTGCCCATACCCAAGTGATTATGTCTCCTTCTTTGTTGTTGGTGTAATATTCTTGGCGATGATTCCCCTCAAGATATGGTTCTCCTCTTCGAGCTTATTGACTACTTGTTTGAGGTCCATTATTTCCTTACGGAGATTTTCTGTGACGGCTAAAGCTCCTTGCACCCAAGGGTGTTGCATAGCTGCGGGAGAACAAGAGACACTCCTCCTCATATTTTCATAAGAAAGAAATCTAACATTGGAAGGGATAACCGAATTTGGAATAGCTGAGCTCTGTAGTTCCCCCATCATGAACCCAGCTCGGAAGCGAGAGGTGACTTCTTGATCGTCCATGGCATCTACCCTCCTCAGGTCAGCCTCCATCTCTTCCCCCGTTGCTGGCCCAAAGTGATCAGCGTCGCTGTTTGCCTTTGGTTCCGGTGCCGGGTTAGATACCCGGCTCTCCCCGACTGACTCTTGAGAAGACATCTTGCTCTAATCTGCAGCAGCAACAGCTCGAAACAAAAACAGAGGAGATTTGCGTGATACAGGAGTCAAAACATTCGGGAGAATATATAATGAATTTTTACCGACCAAAATACGTATCGTGCAAGAAAACAGAGTCCGGAGGGCACACGAGGTGCTCACGAGGTAGGGGGCGTGCCCAGAGGGGTAGGGCGCACCCACCACCCTCGTGGGGCCCTCGTGTCCTTCCCGGACTGGTACTTATTTTTCTATTTTTCTAAATATTCCAAAATGGAGAGATATTGCCTTAAAAATTGTTTTGGAGTTGGTTTACTTACCATACCACGTACCTATTCCTTTTCGAAGTCTGAAACGTTCCGGAAAGTGTCCCTTATGTATTCCTCCGGGGTTACGGTTTCAATAATATTGGTTTCAAAATTTATGGGATTACCTGAGATATAGTGTTTGATTCTTTGACCGTTTACCACCTTTGGATTTGTGCCTTCGAAGTTGTTGATTTTTATGGCACCGGAACGATAGACCTCCTCGATAACATAGGGGCCTTCCCATTTAGAGAGAAGTTTTCCTGCAAAAAATCTTAAACGAGAGTTGTATAGCAATACATAATCACCTACATTAAACTCACGCTTTTGTATCCTTTTGTCATGCCATCTTTTAACTTTCTCTTTAAACAACTTGGCATTTTCATATGCTTGGGTTCTCCATTCATCAAGTGAGATAATATCAAATAACCTCTTCTCACCGGCAAGTTTGAAATCATAGTTGAGCTCTTTAATAGCCCAATATGCCTTATGTTCTAGTTCGAGAGGTAGGTGCTTTTCCGTAAACCATTTTATACGGGGACATACCCATAGGATTTTTATATGCAGTTCTATATGCCCATAATGCATCATCAAGTTTCTTGGACCAATTCTTTCTAGACCTACTAACAGTCTTCTGCAAAATTAATTGGAGATCTCTATTACTCAATTCTACTTGACCACTAGACTGCGGGTGATAAGGAGATGCAATTCTGTGATTAACGTCATATTTAGCAAGCATTTTACGGAAAGCACCATGAATAAAGTGTGAACCACCATCAGTCATTAAATATCTAGGGACTCCAAACCTCGGAAAAATAACTTCCTTAAGCATTTTAATAGAGGTGTTATGATCAGCACTACTAGTTGGAATAGATGCTACCCACTTAGTAACGTAATCAACAGCAACCAAAATATGAGTGTATCCATTAGAGGCAGGAAAAGGTCCCATATAATCAAAGCCCCAAACATCAAATGGTTCAATAACAAGTGAATAATTCATAGGCATTTCTTGACGTCTACTAATATTACCAATTCTTTGGCATTCATCGCAAGACAAGACAAACTTACGGGCATCCTTGAAGAGAGTAGGCCAAAATAAACCAGATTGCAATACCTTATGTGCAGTTCTGTCTCCAGCGTGGTGTCCTCCATAAGCTTTGGAGTGGCACTTGCGTAGGATATGTTCCTGTTCATGCTCAGGTACACAACGTCTAATAACACCATCTACTCCTTTATAAAGATGTGGGTCATCCCAAAAGTAATATCTCAAATCATAGAAAAACTTTTTCTTTTGTTGGTATGTGAAGCTAGGTGGTATAAACTTAGCAACAATATAATTAGCATAATCAGCATACCATGGAGTACTACGAGAAGTACTTATAACATTTAATTGTTCATCAGGAAAGCTATCATTAATAGGTAGTGGGTCATCAAGAACATTCTCTAACCTAGATAAGTTGTCTGCAACGGGGTTCTCAGCTCCCTTTCTATCAACAATATGCAAGTCAAATTCTTGTAGCAAGAGAACCCATCTAATAAGTCTAGGTTTAGCATCTTTCTTTTCCATAAGATATTTAATAGCAGCATGATCAGTGTGAATAGTTACTTTAGAATCAACAATATAAGGTCTGAGCTTATCACAAGCAAATACAACTGCTAAAAGTTCTTTCTCAGTAGTAGCATAATTTCTTTGAGCATTGTCTAGAGTCTTACTAGCATAATGGATAACATTTAATTTCTTATCAACTCTTTGCCCTAAAACAGTTGTAAGTGCATCTAGTGCCCCTTAGTGATTTTGGTGTATTGAAGACTTATAGGTTAAGGATCTAATGTGTTTATGAGTGTACACAGGTCTATAAGTCTATGAGGAGTTTGATATTTACAGAGAAAGTCGACCCCTAAAAATGAAGTTCTTCGACTGAAGACTTTGATATTCTGAAGACTTTCTGAAGACTTTGAAAGTGAAGAAATTGGTGTGACCTTGAAGACTTGGTTATCATTCGAGGAACATGAAGCGTGAAGACTTATGTTTTCGTAGTTTCATTTTATCTTTCTTGAGTCATAGGAAACACCGTACTGTTAAAGGGGGTCGAGGAAATACTAAGGAGAAAATTTCCATGTGATGCTCAACTCAAATCCTACACCTACCAATCCCTTCGAGTGAAGCCATTGGAAATCTCATACAGTTCAGTCAATTTCTTCAGTGACAGAGACGCAGTTCTTCTAGTCACTGAGGACTTTGTTCTGACTGAGGAGTTAGGAATTCGCCAGTGCGAATTGCCTACACTGTGAGGAACATGATAGCCCTGAGGAATTTGAATCTCAAATTTCGACCGTTGCTCTGCTGCGCGCCAGCTGTCCCAAAATATCTTATCCATCCAACGGTCATATCATTGAAGGGCATTTATATCTTATCATGTCGGGCTGCTCCCTATGCTATAAATAGCCACCCCCTACAACCACTAGCTGGTTGGCTGCTCCGCGAGAACTTGACACTTGTCATTTGAGAGCAACCCATCCTCCGAGGACTTTGAGTGAAAATCATCAAGTGAGGAAAATCCAAAAACCCAAGCCCAAACACCTACAAACCCAAAGTGATTGAGCATCACTGAAGAGATTGATCCTGCGTGGATCCGACGCTTGTTACCTTTGAAGACTGTGCTTCTTCCAGACGGTTAGGCGTCATGGTCTAGAGCATCCAAGAGGAATTGTGGATCGCCGAGTGACCAAGTTTGTCAAGGTTCGGAAGTCACCTGAAGACTTACCATGAGTAATTGGACGAGGATTGTGTGTCCTTATGTAGGATCGGAAGTATGTCTAGAGGGGGGTGATTAGACTACTTGACCAAATAAAAATCTATCCTTTTCCCAATTTTAGTTCTTGGCAGATTTTAGCAATTTTAACATAAGTCAAGCAATCTCACACGATTCAAGCAAGCATGCAAAAGAGTTTCTGAGCAGCGGAAAGTAAAGCATACAACTTGCAAGAATGTAAAGGGAAGGGTTTGGAGGATTCAAACGCAACTGGAGACACGGATGTTTTTGGCGTGGTTCCGATAGGTGGTGCTATCGTACATCCACGTTGATGGAGACTTCAACCCACGAAGGGTAACGGTTGCGCGAGTCCACGGAGGGCTCCACCCACGAAGGGTCCACGAAGAAGCAACCTTGTCTATTCCATCATGGCCGTCGCCCACGAAGGACTTGCCTCACTAGCGGTAGATCTTCACGAAGTAGGCGATCTCCTTGCCCTTACAAACTCCTTGGTTCAACTCCACAATCTTGTCGGAGGCTCCCAAGTGACACCTAGCCAATCTAGGAGACACCACTCTCCAAGAAGTAACAAATGGTGTGTTGATGATGAACTCCTTGCTCTTGTGCTTCAAATGATAGTCTCCCCAACACTCAACTCTCTCTCATAGGATTTGGATTTGGTAGAAAGAAGATTTGAGTGGAAAGCAACTTGGGGAAGGCTAGAGATCAAGATTCATATCGTAGGAATGGAATATCTTGAGCTCAACACAAGTGTAGGTGGTTCTCTCTCAGAAAATGTGTATTGGAAATGAAGATCTGTTCTGATGGCTTTCTCCTCGAATGAAGAGTGGGTGGAGGGGTATATATAGCCTCCACACAAAATCTAACCGTTACACAAAATCTGCTAAACTCGGTGGGACCGAATCATTAAACTCGGTCGGACCGATTCAGCAAACCTAGTGACCGTTAGGAATTTCGGTGGGACTGAGATGCAACTCGGTAGGACCGATATGGTTAGGGTTAGGGCATAACGTAATCTCGGTGTGACCGATTACACAAACTCGGTGAGACCGATTTTGGTAATAAGCTAACTAGAGAGTTGGTCAGGTAAACACGGTGGGACCGATTCGCTCTTTTCGGTGAGACCGAAATATTACGAAAGGGAAACCGTGAGTTCACATTGCAATCTCGGTGGGACCGATCGCTCACTTCGGTTGGGCCGAAACATTATGAAGGGAAACAGAGAAATTGCAATCACATCTCGGTGAGACCAAGATCCCTATCGGTGAGACCGATTTGCTAGGGTTTGTGGCAGTGGCTATGACATGTGAAACTCGGTGGCTCCGGATAGAAAGAATCGGTGGGGCCGAGTTTGACTTTAGGTTTGGGTCATATGTGGATATGGAAAGGTAGTTGAGGATTTTGGAGCATATCACTAAGCACATGAAGCAAGAGGCTCATTAAGCAACACCTCATCCCTCCTTAATAGTATTGGCTTTTCCTATGGACTCAATGTGATCTTGGATCACTAAAATATAAAATGTAGAGTCTTGTTCTTGAAGCTTGAGCCAATCCTTTGTCCTTATAATTTTGAGGGATCCACTTTCCTCATCCATGTCATGCCATCCATTGAGCTTTTCTGAAATATTCATCTTGGAATAATGTTAGCTCAATGAGCTATATGTTGTTAGGAATTACCAAAACCACCCAGGGATAGTTGCACTTTCAATCTCCCCCTTTTTGGTAATTGATGACAACATATAGATCAAAGCTTCAACAAATGACAATAAGAATGGAATATATCGTCGCTTTGAGAAGTATGTGATAAGTAAGAGCTCCCCCTAAATTTGTGCATATTTAAGATTTGCTTTGGACTGCAAATGCACAAAGAGTTAGGATCATGGGTTACTCTTCCATGTCACATACATCTTGGTGGAGCGTTCAAAATGATAAGAATTAAATGCATGCACTCATCACCAAGCAAAGTGAATGATCAACATAAAGATAAACTGATATCCAACAAGCATTAAGTGTAGCTGATGATCAAACACATGATCATCAATGTTTCACAAATTACGGCATAGTATCTCAAGCACTCAAAAGCAAATAAAGTTCAACCAAAAGACAAGAGAGAACAAAAGCAGACTCTCTCTCTCGAAGCCTATGATCTATACATTTTTCTCCCCCTTTGGTAACAAGTTACCAAAAAGTTCATAGAAAATGCATAGGACTAAACGACTCACAGGCTTGGTCTTCAGGTGGTGGAGTCCGGATAACGCCAAGGATGAAGGCTTCGGTAGAAGTGGTTGGAGCTGGAGCTAGTGTAGGAGCTGGAGCTGGTGGAACTGAAGCTGTAGCTGGTGCAGAAGTGGTGGCTCTGGTGTCAGGAACTGGCGCTGCAGATGATCTCTGACCTCTGGGCACCCTGGCAAATGCATCAGATGTGGTCTTGCCCTTCCTCTCCTGCATATCTTCTTGTAGTTGTTCCACGGCAGACTGAATCTCTGTCACCTTCACATCTAGGTCATAGAACTTTTGTTCCATGATTCTTTCCAAACTCTCTTGGTTTTTAGTCAGGGTGGCCAGCCCTTTCTCAATCCTCAGAGTGGATGCTATCAGGTAACTGAGCTGCTCCTGCTTGTTCTTCAAGAAGTACTCAGATGCCTCCTCTTGAGTTGGCATCATGGCAGCTTTCTCCATCTTTGCCTTCTCCTTCTTAGCTTGAGCATGTGTAGATGATGATTCATTCTCATTCATGACAACCTGATTGTCTTCAAAGTCTGGATGGATGGGCAGGTGTTCCTTGTCCAGCAGATATGTTCCTGTGCCCATCTTTGAGTTTATCAGCTCTTGAATTTGTGGGGCATATCCACAGCTCCTCTTCTGATCAGCTGCTGTCCTCTTAATGGTTTCTACCATGAGGCTCATAACCTTGAATTTCTGTGGCACAACAAAAATGTGAAGCAAGTTTATTGCATGGCCTCGAATCATCTTGTGATCACCTGACTTGGGAAATAGAGTATGCCTCAGAATCCAATTGATAGTAGGCAGCCCTGATAGAAGATAATGCACTGAGCCAAACTTGAAAGTATCAAGTGCCTTATTTGGGATCTCCTTGTACATGGTGGACATGGAATTGTGATCCATCTTCTTCTTGGCATATATGTCCAGGTCATCTTCCTGCTCTTCTGGGGCATTGATGAGCTGTGCCCACTCAGCAACTGTTGACTGATATCTGGTTCCTTCTGACATCCGCACAATCCTGCCATCTGGATAGAAGTGTGTTGTGGAGTAGAATTGCATGATTAGCTCTTCATTCCACTTTGTGAGCTTCTGCCCAACAAAGTCAGCAACTCCACAAGCACTGAAGCTGTCATACACTCCAGGATAGTGCTCTTCATTTTCCTTGATGTATTCCCAATCAATCCATCTCATGTCACATACTATGGGCTTCTTATCTAGCAGCACTGTCTCATAGAAGTCCTGCTGCTCCTTGGTGTGAAACCTGTAATCCACAGCAGTTCTTCTCCTTCAAGCATATGGATCTGCTTCTCTCCACTTCATCAGCCCTGAATCTCTTCTAATTTTCATGTCCTCAGCCACAGGATGAGCATCATTATGGTCTGGGATCTTGGGCTTGAGCTTCCTGAGCACTTGACCTTCTTCTTCTTCAGCAATGTCATGCACTGGGGCCTTGTTCTTTTCAGCAGCAGATATGTTTCTGGTGTTTCTCTTTGGTGCACTCTTGGGCTTAGATGCAGCTTTGGGTGCTTCCTTGAGCTTGGATGCAGCAGCCCTTGACCTTATGGCATCTCCCATGAGTTTCTGTGCCTTGGGTGCTGGTGCAGCAACCTCTTCTTCCTCTTCCTCATCTGAGGAATGCTTTTTCAAACTCAGCCATTGGATCAACCTTCTTGCACCATCTGCCCCTTTTTCTTTCCTTCTTTTCCTTCACATCCTCATCTTCTCCAGTTGACTTGGAGGGATTCTGAGAGGATGCTCTGGCTTTGGACATTGGCTATCTCCCTCCTGTCCTTTTGATTTTCAGTCCTGGCTTTGTGGCTGCAGCTGAGCCAGACTCTTTCTTGAGCACCTTTCTCTTGGATGTGGCTTCCTCTTCTGCCACATAGTCCTCATCCTCTGATTCAGAGGTTCTCTTCTTGTTTGCTCTAGTGGCAGCTTTAGGCAGATTGCTTGGGGTGCTCCTGCTACCCTCATCAGAACTGCTAGAGGGACTAGTGCCCTCACTCAACTGAGCCTGCTCCTCAGATCTGTTCTGGCTGTCACTCTGATCAGACATGTTGCAAACTCTGACTGCTGACCCTGTGAATAGATTACAGATGAGATAGAGTGGATGAGCATCACAAAAATGCAGAGATTTTTGCAAAAGAATGAGTCAAAAAGTTAGTTTTAGTTTTTCGCAGAAAGCATTTCGGATCGACCGATTTCCAAACTCGGTGATACCGAAGCAGCTTTTGGAACCAAAACTAGTGAACTCGGTCAGACCGAGTCACAGTTCGGTGGCACCGAGACTGCTAGGGTGTCACAAAGTCCTGAACTCGGTCTCACCGATTTGTAATTCTCGGTCAGACCGAGAACCACATGTGCAATGGCCGTGGCCGAATCGGTGGAACCGAGTTCCGCAACCCGGTGGGTCCGAGATGGTTTCGGCGGAAACCTAAACCTAAATTTTCGAATCTCAACTATTTTAAGGATTGTTTTGACTGGATAGGAGTGTTTCAATCGTAGCAAGATTCGTAAAGAACACAATGTGCTAGGAATTGGACGGGGAATAGCACTGTGATCGAGTCCATACCCTAGTTCGGCGGCGGACTCGCTACGGCGGCAACGGCGGAGACGAAATTCCATTGACGGCAGCGGAGACTAGCGACTGGAGGCGGCTGGCGACGAGGAGGACGATCCGGAGACCCAGGAGGCAGAGCGAGCTATTCGCGGGCGAAGAGGTTTCGGAGAAATTTCCAAAATTTTGCCCGTGAGTATATATAGCCCGACCCCGTCAGTGTGACCGAGTGGAACAACTCGGTGGCACCGAGATGCATAATTGTTGACAGTTATAGCAACTCGGTGTGACCGAAAAGTTCAAATCGGTTGCACCGAGGTGACAACATAGATCGACTTAGTGATCTCGGTATGACCAAAATGGAGGAATCGGTCAGACGGAAAAACACAAAGAAGTTTTGGAAGTTTAAGTCTATGACAAATCGGGGACTCCGAGTGCTCCTCACACAGAGTGGTTTGAATCTTACTTGATCAAATTTTGTGATGTAGCATGAATAGAGTTTGAGACGAGAAAAGCATAGATAGCTAGAGAAGGTTCTTAGGCATTCTTGTCCATCCACTTGACAAAGGAAAAGAAAACCAATCAATCAAAACAACAAGTGGATGTCCTCGAATGAGTAAAATATGCACTCAACATGCTCACACAATAAAATGGCAATTGAAATATGTGGCAAAGCATGCACAACCAATTCTAGCATCTATCAAGCAATTAGCGATGACTAGGTCATCTATATATGAGTATATTGACTTAGGAGTCAAATGAGAACATTTGATCATAGGCCATACTCATCGTTTAAGCACAAGTGGGGTTACCACTTTTACATAAAGCATTGTTGTGTTCGCATCATTAGAGTTGCTTTAGCTCAATTCTTAGAGTAAAGCTCCCCCTAGATGTGATATCCCCCCTAAGAGGAATGAACTAACCTTGGGTTTTGTCGATGATGACTTCATGTAGATGTTGAAGATGTGGATGCTCAATGTTGATGTTGATCAATTGGAGCTATCCATTGGAGTGAATTGCACTTTCAATACCTACATGGGTTAGTCCCACAAGGAACAAACAGGGATATCCATAGACATAGAGTGATGCACACACAAGATGATGTCTATGAAAGCTTTTAGGTTACCTTGTCCCTTGACTTACCAACAAGAGGGTTTGTGACTCCTTGAACTAGTGCAAGATGTGGAAGTTGATTGCACTTGTTCTTGCCAAAATGATGAAAGTGAAGTATGTTGGCGGAGTCACCCTCAAGAACTCTCTAGTTCTTCTTCTTTTGGATCCACACCATCTTGATGGGAATCCTTGGAGTTGTAGTCATACTTGATGAAGTGGAACTTGAAGTAGTCTTGGGAATCCACTTGACTAAGGTCTTAGGAGCTTCTTCAAATGCATCAATTTCATCTTGAAGCTTGTCCTTGCCTTTTTGCTTGTAGTCTTGTGGTGGAAGATCATCTTGATCTTGTGTCCATTTGAAAGAAGAAGGATCATACTTCTCTTGTTGAGGAACAAACTTTGTCTTGGGGTATTGATCTTCTTCCCACTCAACTCCATTGGCATTGAACTTTCGTTCAAAACCAACACCTTGATTCTTCCGGTGCCTTCCTTGCTTGCGTACAATTTCTTCAAATTGCTTACTCCCGGAAAGGCTCTTGTACACTCCTTTCTCTATAATTCCCTTCAATAGGCTATTTTCTTGCTCAAGTGTAACTTGGCTAAGAGAATCATTAGTGGAATCAAGAGAACTACTAGAAGCAACAATATTGGATTTAACATGATCATTGTTACTACTAGAGGAAGAATCCTTTTTGTTCTTTGAAAGCACAAGTGCTCCTCAGGTGGTTTTGGTAATTAATGTCAACATATCTCTTGTTTGACTAACACTTTTATCTAGTATATTTCAGATAAGTTCAACAATGGAGTGGCATGGACTAAAGGTTGTGGGAACTCCTTCAAGATGCTAAGGACAAAGGATTGGCTAAAGCTTCAAGCTCAAGACTCTTCATTTTACACTTTTAGTGATCCAAGATCACATTGAGTCTATAGGAAAAGCCAATACTATCAAGAAGGGATGAGGTGTTGCTTAATGAGCCTTTTGCTCCATGTGCTTAATGATATGCTCCAAAACCCTCAGCTACTTTCCCACTTCCACATATGACCTAAATCCTAAGCCAAACTCGGTCCTACCGATTCTTTCTATCCGGCGCCACCGAGTTTTCATATGTCATAAGCCACTGCCAAAACCCTAGCAAATCGGTTCTACCGATAGGGATCTCGGTCTCACCGAGATGGGATTGCAATCTCACTGTGTATGTCCATTGTCAAAATCGGTCTCACCGAGTTTAGGCAATCGGTACTACCGAGATTACAATGCAAACTCTCTGGATAACTCATTACCAAAATAGGTCCAACCGAGTTTAGTAATCGGTCCCACCGAGTTTGCCTGACCAACTCTCTGGTTAGCTAATTACCAAATCGGTCTCACCGAGATTACGTTATGCCCAAACCCTAACCATATCGGTCCTACCGAGATGCATGTCAGTCCCACCGAAAATCTCTAACGGTCACTAGGTTTACCTTTTCGGTCCGACCGAGTTTGTTGATTCGGTCCCACCGAGATTGGTAAATTGTGTGTAACGGTTGGATTTTAAGTGGAGGCTATATATACCCCTCCACCTCCTCTTCATTCGTGGGGAGAGCCATCAGAACACATCTACACTTCCAACTCATATGTTCTGAGAGAGAACCACCTACTCATGTGTTGAGACCAAGATATTCCATTCCTACCATATGAATCTTGATCTCTAGCCTTCCCCAAGTTGCTTTCCACTCAAATCTTCTTTCCACCAAATCCAAATCCTGTGAGAGAGAGTTGAGTGTTGGGGAGACTATCATTTGAAGCACAAGAGCAAGGAGTTCATCATCAACACACCATTTGTTACTTCTTGGAGAGTGGTGTCTCCTAGATTGGCTAGGTGTCACTTGGGAGCCTCCGACAAGATTGTGGAGTTGAACCAAGGAGTTTGTAAGGGCAAGGAGATCGCCTACTTCATGAAGATCTACTGCTAGTGAGGCAAGTCCTTCGTGGGAGATGGCCATGGTGGGATAGACAAGGTTTCTTCTTCGTGGACCCTTCATGGGTGGAGCCCTTCGTGGACTCGCGCAACCGTTACCCTTCATGGGTTGAAGTCTCCACTAACGTGGATGTAGGATAGCACCACCTCTCCGAACCACGGGAAAAACATCCGTGTCTCCAATTGCGTTTGAATTCTCCAAACCCTTCTCTTTACATTCTCGCAAGTTGCATGCTTTACTTTCCGCTGCCTATATACTCTTTGCATGCTTGCTTGATATGTATTGTATGTGCTGAAATTGTGCCTAAAACCTCACTCAAACCAAAAAGGCTTAAAAACCGCAACTTTAGTACTAAGTGTCTAATCACCCCCCCTCTAGACACACCTACTTCTAGATCCTACAAGTGGTATCAGAGCTTTGGTCTCCATTGCCTTGGTTTAATCACCATTGGAGGAAGATGGATGTGTTTACTTTAGGGAGTCTTAGACATAGAGTGCCTATTCTTGATGGAGAGTATTTTCATGAATGGAAAAATGAGATGCTTGTGATTTTCACTCAGTATCATTTGAACAAGTATATTGCTAGTCCTTGTGCTCCTCATGTTGATCCCATGCATCCCACTCTAAATGAAGATATTGACATGGTTCGCAATCTTAGAACCGTTGGGCTCATCATTAGAGGATTGCCCAAATACTTGAGTGCTAGTTTACCTACTCTTAAATGCGCCTATACTATATGGAAATTTCTTGAGGAACGATTCCCCGATTATTCCTTGAAAAAATTGGATGAAATTCTCCATAAATCTATTGCCATGAGTAAAATGAACTCTAGTGATCCTAGTTTTGGTGATTGTCTATTTGAGCTTACTAATCTTATGCATGCTAAAGGAAAGGTTGAAATCATTAGTGATATCATGTCCGAAGCTATAAGAATTCATAAAAGTGACCACTTTGATGATCATTTATCTAATGAATCACTTTCTCTAGGAAATGATGAATCACAAGATCATGGATACTACGATGAGAATGATGATAGTGACTTCGATCTTGATGATGCAATGAGACACTTTGGTCTTATGGAAAACCTTCGAGGATATGTGTCAGGAGGAAAGGAATGGGTTCTCGACAGTGGATGTACTGATCATATGACCGAAGACGAAGAGATGTTCCGTGAGCTTGCTGAAAATGACAGCCCTCGAAAGTATGTCACCTTTGGTGATAATTCAAGGGGTAAGGTGGTTGGCCTAGGTAAGGTGGCCATCTCACACGATAGCTCCATTCAAAATATCATGCTTGTTGAATCTCTTGGCTACAACTTACTTTCAGTATCTAGACTTGCTGATTTCGGATTGAATGTCCTATTTACTGAGGTAGATTGCCAAGTGTTTCGTCGAGATAATCATAAAATGGTCTTTACCGGTATACGTAGAGGTGACCTTTATATTGTCAATTTCTCTAAAAAGGCACAACCTAAAACTTGCTTTATTGCTAAATCCTCAAAAGGTTGGTTGTGGCATAGACGACTAGGTCATGTTGGCATGAGAAACCTTGACAAGCTTATTAAAGGAAATCATATCCTTGGAGTTAACGATGTCATATTTGATAAGGATAGACTTTGCAGTGCTTGTCAAGCAGGTAAACAGGTTGGAGGAAGGCATCCCGTGAAGAACATCATGACCACAAGGAGGCCACTCGAGCTACTTCATATGGATCTTTTTGGTCCCAATGCCTACAAGAGTCTCGGTGGAAATTCTTTTGGTCTAGTCATAGTTGATGATTTTTCAAGATTTACGTGGGTGTTCTTTCTTGATGATAAATCGCAGGTCCAAAAGATCTTCATAAACTTCGCTACAAAGGCCCAAAATCAGTTTGACGTGAATATCAAGAAGGTTCGGAGCGACAACGGAACAGAGTTCAAGAACGCAAATGTGGATACCTTTCTTGACGAAGAAGGGATTTCACATGAGTTCTCGGCTACGTACACACCTCAACAAAATGGAGTTGTTGAGAGGAAGAACCGGACGCTCATCGAAATGGCGAGAACGATGCTTGATGAGTACAAGACGCTGAAGCACTTCTGGGCAGAAGCGGTTGAGACGGCTTGTCATGCAACAAATCGCATGTATCTTCACAAGCTACTCGGCAAGACGGCATACGAGCTCCTCACCGGTAACAAACCCCAAGCTGGATACTTTCGAGTATCTGGCTCAAAGTGCTACATTCTAGATAAGCATCGTCGTTCAAAGTTTGCTCCTAAATCTCATGAAGGTTTCCTACTTGGTTATGGCTCAAAGTCTCACACTTACCGTGTCTACAACAATTTCACCCGAAAGGTTGAAGAAACGGTAGATGTGAAGTTTGATGAATCTAATGGCTTGCAAGTAGAGCAATTGCCAATTGATGTAGGAGACAAAGACCCTTCGGAAGCAATTCAAGACTTGTCTATTGGCAAAATTCGTCCAACGGAGGTGAAGGAGAGTACCTCGTCCGTCCAAGTGGAATCTTCTACTTCATGACAAGGTGAACCAAGAATCGACACGGAAGCATCCACAAGTGGGACACACCAAGATGAAGAAAACGAGGAAATGCGTCAAGACGAACATCAACAACATCCTTCTCCACCACGACAAGTGAACGACAACGCCAACAATGAAGAAGGCCATGAAGAAGAACAAGAAGAAGAAGAAGTTCAACGAAGATCCAAGCAAAAGCTTTCACGAGTTCGAGCAAGAATTGCCAAAGATCATCCCGTCGAGCAAATCTACAATGATATCCAAACCGGGAGAATCACTCGCTTTAAAACTCGTTTAGCTAACTTTTGTGAAAACTATTCATTCATCTCTAGCATTGAACCTATGAAGGTCGAAGAAGCGTTGGAAGATCCGGATTGGATAAACGCTATGCATGAAGAGCTACACAACTTTGAGAGAAACCAAGTTTGGACATTGGTTGAGAAGCCCGACAACAACCACAACATCATCGGTACCAAATGGGTGTTTCGCAATAAGCAAGATGAAGATGGACAAGTGGTTCGCAACAAAGCACGTCTCGTCGCTCAAGGATACACACAAGTCGAAGGTATGGACTATGGTGAGACATATGCTCCCGTTGCTAGACTTGAGTCCATTCGCATCTTACTTGCCTTTGCTAATCATCATAATATCACCTTGTACCAAATGGACATTAAAAGTGCTTTTCTAAATGGTGAAATAGAGGAGGAAGTTTATGTCAAACAACCTCCCGGCTTTGTCAATCCTAAGAAACCTAATCATGTTTACAAACTTCACAAAGCACTTTATGGTCTTAAACAAGCTCCTAGAGCATGGTATAAATGCTTGACTAAGTTCCTTATTGCAAGTGGTTTTGAAATTGGAAAAATTGATTCTACACTTTTTACTAAAAGAGTTATGGCCAGTTCTTTTGTAGCTTCTAGCAGCTTATTGTCAAAAAAAGCTAGAAGCTCAAAAGAACTCGTTTTAGAGAAGCCAGCTTAGCTTATTTCTACCTCCTCCTCCTTCACAATGGAAAAAAGCTGGGGTCGGGTGGCTTCCCGCAGCTTCTCACTTAAAAACGAAAGGGTATAGGGACTTGCCCCTGTTGTTTGAACTATTTATAGCGAAATTGCCATCGCGCAGTCCCGCAGAGAGTCCCCACGCAGAAAAAAAACAGTCCCGCTCGCAGTCCCGCGATCCCCTCCCTCCCGCAGTCCCGCTCGACCCCTTCTCTGTTCTGCGCTCGCCTAGGGTTCCTCCTTACCGCCGCCGCCGGTCGTCGGTTCCTCCGGTCGTCGACGAGGCCTCTCCGGCGACATGGCCAGCGGGTAGGCCACATATTCCACCCCAGCTCGCACGGGCGCGACCCCTCCCACGGTCGCATCCCCTCCGTCTCCGGTGTCCAGCAGCAGCTCCTGGCCCGGTCCGGTCAGGGCTCTACTCCGGTGGACGTCGGCCCACTCCGGCGGACGGCGACCCCCTTTCCCCCTCCCCTCCTCCTGGCCGTGAGCCCCCAAGGTGAGCAGCTCCTCCTATGATTTCTTTTGCAAAAAAGTTCATCTAGATTTGTTGCAAGGTACTGCTGAAGAATGATGTTTTCATCTTGATTTGCTATGATGCATTGCTTATATATGGCAGAAATAACTTTGATATGTATGTATTGATTGTGCCAAATAGTAGTAAAATTTTTGCCCTCTGGTTGCATAGAGGAAATATTGACATGATGCATTGCTTATATATGCTACTGTAAAAGCAATATCTAGATATTGTTTGTACTACATATTAATTCTTCCAATTATTTTGTATTGACATGATGAAAAATAGATGAAAGCACAATGGGATAATCTGGGTCTTAGAACTTTCATTGATATTTGTGTGGAAGAAGTGAATGCCAATAACCGTGGCAAAGAAGGAACATTGACACCACTTGGATATAAGAATGTGGTAAGAAAGTTTTTTGAGCGCACGAGGAGAGAATATACATGAAAGCAATTCAAGAATAAGTGAGATGTGTTGAAAAAAGAGTATGCTGTTTGGAAGACATTAACCCAAAAGGCATCAGGCATTGGGTTTGATCCTGTTACCAAGACCATTGCGGCTAGTGATGAATGGTGGGCAAATGAGATACAGGTATACATATGTTCACATCAATTCCATTTGTTACTTTTCTTACTTTGCCGATTCTTGCACTAATTTGTGATATGCTTATTTTCAGAGAAATGAACTTGCCGCCAAGTTTCGATTTGCCCCACTAGAGGACGAGATCAAACTGAGTGCTATATTTGATGATGTCAGTGTGACAAATGAGTATGCGAGGGCGGCACCTCCCTCATCTCAAGTTGGTGCCTCTCAAATTCACATTGATGATGATGATGGGGCAGGTTCAGGATGTGAAGTAGATGCTACTCATGTGACACCTAACAAAGCTAAAGGTCAAAAGAAGAGATCATGTCCTTACTCAGCTAGTCCTGCGATGGTGCAAAAGATTGCAAAAGATAGTGAGGATAGAATGCAATTTAAGCGTATTGCCGACCTTTGGGAAAAGAGGGAGACTAGCCGCAATTCGGCGACATCTGAAATGGAGGATCCTGTGAGAGATGAGATTAAGGAGATGAAGGACATGGTGGTGAATGATCGAGGTAAACCTGGAAGTGAAGTGTATTTCCATGCTCTAGAACTCTTTACGAAGAAGGAACATCGTGATGTCTTCAGTGCACTAAAGGAGGAAGATTCAACTGTGAGGCTTGAATGGATCAACAGGGCATGGGAAACATTTATGAAAAAAATTAGAACTTATTTGCTTTGTTGGGAAATCATTTGTAGTGTTGTGAACTTATTTGCTTTGTTGTCAACTCATTTGTATTGGTTTGAACTAATTTGTACTGTTGTGAATCTACTTGCTATAAATCTTTGATCTGAACTTTCTTGTATTGTTGTTAACTTATCTGTACCGATGGTGTTGTGATTTGTTTTGTTGTGGACAAATGTTCATGATATTTGTATTGTGTTTATATCATAGATGGACATCTCTGTTCAGGAGGAAGAGGAGGAGGAACTTGATTTTTGCGTTGTTGCAATGGCATATTATCTTCTAAACAAAGAGAGGCTGCCATATGGACCTAGAAGAGCGCCAATGATGACAGGATTGCAGTGGGTGGAAGAGAAGGAGAAGCAACCACAAATATTCTACTCTATGTTCAGAATGTGAAGGTCTGTGTTTTACTCACTTCATGACATTTTAGTTGAAAAGTATGGTTTAAGGTCAACTTGCAACATGACAAGCAAAGAGGCATTAGCACAGTTCTTGTGGACTATGGGGTCACGCCAGACCAGCGACAATGTTGCAGATCGATTTGAACATAGTCGGTCTACCATCAAAAAAAAATTAAGGAGGTCTTGTTGTGTGTGTACCGTATGGCCGGTGATTACATTCAACCCAAAGATCGATTTTTCACCCAAGTTCATGACTCGCTTACAAAAACAAGATTTTGGCCTCACTTTAAGGATGCCATTGGGGCAATAGATGGAACACATATTGAATGTGTTGTGCCTGCAAGTGAGCAACCCAAGTATCGCAACAGGAAAGGTTCGACAACTCAGAATGTCATGGCGATTTGCGATTTTGATATGAGATTTACGTTTGTTGTTGCTGGATGGCCTGGATCTGTTCATGACACACGTGTACTCAATGATGCACAAGTTGAATATTCCTACTTTCCACACCCTCCAGACGGTAATAACTTGTACATGCATTCTTGTGCTCTAATGTTTTTGCGTGAACTAATTGGTTTTGGTCATCTTTATTACCAATGCAGGCAAATATTATCTTGTTGACTCTAGATATCCAAACAGAGTTGGATATCTAGCACCATACAAAGGACAACGCTACCATGTACCCGATTTCCAACAAGTACCACCACGAGGAAGATATGAGACCTTCAATCATCTACATTCATCACTACGGAATGTCATTGAACGATCGTTCGGTGTTCTAAAGATGAAATGGAGAATCCTCCTCGGCATCACCCGGTACAAACCTGCTACGCAAACAAAGATCATTACTGGATGCGCGTGTCTTCATAACTTCATCCGTGAGAGCAAACTAAGTGATCAACATTTTGATAAGGTTGAGAGTGGATCCTATGCTCATGAGGAGAGCCTTTCTCATCACCATGCACCCATTGATGATGGTACTATGGGTTCCATCCGTGATGCTATTGCTACAAGTGTTTTCCCTTTATGGTTAGCTCTAGGATGCAGTACTGCTAGGGTGTATGCTTTTGTTGGGAGAACCATGTAATAATTTAGAGATCATTTTTATTCAGTACTTCTCACATACTCATACTACATGAGATAGTGATGCACGTATGATATTCGTATGCAGAGACAATGATCTTCCTTATGCTTGATTATAACAAGTTTTGGTGTTTGAAAGTCAAATTTATGTTCATATGGGCAACAAAATGAGAAAAATAGCGCAATATCATTTAATCCAAACAACAGTACAGTCCGAGGGCATTACAGACTTTTCACTGACCATACCACACAGAAGCTGGAAAAACAGGCACTGAAAAGAACTGGCTAGCTTATTTTCTAGAGCTTATTTCCACAGCAGCTTATCTTGAGCTTATTTCCACAGCAGCTTATTTCCACAGCATACCTCAAAAGAACTAGCCCTTAATGGAGAACTATTTGTATGCCAAATTTATGTTGATGATATCATATTTGGTTCTACTAACCCTCTTTTTAGTGAAAAGTTTGGAAAGCTTATGTCAAAGAAGTTTGAGATGTCTATGATGAGTGAACTCAAATTCTTTCTCGGTTTGCAAATCAAGCAAACTAAGGAAGGTACATTTAGCTCTCAAACGAAGTACACCAAAGACCTATTCAAGAAGTTCAATATGCAAGAATGCAAAGGTATGTCTACACCCATGCCTACTAGTGGACATAATGATTTGACCAAAGATGGTGAACCGGTTGATCAAAAGGTTTATCGCTCTATGATTGGTTCATTGTTATACCTATGTGCCTCTCGTCCCGACATTATGCTAAGTGTGTGCATGTGTGCACGATATCAAGCTACTCCTAAAGAATGTCATCTCAAGGCCGTGAAAAGGATAGTGAGATACTTAATCCATACACCAAATTTTGGCATTTGGTATCCTAAGAGGTCCTCTTTCGATCTTGTTGGGTATTCCGACTCGGATTATGCCGGAGACAAGGTTGATAGAAAGTCCACTTCGGGTACATGTCAATTTCTTGGTAGATCTCTTGTGTCTTGGTCCTCCAAGAAACAAAACTCGGTATCCTTATCCACCACCGAAGCGGAATACATTGTCGCTGGTTCATGTTGTGCTCAATTACTTTGGATGACCCAAACTCTTAAAGATTATGGGGTCTATGTGAAACATGTTCCATTGCTTTGTGACAATGAAAGTGCTATCAAAATTGGTCATAATCCTGTGCAACATTCTCGAACTAAGCATATTGAAGTTCGTCATCATTTCATTCGAGACCATGTTGCAAAGGGTGACATTGATCTTAAACATGTTCGCACCGATAAGCAATTAGCGGATATATTCACTAAACCGCTTGATGAGAAAGTGTTTTGCAGATTGAGAGGAGAATTGAACATCATTGATGCTTCAAACTTGGAGTAGAAACTCCATTGGATACATGCAAGACATGAGCTTATGACTAATCCTTGATATATCTCTTATGATGACTATCTAATGTCTTGGATATATTTGCATCTTGCATGTTATCTAATCCATGTAGGTACTTGGATGAATCTATTTCTATGAGATTGCAACTCTCTCACATCTTGAGCAATCTCTACATCACCAAGTCTCTACACGACGGTGGTTGAAGACAAGGAAGCACGAAACCATTCAAACATATCCTTTGACAAATTCTATGTTGAGCTTCATGATTGTCATTTTTTTATATACAAGTGCTTTTCCTTGCAAGAACTAACCCATGTAGGAAGATGAACTCAAATTCCAAGGGGTGCTCCCGACTCATGATGAACTACATCAACTTCGAGCACCCACACAAGTTCAACTACATGAGCAAGATCCACTCCACCACCCAAGGTATGATATTCTATCTTAGAGAAGCTTTACTCAAAGTCATGAGTCAAAGCAACTCGACAAGATGTGAATACATCAAGATGCTTAAACGAAAAATGGTAACCCCATTTTGAGCTTAAACGATGAGTATGACCCATGATCAAGTGTTCTCACTTGACTCCTAAGTCAATATACTCTAACATAGGTGACTTTCTCACCGCCCAAATCTAGATGAAGTTCTCTTGAGTCTCCTTTCTTTTAGTGTTGTTGCATTAGTCCCTTGCATATTTGTTTCCCTCTTTATCAAAAAAAACTTCATCTAGAACTTCTATTCTTTTCTTTTTGATTCTTTTTTGTCCTGCATATTTCTGCATCAAATTCCTTGCAAATCTTTCAGCTAATTCATTGCAAATCTTTGTGAGATCTTATTTGACTAGTGATCTGAGGTGACAAGTGTTTTCTCTGTAGTAAACTCAGTTTCACCAAATTGAACGTTTCGGATCAACCGAATCCCTTCGGTACCACCGAAACATGACGCTCAGTGCCACCGATTTCGCAACAGGAAAACAGTTTGTCACTTATTTTATATTTCTTCTAATCCAGCTCCACTCAATGAATCTTATCCTCTACAAGCATCACAGTTTTATCCATTGCTTTATGCTGAATCTCAAGGACCAAACCTATTCGACAGATTCCAGAAGAACCTTCTTGGAAATTGATGTCAAAGGGGGAGAGAGAGATCACATCAAATCTTATCATCAGGGAGAAAAAGAGAGAAAGTATTAAGGGGGAGAAAGAGATCTCCAGGGGGAGAGAATACTCAAGGATCCCAGATGCTTGATGTTTAAGAGGAGAGATGCCACATGTCTTTTTGGGGGAAAGACATGCTCATAGAACATAGTGCTTCTATTCATTCATATATTTCAGTATATTTCAGCTCTCATCTTCTGTTCCCTATCCTCTCCCAATATCCCATGTCAAATTCAGGGGGAGCAAGACATCTAAGGGAAAGAAATCACTCAAATTCATTGCAAATCTTTACTCTTGGGGACATGTCTAATCTAATGTGGTACCTTGTACTCACTCTCTACATGACATCCCAGTCTTGGTATTCTTGTGGTTTTCGTTGGTTTGCTCTAGCTAGTGGATGCACCTGTGTTATCTAACCTTGTTTATGCAGGTTCATTCCATCCTAAGCCAACTCAAGACTACAAGGTAAGTATATGCATCAGAATCATGAGTATGAGGAATTCTTGCTTTTGTACATACTGTTTGCAAGAAGGACTCA
The DNA here is from genome assembly GCA_032464435.1 of Aegilops umbellulata. Classification (NCBI taxonomy): domain Eukaryota; kingdom Viridiplantae; phylum Streptophyta; class Magnoliopsida; order Poales; family Poaceae; genus Aegilops; species Aegilops umbellulata. The sequence goes on along the minus strand of CP136056.1, from coordinate 474,520,286 downwards.
TAAGCATGAAGGTATTTCTCTTAATAATCTTTTGCTCTGATGCATATGGCCAAGATACATGTAACACATTGCCTTCTCTGTCATGGTTATGCTCTCACATGCCTCTATATCTTATATTTACATGATTGCATACATGTAGGGGGAGCCTATGCTTGTTACATGTTCTTCCAAAGCTTTACTTGCTATTCTTTGTATCTTTATCTAAAGCTTTGATGTATGTTGCCATCAATTACCAAAAAGGGGGAGATTGAAAGCACAAGTGCTCCTCAGGTGGTTTTGGTAATTAATGTCAACATATCTCTTGTTGGACTAACACTTTTATCTAGTATATTTCAGATAAGTTCAACAATGGAGTAGCATGGACTAAAGGTTGTGGGAACTCCTTCAAGATGCTAGGGACAAAGGATTGGCTAAAGCTTCAAGCTCAAGACTCTTCATTTTACACTTTTAGTGATCCAAGATCACATTGAGTCTATAGGAAAAGCCAATACTATCAAGAAGGGATGAGGTGTTGCTTAATGAGCCTTTTGCTCCATGTGCTTAATGATATGCTCCAAAACCCTCAGCTACTTTCCCACTTCCACATATGACCTAAACCCTAAGCCAAACTCGGTCCTACCGATTCTTTCTATCCGTCGCCACCGAGTTTTCATATGTCATAAGCCACTGCCAAAACCCTAGCAAATCGGTTCTACCGATAGGGATCTCGGTCTCACCGAGATGGGATTGCAATTTCACTGTGTATGTCCATTGTCAAAATCGGTCTCACCGAGTTTAGGCAATCGGTACTACCAAGATTACAATGCAAACTCTCTGGATAACTCATTACCAAAATCGGTCCAACCGAGTTTAGTAATCGGTCCCACCGAGTTTGCCTGACCAACTCTCTGGTTAGCTAATTACCAAATCGGTCTCACTGAGTTTGTGTAATCGGTCTCACCGAGATTACGTTATGCCCAAACCCTAACCATATCGGTCCTACCGAGATGCATGTCAGTCCCACCGAAAATCTCTAACGGTCACTAGGTTTACCTTTTCGGTCCGACCGAGTTTGTTGATTCGGTCCCACCGAGATTGGTAAATTGTGTGTAACGGTTGGATTTTAAGTGGAGGCTATATATACCCCTCCACCTCCTCTTCATTCGTGGGGAGAGCCATCAGAACACATCTACACTTCCAACTCATATGTTCTGAGAGAGAACCACCTACTCATGTGTTGAGACCAAGATATTCCATTCCTACCATATGAATCTTGATCTCTAGCCTTCCCCAAGTTGCTTTCCACTCAAATCTTCTTTCCACCAAATCCAAATCCTGTGAGAGAGAGTTGAGTGTTGGGGAGACTATCATTTGAAGCACAAGAGCAAGGAGTTCATCATCAACACACCATTTGTTACTTCTTGGAGAGTGGTGTCTCCTAGATTGGCTAGGTGTCACTTGGGAGCCTCCGAAAAGATTGTGGAGTTGAACCAAGGAGTTTGTAAGGGCAAGGAGATCGCCTACTTCGTGAAGATCTACCACTAGTGAGGCAAGTCCTTCGTGGGCGATGGCCAAGGTGGGATAGACAAGGTTGCTTCTTCATGGACCCTTCGTGGGTGGAGACCTCCGTGGACTCGCGCAACCGTTACCCTTCGTGGGTTGAAGTCTCCACTAACATGGATGTAGGATAGCACCACCTATCCGAACCACGGGAAAAACATCCGTGTCTCCAATTGCGTTTGAATTCTCCAAACCCTTCTCTTTACATTCTTGCAAGTTGCATGCTTTACTTTTCGCTACCTATATACTCTTTGCATGCTTGCTTGATATGTATTGTATATGCTGAAATTGTGCCTAAAACTTCACTCAAACCAAAAAGGCTTAAAAACTGCAACTTTAGTACTAAGTGTCTAATCACCCCCCCCCCTCTAGACACACCTACTTCTAGATCCTACATTCTTGTTACTAAACTTGACTTGAGGCATGTAAGTGGATAAGAGTAAACGCTTGGCAATGTAAGAAGAACTTTTCTTACGAAAATCATCATTGATAGCTTTTAAGAACTCATGCTCTTGCTCAAGGTTGAGCTTTTCAAAGCGTAATTTCTCATGTGTTCTTAAAATTTCTTGATGATCTCCTAAGATAGTTTCATGAGCTAACTTAAGAGTGTTTAGTTCTTTAGTTAGAGCCTCAATCTTCTCCTTATCATTGTCATTCGTTTTATCTTGATTAGCATGATTAGTTGACGTTTCATCATAATATTCATCACTAGAGTTGTCAACAAGTAAATCATCATCACCTAACAAGTCATCTTCATCACTATTGAAATCAACATACTCGGGGTGTAATACCTTTGGGCCTTTAGCCATGAAGCATGTTCCAACTCCTTCATTTGGTGAGTCAAATATGTCGTAGGAGTCGGTTGACACAAGTGCTAGACCGGCAACACCTTCATCTTGAGTATATTCGAAATCGGAGTGATAACTTCTCTCGGAGTGGTTGTCGGAGTCGAAGCCGGATACCCATTCACCAACATGAGCTTGATGTCTTCGTTTTGTGTAGCTCCTTGATGACTTTTCCTTTCTTTTCGAATCCTTGCTTCTCCGTGAGTATCTCCGTTCATAACGATCATCTCTACTCCTTCTTTCTCTATACAGTGATTCCTCTCTTCGGCTTCTTATTTTGGGAGAATCTTCTCTTTTCTTGTAGGGAGTCGTACACTCATTGGAATAGTGTCCGGGTCTTCCACAATTGTAGCAGTTTCGCTCTCGACTAGAAGATCTTTTGTCATTGTAGGACCTTGACTTGGAGCTTCTATCTTTGCTTCTACTCTTGTAGAACTTGTTGAAGTTCTTCACCATTAAGCTCAATTCTTCATTGAAAGTTTGTTTCTCACTTGATGATGTGGGAGCTTCACATGAGGCTTTGTAAGCACCACTTGACTTGTTGTGAAGTTCCTCTTTATCCTTGAGTGACATCTCATGAGCAACAATTCTTCCAATGACTTCTGTTGGCTTGAGATCTTTGTAATTGGGCATCATTTGGATCAATGTGAACACGGTATCATATTTTCCATCCAAGGCTCTTAGGATCTTCTTGATGATGAATCTATCGGTCATCTCTTCACTCCCTAAGCTGGCAATCTCATTTGTGATAAGAGCAAGCCTAGAGTACATTTCAGCGACACCTTCACCATCCTTCATTTTGAACTTGTCAAGTTGACTTTGAAGCACATCCAATTTGGATTCCTTGACGGAGTCGGTACCTTCGTGCATATCAATTAAAGTATCCCAATTTTCCTTTGCATTCTCAAGACGGCTAATTTTGTTGAATTCTTCGGGGCACAATCCGCTGAAGAGAATATCACAAGCTTGAGCGTTGTATTGTAGCATCTTCAACTCTTCCGCGGTAGCTTCACGATTTGGTTCTTTCCCATTGAAGAAGTCACCTTGCAAACCAACACACACAATAGCCCAAACGGCGGGGTTATGTCCAAGAATATGCATTTTCATTTTATGCTTCCAACTAGCAAAATTAGTACCATCAAAGTAAGGACCTCTACGGTGATAATTTCCCTCGCTAGATGCCATACTCTCCTAGGTTGTGAAACCAAGGCTATGACCACCAAAAGCTATGGAAATCAAAGCAAATGGAGACCAAAGCTCTGATACCACTTGTAGGATCAGAAGTATGTCTAGAGGGGGGTGATTAGACTACTTGACCAAATAAAAATCTATCCTTTTCCCAATTTTAGTTCTTGGCAGAATTTAGCAATTTTAGCATAAGTCAAGCAATCTCACACGATTCAAGCAAGCATGCAAAAGAGTTTATGAGCAGCGAAAAGAGCATACAACTTGCAAGAATGTAAAGGGAAGGGTTTGGAGGATTCAAACGCAATTGGAGACACGGATGTTTTTGGCGTGGTTCCGATAGGTGGTGCTATCGTACATCCATGTTGATGGAGACTTCAACCCACGGAGGGTAACGGTTGCGCGAGTCTATGGAGGGATCCACCCACGAAGGGTCCACGAAGAAGCAACCTTGTCTGTTCCATCATGGTCGTCGCCCACGAAGGACTTGCCTCACTAGCGGTAGATCTTCACGAAGTAGGCGATCTCCTTGCCCTTACAAACTCCTTGGCTCAACTCCACAATCTTGTCGGAGGCTCCCAAGTGACACCTAGCCAATCCAGGAGACACCACTCTCCAAGAAGTAACAAATGGTGTGTTGATGACGAACTCCTTGCTCTTGTGCTTCAAATGATAGTCTCCCCAACACTCAACTCTCTCTCATAGGATTTGGATTTGGTGGAAAGAAGATTTGAGTGGAAAGCAACTTGGGGAAGGCTAGAGATCAAGATTCATATGGTAGGAATGGAATATCTTGAGCTCAACACAAGTGTAGGTGGTTCTCTCTCAGAAAATGTGTATTGGAAATGAAGATCTGTTCTGATGGCTTTCTCCTCGAATGAAGAGTGGGTGGAGGGGTATATATAGCCTCCACACAAAATCTAACCGTTACACACAATCTGCTAAACTCGATGGGACCGAATCATTAAACTCGGTCGGACCGATTCAACAAACCTAGTGACCGTTAGGATTTTCGGTGGGACTGAGATGCAACTCGGTAGGACCGATATGGTTAGGGTTAGGGCATAACGTAATCTTGGTGTGACCGATTACACAAACTCGGTGAGACCGATTTTGGTAAGAAGCTAACCAGAGAGTTGGTCAGGTAAACTCGGTGGGACCGATTCGCTCTTTTCGGTGAAACAAAAATGTTACGAAAGGGAAACAGTGAGTTTACATTGCAATCTCGGTGGGACCGATCGCTCACTTCGGTTGGACCGAAACGTTATGAAGGGAAACAGAGAAATTGCAATCACATCTCGGTGAGACCGAGATCCCTATCGGTGAGACCGATTTGCTAGGGTTTGTGGCAGTGGCTATGACATGTGAAACTCGGTGGCTCCGGATAGAAAGAATCGGTGGGGCCGAGTTTGACTTTAGGTTTGGGTCATATGTGGATATGGAAAGGTAGTTGAGGATTTTGGAGCATATCACTAAGCACATGAAGCAAGAGGCTCATTAAGCAACACCTCATCCCTCCTTAATAGTATTGGCTTTTCCTATGGACTCAATGTGATCTTGGATCACTAAAATATAAAATGTAGAGTCTTGATCTTGAAGCTTGAGCCAATCCTTTGTCCTTATAATTTTGAGGGATCCACTTTCCTCATCCATGCCATGCCATCCATTGAGCTTTTCTGAAATATTCATCTTGGAATAATGTTAGCTCAATGAGCTATATGTTGTTAGGAATTACCAAAACCACCCAGGGATAGTTGCACTTTCACCTTAGTTCAAGGAGAATACGGTGAGGACTGGGTGTCCCGAGCTGCGTGTCCTCGAGTTTAAATACTCAGCCGCTCCAACCAGATGTACAACTGAGAGAGCAGTTGGAACTGGTCTACCAAATCATTGTCTTCACCAAGCCAACTGGTTCTATTTCCTCAACACTTTCAATTCCTCATTACTGTGTTGTGTGTTTGTTCATATCTGTGTTTGAAGACTTTGACTGAAGAATTTCTCAATTTCCTCAGTTTAATTTCTTCAGTCTGTTTGTCTTCATCTTGTGCTATCATGTGTTTACGCTTTCTGTACTCTATGTTTGTCTTCATTTCATCATGATGACCATGCATGTATTCTGCTATGTTTACTTCTGAGTACTTATTCCGCTGCTAGTAGTTCTTCGCTAAGGAATTTCCTCAGTGGCAAATTCCTTAGTGAAGAATTTCATAAAAATCGCCTATTCACCCCCCTCTAGTCGATATAACGCACTTTCAATTGGTATCAGAGCAAGGTACTCCCTTGTTCTGTGTGATTTTGGTTTAACCGCCTGGAGTTTTAGTTATGTCGACCGCAGATATGAAGAAAGTGACATGCCCCATCTTTGACGGTCACGAGTATCCCAAATGGAAGGCCATGATGAAGAAGCGTCTCATGGCGATGAACAACAAGCTGTGGACCATCATTGAGATTGGTCTGACTGATCTGTGCAAGATGGCAGAAGCTGATGACATTCGCAAGTACACCCACCTCAACCTCACAGCGAAGGCCGTCATTTGCTCCAGTCTGACTCGAAATCAGTTCAGGAACGTCATGCATCTCGATCAGGCGAAGCTTATCTGGGACCATATCTCTGATGTCTATGAAGGTCATCGAACCTGTCATGATCCTTGGTTTGAGGATTTCAAGGAATCTCTCAAGTCAATGACATTTGAACCAGAATCATCATCTTCCTCACCATGTCTTACGGCAGATGGTGAAAAGGTAACTGAATACTATCTGTCTGAATCTAGTGATGATGAATCTGGTGATGAATTTGGACCCAGTTATGTCAAACTTGCTTCCCTTGCTGCTAAACAACAAAGAGCTTTGGAAAAAGCTCACGAAATGCTTAGTAAGAGCGATGATATGTTGGGTGAAGAAATGGATCAGTCAAAAGCTTTGGCTGAAAGTCTTCAGAGACTTCATTCTAAGTATGACTCCCTTCAAGATCAGCTTAACTCTCTCTTATCTGATCATGAGAAGCTAAGAGTGAGTTACGAAGATCTTCAGAAGGAGCAAGATTCATTGCTTGCTCAACAAATCAGCGCTGCTCAGGAAGAATTTATTCCTCCATGTTTGAAATGCATTGAACGAGAATCTGCTAATTCCTCACCTGAATGTTCAAATGCTTCTAATGTTACAAATTCTTCACCTGCCTCTGCTATCACTAATTCCTCATCTGAGGACATTGCTAGTATCACTGACGATGCAGGGCTGAAGGAATTTTACATGATAGGCATGTACAAAAGCCTCAAAGGGCATCAGACTCTTTGTGATGTGCTTAGAAAGCAGATCCTCAACAGGAACCCTAGGAAAGAGGGTATTGCCTTTGAGAGGAGACTCAATGCTGATGGTACATATTGGAAGCCTGAGCAGTACCCCAAAACCTCATGGGTTGCTGCAAAGGGACCTCCTGTTGACCCATCTAATTTATCTGGCTATACATGTGAACCTTCTCATTCTTCTGATGAGTCATTTGACTCCAACTATAAACTGTTCAAAAATCAGAATGGTGAAGTATTTGCTAGATATGTTGGCACTAACTGCAGGAACGGTTCCCCTATGAAGAAAATCTGGGTTCCCAAAAAGTGCCTTGAAAGTCTTCAGGTGAATGTCCTCATGACACCACCTGTGAAGAATAGGAACTCTAGATCAAATTCTTCATATGGACCAAATTCTTCATATGGATCCAAGTCCTCATACGGACCAAATTCCTCACATGGATCGAAATCCTCATATGAACATCATCGTGCTAACAACTCTATTTCGCAGGGAAGAGTCAAGGGCTATGAATATGAGCATTATTCTTCAAATTATTATGTTCATAAGTCCTCGAAGAATTTCTCTGCTTATTCATATGCTTACCCTAACCCCTCTTATGTGAAACGTAATGGTTTGGCCGCTATGCCACCATTCTCATATGGAGCTCGCGGAGTGATGAATTCTTTGCCACCACTTCAGATGTGGGTGGTGAAGAAAAAGAATTAATCTCTTATGCAGGGTCAGGTCTCCAGACGTACTGTAACGTCTGAAGAATTTGCTGGGGACCTAACAAATTGCCTGAAAGGACGCAGGCTAACCATGATGAGATGAACTTTCATTTCACACGTCCTCCCTCTGCTTTATCTGTCTTATTACTTGATGAAATTGATCTGATGAATTGTGATATCATATTCTTCACTAATGAAGTATATGAGTTCGTAAGTTGCACTAATTCATCTGCAGGATGATCAACCCAAAGCCACTGAGTGGGTACTTGATAGTGGATGTACAAATCACATGACTGGTGACAGGAATCTGTTGATGGATGCTCCCTTATCGTCATCACATCTGAAGCATATCATCTTCGCTGATAAAAGCAAAAGTCAGGTATTGGGTCTAGGTAAAGTTGCTATCACAAAGGATCGACACATGGACAAAGTCATGCTTGTTAAGTCCTTAGGATACAACCTTATGTCTGTCTCAATGCTTTGTGATCTTGATATGGTTGTTGTCTTTGGCAAGTATCGTTGTGTTGTGATTACGGAAGCTGACAATTCCAAAGTCTTCGAAGGCTTTAGGAGAGGAGACTTGTATATTGTTGATTTCTCTGCAGATTCACAACCAGCCGTGTGCCTACTTGCAAAAGCTTCAGAAGGATGGTTATGGCATCGACGACTTGGTCATGCAGGCATTAGGAATTTGCACACGCTTGCGAAGAAGAAGCATGTTATTGGCATTGAGAATGTCAAATTCCTCAAGGATCACTTATGCGGTGCATGTGAAGCTGGAAAGATGACCAAGGCCAAGCATCCAACAAAGACCATCATGACCACTACTCGACCATTCGAATTGCTTCACATGGATCTCTTCGGTCCTAATCACTATTCCTCTATTTCAAATGAAGCATCTCAATATGGCTTTGTTATTGTTGATGATGTCGGATCACGGGTTCCGGCAGACCCTTAAGGTTCGAACTCTGGGGTGCACGCGGAGATCGTGCCCTCTACCTCTCCGTCTCGTAAGGATCTAACTACTGCAAGAACAACACAAGAGACACAGAGTTTATACTAGTTCGGGCCACTATTGTGGTGTAATACCCTACTCTAGTTTGTGGTGGGTGGATTGCCTCTTGGGCTGATGATGAAGAACAGTACAAGGAAGAACAGCCTCGCGAGGGTCAGTTCTTGGCTAGGGGATGAAACTGTTGGAGAAGTCCAATCGCCCTTCTCTCTCTCTAGATGCCTCTTTTCTGGCTGCCTCTACTGGTTTCTTGGTACTTTATCCAATCAGATGCCTCTAGATATTGAATCAGGTGTCTCTACCCTGGGGGTGGCTAGTCCTATTTATAGGCAAAGGCCCTGGGCCTCTTCCCAAATATTGAGCGGGAAGGGCGCCAACAATTGGCCATTTTGAAGGGGAACATCTGGTACACTTATCCTAACTAAAGTTGGTCTTCGCCTGCCAAAGGCCCTATGGTGACGCCGTCCTGGGCTCCATGGTGACCTCCTTCCCACCGTTGGACTGGTCTTGGTCTCGTTGCACCGAAATGGGTGCCTTTGCTTGATCCTCTCGCCTGCGCTTGCCCCCTTTGCACCAAAGAGGAAAGGGAGACGCTGCGTGGGCTGGCGCCCGCCTGGCACCCTTGGTCGTCATGGCTTGCGACATGGGCACCTCGTGAGGTACCCGCCTTGATCTCTCCGCCTCCTCGCGAGCCAGCCTAAGGAGGCCGTGCTTGAGGAAGCGCCATGTCGTCCGCCTCGCGAGGCTTGGCCCCTCGCGAGGGTCTTGAGCCTTGTGTTGATGAAGATGGGCCACGCTGGGCCCCCATTTGAGCCACGCCGCGGGCCGCAGGCAGGCAAGTCTGGGGACCCCCGTTCCCAGAACGCCGACAGATGATTACTCTCGTTACACATGGTACACCTTGTCTCTTACAAACATGAAGTGCAGGAAGTCTTCAAATGATTTTCCTCGAGGGCTTCAACCAACTTTGGTGTGAAGATCAAGCACATCAGAAGTGACAATGGCACTAAGTTCAAGAATTCGGGTCTCAATGAATATCTTGATGAACTTGGTATTACTCATGAGTTATCTTCTCCTTATACTCCTCAACAGAATGGCGTCGTGGAGCGCAAGAACGGGACTCTTGCTGAGATGGCTCACACTATGCTAGATGAGTACAAAACCCCTCGTCGTTTCTGGGTTGATGCAATTGATACTGCGTGCCATATCATCAACAGAGTATATCTTCACAAATTCTTCAAGAAGGCTGCCTATGAACTCCTCACTGACAAGAAACCCAATGTGAGTTATTTCAAAGTCTTCGGTGCTAAATGCTGGATTAGAGATCCTCATCACAACTCTAAATTTGCACCAAAAGCACATGAAGGTTTTATGCTTGGTTACGGAAAGGACTCGCACAACTACAGAGTCTTCAACAATGTTCTTCACAAGGTTGTTGAAACTGTAGATGTGCGGTTTGATGAAACTAATGGCTCGCAAAGAGAGCACCTACCTTCTGTGTTAGATGAACCAGCACCTGAGGATTCTATCAAGCACAAGGCTACTCAAGATGTCATTCCTACTGAAGAATCTGCTGAAGAATTCATTCCAGAACGTGAAGAACGTCGAGCTGACGCACCTGAAGAAAATGCCGAGGAAATTGATGCTGAAGAAAATGCTGATCAAATTCCTCAACGACAACCAGCTCATCCTCGCGTTGCAAAAGAAGTGCAAGTGGAGAAGATCATCGATGACATTAGAGCACCAGGTCCTCTCACACGCTCAAAAGCTTCACATCTATCTAACTTTTGTGGGCATTTTGCTTTTGTCTCTATCATAGAGCCCACTAAGGTAGATGAAGCATTTCTGGAGCCTGAGTGGATTCAGGCTATGCAAGAAGAATTACATCAGTTCAAGCTCAACAACGTCTGGGAACTGGTCAATCGTCCCGATCCTCGCAAGCATAACATCATTGGCACAAAGTGGATCTACCGCAGCAAGCAAGATGAAAATGGTGTTGTGGTGAGGAATAAGGCACGACTAGTAGCTCAAGGCTACACACAGGTTGAAGGAGTTGATTTCGATGAAACTTTTGCACCTGTTGCTAGACTTGAGGCTATTCGCATATTGCTTGCTTATGCTAACCATCATGATATCATCTTATATCAAATGGATGTGAAAAGTACATTCCTCAATGGTAAGCTTGAGGAAGAAGTATATGTTTCTCAACCCCCAGGTTTTGAAGATCCAAAACATCCTGACAAAGTTTTCAGACTTAACAAGGCCCTCTATGGCCTCAAGCAGGCCCCACGGGCGTGGTATGATACATTGAAGGAATTCTTCATGAAGAAAGGCTTCACACCCGGTTCACTCGATCCCACTCTCTTTACTAAATCTTATGATGGTGAACTATTTGTGTTCCAAATATATGTTGATGATATCATCTTTGGCTGTACTGACCAACGTTATAGTGATGAATTTGCCTATATGATGAGTGAAGAATATCAAATGTCTATGATGGGAGAGTTGAAATTCTTCTTAGGTCTTCAAATTTGTCAACAACGCAATGGCATATTCATATCTCAGGAGAAATATCTCAAGGATGTCCTGAAGAAATTCGGCATGCAAGATTGCAAAGGCATCAAAATTCCTATGCCCACAAATGGTCATCTATGCACTGATGAAAATGGTATTGACTTTGATCATAAGGTATACCACTCCATGATTGGCTCTTTATTGTACTTATGTGCATCTAGGCCAGATATAATGCTTAGTGTTTGCATGTGTGCACGATTTCAAGCTGCACCGATGGAATCACACCATAAGGCTGTGAAGCATATTCTTCGATATCTAGCTCACACACCAACACTAGGATTATGGTATCCCAAGGGCTCGGATTTTGATCTCATTGGATATTCTGACTCTGACTATGCTGGTGATCGTGTGGACCGCAAGTCAACATCCGGTACTTTTCATTTGCTCGGATGATCCTTGGTCTGTTGGTCCTCGAAGAAACAGAACTGCGTATCACTGTCTACTGCTGAAGTTGAGTACATTGCTGCTGGTTCTTGCTGTGCTCAACTGCTATGGATGAAGCAAGCACTCAAGGACTATGGCGTCAACGTGAAGAATGGGCCTCTCCTCTGTGACAATGAGAGTGCCATCAAAATTGCTCACAACCCAGTTCAGCACTCGAAGACAAAGCACATTCAGATTCGTCATCATTTTCTTTATGATCATGTGTTGAAGGGCGAAATTTCTATTGAGCATGTGAAGACTGAAGAACAGCTAGCCGATATCTTCACTAAGCCCTTGGATGAGAAGAGATTTAGCAAGTTGCGGTGTGAGCTAAATATCTTAGAGTCTTCGAATGTACTTTGAAAAAGGCACTCATCCTAACACTTATGCAAAATTGATGACTTAGATGTGCAACACATGAAGAAACGTTTTTCTTCAATCAATGAAGAATAACACTCTAAGTGTGAAGAAATTAACGAAGAATTTGATTCTCAGAACCCTACGATAATTGTATGCGGTGTCTGAAATCACCATTCTTATACGGTGGGTCACGCCACCACAAAAGTTGAAAATCTTCAATTTGAGTTTTCCTCAGTTTTTGAAATTCCTCAGTTGTTCAAATTCTTCAACTTGCAAAATCTTCACTTGTGCCGTCGTTTTTCTTCATTGGTTGTATATATATGAGTTTATGTCCTCTACAGCATTCACTTATAGCTATTTCTTCAAGTTGGTTTTTCTGCTAAGTGAATGTGATCGAACCATTCCCCCTCTATGCTATACTCAATCCAATCTATTCACAAATTCTTCATGTGCGTTCTATTTGAAACTCGTTCAAAATCTTCACTGTGTCCTTGTCAGCTGAACAAATTGCGAACGGAACGTTAAAACTATTCTTATCCAAATTTTCGATTTTGCCGATCAAACCGTTCCGCATCCCACGATGCATTTGTTTATTCACCCACGATCTTACACGATATTCACTACACAGTACGTGGGTGACACATGTCATGAGAAGGAGAAGGGTCAGGGGCATGTTCGTCCCAAATCTTCGGGCGGACAATTATTCACCGTGACTATAAATATCCCCTCATCCCTTCCTCACTTCCTTTACTCCGCTCGATCTCTCTCTCCCGCTCGAGCTTCCCAAACCCTAGCGCCGCCGCTACTCCATCGTCGCCGGTGATGAAGAGCTTCACTGCCTCGACCTCGTCGTCGTCATACTCGCGCCGATCGCGGAAATCTTCACCTCCGCCGCCGCCGTAGACGTCTTCCTCTGCCAAGCTAGGGCGTGGAATATCTACATCGACGAACTCCACTGTTTCATCTCTCTGTTCGTCGTGTTCTTCATTCAGGGTAATTAAAATTTACTTTTACTGCCCTCTTTGATTCGAAGTTTCTCTACAAAATATTCAAAGGTGTTTTGTTCTTTAAAATCTTCACACACTAAACACCTCACATGTCATCTGTTCTTGATTCATTTCCCTAAGCATCATTCTTCAAGATTCCTCAATTGTGTGGATCTACGATCTATACAACTCTGGAACCTAAGATAAAGAGCGCTTAGTGAAATTCTTCAAGACGCATCTGATCAAATTCCTCAAACTTGTTCTTTTTGAAAAACCCTCTGAGAACGCATATGACCTCTCCAAATTCCTCGCAACTATACTATGTTCACAGGTACACATGTCCGCTGCTGAATCACTAGGTTCTCATCAACTTAACTCATTTGCAGCGTTCCTCGAAGAAAAGTTGCACACTTCTTCAGAGAATTCGATTGTTCAAATTCCTCAACTGAAGCATATGGCAGATGGTAAGAAGCCACAGAAGGGAGGAAAGAAGCCTGAGGTCATGACTGTGTTTCAAGTCCCTGAGGACATCTATGCTGAGTACTGCACGCCTGATGAAGCCAAGTTTGGCAAAGAGAACAAAAAACAGCGCAAGGTGCGCATTCAAAGGATAGAACGGAGATGGGCAAGAGAATGGAGGGAGTACAGATATGTTACTCCAAAGTACATGAAGAAATTCGCTCTCAACCCTCCATGCCCAAGAGCCCCATTGGCACCTGGCCAAGTGGCTGATCCCACTAGCGTCAAACGCGGTGAGGATTTTCCTAAAGAATGGGCAAAGCGCCAAGCCAAATTGGCAAGACAAGCCAAAGAAGCAGTGAGGAAATTTAATGAAGATTCTGCTGCTGCTGCTGCCACTGAGGCATCTGTCAAGCCGCGGAAATCTATGCCGAAAAAGCCCGCTCGAAAGCCAAGTGCTTCACCAACAGTGCCCTCACGGCCAAGTTCCTCAGCTGCGCCCTCACGGCCAGAAACTTCAAAATCTTCAAGGCAAATTCCTCAAGCTGCCCCTGCTCCTCTGAAATCCTCAGCACCTCCTCCAAAGTCCTTAGCTGTTCCGTCTAAGTCCTCAGCACCTGTGCATCTGGCCTCGTGCCAAAGGACTACAGGCATCTCCATTGCCTCTGGTGTCTCAGCAAGTTCCTCAGCTGGACCCTCTCTGCTGAAGAAAAAGGCTACTGCTGGACGAGGTTCTCGCCCAAGCCCTAAGAAAAAGCAGGTTGTCTTTCATGTGGCGTCTGAAGAAGATGAGGCTGATGAAGAAGAACTTGTAGAAATCATCAGGGACAGACAAGAAAGGGCTGCTAGAGCCAAAGGCACACCTGTGCCACTGCTGCTGGATCCAAGGCGATCCTCGATTATATTGATCTCTGGCATAAGGATCCAAACACACCTATGCCTAACTTCAAGTTGTCACTTGGCCAAAGTCACATGCTGACTCATTTCATCCAAGAGGAGAAATGGAAATATGATAGGGCCAGAGAGATCAAGAAATCACAGTATAGAAAAGAGAAACTGCTGAAGAAAAATGTTGTCAAGATGACAACTGAAGAACTTGTCAAGATGCAGGCTGACATCAAAGCCCTCAGCGACAAATTTGACTCATACTATGCTGATTGGAAGGGAGCCAAAGTCAGGTTTGTGAAACTGACTAAAAATTTCACCAATGGTGCAGCCCCATCGCAACAAGAAGTTCCTCAAGCTGAAGCTTCTGCTCAGCCAAATGAAGAACATGCCAGCACCGCTGATGATTTTCGGGCTGCTGAAGAAAATGCTAGTTCCAGGGCTGATGACTCCATTCCAGCCGCTGAAGAAATTGTCAGGGCATCCACTAGTGGTGCACCTTAAGAAACTGAAGAAGTCAGGGCAACTGCATCAGTTGCGCCTGAGAAAATTCAACCAGATTCCTCAGCTCCACCTGCGCCTACACCAACTCATATCCTTCCATTTGCATCAGATGTGAAGAAGACCAAGGCTGCAGAGCGAGCTGTAGTGAAGAAAATGAAAGCATCAAATGCTTCAGAATCTTCAGCTCCAAAGAAGATGAAGCCTATGACCAGCTCGTTTGAAAATCCCATTGATGTTGTTCCAATTTCAACCATGCCATCAAAGGACCTTGTTCCTTTTGGTGAAGATTATGAGATCCCAAGCGGATCCGATGAAGAAACTCAATCTGCTGCTTCATCAGAGCAGATTGATGAGGAAATTGAAGTGGACACAATCCCTTCAACCCCAGTGGTATCATCACCAATGCCTCAGTTCACTGCTGAAGAAGCTGGTGTTGAAGAATTGGAAGATGAAGATGTGGACATTGGAAGTACAACTCCAGTGATGAATGACGACTTTTGGAAAAGTCAGCATCCCAATTCTCCACTCTTCACCCCACTTCAGCAAATCCCTCACTCACCTGCACCAACAGTTCAATTGGGCTCTGAAGAAACTCATCCCACCTCATCTGTCCGTGAAGAAATTCCAGCCACTAGTGCTGAAGAAACTGCTGCTGCTGAAAATGTGACTGCACCTGAGGAGGAACCAGAAATTCCTCAGCCTGAAGAACCTGAGCTCGCGATTCCTGAGGTAGTGATGCAACTCACTGACACTCCTCTGCCAAAGCCAAAGGATCCGTTCTCAAGGAAGCAAAAGTTCAAGGCTGAAGACTTCTTTGGTGAGCATGTATTCTTCACAGATTACAACCCCTATGACTCTGCTTGCATAAGGAAGAGGCGTTTCTGGACTGCTAGTCAAGCCAACTTCTATTCCTCAGTGCTATTCAACAAAGACAAAGTCTTCGACCATACACACATTCCTCATGTAGACATGGAGTCTTTGTCGTGCTTCACGCCAGTCCTTAGTGTTCTCTATGACGTTGGGCTGCTTAATTTCTGCACTGACATCTGTGATTGGAATGAAGAACTCATTCTTCAGTTCTACGCAATGCTGCACATCATCGGCAACTCTGAAGATGTGAATTCATGGGTTCTGGACTGGATGACAGAGAACACTCACTACAAGGCACCAGCATCTGAATTGCTTCGTGTCCTTCCTCTAAGTCCTCCCCTTGAAGATGCACGTTGTGTTTACAACGAACCTGATGTAACATCCCAAATTTTCAATTTGGAATGTTATACATTAGATCATCATGCATCTCATATTTTCTTGCATTTTGGTTGATCCGGGAAATTTCACGCAACTCAAGGACCCTCGGAGAGAGTTGGAGATTTCATCATTTTCATATTTGAGTTTTCTCAAATTTTGAAAAGAGGATCATTTGATTTATTTATTCTATCTTCAATTATTTTTCCCAATATCAAAATTATGAGAAGGGAATAAGATGACTTTCCCAAATTTTAGGAAAAATAAAGATTTAATAAATAAAACAAATTTTGGATTTTCCAGAGTTTATTTGCATTTTATTTGAATTAGGGAAAGTGCGTGTTTTTAAAATATTGCATTTAGGTCCCGAATAAAAGTTCATTTTGTTCGACTCATTTTTAGGAGTCGGGGAAAATTTACTTTGTAAATTTTGGAGCTCATTAGATTTTATTTTTCATCGTTTTTCTGCTCGTGAAATTATTTAAAAAAACCGCAGCGCCGACTGGGCCAAGGGCCCAGCCAGCCGGCCCGCCCCGCCGCTCCTCCCTCCCGCGCGCGCGCGCCAGCGCCGCCGCCGCGCCGAGCCGGCCCCGCCGCCTCCGAGTCCGAGGAGGACTCCTCCTCCTCCCTTGCTTGCCCCCTCCCCCAAGCAACCCCCCCCCTCTTTATATACTCCCCCACCCCCCACTCCTCTCCTCCTCACCTCAAGCCGCCGCACCCCGCAGCAGCAGCAGCGCAGCCCGCCGCTCGCGCCGCTCGCCGCCGCCGCCGCCGCCGTCGCCGCCGGAGCCGCCGCCCCGACGAGGTAGCCGAGCCACGCCACCACCCCTCGCCCGGTTCGGTTTCCTAATAAAACCGTTTCGGTTTATTTTTCGATGTTTCGGTTTTTTTTCGAAACCCTAGATCGGTTTTTTTTCGGTTTTGTTAATTAGCGAGCGTTCACCGGACCGTTCGTCTTAACGAACGCGATCACTGGTTAGTCTCGGTTAACGAACGTCCGTTCGTTTAACCGTTCGTCGTTTTTCTTTTTCGTCGGATTTATTCTGCGATTTTTCTGATCGCGATTTCAGATCCGATCTTCGTTCTAGTTTATCTTCTCACTCGTTTATCGGAATCAGTTGATTCAAGCGCCTGGAGTTTCGTTTCAAAACCGCCGTTCCGATTAATCAGCTTAAACAAGATTTTTCTACAGTAAAATTTGGCCTAGTTTCAAATTACTAGAACCGAGTTGTTTTCTTCCGCCGTTTGTTTTTAGTTGCTTTGTTCGAATTCGATTCTTTTGCAACCGGAGTTCTTAAGTTGAACTATCTGGTCCGATTTTCCGTTTGAGTTTTACCTGTGCATTAGATGAGTACTTATTGTATGCTTGTTGTTTGTCTGCGATAGATCACCCGGAGTGCGTCGCCTGTTATTTCGAAGCTCTAGGTTTCGCGGATCCTCAGCAAGGCAAGTAACACTTTGATCATACCTTCTCATTTCCCAGTTTTATTGCATTAGACCAATCCTCAAACATTGCATGATTAGGATCTAATTAAACTATGGGATGGGAAGTAGTTGAGGTAGTACATATTACCTGTTTACTAATGAAAACCTTTGGGAGTTACTTCTACGTTTGCTTATTATGCCATGCTATGCTAGTAGACGTGGATTGGGTGAGTGATATCCATGACAGATGTGAGTATTGTTAATTAATGGTTTTATCTAAGGTGGCAACTTAAACACACATCTGGGTGGATTGAGGCACCTGATTTCTATCAGGACTTGCCTGTTTTTTTCTTTTGGACCGCCACCCAGGCTCAAAGGGATCATAAGATCATTCATGCTAGTAACTTCCGTGTGCAGCCACAAGCCATTATGGGCTCTGGCATAGCTGACTAAGTCGTGCGAACTCTTACAGTGGTAGACTAGCAGATGTAGGGGATGTAGGTTGGTACGGTCTATCACAACGTAAGGTGCTAGCGCTTCTGAAAGACTATGTCTCGGTCATCCGTCTCTCAAACACCATGTAGTGCGAGAAACAAACGGAGGCGATCGAGTCTTGTGGGGAAAAGTGCGCAAACCTCTGCAGAGTGTACAAACTAATCATGATTAGTCGTGTCCCCGGTTATGGACATCTTGAGTATCTAGTACTTGAATATCATGTGAATCTCATCATGTTACTTCTAATTAATATTGTTGGGTTTTAATTGTTCACTTAATTGGGATCGGAATGCTGTCAACCATTCTCGATGTTTGAACCACCATGATAGTTAAATAAAATCTGTTCCTTTGCAGTAGGGAAAAATTGGCTTTACGCAAAACTGTAACCATAGAGCTTTTCCACCAGCCATATATGCATGTAGTATAGGCTTATCATTCATTACGCTCTATGTGTTACATTGCCAGCATATTCCATGTGCTGACCCGTTTCGGACTGCAACTTTCATGTTGCAGACTTTTCAGACGACGAGTAAGGTGCTTTTAGGTCGTGGTTCTATACTCAGTGATGCCGTTGGAGTTGATGGACTCACCTATCTTCCAAGTCTTCCGCTGTTATCTTTATTAGATGGCCTTAAGCCATTTTTATTGTAATAAGTTCTCTTTGAGACAACGATGTAATAAGTGTGTGATTGCTACTCTGCTATAAATCCTTCGAAGTACTGTGTGGTGTCAGCATTACTGATCCAGGGATGACACCGGAGCACAGAGACTTGACCATCTGAGGTCGGGTCGCTACAGAGATGGTATCAGAGCACACGCTGACTGTAGGACACGACCACTAAGTTAAAGCCATAGATCACTATTCTCCTCTCATTTTCTAACTCCTCATCTTTTCTACTCTTTTAGGATGACGGACGCGAAGATCAAGTATGCGCAACCGGATGAAGGCACACCTTTTGGATTTCACTTGAAGGAAGTCACCAAGTACCTGAACATTGGACTACCCAGCTTCACCGGGACCTTCAACGCCACTCTGCCTGAAGAGGAGTGCTGGAAGATTCAAGCTCATGTTCCGGGAAGGACATTCGCGCCAATCACGAAGCCCATAGATAGTGTTTTCAGTGCACCAACCTGGAGTCTGGGAAAGAGCATGGCAGCTCATATCACCATGGGATGCATTGGAGAAGTTTATCAAGAAGACCTCAAGGACACTATCTACCAGATTTGCGGACGCCGAGATGAAGAATGGGACATAGTTAGCATCAAGAAGGATAGATCCATTGCAGCTTTCATCCAGGAGTTAAACCAGCACATTCGACGCCAAGAGAACCAGATGTGCAATGACATGATAGAGTTGAAGAACGCGAAGGCAAGGATCATCGAGCTAGAAGGAGAACTGAAGGGTACACGCAAGGACTACATGGACGAGATCGTAGCTCTAGCAAGGCACAATGTCGATCTCAAGCAGGAGATTGAAGAACTCAAGGAGAGATTAGCATCCAAAAAGGAAGACAAGTACGTTGCATGTCCGGACAACTACATCATCATCGACGACACCGATTCGGACCCAAGTGAACCCGACTTTGAAGACGAAGCTGGAGCAGACATCATGGAGTCTTCCACCGATTCAAATTTCTAGATGACCACCAAATATTAGTAGTATTCTCCCCATGTATACATTATAGTTCGAGCACTTTTGCGATAGTTCTAGACCGTTTTGTAAGCCCTTGTTTGAATTGAATGAAGTGATTTTGTGTGATTTTGTCTCATGTGCATTGGGTAGTGTTTTTTCTCTTAGACCTCACTCTATTCTTAATTCTCGTCTTTTCTAAACCCTCAGATGCCTCCGAGACGTGACAATGGATTTCCACCGGAGCTCACCCAGTTGATCCAGCAGCAGAACCAATTGATGCAGTTGTTAGTCCAGAATCAGCAGAACAACAACAACAACAACAACAACAACAACAACAACAACAACAACAACAACAACAACAACAACAACAACAACAACCCTCCGCCGCCGCCACCAGTTGATCACCTAGCCCGTTTCCTTAGGCTGAATCCGCCGGTGTTTTCTAGTAGCACCGAGCCGATAGTAGCAGACGATTGGCTCCGCAAGATAAGAAGGGAGTTGACCACTGCAGGATGCACGGATGTTGAGAAAGTGAAGTTTGCCACACATCAACTTGACGGACCCGCGGCAGCATGGTGGGAGAATTTCACAGCCACTTACCCAGTTGACACTGTCACATGGGATCAGTTCCAGCAAGCTTTCCGCACTGCCCATGTTTCAGCAGGAGCTATGGCCATGAAGAAGCGTGAGTTTCGCAACTTACGCCAAGGAGGAGGGACAGTTGGCCAGTATGTTGACGACTTCAGCAAGTTAGCACGTTATGCCCCAGATGACGTTGCTACGGATGCAGCTAAGCAGGAGAAGTTTCTAGAAGGACTGAATGATGAGCTAAGCATGCAGTTGATGGTAGCAAGTTTCAACAACTACCAGGAGTTGGTAGATCGTGCCATCATGATTGAAGGGAAGCAACAGCAGATCGAGAACCGCAAGAGGAAGTATGGACAGGGGAAGTATAACTCTGGAGCCCAGCAGAAGCCCCGTTTTACCCCTAAACCGGGAGTTCAGTTTCAGCATACCCATGGAGGAGGTGGTTCTCACAACCATAATGGCCACAAGAATGGTAATGGGAATGGAGGAAGCAACGGCCAGAACCGTACCACCAAATCAACCCCAGCCAAGAGAGATCTGAGTCAAGTCACCTGTTTCAAGTGTTCCAAGACCGGACATTATGCTAATGAATGTCCCGAAGGCCAGAATGGCAATGGAAGCTCTGGGAAGAAGCCAAACCCTTTCAACAGGGGACAGGTGAACCACGTTAGCGTGGAGGAGGTTGAAGCTCAGCCCGATGCAGTAATCGGTAAGTTTTTGGTTAAGAAATTTACTGCGCTTGTTCTTTTTGATACTGGTGCATCGCATTCATACATATCAAGGGGATTTGTGGATAAGTATAACCTGCCAACCCAAGCCCTTAGTTCACCCATGTTAGTAACCTCGCCTGGAGCAGAGTACATGGCTAGTCGATGGTGTGATCGGTTACCATTAAGGATTGGTAACTATGTGTTTTCCTCAGACCTAATAGTATTGGAATCTCAAGGATTGGATGTGATATTAGGCATGGATTGGTTGTCAAAGTATGAAGGGAACATTGAATGTGCCAGTAAGACAATTTTGCTTACAACGCCCGAAGGGAGAAGAATCAAGTATGCATCTCGACATGCGCCCAACAGGACACAATTAAATTCCTTATCAGGAGTTGTACAGGAGGAAGTACCAGTAGTAAAGGATTTGCCTGACGTATTTCCAGAAGAGTTGCCAGGCATGCCACCGGATAGAGACATTGAGTTTTTGATTGAGCTTATGCCAGGCACTGGGCCAATATCGAAGAGACCGTACAGGATGCCAGCACAGGATTTGGTAGAAATTAAGAAGCAGATTAAGGAGTTATTGGATAAAGGTTACATTCGCCCAAGTTCTTCGCCTTGGGGATCACCAGTACTTCTAGTGGAGAAGAAGGATGGATCGTTAAGGATGGTTGTTGATTACCGTGGATTGAATGCAGTAACCATCAAGAACAAGTACCCGCTGCCAATGATAAATGATCTGTTTGATCGTTTGCATGGAGCTAAAGTGTTTTCCAAGATCGATTTGCGATCAGGGTACCATCAGTAGAAGATTCGGGAGCAGGACATACCCAAGACAGCTTTTACCACGAGATACGGATTGTACGAGTATACCGTTATGTCATTTGGACTGACTAACGCACCTGCCTATTTCATGAACCTGATGAACAAAGTATTTATGGAGTTCTTGGATAAGTTCGTCGTAGTGTTCATTGATGACATTCTGGTTTTCTCAAAGAATGAAGGAGAGCATAAGGAACATTTGCGTTTGGTTTTGGAGAAACTAAGGGAACATCAGTTATATGCCAAATTCAGCAAATGTGAGTTTTGGTTGAAGGAAGTTGGATTTCTTGGACACGTTATATCCGGATAGGGTATAGCAGTTGACCCCACCAAGGTTGAGACCGTAACCGAATGGGAAGCCCCAACGACAGTTGGAGAGATCCGGAGTTTCCTTGGACTCGCAGGATACTATCGGAGATTCATTGAGAATTTCTCAAAGATTGCTAAGCCTATGACTGAATTTTTGAAGAAGGATACCAAGTTCAATTGGACTGAGGAATGTGAGGCCAGGAGTTGAAGAAACGATTGGTTTCCTCACCAGTGTTGATTCTGCCAGATCAGACCAAGGATTATGAGGTGTATTGCGACGCTTCATGTCGAGGACTTGGAGCAGTGCTTATGCAGGAAGGAAGAGTTGTTTCGTATGCCTCACGACAACTAAAACCTCATGAATTAAATTATGCTACGCATGATTTGGAGTTAGCAGCCGTAGTGCATGCATTGAAAACTTGGAGACATTTCCTCATTGGAAATCATTGTGAGGTGTACACGGATCACAAGAGTTTGAAGTACATTTTCACGCAGAAGGAGTTAAACCTCAGACAAAGGAGATGGTTGGAACTCATCAAGGATTATGATATGAGATTGCATTACCATCCAGGAAAGGCTAATGTAGTAGCTGACGCATTGAGCCATAAGAGCCATGTCAATACCCTAATGACGGGAGAAATACCAAGGGAGTTAGCTGAAAATCTTCGTGAGCTATGTTTGGAAATAGTTCAGAAAGGCTATGTAGCAGCATTAGAAATTCAATCTACATTGATGGATAAAATCAGAGAGGCCCAGAAATCTGACAAGGAGATTGCAGATATAAAGAAGAAAATGAGCGAAGGAAAAGCAAAGGGATTTCGTGAGGATGAGCACGATACCCTATGGTTTGAGGGCCGTGTTTATGTGCCCAATGACCCGGAGATCAGGAAGTTGATACTGCAAGAGGCACATGATTCACCCTATTCGATTCACCCAGGAAATACCAAGATGTATTTGGATTTGAAGGAAACATTCTGGTGGACCGGAATGAAGAAGGATATTGCAGCATATGTAGCAGTTTGTGATGTGTGTCATAGAGTGAAGGCAGAACATCAGAAGCCAGCCGGATTGTTACAACCATTGCTGATACCCGAATGGAAGTGGGATAAGATAGGCATGGATTTTATCACAGGACTACCCAGGACAAAGGCAGGCTATGACTCGATATGGGTAGTAGTTGATCGTTTGACGAAGGTAGCACATTTCATCCCAGTTAAGACCACTTACACCAGTGCTAAGTTGGCAAAGATATACATGACCAGGATCATTTGTTTGCATGGAGTTCCGAGGAGTATCGTATCAGATAGAGGAACCCAATTTACCTCAAAGTTTTGGAATCAGTTGCATGAAACTTTGGGAACCAGACTAGAGTTCAGCACAGCTTTTCACCCCCAGACGGATGGACAGACTGAGAGAGTCAATCAGATTTTGGAAGATATGCTGAGAGCTTGTGCACTAGATTATGGATCTAGTTGGGACGATAACTTGCCATATGCGGAGTTTTCTTACAACAACAGTTATCAAACCAGTCTGAAGATGGCACCTTTCGAAGCCTTGTATGGAAGGAGGTGCAGACACCGTTGTCATGGGACGAAGTTGGAGACCGACAGTTCTTTGGACCCGATCTGATTAAGGAGTCTGAATGGAAAGTTCAGTTGATTCGCAATAGGCTCAAGGTAGCCCAATCAAGGCAGAAGAGCTACGCAGATTCTAAACGCAAGGAGACAGTTTACGAAACTGGAGACAGAGTTTATCTTCGAGTATCCCCACTTCGAGGAGTTAAGCGCTTTGGAGTTAAGGGAAAGTTAGCACCGCGTTTCGTTGGACCATATAAGATTTTGCAACGTATGGGAGAAGTTGCTTATAAGTTGGAATTACCAGAGGGACTGTCAGGAGTTCATGATGTATTCCATGTTTCTCAGTTGAAGAAATGTCACGCCGAAATGGCGGAGGTACCGCTAAGAGATACAGTGTCGCTTGAAGCAATTCAATTGAAGGATGACTTAACGTATGAAGAGAAACCAGTCAAGATTCTCGAATATGCCAGCAGAGTTACCCGCAGCAAGGTTATCAAGTTTTGCAAAGTTCAGTGGAACCACCATTCAGAGGATGAAGCCACCTGGGAGAGAGCAGAAGATTTGCTCAAGGACCACCCTCACCTATTTTCTAGCCAACCCGAATCTCGAGGACGAGGTTCATCTTAAGGGGGTAAGGTTTGTAACATCCCAAATTTTCAATTTGGAATGTTATACATTAGATCATCATGCATCTCATATTTTCTTGCATTTTGGTTGATCCGGGAAATTTCACGCAACTCAAGGACCCTCGGAGAGAGTTGGAGATTTCATCATTTTCATATTTGAGTTTTCTCAAATTTTGAAAAGAGGATCATTTGATTTATTTATTCTATCTTCAATTATTTTTCCCAATATCAAAATTATGAGAAGGGAATAAGATGACTTTCCCAAATTTTAGGAAAAATAAAGATTTAATAAATAAAACAATTTTTGGATTTTCTGGAGTTTATCTGCATTTTATTTGAATTAGGGAAAATGCGTGTTTTTAAAATATTGCATTTAGGCCCCGAATAAAAGTTCATTTTGTTCGACTCATTTTTAGAAGTCGGGGAAAATTACTTCGTAAATTTTGGAGCTCATTAGATTTTATTTTTCATCGTTTTTCTGCTCGTGAAATTCTTTTTTTTTAAAAAAACCGCAGCGCCGACTGGGCCAAGGGCCCAGCCAGCCGGCCCGCCCCGCCACTCCTCCCTCCCGCGCGCACGCACCAGCGCCGCCGCCGCGTCGAGCCGGCCCCGCCGCCTCCGAGTCCGAGGAGGACTCCTCCTCCTCCCTTGCTTGCCCCCTCCCCCAAGCAACCCCCCTCCCCTCTATATATACTCCCCCACCCCCCCCCCCCTCCTCTCCTCACCTCAAGCCGCTGCCGCCGCACCCCACAGCAGCAGCAGCAGCAGCGCCCGCCGCCCGCGCCGCCGCCGCCCGCGCCGCTCACCGCCGCCGCACGCCAGCGCCGCCGCCGCCGCTCGCCGTCGCCCCGCGCCAGCGCCGCCGCCGCCGCCCGCACGCCAGCGCCGTCGCCGCCGCCCCGACGAGGTAGCCAAGCCGCGCCACCGCCCCTCGCCCGGTTCGGTTTCCTAATAAAACCGTTCCGGTTTATTTTTCGATGTTTCAGTTTTTTTCGAAACCCTAGATCGGTTTTTTTCCGGTTTTGTTAATTAGCGAGCGTTCACCGGACCGTTCGTCTTAACGAACGCGATCACTCGTTAGTCTCGGTTAACGAACGTCCGTTCGTTTAACCGTTCATTGTTTTTCTTTTTCGTCGGATTTATTCTGCGATTTTTCTGATCGCGATTTCAGATCCGATCTTCGTTCTAGTTTATCTTCTCACTCGTTTATCGGAATCAGGTGATTCAAGCGCCTGGAGTTTCGTTTCGAAACCGCCGTTCCGATTAATCAGCTTAAACAAGATTTTTCTACAGTAAAATTTGACCTAGTTTTAAATTACTAGAACCGAGTTGTTTTCTTCCGCCGTTTGTTTTCAGTTGCTTTGTTCGAATTCGATTCTTTTGCAACCGGAGTTCTTAAGTTGAACTATCTGGTCCGATTTTCCGTTCGAGTTTTACCTGTGCATTAGATGAGTACTTATTGTATGCTTGTTGTTTGTCTGCGATAGATCACCCGGAGTGCGCCGCCTGTTATTTCGAAGCTCTAGGTTTCGCGGATCCTCAGCAAGGCAAGTAACACTTTGATCATACCTTCTCATTGCCCAGTTTTATTGCATGAGACCAATCCTCAAACATTGCATGATTAGGATCTAATTAAACTGTGGGATGGGAAGTAGTTGAGGTAGTACCTATTACCTGTTTACTTATGAAAACCTTTGGGAGTTACTTCTACGTTTGCTTATTATGCCATGCTATGCTAGTAGACGTGGATTGGGTGAGTGATATCCATGACAGATGTGAGTATTGTTAATTAATGGTTTTATCTAAGGTGGCAACTTAAACACACATCTGGGTGGATTGAGGCACCTGGTTTCTATCAGGACTTGCCTGTTTTTTCTTTTGGACCGCCACCCAGGCTCAAAGGGATCATAAGATCATTCATGCTAGTAACTTCCGTGTGCAGCCACAAGCCATTATGGGCTCTGGCATAGCTGACTAAGTCGTGCGAACTCTTACAGTGGTAGACTAGCAGATGTAGGGGATGTAGGTTGGTACGGTCTATCACAACGTAAGGTGCTAGCGCTTCTGAAAGACTATGTCTCGGTCATCCGTCTCTCAAACACCATGTAGTGCGAGAAACAAACGGAGGCGATCGAGTCTTGTGGGGAAAAGTGCGCAAACCTCTGCAGAGTGTACAAACTAATCATGATTAGCCGTGTCCCCGGTTATGGACATCTTGAGTATCTAGTACTTGAATGGCATGTGAATCTCATCATGTTACTTCTAATTAATATTGTTGGGTTTTAATTGTTCACTTAATTGGGATCGGAATGCTGTCAACCATTCTCGATGTTTGAACCACCATGATAGTTAAATAAAATCTGTTCCTTTGCAGTAGGGAAAAATTGGCTTTACGCAAAACTGTAACCATAGAGCTTTTCCACCAGCCATATATGCATGTAGTATAGGCTTATCATTCATTACGCTCTATGTGTTACATTGCCAGCATATTCCATGTGCTGACCCATTTTGGGCTGCAACTTTCATGTTGCAGACTTTTCAGACGACGAGTAAGGTGCTTTTAGGTCGTGGTTCTATACTCAGTGATGCTGTTGGAGTTGATGGACTCACCTATCTTCCAAGTCTTCCGCTGTTATCTTTATTAGATGGCCTTAAGCCATTTTTATTGTAATAAGTTCTCTTTGAGACAACGATGTAATAAGTGTGTGATTGCTACTCTGCTATAAATCCTTCGAAGTACTGTGTGGTGTCAGCATTACTGATCCAGGGATGACACCGGAGCACAGAGACTTGACCATCTGAGGTCGGGTCGCTACACCTGAACTCTCAAATCACTATATGCAAGTGCTGATGAAGCCTTTGAAGCCAGGGCAGGCCCCTCGAATCAAATTCCTCATCAAGGAATTGTTGTATGTGCCTCGGACTGTCTATCGCATTCTGTCAAAGACAATGAGTCCTATCAAAGGCCACGACTCTAATGATGAAGAAGTCGTTGGTATCATGAAGAATATGCTTTTCAACATCATTCATGGCGTTCCCGTCAACTTCCATGATTTCTTCATGAGGACTTTGGCAAATATTGCTATGTCACCATTTGAGCTGAAGCCTTATGTGCCATGGATTATGAGATTCATCAGGACAAGGTCTTCACTCAATTACAAAGCTGATACTCTGAACCACTGCAGCTACTTGCCTCCTATTGAAGTCCTCAAAAGGACATTTTCCTCAGCTGAAGAAAAGGGCAAGGCAACTGTTGTGATAGATGAAGGCATTCGTCCATTGGATGGTCAATTTCGCAAGGCTGCATCCTACTCCACCAATGATGACTCTGCCACACATGACTCTGCCGCCAACAATGCCAAGCCAAATCCTCAAGCCACAGCACCCAGGGTGATGGCTGATCGTGAGTTACTCCTCGGTCTTCATCAGAAGGTTGATCGCAATCACAAATGGGTCAAGCATCAGTTTGGTTCAATTCTTTACAACATGACTTCAACACACAATGCAGTGAAGAAAAACCACTACTACCTCCATGAAACCCTCAACCGCGCCTGGGCTATTCTGTCTCAAGTTTACAGTGCTGAAGATCTGAAGACAATGGGTCTCAAAGAAGAGTTTGACTGGTCTGCACCTCCTCCGAAGAAATTCAAGAAGGTCAAGGTTCCTTCTTTGGTGGCCAGCTCATATTCTTCATCGCGTGAGACTGATGAAAATGAAGACTTGGACGACACTGCGGCAGGCCCTACTTCAACTACCGACCCCAACAACGCTGGCGCTCCTTCATCAACTTGATTATCTTCAAGGGCGTTAGTCCTCAGTTTCGATCCTTTTGGTCATTTGATTACAAAGGGGGAGAAATCTGAGTTAGTCTTCAAGCGGGTCTATTATATTGGGCGTTTTTTGCTAAGTTACAACTCTCGTTCTTCCGAAACTTTTATTGGATCGAGTTGTAATCTTAAACCTGATGGTACTCTGATACTTTTGATGCACTACGCTCTGATACTTTTGATGCACTACTATGCATGCTTATTCCTCGTTAATATTATTGCACGCATGCTGAATTACATCAGGCACCATATTTCATCATGCATTTCAAATTCTTCATATTATATATCAAATGCGTGTATGAATTACAAGATATAGGGGGAGATCTCCATGATTCAACTCTTCAAGTGTGCATTGCTTCAAAAGCAAATTCCTCACTATGCACATCTTCAGGGGGAGTTCTTCTATATCTTCCAATCAAATTCCTCAATATCAGTATTTACACTTCATGTATTTATCCCTGTTGAAAACTTAACCTATATTGTCATCAATCACCAAAAAGGGGGAGATTGTAAGTGCATCTAGTGCCCCTTAGTGATTTTGGTGTATTGAAGACCTATAGGTTAAGGATCTAATGTTTTTATGAGTGTACACAGGTCTATAAGTCTATGAGGAGTTTGATATTTACAGAGAAAGTCGACCCCTAAAAATGAAGTTCTTTGACTGAAGACTTTGATATTCTAAAGACTTTCTGAAGACTTTGAAAGTGAAGAAATTGGTGTGACCTTGAAGACTTGGTTATCATTCGAGGAACATGAAGCGTGAAGACTTATGTTTTCGTAGTTTCATTTTCTCTTTCTTGAGTCATAGGAAACACCATACTGTTAAAGGGGGTCGAGGAAATACTAAGGAGAAAATTTCCATGTGATGCTCAACTCAAATCCTACACCTACCAATCCCTTCGAGTGAAGCCATTGGAAATCTCATACAGTTCAGTCAATTTCTTCAGTGACAGAGACGCAGTTCTTTTGGTCACTGAGGACTTTGTTCTGACTGAGGAGTTAGGAATTCGCCAGTGCGAATTGCCTACACTGTGAGGAACATGACAGACCTGAGGAATTTGAATCTCATATTTCCGACCGTTGCTGTGCTACGCGCCAGCTGTTACAAAATATCTTATCCATCCAACGGTCATATCATTGAAGGGCATTTATGTCTTATCATGTCAGGCTGCTCCCTAGGCTATAAATAGCCGCCCCCTACAACCACTAGCTGGTTGGCTGCTTCGCGAGAACTTGACACTTGTCATTTGAGAGCAACCCATCCTCCAAGGACTTTGAGTGAAAATCATCAAGTGAGGAAAATCCAAAAACCCAAGCCCAAACACCTACAAACCCAAAGTGATTGAGCATCACTGAAGAATTGATCCTGCGTGGATCCGACGCTTGTTACCTTTGAAGACTGTGCTTCTTCCAGACGGTTAGGCGTCATGGTCTAGAGCATCCAAGAGGAATTGTGGATCGCCGAGTGACCGAGTTTGTCAAGGTTCGGAAGTCACCTGAAGACTTACCACGAGTAATTGGACGAGGATTGTGTGTCCTTAGTTCAATGAGAATACGGTGAGGACTGGGTGTCCCGAGCTGCGTGCTTAGGACTGTGTGTCCTCGAGTTTAAATACTCAGCCGCTCCAACCAGATGTACAACTGAGACAGCAGTTGGAACTGGTCTACCAAATCATTGTCTTCACCAAGCCAACTGGTTCTATTTCCTCAACACTTTCATTTCCTCATTACTGTGTTGTGTGTTTGTTCATATCTGTTTTTGAAGACTTTGACTGAAGACTTTCTCAATTTCCTCAGTTCAATTTCTTCAGTCTGTTTGTCTTCATCTTGTGATATCATGTGTTTACGCTTTCTGTACTCTGTGTTTGTCTTCATTTCATCATGATGACCATGCATGTATTCTGCTATGTTTACTTCTGAGTAATTATTCTGCTTCTAGTAGTTCTTCGCTAAGGAATTTCCTCACTGGCAAATTCCTCAGTGAAGAATTTCATAAAAATCGCCTATTCACCCCCCCCCCCCCTCTAGTCGATATAACGCACTTTCAACAGCACCTACAGCATAATCACTAGCATCACACATAATTTCAAAGGGTAAATTCCAATCAGGTGGCTGAACAACAGGTGCAGAGACTAATGCTTTCTTAAGTATTTCAAATGCTTCTACACAATCATCATCAAAGACAAATGGTATATCTTTTTGCAATAAATTAGTCAGAGGCCGAGAAATTTTTGAGAAGTCCTTAATGAACCTCCTATAAAATCCAGCATGACCAAGGAAACTTCTTATACCTTTGACGTCCTTGGGACATGGCATCTTTTCAATAGCATCAACTTTGGCTTTATCAACTTCAATACCTCTTTCGGAAACTTTGTGCCCCAAAACAATACCTTCATTAACCATAAAGTGGCACTTTTCCCAATTCAAGACAAGATTAGTTTCTTCACATCTCTGCAAAACTCGATCCAGATTGCTCAAGCAATCATCAAAAGAGGAACCATAGACGGAAAAATCGTCCATGAAAACCTCACAAATCTTTTCACAAAAGTCAGAGAATATAGCCATCATGCATCTTTGAAAGGTAGCAGGTGCATTACATAAACCAAAAGGCATACGTCTATAAACAAAAGTACCAAAAGGGCATGTAAAAGTAGTCTTTGATTGATCTCTAGCTGACACAGGTATTTGAGAGAAACCAGAATAACCATCTAGAAAGCAGTAATGTGTGTGTTTGCATAATCTTTCTAGCATTTTATCAATAAAAGGTAAGGGGTAATGATCTTTCTTAGTAGCTTTATTTAATTTGCGGAAATCAATTACCATCCTATAGCCTGTAATAATTCTTTGTGGAATCAATTCATCTTTATCATTAGGAACAACAGTAATACCTCCCTTCTTAGGGACACAATGGACAGGACTTACCCACTGACTGTCAGCAACGGGATAAATTATACCTGCCTCCAGAAGCTTGAGTATTTCTTTTCTTACCACTTCTTTCATTTTAGGATTCAGACATCGTTGAGGATCACGAACGGATTTAGCATCTGCGTCCAAATTTATTTTATGTTGACATAGAGTGGGACTAATACCCTTAAGATCATCAAGAGTATATCCAATAGCAGCAGGGTGCTTCTTCAGAGTTTTCAATAATCTTTCCTCTTCATGCTCTGAAAGGTTAGCACTAATAATAACAGGATATATCTTCTTTTCATCAAGATAAGCATATTTGAGATTATCAGGCAACGGTTTAAGCTCAAACACGGGATCACCCTTGGGTGGAGGAGGATCCCCTAAAATTTCAACAGGCAAGTTGTGTTGCAGAATAGGTTCCTGTTTAAAGAATACTTCATCTATTTCCCTTCTTTCATTCATGAACATATCATTTTCATGGTCTAGCAAATAGTGTTCTAAAGGATCACTAGGAGGTACGGCAATAGAAGCAAGACCAATAATTTCATCCTTACTAGGTAATTCTTCCTCACGATGTTGTTTACTAAATTTAGAGAAATTAAACTCATGAACCATATCATCCAAGCCAATAGTAACAACATGCTTTTCGCAATCTATCCTAGCATTAACAGTGTTCAAGAAGGGTCTACCAAATATAATGGGGCAAAAGTTATCTTGCCGAGAAGTAAGAACAAGAAAATCGGTAGGATATTTAGTTTTCCCACACAAGACTTGAACATCTCTAACAATCCCAATTGGTGAAATAGTATCTCTATTGGCAAGTTTAATTGTGACATCAATTCCTTCTAACTCAGCAGGTGCAATTTCATTCTTAATTTCTTCGCATAAAGTATGCGGTATAACACTTGCACTAGCACCCATATCACATAAGCCATGATAACAATGATCTCCTATTTTAACAGAAATAACAGGCACGCCTACCACAGGTCTATGTTTATCTTTATCACAAGGCTTAGCAATTCTAGCAGTTTCACCTTCGAACTGAATAACATGCCCATCAATATTATCATATAAAAGATCTTTAACAATGGCAATATTAGGTTCTACTTTAACTTGATCAGGAGGTGTATAAGTTCTAATATTGCTTTTACGAACAACAGTTGAAGCTTTAGCATGATCCTTTACTCTAACAGGGAAAGGTGGTTTTTCAACATAAGCAGTAGGAACAATAGGATCATTATAAGTGACAGTCTTTTCTTCAACTTTAATAGGTGCAGCTACTTTTACTTCTATAGGAGGAGGATATTTAAACCACTTCTCCTTCGGGAGATCAACATAAGTAGCAAAAGATTCACAGAAAGAAGCTACTATCTCAGAGTCAAGTCCATATTTAGTGCTAAACTTACGGAAAATATTGGTATCCATAAAAGATTTAACACAATCAAACTTAGGTGTCATACCTGACTCCTTACCTTCGTCGAGGTCCCAATCTTCAGAGTTGTGTTTAATTCTATCCAATAAGTTCCATTTAAATTCAATAGTCTTCATCATAAAAGAGCCAGCACAAGAAGTATCGAGCATGGTGCGATTGTTTTCAGAAAGCCGAGCATAAAAACTTTGCATAATTATTTCTCTCGAGATCTCATGATTGGGGCATGAATATAACATTGATTTAAGACTCCCCCAAGCTTGAGCGATGCTTTCTCCTTCGCGAGGCCAGAAATTATATATATAATTGCGATCACGATGAACAAGATGCATAGGGTAATACATTTGATGAAATTCCAATTTCAATCTTTTATAGTCCCACGATCTCGTATCACATAGCCTATACCATATCAATGCGTCTTCCTTCAAAGATAAAGGGAAGATCTTCTTCTTAGCAACATCATTGGGTACACCTGCAAGCTTAAATAATCCACAAACTTCATCCACATATAATAAGTGCTCATCAGGATGCTTTGTTTCATCTCCTGTAAAAGAGTTAGCTAGCAGTCTTTCCATCATACCCGAAGGAAATTCAAAAGGAGTTTCATTTTAAATAGGTTCAGTAGGTTGAGGAGAAACTCTTTGCTCTACTGGCCGGGGCGAAGATACCCCGAACAAGCCCCTCAGAGAATTACTTTCCATAGTAACAAGTGACAGTAAATTTCAGCACACTATATAAATTTTTCCTTACCAAACTCCACCTACCAAAGGCGCTACACTCCCCGACAACGGCACCAGAAAAGAGTCTTGATGACCCACAAGTATAGGGGATCTATCTAGTCCTTTCGATAAGTAAGAGTGTCGAACCCAACGAGGAGCAGAAGGAAATGATAAGCGGTTTTCAGCAAGGTATTCTCTGCAAGTACTGAAATAAATGATAACAGATAGTTTTGTGACAAGATAAATTGTAACGAGCAACAAGTAACAAAAGTAAATAAAGTGCAGCAAGGTGGCCCAATCCTTTTTGTAGCAAAGGACAAGCCGGAACAAACTCTTATAATAGGAAAAGCGCTCCCGAGGACACATGGGAGTATCGTCAAGCTAGTTTTCATCACGTTCATATGATTCGCGTTCGGTACTTTGATATTTTGATATGTGGGTGGAATGGTGCTTGGGTGCTGTTATTACTTGAACAAGCATCCCACTTATGATTAACCTCTATTGCAAGCATCCGCAACTACAACAAAAGTATTAAGGTAAACCTAACCATAGCATGAAACATATGGATCCAAATCAGCCCCTTACGAAGCAACGCATAAACTAGAGTTTAAGCTTCTGTCACTCTAGCAACCGATCATCTACTTATTACTTACCAATGCCTTTCTCTAGGCCCAAATAATGGTGAAGTGTTATGTAGTCGACGTTCACATAACACCACTAGAGGCTAGAAAACATACATCTTATCAAAATATCAAACGAATACCAAATTCACATGACTACTAATAGCTAGACTTCTCCCTTGTCCTCGGGAACAAACGTAACTACTCACAAAGCATATTCATGTTCATAATCAGAGGGGTAATAATATGCATATAGGATTTGAACATATGATCTTCCACCAAATAAACCAACTAGCATCAACTACAAGGAGTAATCAACACTACTAGCAACCTACTAGCACCAATCCCGGACTTTGAGACAAGAATTGGATACAAGAGATGAACTAGGGTTTGGAGATGAGATGGTGCTGGTGAAGATGTTGATGGAGATTGCCCTCTCCCGATGAGAGGAGCATTGGTGATGACGATGGTGATGATTTCCCCCTCCCGGAGGGAAGTGTCCCCGGCAGAACAGCTCTGCCGTAGCTCTAGATTGGTTCTGCCTCGGTTCCGCCTCGTGGCGGCGGAGTCTCGTCCCGAAAGGTTGCTTCTGATTTTTTTTTTTCATCGAAAGACTTCATATAGCAGAAGATGGACGTCGGAGACCCCCAGGGGGCCCACGAGGTAGGGGCGCGCCCTAGGAGGGGGGCGCGCCCCCCACCCTCGTGAGCAGGGTGTGGGCCCCCTGGACTTTATCTTTGGCGAGGATTTTTCTTTATTTATTTTAAGATATTATGTGGAGTTTCAGGACTTTTGGAGTTGCGCAGAATAGGTCTCTAATATTTGCTCCTTTTCCAGCCCGGAATTCCAGCTGCCGGCATTCTCCCTCCTTATGTAAACCTTGTAAAATAAGAGAGAATAGCCATAAGTACTGTGACATAT
This sequence comes from Aegilops umbellulata, assembly GCA_032464435.1. NCBI lineage: Eukaryota > Viridiplantae > Streptophyta > Magnoliopsida > Poales > Poaceae > Aegilops > Aegilops umbellulata. Next base: position 474,485,645 of record CP136056.1, on the reverse strand, counting down.
TGTGAAATAACATCCCATAATGCAATAAATATCGATATAAAAGCATGATGCAAAATGGACGTATCATCCCCCTTTAAGAGAGCTTGTAAATTTCTCATGCCAACATGGGCTAGCCGTCGGTGCCATAGCCACGCCACGTCGGCCTTGGCCATTAGGCATGTTGTAAGATGAGTTTTATCTTTTGAGAAATCAACCACGTAAAGGTTGTCTTCAACATGCCCAACAAAGACCGCTTTGAGATTGCTTCTCTTAAATACGGTCACATGGAATTCAACGAAATGAGAATCATAACCGGCACATGCCAATTGAATAGTTGAAAGTAAATTGTAGTGAAGGGATTTAACAAGCATGACATTTTAAAGTGAGGAATCATTAGAGATTACCACCTTGCCCAAACCCAATACCTTGCCCTTGCTATTGCCACCAAAAGAGATGTTCTAAGAGGCCTTGAGTGAATCAACGAACTCCACAAGCTTCTCCCTTTCTCCGGTCATATGATTGGTGCATCCACTATCGATCGCCCATTGTTTTCGACCGGAGATATAGTCCTACAAGAATCAAGCTTTGGTTATAGGTACCCATTTTGCAATGGGTCCTGGAGAGTTAGCAACAAGGGTCTTGGGAACCCAAATAGTCAAAGCATAATCATCATAGTTAGTGCCAACAAATTTTTCAAATGTATAGCCATCATCTCCTCTCATGAGGACATAAGATGGATTGTTCTTGCCGGCAAAATTCTTGGGAATGGCCTTGTCCCTAGTGACCTTGCCACTCCCAACAACCCCTTTTTCCTTCTCCTTCTCCTTGTGCCCATCTTGCACAAACACTACCTTTTGGGGAGGGGAAGGAGTCAGACCGATCTTCTTCTTGTTGTTCTTCTTCTTGTTCTTACCATTCTTGGATGTGGGATGAAACCCAATTCCCTCCTTGGCAACACACTCCTTTTGGTTACTCAAGAGGTCATTAAGATTTTTCTCCCCTTGGGTGCATGAAACAAGCCCTTTCACAAATTGGGCCTTCAACTTCTTATTCTCCCCTTGGAGAGAGGTGCAATCATGAACAAATTTAGCCATACAAAAATCATCATTTAAATCCATATGAGGTACAGAAGTGAGAGCCTTAATGGTTGTAACTTTAAGTTGAGCATAAGACTCGGTGAGGGAAATGAGGTCACCTTTTACAACCTTGGAACCAGTCACATGGAACTCATGTTCCTCAACAAGTCTCGTGTGATCAACTAGAAGCTTTTCAACTCTAACATTAAGAGCATCTTTGTTCTCAAGAGCAAGTTGCAAAGCATCGTTGGTTTTAACAAAGTCAATTTGATGAGCCGACAAGGCTTCCTCAAGTGATGCTCTCATGACACTCTCTTCATTTAGTTCGTGCTTGAGGAGTTTGACTCTCTCTTTTTCCTCTATGAGGAGGTTTTCAATGTTCTCAATAAAGTCATCGCGTTCGGCGAGTGACTTAAGGAGGTCGCCATAACGAGCACGAGCTTCACCATGAAGAGTTTTCATGAAAGCCATTAAGGATTCCTCATCATTATCCATGCCCTCATCACACTCATCCTCCACTATCTCACATGAGACATTGGGAGTGTAGATGGCGGGTTTTTTTTATTGGAATTTGTTTTTACCTCTTTGGCCGTAAGGCATCGATGAGTGAAACGCTTGTCCTTGTTTCAAGAGTCGAAGAGGCCGGTGGTGGAGGAGGAGGTAGTGGCATGCATGGCAATGGCGGACGTTCCCACTTGATCATCATCACCATCATCTTCATCTTCGGACATGTATTCTTCATGAACAAAAGCCTTGTCATCCTTCCTCTTAGCAAGCTTGGTGAACTTCTTCTTCTTGAGCACAAGCTTCTCATATTTGTCTTCACGTCTCTCATACGGACAATCATGTAAAAAGTGTCTTGGGCTATCACAATTGTAGCATTTCCTTCGTCCAAACGATCTTCCTTGAAGATTCTTCCCTTTGTTTGCCATGGTCCCAGAGTACTTTTTGACTAAAAGGGCCAAGTCTTTCGCAAAGTCATTTGCCGGGCATGAGGTGTCAACATCTTCCTCACATATCTCTTCACTCACTTCTTCATCCCTTGAGGGTTGGCTTATCGCTTTCTTGGCCTTCAAGGCAAGATTGGAGTTCTTGGTTGCTTGAACAATTGCAAAGGTCTTCTTGGACTTGGTCTCCAAAAGAACATGACTGGAGAAAGTGGAAACAACTTGAGCCGCGGTCAGCTTGTGATAATCCAGACGTTGATGTATCATCATGACCATGGTATGTTCTGTGAGGACCATAGCATCTATGAACTTGTCCTTGATGAAGTCATCATTTTCCCAGGTGCACCCAAAGGTTCTCAAGTTCAGCACAAGAGACTTTAACATTCGGTAAACCTCTTCTGCGGACTCACCCTCATTCCTCACAAATAGATTGACTTCTTGCTTGAGCAAAGCCAATCGAGATCTTCGAATTGCTTCATCTCCTTCGAGAGCCTCCTCAAGGCAATACCAGATTTCCTTGGCGGTCTTAAGGAGAGCAATGGAGTCACTATAGCCTTTGGTCACCGCGGTGCACAACAAGTTGTGGGCAGTTGCATTGAGTTGATCATCAACTGCTTCTCTTGGAGTGAGATTCATTGGGTCCTTGGGGTTGAATCCATTGACCACAATCCACCACAGTTGAGTTGAAGCACTGCGCATGTAAGACTCCATATCTAGCTTCCATTTAGCAAATGCATTAGCTTTCAAAGGGGCGGAGGCCCAACAGGACCAATGCAAGGATGTTGCAAGGGTTGTGATGAGTAAAATGGTTCCACGGCATTGTACTTAGGAACTTGAGTATGAGCCGGAGATGCAAGAGGTTCTCTCGAGTCATCCGCATCATGAATGGCATTTGGATCAATGAGTTTGATGCAGATGTCGAGGGCTTTAAGCGAGCATCAATTTCCTCCTTGACCGAGGAACGAACTTCTTTCAACAAAGAGGCTTTGTGGTCCGCAAACATTGAAAGAATGTCGGTCGCGGTCAAAGGGGCACCCAGGTTAGTAGGAGCGGCGGGAGCAATGACCAGGGCACCAAGTGCCTCGGGCGCGGCGGGGGGTAGGTTTTGACCATCCTCCACAATGGGTGCGCCACCTCCCTCATTCCCTAGATCGACCATATCCTCTAAGGTTGTAAAACCTTATATTAGAGCACAAGGCTCTGATACCAATTGAAAGGATCGATACGGTCAACTAGAGGGAGGTGAATAGGAGACTACAAATTTTAATATTTCTTGTCAATTTTAAGGTTTAGCAGATAAATAGGGTTCACTAGATATGCAACTAGGTGAACACAACCTATATGACAAGCAAGCTTATAGCAACGTATGCTAGGCAACAATCTAATTAGCAAGCCAACAAGCATACAAGGCAAAGTAAAGTGCAGGAAAGGATTAACCACAAGTAAGGCGAGGACGCAAATTTTATCCCAAAGTTCACTCTTCCTTGGGGAAGAACTACTCTCCATTTAGAGCGGTGCCGGAGCCAAAGCTTGCGGAAGGCCACTAAGGCTCACCATAGTCTCTTTCAAGTCACCCCCAACGGATGAGCCTCGAATCACTCGGGGTTGGTCTTGAAGGCGACCACCACACCTTTACAAACTTCTCCAGAGCACACCACAAGCAAGGAAGCTTCCGGAGGAACCTCTAACTGCCTAGGAGCCCAAGCTCCAAGAGTAACAAGTCAATGGGGAAGAAATGTTGCGGGGAACGCAATTTGGTTTGGTAAGATGTAGATCGGGTCTTGCTCTCCCAATCCCCAAAGTTTCAACAAGTTTGGGTGGAGGGATTGAGAGTATTGAGAAAAATGAGGTGAAGCAATGGTGGAGCTCAACAAGACATTAGGGTTAGGGATGGAGGAGGAAGAAGGGGGGATTTTATAGTGTTTGTCCTCGGGTGGTTGTTTCTGTCCATTGGACCCCGTGCGCACGGGCTAAGTCAGCCCCGTGCGCACGGGGTACTCAGAGACTTTCACACCACCCCGTGCGCACGGGGGTCAAAAGACCCCGTGCGCACGGGGTACTCAGAGACTTACATAGTACCTCGTGCGCATGGGGGTTAAAAGACCCCATGCGCACGGGGTACCTAGAAACTTTCTGTTGCAAGCCCTTTGAGTACCACATGCACGCACACTATGGATTTTAGTGGTAGGCATGGGTAGGCTAGTGTATATGTTTCGGCAATGACATTCCCAGACAACACATATCCACACCGACCCCTATTAATAGTGTGGTCTTTCCTATGACAAGAACTGAACCAAAAATAAAACCTTCAAATCACTGGAAGACCATGCCTTTGATTTTTTTGAATTAGGAGGTCGCACATCTCCATCAAGCGCAATATGGAACCAATATCCTGAGATAAACTATAGCACCACATATTAGTTCCACTAACCACATTGTCATCACACCAAAATAAATTTTAAGTGCCAAATGCACTTTCACCGGCTTCACAACCAAGTTGCTGATGTTGGTTCCTCCCAGGAAAATATTGGGAATAATAACCCATCTGACATTGAGTCTGTTTTTTGTGCTTCGGCTTAAAAAATATTGGGAATAAAAATCTGTCTGATGTTTGAGCTAGCTTCTAGTGCTTTCTCTGAATAACTTAGAAGAGTTAAATTTTGCAAGCTTCAACCAAGAAAATGAGACCCAACTTGCTCAAAACTGAGAGTTTGAAGGTGTTCTTCTTTTTTTAATCTCCATATTACTTGTAGCCCCCAAGCTCCGAGTTTATCAGTTCATGATGACTTGGTGCTTTGCATAAAAATAATATCTTGATTGTGTAGCCCCCAAGTGTCGGGTTGTCTTGCCTGCAGCAACATGTGACTTGTATTTTCTTTGCATATGACATAAATAGCATATGACATAAAAAATAACAAGCCGGCCTTCAAGGAACGACATAAAGGCCGGCTTTCGAGGATCGAGTCTAACTTGCTTCTGTGAAGCAGGCCTTGTAGCCTCTTATGGTTTATCCCAGCTCTGCGAAAGCCGGTTCTCACGTGACTTAAGCCGGTGTTTTAACTTTGATAAGCTCAGGGTCAACAAAGTCGATGATAGGCGTCAGTGTGATTGACTTATCAAAAGTACAACCGGGTCACCTTTTCGGAGTAGCATCAAGCTAACAGGCAGGTTTAACCATGTATTGTCATGGCATATGCCGGGTCAAGAGGGATGTTATTAGCTAAACTCGATGAGTTGGAAGCCCCCAAGTGACCATATGATCATGGAAAAACTCCACATGGGATATTACAGGAGACAATGCTACTACTGCAAAACATGTGGGGTCCAGATAAGCCGTCTTTATTCCATTGATCATAATATGATGAGCCAATAAGGCAGGATACCCATGTTTGAACCGTGCATTATGGCAACTAGTTCTCTTTGGAAACCTTTACTTTTTCACCAATAAGGCAGGATACCCATGTTTGAACAACGTATCATGGCAGCTAGTCCTCTTTGGCAACCTCGGCGTTTGATGACGTTGTATAAACCAGCAAAGATTTGATGACTGGAGACTTTGAGGTTGTAAATGACCCTGTAGGAGTCGCAAGTCCATAACCTAGTTGGAGGTTTGAGCCCGCGGCGGAAGCCATCTTTCGGCAGAGCCAGAACTTTGTCGGATAAGCTCGAATACAAGTCTGAATTTTTCTGAGAGCCAGATTTTCGTCACAAGCCAGATTTCTTGTCACAAGCTGGATTTTGATCAAAAGCTGGATTTTGGTGACAAGCTAGATTTTTCTGACAAGCGGGATTTTGGTGGCAGGCCGGACTTTGGTGACAACCAGGATTTTTATCACAAGTTGGAATTTAGTCTCAAGCCGGATTTTCCTTGAGCCAGATTTTTCCGAGCAGATTTTCCTGAGCTAGATTTTGAGTTGGAATTTGAGTTGGATTTTGAGCTAGACTTTCCTTGAGATGGATTATGAGTTCGACTTTCCTTGAGCTGGACTTTCCTTGAGCTGGATTTTGAGCTGGACTTTCCTTAAGCTGAATTTTGAGTTGGACTAATCTTGAGCCAAATTTTGAGTTTGACTTTCCTTGTTCGGTCGATCGCAAATTTTCTCGATCCCTGGGAGAGCTCCCTCCAAGAACACAACACCTTTGAGCACAGTCCCCACGGTGGGCGCCAACTGTCGTGGTTTTGTCGCGGTAGATGTTCTCGAAAAAGGACATAATCATGAGGCCATCACAACTAGGTCCTAGCTTGGATGGGGTTGATCAGAAACGAGAAGACACGAGTTTTACACAAGTTCGGCCCCTTATGGTGGAGGTAAAATCCTACATCCTGCTTGATTTCTGTTGACCCTCATGGTCTCGATTACAAGGGCGCTATTTCACTACCTCTGTCTCGAGAGATATCAAAACATCTGTCTTGAGACTTGTCTACCTAAAACCTTATCATTCTGATGACCCAGGGACTCCCTTTATATAATAGATGAGTCCTTGGGGTTACAAGAGATTCCGGGTAATACCCGTAGTCGGAGTCCTACTCTAAGTCCTCTAATTCCTCCGTGTCATCCAAGTCGGGGTTCTCCGTCTTGTATTTGGACTCCTGGAAACCAGGACTTGTCTCTCCAGGTTGGGACTCATCCTCAAGCTGGGTCTCATCTCCAGAGCAGGCTCATCTCCCTGGGCCGCCTTATCTCTAGAGCCGAGTTATCTCCATGAGCCAGGTTATCTCCAGAGCATGCTTATCTCCATGAGGCTGCTTATCTACGTGAGCCGGCTTATCCATGAGCCGACTCATCTCTGTGTGTCTGCTTAGCTTTGTGTGCCAGCTTATCCGTGAGCATGCTTATCCATCAGCCGGCTTATTCATGAGCCATCTCATCTCCATGAGCCTACTTATCTCTGTGAGTCAGCTTATCAATGGGCTTGCTTATCCATGAGCCGGCTCATCTCTATGAGCCTTCTTATCTTTGTGATCCAGCTTATCCATGAGCCGTCTTATATATCTGTAGAGTCAGAAAACTTGTCTTGTAATAGGTCGGATCAAGATTGTAACCGGGTCAATGTTATAGTCGGGTCATGATTGTACCCGATCGACTTAACTCCAGAGATGACTTAACTCCAGAAATGACATACCCTCAGAGTCGGGTCTAGCCACGGGTAACTCCCCCAACACTTACCGAAACCAATTTTTCTTATAAAAAGGCAGAGCCTTTAATTACAAATTGAGTGAAAACACAACTTCATAGACACGAAAACTACACGTGGGTAAAAAGGTTGCCAAACATGAAGCCCTAATCTAGAAGTAAAATACTACAAGAGGCATTAGAGCAGCTGTAAGGCTAGAGAATAAGATATTTCGCGCAACAGTGAAAAACGACAGTAATAATTTCATCATCATTCGTAAACATCTTGGTGTTGCGAACTTCCAAAGGTTCAATGAGAAAAGATGAGAACCGACGTATGATCCTTGGGGGAAGGCATACTGCACAAAGGTCGTTGATCCTATTACAACCATGAACATATGAGTGGACAATGGGCAACCACTGGACAAAAACATGAATAGATGAATAGTGAAGGAGAATATGCTCTGCTGATTCTAGAAGGTTAAAAAATAGGCAACCATTTGATTGGTGAAGAGCCTGCCATGGCCATCGACCCATAATAATGCGCTATACATATTCATGGAGTAATTTCTCCAAGTCAAAGTTGCGAAGGGGAAATCCTGTAAAAGTTCAAAATAGGGAGGAGCGTCGTCACAAACAAAAGGGTTATTCATCCGTCCCCATCTAGCCAAATCATGAGCTACAATGTTCAACTCTCTAATACAATGCGACAATCTTCTAGCACAAGCGCTGCCACCATGGAATGTCCTTCATTATTATTAAAAGCGTCCACCACAGTAGTATTATCTATTTTCACCACCAAATTAGAGCAACTAGTATTATGAGCTAATTTGAGTCTCTCGAATAACATCGCTGCCTCGGCTGAGACGAAATTAGCTACATGTTCTAACCTTGCCATTGAAGCTCTTATGAAAGTTCCCCGGTGATCATGGAAAACTGCTCCACATGCACCGATATATTCACCGTCTGAAAAAGATGCATCAACATTGAACACCTGATGTCCTGCAAGAAAATCCAACCACTTGTCGATTTTTGGAGTGACCTTGATTATCCCTATTGCTCGAGAATAGTTAAGGGCCAATGCAATAACAACAGAGATGTTCTCTCTGTAGTTTGTACATCCTCGCCTCTAACTAGTTGTCTTCTCTGCCACCAAAGATACCTCTAGATCTATCAGTCATAGTAGCAAAAGAAACATCCGCTAAAATCCCAAGTGGTTCCCAAACTTTCTTCGATCTTTCACATGTGAATAGTAGATGTGGCATCCCATTAGTGTAGGCGATAAAACCTAGAAATTACTTAATGATTTCCTTTGTTTGGTAACTACCCTATAAGAGCACTCGTTCCATGCTGGTCCATGTAGAAGATCACAAGTGTGTGCCTCCATCAGGAGATTAAAAATGCATGCATTGGCTAAGAAAATGAGGAGAATTAAAACCAGAAAGTAATTGAGGGAACAATAAATGGTTTTTAATAGCAACCGAGGAGCGTCCTTGGAATTACTTACTCTACTAGGATTCCCTCTGACCCAATAAACCCGGAGTATAGCATTAATTCCCATGGTGCATTCGAGGGACAATGACCTTTGGCCAAGATCTTCATCAAAATGCAATGTTGTGAGCCTGAATATTGCGAAAACCTAAGACACATGTTTTCAAAAGGAGCACAAACACCCTCTGAAGAAGCCATCTTGCATCTCCCTGCATGACCATAGTCTTCCCCAAACTATAAGAAAGTGATGTCTTGCAAGTGCACAGGGTTTAGTTGTAGCCTTTTCGAAGTAAGAGTATGGATCCCATAGGGAGTACATGAATCAATATTTTCTCTCTTGAAAGGGTTAAATAGTTGTGCTTGCAAGTTGAAATAAATCCAAAGTAGAGGTGGTATGATGGAGTGAAGTGATGAATAACAAAGTAACGTACTAAATTGAAATGAAGTAACAAGGAATGTAAAACACGATGAAGAAATCAATAGTACAAAGGCGTTCCCGGGGAGTCTGGATTCCCCACTAGCACACATCTACAGCAGTGTCTAAACACAATGCTACGTTGGATTCGTAAGCCACCATGCATACTTCTATTTGTGGGCAGAGCCTGTACAAATACATGCATACACGTGACAGCACCGTATCACATACGCCACCGCCGTTCTTCCCCACACTGGTTATATCAAATGGTGATTAAGGGGAAAGAGGTCCCTGTGGATGCAACCTACAAGTGGTCTTTGTTTTACCCCTTGCTGCAACAATCCGGTATGCACGGTCACGTACCTACCCCCACAGCTAGTCGGTTCGCCAACAGTAATAACCTTCCAAGCGAAGTTGGCATATGTTGGATGGTCGAGTTCACCCAACATCAAGAAGATTATTAAGATAAGCATGCAAAGAGGATATTAAATCCTAATAGCAAATGATCTATTGCACACTAGGGTCCATCCATGCCACCAAGAACTAGGGAAACTACTCACACATGGAGGCAACAAACATCATGATTGTGTTGAAGGTGTACATGAAATGATTACAAACGTGATACACAAGACGGTCCACTAGGGTTCATGATGTTACAATGAGATGGATATGGATGGCGATGCTGATGACAGTGGTGATGATGTTGATGATGATGACAGTGATGATTATGTTGTAGCTCCCATTGTGCTTGGTGAAGATGGTGATCTCCCCCTTGTCAAGTCCTGCTCCGGATGATCTCCAGAAGCTAGGGTTCTTCCTTCCGGATGAGTTTCTGGTGACTCGCCATGTCTGGTCTCCGATCCGATTTTACGGGGTTGAAATAGTAGACGAGGCGGCGACTCTGGCACCTCATACGACCGCCCATACGAGCGGGCGCACTCGTATGGAACGTCGTCTTTGGCTCTGGAAGCGCCATGGCGACTCCTCCTTTGGTCTCTTCGCTCCATTCTTTTAGCATAGATGATTATCACATTAGATATGAGATTAAACTACCATTTATTGTGATTCCTTCCATAATACATTATTTGCTCCAAAAGGTGTTACCTATGGAATACCGACAAAAATAGGTGCGCCAACGTGGTAAAATCTCACAAAGCCTACCATGTAGGCACAAAATAACTATCAAAATAATCACATATGGACTCATCAAAAAGCACGAGAAATTTCAAACGAAACGAATCAATTTATGAACGAGTCAGGAAAATTTGTGTGGACAAGTTGACATAGCTTAACATCAAGTACATGATCCATTAGTACATGAATTCTATGCGTTTACACTATCTAACCAACCATGATCGCTGGGAACAATTCAAACAAATAGAGCACACCCTCCCCTCTTGGTTGTCCACAAAACCAAGTTAAACTCCATGTTGCCTTGGTTACTACTTAGAGATTTTAATGAAAATTTGTACAATACTGAGAAACAAGGGGAAATCCAAGTCTAGACAGATACAAGCAAGCTTTTCGATACACGTAGATTAACTATGATCTGGATTACATGTCGTGCATGGGTGAATTTTTTACTTGGTATCATGGGTAAATTAGAGAGAGACTCGACATATCTTTGTGCAACCAAACTTAGTCGAGCATTTGTTTGCATGAGACTACACTTAATGGCGAGATGACCAAGTTCGATCACAGACTAGCGCTTAATTATATGGAAGGGTGCATGGGACCTACTTTGGATCTGGAGGGGAATGCTTTGAAGCTAGATGGCTCCAAGAGTCGAAATGCATGAAATACTAGAAGAAGCATCATATAGAATTATAAAAAAGCTTGATGACATCCACACCAACTTATATAATTGGGATAGACATGTGCTTAAAGGCCCAAGAAAAATAATAATTGAACTTAAGAAGAAATTAGATGACCTAAGTTGTGATCCGATGATGGATGCAACGCCAAGTGGACAACAAGAACTATTTGCAGCCCTTGAGTTGCTATCAAGTAGGAAGAGGTGGCATGGATGTAGCAGGAACGTTCCAACTTGTTTAGGCATAATTAACAAAATTCAATCTTTTTCTAGCATTATGCATCAGAGTGGAAGAGGAGGAAACCCATCAAAGCTTGTAGGACCCAAATGGGAATGTTGTGGAAGCTAATGATGAACTTGCCAATCATATTTTTGAATATTTTAAGAGCTTGTTTACTTCCAAGATCAATGAACCTAGTAATGTTCTGCTAGGAAATGTAATTTTGGGGTAATTATGAGTATGCATGAAATTCTTATAGCACCATACACAATCGCATAAGTAAAAAAATTGTTTATTGGAAACATGAAGGCATCTGCACCTAACAGTTTGCATGCAATATCTTATAAAAGGGTTCTGGCCAATGTTGGAAGAATATTTGATCAATGAAGTCATCTTAGCTTTGAATGCAGAAAGACCCTAAGAGGTGGATAAATCCATACTTGTCTTTATTCGAAAGAATGAAGATCCACATAAAGTCATGGACTACCATCCCATCAGTCTTTGTAATGTGATCTATAAATTTATAAGTTAACTGTTGGTGAACAGACTCAAAGTTATGTTGTCAGAGATCATTGGAGAGTACCAAAGTGTTTTTGTTCTAGGGATGATTATAACTGATAATATTCTTTTTGCTCATGCGTCCATACACCGGATCAAGAAGAAAGGGGAGAAGGGTGTGTGTGTGGTATAATTATATATGCAATGATGAGAATGGGCTTCAATGATGGATGGATTAACATGATAATGAAATGTCTAATCACAAAGCTATTCAGTTCATTTTAGTTCTATTGAAACTAAGATTTTTATTTGCCAACTAGAGGGTTGTCGCAGGCCCCCCTCTCCCCTACCTCTTTCTAATTTGCATAGAAGGGTTGTCTATCCTGTTCTCACATGTTGAGGCAGAAGGGTCTTTGGTCGGGGTCAAAGTATGTCGTGATCCCTGTCGATCTTACATCTGTTGTCGCTGATGCGTCTCAAACTGATCTATAATTTTTGTATGATTCCTCATATATTGATATCAATTAGGTAGTTTTGGTATAGTTTTTATCAATTTTTATTAAACTAACATATTAATCCAGTGCCTAATGCCATCTCATGTTTTTGGTGTTTTTGGAATTTTAGAAAATCACCACAGAAGAAGTCCGAGAAAAAAATGAAACAAAAATAGGTTGAGAAGATTCATGCCGGAAGAGGACCAGGGGCTAAGACCCAACCTTTGGTGGGGCCCACAGGCTCTAGACGGCCACCTTAAGGGCGCCTACTTCATATGGGGCACTCCCCAAGTGGCTCCGGTGCCGAATGGTCTATATATTCCTGGAAAAGTTCACCCTGATTATCAAGCATTTTTCCGCCGCTGCACGTCGTGTTTCTAAGGTGATCTTAGTTTTAAGCCAAGATCCAGAACTCTGCGGAGGGGGGGGAATCATCTCCGTTATCATCAACCTCGATCCTCATGCTCCAAGGAGAGTTGTGAGTAGTCCACCCCATGGACTACGGGTTCATGGTGGTAGCCAAGTTTTAATCTCTCCCCTTGACATGTGTAGATGATCAGTACAATAGCCATATGAGCCGACCTACATGATTATGGTGAATCTAATGTGTTTGTAGCGGTAATGTAGATCATGTGGCAAATTATTCCTTTATGTTCCGATTTATGAATGTCATCTTGTTTGATTTATAGATGTATATTTCTCTCTGTCTACTTGTTTCCCTTGAGGGTTTTAAGGTTTATTAGAGGGTTCGCTGGAATCCCATAAACACTAATATGCCATCTTGCTCAAAGCAATTATCTATGTTAACACTTAATGTCCAAATGGTGCAGAGGGATCTAGCTGGACCAGCTATTTAGCTATAAAATGCAGATGGTGTCTCGGTGTAATAGTATCATGGACGCACTGCCTATGTAGAATCAACACATTCATATGTTTGGCATGAGCGCGAAATATTTCATGATTTACCTTTGCACATGATTATATTAATTGCGGCACTTTTATGTACTGGAGAGTTCTACTTTGTGAACCCTGGTCCGGTTTTTAGCATAAGAATCACCTTCCAACAACTTCTACACACACTTTTATTTAAGTTTTGTGTTATTCAGAAAATACAAAAAATATTATCTACCACTTTACCTTTTAACCGTCATGTGCAACTAGCAAGACTACCAAGGTTGCAACCCTTGTTAGAACTGTTGGGGATACAAGTGAAGTTTTATTTGTGTTGCAGAGCATTAAGTTGTTGCAGGATACCGGTACCTCCATGAACTGATAGCTTGGGTTCTCAATTGAAGCTTGCCACATGCTACAACTCCTCCACTTGGGAGCCCAACACCTTGCCCCCTGGTAAGCAATCATTTGCCAATGAGTTAATTTTTATGAATGCTGACCTAGAAAATGATGCTAGCTTAAAGGGGGTGCTTGACAACTACTTGGAGTCTTTTGTATATCTTATTAGTGTGGAAAAAAATCAAGTCTGTTGAAATGAAGGAAGACGTAGGTACTATTTTGGATATTATGACAAAAGTACTTTTGGATAAATATTTGGGACTAAATATAAGGTAACTTTCCTAGGGTAAAAGTGACATCCAACACGTGTCCAATAATTTGATCGATATGACCTGTACTTTTTTATTCAACTGTGGAAACCCCAGGACGAGAAGTAGTAGGATTGGTAAGACCCTGGTGGAATCGAATGCCCGCTTACTAATAGGCAAGAGGGGACCCTTTCTCGCCTAGCCCTACCTACATCAATGAAGCTGGAACAGAGGAAGACAATGTTTAACACACATGAGACAAAATGAAGGTATGGGACATCCAGTTCACCGCGGAAAGTGAATTTGATCCTTCATTTTACTAGTCTTCTTTGTTTGAAAAAATGCAGTGGAAAGGAATGCTAGTCGGCTTTGGCGAAGTTGTTGGCCCCAATAGATCAGATCAGGAGTGATTCCTCACCTATCCTGCCAGGGGCCAAGTCCCACGATGGTGGGTGATGAGAGAAGTGACATTTTTATGCATCTAATAGAGGGGGTGCTAGGGAGAATTTGTGAATGGAAAGAAAAAAACATGTCAACAGGAGGTAAAGAAGTGCTAGTGAAATATGTGGTCCAGGCCATACCAAAACATGTTATAGTTTTATATATATATATATATATATATATATATATATATATATATATATATATATATATATATATATATATATATATATTTCAAGCTTCCCAAAAAAGTCATAAAGGAATCAAGGATGCAATCTCGCATTCTGGTGGTGGGATGATGTCAATCATAAGAAGATGCACTGGTTTACCTAGTGGAAGTTATGTATTCTAAGCCAATGGGAGGACTTGGTTTTCATGACCCACATTGATTTAACCCTGCCATGTAGTCAAAGTAAGTATGGCGCCTTCTTTGTGACCCTGAATCCATATGTGCAATAGTATTGAGAACCAAATATTATCTAGATGGAAAACTTTTGAATACAAAGATGAAAAGTGGTGCATCATTCACTTGGCAGCGTATCCTAGCTGGAGTGAAAACTTTTAATAGTCTATGTATTTGGCATGTCGGAGAGGGAACACTGATCAACATATGAGATGATGATTGGGTGTTGAATAGTCCAAATGGTAAATTGATTACACCTAAAGGAAGAAGTCTTTTGGGTGTGTTTTATGATCTTATTAACTCGATGGTGGGTAACATGGGATTCGGGATTTTGTTGTCGCAGAATGACTTATCTATTGTCATCATATCATGATAAATGGCTACATCATTTTGGAGAAAAAGAAACAAATAGATCATCGCTAAATCCCGTTTGAAAAACTATATGGAAATGTTTGGTTGTTGCAAAGGTAAAAAAAATACATGGAAACATTGCATGGGATCTTGCCTTGCTTTAGTGTGTTGTCTAACATACATATCTCTGTGTCTAGCCAATGCCCTTGATGTAATATACATTGTGAGGATATAAAGCACACACTCTTTGAGTGTGTGCATGCAAGGGAGACATGAAACATACTGGATGTAGTTGATATGAACAACATGAATTTACAAGTGGACCGGGCTGGAAGTGTAGTTCTCAAAGAATAACTCTATATGCCGGAGTTAGCGCCATCGAACTATGATTCATATAATATCAAAGAGCTTGTCCTTACATCAGCATGGCATATATGGTGGTGCCGAAGATAGGTAGTCCATGGTGAGCAAGTTTGTCACTCTCACATGTGAGCATGTCGATCTAGCTAATTACAAATAGCAATATTAAAGCATCTTGTAAGGGGAGTCCTAGCAAGATGAGTGTTTTGAAGAAACCAAAGGAGGAATTCACTATGATTAATGTTGATGCATTTTATGATATGAATTCCTTATCTGGAGGCCTGAGTGGTTTCTTGCGACAATGCAAGGAGATTTCTGGTTGATTGCAATGAGCCTATTTTATATACAGTTGACGCGATTACAACGAAAGCAATGCACGTTAGGAGAGGAGTTGAATTGGCAAATGAGTTGAGTCTTCACCACATTATTGTTCCCATCCCATGTCTACAAGGCTATTGAAGTCTCTAGGCGTATCCGGCCGGGGGAGGGGGGGCTCCTCGACGGTTTTCGCTCCGTTTTATGAGGATGTTTGTGTCTAGGGTTCATCTCTCAACGCGGTAGAATTTATTTTTTGTAATAGGGATGCCAATTGTGTTGCATATTTATTCGGGGTCTGCGTTTTGGGCAGGGGCAAGTATGTCCCTTCTCATCTCTGATTAGAGTATACAAGGATCCGGGTCTATTGCAACAAAATTGGTCGTCGCAATACATGTCGATTTGTGGTGACAAGTACCTATTGCCACGAAACAACATTCGTTGGCAGCCGTTGCGACTGGACACATGGTAATAGGTTATTGCCATAAAAAAACAATCGTGGCAATAAAGTCTGCTATTGCAACAACCATGTGGGAAGTTGCCACATATTTTCCCGTGGCAACACTCACGAAATGCCACAATTTGCTTTGTGGAGATAGCTTTAATGCAACATGTAACAAATCATGGCGACTGATAGCTCGTGGCGATAGACATTTGTGGCAACAACCTATGCCAACGACGCTCGTTTTGTGGCGCATGCTCTTCCGTGGCAATAGTCAATTGTGGCAATAAACTATGGCAACAATCCTTGATTTCGTGGTATTAGGCATTTTGCCACGAACCACCACACTTGTGGCATTAACTTATGGCAACAAATGTTCCAATCATCATAACAGGAAATTGCAACATACTAGTTTTGGTGGTGATAAATAGGTAACACAACAGGTGAAATGTTTGTTGCGAGAAACTATTGCGACAATTTAAACTTCTCGTGGTGCTAACATGTGGTAACCGAAAGTGAGTTGTGGTAATAGCCTATTGCAACCATAACAAAAATATAGGCATTCAATTACAATATTCAAAACCATATGTATAATATATAGATTCATAAAATTCATAATTCTCATAGCAAATATCCATCAAATGATACTCAAATGTAATTTAGCCATCCTAATTAAGGCCAAGACTAACTGTCCGTGATCTAGAGTCCAGTCGAGCTAGATCTTTGGATCCTGCAATCAAGAAATCAAAAAAATAGTTCCAGTTAATGAGTCCAACATAACATACACCATACAATTATTCCAGCCCTTGTTAAAAATAACTATCACCAGACTATTTGGAGTAATACTGTGTCAACAAGCATGTAACTGAGGGATCAGAACAGTTTTACAAGTGTAAATGTCTAAATCTTAAGCACAAGTACATGTACTAAAAGCATCCGATGTTGATTTAAGTTGTGACTCAATCTGTAGTTTCAGTTAAGTTCATATCCCTAGCTAGCACATATTCATTTTTTCAAAGTTGTTACTCGATGCAGCAACAACACATGGTGAAAGAGAAGAAGCAGCTAGCTAATTAGGCCATACATATAAAATGCAGGTGAACATTAAGAAAAAGCAAGGTCGTGACTTACCATTGCTTTAAACATTTGAGAATTCCTTGTTCAGCTTGTATGAGTGCACTTGAAGAAATAATAGTTAGAGCACACTTGAAGAAATAACAGTTAGCCTTGCACCTGGAGTCTTATTAGGACTAGATCTCTGAAAAAAGTATTTTGCAAGTTTGGACTACTATCTTATTTGTCGATCCTCTTTGTTGGCACCTGCAAATAGAGTTTGCTCTTCAATCTGGATTCAATACCTTTCAGAATCAGTTGGACAGTGGCAGAAATACTAATCAAGTTAATCATAAGGCATGTAAGCAGGATCTGATGAATATGGCATGAAACACCAGCAATGTGAAGCTGGAACTAGGAAGAACAAAAAACAAAGTAAAGATGTTCAAGACTTAAATTAAGGTAACTGGACGCTATTTATCTATGGACTGTGGCTAACAACAAATGAACTACATGCCACACAATCAAATTAAACCAACATCTAAGTAGCCAAAATGACTAAAATTATAAGGGGAAGCAAGCATATTAGGAATCACATATATACCTAAAACTTAAAGTTCTGACATTGATAGAAGTAGCCAGTTTCATTCAAATCTAACTCTGCATATATGCTCCAAATCTAACTAGGAGTAGCTGTTTGGGGCAAGTTGCATTGGAAATTAAACTAAAATAATGCATCTGTTCTATTGTGGTCTAGTACATCATTGACTGTACAAGTTATTTTCCATTCTTGTCTCAAGTAGCATGTTAGTGCCTCCTAGTACTGACCAATTCAAGAAAAGAGCCTCTAATTAGGAACGATTCCAGCCATGAGATGGGCAACAAATAAACATGACAGAAGGAATTCCCAATCATACAAAAGAGGAACATGGAAATTAGAAATAGCCATGTGGTGATGTCAATATGAACAAAATACTCACATTGACTACGGGAATGTGTCAGGCAAGGGAAACATATATGCCTGCTTGTTCTGGCGACGGATGATAGCAGAGGCACAACAATGATTCTACACTGCTCCATGGACGCGATCATGGGCCTCGCCACCCTAGGACACACAGAGGAACCAAGGATGCCGCTCGTATCGGTGCGGCCGTCAGTCATGACCACATCATCCATCTAGGGGTTTCCCCTCTCGTATTTCGATCAGGTGTACTGACTGGTTTTTTGTGGCTTCCTGAAGAAGTGGCTGAGTCGCACAAGTCCAGCTGGTTGAACCAGACCTGCAGTAGGCACTTACCCCTTCGCCAAAGGGGCCCACAACCCAGGTCCCTCTTTTTCATGTCCTCTCTTCTCCAACAAAAACAAGCATTCTCAGATCCATGGCGATGAAGAACACATATACAGGATTTGAAGCCCCCTAATTTTGGGGGGCCCTGTGTAGTCGCCCACCTCGCACATCCTCGTCAACGGCCCTGCAAAAAACAGTGTGTCAGACAAGAACCGCCAGAGATAAAACATCAAGACAAACCGAATACGAGATAAAGCATCAGACAAGAATCCTTATTTTTGGGGGCCCTGTGCAGTTGCCCTGGAATTAAATGTGGAACCTATTTTGCGCATAATGTAACCAGGATGGATACTTGGTAAAAGGTGATGAAGTCTTACATTTACCTAAATAAAAAGGTAACCCTGATGGGTAGTTGTAAAAAGTAATGCTATCACCCATTGGATTATATCAAACAAGCATATGAGATTGAGATACGAGAAATATAATAATTGAAGTGAAATAAACAGACAAGTTTCTGCTGTATTTTCATAGTGAAGTTGGGATATACTACACTAAAATGATCATACATGTACTAGAACCCTTACCATGAAAAGCACTATGTATTACACCTACATTCCCTATCAGTAAAGTACATGTCCGTCTTACTCTTCACAATTTCTACTACCCAATTTGACAATCAGTAGACCTATTTAGCTGAATTAAAAAAATCGCACAGGTATTCGGGTATGTATGTATCCGTGCCAGTTTGAGAGTATTCGAGTATGTATGGATATGTTTCGGGTATTCGGGTATATGCATCTCCACCATGGGCAGGAACACGTACGTACTATACTATTATTACCAGGAGAATCAATTAGCAGTGGGCATGTACCCTCGATGTCGTCCTTGCATCTTGCTCCCCTTGGCACTAGTACACAAACAAGCAAGCAGCCTGTTGGATGGATTATTGTGGAAGATAGCTTACATATGGATCGATTCCTCGTGGATGTTAGCAGATGACGAGGACCGGTGGCTCCTAGCGCGGGAGGCGCGCATGGTCCATGCGCTAGTTCTGCGCAAGCCGCTTCAATTCTTCATGGCCGCCCGGAGGGAGGGATGGCTGCCGACGGCCCGGCTAGATCTGCCCAGGATTGCGGCGCCTGCGCGCTCCTCATGGCCGCCTCCTCGAGCCTGGTGGGGAGGAGGGAACGATCCTGGGGCCCAGGTTGCGTTGGCGACCTACAGAGAAAGGGGCGAGCGGCGGCGGCATGAGGTGACCTGCGGTGGCGACTTGCGGCGTGGTATGCGGTGGCTTCGATGGGTAGGCGTGCGAGGAGAGAGAGGAGATAATAGGATAGGGCACCCGCAGGGCCGCAGCCGTTCGATCTACGCAAATCCAACAGTTCGGATGTGTGATCCATGAGAGGGCCATCTTGATCAATCAAAAAACGGTGTATTTTTTAGTGGGGTATTTTTACACTCGGTAAAATTTTAATATTTTTCTTTCTTCTTCCCTTCTCTTTTTCTTGCTTTTTTAAATAAGGCCTATTAAAGGTTATAAATAGGATTTTCTTTAATACCAACATTTTTATGCACTTGTGATTTAAATTTGAATTCTATGCAATAAATGACTATAAATGCATTAAATGTACGAAAGAACCCATGAAACTTGGGAATTGTCACTCAAACCAAAGGATTGCATTTACTGAATTTGTATTATTTTCTTTAATTTTTTCCACAATGGGGTCATCAAAGCGGGGAGCTGAGGGGGGGTACATCTGATCGTATCGTATCCCATAGAAATAGGAAACTACCAAGTCATGCCTACCTATACAAGAGATCGTGTCGAGGCTTCATCAAAGCGGGGTCATTCTAGAGGATCTTGGCATGTACTCTAGCTCAAAGTAGATTGATGCAACACTATTTATAACACACGTCAAACGATAAGGACAGGGGCTACTGCTTACTATCTGTGATATGGGAAATGGGGTGTCCCAAGCACACTATAATTGAGTACACTAGCAAGCAAGGGATTACTATACATTGAGATTACGATCTACTAGTTAATATTAAAAAAGCATTAAGGTTGCAGACGACTTGCTGGAACCATTTGGGTCCTTGATCTGCTATCCCGATAGCCAAATGCAGTATGCTTCTCTACCTCGCGAGAGCTAGCATCTTTGGTATGCTATCTAGCCTGGTTCAACTCCGACTTTCCTTCACTCCAGTACAACGCCGACCATAACTCCCTTCGGCTGACCAGTCTAGGGGCAGCGAAGAAGAACGACTCGGACGCCTGACAATCACCTTCAGACCTCCCTTTGCTTTGGACCAGGATGCTTGGTCGATGCTGGTAAGATCTCTCTCTCTCGCTCTTTAGTGCCTCCCCATTCTTCTACCAAAATGGATTTTTTAGGGTCCTAGAAATGTGCCCCCAAATCCCGTACAAATACCGCTCCAAGCGGGGCGACTTTAGGTTTCCAGTAAAAAAATATGCGGGCTGGGCCAAGATAGGTGATCTACTAGTCATTTTTTGGCCCATAAATCGCATATCGGTCCGATTTTTGAGGATCGGGCCAATATGTGGGATCTGTTAGAGTTGCTCTTAGCAGGATATACAAGGGATAACCTATGGGTTGCCCTCATAGCTGGTACTTTCGTGGTTACCTATTTATAGGCTCCTTCTTCCCAGTAAGCTACCTACTCTCACATCTCATATCTAACGAAACATCACATACAAGAAATATATAGGACTCCTCTTTTGTACTGCCAATAGTACATACTCCCACCTCTTTACCGATACTTCAGTTTGGATATTCCTAATCGTGAGAAACAACCAGCCAAAGAAGATTAAACAGAACTGATGCATGCAACGACCACACCCATGCATGCGTCTGGTCGATCCTAAAATTAAGGGATGCAGTACCAGATGCCTAATCCATCCATGTGCATGCACCATTCAACAAAAAAAGAATCCATAATTTTTTACGTCACCACAAGAAAAAGAGGGATATAATGTTTTTATTGAGTATATACTACTTTTATCCAAACGAGTGTGTACTGTCCTTTTTAATTGAGTATATACTGTTTTTATTTTGCATGTACAGTATATACTGCTTGGTTTCATAACATGCATACACAAGGTCTTTTTCATTTAGAATGAGTATGTATTAATTGCTTGTGATCAAAAGAGGTATGTACTGGTTTCATTGAGTATATACTATTTTTATACAAATGAGTGTACTGTCTTTCTATCAGTATATACTGTTTTTTTGGGCGGGGTAGAGTATATACTACTTGGTTTCATAATAGGCATACACTGGGATTATTTCCCTTCGGAAGGACCTTGTACTACTAGTACTTCGTCGCCAAAAACTGAAAGAAGTATATACTACTTGGCAACTTTATCCGTGTATGTAAATCTAATGGGTATATTCTACTTTCAAAACAAATGAGTATACTACAATTTGACAGAAAATAAAGGACTGGTCAGTTTTTAAGATCGGTTGAGTATGCATACTACTTTGTAAAGTAGTCTATATTTACTTCTTCTTTTTTGCTAAGAGTGTATATTTACTTAGCAAACAGAGGCCGGATGGTCGATTAGTAGTATATATGCTACGTATTTTTGCAAGCAAGTAGAATACAAAATGGAATTTCTCTGAGATACTTCAAAAGGAAGTATCCATATTTTTTGAACTGAACAAAGGGTATCACAGTACTTCTCACTCTGTGTGTTATATATATGTAAACAAAAGTCACTGCTTCTTCAGAGATCTATCAAGTGGCACCATGGTTAACAAGATACTCGATACATTGGTACATCATGTACAAAAATTTGCATCTTGATACATGTACACTGCCTAAGCAAACTGGACTATGCAGCTACTTTATTTACATCTTCAAAAAGGGTTAATGCTAAAAAACTGAAGAAGAAGAAGAAGAAAGAGGTATATCTTCCAGCAAGCTTCAGATAACACCACATGTACTTCTGGAAGTGCTCCACAATCAAACAAATCTACAAGTTTTACATACATGGGTATTCAAAGGAAAACAATTAGCAACATAAGTTAGACTTGATTCAAGAAACATTGTACAATTGTACATACCTAATATCTAGCTATATATACAAAAAATACTGAACTGGGTACAAAGAGAAAAGAAACAAAAAAAGGGCTTAAAAACTTGTTTACACCAGGAACTGTAAGTAATCTGATCTTCAGACTTTATTAATGTGTTTAAGGATAAAAAAA